>OX101808.2:21706961-23054461 GCA_944452925.2 Chrysolina oricalcia | reverse complement strand
TCTTAAGTTCATTTTTGAGTTTAGTCCTAATTTCTGTCACAATTTTCCACAAAATTATTCAATATTGATAGTCATTTCTTTCTCAAGGTTTCATGTTTCAATCCTGAAAAAAAATAGTTTGAATGAACATACAGGCTGATTCACGGTGGATGGCACATTAGCCGTTTCTGGTGAACCAGACAACGGATCACTTTGAAAATCTAATGGAGGGCATATTCGGACATTCTCTAGCCAACTAAAATATTTTCGACAATGCGGTGTTGCCGCTTCTATTAGAAAGCAGTAGCAACTTTGATTTTTCAAATGGAACACTCTGTATATAATATTATTTTTGGAATCTCCAACAATTGCCCGACAACTTTTCTTGATATTTCCCTATACCTATCTGTTACCGTTTTCGAAATAAAAATTAATTTAAATTTTTTTCTTCGAAAATCATGACTTCTAAAAATGCCGATATCTTTTAGTTAAGAAGTACTATGATATCGAAATTTGGTTTGAAGTTAGGTGATACTTGGACACTTCTCACACGTCAGCCTTATCTCCGTTACTTCAATACAGGGTGGTAAAAAAATACAGTTTTTTCGTTTGCTTGAAAAAGTTGCTGAAATTTGATTATTTTAAATGGAACACCCTGTATATTATTGAAAATTCGGAAAGCTGCTGAAATTTGCTTTCTTTCTATTCATACCTATACCTAACTAGTCAAGTTTCGGACTTATGAGCATTTATTTGTGAAAATGTCCCTTCAGAATGGTATTTCCATTCGGTATTTGGTAAGCAGGCCATGATTACTATTTGACAGTAGCATTGTGACATTCTCCTAATAATATCGACATTTTCGTCACTTCAGAAGTTGCAAATACCTTCAAAACGATGGAACAAAACTATTCAAACGAAGTTCTTATGAATTTGTTTATTATTTTTGGACAGTGTGATAAAATTATCAGCAGAACATGTAGAAAGTTCAATGAAATGTATCCGAATCTACCGCCAATGAACCTCAAGAAATTTATACGAATTCAGAACAATTTCAATGCATTTGGATCAACTTTAAAAGCACCAAGAAACTTGCCTCGACCCGTAACTTCTGAAGACAACCAGATTAATGTCTTAGCATATTTTCACGCATTTCCCGAGTCATCGATAAGAAGTGCTGAAGAAGATTTGGGTATGAAATATTCATCGGTTCAAAGAATCTTGCGAAGACATAAAATGCATGATTATAAATTCACCAAAATTCAAGCAATGTAGCCTCAAGACCCTCAACAGAGAGTAGAATTTTGTGAAATGTTGTTGACACGCATTCAAGAAGATCCACTTTTTTTAAATAAAATTATTTGGACTGATGAATCGAAATTTTCGAGAGAAGGGATTTTCAATAGAAAAAATCGTCATTATTGGTCCAGTGAAAATCCTCACGTCACAAAAGAAGCCGGATTTCAAGAAAAATTTAGTTTTAATGTCTTCTGCATGTTGATGGACAACAAATTGAGGTACGTGATATACGAGGAGTCCAGGAGCTACCTGAATATTTTGGAGAATACTGTAGAGAGTTTCGTGGATAATCTGCCACTCGAAGAATATCGAAACTGTTGGTACCAACTAGACGGAGCTCCTGCACATTGCACAAGAGAAGTGAGCGCAGAACTGGAAAGACTGGAAAGACTGGAAAGAGTTTTTGACGATCGGTGGATAAGGCGCTTGGGACCATGGAATTGGCCAGCGAGATCACCCGATCTTAATCCATTAGATTTTTATTTGTGGGGAATGTTTAAAGAAAAAGTTTACAAAATACCCGTGCGTTCGAGAGATGAATTGTTAGAAAGGATTGCCCAAACATTTGAAGATTTGGATCCCAATGAAATCAGATCTGCCACCACGAAAGCAGTCAACACCCGCATTTTAAAGTGCTTGGAAGTGAACGGCCAGCGATTCGAACATATTTTGAAATATTCCACATGATTGTTTTACTTTTTTATAATTATTCATATCAATATTTCCAATTTCAAGTTTCTTGGTGCTTTTTTAAAGTTTATCCAAACATATTGAAATTGTTCTGAATTCGTATAAATTTCTTGAGGTTCATTGGCGGTAGATTCGGATACATTTCATTGAACTTTCTACATGTTCTGCTGATAATTTTGTCACACTGTCCAAAAATAATAAACAAATTCATAAGAACTTCGTTTGAATAGTTTTGTTCCATCGTTTTGAAGGTATTTGCAACTTCTGAAGTGACGAAAATATCGATATTATTAGGAGAATGTCACAACGCTACTGAAAAATAGTAATCATGGCCTGCTTACCAAATACCGAATGGAAATACCATTCTGAAGGGACATTTTCACAAATAAATGCTCATAAGTCCAAAACTTGACTAGTTAGGTATAGGTATGATATACATAGAAAGAAAGCAAATTTCAGCAGCTTTCCGAATTTTCAATAATATACAGGGTGTTCCATTTGAAATAATCAAATTTCAGCAAATTTTTCAAGCAAACGAAAAAACTGTATTTTTTTACCACCCTGTATTGAAGTAACGGAGATTAGGCTGACGTGTGGGAAGTGTCCAAGTATCACCTAACTCCAAACCAAATTTCGATATCATAGTACTTCTTAACTAAAAGATATCGGCATTTTTAGAAGTCATGATTTTCGAAGAAAAAAATTGAAATTAATTTTTATTTCGAAAACGGTAACAGATAGGTATAGGGAAATATCAAGAAAAGTTGTCGGGCAATTGTTGGAGATTCCAAAAATAATATTATATACAGAGTGTTCCATTTGAAAAATCAAAGTTGCTACTGCTTTCTAATAGAAGCGGCAACACCGCATTGTCGAAAATATTTTAGTTGGCTAGAGAATATCCGAATATGCCCTCCATTAAATTTTCAAAGTGATCCGTTGTCTGGTTCACCAGAAACGTCTAATGTGCCATCCACCGTGAATCAGCCTGTATAATCTGTAATTGTCTTTCGTGAGAAAAATGGGAAAAATTTATTCTTCAATCTACTAATTAACAAGTTTTAAACAAAATGATCTTGAACTCACCTCTGAGAATACAATATAATTTATGACTTTTGTCGGTATTCTTGCAGGTTTCCACTGCACAATAGGTACTTCACTTTCAGAAGAAAGGAATATTTGTTTCAGTAAAGGAAGTAAACAACATATTCCTAAGTTGGATCAGTGACACCAGGGCTCATCAGAAGATTTTGGGACAATCAGCTTTTTTTTTCTTTTCTGTGAATCTGCTAAAACTATTTTTGAACATTTCCAATGACATAAAAATTGACTTTTGACATGTGTCACTAGTTCAAACATCGGACCTAATTTTCGTAGTGTTTTTGGAACATTGGAACTATTTAGACTCCACCCATTGGCCATACCCGTAAGAAGGCCAAAGCCTTCTAGGATTCAGTGACCCTACGCCTAGGTTGAGTCAAAAATAAATGCTCATCGGACACTCTCGTTTACCTTCGAGCACCGCCAAGTTGGCACGGAAAGAAGAATCCAACGATTATATACAACGAATTTGTATAATATAATCCTTGGGAAGAATCGGCTGAAAAATGAACATGACACAACCTAGGCGCTAGTAGGCGCGAAGGGGCACATCACGCCAAACATTTCAAATGAGGGGTCGTGTCACAGCGATGAACAGATCCATTAACATCAGTTCCTTCGCCATATTTTGCAAAATTGCACAGATGCTCCAAATATAACTTGTACCTTTCGATAAATGAGAAAGCAGAGTTAAGTTAATTCCGCAGAAACCTCTAGACTCGCTATGATCTCCCCTCATGTTAACTTTTGAGCGGTACAATGCAGAGACGTTTTACCGATAATGCTGATTAGACTAAATCCTCAGGAGCCGCAAATATCAAGGGCGCCAGCAGATCCCAGGAAAAAGCCAAAAGTTGGCAGCTTAGGAACGAAATCGAAAAATTCCTCTGACCTCTGACCTTCAAAACGCCTCTGGTTCGACTTTCAAACATGGCATAAAAACCGTTTTTGGTGGTATCAGTGGTATCACCGATACTACTTCTTGACAGATGGGACAGGTGGGCACATCAACTGAAAATTTCAAGTAGCATAGGGGGTCTTATATCGTCAAAAAGGTGTTAAACCTTACTCGTATATACGACAACTTCTAGGTGTTGTCAATCATAACTACATTGTATTCCACCTCGATATGGAACCTTATGTATTTCGGTTCAGGATCAACTGATATTTTCAAACAACAGAATATTGTTGGTGTATCACAGAAATATTTCGAGGATAAAGCATAGCATTCTGGGTAGTATGCTGCAAGTAACTACTACAGAATTGATGGATGCAAGTTTTACAAAAAAGAGCCATTCGGGCTCTCTGTAAAATAAAATTGCGTGATTCTTGCAGGAACCTTTTCAAAACTCATAGAATCCTCACAGTAACTTCAATTTTCATTTTCTCTAACCATAACACGCGATCATCGCAAAAATTGAGTTTACCCTTACCTCTATCAAAAAACAATCTTGTTAAGGAATTACTCATTTATAATGGGATGCAAATTTATAATTTCTTATCACTACGTTTAATGGAGATTGATCACTTGGATTATTCAAAAAACAAAATTGAAAAATTGCTATTCTGTCATCCTTTCTACAACTTGGAGGAATTTGTTGCTAGTGAAACCTTATTAGACCGGGATCCCACGCCTATATTCAAAAATGATTAATAACAGGCTGAATCTTCCTGAGTAGCTTCATTTTGCCGAGACGCACAACTTTTTCCTCTACGAAAATTCTCGATAGTGGTAGCTAATAAAATGCGCAGGCGTCAAACATGTCGATTTGGTGAGTGCAAAAAATTCGTTAATAACAGTTAGTTTTTCAGTTGAACCTCGAGATAATTCGATGAAGTACTCGAAATAACTTTTGTCCTACAAAATGGATGGTAGGACTGAAGAGCCCCCCACTCCCAACATGTACCAATGACGTGGTCATAAAAATTCATTAATAACCAGCGGATTTTTTTACCGTTGCTTGGTTAATATTTGTATAATTGAATGGTCATATTGTCCTACAAATTGAATGGTAGGTGTGCCCAGTCCTACGCTCCTAAATTGTCAATTCCATGGTAAAAAAAAGTTCATTAATAACAGGCTGAATTTTCCTGAGTAGCTTCTTTTTGCCGAGACGCCCAACTTTTTCCTCTACGAAAATTCTCGATAGTGGTAGCTAATAAAATGCGCAGGAGTCAATCATGTCGATTTGGTGAGTGCAAAAAATTCATTAATAAAAGTTAGTATTCCAGTTGAACCTCGAGATGATTCGATGAAGTACTCGAAAAAACTTTTGTCCTACAAAATGGATGGTAGGACTGAAAAGTCTCCCACTCCCAACATGTACCAACGACGTGGTCTTAAAAATGCATTAATAACCAGCGGACTTTTTTACCGTTGCTTGGTTAATATTTGTATAATTAAATGGTCATATTGTCTACAAATTGAATGGTAGGTGTTCCCAGTCCTACGAATCGAAATTGTCAATTCCACGAAAATTCTTGATATTAGTATCTAATGAACTGCGTAGGCGAAAGTCATGTTAATTTGGTGAGCGCAAAAATTGTAAGGCTAACTGAAGCTCTTGGCTCATGGTGAAACAAACCAATTGAATTAACTTCATATGACGGCAGTAAAATCAATTTATTTGACCGTAAGCCACGGGCTTAACTAGCCTACAGATATTTCGATCATACCTTCTGAAATAAAAAATGATCAAAATATTTTGTAATTAGGCACATTTCTCCTCATTTTTGATATGATATTTTCTTGATCCTGCCATCCTCATTACGTTGTTCAGTTCACAGATCGAACCTATGGCTAGTTTTCGAGCTACAAGGTGTCAAAAATTCTATTACTGCTGCTTTTCGAATTATAAATCGATTTGATTTTTTTGCTTTAATTCGAAATCTAATTTGTAGCTCGTAAGTCCCTCCATTCGAATAAGAAATTATGTTGCATTACATAGTATGACAAGACACTGTTCAAAGAAATAGATGAATATTAATACCATTATCATTTTTATTTTACAAATTCTTTGAAAAAGAATGGGTCTCTATCAATTACATGAGGATTCATGTACACAGTGACAATTTGAATGCTTAAAAAGGAACAAAATTAAATAATTATTACGAATTGTCCATATTTGCTACTAGGATATGAGAATTGAAGTGAAATTATACTCATGAAATAATCCTCCTATCAACTCCCCTTACTTCCAGCAAGTCCCGTCATTCTCTGATTCACAGCCACCTGCATCCAATTACATTTTTATTTGAATTTATTATGAAAGTGGCTGCAAAGATCGATGAAAAAAACTGGAGGTCGTAAGTTGATGATGGAATATAAAGAACTTAACGTCGCATTGGAAATTGTTTTATATCATATTATAACAGATATGAAACATTATTGAAAGTTCCCGTGACTTTTTCTTATATCATTTGAAATGGAGGCGGTAGAGCCATAAAACGAAATTCGAAAATTTTAGTTTTTGGCGAATATCTCAATAACAAACATTGTTATTCAAGACCTTAAAAAACCTTAGTATTGTTTCCCAAAATAGATTTTTTTTTCTGTTTCAACCGACCTTGTAGGACTCTCTGTTTCCGAGATAGCAATAGTATGTCATCAGCTAAAAAGACGGCCTGTATACAGTGTGTCCCACTTTGAGCAGCCACACCCTCATATTTCGTTGAGCATGAAATATTTCGAAATGTTCTTTGACTCAAGTTGTAGTACTCGGAAATACCTACCTTTATGTTTACGGAACCTTTGTATATCCATTTTCCACGGTTAACTACGACCAAATGAAAAGTGAAAAATTGGAAAAAACATACTAGGCATTTTTTTATCGCAAAAATAACACCAGATTCTGTTTCAGAACACCTTAAAACCCCCAAATCTCAATGCTTGAATCATTTGAATATACAGGGTATCATCTGTAGCTGGTAGCATTATCAACTCTAATCCATAAATAATGCTTGGAAAATTTCCAAAATGTCTTCTCTTGTCACAGAATTCCCAAAAATATTTAATTAATACTTTGAAAAATAGCCAAATATCACTTTTCCAAGGCTAACTCTGATCAGAATGAATGATACCCTGTATATTCAAATGATTCAAGCATTGAGATTTGGGGGTTTTAAGATGTTCTGAAACAGAATCTGTTGTTATTTTTGCGATAAAAAAATGTCTAGTATGTTTTTCCCAATTTTTCACTTTTCGTTTGGTCGTAGTTAGCCGTAGAAAATGGATATACAAAGGTTACGTAAACATAAAGGTAGGTATTTCCGAGTACTACAACTTCAGTCAAAGAAAATTTCGAATTATTTCATGCTCAACGAAATATGAGGGTGTGGCTGCTCAAAGTGGGACACACTGTATATAATGTTGAACCCCTTATTACTTCAAACACCCCATCTGCTTAGCTGTATTATATTTTGATCCATCAGCTTCCTTTCTGAATGATTGTCAATGATAAACTCAATCAACTTATACACTCGTATGCGTATTCATACACAGGATAATTGATTACATTACTGACTACCTCGTAGAAAGACAGTTTCGTTTTTTCTTTATTATGAAACATATTTCTCACGACTGTCAGTAATGCTGTGTTATATTTTGATCGATCAGCTTCCATTCTGATTGATTGTCAATGATAAACTCAATCAACTTATACACTCGTATGCGTATTCATACACAGGATAATTGATTACATTACTGACTACCTTGTAGAAAACCAGTTTCGTTTTTTCTTTATTATGAAACATATTTCTCACGAATGTCAGTAATGACCAGTCGCTCACTAGTTCAATATTGGATATGAATGCCATGAATGGTATATTGATATTTTTTTATACATTCAAATTTTTCCAAAAATCTCAAAATTCATGATGTGTCGCCCTCTAGCGCCGAATCTAGTCATACGATCGAGTAGGGCCAATGGAGACTTTTACTCGGAATAGCTTCAGCTACAACATACCAAAAATTCAGCCATTTTCACAGTAAGACTTTTTTTCATTAAATGTGTGAGGAGTCCTTTGATGATAGTTGCATATATTGTTGTTGAAAATTAATTTTTCCGTTAACCAGATGTCGTTCCCTTACGAACGACATCTGTGAGAGCCAAGGATTAACGAATTCTTTCTTTTTACGTGCTATTCCACTTTCTTGGGCCATCAGAGAAATATAAGCAGTCGCTAGGCTTCGAACCCACGACCGGCGACCACAGTGGATAAGATCGGCATTTTAACTACTTGGCCACTTGACCCCCTGTAAAATATAATATCTCTTTCGAACTGGACTTTTTGAGACCTCTGGAGATACCATACATCCTGTTTTACCGTAGAGCAGAATTTCACAATTCGTCTGACCTCTTTGAAAGTTTTCAATTATAAATTTCAGCTCTTCAGACATGGTGTTGCAGGTTTTTCCGGGTTTCCCCGCATCTGTTGAAGCGCATGCGACATCATTTAAGCCGCCCCGGAGGGCAGATTGATTATTTCAATGTTTTTACTTTGTTATTGTTGTTTTCAATATGTTTATAAAAATTATAAAAGCTAAACAAAATTTCTCACTAATTTTATAAACTTTTCACGTAAATTATGATATTTTTTAATCGAACAAACAATTATACATTGAAAGTAGTATTACTTCACGAATAAAAGTATATTAAATTAACTAAACCACAATTTCAAAATAATTCGCTATTTTGAATAATGTTTGTAGGACTAGCGATACATACCCGTTTTTTTGTAGGACACTGTATTATTTATGTGAAGAATACACTAACCTTTCATGTGTTATCATTGTCCTACAGTTATTAATAAAAAAAAATTTACCATGGAATTGACAATTTCGGAGCGTAGGACTGGGAACACCTACCATTCGATTTGTAGGACAATATGACCATTCAGTTATACAAATATTAAACAAGCAACGGTAAAAAAATCAGCTGGTTATTAGTGAATTTTTATGACCACGTCATTGGTACATGTTGGGAGTGGGGGACTCTTCAGTCCTACCATCCATTCTGTAGGACAAAAGTTATTTCGAGTACTTCATCGAATTATCTCGAGGTTCAACTGAAAAACTAACTGTTACTAACGAATTTTTTTCACTCACCAAATCGACATGTTTGACGCCTGCGCATTTTATTAGCTACCACCATCGAGAATTTTCGTAGAAGAAAAAGTTGGGCGTCTCAGCAAAATGAAGCTACTCAGGAAGATTCAGCCTGTTATTAATCATTTTTGAAAATAGGCGTGGGATCCCGGTCTATATTATAATAAGCTTACCTTATAGGTTTTTTGATTGACCTAGTTATGTATGCATCGTGTGGCTGTAATTACTTATTCATTTTACTTAGGAAAAAATAAATTATCATATTTAACACTTGGGCTTGTGCATTTTACTCACACTAAGTTTTTTTTTTAATGTCTGTTTCAGTACCATGTTTTTTATTGTTTTTAATGTGTTTGTTTAAAATTTGTTAATTTGTGATGTTTTAGTTTTTAATACCTACCTATACAACGACTTTGTCCTTCTGACAATAAAGCATATTTGTACTGTATTGTATTATGTTTCTTGTGGAGAGGGGGATAAATTTCGTAAATACTTAATGATCCCCATTATTTACCCTGCTGTTGTACGCTCTTCACAATTGTTACTTCTAGACACTAGAAAGGTCGCGTTTCTGTCTTTTTTCATAGTGCCTAATATTCAAAATCGAATGTTCTTTGTTTGTAGGGTGGTTCCAAATGATGGTAGTTCGCTGATCAACCCCTTTTTCAATACAACGACTACGCCGAATATACAGATGAAAATATTGGATCGAAATACAGGAGGAGATGTGAGCGACTCCCATATAGGACAAGAGTTGCAGCTAAGAATTGAACTGAAATCGCCAGATAGTATGTATCTCGTAGATTTCCAAGTCTTTAAAGTTATAGCATAAATTCATAATAATGTATTGAAAATGAATCCGTTTTTTTTCCTTTTAATTTCTGCTAGGTGATATTTTATGAAAGCAAGACCCTGTTTTTTTTCATATTTTTGGAATCTGAGTGCGATTCTCATTGAACTCATCCTAAAATATACATTTCGTTTCAGCACCAAACATTTCATATTTTAAGATTGAAGATCTATCAAAATAATTCTTACCAAAGCATGCATCCTCATAGTAGTTTTTTGAAACAAAATTATCGTTATTTCAAATTGCATCATTATCAATACCTATGTACCAGTACCTACCAGAGATGTTCAGTTTTGAAAACTGCTTTTTTGGAGCCTAATAAAAAACTTCCTTATTTCATGAAAAACAATTACCTAGAAACTATTAGTAAATCACACATACTATTTACTTTAATGTCCATCAAATTTCTTCCTATATTAAATATTGATGTATTTTCCAGATCTGGACATTTGGGCTAGCCATCTAATAGCCATGACTGAAAAAAACGACCAATCCATTTTCCTACTAGATGACAACGGATGCCCCACTAACCTGAATATTTTTCCTGGAATGGACAAAGTCGTTACAAATACATCTAGGGAATTAGTGGCTAACTTTCAAGCATTCAAATTTGCAAACTCCCCAATTGTTCGATTCAGCGTAATCATACAGTTCTGTGCTCTGGAATGTCCTCCTGTAAGCGTCTCAGTTATACATAATATTACCATAACAGCCGAAAAGTCTAGTCGTGGCGCGGCGGAAACAACGCCCGACTCTGAGACCAAAGGTCCCAGGTTCGACCCCCATTCGGAGCTGGGATTTTTTCATCTTAATTTGACAAATTAAATCATTGAAATCTCATAGCTCCACTGGGGCGAGTCCTGCCAGTGCTGCTCCTAAAGTGGCGTATGGAGTTAGTAACAAGGCCTACACAGAACATATAGTGGACAATGACCAGAGCTGTCGATGCCTCTATAAACACAAAATTTAAAAAAAAACTCCGAATTAGTTGCCATAGAAACTCGAAAAGATTAAGTTATTACCAGTTTATTTTCAGATCCAATGCGGGAACAATGTGGTCTCGTATGGTAGGAGGAAGAGAGAAGTAGTATCTCATGAAGTTCATACACTCAATGGTACTTCAATAGTTAAAGTTAACAGAAAAGATTTTCAAGAGAGATCTAGCGTGATGTATGAAATGCCACTGGAATACATCATGGTTGTAAAGGATTCGAAGTATACATCGGAGAGACTGGTAGTTGGGGAAAATGGCAGAATTTTGGTTGCCGGATATGGTAAATATTTTTGTTTTTTTTATTAGGCAATCCAGGGACCTGACAAATGAGTATAAAGGTGGCTAAGCAAAAATAGGTCTAGGACCCAATAGCGGAGGAAATGATTACGATCCTAAACGTTGAGTCTTCGTACCATTGAATTTTCTGTACTTTTATTACGCGATTCTGAAAAACCCAGGTGTTAGCATATTACATATATATATACTATATACTTACTCTAGAATGCTAATCCCCATGTCAAAAGTGTTGTAAAAAGTTCAGGCTAGTCCGCAATACGCATGCGCGTCATTAGTTATTTTTGTAACAGGCCCGGTTTTAGTAAAATATTATGGTACTTGTGAAGATTAAAAAACGTTAATTCTGAATTTTGGAGAATAAGGTTGGAAACCTCATTGTACTTATACCTGTTATATGTATTTAGCCGATTTGAATACATATCTTCACATATTTATGATCCCAAATATTCAGCAAAGGCCATCAGAAAGTAGAGTACGGTTATTATTATTTATCGCTCTGAAGCTCTGGATGCTTGGAAGTTCGAGGTTTTTTTTTCTAGAACGATTCGTGTCAAAATATGCAACTGCATTTAATTTAAATCTCTCGAAGAGATTAACATGCTATTTCTACGAGTATTTCTGGTTGTATTACCTTAGTGCAATTTCCACAGTGGGGGTAAATGAAAAAGTGAGCTCAGAAGCATTTTCGTTTCCTACAATGAAAAGCACTTCCATTGACATTCATTTTCTGAGGCGATTCTGTGTATGTTTAGTACTTTTTGTAGGAATCTAGAACTCATAATATAAGCGGTGTGGCAGAAAGTTGTCACTCGCCATGCATACTTACGCAGACACAGCATTGGTACTGCACTAGGATTCAAATTATTCTATTGTCGTTTTCCCATGAATCTTCATGAGAAAAATGTTTTTCACATATTACAATTTTCTCACTCAAATGTTCTGCTGGGGTCTCTTCTTAAAAACAATAACAAAAAATCATGGCTTTTTTGTCAAGCTAAAATAATATTTAAGCTATTTTCAGCAAAGCATATGGGTACATAAAAAATTTCATTATCTACCAAAAATGATTTATTTCAGGTATTTTTCTTTCACACAAAACTAAACAGTTCATTGTTTATTTGTAGGGAGAAACGGCTCTATTAGAAATTGTCTTTAAAGGAACAAGATTAATGCAAATTCACGAATGATGAAAGAATAACCAACGACAACAAACACCACACAAAACGATGAGAAAATCTGAAATTCTAAAGACCTTCTCTGATCTCTGACAAGAGTGACAGATCTTAGTGACAAGTCTGTGTGAAAAAGCACTGTTGCACGGTCATCATAATTACAGTAGCATAGGGTACATTATTGTTTTAAATAATTCTTTCGCGCCTAAAATTCGGAGTAATCTATCTCTAAAAGGTTCTTTTCGGTTTTAAAAATATATATTTCTATGGGTGTTAGCGTCTAAATTTCGTAATCACCAGGTTTATGACGTCATATGAAGAACAGGTATACGAAGACTCCACGATTAGGTATTAATCTTTTTTACCGGTATTTGGCCCGAGGACTATGAAGAACAATCTTTTATTTTTTTTAAACTGTACATATCAGAGAAACGGAGAAGGATCGGAAATAAGTACAACGTCAGAAGCTGCTTCAAATCCGGCAACACATAGAAAAGCTTTCTAGCCAAAACATGAAAACCCAAGCAAAAACTCATTGCATATACCAAATATCGCATGCGAGAGCCATACATAGGATGTTTGCTGTGTCAAGGTTCAGTCAAACCAAAGCGGGAACGGAACTTTAGACCTGCGTGAATTGCTATAAAAACAATACACGTAGCAAACCATTATTTCGTTGCTTAAATGCATTTCGGAATACGAATAATCATGCCGGTGTGTTTATTCGTATTCCTACTATGGAATTTAGTCTCGGATTCATTTCGTTCCCGCTCCCGCGTTCCCGCGTTGGTTTGAGGAAACCTTTATTCCGGATTTTTGCGGCTTTTTCATTTGATAGGTGCCTGCTTCAGAACTTGCTACTAAAATGTCTTCTTCAGTCGGTACCTGCTGTGGTGTGACTGCGAAATTTTCAACTTTTGCTAAAACAGCCGTTTCATCTTTCTTAGCAACTGCAGTCAACAACAATATTCTGGAGGTCGTAATAGTTGGAAATTTGTGGACCTGTTTTTTTTTTTGTCGTATTTTAGAATCTGATTTACTTTTGTCCGAACCATCATAGTTGAGTATGAAATCTATTTCGTCCCAATGTTATTGTTGAATCGTGTTGCTGAGATTCAAATGCAGGTTGAGTAGGTCTTGTCAACCACTGCCAGATGCCTTCGGGTGTTTTGGTTCGTATTCGAAGAAGAGCTTGGTCAGTTCTGAGGCGAGTTCGATTAGCTATAGGGGTGATTTAAAAATCCGTTTCGACTGCAGAAATGCTGCAATGTTGGTATTCCAAAAGAGGCATAAGAACGTTAATACTTTGCTAGTACCTACTTCTGTCAAGGTGGTTATGCTTTGCTCATTTTGCCAGCGCGAGTGATAACGTATTTTACCAACTAGGATAAATTACAAATTTCATTTATTGAATTAAATTCATTACATATTAAAAGAAAGTACGCGTACAGAGTATAAATAAAATAACACATAATAAAATACTATATTTTTCTCGCCGGAAGGATAGGGAAAAACAGGGAGTTTGGATGGGTTCTTGCCTGCCCTTCCGAAGAATCGGCGGGCGGGCGAACCAACCGTGGGACGGACCTCTCATCCGAAGGGATATTGGACTCCGCCTCTGCAATGTTAGCAGATACCCTTATCTATATGCACCTGTGTCTAAGGTGACCTACTCTAAATTATGTGGGGGAAGAAGTATTTTATAAAATTTAGGTCATCAGGATTTTAGTGTTTTGGATGCTAGTTTTCGTGCGTTAAAGAGGTTCCCAGAGAAATTGACGAAAAAACTGGGTCTAAGCCATGAGGTGCCTAAGGCAATGGACTTGGTCTATTCTGGAATTTCATGAAAAATATCAAGGGCCCGATAAATGAGCCCTCCATATTTTATGTAGTTCTCATTATTATGAGCTCTAATGCTGGCCATGTTTCTGGTCGAGGGGCTTCCCAATATGAAATATCTATATAACTTCTCTGATCAATTTTTAATATAGTCGGCATTGATTTTTATCTCGGCCAGCTCACGCAGCGTATCTAGCCGAATGTATCTATCACTATCTGTGACGATACGGAGTACCTTGTTCTGCATCCTCTCCAATCTCAGCATCTGAGTTTTGGGGAGGCTGCAGAACACGAGACAGGCGTAAGTCATCGCTGGTCTGATTATTTGTTTGTATATTAATACTTTATTCTTCATCGACAGCTTGGAGCTCCTGGCGATCAGCGGGTAGATCCTTTTGACCGCCGCTGAAGCTCGCTAGAAGTTCTGTCTTGTCCGGATTTATCACTATCTTATTATTCGCCATATACGGTATGACCAACCTATCCAATTGGGTTAGTATTTTACGAGCAGCCGCCTTGCTGTAGAATGATGTGCAATAAATTGCAGTATCATCAGCGTATTCGTTTGAAAAGATGTGGGAAACTCATCCGTATTTAGCTAATATAGTAGTAGTAGAGAGGCTCGATCCTTGAGGAACACCTGCTTCGGCCAGATACGCACCTGAGTTGGTATTGTTTGCTTTCACTTGGAAAGCCCTGTCGACCATATATGAATCGAAAAGTTTGACCATGTGTTTAGGCATGCTTGCTCTCAATACCTTGCAGACGAGTCCCTCTATCCAGACTGTATCAAATGCTTTCTTGATATCAAGCAGGACCAATGCAGGATAAATTACAAATAACATTTACTTGTTTACAGATTACATCAACAATGAAGTTTGCATGGATTATTCTCTGGTAATTGGACTGATAGTACTCTGGCTATTGATTCAAGTATTTTTCATAGTCGGATGTATAATACTTGTGAAGAGATACAAAAGATATTATCAACATGAGTGTACCAGACAATCTCTAGAGGAACTCCATAAGAATTTTGGAATTGGCTTCAGCAACTTGGAAAACCGAAGAGTCCACTGGGCTGACAGTGATAATATTTTATAAACTGGATGTGATTCATCCAAAAAATGTAAATGAAACCAAAGATTTTTTTGTTAATATATGATTACTTACCTGTCTGATTTTTCCAGAACTACTTACCTTAAATAATGAAGAAATAACTATTCATTTTATAGAGAAATCACGTTTTATACAATGTGTAATTCGCCAGAATATGTAAGGGAAAACTGAAGTTACATCAAAAATTATACCAACTGCACAGGGAATTTCATAAAAGCGGGACAACTTGATGTCGAGATTTTTAAATGGAACACCATGAATTTTTCATCCGAAATTGATTTCTTTTAGTTTTGATGTATAACAAACTAAAATCAGTAACAGCGTTACCAAGTGATAATTTATTTTTTTATAATTTTGCCACCAACAGCTTGTTACGCACATTTGATAATAATGTAACTTATAACATACCCATACAATTCCTTTCTATTAGTAAGTAAGTAGTTTATTAAATAGGAAAATCCTAATATTCACAATACATTTTTAAACTTTAAACTATACACACTAATACACAGCGATAGTGAGGCCCTCTGAGGTGACCAAAGATAGAATAAGTGACAACCAGAGGTAGGCTGGCTAGTTTACAAAGACTGGCTAGTTTACAAAGACTGGCTAGATCACAAAGACTGGCAAATGGCCTACTTTATATGGTCGGAGACAAGATAATATCTAAAAACAGATTGTCAACCTTGTCAAAATCCATTTGTACAGCATTTAAGACGGGTTTCCACTAGGCGGAAAATCAGAAGCGGATTTTCAGTATCAGGATTCTATTGGATGATTTGAAACTGAAAGATTTTGCCGCCAATTTAATTGCGGATACGCAAATAAGTTGACATCGCTTCAACTTTTGGCGGATTCCACTAGATTTATAAATTATAATCTCGAAATATCGAAAAAATATGGACATAGCCCGTACCAAAGATTATTACAATTACCTACTCCAATATGATCATTGGAAAAAATCGATCAATTTATGTTTTATTAATGAAAAAAAGAAAAAGGCAAGGCAGATTTTGGATAATGGAGATTTTTAAGCATAGGAGTGAAAGTGGCCATTTTCAATGGGTCGTATGCATAAACCTTGAGCAAATGCTTTTACTTCGATTTCTTGAAACAGACGTATTCATTTTGTTGAGTTATGAGGGAGACAAACCTATAGTAAAAGCATTTGCTACCTTTTATGAATACTACCCATTGTTTGATACGGGAAATGAGATGTGACCCACAGCTACATTTTAATTATATGCGAATGAGCGCAGATCATTTCGATTTACTCCTAAGCAAAGTTGGACCGTTACTAGAAAAACAAAGGACCACTTTTCGAGAACCTATATCTGCATCTGAAAGATTAGCATGCACGTTGAGGTAATAAATTACATAACTTTGGAAATATATTCTCCTAGTGATTATCAATTATACTTGATAATTTACAGATATCTTGCCTTCTTTCTTTTCCTAAATTTGGTGTCTTATAAAAAATCCCTAGAAATTGTTGCCGACAAAAAGCTGGCAATGGAAACCTTTGCATATTTTTTTGGCCGATATTTATATCCGCTTCTGATTTTTCGCCTAGTGGAAACCCGTCTTCTCTCTCAAACTCATAGAAATATATATCATGTACTACTTACTCTAGAATGCTAATCATGCTAAGCATGCCGCGTATGCGACCCGTTTACGATGTGCGCATGCTCGTCATCAGTGTAGATTGGGTAGATCGTTGCCAAGTTTGAAAATAATTTGGTGTTCCAAACACGTACATGTCATTTCAAAGAGAGAAATTTGACAGAGCATTTTAGGACTTTTTAAAACCGAAAAGAACCTTTTAGAGATAGATTACTCCGAATTTTAGGCGCGAAAGAAATTATTTAAAACAATAATGTACCCTATGCTACTGTAATTATAATGACCGTGCAACAGCTAGTGCTTTTTCATCAACAGGAAGACTTGTCACTAAGATCTGTCACTCTTGTCAGAGACAGAGATGGTTTTTGGAATTTCGGATTTTCTCTTGTCGTTTGTGTGGTGTTTGTTGTCGTTGGTTATTCTTTCATCATTCATGAATTTGCATTAATTTTGTTCCTTTAAAGACAATTTCTAATAAAGCCGTTTCTTCCTACAAATAAACAATGAACTGTTTAGTGTTGTATAAAGGAAAAATACCTGAAATAAATCATTTTTGGTAGATAATAATAGTTATTTATGTATCAAGGACCAAAAACTGTCTATTATAGTCGAGCCTGCAAATTGATAGCCGAGGCGCAGCCGAGGATAGCAAGCAGGCGAGACAGTAGACAGTTTTTCGCCGAGGTGCATATTACATTTTTTCGTCGACCTCTACATACCTTTATGAAAGTAAGTACTCGCATGTTTGCTGGCCTCAGCTACGTCCAACTCTTCGAACTACAGACTCGATCATAATTTTAATGAATATAAACAAAATGTATTTGAAGTGTAACAACTCTCTATTTCAATTATACTACAAAATTAAATCAATCTCGAAGATGAATATTGAACGTACAGTTTGTGCAATTATTGATATTAATTCCTGCTGTCGAAGAAGATGCAAGAGACAAGTTTTGATTTTGGGTACTTGTTGATGCAACTTTAGATGCAGGTGCTCCAACAGCACCATTTCCAAAACTTCTCTCTTGAAGTGCTTTACCTGAAATCTAGCGGATTTAGTAAATAAATAATTTGACAACAGCAAATGACAGTTATTGTCACAGGCGCCTATGTATTAATTAAAACGTGGATTTACGAAAATGACTCAATCGCCGCTCTCGTACCGTGCCGTATCATAGTGACCACAGCGGACGAAAAGAGTTTGCGGACGAAAAGTGTTTGCGGACGAAAAGTACTTGCCTTCAAAAATAGTCGATTTTTCATCCGGAAATTAGTACGTAAAATGTCATTTTTTGCAGAGGTCGACGAAAAAAATTTTTATGTACCTATATATGCTTTGCTCAAAATAGCTTAAATATTATTTTACCTTGACAAAAAAGGCATGATTTTTGGTTATTATTTTTAAGAAGAGACCCCAGACATTTTCCTCATGAAGATTCATGTGAAAACGACAATAGAATAATTTGAAACCTGGTGCAGTACCAATACTGTGTCAGCGTAAGTATGCATGGCGAGTGACAACTTTCTACCACACCGCTTATATTATGAGTTCTAGATTCCTACAAAAAGTACTAAACATACACAGAATCGCCTCAGAAAATTAATGTCAATGGAAGTGCTTTTCATTGTAGGAAACGAAAATGCTTCTGAGCTCACTTTTTCATGCACCCCCACTGTGGAAATTGCATGTATTTCCCTATCACAGAATTAAACTTTTCTCTCATTCTACCAGCACTTTACGATCTCCAAATTACCACAAAACTATCTCCAGTTGAATATACCAATTAAAATAATAAGAACGATCGCTCAAATTAGAACTTGTAATAATTTCAGCATAAAATTCACTTACAACGGGTCTTCTCACCATATAAACCCCAATGAAATGTCTACAGCCAGCAATCACGACTTTTACGAAACAACTCAACACCTTATGTTCAAATGTCCGATTTTTTGTTCCATGAGACCTCCAAACTGCTCTTATTTAAACGGACCGGATACTTTGTTAAATGATCTCAGAAATATTACGCCTTCGATAGCACAAACCACAGCCTCATACATATGGAATATACTGAAACTTCGTTCATTCATTTTGAATGAATGAATGAATGATGAATTTTGTCTGCCATGTATTAGAATATTGTATTCAAGCTAATGTTATGTAATTCACACTGAGAATTATGCTGGGTTAGGGTCGGGTAGCTGTGGCCACTTTTCTTTGCTGGCTACTCTACTGAGGTAATTTCATTTACATTTCCCATTTCTTTAAATTGCACCAGTATTATCATTATTTTTAATTTTTTATATAGTATCATAGTACTATGTTATTCAAGCCACATGTTGTATCATTGTTATATTTTTCCATTATTTTATTTTTGTTATGTATATTAAGCACAACCTGAACTGAAGTTTTAAGAACAATAAATGATTGATTGATTGATTGATAGCATGTTAATCTCTTCAAATAATTTAAATTAAATGCAGTTGCGTATTTTGACATGAATCGTTCTAGAAAAAACAACCTCGAGCTTCCAAGCACCCAATTTTATAAATCCAATTTGAGTTGAATTCATTAATGATATCAGCTGAAATAAATTTCCATAGTTTTTTGTACTTTCTTTCAATTTATTTTCCAATCCAGTGCTTCCTTGAAATTCGCACCGACGATTTGGGGTGGTTACGTAGGTTTTTGTTGGTTAACTGCAGCTGAAAAGTGAATGTGATACCAAAAATCAGTCGCTTCAGAGCGGTAAATAATAATAATAACCGTACTCTACTTTCTGATGGCCTTTGCTGAATATTCGGGATCATAAATATGTGAAAATATGTATTCAAATCGGCTAAAACAGGAATAAGTACAATGAGGTTACCAACCTCATTCACCGAGATTCAGAATTAAAGTTTGTTAACTTTCACAAGTACCATAATATTTTACCAAAACCGGGCCTGTTACAAAAATCACTAATGACGCACATGCGCATTTCGGACTAGTCTGAATTTTTTACACACCGATTGACCGATGATTACAGATCAGTGTTTTTACAACACTTTTGACATGGTGAAAAGCATTCTAGAGTAAGTATATAATATATATTTCTATGATTAAACTCGGAGAAAAATTACCATTCAAAAACAACTAAAGCTGAATTTCCACAGTTCCGTCATCCGATGATACGATCATCCGAATGTGTTGTGATTGGTAGAAATATTTGAAAATGAAAGGGCGCCAAATATTTGTCCTAATGTTTTAACTTTCTTCCGTTGTCGGAGAAATGAGATCATTTATCTGTCATCGGATCTGATTTAACCTCTATTTTGAATGTTTTGACTATTTCAGATTTAAAAATGAATGAAGGCAAACAATTAACGCAAAAAACTTTGTTGCTTATTTCGATTATTCTATTGAGGAAAACGAAATCCTCCAAGATTTTGGATCAGAATAGAAAATCACATGGAATGTTCAACAATCTGGTAAAGGAAATACAACTTTCAAATAGTGAACAGTATTTCAATTATTTGAGAATGAGTAGTGACACATTCAACAAATTATTGAGTATCGTTGGCCAATCACTCACAAAAATGTATCATGTACGAGAACCCATCGCGCCGGCAGAAAAACTAGCTTTAACATTGAGGTTTGTAGTCATTTTAGTAGTGTGTAGCAGGTAGATTATACATAAACTATTTCATCCTCTAAATAGTAATCATCCTAGTCATGCATTTCGTTCTACTGATTCAAATAATAAATATCCACTTATTCCACTTTTGCCATTTTTTTTTAATAAGTTGACATTCGACATAAAGTTGGTGTAATTCCACTGAAATTGTTGGAAATTAGAAGTTCCTGTATTGAAATTGTCGAAGTTTTGTTTTCTGATTGATTTTTGATAGACAGTTATTTTTTGACATATTGAAATATATTGTCAGTTGTTGTTGAAATATAAAACTCGTTGCATTTACTGTAATAGTTTCTCCATTTAGTTTACTTCTGAAGTAATTGAGATTTCTCCTGGTAGGCGATCTTTTCATTACATTATTTTTGGCGACCGTGACAGGACACCAAATGGAGAAGACAACGAGCTTTGACGATCCATCGAGTAGCATTCGATAGACATGCTATTCTTGAAGAAATAGATTCCCCTGAACCTGATTTCGCTGAAATACATGGAAATCTTCGTCTTCTTGATAGTAAAATGGAAGATATTCGTATTTTGGATAAGCAGATCCTCGATTTACTATTAGATACAGATGGATGTGATGAAGATATCGACTCTGAAGTGCTAAAATCCGATGAATTTGTTAGCAAATACAATAAACTGAAATATAAAGTTGAACAGAGATTCGTCAAGGAGTCAAACCATATTTCTGGTCATCCACCGAGTGAATGTCATTCTTCTGTCTCGAAGACAAAACTGCATCTTCCGCGTATCGAATTTAAAAAATTTGGAGGTGATATCAAGGATTGGATACCGTTCTGGAGCCAGTTTAAGAGAATTGACTGTGACGAAAATATCGAAAATGAAGATAAGTTTCAATACTTGATTCAGGCTACAATTCCAAAATCTCGTGCCCGACAGTTAGTTGAAAGTTTTCCTCCTAGCACCGAAAACTATGTTAAAGTGATTGAAAGTTTGAAGTCCAGGTTTGGAAAGCAAGAGTTACTAGTAGAATTTTATGTTCGAGAGCTTTTAAAACCAGTTTTGAACAATTTAAAAGTCAAATCTAGTATAGGTGCACTTCACGACAAACTTGAATGTCAGCTGCAGTCCTTGGAAACTTTGGGAGTAACTTCCGACAAGTATGCTGCAATGCTGTTTCCACTAGTGGAATCATGTTTACCTGAAGATCTTTTGAGAATATGGCAGCGGAGTCAGACGAGTACGGAATCAAATACAGCCCCTGGAATTAAGACTTGCCGATTGAAGAATTTGATGGAGTTTCTCAAGAAAGAAGTGGAAGATGAAGAGAAAATTTCTTTGGCAACATCATTTGACCCGAAAACTAAAAAGAATGATGCACTGAAAGAATCTGTCATTCCAACTGCATCTAATCTCATCGATAACCAAAGATCTCCTAGATGCGTATTTTGCAAAGGTAATCATTCCAGTGAAAACTGCACAGAAACTGGTTCGATGAATATCGATGAAAAAAAGAAGATCTTGTCATCTAAAGGGTGTTGTCACATTTGCTTAAAATTTGGCCATATAGCAAGGAGATGCAGAGTGAAATTAGAATGCCAAGAATGTAAAAGTCGACATGTTACATTGATGTGTCCAAAGTCCGAGATACCACTTGTTGGCAAAAGTTCTGATAAATCAGCCAAGAGAGAAGAATATTCAAAAGTTGAAAATCTTTCTAATTTGACAAAAAATCAGGTTTTTTTGCAAACACTCCTTGTAGAATTGAGTAGTGATAGTAGTTCCAGGAAAGTGAGAGCTATAATAGATACAGGATCTCATCAATCGTACATAAATAAATTCACCGCATCTGCAATGGGTTATGAACAACTTGGGACGAAGTCTATGATACATGCACTTTTTGGAGATCAGTCTGAAGTTATCAATCATAGTGTATATAAAATCAGACTGGGAAATTTGAACAAACGATATGCATGCAATTTTGAAGCCCTTGACCAGCCCATAATCTGTAGCAATGTTACTTCTATCGACGAAGGTCCTTGGATGAGAGAACTGAAAGAACTAGGCATAGAACTATCAGATACCAGAGCAGATCCTATTGAAGTACTGATTGGTGCAGATATTGCCGGAAGACTTTTCACAGGGAAAAAGTACAATCTGAAATGCGGATTGGTTGCCATAGAGACATTTCTTGGATGGACACTTATGGGAAAAGTTACGACATCTTGTTTAGCTATCAAAAACTCGATTGCTATGAAGACCACTTCCATGTTCTGTAAATCTAATAAAATATCCGATCTGTGGAGTCTTGATATTCTTGGTATATCTGATCCCGCTGAAGAACAGTCCAGAAAAGAAGTGGAATTTGCAGTATTTGAACATTTCCAAAAGACTGTCACAATCAATGATGAAGGTAGATACGAAGTAGTTATGCCCTGGATCGAAGGTCATCCACCTCTACCTAGGAATTACAATTTAGCAAAACGAAGACTGGATAATTTATTACCCAAGCTGAGAAATGAAGGTTGCTACGCTGATTATAGTCACGTTTTCACTGAGTGGCTGACCGAAGGTATCATAGAATATGTTCCTGAAAATGAGGTGAACAATGTCAGTCATTATCTTCCGCATCGCCATGTCGTAAAATTGAACAGTTCTACAACAAAAATTAGACCAGTCTTCGACGCTTCAGCGAATGAAAAATGACACCCTTCTCTGAATCAATGCTTAGAGAAGGGCATTAACCTGATCGAACTTATCCCTTCTATTCTTTTAAGATTTAGACTTTCACGAATTGGGGTAATTGCAGACATTAGGAAAGCTTTCCTGCAGATCAGCCTAGCTCATTCTGATAGAGATGTACTTCGTTTTCTTTGGATCGATGAAAATGGTCTTCTCACTCACTTTCGACACAGTCGAGTAGTTTTTGGGGTTAACTGCAGCCCATTTCTTCTTGGTGCAGTGATACAACATCATCTGAGCAGTGTTTTAGAAAATTGTCAGTCTTCTTATGATAAAACAATCATCCGAATATTGGAGAAAAGTTTTTATGTTGACAATTGTGTCACTAGTGTCGATTCGGAGGAAGAATTGAACAAATTCATGAATCAGTCCATCCAAATAATGAATGATGCCAAATTTGATCTTCGCTGCTGGGAACATACCATTACGAACAACGACAGTACCGACACTCTCGTGTCACCTGTGTTGGGATTGAAATGGGACCGTTTGCAAGATAAATTAACATTATGTTTCGATTGGTTTCATGATTTGAATTTGATAAAATCACGAAGAGGACTATTTTATCTACTGTTAACAAGATTTTTGACCCTATTGGATTTTCGTGCCCGGTTTCCTTATTTGCCAAAATATTACTGCAGAAAATGTGGATTCTCAAAACTGGATGGGACACAGAGGTGCCAGAAGATATGAAGACAACTTTTTTGAAATGGGTTGATGAACTGAGTATTTTGGTAAACCTCAGAGTTCCTCGGTGGCTTTCAAAATCATCTGATTTTAAGCCGGGATCGACAAGTATCCATATGTTCTCGGATGCAAGTCAAGATGCGTACGCAGCAGTTATATTCTGGAGAACTGAAGATTCCGATGGAACACCGAATGTTCAACTGATTCAGGCCAAAACGAGAGTTTCACCAATCAAAAAGTTATCCATTCCTCGATTAGAATTACTAGCTGCAAATATTGGTGTGAGACTTCTCTCGTCTGTGTTACTTACTTTAGGAAGCAGTATTCCAGTTTATTGTTGGACAGACTCGACCACTGTATTGGCCTGGATTCAGCGAGAAAATCAATGGAAGACGTTTGTGTGGAATCGAATTAAAGAAATTCAACGCCTTACGAGAAAGCAAGACTGGAATTTCATTCCTGGTCATCTAAATCCTGCCGATTTACCTTCTAGAGGTTGCTCCTCAAAGCAGTTATTGGAGTCGAAATGGTGGGAGGGGCCTTCTTGGTTACTGCAGGAGAGAAATCAATGGCCTAAAGAAGAATTCACTCCTGATTGTTCCATTGTTATGAAAGAGGCAAGAAACACGATATCTTGTTACCTCAATACCGAAACCGATTACTCTTGGTACTATCGCTATTTTTATAAATACCAGAAAATTGTGAGATTGGTAGGATGGGTTCGAAGGTTTGCAAATAATTGCCGCAAACAGGAGAAAAATCTAAGTCCAAACCTTTCATTCGAAGAAATTCAGAATGCTGAAAATTTGATAATGAAGTTCATTCAGCGGAATCGTTCAATGGAATGGAAGATACTAGCCTCTCTCCTTTATGTCCATACAAAGACGAAGAAGGAATAATTCGGCTGAAAACTAAAATTTCGGAAAGAGATGATATCCTTGATTTCAGACATCCTATAATATTACCTCCGAAACACACAGTTGTCTTCAGAATGATTCATGACTTTCATGTCGACAATTGTCACATTGGCACTCAAGGACTGATGAGTATTTTACGTGAAAAATTCTGGATAATCAGAAGCAGGAAAACGATCAAATCTATTGTGTCCAAATGTGTCGTATGCAGAAGATACAATGTGAAAAGTCTTGATGCGATGCCTATAACACTTCCGAAATATCGAGTATCAGATGTTGCTCCATTTGAGATTATTGGAGTGGATTTAGCTGGACCACTATTTGTACAGAAGAACACCAAAGTATGGATTTGTATTTTTACGTGCGCAGTAATTAGAGCGGTGCACTTGGAGTTGGTGACTTCTTTATCCACAGACAGCTTTCTTCAAGCATTTAGGAAATTTATAAGTAGGAGAGGAAGGCCTATTGTTGTATACAGCGACAACGGGACAAATTTTGTAGGAGCTGATAATTCATTTGCAAAAATCGATTGGGATGAAATTGCTGAGTATAGTAAAGCCAAACGATTCACCTGGAAATTTTCTCCCCCTACCGGTGCATGGTGGGGTGGCTGGTGGGAAAGGTTGATAAGACTTTTGAAAGACCTTCTTAGGAAAACTCTTGGCAGAACTTCGCTTACTTGCGACGAACTATCAACAACGCTATGTGAATGTGAGGCATTGATGAATTCCAGACCACTGACTTATGTCTCTGATGATGTTTCAGATCTAACTCCACTGACACTGTCAATGTTTTTACATGATTTAAGAAATACCGGTGTACCAGATATTGACAATATTGATGCCATGAGCTTGAACAAACGTTTGAGATATAGAATAAAACTCAAAGAAGAGTTGATGAGGAGATTCCGAAAAGAATACCTAGGACAATTAATCCTACGGTCAAAGAAATATTCTTCTGGTGATATAAAAGTTGGAGATGTTGTTCTAATAGGCAGTGATTTCACAAAACGAATGGACTGGCCTCTAGCAGTAGTAGTTGATACATTTCCAGGAAAGGATGGAAAGACGCGAGTCGTTCGATTGAAAACTTCATCAGGATTATTGACTAGACCAATCCAGAGATTATATCCGCTGGAAATCACTTCTCATGAACAAATGCAAGATTTTAAAGAACAGCTGCGAAAAGAAAATAAAGCCAAGAAGCAACAATGTACAGGAAGAAACAAAGAAAGCAATACAGGAGACATCGAAACTTCTGTTGTTACACGCCCAGGGAGAATTACAAGAAAACCGGAAAGGTTAATTGAGTCACACTTCGTCTAATGTGACCCAAGGTGGGAGCATGTTGGAAATTAGAAGTTCCTGTATTGAAATTGTCGAAGTTTTGTTTTCTGATTGATTTTTGATAGACAGTTATTTTTTGACATATTGAAATATATTGTCAGTTGTTGTTGAAATATAAAACTCGTTGCATTTACTGTAATAGTTTCTCCATTTAGTTTACTTCTGAAGTAATTGAGATTTCTCCTGGTAGGCGATCTTTTCATTACAGAAATGCTGTCACTAAAACACACGATCGTTTTGAAAGGTTTCGGAAGAGTGGAAACTGGAAATTAATTTATCCGAAAAAATAGGACCGTCATCCTAATCGGATGACGGACCTATGGAAATTCAGCTTAAGATGTTTTGAAATAAAATTGACAGTTGCTGACGTAAAAGTTGAAGTAGCAGAATTTTAAAATTAGTGCTTTCTCATGGCATTTGAGAGGTTATTAAACTTTTCAATTCAAAAACTTTGATTTTACTCAAAAGCATAAAAATTTGTATGTAAGCCGTGGTGACGCGTGGGTAAAGCGTTCACTTACTAACCCAATCATTGGTAGGTGCGTGGAATGTCAGCACGGTGACCAGTCCCGTACATGGCATCACATACGTCACAAGGTAAGGGCTACATCTTCCTTAGCTCATACAAGTCTGTCGAAAACTTCTGAGGTTGCGAGTCCTAACGGTGCAGCCGGTGGATGGAAATAAAAATTATATTGGATGACCGAGCAATTCAGACTTTTAATGAGGATTTATCAGATTTTATGAATAGCACAATTCCAGTACTACATATAAATCTACTACACAATAACGAAATCTATACACATATTTTTTACATTCTTAAAATATATACATTCACTCAAGTGACATTGTTATTGTCTCCTTTTTGCCTTTTTAATTCTTTGGTAAGATCGATTTGTTGTTGTAACGTATATAGATTTTCAGCCTTGCGTCTTTGTCTCCTTTCAATATCTTTCAGTACTCCGGCATGTAACTGTTTTCTAGAACATCAAAATCTAACTGAATATTCAACAATAAAATGAAAGGGTCTCACCTATCTAACTGTTGCTTATAATGGACATATCCAATGATGCACGCAGAAAAGGAACAGGCAGTAGCTAAAACTATTTTCGCTTGAAGAGACATTACAAAACAAAAGGGCCTTTGAAAATGTAATAATGGATCTATAAAACTTAACCTCAACTTTTGAAATCTGGAAATCACTTTCAAAACAAAGCCACAGAACATCGTAACGTCAACTGTAACTTGTCAGAAAACTTCGACTCGTTGCCGCTCCAGATTTTTATTTTGTACTAGATCATATTTTGAAATTGTACTAAATCGTACTAAATTGAGAAAAAAATCAGATTAATTAGGTTATGTTTTGTTTCTATTTTTGTAGGTATACCACAGAACTCATACTATAAGTACGAGTTCTATGAGGTATACCCAAGGAGACTAAAATTTAACAAGGAGGGTTTAATAAGCTCTAGCCAATCAGAATCTTGTAGCATCAACGCGTCATAGTGACGTACTTGGATATGAGTACAGAGTCGAACTCGAACCAAGCAACAAAACTGTCAGCTGTAACTCTCCAACCAAGAGCTAGTCCGTCACTGTCTATAGAGAACGGCGGCCATGACACGTCCTACTACGTCACATTTAGTCACAAATGTTCTTTCATCTCTTTCTACTAGTGTCCCCATTGTCTTATGGGAATTAAACACTCCTTGTTAAATTTTAGTCTCCTTGAGGGTTAAACAAGCTCTAGCCAATCAGAATCTTGTAGCATCAACGCGTCATAGTGACGTACTTGGACATGAGTACAGAGTCGAACTCGAACCAAGCAACAAAACTGTCAGCAGTAACCATAGAAATATATATTATATACTTACTCTATAATATATTTCTATGGCAGTAACTCTCATATACCAAGAGCTAGTCCGTCACTGAAATGAAATTAATATTACAATTTCATTTCAGTGATCCAACTACGTCACATTTCGTCACAAATGTTGTTTCATCTCTTTCTACCAGTGTCTCCATTGTCTTATGGGGATTAAACTCTCCTTGTTAAATTTTAGTCCTCTTGGTATACCCCCTGGGCATTGCCTAAAGAAGAACCAGGGTTCCTATCATAAGAACCCCGGTATACCCAAGATCCCCAAGGATTATCTATAATGAATATAATCCGTAGGCTAACATCACGACACACGTACCTGAAAGTGCCTAGCCTCCAACATCAAGGAGTCAGCCGCTTTCCAATAGAGGACTTCGGATAAGGATTCAGTCATGCCATCACACAACTTTTGGCACGTTTTTCGGCAAGTTTTCTTCATGTCAGGGTTCCTGGCAGCCTCAGGAACCCCGTAATATGATTGAAATTGTTCATAACGACAGGAATATTGAGATTTTCCATAAAATACAAAACCCTAGGGACTTTAATTTTTTTTAGGGATTTTTCTCACAAAATGGCGATAATTTCAAAATATATCATTTTCCTGAATTTAAAAAAAAAATTGCATATTTCACGTTTCCTAGTTGCCAAATAGTTGATCGATCTAGAAAATATTCTTAGTGGTAACTTTCACGAATAAACAAACCTTATTACCTTTCTGATTAAAATGTTCTTGGCCTGAATACTTTGAGGTTACATGGTTCCATCACATAATTTGTATTTTGTTTCAGTTTTGTGGGTATGTGTTACATTTTAATTAACAGTTTAAATACGGTTGAATATCATTTCTACTTTTGAACTTTTTCATGGAAAGAATGTGCACCGACAAAGAAATAAACCCTACACTCAGTGCCGTATTTGCCAGCTAGCATGCTACCAAGTACCAGTTAGCAAATTAGCCAGTAAGCAAATACTACGGGCCTCGCGCCTGGGGGGCCTCGCGCCTGTGCGCAAAGTAAAAAAAAACTATCAAGTAAGATATGTTTTTATACCACCTACAGAAAATGAGTAAAGTTAAATGGGAATAATAACTATAGGGTGGAATGAAATTCTAGAACACTTGCAAGCGACTAACGCTTCATTGGAGTCGCCCGATCAAGATCTTAACACGAGATAGGTACGCTCTTTATATTTCATTACTAGGCTACTTCCAAGCAAAACGATCCAAATTTTCAGATATAGAGGCAAAAGCCAAAGCCCTAATTGGCTGTGAAGAATATCAGCAATCAACTTCAAGAAAAACCAAGCGAAATACAAAGTACGACCATTTCAGCAGCAGCTCTACTCATAGACTTCATAAAACTCGAAGAAGTTATAGAACATCAAACACCCAGACATTGTTTTGAAATTCATGTTTTTATTGTTGTAATTGTCTGCATTAGCTAAAGGCATGGAAGCTTACCATTAAGTGACTAGTGTATTTGGAATACTTCGGCAGAAAAGATCCTAAAAAGAACTATTTTCAATTATTTCCTAGACGATGTGGAAGACAGTCTGGGCAATGAACTGGTGCAGTTTGCGAAGCTGCTGAAAACAGATGTGGCTGCTGATATTGATAGCAGAAAGAAAAAGCACGAGGCTCAGGAACTTCAAGTTAATGAACTGTTGACATAAAATTCATTGGAATCGTGTTTCCCAAATGTTGGAATAGTGTTTCGCATTCACTTGATTTTGATAATCACCAACTACAGCCTTAGGCTGAATTCCCACAGATCCGACGTCCGATGATACGATGGTACGAAAATGTTCTGATTGGTTGGAAAAATATCCTGATTGGTTGATTTGTTTTCACACCTACCAATTCAACCAATCAGAACATTTTCGTACCATCGGATCATCGGACATCGAATCTGTGAGAATCCAGCCTTAGATGTTAAACTTTCCGCCATTACAATGACCAATCACAGAGCGCTTATTTCGTGCACTTTACTGTTGTCGGTTTGGCTAGTTAGCGACAGACGGATTTCTGTGGATGAGGCTTCAGTTCGATATCAAATATCATCGTTTTGTCCTTGTCTGTTGTTGTTTGAGTTGAGCGGAGGTCGAGTAGTTCCAAATTTCTTCTATTCACAAAAAATGGCTGCGTTAAAAACTGAAATCATCGAGGAAGTGGAAGATAAACAAGAACAAATTGTTGAAGAAATAAATGGGGAAAACAAAGAAGTTCCTAAAAAAAAGAAAAACCGTAAGAAAAAGAAAAAAGGTAGTAAAATATATTTATCACATGTCATAAAATATTAATAAAATCTTAAAATGGAAGCAGACGCAGAGGTTAACGTAAATCCTACCGAAGATGAACAGGAGCCATCCGGAGAAACAATAACTTCGGAAAATGCAGAGAATGACTCAATCGAAAATGGTGATGGTGAAAAGAAGAAGAAAAAGCGCAATAGGAAGAAAGGGGGCAAGCTTCAGCAAACCGACCCTCCTACTATTTCAATTGCAGAGCTCTATCCCGATGGTGTATTTCCTATTGGGGAAATTCAGGATTATCCTGTCTTGAAAGATGATCGCACTGCTAAAGATCGCTTTACATCAGAAGAGAAGCGAGCACTGGACAGAATGCATAATGACATTTACAATGAAGTTCGTTTGGCTGCAGAGGCACATAGACAGGTGAGATAATGAAAATGGTCCAAAAATAAAATGTCTCCTAAGAATTGATCAAAAGACTCAAGTATATTTTCTCTCTGTTGATCTTACTGTTTGTTTACTTCCTTCCATAGATTACTTATTCTGTTATTATCAATATTAGACACGGCAACACATTCAGAAATGGATCAAACCTGGCATGACTATGATAGAAATTTGTGAAGAATTAGAGAACACAGCAAGGAAATTGATAGCAGAGAATGGTCTCAAAGCTGGCCTAGCATTTCCCACAGGATGCTCAAGGAACCACTGTGCTGCCCATTACACCCCAAATGCTGGAGACAAGACTGTATTCGAATACGATGATGTTGTAAAAATAGATTTTGGAACTCATATCAATGGACGAATTATTGACTGTGCTTTCACCCACACCTTCAACCCCAAATATGATAAGCTGGTGGAAGCTGTGCAGGATGCAACCAATACTGGTATTAAAGCAGCAGGTGAGGAATTGGTCTAATGTTAAAGATATTGAAGGAGGAAACTGAAAGAAAACACCTAAAACAGTTTATCAATGAAGTCACTGGATAAAATGTAAAAATCTGGGCTAAATTACTTTAGTCCACTATCTTTAAATATAGCATTAAAATCACATGGTGAATTGAGTACATTAAACCTAACCTCGCACATATCATCATCCTGTTTTATTATTTGAACTCCAAAATGGCTCTGTTTATTAGTATTGAAGCTCAGACTAGTAAAGAAATATTTCAATAGCAAATTAAATAATTATTCAATATCATTATTACAAATAAAATTATAACAGAATGACAAGACTAGGTCATCACTAGTAGATGGATATTTATTATTAACGTTTTTGCCATTTACAAATATTTGCCCAATAAGGTTACATTTTTGTAATAACAAACTGATTAAAAATGAGTATGTCATGGACATAAAAAATATCTCCAATAGGCCCAACAAGTACCTTTAGATATATTTTTTTATTCAACCAAATTCTGTAAGAGAATAGATAGATAGATAGATAGAGTTTATTTAACCACGTTACATACAGTATGTTTGCGGCAGGTCAGAATCAGTACAAAAACAATTTCATGTTAAAATATCAATACAAAACAATTACATGTTAAAATATTAATGGTAGTGGTAAAAAGATTAAAAAATATAAAGATTAAAAAAATATATCAAATATCAATAGGTAATAAAATTGTAACGTGAGATACATTGCTGTTAATTCACTAAAACTCATTAAAATAATACAGGATATATATATATAATCGTATCTATAATATGAAGAACAAAGAAAGAACACGAAACGCAGGATCTTTGCAGTATTTGCATCGTATCTATAATATGACGAACAAAGAAAGAACACGAAACGCAGGATCTTTGCAGTATTTGTAAGTCTAGACTCTAAGAGAGTTGGCTTTTTGGAGGTATTCCGATACACTGTAGAAACAACTTTTGAGAAGAAATCTTTTGATTGTTATTTTAAATTTTTTGAATTCTAGTAATTTTACTGATCTATCGAGAGTATTGTATAAAGTGAGATTTAAAGAGTTTTGGTAGCTTATAGCTAATCTGTGTCTTTGAGGATTTAACAAGTCCGCAGATCTGGTATTGTAATTGTGTATATCGGAGTGCTTAGAAAAATTGCTCCTGTTTTTATGTATTTCCAGCAGAATTGTAAATATATAAAGGGTAGGGAGTGGCATTATACTTAGTTTGATGAAATAGTGTTGACAATGATCTCTATAGCCAAGATTTGCCAAAATTCTTATTGCCCTTTTCTGTGATCTGAAAACCCTTATTGCATTATTAGAGTTACCCCAAAGAAGAATGCCATAGGATATGACAGAGTGAAATAGAGAAAAATATGTGATTTTGAGTACATTCGTGTTAGTGACAGGTTTGAGTTGCCTCAATATGAATAAGACACTTGATAACTTGCTAAGCATATAGTCCACATGGCTGGACCAATTTAATCGATCATCGATTTTAATACCCAGTAGTGAAATATTTTGTCCTTTTTGATAAAGAGGATTTGAGGAGACGATCAAATTCTGAGTTTTGTTTTCATTTAATTTTAATTTATTTCTCGTAAACCAGCTTTTTGCCACGTTCTTATCGTGTTCGGCAGCTTTAGGTAGAGCATCATATGACTTACCCGAGTATATGAGGGTGGTGTCATCAGCAAATAGGACACATTTTATCGGTGCAATAGACTGACATAAGTCGTTTATGTATACTAGGAACAAGAATGGTCCAAGTATGGAGCCTTGAGGTACACCATGTTCAATTTGTTTGAGATCTGATTTCCTGTTATTCAAATCCACACACTGATATCTATCGTTGAGGTAAGAGCTAATAAGGTCCAAAATGGTACCTCTCAGTCCGTAGTGACTCAATTTGTCTATAAGTAATGCATGTGATACACAGTCAAAATAGAATGCTCATATGAGAATATCACTATCAGATCTAATTCTGTTTTTTTTTTTAAGCCAACAAACCATATATCCAGCCCAGTTTGGTGATTTCATAATATATTTTATCAAGTTGGCTAGTTTGTTATCTTTTATCACTAGATGGTTTTTAGTTCAGATTTCTACCTATTACAAATTTCTACAACGTAATTCATTTCTTTTTCCTGATTTAATTTATTGAATTCTCATTATCATATTCGAAAAATATATCTGAATTTTTTATATTTTATAAAAATTTTATTTGATTTGGTCAGTTGAAGTCCTAGGATTTCTACCTATACAAAATATTGTATTACATAATTCATTTCTTTTCCCTAACGTTCCTCTCATTGAATTGAATCGTAATATATCTGAATATTGAATGAAACTTTCAATGTGAAAAATTAATTAATATTAATATTCAGGTATTGATGTCCAATTGTGTGATATTGGCGCCCAGATACAAGAAGTAATGGAGTCCTATGAAGTTGAAATTAATGGAAAAACCTATCAAGTCAAATCAATTCGCAATTTGAATGGACATTCGATTTCTCCCTATAGTAAGTATGGTGATATTTTCTCAGCATGGAAAATCTTTCCTAAAAACCAATGAATTAAATTATCAGTTTTTTACAAATGTGATTGATGACATTTAATTTATGGAAATTTATTGTCACTAATTTATTGAAATAAATACAGACTTGTATTTTTCCAGTCTTCATTACTTTCGACTGGTTTTGGTTATTACTCCATTATCAAAGGATGACCATTCGTAGTTGTCACTTGATAATGATAAAGACTTTGTGGACATGACAAAAATTTAATTTATTTCAATTAAAAGTACTAGTTTTTATAATTCTTTTCTTTTACTTAATTTTTTAAGAAAAAGTTACAAATTTTGACATTTTTCCAACGTCTTTCAGGGATTCATGCTGGTAAAACAGTACCGATAGTAAAGGGAGGAGAGGCCACAGTCATGGAGGAAAATGAATTTTATGCCATTGAGACGTTTGGTTCAACAGGTCGGGGTATGGTACATGATGATATGGAATGTTCCCATTACATGAAGAATTTCGATGTTGCCTATGTGCCATTACGGTAAGATTCATCTTCTGACTACAGCATACAGTAGTTCAAGCAAAATATTTGTTTTATAGTTTGCAATCTTCAAAGTCGCTCCTCAACACCATCAACAAAAATTTTGGTACTTTGGCTTTCTGTAAGAGATGGCTGGACCGTGCCGGAGCAACCAAGTACCAAATGGCCTTGAAAGATTTGTGTGATAAAGGCATCGTAGATGACTATCCGCCTCTATGCGATATCAAAGGATGTTACACAGCTCAGTTTGAACATACTATTATGTTGCGTCCAACTTGCAAGGAGGTGGTATCGAGAGGTGATGACTATTAGTCTTTTTTGATGAATTGTTTTAATTCAGTGTCTAACTTTTTGTTATATATTATATTACATCAATTTAATAGCATTGTGTTTCATGGTCCAACAATTTCATTCAAATTATAATTCACTTTTCCTAATGCTAAAAAATCCAACCACACCATTGCAAAGTAGCAATACCTTCTAAAACACCATCTATTTATTATAGACCGGAGGATAGTGACAGATTTTGGGACACGATTTTACTCAGTATGCCTTTTGGAGGGCAGTACTGTCCGTATATCCTCGTGATAATAATGCATGAATCAAAGAGTCGTCGTAGGTTCTTCATATTGAAAAATAATAATAATATTTTCGAAAAATTATGTGTTTCGGTACGATTCCAATCAGGTTACCATGTGTTTTGTAATAAAGTAATAGACGTAAAATACTCGAAAAACCATTGACATACCATCAGGATGGGCGGAGAATTCCTTTTTCCAAATACAATTTCACGTGACCATACCATCCATTCGGACCCAACCTAACGGCCTGCCAATCGTTATTCGAGTATTTTAGTTTTATTATTTTATCACGAAACATGGCAGTCTGATTAAAACCGTACCCGAATAATAATTATTATTTAAATTATTATATTTTAATATGAAGAACCTACGACAACCCTGATTCATGCATTATTATCACGAGGATATACGGATAATACTGTCGTACAAAAGGCATACTTAGTAAAATCTGTCACTATCTCCCGGTCTATTAGAATAGGTGTAATGAAACTCCCTTCTCATCAGGTATTGCGGGAGCAAAATTAAGTTCGTTGACTAGCATGTAACAAAATATTCATCAAGGTTGCATCACAAAAACCCTATATCTTCTATCCATTGTGAAAGAACTAGAATAAAACCAAATACTATTTCGAGTTCAAGAATAACCTTGAAGGTTACAGAAAATTAAAGAACTTTTATTGGCTTTGGAAAATATTTTGTCAGTTACATCTGTTACTTATCTCAAATATTGCTAACATAAAGCAAATGTATAGACTTGTTTGCCATACCAGAACTTTGAGAAAAAATTGCACAAAGTTTGGAATTTTGTGTCATCCGCGAAAATCGAATTGATAATATTCTATTGCCCGGCTTTCCCGAAATTTTATAGAGTTGTTAAACATAGACTTGTTCGCCATAGCAGAACTTTAAGGTAAAAATGCACAAAGTTTGTAATTTTGTGGCATTTGCAAAAATTGCTTCTAAAAATAATGTTGATTGCTGCCATCTTCCAGGATACTGAAAAGGGTGCAAACTCAATTGATGACTTAAAATTATGCCAGCAAAGTTTGCAAATCACGGAAACATTGTTTCCACAACTTTGCCCCTGATACTTTTTTAGCGTTGTCCATGTTTTTTGGATGTTTCGTACACGACGAGTTTGTAAATTCGAAGCATTTTAGGGGTGACGGAACCATGATTTTACCACACATTTGTACAATGTTTGCAATTTTGTAATCACAATTAGCGCTAATTACAACGTAATCAAGGTTTATTCGTATTTCCGGTTGAAAATTGCGGGTGCCGATTTCAAAAGGGATGTAGAAAAGAAGTTCGTTGATATATCTACAATTTACACAATATTTGCAATTTTGTCCAAGGAGATATTGCTAAATAGCGTTTTATGCGAATTTGACTAATTTCCGGTCACCGGATGATAGTGCAAATTTTTATATTTACTGGAAGCCTTAACATATGGCAGTGCTAAAGAGATGTTTGTAATTATTGTGAATGACGGTCTATTTTGTCTGGCCTATCAAGTATCATTTGGTTTGGATATTATTCAGGAAGAATTGATTCCTGAAATATTTATTACGAAAAAACTTGTTTTGAAAATACAAACCAACATTGCTATTTTCATTACTGTCAGGTCCAACAACGGTAAAATAAAATTAGTCTAGAGATTCGTAGTTATATATGAGTACTTGACAACATGCCAGTTGGGTTGTCCTCAAATGATGTGAAATAGGGAAATCCTCCTTTACCACTGAACAGGAATATATTGTTCCAGCACCAGTGGCAGAGGAATCTTTATTGGATCTTGTGTTTCGATATTCTTCTAGTGAATGTTTTTAAATTGCATTTTCGACCATATTGAAAAATCTAATTCTGGTGTAAATTCTTGTTATTGCTTTTATCATTTTCAAGTTGTAACTCACCTCATAGGCATATATTTAGAAAATGTGTTCTATTATGGAGCTGAATAATTTTTCATCCAGAAATAATATTGATGAAATTTGGTGTATGAAAGTTTCCAAAAAATTCGTTTCATTTGGCATGAAATTATCAGTAATTGCAAGAACCTGCCGGATTTTTCTCTCATGGAAAATACAAATATCTATAACAGTTTGTGATGGCCTTATGAGACCACCTTTTTTTCTATTAAATAATTTAAAGTTTTCTGTATCTACAGAAGATTCTGTTATGTCTTCAAAAGTAGAGAAACATACTCTATATTTGAATTTGTTTAATAGATTTAACAACAATTTCTGATATATATGTGTAACCTCATTTTCAGTCAGAGTACTCAAAGAAAAGGGAAAAAAGAAATTAAATGATAAAATTCCCCATCTTCGATTAACATGTCATTGACATCAATGTTATATTTTTTTATAATGCACTATCATCCAAATTCAATTCCGCATAATTTTTTTTTGCCTCTGTGTCGTTGCCAATATATTGGTGTTATCCAGATTCACACAGTTTCCCTGAACAACTGCTAAAACCTAACAATGCCAAAACTCAGAAGCCGACACTGTTATCTTTCTTCGCTTGATACTGCACGATAGGATTTTAAGGCGGTGTTGCCAAGTTTACTGGACTTCCCACAATTACCTTCCCTAACCACAGATGATATTCCAAACCTCATTTGGAACACGAAAAAAAAAAAGAAAACTTGGCAACGACGTGACCAGAAACAACGGGTTTGTCGTTCTAGTGTTTATTATAATTCTATGGGTACTACTGATGTTATCAAAATCACATTCCTATTTCATTCCTAACATGAAGGTATTGCAGGCCTTGACGTGAATGAAATATACAATGGTGCTTTCTATCCGAAAACTACCGTACTAGCAATCAGTAAGAATGCTGGGAAAGAAGGAATTATTTCCCGCTATTTGTTTGAATTTAGCAATTCGCCTCCCATTTCGTACTTCGAGTTAATAGTGTCCAAGATCCCAGGGCCGTCAGATGTTACTTATTTTTAAACGAACGAAATGTGTACGATTGAGTAGTGTTACTATGTACTATGATCGCATGCCTACCTGCTAGCTTGGCCAGATGACCATTCTTCAGATATTAGGGAATCAAGGTACGTAAAAACATTTCTTACTTTATTTGAATCACCATTATAAGGATATATTTCATTTCTGTAACGCCTGATGGGTTTGTGGACAGTGCCACATGCATCCACCCCGGAGCTCCGAGTTCAAATCTCGTTTCCGACAACTTTTTTTTTAAACACAGCCGGCGGACGCGTCACACTAGATGACCAATTGATTGCTGTCAGGCCCTGGGATATGTTGAATAAAATTGGTTGGAAGAGTGAAATGCGTTCAAATGAAACTTATATAAAGTGAAAGTAGATACCATGAATGATATGAAAAACAATTTCTGGCATCAATTCAGTTGACCAGAGGCGTTTCAAGATACATGGTTTAATCCAACGATTTCATGTATACTAGATCAAGCATACCCACTCAAACGTGAAACACCAGCCACTGAAATGAAATTATATTGTCTTCATAATATTATCTCATTTCAGTAACACCAGCCCACTAGCATATAACAGCGCCAGCTAGGAGCAATATTAGAGAAAAATTCATTTTGAAAATCCTAGAATTATATCTCAATAGCTGTATGCATATTAGAGATTTATCGGAAGCTTCCGTATACTTCACTGCAGTAATAATACTGAAGCTACAGTAGAATGTCTGTCTCTAAACAAAGCTTCTATGCAATAAAAATTGTTTCGAATTACTTCTAAATACAAACCTTGTAATAGTTATTTTCGCTTATTTCCAAAAATAAATACTAGAATTTGAAGTGCACGTGTGTATTATCAGATGGAAGAATGCACTATATGAATGTTGATGCTCAATGAAAACCAGAAAAAATAAGGAGTGCCGCCTAGCAGCTTTTAGAACCACGAAGTTTTTATTTTAAGTTGAAGATACTGATTCGAAACCATAACACAAATTAACTTTTCTCTTAAACAAGTATATGACGGTCACCATTATTCCTCAATTTCATCTGGTTCAGGAATAGACAGATGGTCTAAATTGTCTGGGTTAAAATTATTTCTTCTTCTATATCGTTCCAGGGGGCGGATAGGTTGATCATTTCGCAAACACTCCAAAACCTCCCTCGCTCTTTCAATAACGTCTTGGTCCATTCCAATTGCTTCTGCTACAGTAATAGCATAGCTCTTAGAAATCCCTAAAATACATTATATTGGTCATCAATTTCAAACTTTTCTTAAATCATTTGTATTATTCTGATATTGGATCAGAATAAAACGAATGAGCAAATTTCTACGTCACATGAATATGTGTGCTTCATACGAAAAATCAAAAGAAACGTGATCACTTGATTGCTTTCTCATTTTCTTTTATTTTTTGAGTTTTGAGAGAGAAGAAAGTAACCCGAAATTATTTGACGCCCTATCAATGGAGTTATTGAAGAGTTATTCTGTGGAATAACCCATAATTCAATATGATGGGTAGACCATTTTCGGTTTCAGAATTGAATTATTTGATCCATTTGTAGCTTCGTCAATGAGGTTATGAGATGAACAATTTGGGGAAAAATTCATATTTTATTGAAATAGTTAATAAAACGGCATTTTGAAATATTTTGTCACCCATAGAAACATGGTGTGAAGTTTTCGATCAAACAGAATGAATATTTTTCTCAACGTTTTCTCACCATTTTACTATACCACCAATGTCAGTCGTGAAATAATTGCAATCAACACTGCATTTGTAACCCAACCTACTAAATTCTATTCTGGAACCAACATTTTCTGTCTGCATTCTAGTTTGAGTTTTTATTTTGTTTTAAGGCGGGTGACAAATTATGATTCCTATGATGTCATTAGACCAGGAAATCAATTTACCCCATATATTACACACCTACCGATGGCGCGACAAATAATCTCAATCACCATTTCCAGTGTAATATGAACTACCAAATTATATTCTTGAACCAAAATACACTATAATCCTCTTCATACGAAATATGGGTTATTTACACTTTCGCCCCATCACACCACCTATCGACCGGAGAAAAATGATAAGACCGTTTCCGATATAATTCGACCCACAAATCACATATGAGGAGATTTTTCTTACATATTATGTAGTTGTATACATAACCGCAGTGTCTAGACTTACAGATAGGATCATTTTCAAAGATCCAGATTTATTGTAATATGAAATCTTTATAGAGTAAAACGAGAACTCTTCAAATTGGTGGAAAACTTGATGTAGTTACCATCCGACATTTTGAATAGAAAGCAAAATTCGCCAAATTCCTTTTTGTGTTCCATCTTCTTGTATTGTACCAATGGTGTTTGAGGAATATGATGAGCAAGCTGCTGAAAATGGGTGGCTACCAAAACGTGAGGACATCCATTGCTCATATCGAGAAAGTGTCTCAATGCGCCTGCAAGAAGACATATACCATCTTCGCCAGTTGTCCCTTTGCCAAATTCGTCCATCAGAATGAGAGAAAATGGGTTTGCATTCTTCAAAGCATGTGTCATCTGAAATTAAAAAATGTTTTGATAGTATCAATACATTAAAAATGTAAATCAGCTGGAAAAGTTAGGTGAAATTAAAGACTAAAGAGGTAAAAACAAGATTAACAAATTTTGACTTCAAAGAAGTTTTTAACATATACTTATTTTAAACTTTCGCGGTCGTATGGAATGAGTGAATTTTCTTATTCGTTTAGAACCCTAGGTAGTTGGTTCTGTCGCATTGCAATATGGCGAAGGTGCATATGGGTGATACTCATATTCCATTAGAGTTTGTCTGATATAAGATTCCAAAGAAGGTAGGCACAGAGCCAACTAACGACACCACAGAAAGCATTCAAAAACAACCATTAAAAACATCCGGCTAAAATAGTCGGAGCTCTTAACGTATTACCCCGGATTAGATATCATTTCGAGAACCATATTGTTCAAATTCACTCATTAGTAAAAAAAGTAAGTTCTCTACCTGTTGTATATCGATCATGAATGCAGAAAGCCGAACCGCAGCAGATTCAGTAGCTTGAATTCTAGTATGAATACTTTGCAACAGGCCTATATTTGCCCGTTTCGCAGGAACATAGGAACCAATATGAGCTAAAAACACCACCAATGCTATTTGTTTGAGGTATATGCTTTTTCCACTTCCATTAGGGCCAGTTATTATTTTCATGTGGCTGTATTGACCACCAGAATAAAAATCATTACATTGGAACTGGTCCAATAAATGTTCCATAAGAGGATGTCTGCTGTCTTCGATTTCAAAATAATTGTCTTGATTGAGCTTCGGTCGAATATAGGTGTTTTGTGCAGAGGTGATTGCCACTGATATCAAACTGCAATAAGATTAGCTAATGATTATGAACGAAATGTATACAATACCTGGGCCAAAAATCAAAGAAACTGGAATGTTAAAGTATACAAAATAATAAGAGAATTTCCTCGCCCTATACAGAATGTGTCCCAGAATGTTCTATGGAGGCATCAACTCCGTTATTTAAAAGATAAACACCTGAACCAAAAACTGATTTGATTGCACTAAAAATAATTTTAATAGCACTTTCAAAATATGATTGATAACTGCAACAAAATGAAGAATGAAAGAAGTATCGTTAACTAAAAACGTTGGAGCTTTGTTGCATGAGGGTTGTAGATAATAGCTGAGTAAAGCATTATGGGACAACCTTTATATTATATTTATATTATAAAGTGATATGTAGATGTGGGCCTCATAAAAACAGATATTTTTGAACTAAGTCATACTATCGATCCACCCTGTTTATTTAAATGCACACTATCAAGATACCTATCCATCAGTCCGATAATCTGCAGGGGTTCCCTGATATCTTTGTTGTACTTCAAGATGAAACCAGATAATCTCCTCAGTATCCGATTCTCATGGTCTATAATTTCGGCATTTATATCTCCGAGTCTTCTGTCTAGCTCTAAAATATTAGTAGAGAAAAGTATCACTTTGAACTAAAATTAAACAATAATTGTAATATTCTTACCGACACACATTGGATTCTTATAATGGATAGTACCTCCTATTGTAAACTGAAAAAGAGAATCGTAAGAACATACGAAATATGACATTAAGAAAAGTGGTAACATTTCCTATTGACTGAACCTAAAACCAACTTAAGAAAAAAAAATCAAGAAATGTCTTTTCAGTGATCCCAAAACAGGAAAATGTAAGGAATGCATTTCTAACAAAAATCATTATAACGTATTTTCAATTTCTGAAACATCACTTTGAATTTACCATAAATTGAAATCCCAAGTGTTGCAACTCTTCTGGATTACAGCCTGGATCCCATTCACGTATTCCTATCAAATGACCCATTTCCGGTAGATATATAACTGCACACTCGTCCAAGAATTCTGGTAAGTTATTTGCAGCAAATCTAGCAGCAGCTGTTATAACTTTGGAGATGTCCTGCTGTCTCAATTTTTCTGTAAGTGATTCAAAGTGGTAATTCATGGTTCCGAAAATATGCTATTTAGAATAACGAATGCTTTTTGCAGCATTACACCAGCTGTCTTGCACAGGGTGGAACGCTCTTTCGAACATAGACCTCAGCTCTGCATTCAAGAAAATATACGACATGTTGAACATATTTCGTAAAAGTTGCATCAATGGTGTTATAGTTTACCCGTTGACAATTTGAATAACTACCTGTAGCTTAAGTGCAGAGTTTAATTTATGAATATTCATCAATTCATGAAATAAATTGATTTATTATTAATATTCAGACTTTTTTCCATAATCGTGTTTGGTTTTATATTACACGATGTATGTGTAAAATTTACATCCAATGGAAATAATTAGTTTTTCATTTAGAAAAATGTGATACATATAAGTTTAGTATACCTACATACCATAAATAAAAAAATTTTGGCGACGTTATAATATTAAATGTACATAATGTTGTGACAAGATATCTTTTGCATATCCTTATCAATCATCTCAAGTGGATATCGTGGTAAAAAATGTCATTTATTGAGATTATGGCGCAGAAATAGGAAGAATTGCCATTTTTCGAAAAAAAGCGTTTTTTAAGATAAACTATTGAATTTGACCATATTTATGTAATACTCAATGAAATTTGTAAAGCATCTGTTGGCGATTCCATTTGAAAAAAGGAAGATTTTGCAAATTTTTATTTAAAATATGTGGTGGCTGCGAGCTTTTCGCACCCCATATATCACAGGGCGATTTTAGATATAAGTATCGTCAATATTTGACCAAAAATAGATTTTGATGAGACTTGGTACAACTTTATAATTTCAAATATCATGAAATCTTCGAAAAAACGATATAATAAAGTACCTTTTATTTTTCATGTACAAACCGAAAAGCTGATAAAAAATAAAAGTAATCATTTAAAAAAACTGAATTGAGACCCGCCCAGAAAAAATTGAACCAACAATATTTTTATTTTGTCAAGCTCGAGCAATAAGGTGCAATTATTAAAAAAAGATATTCCTATACGTTTCCTAAATAGTTATATGGATCACATTGGTTTCAAGCTCCTGTATAGAACATATAATACACTGGTACAATAAATAACTGATTTTAGAAATATGTTTTCCACTTACTAGCATCCAAAACTTCATCTAATCCGAATCTTATGATTGGTCTCCCTCTTTTCAGGCTTGCATCGAAATCGATACCATTTTCAATTGACTGTTCAAGGCCAATCAGATCGGAAGATATAGAATTGTACAAGTCCATTAATAAAGCAGATCTGTGTATGTACGGTGAACTGAGTTCATTAATAAAAATTGTATGATAAATTGTCTGAAAACAAAATTTACATACAGGTATTGGTTTTCAACTGACTGGAAATTGTTATTCATCACCTTGTTAAGAACGTGCCAGTCTCTAGTAGTCGCTCTGGAGTTTCCAATTCTGGTTAAAATAACCTGGAACATTTCACGAAAATGAAGCATTATATATTAACTAGTATAATAGATTTACATTAATGTCGTTTCCGATTTGTTTCATGTTATCTTGTAAACTTGCTACAAACTCTCTATTACCAGGTTCTAATACAAAACTGACGAATTCCAATCGTTTTTTGAGTACCTCAATGTTATTTGTTGGATTCAATAGTATATTTCTAGAACAGAAAACGCCACTAAGTACTTAATATAATGTTGTATTAGTATTTATAGTATCATTCAAAACTTTTTCCAGTAGGTAGCTGATAGTTGAACACTCCAGAAAAGTTGGCGATTTGCCTCAAGACCGACCCGACGATTTGGCCTTCCTACCCTTTTTATAGTCAGTCAGGAGACTTGCCAAAAATATGTCTCGGGGATTTTTACTGATCTAATTTAATTATTGAAATGCTCACCTTAAACACATCAAACCATATTTTGACTTGCAATTGATGGAAAATAATTTATAAATGCTTAAACCTTCCCTGTTACTAGAAGGCAATCCACGTTTGAAACTTGCATCATGACCTTTTTTGGAAAATATCTGCAGTGCTTGAAAAGTTGGGTTATCCATTAACACATGGTTTTTCCTATGAGGGAAGAATTATAGATTACATTCAATAAAATCATTTTTTCCAGTGGTTTGACTAATACCTTGATATCTGAGATATGTGAAGATACTGTAAATCATTCTTGTCAATACCAAAAAAAGTCCAATTTTTTTCGAGGTATTTTACAACTGTTCCTATTGCTTGTATTGATAAACGACTGTCGAAATCAATGAGAGAACGGATGTATATTTCTCTTTTCATTTCTGATGGTTCATCTTCAATGGAAGGCAATTTTAGCTGAGAAATTATAATTTTGCATATGTCATAAGCTAAAAGATATTAAAAATTTTAAATGAGAGTGTTTTGAAGATCAAAAGCAAGTACTTACAGTATTCCTTGTTTGGCACTAAGAAAAAGTTTGAAGGGATAGTTCTACTACCATCTGACTTTTCAGTCGTATTCGATTCATTTGCCGTTTGTTCTATGAGAACTTTAATGAATTCGTCTGCAATACTTCCTACGCTCAATACAAAATTAGGTTCAATTTCTCGAAATAAGTTCACAGTAACTAGGTACTGTGGACAATTGTCCAGCATTTCTTCATAAACATATAGCTGAAAATTTGGAGAGAAATGTATATAACAATTTATACTTTCAAAAAAACTATATTACCTGTTGTTCTTGGAAATCATAATAGGCAGCGCCTATTTTTCCATTCTTGCATATAATGCTCAAAAGCTTTACTGTTTCATTACACTCAACATCGTTTTCCTCGTCAGACTCGACATTTTCAACAGAATTTTCAGCTATCGGCTTCCTACTGAGTTTAAAAAGCAATGTACTGTTACTCTGATTGGAAGTAGAAGCCATATTACGAAAATTATCTCTTTAATCGTTGATTTTTATCAAAACTGTGGAATTAATTAAGCTTTTGCTTACTTTTGCAAAAGGCAAGACTAGAAACTTGTCTAGAAAGAAGCATACACAAACACAAGGTATCATGCCATATTAAACTTTTTGTTTCCATAGCCAACTATGGTTATAAACAAGATGCCTAGAATTATAAGTATATCACAGTTGCGGAGTCGCTGTTTTTACATCAATTGTCGGCGCTCTTTTCTTGAATATGTAGGGTCAGTATGATAATGCAAATAGTAAGATATTTATTAGCAAAATGAAACAAAACCAAATTATCTATGATTATTTTTTATAATCAAAATACAAATTATAATTCTTCAGGTCATTGAACTGGAGATTCATTACATTTGCACTGCACTATTCGGAACTTTGGTGTAGTAATGAATACACTCTGCAGTTTTATCCCAACACCAAACCACTACCTTCAAGACCTCGACACGTGTTTCTATCGCCAAATGACCATCTTCTCGAGGAAGATCCTCATCTGGATCACTATCTAAACATTTTTCAAGTTCTCTAGTAAACATAATTGGCTATTTTGGCTATAATTCAAACTCATGAATAACATAATATCAATAAATCAACGTAGTGAAAATGCTAAGTAGGTACTAGGGATTTTTAAACTTACCTATAACATCTAGGGAGTTTGTGACTTATTACATCACCTAACTATTTGTTTGTTCTTTCATTCAACTGGCTGCCCTAGGAAAGACGAGGCCTTTAGCTTTTAACATGTGATGCCATGCACGGGACTGGTGATCGCGCTGGGATTTGACCCCACGCCCCTATGGTTGAGAAGAGAATGCTCTGCTATCACGACACATTTCCTTTTCCCACAATGTGCCTTCTTATGGTGGTTTTATGCAAAAGAAAATCACAGAAACAGCCCTGTATGAATTCACTGAACATGTAATAGCCCTAGATAACAAACTACAAATTTCTGGTTTATTCATAGTCTTTTTCCAGAGCTTTTGACTGTGACAATCACAATCATAAGTACGAGTACTCAGGAATCAAACAAGGTGTTCCCCAGGGATCTATTCTTGGACCTCTGCTTTTTTTTAATCTGAGAAAAATCACCTTGTCTCTATATATCAGCATTGATAAAATTCACTATGCATAACTCTCCTGAGACATTTAAAATCTATGAAGATGAATAAATTGAGATGGTCTCCAACTCAATAACACAAATAGTTTGTCTCACTTTGGATTATAGACTCACTTAGAGCCCTCATATATTGATCACTGTGCGACAAACGAACGAAAAAATTGTTATTCTTTGAGATACTTGTCAAATCACCGTGGAAAAGAAGTTCTGTTAAATCTGTATCAAGCAACTATTGGCTTTCACCAATATTTCGGTATCTTAAGCTGGGGTAGAATCTGTTCTGCTGAAAGGGTGTTCATCTGCAAAAGTGTGCACTCCTAGCCGAATTGGAGGCAGATATGCCTTTCAGGGAATTGAAAATACTTACAGCCGTATGCATAGTCAATCGCCAGCGACTCGCCAGAGTTTCGCCGTTCGCTACACAAGGATTATAATGCACAGTCGAGCTCCAAAGAAGTGACAACTACGCGATAAGTCACATTTTAGCGAAACGCTGGCGATGTACCACTTTTTTGGAGCTCGGCTGTGCATTATAGTTATTGTGTTGTGAGCGGCGAAACTGGCGAGTCGCTGAAATTGACTATGCATACGGCTGTTACAGTTGCTGATATCTATATATTTGAACTGTGTATACAGGGTGGCCCATCGAAAACTTGACATGGGGGTTTTGTGTACTAATATCGAAGATCTGGTAAAACACGTCGATTTTAGTTTCGAAGGGGACATTGTCCCCTCCTACATGCAGCACCGTCACGTCAACCCTCGAGCAGTGGGGTGAACAACCCTTGAAATTTTAATAGGGAATAGGAGTCGTAAGGCACATCGTTTGAAAGCCCGTTGAATTCTCGAAACAACGGTCGACAGTTTTTCAAACGGAAATGCGCCATAATTAAGTTAAGAGTAAAATTCACTTACATTATTCTCACCTTAACAAATGCTCGAAATGCGCACTTCCAACTTCCATGCAATGATACAGATTTTGTTGAAAACGTACATTTTGGAGCATGTCTGGGTTGATTTGGCGACATTTTTCTGTGGTTCGTTTCCGTAAATCTGCTAGTGATGCTGGTGGTGTAGCATAAATTCTGCTTTTCAAATGACCCCACAGAAAGAAATCTAAGGGAGACAGATCTGGTGATGGTGGGGGCCATTCAATAGAACATCGCCTGCCAATCCAATGACCAGGAAAGTGTTGATCTAAATATAGCCGAACAAGCATAGCATAATGCGGAGGAGCACCATCTTGTTGAAATATCAACTGATCTTCCAGATAATGATGGTCATTTTCAATAATGTTCGTTAACATTGGTTCAATTGTGTCTTGAAGCAGTTCCAGATACATTTCCCGTTAGATTGCCTTCTAAGAAGAAAGGGCCCACGATACGATCCCCAAAAATACCAGCCCATACGTTTAATTTTTGGGGATATTGCGTATGCATGAAATATATGGGGATTATATCAGCCCAATATCGACACTTATGGCGATTAACTATACCATTTAAAAAAAAAAGAACATTCTTCACTAAAACAAATGTTGAACAGACACTGAGGATTTGCAATCGCCTGCTCACTTAGTACCTCACAGAATTGTAGACGCCGATCAAAATCATCTTCGTTCAGTTCGTGTGTTAATTTAATTTTGTTAGGATGGAATTTATGTAGTTTTATAATTCGCTGAATGCTAGTTCTTGAGATACCGGAAACAGTTGCTAGCTGTCTTTTACTCAACATATGGTCAACCTCAACATGGCCCAAAATAGCCACTGTTGTCGCCTCATTTCTTACTGGCGGACTGGTACACAATTTTACCTTACCACTTAGTTATGGTATTTCTCCCTGTATATTGGAGGACTTAGTAGAAAAATCGTAAGGTATTTTTCACTGTATTGTTTTTTATGTTATTAAAAATGGTTATTTCCGTCGGCCGACTGCACCCCTACAACCCTCAGAAGTCTTCGAGAGACTTGTGCGAGCTATTACTTTTTTACGAGTGATGCCTTGCACGAGACCGGTGACCAAGCTGAGAATCGAACCCACAACCCTATGATTGATACGCGTACGCTCTACCCTTACGACCCCCACAGCCCATGTATAAATATTGGAGTACTTGGTAGAAAAATCTACAAAATCTTATTCGAAAGCAGAAAAAAATTATGACAGGGTATAATGTCTGATGGGAAAGAGATTACTCAGGCTTAAATAATAACAGCATACCTTCAAAATTCAGACCCACTGCATTACTATTTACTCTTTCAAAAGTTTTTCTTTCCAAACTCACAGTTTGGATAATAACCAAAGAGGCAATTTTCTTTGTGTTGAATGTGGTATGAATTAAGTTCAAATAAGGGCAAAGCTATGGAAAAGGTGTTTTGTGACTTCTACAAATCATTTGAGTCCATTAATCAAGAAATATTGCCGAAATAGTTCTGTCGTTATGGCTTCAGAAAAAATGGCCAAATGGGTAAAATTAATAATTTTTCAGATCCCTCCAATATTAATTATGGTATTCCTCAAGGATTAGTACTCGGTACAATTATAACTTCCGCCATTACCATTACCGATTTTGCACTCGTAGATCTTAGCATGTCGCAACACTGCAGGAGCGCGTGATGTGCCTATGACTACCTTACGCGGAAGTATGGTTGTGTTGCTCCAGTGATACAGTGGCGCATCTTTAGAGCTTGTAGTACACAAAAACGGTATAAATCATCACAGATAGATTTAAAGTTCAACAGGTACTTTCGCTCATGACAGACTAGTACACCACTTTATTTTACCACTTAGTGGTGGTATTTCTCGCTGTAGAAAAATCTACAAAATCTCATTCGAAAGGAGAAAAAACTGTGACACAGGATGATGTCTGATGGTAAAGAGATTACTCAGACTTAAATGAAAATAGTAAACCTTCCAAATTCAGACCCGATGTGTTACTATGCACTCTTTCAAAATTTCGAACTCTTTTTGAATGAACAGTTTGGATTTCATTCAGGTAAGAGAACTTAAGTCAATTTTATGTGATGTGAATGGAGTAAAATAAGATTAAATAAAGGTGAATGGAAGCAGTGCTTTGTGACTCCTACACAGCATTTGAGTGCATTAATTAATAAATATTGCTCAAAAAGTTGTATCTTTAAAGGTGTAGGGAAAAATGGACAAATGGATAAATTCATAGGTTTTTCAGATACTTGAAATATTAATTATGATATTCCTCCCCCTACCCCATTCCTCTATCACCATTGTCAGTAACAGTAATTTTTTTTTAAGGAACACTAAAAAAGTGACCTTGAGAAACTAAGACTCAAGGTTATTGTCCCAGTCATACCTTGCAAATGAAAACATTACAATGAAATATCATTTTAAATGAAAAATGTGTAGTTAAATATTGAAAATGTTTATTCTTAACTAAAAACATTTCGAACTCGCAAAAATAAAACTCATCCTATTTCTCTCAAATCCCATCGCAATTCAAAGTCGCTAATGAAAATGTAATGGGGTTTTCACAGAATATTTTCAAAGGCATGAAATAACTTTCAACGTCTTTGCAATAATTAAAAATATTTCGTAGATATCACTTGCATACAAAATGTATTTGCACAAAAAAAATTAAACTTAACTATCCTTTGGATCAAACTGATGTAATTTCAGCTTCCACTGTTTGATCAATCCATCCCAGCCTCTCCTCGAATATTTCAGGTATTTATTTGGAGTCTTCGGATCTTCTCGGCTCCTGTGATCTCTAAAACAGACAATACTTTTTTGTCAACTGGTTTCTTGAAAAGCGCTAAAAACACAAACTTCCTATTGTATAGGATTTTATGAAAGTCCTGAATTTTATATTCATTGGTTTATCAATCAATAATTAATTATAAAAGTCCCAGAGAAAGACATCTATACCATAGGGTGCTAATAGCTACCATAGATTTTATCGAATTGAACAAATTACCATTATTATTAAACTTTTGTGATATTTTGCAACTAATTGAATACTGTAACGCACTGAGGCCGGACCTGTCGCCTCATTTGCCTCATGTATGTCCGAATGCCAGCTGGCCTTTTCTAGAATGGGTCGAGCCTTCAAGGCATCTATAAGCGACCAGTCGAACAGCTAGGGAAGAATCTCAGTTCTTGAGAAAATTCTCGAAAGGTGACCTTCTTGGATATAAATACACAGGCAATTTCATAGAAGGCAGATACAGTTAGAGTTCAGCATAGACAGTCTGGTTTTAAATAATTGTCCACGGTTTTTTCAAACAGGCATATGAATTACAAAAAATGGCTGGATGGATACCTTCAAATGGATATAATATTAACGCAGAATTATATTCAAAAGCAAAATTATTGTCAGAGAAATGCGAATTATTATCGCCAGATACACATAACACGTTGAAGGATACTCACAAAGGCACTTTTTCTCTGTACTGATCATATCCCAGAGTATTTTTACCATAATCAATTTGTTTTTGTCTTCTCCTTAATACTGCTGGATCTGATTCGTACTCTTCTTCAAATTTCTGAATTTTCTTTCTGAAAAAACAAAACACCAATTGAATATTCGATTTGCACAACTCCCCTATCAGCTCTTGTTTGATAACCCTTACAAAATAAGAAAATAAAAAAAAACTAGTATTTATACGAAATCACAGAAGTAGGAATGTAAAATAATAGTTATTTAATCAACTAGTGTGTTAATGAAGGCGATTAATGATGGAGATATTTTAACGCGTGAGCGAAGCGAGCGCGTTAATTTTCGAGCTCATTAATCGCATTTTAATATTAGAGTTGATGACAATATTTATCCGTCTACCTCACTCTTGTTGAAATAAAGGAGTTCTAATTTTTTCCTAGCAATAAAGTTAAAGATGCTAGCCATTTCCGCAACATAAATTTATCGTCAATATCCATTTTAGCGTCCATAACATCTGAATTCGTTTATGTTTGGTTGTCTATGCAACAATCATGCATTAATAGAGAAATCAACAATTAATGACAAATCGTTCAAAATATGTGATAAGAATAATTGCTCAACTAGGATACAGGGAGTCATGCAAAAATGCATTCAAAGAACTGAATATTCTGACAGTCGCCAGCACATATGTATTAGAATCTTGTGCATATGCATTTAGACATAAATCAATCTTTCAACCATATCAACATGACCACAAAACTCGTTCCAAGGGTCTTCTGGTGTCAAATGCTCATAGAACAGTATGAAAAAAGTGTAGATTTTAATGGCTGTAAATTCTACAATATTCTTCCTGAAGATATCAAGGATTCTCCAAGTTCGCATGTGTTCAAATATAGGCTGAAGAAACTGTTACTTCAAATGAACTGTTATACCTTTTAGGAATTTATCAAAAAACTATAAACTATAGACTGAGCAAAAGCTCACTCATATTCATAATATACATAACTTATCATCTTCAATGCAATGATGATGAATTACTCAATTAATTTTATATTTACTTAATTACTTGTTAGTTCTGTCCGACTTTACATTTTTATATTTACAACCTAAGACATAATGCTTTAAACACTCTTCTCCAATTATTATACATTGTAACATTATTACAACAACTGTACCTTTCAATTTGAGAAATACAGATATTATTATCATTATATAATAGGGGTTATTAATAAACGATTTCTGGAAATCATGCATTAATAACAAATCATTCATTAATAACCCCTATTAATGAACGATTTCATTTGCATTCAAGAACAATAAACAGACATGTTAATACGAGGTAGGCGGAGAAAGCTATTTGTGTATTTAGAGCGCAAAGTGATTGATTGTCGCTATGCAAAATCAAATAGAAATCCTCTTTTGGCAAAAAATATGTATGGTGAGCTATACCCAAATCGTCGTATTCCAAACATTCAAATGTTTAGACGATTAGAAAGAAATTTGAGAGACTGTGGTGCATTTGATAGAAATAAAACTAGAAAATGTGTTGTTACTGGAAGTATGCGGAACCAAATAAATGTTTTAGGTAAGCAAATATTAGTTCATAAAGATTAACAAAGTGACGAAAATATTTTTTTTCAATTTAGGATTGGTCAGTTACAAAAATATTTCTAATCAAGATTGTTCTTTACGAGCAATTGCCCACGAACTAGGGATTTCTGTAAAATCTACTAGAAATATTTTGATAAAGAACAAATACAAATGCTACAGGATACGCAAAGTTCATCACCTCAATGAAAGGGATTACGGAAGGAGAGTACGATTTGCGATGTGGTTGAGACGTAGAAATAGGGAAGTTGGAAATATTTGTAATAAAATAATATGGACGGACGAATCAAAATTCACCAACAATGGTTGGTTTAACAGAAACATCCATTATAGGTGGAATAATACAAATGAACATTTACATAGAGAAACCAGTTTCCAGGAAAGGTTCGGAATAAATGTTTGGTTGGGAATTTTGGGAACAACAAACATACTAGGTCCTTTCTTTTACGACGAGCATTTGAATGGTGGAATGTATTTACATTTTTTATCCAATGAGTTTGATGGCTACTTAGATGAATTGCCACTGAACATCCGCCGTGAAATACAATATTTTCAACAAGACGGTGCCCCTCCCTATAATGCAGCAATAGTAAGGTAACATTTAGATGCAATATTCCCAAGAAAATGGATTGGAAACAATGGACCAATTGCCTGGCCAGCTCGATCCCCAGACCTGACTCCTTTAGATTTTTTTGTCTGGGGATACATAAAGGATAAAGTTTTTTCGACAACTATTACAGATATCGACCATCTCAAACAAAAAATAAGAGATGCATGTAATAGCATTACACCCATCATGCTAGAAAATTGCCACAGAAATTGTATGGACAGACAACTTATGTGCATTCAACAAAGAGGTCGGCAATTCGAGCATTTAATGTAGGTTATCATGAAGAATTCATTTTCTGTATTGGTTTTATTTTCACTCAAAAATTCAATATGAAATAAATTGTTTTCTGTTTGTTTGATTTCTTCTACTCTTAAGTAAGTTTATTTCCGAGGTAAATTGCTATCTTTCGTCTCTGAAACTACAGATATCTTTTATTATAGTGTAAACATAATTTTAATAGATACATTTATTGAAAGCGTCACTGATAATTTTTATATCGGAGAGTTAGGTTTTGTGGAATCCATAAACGACCTAACGACAGGACCGTAATTAAAAATTGTTGTCACTGATGATGTTAGTTATTTTAAATGAAACGTTATAAAAATATCAAGTGTGATATACCACTGAATTGTGATTTTATCGCTTTATCAATATTTGTACTTAAACAGACAGGTCCGTATTTGAAAAGAAATGTTGATGGTGGCCGTGTTGACACGAAACGTTTAATCAAAGATTCATTGTTACATTTTTATAGTACATTTAGAATACATTAAAACTTTCCTTTTCCATTTTTTTATATTTTCAGAAATAACAATTCTATTCGTAAAAAACAAATAACAGCATTTTTAGTTTTCCCTGTATAACTCGGGAAGGGCGAGACTCCCTGTAAATTTTCTTTGACCATTGTACTGTTCTCCACAATAGTTACCTTTTCTCCCATTTAATCGTCTTCGTATCTGTTACGGTTTAGAATATAGCAATGTTACCACATGATAAAAGAAACGGCCTGTATACTATTGTAGATGATGATGGAAAAAAATATAGTTTTTCCAGCAAGGTTTCTTCAGGGTAGCGGTGTCTCAGGGTTTATTTGGTGATTACCTACATGTTTAGAGATATAGTAGAAGCTTCTGTATCGGCAATATATTGGTCAGATGATATACCAGAGGATTGGGTGGATGGTGGAGAGGATTGTTAAGGTGTACCATCTTTTGAGATTTTTCTGATAGATGTTGTCTTTGCAAATTATCGGGTGTGCATATTCAATAAGTGGGCGACAAATGAGTTTATAGATAAGGCTTGCTGTTGTAACCGGACGACTAAAAATAAATTAATCGTCCGATAAACGGAAGCTAGTCGACCGAAATTTTTACAGTCAATCAATAATGAATAAATTTTTCAATAATTACTCAGTAAATGAATTTATTACTTAACATAATTGTGATTATGTATATGCCTAGTATAATTCTTTTCGTTGGAATTGATTTGGAATTACTTCTTAAACACTTGACTGTAAATTAGAATTCTAATTATTTGACAGCTGTCACAATTCAAAAATTTTATTTTATATTTCATAACTACTCAAAATAAAATAGAATTTTAATGAAATTATGATGATGTATAAAATATTAATTAATGCCTAATATTAAATCATTCAAATAATTGTTTGACTTTTAGATTATAATAAGACTGACGATTTGGGCGAATGTTGTGTTATTTATAGTAGAGACAGCGTGAGCATTGATAAATGTAGAAAACATGGTGTGAAAAGATATATAAATCCTATACTAAAATACTACTCTATCAGATATTGTTGTATTAATGGAGGAAAAAACTTCGTATCAAAGGAAACAGGAGAAAGAACGTCAAGCACGTTACAAAAAGAGTGTGAAGCCTCATTCAATTTGAAAGTTTCAGATGATGGAAATAGATAATCGGACGAATAACTTATTTATAGTCGTCCGGTAACCAGACGTTTTTTTTAATCATCTGTTTACCAGACGACTGGCATCGTCCCATATAAACTGTGCCTCTGCATCTTTTACTAAAATCCACCTTCAGCATGATTTGAATGGCTTATTTTTAGACTCTATATGAGAACTCAAATCATGGAGTAGTATCTTGGAGTAAACTTGTACACTGGCTAAAGAACCTCAATCAATGGCATTTTGATATTCATTTCTCAATAAATCATATTCATTATTATTATCAAAACTGGATAAATCAATAAATTGAACACATATTGCATTATTTATATTTCTACCCATTAACAAGTTTAGTGGAATAATTAATTAATTGATTATATTGTCAGATATGTATTTTAATTTCTTTAATGATGAGTAAATATACAATATCATTTTTTTAAAATCATATTTAACATACCGTGGCACATAATCATCTTCCACCACCTTAGATCCAAGTCTTCTCTTAACTGGAATTCTATTATCATGGCTGTCAATGTCTTGTAATTTTGGTCCCAGCCTGTCTTTTGCAGGAATTTTCCTCAATTGCTCATTGTCATCAGTATTGTAACTGGAGCTGTCAGAACTCATATCTGAAAATTCCTGTTTGAAGACTGTTCTTGCAACTGTTGCTCTTAGTTCTTCTTTGGGATTCTCGGATGTATCAGCTTTTGCTTGTGGACTGTCAAGACTAAAGTGTTTGAAAAGTTCCTTATTAAATGGGGATGGATTCGACTCATCTCTTATAAATTCACTTTTTATTGGAGTATTGAGATAATCTAATGCACCACTGGACAGACCTTCAAACTGCGGTACATTCTCCACTGGTTCCTTTTTGATTTTCTTACAAAAGTAACAAGATTGATTTGCACCACTGGTCAGACCTTCAAACTGCGGTACATTCTCCACTGGTTCCTTTTTGATTTCCTTGCAAAGGTAACAAGATTGATCAAGTTCCTTGTTTGGTTCTGAATGGAATTCACTCTCTCCATTGTCAGGATATTCTTTTTTTACAGCAACTAAAGGAAGTTGTTCAGTTGGTTCTTGGTTTATGTGTGTGTGATCCTCATTGCCCAATTCTTCCGAGTTTATTTCAGTTTCAATGCAATAACTATCGGGTTCTTTTCTCACAATCAACCCAGCAGACTCAGCATCCCAGGAATCCTAAATTTATTGGTATATTAATATTGTAAGGACTAATACATAAATATTCAAATGTGAAACAAAAGGTTTTGCACATTCCTGTTTTTCCTCATTTGGACTCAAGTTTAAATGTCAAATTTATCTAACCTAGATTCAAGTGTGAATTTAATTCAAACGTAAACTACATCTTGGTAATATCTCAAATTGATTGAAGACGTAAAAATGTCTGATATTCAACTGATTTTCTTCAATCCAGTATTTGCTTTGTGATAAAAAAAAACAATAAAACATGGAGGGTGTATTTCAAGTTTAACTTACCTCATCAAAAATTCGTGCATTTTTAATATTAGTATTCATTGATAATCTCTTGACTCCATATTCATTCATAATTATAACGTTTTTATTGTTTACACCATAAAAGAATTTTTGTATTTGTATGTGGTAGTTTAGTTTTCACTGTTTTGTTGAAGTCGTTGAAACTTGAAGTTGAACATGACATTGACACATAACCAAAGTTATCGAACTGGCGCGTAAAATCTTCGTCAACAACACCACTCAGCAGTGATACCAACACTAGCATATTTTAACACTTATGAGGTATAAATACGGTAGTATTTTTTCGCGAGATCCCGTAACACTATACTCTATTCCAAATAAGAATACAGTTCTGGAAGGTCGGGCTTCACGCTAGTTGGTTGAAATCCAAGCCAGTATACCATAAAGGTGCTCTCCGAAAGTGTACTGTGTAGTAACTTTTTCAAGTTTGGCTCTTTCCTTGGCCGCAATAAAAATATAGCTGTGTGAGTTTTCCTCACTGATCACCGTGCCACCTACTGTTTTTTTTTTTTGGAATGGAGTATAGCACAGTATAACCATTGTTTATATGGAAGTAGGATAGTTATCCAGCCTTATGGGATTTAGATTGGATTCAAATGGATGCGACATGTAGATGGCAACAGTGATCTCGCATCTAAGTCATGTCGTAACTTCAGTGATCTGGCCTCCAAGTCATGTCGTAACTTGATGGACAGCATTAAAATCGGTGTTTTTTTTTTGAAGAAACCTGCATTAAAATGACGTCAAATATTCATGTTTGTAACTAATCACGCTAGATGTCACTTGCGTTTGAATCTAATACCTTTTCCACAAGCACTATCAAGGAGAGTTTTAGAGTTTAATCAAAAGAGACTAAACTAACAAGGAGGGTTTAATAAGCTCTAGCCAATCAGAATCTTGTAGCATCATCGCGTCATAGTGACGTACTTGGATATGAGTACAGAGTCGAACACGAACCAAGCAACAAAACTGTCAGCAGTAACTCTCATATACCAAGAGCTAGTCCGTCACTGTCACTGACATAACCTGTCACTGTCCATAGAGAACGGCGGCCATGACACGTCCTACGTCACAAATGTTCTTTCATCTCTTTCTACTAGTGTCCCCATTGTCTTATGGGGATTAAACTCTCCTTAGTGATATTTTGGCGATGAACTATTTCCAAAGAATGATGGAATACCCTGCTTTGGCGACGAACTCATGACGTCATGATTTCACATTTGGAACGCGGTTCGTGGAAAGCGATTAACGCTCCTCTGACTGAGCGTTCAAAGTTGTCGGTAGTAGTTCGGAAGATGTTAAAAGGGGTTCGACTGTCTTCGGCAAATATCGTAATCTGAGCGGTACGGAGGGAGCAAACGAGTAACCACCCAAAAAAACATGCTAAGTATCAATATTCTTCTGAAAATTTCTGAAGGTGCAGTCGGATGATGAAAAGAACAAAATGACAATAGACGAGGAAAGTGTGTCGTCACAAATGTCATTCTTGTCAAATACTGATTCCAAACAAAGAATTTTAGTTGACTTTCTCTGTTGATGATTTGCTGCTCTGCTTATTAGTTTGTGTTTGGTTGTTTAGATTTTGTTTTCTCAAGCAAAAGAAGTTGAAAAATCTTTACGGAAACAATCGGACAAGCTGATTTAAATTTGACGGATGTTTGGAATCAGTTTTTGACAAGAATGACATTTATGACGTCAACACTTTCCTCGTCTATTTTGTTTCAGCAGAACTCTATTTTCCCGCCAGGAAAATTTCTCTTGGCATGACACGAAACTCCTCTTCAATTTGTTTACATTCTTCCTCTTTGGTCCAAATTATATGTAAGTTGGAGATAAATCAGCTATAAGCTGAATATAATATTTAGTGATTATATTAGTACAGTTGATTCACTCAAGTTGAATCTATCAGCAATCCACCTCAAAGTTTCTCCATTGGTGAGGAACCATAATAAAACAAGTACAGATTTCTCAGCAGTTATGGGAATAAATCCACCGTGTTAACTATTGGTACTTTCATCTTTCTTGGATACTATTCTCATCAAATGGTAAAATGTTGCTTTGGTTATTCTAAATATTCCTAATAAATCCGTATCCAAATTATTTGGTAACCAATCCTCAAAACACAAGTAATTATATGTATGTTGAAGTATATAAGTACAATGCTATCATCAAACATTATTTCATTAATTAAAAAAACTATAGTGTCTGTCCTCTCCGTGATTTTGGATTTAGAGGATATGATTACTTTCTCGATCTCGACCACTACTCGACAGTCGACATGGAAAACTTCATTTTGGTGAGAAATTTACTTCCATAGAAATAATGACGTCAAACCAGTAACCTGGGTTCAGGTTCAATGCGCTCTGAACTTAGTTCGTCGCCAAAATATCACTCTTGTTAAATTTTAGTCTCCTTGAGTTTAATCCCCATAAGACAATGGGGACACTAGTAGAAAAGAGATGAAAGAACATTTGTGACGTAGTTGGACCAGAAATGAAATTATAATATGATGACTGGAATGCTCTTTATTAGTTCCTCTGCGCACCGGTATAAAGTGATAACTCTAGGAGATGAAGAATGGAAGCCTGATTCACATAATGGCAGTAGCAGTGGCGTCACCCCCCTCTATTGATAAGATAACCAATGGCAAACATGTTTAGACGACGCTGAAAATTCAAGGTCACGCTGCTGAAAGTTTGATTCATTTAAACTTTTTGCAGTAAAATCTGGCAGTGTTCGCATTTCTAACCTTAAAATCATCATGAAATCGAGATTGCTGTTATGATTCCTTTCTACTGCTTTTAACAAACAATTAGTTGAAAATTTCCATTCCAATGTCACTCATTCGGATAACAGCGTCAAAAGGGGCGGAGTAACTGCCTTTAGTGCCACTGCTACTGCCATTATGTGAATCAGGCTTGAGGCACATGCAATCTAGCAGAGAAATACTTCATTGTACAAGGTACGACACTTATTGAGGCATTGTACCAATTGCACTAGAAAAATGTTAAAAGCGCGTTACTGAAAAAATAGTTCGAATTCTGACGCTACTTTTCAGTCGATTAGAAGTTTAATAATCAAGATTGACAAGCCTGACTCGCAATAACCCATAACTGCTGTACGACTTTTTTATGCACACAGCTGTACGTTATTAGTTTCCCAATTTATGGTTTGTAAACACGATAGTGCAGTGCAGCGCGTCTCTGTTTCAGTTTTATATGTTACAATCAACTCAATCTCGATTCCTCAGCCACTGCCAGGAACCACAAAACAAACATGGCGGCCGAAATTTATAAAATAAAACATTGACTTATCTTAAATAACAGTACTCAAATCATTTCTGAAAATATTATAAATGTTGTTGATGAAATGTGAGTTAGTTTTGTGAACAAGGCAGGGTGAATGACAGTGACTATAGTCTGATAAGTTTTTATATTTGAGTAAACTTCAAGGACGAATAAATATTTATCTATCTATCATTTTAATCATTTACCCCATTTCACATTCACACATTTTAGAGATCAATCATATTACAAACCACACTTTCTTCTTGCACCTGAGGTTCTGGAATAATGTCAACATAAGAGAGTTGTTTTGATTTCTTTCTTTCATTAGATATGAAAATAATTTCTCTTTGAATGGTGCAATTAATTCAACTAGTGTTACAATAGATATATTGAGATTAGTCTTTGAATCTTTGAAAAATATTTCAAATCTCAGATTCTTCCATCTTTTTTTTTATTCATTAAAAATTTGTTATTTTCGTCAACTTTGAAACTCTCAGAAGCCTTCGAGATACTTGTGCGAACTAGGGAATATATTAATAACAAATATGTATTAATCACTCGCACGTTTTTCAATTTACTCCCACCGATTGGTTTCGAATTCAATCCAACAAAATGATATTTTTAGTGTAATTCAAATTTGGCGCCTCCAATCTCAGGATAGCCACCTTAATTTCCCTCCAATGACGAAACAAGATGCCCGACAAAATCGATGACTTTTCATAACCACCCTATCAAGGAACCCTGGTCATCATATAATTTCATTTCAGTGAGTTGGACGTGTCATGGCCGCCGTTCTCTATAGACAGTGACGGACTAGCTCTTGGTATATGAGAGTTACTGCTGACAGTTTCGTTGCTCGGTTCGAGTTCGACTCTGTACTCATATCCAAGTAAGTCACTATGCGCGTTGATGCTACAAGATTCTGATTGGCTAGAGCTTATTAAACCCTCCTTGTTAGTTTATGGTGGATTCATGCAGCAGTTATGTCATAAGGAAGAATGTTCGTCAATGATTGGTTGGAATAAACGGACCAATCATTAACGAATATTCTTCCTTGACTTAAAACTTATGACTGCTGCATAAATCCACCATTAGTCTCTTTGATTGAACATCTATTTTAACAATGGTATAACCAAAGAGTAGGGGTCATAGTCTATGACCCCTACTCTTTGGTATAACCACAGAACTATACAGGGTGGGTCACGGTCGATGGTACCTTAGACGTTTACGGAGAACGAGACATAGGATCATTCTGAAAATTTGGTTTCTCAAGTAGTTGCTCTTGGTCTATCGATCTAAAATATTTTCAGCAATGCAGCGTTGCCGCTTATACCAGAAAGTAGCAGCATCTTTATTTCAAATGGGTTACCCTGTATATTACCGCATTTTTGAAGTTGTCATTCTTTTCTGATTATTTCTGCCTCATACTGCCCTATACCTATCTCTAACGGTTTTTGAGATATTGGTTATTTTCCATATTTTTTATCCAAAACAGCTCGAATTGAATGTTTATTTCTGCGGTATTTGGATTCTTAGGAAGTAGCAATTTTGTATTTAGTTCATCAAGATCATGTACATTGATTCTGTATAGAGAAGTTTGTTCTGCGTTATACAGGGTCGTTCAAAATTCATGATCTTACTGCTAGATACGAAAAGGATTGAAAGTGCGTTTTTTTAAAAGGAACATCCCGTATATTATGAAATATCCTGAAAGGTGACTAAATTCCCTTCGAATTGATATATCATGTACCTATACCTAAATAGCCAGAATTCCGAGATAATAGCAATTTTCACTAGTAATCTCCCAAGTGCTTGAATTATTGCCGGAAATTTTTCGAGTACATGCATTTTCTTTGAAAATTCATGTACGAGATAAATTTACGGCAATTAATTCAAGCACGAGGGGGATTCGGTAAGAAAATTTCACACCGAGAAATGAAAATCATCCAACAATTCATAAGAAATAACTATAACGATGGTTTCACCTGAACTATTTATAACCACTGAAATATTGATATGTAAAATACTCATATAGGCCGCAACACTACCCCTGAGTTACGGGACTTGTGATAAAAACTTGTGACAAATGGTGTATTGAACTTCTTCTGAAATATGATTTCAGAATTGACAAATTCTGCAATAATCGTGGAGAAAATATTTTCAGACACATTCCAAATATCTAGTAGGTAAATACATAATTATCTCCTTTTATATGAAAACTAGACCTCCATTTGTACATTAAAACAAAATATCAACTTGTCACATGTCAAATGTCATATGTCAAAGATTTATTGATGTAAATTTTGTTAAGTAAGTATTTTACATATCAATATTTCAGTGGTTATAAATAGTTCAGGTGAAACCATCGTTAGTTATTTCTTATGAATTGTTGGATGATTTTCATTTCTCGGTGTGAAATTTTCTTACCGAATCCCCCTCGTGTTTGAATTAATTGCTGTAAATTTATCTCGTACATGAATTTTCAAAGCCTCTACCTTTTAACGTGTGATGCCATGCACAAGACCTGTGACCATGCCGGAAATCGAACACACAACCATATGATTGAGAGGCGTATGCTCCACCATCCCGACCACCACGGCCCAAAATATTTCGGTACTTTACGATTCATTGATTCGCAGCACTCGAATTATCGCATAAAAGAGTAGTATCGGACGACCGATTTTGAACATGTGCAATCATACACGTCAGTTACGTAATCTAGATCGGCATAGCTCGTTACTCTCCTATTGTGCAATAAACTACGCCCGATAGGAATATGCGCGCGGACTGGTCTCAAAGTCTCCTTTTAGCGAGCCACACCCGAATAGTGGCTCCATTGGCAGCCACTAAACGTCGTCGACAACGGCCTGTTGGACGGTTCGGCAGACGGAGGGTACTTAGGGCATCCCGTAACTACAGACTCCACTGGTGGGCTGAGGGGTTGGCTCGGACGACACGGATCAAGGCGTCGGTTGTCCAATGGTCAGTCGTGGACTATATCTCGTTCCTGGGCTGTCACAGACAACGGTGTGGTAGCCACACCCAGACGGTGGTTCCATCGGAGGACGTTAAACTTCGTCGACAACGGCCTGTTGGGCGGTCCGGAGGGCGGAGGGCACTTAGGGCATCCTTTAACTCTAGACTCCACTGGTGGACTGAGGGGTTGACTCGGAGGGCACAGACTAAGAGCCCCCGCAGACTGCAGACTTTTTATCGGCCTACAGTTTAATCGGGCTGTTAATCAGTATGAACATGTATGAAAGTACGCACATTATACCGACTTGGTATCGACCGACAAATAAGTTTGATGGGCTTTACGATTGTCTTCAAACTGAACATTCGGCAAACTATGCCGATAGTTTAGTTGGCCGACTCGTTCACTGAAACTGGATATGTACGTTAATCTAGTAATTGGGAATATGTAAAATTGTCCATGTAAAAATAGATCGCTGTAGGGCCAGGTAGCCGAGTGGTTAAAGCCGGTCGCTGGTTCAAACCCTAGCGACTGCAGAATTTTTCTGATGGACCAAAGAAGTGTTATGGTAAGATACAATGGGCATCTCAGCCTACGTGTCATCGGGTCAGCCTGGGTGGCTGGACGAGCCCACCAAGCACGAGGTGGAGTGTTCAGTGGGTATACCTGAGGTGGAGTGTTCAGTGGGTATACCTGAGGGGATTCAATTCGGACTCAGGGGACTCCCACACTACCTTATGGGATGTGTGAACAAGGCCGGATAAGGTGACCATGAAGGGTTTCAACCATCTCGTTCAAATTAAAAAAAAAACTATCGCTGTAGATGGGATACACTCAATACTCCCTACTCCGTTGAATGAAAGCAATAATAATAGTAGTTCTATGAAATGTTTTATTAATCTTCATTACTTCTAACTTCTGCGACTGTTCTCTTCGAATACCGAAAAGTACTAGAAAATTATTTCAAAGCACTCGGCCGACTGTTTGTCTGGTGTGCGCACCCACAACCAACCCGACAGTTTAGTTGGGTCAGTGTGCGCGCTTAAAGCCCAACCCGATCAAACCAACGTCGGATAAAAATTCTGTAGTCTGCGGGGGCAAAGGCGTCGTTGTGCAGCGGTCGAACGAGAGCGGGATCTCTTTCCTGGGCGAAGACGGTGGAGAAATTATTCCGGATGGCTGAGCTGCCACAGGCCGTGGTGGTGGAGGATGTCTCCCAATCGGGGTGGTTTCCTTTGGTGCCGGTGAAGACGAGGGAGGGGGCGCTGGAGGTGAAATGGAACATATGGGCACTTCCAGACTCCATTGGTGGGCTGAGGAGTTGGCTTGAACGGCACAGATCAATGCGTCGGTTGTCCAGCAGTCGGACGTGGACGGGATCTCATTCCTTGGAGAAGAAGGTGTAGGGATTACTTCGGCTGCGTGGGCTGCAACACGTAACGGTGGGAGACACACGCGGACAGAGGGCCATCGGAGTCCATTAAACGTCGTCGACAACAGCCTGTTGGGCGGTCCGGCGGATGGAAGGCACTTAGGGCATCCCGTAACTCTAGACTCCACTGTTGGTCTGAGGGGTAGGCTCGGATGGCACAGACCAAGGCGTCGGTTGTCCAGCGGTCGGACGTGGGCGGGATCTCTTTCCTGAGCGAAGACGGTGGAGGAATTATTCGGATGACTGGGCTGCCACAGGCCGTGGTGGTAAAGGAGGTCTTCCATTCGGGGCGGTTTCCTTTGGTGCCGGTGGAGATGAAGGAAGCGGTGCTGGGGGTAAAATGGGTTGTGCGGGAACTTCCAGACTCCACTGGTGGGCTGAGGAATTGGCCAAGGCGCCGGTTGTCCAGTGGTCGGACGTGGACGAAATCTCACTCCTTGGCGAAGACGGTGGAGACATTACTTCGGCTGCGTGGGCTGCCACAGACAACGGTGGGAGCCACACCCGGACGAATGTCCCATCGGACGCTGTTAAACGTCGTCTACAACCGCCTGTCGGGCGGTTCGGCGGACGGAGGGCACCTAGGGCATTTCGTAACTCTGGACTCCAAGGATGGCCTGGGGGGTTGGCTCGGACGGCACTAACCAAGGCGTCGGTTGTCCAGCGGTCGGACGTGATCTCATTCCTGGGCAAAGACGGTGGAGGGTTTATTCCGGACGGCTGGGCTGCCACAGGCCGTGGTGGTGAGGGAGGTCTTCCAGTCGGGGTGGTTTCCTTTGGTGCCGGTGGAGACGAGGGAAGGGGTGCTGGGGGTGAGATGGATCGTAAGGGAACTTCCAGACTCCACTGGTGGGCTGAGGTATTGGCTTGGACGGCAGGGACCAAGGCGTCGGTTGTCCAGTGGTCGGACGTGGACGAGATCTCATTTCTTGGAGAAGACGATGTAGGGATTACTTCGGCTGCGTGGGCTGCAACACGTAACGATGGGAGACACACCCGGACAGAGGTCCCATCGGAGGCCATTAAACGTCGTCGACAACGGCCTGTTGGGCGGTCCGGCGGTCGGAGGGCACTTAGGGCATCCCGTAACTCTACACTCCACTGTTGGTCTGATGGGTAGGCTCGGATGGCACAGACCAAGGCGTCGGTTGTCCAGCGGTCTGACGTGGGCGGGATCTCTTTCCTGAGCGAAGACGGTGGAGGAATTATTCCGGATGACTGGGCTGCCACAGGCCGTAGTGGTGAAGGATGTCTTTCAATCGGGGTGGTTTCCTTTGGTGCCGGTGAAGACGAGGGAAGGGGCGATTGGGGTGAAATTGATCGTACGGGAACTTCCAGACTCCATTGGTGGGCTGAGGGGCTGGCTTGAACGGCACAGATCAAGGCATCGGTTGTCCAGCAGTCGGACGTGGACGGGATCTCATTCCTGGGCGAAGACGATGGGGGGATTATTCCGGCTGGCTGTGCTGTCACAGGCCATAGTGGTAAAGAAGGTCTTCCATTCTGGGCGGTTTCCTTTGGTTCCGGTGGAGACGAGGAAAGCGGTGCTAGGGGTGAAATGGATTGTGCAGGAACTTCCAGACTCCACTGGAGGGCTGAGGAATTGGCCAAGGCGCCGGTTGTCCAGTGGTCGGACGTGGACGAAATCTCACTCCTTGGCGAAGACGGTGGAGATATTACTTCGGCTACGTGGGCTGCCACAGACAACGGTGGGAGCCACACCCGGGCGAATGTTCCGTCGGACGCTGTTAAACGTCGTCTACAACCGCCTGTTGGGCGGTCGGGAGGACGGAGGGCACTTAGGGCACTTCGTAACTCTGGACTCCAAGGATGGCCTGGGGGGTTGGCTCGGACGGCACTGACCAAGGCGTCGGTTGTCCAGCGGTCGGACGTGGACGGAATCTCATTCCTAGGAGAAGACGGTGGAGGGTTTATTTCGGATGGCTGGGCTGCCACAGGCCGTGGTAGTGAGGGAGGTCTTCCAGTCGGGGTGGTTTCCTTTGGTGCCGGTGGAGACGAAGGAAGGGGTGCTGGGGACGAGATGGTTCGTACAGGAACTTCCAGGCTCCACTGGTGGGCTGACTGATTAGCTTGGACGGCACGGACCAAGGCGTCGGTTTTCCAGTGGTCAGACGTGGACGAGATCTCATTCCTTGGAGAAGACGGTGTAGGAATTACTTCGGTTGCGTGGGCTGCAACACGTAACGGTGGGAGACACACCCGGACAGAGGTCCCATCGGAGGCCATTAAACGTCGTCGACAACGGCCTGTTGGGCGGTCCGGCGGACGGAGGGCACTTAGGGCATCCCGTAACTCTAGACTCCACTGTTGGTCTGAGGGGTAGGCTCGGATGGCACATACCAATGCGTCAGTTGTCCAGCAGTCGGACGTGGACGGGATCTCATTCCTGGGCGAAGACGGTGGAGGGATTATTCCGGCTGGCTGGGCTGCCACAGGCCATGGTGGTGAAGGAAGTCTTCCAGTCGCGGTGGTTTCATTTGGTGCCGGTGGAGACGAGGGAAGGGGTGCTGGGGGTGAGATGGATCGTAAGGGAACTTCCAGACTCCACTGGTGGGCTGAGGGATTGGCTTGGACGTCAGGGACCAAGGCGTCGGTTGTCCAGTGGTCGGACGTGGACGGGATCTCATTCCTTGGCGAAGGCAACGGAGGGAGCCACACCCGAACGGTGGTTCCATCGGAGGCCATTAAACGTCGTCTACAACGGCCTGTTGGGCGGTCCGGCGGACGGAGGGCACTTAGAGCATCCTTTAACTCTAGACTCCACTGGTGGACTGAGGGGTTTTCTCTGAGGGCACAGACCAAGGCGTCGGTTGTCCAGCGGTCGGACGTGGACGGAATCTCATTCATGGGCGAAGACGGTGGAGGAATTATTCCGGCTGGCTGTGCTGCCACAGGCCATGGTGGTAAAAGAGGTCTTCCAGTCGGGAAGGTTTCCTTTTGTGCCGGTGGACACGAGGGAAGGGGTTCTGGGGGTGAGATGGATTGTGCGGGAACTTCCAGACTCCACTGGGGGGCTGAGTGAATGGCTTGGTCGGCACGGACCAAGGCGTCGGTTGTCCAGTGGTCGGACGTGGACGAAATCTCACTCCTTGGCGAAGACGGTGGAGAGATTACTTCGGCTGATTGGGCTTCCGCAAGCAACGGTGGGAGCCACACCCGGATGAAAGTTCCGTCGGAGGCCGTTAGACGCCATCGACAACGGCCTATTGGGCGGTGCGGCGGACGGAGGGCACTTAGGGCATCACGTAACTCTGGACTCCACGGGTGGCCTGGGGGGTTGGCTCGGATGGCACAGATCAGGGCGTCGGTTGTCCAGCCGTCGGACGAGGACGGGATCTCATTCCTGAGCGAAGACGGTGAAGGGATTATTCCGAATGGCTGGGCTGCCACAGGCCATGGTGGTAAAAGAGGTCTTCCAGTCGGGGATGTTTCTTTTTGTGCCGGTGGAGACGAGGGAAGGGGTTCTGGGGGTGAGATGGATTGTGCAGGAACTTCCAGACTCCACTGGGGGGCTGAGTGAATGGCTTGGACGGCACGGACTAAGGCGTCGGTTGTCCAGTGGTCATACGTGGGCGAAATGTCACTCCTTGGCGAAGACGGTGGAGAGATTACTTCGGATGATTGGGATTCCGCAGGCAACGGTGGGAGCCACACCCGGACGAAGGTTCCATCGGAGGCCGTCAAACGCCATCGACAACGGCCTATTGGGCGGTGCGGCGGACGGAGGGCACTTAGGGCATCACGTAACTCTGGACTCCACGGGTGACCTGGGGGGTTGGCTCGGATGGCACAGATCAGGGCGTCGGTTGTCCAGCGGTCGGACGTGGACGAGATCTCATTCCTGGGAGAAGACGGTGAAGGGATCATTTCGGCTGGCTGGCCTGCCATGGGCCATGGGGGTGAAGGCGGTCTTCCAATCTGGGCGGTTTCCTTTGGTGCCGGTGGAGACGAGGGAAGGGGTGCTGGGGGTGAGGTGGATCGTACGGAAACTTCCGAGGTACTATCCTTTGAATCATATTGCTCAAATTCCAGTCTCCACTGTTTGATCACTTCATCCCAATCTCTCTTCGAATATTTCTGAAATTTATTTGGAGTCTCTGTATCATATCCGCTCCTCTGATCTCTAAAACATACAATACTTTGTTATCAAACGGTATTTCAAAGAGCTCAATAGAACAAATTACCATTATTGTTGTTAAAATTGTTATTTCCGTCCACCGATTGCCACCCTACGCGCAACCCTCAGAAGTCTTCAAGATACTTGTGTGAGCTAGGGAAGACGCAGCCCTTACCTTTTAATGCTTTTAATACCTTTGATGCCATAATGTGTATTGTAGAAACAGTTTTTATGAAACCTGATTATCAAGGAACATAAAAATAATTTGCAATGCGTTTGAAAAAAATTACCGATTTTTACAAATTCTTATGGATTCCCCAACTCTTTGAATATGTCTAGTTATAATTGGCCACGATTTAAAAAAAAAAAACAGACATGTAGTTGCATAAAATGGCTGTTCGAAATAGGATATCTCAAACAATAATAATACTCCTTCTTGAACTCCTGTAAAGTATTATAACCAAAAGCATATGCCTGTGGGTATTATTATCCAGGGCGACTTCCTGATTTTTTGATAGCGCATTCACTTTTCAGCTGTACGAAACCTAGAAAACGTACAATACCACCCTGAGTGGTCGGTGCGAATTCCAAGCAAGGATTAGGCGTCGCACAGTGTTGAAAATTCTCGAAATCCTGGCCAAAAATCAATTAACAAATATACATCTTCCAAAGTTTTTATGAGTATGTTTTTGGGGTCGCTGAATACGAATTTATCATCACAACTGAAGAATTCACAATGGTGGATCCAATATGACGGCTGCTAAATGAAAAATGTAGTTTTTATTTATATTGTAGAATATTTATAGTCTAATTCACTCTAAAATAATTTATTTAACGAAATACAATGATTCAATAACACAACACAATACTCTAATTTATATAACAATCACGGAACTATTTATATTCGACTTTCACTTCTCTGTCTCCTTCACTGACTGTCTGTCTCCACTCTGCTGCGTAGTTCTTTTTATATTCACCGCTCACTTCTCCTAATGCTCATGAAATTTCTCGAAAAGCCTTGGGAACGTTCTACGTTTAGACCAGATTCTTCTTGGTGCATAGCGCCTCGACAGTCACTCGCGGTCGGTCGCTGGCTACGTGAGAGTTCAGGTCCGGCATAGCCCGCAGCTTCGCCACAATATCCAAACTGGTTATATAAGGGTTTTGGGATCTCTCAGTATGAATTTGAAATCAAAGTGAACGAATTAAAGATACGAGGTTAAATATGGTCACTGTAAATGTGAATAAATTAGGTTACTTCAATAATAATAATAATACTCTCTCTCATTGTCCATGCCAAGTGGTGAACACCAAAGGCATGGCCTGTGCGGAGTAGGGACGGCTATTATTATTATTTGCCATGGCGCTCCGGGCGACTTTTGGTGGTGCAGTCGTTGTTAATGATATTGGTATCCTAAGGAATACCTGAAAATGAATGAAATTTTTTGGAAATCAATGAAATACTTGCTATCATTGGACTCGCCTTGTGTATAGCGGATACGTGCAGGGATTATTATATTCTATAGTGGATTTGTATTGGCCATGTGAACAATCGAAGAATAGTTAATTTGAGTCATGTATTGAAAAAAAAATCTTCACAATGGCCATTTGAAATTTTGGAAAAGTTAACTTCGGCACCCTGTATAATCTAAACTGTAGAATTCAGAGCGTGAGTGTGATGAAGGCATTTGATAAGCATCACGAGTTCTACAATATATGAAAAATTCGAGCGAATTCACTGAAGTCCAATTTTCCATTTGTGCGGTGCGAGGTCATATTAAGGGACAATTTTGGGTATTTTTCAATGTTTTCTAGAAAAAGTGCAAAAATGTGCACATTTTCTTTTCAGCGTCTGATAAAGACTATATTGGACTACAAACTGCCGCAAATAAGTTTGCTCCGAAATGATACGTAATGAACGAAACCTTCAATAATATATAGTTTATAACAAAATTTCAAACAAAATTCAAACTATTTCACTTTGAATTCCACAGCTTGCCAAAATATTGTTCAACTTTGTTTTAATCTATAGTATTACGATGTACTTACCATCAGAAACTTGTTTCATCTTGATTCAAAAAGTTTTATCTATGTTTTGTATTGACGAAAAACACCAAATTATATCACTATGAAGGTTGTACTTTGTACTTCAAAAAATGACAACTTTGGACTGACCCGAAGGGAAGCATAGCTGACTTTGATCTGTGTGCATAATGGTATTTTGTAGGTGGGGATATTCCATACACATAATCGATTGTAAGAAATACATTGCAACACGTTTTAACTTTTATTTTTGGCCAGGTTTTTGCAATTTTTCAACACTGTGCGTCGTCAGGATTGGCATCTAGAAAACCCGCATCATACTTGCCAAACGCATCTTTCGATATCGATACGTTTGAGTAAATATTTTTCTATTGTGCCAGGTTTCAAATCAGCGTCCTATCCTAGCTGAAATTGAAGCGGCCGACACCTCGGCCAACCAATATTTACTTATTAACATTTCTTTTTTAAATTTGTTTGAGAATTATTATCGTCAGAAACTTAGAAAACATTCAAGTATACTCACAAAGACACTTTTGTCCTAGGCTGATCATATCCCAGAGTATTTTTACTCAATACTTCAGGATCTGATTCGTACTCTTGGGCAAACTTTCGAATTTTCTTACTGAAAAAAAAACACTACTTACTTAAATGAATTTTCGACTTCAATTATAATCAGCACATGTGTCATAACCGTTACAAGATAATAAAAAAAAATAAAAAGTATTTTAATGGCTCCAAACTCAAATTAGAAGAGAGCTTTCCAAACTATTGACAGAAGTATAATTCTCAATATAATAAAAAAGATATGGTATCGAAGGAATTATGAATTATGAGTTATCTTAAAGTCAGAAAACACAAAATGCTAAATAATTTTACAATTTCAAACGAAGTTTCGAATGATAAAGGTGTACCTCAAGGAAGTGTTTTAAGGCAACTGCCCTATAATTTTATTCTTCAATCAAGCTGATTTGCCAAAGATGCGCTGTTAGCTTGTAGTGATACAAACCTAGACGCTGCTGTGGATCTCAAAAATGAGGACCATTTTCAATATAAACACACAAAAAATTCCAAAAATTTCAAAGATTTCAAGATCTCTATCATCAAACACAAAGATATTGGTTTATAAAACAACCATACAACCGCACATCGATAATTGTAATTCGATTTTATATTTCCTAAATCTGAAGAGACAGAATGAAGATTACTTTGAGAGAAAACCGATAAATTCCCATAACAACAATGTTGTCCACCTTGAATCGGCTTTCGGTATCTCAAAGACTTTTATAACCACACAATATTTGTGCATACATTTGATAATGATTTATCTGCAACATATCTATTTTGACCATGATATTAATCAATATTGTACTGATTACTGTACGAAAATTCACGCCCACCAGGGCAGGTGCATACTCCTCATGAGCAATGAAGTCAGAATGAGCTCAGGTACAATTTTTGAATCAGTAGCAGAGTTATCAATATAAAGAGTTGAAATGCAAGCACTCAATGAGTTACAGAAAAACTGTTGTCATGGCAATCGTTGCTAGGGTAACGAAAATACAAAAACTCGATTCCCATGGTGCGGAAACGCGTAGTTGCCAAGTTGTCTGCTTTAGTTTAGCCGAAATCAGTTATGGGAAAAAGTTTACCATGATAACCGTTGTTAGGGTGAAGAGTAAACAAAAATTCCAAGTTAGGCCAGTCATAGTTTTGCTGAAATCAGTTATGGAAAAACTGTTGCCATGATCACAAGTAAACAAAAACCCGATTCCCATAGTGCAGAAATGCACGGTTGCCAAATTGTCTGCTTTACTTTAGATGAAATTTGTTATGCAAAAAATGTTGCCATGATAGTCGTTATGGTGAAGAGTGAACGAAAACACCATTACTGCTTTGCGGAAATACGAGATTGCCAAGTTGGGCAAGTTATAGTTTAGCTGAAATTGGTTATGGAAAAAATTTGGCAACCATTGCTATGAAAACGAGCACAGAAAAACCCATTTTTCCGTGGTACGGTGGTGCATGGTTGCCAAGTTATTGCTGTTACCAAGTTATGGGCGCTTGAAACAGATTTATGGAAATTTCGGTTGAATAATATCAAAATAAATATTAATCCTAATCAGTTGGTAGAATTTTAATTTTAAGAAAATGTATTGAGGTCAATAAGTTGGTTAGTCAGACATCACTGGAAATCTGAAGGCGCAGCGTTCAAAAGATTATCTATATATTTACTTTTGTCACTTACTTTGATCACAAATGAGCAAAGCAATCGCTTATTGCCCCATAGGCCACATCCTATAAATTATCAGGAGCGTTTTCATAAATTTGAGAAAATGGACAAATTAGTAACATGAAGGCAGGCGGAAATGTCGGCCAGACCAGCTCGTTTCGCTCGCGTGTCTTGTAATATAGTCCTAATGTTTCAAATTAATGTATGGTTTCACAATAAAATCAACATATGAGCGAAGTGGTCGAGGTGTTAGAGCGTTTGGCTTCCACCCAGACGGTCCGGGTTCGATCCCCGGTCGTGTGTCACTGAGCTGAAGTGGTTCGGATTCCACTTTTATTTAAACTGTAGGTCCCGGATCTCCCTTGCTCGCACAAGCTCTGCTTTTGAGGGGTTTTCTCCGAAAACCTGGGAGTTTCGTAAAAACAAAAAAAAATTATAAATATATACTCCACCGTGAACTATCGTTTCTTCCGAAACAATTGCAACATCAAGGTTAAGTTTAGTTAGTTCAGGACAGTTGAGGTTGGGTCAATGTCCCAGGTAGCACATCATATCGGCTGAATCTTGGTTCCATATTGGGCCAATATAGATATATTGTAAATGAAAATTCAATATTGGTCCAATATGGGTGAATATTCAAAAAACAATATTATATTAATAACATTGGTGGAATATTGGTTGAACTAGTTTTGAATATAGATTATCACACAAAATATTGGGTCAATATTGGTTAAATAATTTCTACCAATATCGATAATACAATATTGGTTATATATTGTTTTCCACATCTAGAATAAATATTGCAATCCAAATATTCCAGTCATATCTATTATAGGGGAAAAAAACTATATTGTATTTCCAAGTTTGTTAGAATATTGGTTGAATATCATTTCCACTTTATTTGACAAATTGTAATAACTCATATTGAGTCAGTATTGGTTGAATGATATTTACCAATATCGATAAAACAATATTGTCTTCACATCGTTTTTAACATTTAGAATAAATATCGCAATCCAAATATTCCCCTGATAGGAATAAAAACTATATTGTATCTCCAAGTGTGATTACACATTGGTTGAATATCATTTCGCCAATATTCAACAAATCTTATGAATTAATATTGGGTCAATATTGGTTCAATAATATTTATCGATATCGTTGAAACAATATTGTCTACATATTGTTTCCTACATCTAGATTGAGATGAAATTTGAATATTGGCCGAATATTCAATGAAACATATTGAAATTATATCATGATCAAACTAAGATAAAAATCCGCTAGATGGCTCTACATATACAACGTCTTTTAAAACCTACGAAAGTATATTAAATACTTCCTTTATCTTGTTTTCAAGACAGCTCACTCAGTGGTTATGGCGATCAAAAGACAGACTCTGGTGTCACCTTCATCAACTAAAGGACATTTAATAATTTACCAAGGTATATTGACATCCACCAATATATCCAAATGATATTGTACCAATATCGATAAATATTGTACAAATATCGATAAATATTGTACCAATATCAATAAATATTTTGAGGCCATTATTGCTTCAAGAATATTCCACCAAAACTATTTCTAAAATATTCAAATAATATTCGACCAATATCACAAAATGTTCACATACTACTTCTCGACAATATAACTTTTAAATATTGTGCCAATATTGTCAGAATATTGTATCAGCGATATTGTACCAATATCGCCGAACTATTTGAGGTCAATATTAGTTCAAGAATATTTTTCCAATATTATTCAAGTAATATTGGTCCAATATCGCCGAATGTTCACATTTTTTTTCTCGCCAATATTGCATTTCCAATATTTCGCCAATATGTTCACAATATTGTACCAATATTTTACCAATATAGGTGTGCTACTTGGGGTATGTTGCATTCGAATATTTTTGTGCATCATTTCACTTCGAAGAGTTTTCATATTACTTGGAGCAAATTGACAAAGTAGTAACATAAACGCTAGAGCGTTCGGCCGACATTTCGCAAATCCGCACGCGCGGATTTGCTGGCTCGATTTGCTCGCTTCGCTCGCGTTTGGTGTGTTCTTGATTTGATATTTTGAATTAGTTCGTGATTTTGCAGAGAATATATTTGATCCATTCCTAAATGATCGACCCACAATTGGTATAAAAGTGAATTCGCCTCTTCCGAAGCAATGAGGATCAGTTTGGTTAGTTCAATATAGTTTAATGTCCAGTGTGGCCTTAGACAGGGAAATAGTTGTTTTCTGTTAGATATATTCAAGTAAAAATATACAATATATTTACTTTTATGTTGAGCAAAAAGAAGTGAAATAAATATGAAGATAATAAAAATAAACTAAATATTAAATAAATATCAAAGAAAAAAACCTATGAGACTCATAGAAAATGAGATGAGCCTCTTTGCACACCAGAGACTTTGTCATGGTGGTAATGTGAGATACAAGAGAGCCGTTGTACACGTGCAAGGATGTTAAAATTGTTATTTCCGTCAACCGATTGCACCCCTACGCGCAACCCTCGGAAGTCTTCGAGATACTTGTGTGAGCTAGGGAAGACGCAGCTCTTACCTTTTAACGTGTGATGCCATCTACAGATACTCGTGTAATGTCTGCTGTATGGAGTCCCAGTGTGAGTAGACAAAGCATACAGGTTGTAGCAACAAGGAGCTACATAATCAGCGGAAAAATTGCTCATATCTAAACCTTCATAAGGAAAATCAAAGGCATCATTCAATTTTTCTGAAAAACTGTAAAGTATTGGAATAACAACCCTATTCAAATTCCTGTAGTTTTATAATTTTTAATAATAATTAATCACGATACCTATTTGGGAATTTTAGACAACTTGGCAACCACGCATTTTCGCTCCATGGAACGAAACACGTGTCTACGGTTGCACAACGATTTTTATTTATTTATTTTTTATTTAATTAATTAAAGAGGTCACCCAACAGATGCACAAAGAGCACATCCTATTATAGGGTGATACAAAGTGAAATAATATACTTTTACATTTCAAATTATGCTGGTCGTTAGAGAACATAACATATACTTATTCTAGTACTTATATAGTAATGAAAAAAAAATGAATATAACATTAGAATGTTACACAATCAAGAACAAGATCTTACTCCTAGAATTCTATGAAATTCAACAACATACAATATGTAAGAATAAATTCCTTATTCGACAACTGTACCATAGAATGAAATTAATTTTTGTCTTAATTTTCTTTTAAAATTCATGAATTTGTCGCCAAAGATATCAACATCAGAGTAACAAATAATATTATAAGAGTTCATACATCTAACTAGGGGAGAATTACAATGATAATTCGTTGAAGAAGTTGGAGGATAGAATATTAGTCGATTTCGAGAATTATAAGGATTGCAATTTAGTGATAATTGTTGCAAGCATGACTCTGTCAGTAAAATTGTTAACAAGCTTAAAAACAAATGATGAATCATAAAATTCTCTTCTGATAAATAACGGTTCCAATTTATAAAACTCAAGATTAGCTTGATATTCGAAATAGTGTCTGTGACGAAAAAATCTATAATTCAGATTACTAACCAACTTCCTTTGGACATATTCTAAACGTTTAACATATTTATCATAAAAAGGATTCCATATAACTGTATTGTACTCGAGGATAGGTCTCACTAGGGTTTTGTACATTGTTGTGATTGTGTTGTGATCCTGAAAGTCATTAGTGTTACGAAGGATAAAACCTAAGGTTTTTAGGGATTTTCTTACCGTATGTTCAATATGACTTTCAAAGGTGAGCTTTTTGTCTAATATTATACCAAGGTCTTTTATCTCATCAGTAACTGCAATCTGCTGATTGTTAATGTACAGGTGTTCGAGAAGAGGGTTGAGGTTTTTGGAAAACATAATATGATAGCATTTTTTAAGGTTAATTGATAATCGGTTTATGAGGCAATAATTAGAAAAACAATCTAGGTCGTCCTGAAACCCGAGATAGTCCGATGGTTGTCTTATTTCTTTGTATGCTTTCAAATCATCTGCAAATAATTTTATTTTAGAATTAACAAACATATCCTCAATGTCGCTAACAAAAATACTGAATAGAATTGGACCTAGGTGCGAGCCTTGGGGTACACCCGACTCTATAAGCTTCTTTTCAGATCTGAAACCGTTTAGGGTAACGTATTGAGATCTCTCAGAGAGATAAGAAGTCAACCACTCCAACAAGCTGCCATGAACACCGAAGTTCCTAAGCTTAGTGATCAAAGTAGGGTGATGTACTTTATCGAAGGCCTTAGAAAAGTCGGTGTACACGACACTTGTTGAAGCGCCTTTTTCCATGGACTCATATATATCCTGAACAAAAGGGGCTAAGTTAGTCAAGACGCTTCTCTTTTTATAAAATCCATGTTGGTGAATAGTTATTTGACTTTTCACCAGATGAAACAGCTCGTTGGTAACTATGGATTCAAATATTTTTTCAGGTAGACTGAGCAAAGAAATTGGCCTATAATTTGAAATTACGAACTTTTTACCGTTTTTGAACACTGGTATTATTTGTCCAACCTTCCATTTCTTGGGAAATTTTGCTAATTTCAGCGATTGATTGAAAATAATTGAAAGTGGTTTCACTAGACTGTCAGCACAAGATTTAATAAAAATTGCCGGTATACCGTCTGGCCCAGGGCCTTTTTTTGAATCTAATCTATTTAAGGCAGATTTAATTTGTTCTTCAGATATAAAGGTGATATTGAAAGAGCTGGATGATGTTGTTGTTGGTACAAGACATGGCGAATTACTACTTTCAAACACGCTGACAAAATAGTCCGAGAAACCGTTACATATTTCCTCGTTACCTGTGAAGGTTTTGTTATCAGATGTCATTTGCAGCGGTATTGATTTGCATTGTTTTTTGCCCGAGAGGAAGGACCAGAAGGCTTTACTATTCGTTTTCAAACAAATTTCAGTTTTTTGAATGTACTTCTTGTAATCTTCTTCGATAGATTTTTTGAGTGACTTTCGAAGATGTGAGAAATGCATGTAGTCGCCCTGATTTTTATAAATTTTCCATTTACTGTGATATTTAAGCTTTTCCTTTTTCAAACTTAATGTTTTTCTAGAGAACCAGATGGGGTGACTTTTCTTATTGACCTCTCTCTTTGGAACAAACATAACAATAGCATTTTGCAGTACAGCGTAGAAATTATTAACAGAAATATCAATATTTTCGTGTTGGAGAAGTTCACTCCACGATTTGAGGGCTATACCCAATAACTTTTCTATTTATATTTTTATATATTGTCCCTGGATAAATCCATCCTGAAATTGTTTTCTGTTTTCTTGTTACCATAGCAATGGTTACCATGGCAACAGTTATCCCCTAACTGATTTCAGCTATAGGAAAGTTGACCCCAATTCCTTTTAAAATTATCCCATTTGTTTATTGTTTACAAGTGCCATATTATGTTCATATTTTATGATTCAGGGCTCATACACTAGGTACACGTAACATGTTTCCAAAATCGTCCCTGTACTATAAGGGTTGAGCCACAATAGGCCATTGGCCGCAGTGAAGGGCCTGATACGGTCCCACTCACGTTCAAACCCTAACCTAACTATAAGGGTTAGTATTTTAACACTAATAGCCTGGATATTTTTTCATGAATCAAACTGATTCATAGACTCATATATCTGCAGTAGTTAGCATTTTATTTTTAAACACACCTTTGCAGCTTTTTCTAAAATCCATCTATAACATGATTCAAATTCAAATAGCCTATGTTCAGACTGTTACAATGTATTAAACATACCATGGCACATAATCATCTTCCACAATCTTAGGTCCAAGTGTTCTATTTCTATCGACTGGTATTCTATTCTCATCATAGCTGCCATACTCTCGAAATCTTAGCCCTAGCCTGTCTCCAGAAGGAATTTTTCTGAGTTGCTCACTGTCATTAGTATTGTCACTAGAGCTGTCAGAACTCCTGTCTGAAAATTCCTGTTTGAAGGCTGTTCTTGCAACTGTTGCCCTGGATTCTTCTTCAGGACACTCAGATGTATCAGCTTTTGTTTGCAGACTGTCAAAACTAAAGTGTTTGAAAAGTTCTTCATTAAATGGGGAGGGATTTGACTCATCTCTTATAAATTCACTTTTTATTGGTGTATTGAGATAATCTAATTCATCACTATTCACCATATATCTATTAACTATGCTGTTCACACCTTCAAACTGCTGTTCATTATCCACTGGTTCCTTCTTGATATCCTTACCAAAATTACACAATTGATTCAGTTCACAATTTTGTTCTGAATGGAATTTACTGATATCTCTACCCTCAGAATCTTCAGCTAGCATGCAACTATCTGGTTCATTTTTCACAATCATCTTAGCAGACTCGGCATTCCAGGAATCCTAAATTAACTGGCATATTGATAATACAGTCATTTCAAAGGCAAGGAGTAATACATAAAAATTCAAAGGTAAAATTGACTTTTTTCAATGTTTTAAGTGGAGCTGTTTCTACTAGTTTCTAGTAGATATGAACCAAAAGGGTGTACATTCTTGTTTTTCCCAATGTGTAAAGGTCATTTTAAAGTTTAAAATCTTGAAATTTAACTCAAAACTACCCAGCCAACAAATTTCTGGCAAAAAATTTCACACATATAAACCCTTGGCTACCTCCATGGAAAGTTTACAGGCTTATTGAAAGTTATTTAGAGATTTAAAAATGTTATTCAAAGATTGAAATCTGAATGTGCTTAGTGATAAAATAAAAAACAACAAACATTGAGGTATTTCAACTTTAACTTGCCTCAAAAATTACGACTTTTTTAATATTACTATTCATTGATAATCTTTTGCCACCATATTCATCCATAGTTATAATTTCTTATTTGTACTCTTTTATGGTTTTTGTTTGACCCTTTTATTAGGCTATGTACTATCACAGAATACTGTCAGTATTCTGTGGACCTGTGGTACCAAAAAGTAGGGGTACTATGTACCCGAAATGGGGAAAAACACGCAACTGATCAATCGGGTCGGGAATGTTCGGAAAATTTGGCAGCTAGCTTCATCGACATAACCTTAAACGTTATGTTGATGCAGTGTTGCCAGCAGCATAAAAATAAGAGAACTGGCCACAGAACTCATACTTGTAACTTAAGTATGAGTTCTGTGGTACTGGCACAGATTAGAGTTTTATAATCTGTGACTGAAGTGTGATGAAATTTGGTAGTAACAATTATTTTTATGTTTACGTGTCGGACGATAGACCTTAGGCGCTTGTTACCCCTGTAATTACTTCAGGATCAGTTCAACTGACAGGAATACATGTTATTTAATAGAAACATGTTCTTTCGTGGTCTGTGAGATCACTTCAGGAGCTCCTCGGAGGTACCCGGAGCTACCCACTGGGTCAATTGGAAAGCGGCTCATAGCCGCTTTCAACGCAAGGAGACTAAAATTTAACATTAATCTCTTTGCTTTCAACGCATTTTCAACTCCGTATGCCTTCTTGTCTGTTAAACTTACAACGATTGCATAGACCAATCACAGAGCGCTTATGCCGTGCACTTTATTTTCGTCTGGAAATGTAGAGATACAAGAGGGTTCTACGGAAGCCCGGTCGGGCCATTCAGACTTCAGAGTTCAGACATCCTCCGAATTCAGACGTCCTCTGAATTCCGACATTCTCTGAAATCTAAAATTCATTTTGTGACGTAATTGTCAAAACAGATTTTGAAATTATTAGCATTGTTTAATTTTTTTTTTTTTTCATGGGTGTTTTGGCATCGACTGCTATGGTCATTAGCCATGTGTTCTTTATAGGCCTTGTTACTAACTCCATACGCCACCTTAATTGGAACGCAACAGTGAATCGTGCAGGACTCACCCTACTCGAGCCACGAGACTTTGATAATTTAATCGGTTAAATTAAATTAAAAAATCCCAGCCCAACCAGGGTTCGAACTCCGAACCTTTCGACTCAGAGTCAGACGCTCTAACCACTGCGCCACGCCCCGACATTGTTTAATTATTATGTAGGTATTTTTTTTTATCTTGTAACTTTGAAAGCCAAACAGGTATTTATACAGTGCGGTTGGAGAAGTTTGTGACAAATTGGATTTTATTCAATACTTTGAATTTGAAATTGAACCGAGTTATTGAGTTAGTGTAGATATGTCCTTCAACAAAAAGTAATTCGCCTTCGTTTGATATACGAGGTAGATGTATGATTGTATTGTTTATACCATAAAAACACTGTATATATAAGACTTTTTACGAAACTCAAACACTCTGTAGGTATCAATTCATTCTAACAGACTGTAATAAAAAAAGTGGAGCCTACCTACTTTTGTTTAATCTTGTGTTGTGAAACCCAAAAGATTTCCAAATACATTATTTGGAAACCTTGAGTTCCTTCAAATGAAGTGAGGCCAGTTGTTACAATATAAACCAGAGTTCCCAAGAACCCTACATTAAAGCATGTTTTGTTGTCAGGTGAAGGGATAGGGGATCTTATATTATGCTTATTCTGCATATTATTAACATTTACATTCATTTCTACATGCTCAGCATCACCTATAGGTACTGGTGATGAACTGACAATTCATTATTTTAATTTGATTTTAATCTATCATGAAAATTGTGAATTTTTGACAAGATGCTTTAAGTTTGAGGCAGCTTAAACGAATTTTGCGATGTTTGAGATTGAAGAGGAAAAACATTCATCAATCTCCACAAGAACAAATTTTGTTTGCCATATTGAGTAAATTCAATAAACCAATAAGAAATAAAATGTACAATTTAATATTTAATATAAAATCAGAACACTCTGTGATAAAAGCTGAAAGGCCGTGTCTAGAAGCACACTAACGTGGATCTTGCTTTTCGGCTAAATGGGTCATAAAGAGGGTGACATCAAGATTTCGCACTGGGGGCATGCAATCATATGAAGCCTCCAAAGCCGTTTTTATAAGCTCATTTTGTCGTGATTATTAAATATCTATCAGGGATCAGGATAAATGTATTTATTAGGTTTTCCGTTGACTTTATTTTTTTATTTAAATATAGCTCTGTTTTATAGCTTGTTCAATGTTTCATTCTCTGCATTCGAGAAAACCATGATTTGAATTGGTTTCCCACAACGAATTCATCTTCTGATCGTCTTTTTATTTCAAGTTGTCGATACCACATGTTACGTTTTATAGAAAAAACTCTGTTTGATATGGGTGGAATAAACAGTTTCATTGGAAAAATTTCTCATTAAAATGTCAAATAATTTTCTGCAGTGGTTGCCCAAAACACGATGATACGAAAATAAATATTTTGATACAAAAATTAGTCATTGAAACAAAATTTTTAAACCTTATTCCAACAGAAAAATAAAGAAAATTAAATAAAGAATAAGTAGAACATTTTCCAAGTGTATTCTTTCTCATGTTCAGTTTGTTTTCTCATTGTTTTTATTTCAAAAAAATTTATGGTTATGGTTATAACCATATAACTTATTTTAATATTTTCATACTGCTCAGTTTTTTCAGAAATGTTTCAATACCAATCACAATTCAAGATCAATATGATGCAAGATATCACATATTTCACTACCTACGACAACTTTGAATTTGTTAAAACCTACTAATGCGATTTGCTTATTATTTTTTCCATTCCATAAGTTACTAATGATAAGTTAATAATTTGAAAACGATTCACTGTTGCGTTCCAATTAACAGTGCTGCTCCTAAGGTGGCGTATGGAGTTTAGTAACAAGGCCTACCCATAACACATGGCTAATGACCATAGCAGTCGATGCCAAAACACCAAAGAAGAAGAAGAACAATGAAGATTACGAACGAATATACAGAAAAATATTTGGTGCCACACGTTAGACTTGAGTCTGGTTCTGAGAAGTGGTGCTCTAATATTTTTATGATAAGATGCGGCCTATACGAAATAGCGGAGAAAAATCACAAGGAAAAGCTTCACGCGAAATCCTCACGACACACTATTTTCATGATGCATTTGAAGTGGAGGGTTTCAGTACCTAATAAATCCCGAGGTGCGTTTCAATTTAACGTCTGACGTCCGGTAACGGACGATGTATGACGTCATAGTTGTTTCGTAGGGCGATATCTTTCGGATTGAATTTTGAAACGCTCTCCTAAATCGTGGTGTAAATAGTTGACGGTCGGACGTTCCACTCAAGAATTTTGAAACGATGGAATGAAGTTTTCGGACAGGACGTTCTAATATCGAAACGCTTCGTAAGAAAAGTTAGACGTCGGACGCACGTCGGACGTACGTCGGACGTAATATTGAAACGCACCTCTCTGGTGTATCGAGTTTTACTTGAGGAACTTTGGAATAAAACTACGGTGGCCGGGTTGGCTCACTAGTGACTGGCAGACAAGTGACACCGCTCACGGCCACTTCCAACATGTGCACACGTTCACTTCCAACATGTTGGAAGTTGACAGCGTTATGGTGAGTTCCCAATGCATCATTTTTGATTTTTGCTTCGCTCATTCTGATTGGCAAATTCCCGACGCGATCACCAATTTGGCAATCAGAATAGTTCGAACCCAATAAAACTCTGAATTGGCGTCTACCACATAAACATTTATTATGTTTGTCTTATTAGCAGGGTCAATATGCTGACTAGCTTCTATCAAAATGCGGGGTTTTACTCCCACTGTCAGTGACGTCAGCTGTCACTTGTCAAACAGCCGATGGGGGGATATACAAAACTATTTTCCATAAGAGTACGTGTTTTGTAAAAATGGATTTTTCTATTTAAAAATCCCAAATAGTCGGTTATCATCGCTATTGTTTCGCAGTATCAGTCGAATCGCAAAAAAATGCAAAAATTCGCCTATTAGTGTCTCCTTTTGTCCCTAATGAAAAATGCTTACAATTCGTCGTTACTCCACAATTATTTCGAATCTTTCAAATTGCTTACAAATGGAGTAATTACTCTCAAATCGGCAGCACTGCTTATTAGGTACTTTCTCCATTTCTTTTTTGTCCAATTATCCGCTTCAATTCTAATCACTCTTGTCTATGACTCTATGACCATTAATTGACCTATTTATAACCATCGACCAAAGAGTGGATTTCCATGACTTTATAGACGAGGAAAGTGTGTCGTCACAAATGTCATTCATGTCAAAAACTGATTCCAAACAAAGAATTTTAGGAGACTTCATCTGTTGATGATTTGCTTGCTGCCTTGCTCATTAGTTTGTGTTTGGTTGGTTGGATGTTGTTTTCTTAAGACGGGTTTCCACTAGGCGGAAAATCAGAAGCGGATTTAAATATCGGCCAAAAAAATATGCAAAGGTTTCCATTGCCAGCTTTTTGTCGGCAACAATTTCTAGGGATTTTTTATAAGACACCAAATTTAGAAAAAGGCTAGATATCTGTAAATTATTAAGTATAATTGATAATCACTAGGATAATATATTTCCAAAGTTATGTAATTTATTACCTCAATGTGCATGCTAATCTTTCAGATGCAGATATAGGTTCTCGAAAAGTGGTCCTTTGTTTTTCTAGTAACGGTCCAACTTTGCTTAGGAGTAAATCGAAATGCTCTGCGCTCATTCGCATATAATTAAAATGTAGCTGTGTGTCACATCTCATTTCCCGTATCAAACAATGAAAATGGCCACTTTCACTCCTATGCTTAAAAATCTCCCTTATCCAAAATCTGTGTTGCCTTTTTCTTTTTTTCTTTAATAAAACACATAAATTGATCGATTTTTTCCAATGATCATATTGGAGTAGGTAATTGTAATAATCTTTGGTACGGGCTATGTCCATATTTTTTCGATATTTCGAGATTATAATTTATAAATCTAGTGGAATCCGCCAAAAGCTGAAGCGATGTCAACTTATTTGCGTATCCGCAATTAAATTGGCGGCAAAATCTTTCAGTTTCAAATCATCCAATAGAATCCTGACACTGAAAATCCGCTTCTGATTTTCCGCCTAGTGGAAACCCGTCTCGAGGCAGAAGAAGTTGAAAAATGTTTTCGGAAATATATCTGACAAGCTGATTTGAACTCGACGGAGGTTTGTTTGGAATCAATTTTGACAAGAATGACATTTGTTACGTCATCACTTTCCTCGTCTATTGACTTCCACTTTTGATATAATTATTTCTGCTCTCTGAAACTGAAAGCTTGCTTTGTGTGATCTGCATGAAAACTTGCTCCTGACAAAAGAACACTCCCTGAGCTTTGCTCGGGACGAACGAACGACCTATTATTGCTAAATTCAGCATTTAAATCAAAATCATTGTGAGCATGAAAAACGAATAACAGGCTAATACAATACTACGCATAACCTCAATGCAGATAGTTGCCAATCAGAATGCGTGATGCGCGACGCAAAAACGTAGCATTGGGAACTCACCCTAACGCTGCTATAGTATTTCAACTTCCAACATGTTGGAAGTGAATGTGTGCACATGTTGGAAGTGAATGTGTGAACATGTTGGAAGTGGACGTGTGCTGTGCCACTAGTCTACCAGTAACAAGTGAGCCAACCCGGCTTCCGTAGTTAAGGACGCGCACTCCGCATATGAGAGTTATTACAGATGACAGTGTTCTTTGGTTCGACTGTGTACTCATATCCAAGTACGTCACTATGACGCGTTGATGCTACAAGATTCTGATTGGCTAGAGCTTATTAGTTACTCTTCGTCTTGGTCCAGCAACCATATTAAATTCATTTTGACATCATCTTGGATTACTATCTCTTGGGGAAAAACCGAAGTATTGCGCAAGATGAACTGATGCAGTTCGTGTCGTTTGTTGTTGAGTCCGGTATCTTTCGTGTACAAAAGCTTTTGTTATGAATGATCTCTGGTTTTTCAGAGTCACCATTCTAATACGGAGATACTCCAAAAATAGACATTAATCAATGGGCTTATTCAGCCGAGCTCAATAGTTGCCAACAGTTGAGAGATTAGTCAACTTGTTTGGCTGAACGGCTTTACCATTGACTATGCTTTCACTGATGAACAACGGGTTCAACACGGTTGAGCACGGCTGAACTCTACCATTGATTATTGAATTACAAAGACCACAGAACAAAGGAAATTGGAGTTAGGTTGGAAAAACAAAGTCAACTACTACAAATAAATAACCTATATTACACATTCGTTTATATGAATAAAGTTATTGATTGGGAGAAATATATTAACTTAAATTGGTATGTACAAGAAAGCATAAAAAAATTATTGGGGACACTTTAGAAATTGATAGCTTTTCCAAAATACGCTGCCAAATTTGCTTCTCTCAGCGCTTCAGAACAAGTCGGATGAGCGTGGCATACCCTAGCAACATCCTCACTAGAAGCGCCATACTCTTGTGCTAACACAGCCTCGTTAATGAGTTCGCCAGCACCGGGTCCAATGATATGGGTTCCTAATATTCGATCGGTGGCTTTGTCCGCGAGCACTTTCACAAATCCGTCGGTATCGTTGTTGGTTTTCGCTCTCGAGTTTGCTGCGAAGGGAAACTTGCCTACTTTGTAATCTATTCCCTCGCTCTTGAGGTCTTCTTCGCTCTTGCCTACCCAGCCGACCTCAGGGTGAGTGTAAATCACCGACGGTACGCAGTTGTAGTCGATATGTACTGGGCCACCCATTATACCTTCTACACAGACAATGCCTGAAATTTGAATGGTCAATGAGTTATAACATGGTACTACTGACTGATAACTATTGACTCGACATGTGCAGTAAAACTTTTAGCGACGTTTATTTGAGCTGTAATAATTATAAACATTCTTAATTTCATAAAAACATTTTTGATATGTGATCAAGTGTTTTAAAGTGTTGAAACAGCTATTAAAATAGAGTGATGCTCAAGTTACCCTTTCCTCTTCTCACAGAACAGAAACAAATTATTTGTTTTTGTGTTCTGATATCATAAAACTAAAATGTTTGGGAGTTGTACATGGCTACTTGTTTTTTTTTATCCACACATCTGACATTTCACATAAAAAAAATACACAAAGCGGATGTATCACTGAGACCAATAGTGAGTGCACCTGGATCACCTGTCAAAGGATCTAGCCTCGCTCCTACAGCCACAGGAAGGGAAAACGGATTATTGCGTCAAAGATTATATAATATAATTAAGACAAGCATGAGCATTCAAAGGCAATAAGTACAATAGAAACTCTAACTCCGTTATTATCATCGATATTATTCCGTTATTTTTGAATTATATTCTATAAATGAATAAGTTACTCTCTATGCTCAACTCAACGCGCGCGCTATTCTGCCGTGTGAAAGTAAAGAGCAGTAAGTGCAATGATAATGATTTCGAGTTATTGCCAATTTAGTCTTTTTTGCTCTACACAATTTATTTTTATTTCGATTTTAATTAAACGTTATTAAATTTGTATTAATTTTGCACAAAAATGAAAATTCTTCAACTTTAGCTTCTGCAGCAAATTCAGCAGTTACTGCTGTTTGCCCTCACAGTACTGCAATATCAATTTGTTATTTAAAGCAGTAAATGTGAGTAATGGGGCGGGTATTAGCTGAATAAACACCTATTACCACTGTCGCCACTTTGATTTATGTTGTTAGTTTTTATATTGAACGATTTTATTTCGGCTATAATAAGCTACTAACCTTCATCTTCAGCCTTATGTGCCAGCATCGGTCCATGAATGCAGTCTCCAATAGCATAAATGTTGGGGATTACAGTTTGAAATACAGAATTCACAGGTATCCTTCCCTTCTGGTCTTTTTCAATACCGATTTCTTCTAAACCTAAGCCCACAGTGTATGGCCTTCTTCCCACACAAACAAGCAATACGTCGCATTCCATCTGTAAATAAAATTAATGTAGTGCATCTTGATAATTATAGAAAAAAATAAAAAGTGTAATTAAGCAGATAAATTCAAGCAAACTGGAGAAGCAGTACTTACAACTTCTCGCTTGTTAGAATCTGTGACATCTTCAATGCTAACTTTAATAACACCTCCTTCTTTTGTTGCGCCTGTTACTTTGGTTCCCAATTTGAAATTGAGGCCTTGTTTGGTGAGTATTTTTTGGAAAGTTTTTGCTACTTCACCATCAATTCCAATTCCACCAATTGAGGGCAGAAATTCAACCGCTGTAACTTCTGAACCCAGACGGGACCAAACTGAACCCTATGAAATAAAATAAATTAAGATTTACGTTTATAAAAAGAATGAAGGAGAGTATTCAGATATACATGTTATAGCTATATGGCAGGAAGACAATGAAGGAATATGTTCTTCAACATACTCACCAGCTCAACACCAATTACACCAGCACCAATAACAATCAGCCGTTTGGGGACTGAAGCAAGTTTCAGAGCCCCTGTTGAAGATACAACTGTTTCTTCATCAACCTGAAACAGTAATTGATAGAGCTAGTCCACAACTTGCATATTTAAAATATTTTACTTCAATACCAGCAAAAGGTGTCACTTCGGAGCCTGTAGCAATTAAAATGTTCTTGGTATTGACTGTTTCTGTGGAACCATCTTCCTTTGTAGCGGTGACCTGATTGACGCCAGTGATTTTGCCATGACCTTTAATTAGCGTAATTTTATTCTTTTTGAAAAGCTGAGCGATGCCTCCTGTTAATGCACTTACAGCTTTCGTCTTTTGTTCCATTAACTTATCCAAATTCAATCGGACACCTTCAGCTACAAAAAAAAACCATAAAGAACGATTTTGAGTTTTCATAGTGACCATCAGTATTGTAACGTTTCTGGCTTTTCAACAGTTGACTGCAGGACTAATATTTAGACTGTTAGTATTAGCGTCGAAGCAAACATTTTTTTTTCTTAGATACTACTATTAGATACTTAGGCCAATAACAAATTGATTAATGGCAGTTGCAAGTCCAAAACATAACAGAATATAACTACTAGACTGTCTTTCATGTGATGGCACAGTCGTTTTCCTACTAGTATGTTTTTTAAATCACTCATTTTATGCTCTATTGATTCGTGTAACTATAATATGTAGCTAAAGCTTACAGATGATAGCATATCGTTGAAATCCTCGAAAATTGCGACTCCGTATTAAAAAAAAAACTTAGTTCGGTCTGACAGACCGAGTCGGCGCTCTTGTATACGTGTATACCCGTGCGCGCCGCGTCAGTGCGCCAACTCGGTCAGGCCGGGTTCGGACACGGTCTATTGCTAACAACACAGTGACGGTAAAGGATGTCCTGAAGAACCTGTATTTTGCATGAATTGATACAACAAATTTCTTAAAAAGATATAGATTACTTATTTCTGAAACACTTATATTTGATTGCATTTCCACTAAAATATAATATGTTGCATTTTATTCATCGAATCACACCGATTTGCTTGGTACGCCGACTCTATGTGTGTCTGATCAAAACAATTTGCAATGCAAAATTGTCACTGGAGCCATCTCGGTCTGTATCTACGATATTATAGACAATAATGTAGACGACAGCTTCACAAGCAGTTCAATTGACTCGGTCCCACAGACCAAGTGGACATGAGCATTAACCTCAGTCTATGATGCAGAAGCGGCACGGTGGGGTATTTTTCTTAGTCTCATAGACCGACACGGCAGTCAACGTGTTAAATAAGTGATACCCTCAAAAATCACGACTACTATTTCAACCTTTAATTCACTTCAAATACTTGTTTATAACAATGCCAACTGACTTCTACTGTTGTTTAAACAATGCTTACTGTCCCGTTTTTTATTTAGAGAAATCTAATTTCCAGAATATCCAAGAAATTCTTGAGTATAAGAATTTGTCATTACCTTCAAAATGTCTCTTAATCTTCCTAAGAACCTCCAAAATTAATACTGGACTTACAAAAACTTACCAGTTCAATCTCGAGACTTCCCCAAAAAATATTAAATCAGAATTAAAATATATTTTAACCAAAAAGTCCAAGAATTTACTCAACTGATTTCTGAAAAACGGCAATTATTACCATTAATTACTTATTTTATTGTTACATTTTACATGGCCATATTTTAACCATGTATTAAATTATATTTTATCTTTTGTGGTTCCTATATATTTTATATTTTTTAAATATGTATGCGCTATTAATATTATTGTCAGCCTGGATACATCAAACCACAGATTATGATATCCACAGTTTTTAGGTTTAGGGATTAGAAGTGTCTTCAACAAGATTTTCCTAAGAGTAATGAATATGTATCTATGTAGGTACTTCATATCATTAATTGGTTCATTAGGTTTGGTACAGTAGTTGTTCTAGACTTCACCAAAGACTAATACCAAAAGGGCCAGGTAGCCGAGTGGTTAAAGCTACGCTGTTTCAATCACTTTGACTGCCAGTCGAAGGTTCAAACCCTAGAGCCTGCAAAAAGTTTTCTAATGGCCAGAGAAAGTGCTAGGAATCGCAAGTTAAAAGGTAAGACCACGTTAATCCTTGGCTCGCACAAGTATCGACTTCTGAAGGCTGCCGTTCATAAGGGGACGACAGCTGGTTAACGGAATTTTTTATTTTATTTTTAAACTATACTAATATTATAATTGTTAAATTGTAGGAAGTTTTTTAAAGAATGACATGCCCTACAATATAAAACTGTACTTACTTTCAACTCCCCTATTCGAAAGATCTCCTGAATGGGCCATGTGATAGAAATGTGAATTATTCAGCAATGCTTTGGAAGGAATGCAGCCAACATTGAGGCAAGTACCGCCCAAGGTAGGATCTTTCTCAACACAAACTGTCTAGAAATAATTGTATGTTACAGTATTCCATAAGTAAATGTTCATGAGGAGTTGAATAATCAATTCGTAGCAGTTAAATTGATGGATATAATAACTAATTTCGCCATATTGAATCTACATTCAAGAAGAAACAATGTAAGATTAGATGAGAAAATCATGCTGCATATTCCCAAATGAATACTTATTTTATCCAACAAGTAAACAAATACATGAAAATAAAGCAACCTCCCATTGGTAAAAGAAAATTTCATAGATATAATCCTGAATGTTCAATCACTCATTATCAATTCAAAAGAAATACCTTCATTCCTAGCTGTGCTGCTTTGATGGCTGCTACGTAACCTCCAGGTCCTGAACCAATAACAACAATATCAGCATCTTCTGTTGTTGAATACAGCCGATTCTGTAGGCTTCCTAATATCAAGTTTTTCTGTCGAAGGTTTGACTGTAATAAACACACTTTTGTATATCCTCTTCCCTCTAGGACTAGTCAGTTTTGATTTGAAACTGTCACTACACGGGAACTTTTGAAAAATTTAGATAATCAGAAATGGTTTTACATTATGCTTATCAGCAGTTTTGGAAATTATTAGTTGAAAATTGTGATAGTTCTCGCAATCTGCCTATACACAAATTGAAAAAATTAAGTTTATTAATGATGTTCCTATTATTCCCAAGAATGTATTTGGTATATTAATAATGGAGAAAGAGGACTCAGGTTATGTTACGTAAACCAAAAAAAAATCATCTTACCTTCAGAGAATTTGATAATACTTTCCTTAATGAACACTGCATGGTTGAGTTTTTTCACTAGTATGAATGAAAGTCAGTGAGAAAATATAGTGTTAAAAAAAATTGTTCATAGGATATCCTAATTTCCAATTTCGTTTGATTGAAAGGAAAAAAGACGGTTTTCGAAGATCGGTAAATCCGTGATGACACTTTTGACTTTTGTTTGACAGTAATGACACTTTTGACTTGACACAGGTGACATTGGTGACGTCAAGATGGGTCATAGTTTACAATGATAAGGCAGAGGATTGATTTTTTTCAGGGTCATGTTGTGAAATATTTTGGTACGTTTCATTGGGCTTGTCCTTGTTCAGCCGTGTTCAACACTTGCCAACAGTTGAGTGAATAGTCAACTTGACAACTTGTTTGGCTAAACGGTCCGCTTTTCCATTGACTATGCTGACAATGGCCACACTGATGAACAACCTCAGATCAATAAGTAAACTGATCTGAGTGAACAACGAACTCAACACGTTGTGATTAATCTCAACGGTTGAGCACGGCTGAACTACCCCAATGTCACCAGCTAAGCGACATCATCAAAATTTCAAATTTTTTGTTTTATTTTCATTGAATATGCCATTTTTGTATTTCCATTTAATGGTGGATTCATGCAGCAGTCATAAGTTTTAAGTCATAAGAAAGAATATTCGTCAGTGATTGGTTGGAATATACGGACCAACCAATCATTGACAAATATTCTTCTTTATGACTTATGACTGCTGCATAAATCCACCATAAAAACGATCTCTTCTAGCGATTCTGGACTGACGTCTTCATACTATATACAAAAATGCCCTACATAAGCTGCTTTCCATTTAACGTAAAGAGCTCCTCAGAGCTACCCAGAGCGTATGACCCTGCGTTCCATTTAGTGGGGCTTCAAGCACCGATTGACATTCCTCTTGCCCCTCGAGCACCACCCGTTTTATTGGTGCATGAAGCACAAGTGGACAAAAGTCAAAACGCGAATACACAGTTTTTTGGCTAAAAAATCAGTGATAAAGTAATTTCCGATCTCAGGGGCTTGAAGCTCTGGGGCTTAACACTCCTAAATGGAAAACGCCTATAAGCGCTCTGATCAATGTCGTTATTAACAATTCTGGATGAATAGTCGTTAAATCGCAAACAGTTTTGTCTGAGTAATGTTATGGTGGATTTATGCAGCAGTCATAAGTTTTAAGTTTTAAGTCATAAGGAAGAATATTCGTCACTGATTGGTTGGAATAAACGGACCAACCAATCATTGACGAATATTCTTCCTTATGACTTAAAACTTATGACAGCTGCATAAATCCACCTTTAGTCAGGTAAGGTTTGGTTGGCTAGTAACAAGAAGACTAAAAATAAGGAGTGTTTGATTCCCATAAGACAATGGGGACACTAGTAGAAAGAGATGAAAGAACATTTGTGACGAAATGTGACGGACTAGCTCTTGGTATATGAGAGTGGGGACAATTGTCAGAACGAACTATATCAAATAAAGAAACTGACAAACTTTACTCCATCAGATATCAGATAGCTACTTGATCAGAAAATGAAATGAACAGATCCATACTTATCCCAACTGCACAATGTAAAACTTCACATCAAACCGTACTTCGTCAGACTGGACGCCGGCAGAATTAAAAATATCGACTGTACTTTCCTAGATTGTTATTTCGACAAATATGTAAATGATCAGAATGAGCTTTTCACAGAAACCTATTTTATCAGAAGAGAATTTTAACAGAAAAGTAAATCTTCAAATTCGTACATCCTCCGATTCGTATTTCACAAAACCAGCAACTCAGCAGACCAACAATTATCTATACTGGGTGCATATTCTTGAAAGCTAGGGAGTAGAACAACCGAGAGATTGGGGGCGTGGTTCTACTGACAATTGATAAGTGGTATTCTCGAATGTCTTGCTATCGGATAGTAAGGGAAGGATAGCTCCCTGATGCTTGTACTGGGTAGTTTGAGGGGATCAGCCGGGGAAGACCAATAATGTGATATTTTAGGACCCTTATTCTTACTCTTTTCTGTTTTCGTGTTTTTTTATCATAATATATAGGTATCAGTCTATCTTGAAATAATACTATAACCATTGTTTGAAGAGAAAATAACCGGTGTATATAGTATAACATACCGATATAGCTCGAATGGATAACTATCTTTGATCTGTCTTTGATCTGTCTGATGAAAAATTTTTAAAGTTATTTCGACTCACAAAACCTTTGTGTGAGAATGTTATAAATATGGTCAGGGCTTACATCCACGAACCCACGAGATCATCCGCATTAACAGTCGAAACCAAGATAACTAAATTATTTTTTTTTGTTTTAATGATGGAGTTTTAACACTAAATTCTAATTAAAGATCCCTTAAAGCATAAATATTAATAGGTTTCAGCAGCTGTACGCTTCTTTGGAGATGGAAGTTATCAAGAAATCAATGGTTCTAATCATTATATTGAGATGAATTCCTCCAAAATTTCCTTTTGTTTAGGTGTAATTGGATTACATTTCACTTATCTGTTGTCATACTCCATTATAATCGTTGTATTACATTTTAACAACAACATTTTAACAATAAACAACTACAAACAGGATGACAATTATGACATGACAGCTTTGTCTGTCAAAACATTCGTATTTATGATTGGTCAAGAAATTTGGCAATACTGCGTGCTGGCTCTCTTATTTCATGCTCCCTCCTTCATGCTCGAGAATACGGAATTATAATTGTAGGGAGCAGCAATAGAGTAGAATTGAGGAACGATCCCCGGTGAACGTTCTATTCTCTTGCCGTCAAGAATTGATGCCCTGTACTAACACCGACTGGACGTGCTCAGTGTTGTTAAGGAGGAATTTTCTATTGTGCCGAAGTTAGTTACCCAAAGGTGCCTTTTGGTGCCACTTTTCATTTTCTTCTTCTTATTTATATAATCACTTTACTGTTCTACCAACAGATGGCGGGATTACAATCGCTCTCAATTTCAAACTTCGTGAAATTTTTAATAAATAAATCATTGCTCAATACAAACTCGTTTAATACTGGGAAAAAATAATATAAATAAAGAGGTAATCGGAGTAATACTAAACTGAAACATATTCCGCACACAGAACTCGAAATTATGTCATAAGATATAATTTCGAGTTCTGTGATTCCGCACAATAAACAATAACCACAGTCTACATCCACAAGAGGGCAGCAGCTGAATACGAGTCACATGTCACTACTGACAGTACTGACATTACTCACAACAGTCATACAAACAAAAAACATTTTAAAAAAATAATAAACCATATCATACGCCCGAGCCACGGAGCACAGAAATACAGGATCTCGATAGAGGTTTATCTGTCCTTATGGCTGCTGTCGTCAATAAAATTATGCTCAAACGTCATAGTATGTCAGATAACGAAATAGTGCTTCTTTTTCACTCTATTTCAATAGTGCGTGCCATGGTGCTACTCTAGCGCTCAAAGTGCCGCTTTTGGCACAATTGTGCCACAAATTACAACACGTCACGTGCTTCGACCGATACATGAGCCGATTGAATTCGGTCAGATTTGTATTTTATCTGAAAGTGAAAACAGCAGAATCGTACTTTGTCAGACTGAGAATTTGGCGACTGATGTATTTTTCGTACAGTGTTGCCGGTGCTTATAAATGGAAAGCAAATTGGGGAATTGCTCATTTATTTTAATTCAAGAATAATTGGAGCGTTAATTGGTCAAAAGTTTTTATTTTTTGAAACGATCGATTATCTTGTTTTGAGCGCTCATATACACAATGGATCTGCAACAATAATAGTGTTCATGATTGATGAATATTTGAATTTGATTGAATATTTTGAAATATGGTGGTGTTTGTTCGCTGTTCTTTTATAAGTAAAATTTTGTTTTACAAAAAGGCATTAACCTTGCAAATGAAAATGTTTAGTATCTGTATCCTGACGAAAAAATAAAATTTTCAAATTCGTAACCAAATAGTTTATCGCCATCAACTCAGCTGCATAGAGATGTCTATAGTGTTTTCCATTTGTCATTAAAATATATATCCCATCAAACACAGTTACATCACAGATGCATCGCAGCGATATAACAATGTGACCTGCGATATCGCATTCTATGTCGACTAGACGTCGCTGCGATGTCGGAGGGATGTTATTTTGTCCCACTCAAGATTCATCCATGCGACGTCGCTGCAACAAGTTCTGCGATGTAACAACGATAAATTTTCTGAGATGTTACTGCGATGTATACGAGATGATTCCATATTGATATCGCAGGTATGTGAACATGTGACATATCACAGCGATGTACTTTTGTCACGCAGGGGTTACGTAATACAAAGGAAAATATATCAATGAAAAAAAGCTTTGGATGGAAAATATGTATTTAAACATTTTATTTTCAATAAATATAATGTACTCAAAATGAAACAACATTGTTCTAATCGAAGCATTTTCCAACAGTAAAAATATACCTAAAACAATGAAACTTTATCATCCGTCTTTTATGACGGTAAGAGAAAGAGGGAAATGAACGCTTTGTCATAGCTTCAAGTGAAAAATTATTGTTACTTACTTTTATCCTGGGAACTATTCCTTGAAAAATTTATTTTCACAGCTTTGTCACAGGATATTAAACATTTATTAAATTACTATGACCGTTAGTTACTCGAACTTGGTGCAACAAGCAATATTTTTGGTTATGTTCAATGTTCTTCTTCATCTTAATCCTTTAATGAGCTATGCTTGCGCAATTTACTGAGAATCCCCATATGTGTTATGCAAGAATCTGTCTCGCCCCGGCCTCTAACCGGCGTAAATAACACGGGGTTCGTCGAGGGATGAGGTTTGTCTTGGTCAAAGCAATATCCTCACCCTGGTCTATTGTTTGCTTACACTTCGATGCACATTAGATATTTTAGATGGACTAAGACCTAATGGCAAACATTCACTAACATTTACATACACTTCATGCACATTATATGTAATGGCGGACATTTACTTCTACATTAACTTGACTTCCAACACGAGGCCGCCGACTGACCTCAACCGCTGCCGGAAGTCGAATCTATGTTCAAGAAGCAAAATGAACGAATATAGAAATTTACGAATCTCAGGCGCATGTGCAATGGCGTTCATTGTTGACATCGCAAAAAACATATATGACGATAACATCATCGCGGCGAGGAGAAATTTGTAAAATCGCAACTGTGACATCTTAGAAATGACAAGTCATAGATTAGCTTTTGTACATCGCAGCGATGCAACGTTTTTGATATCGCCGTGTTGTCTCATTGCGACATCTCAGAGATGTCATGTTGCAGATGTTTTTGCTTCTGTCCATCGCAGCGATGCAACGTTTTTGATATCGCCCTGTTGTCTCATTGCGACATCAGAGATGTCATGTCACAGATGTATTTGCTTCTGTACATCGCAGCGATGCAACCTTTTTGATATCGACGTGTTACCTCATTGCGACATCTCAGAGATGTCATGTCACAGATGTGTTTGCTGGGATGTTGAAATTTACATTTAATAGGTATTCATGAATCGTTGTTCTTTTAGAGATCTCAGTTTGGAGATCATAAAATTAGCTCAAGCTGAGGGATGACAATAATAAAAGCTGATAAGTAATTTCTCAATAATTACAATAGTATTGAAGTAAATTAGCCGCAACTAAACTTCGCAAATGTACATGTTCATTTATTATGTAACCCTAAGGAGAAATACCGCTCATGATCATCTGCACGTACGTGTTATTAGTTTCCCAATTTATGGTTTGTAAACACGCCAGTGCAGTGCAGCGCGTGTTTGTATAAGTTTTATATATTACAATTTCGATTCCTTCACCACTGCCAGGAACCACAAAACAAACATGGCGGCCTCCATGAGAAATCAAGTCGCGCAGCCTGACGAGCATTCCAGTCATCATATTATAATTTCATTTCAGTGATTGTAACATATAAAACTGATACAAAGACGCGCTGCACTGCACTGGCATGTTTACAAATCATAAATTTGGAAACTAATAACACGTACGTGCAGATGAATGTCTCTCTCGCACCCATACAAGTAAGCAATAAAGTATATCTCTGCTAGATTGCATGTGCATCCTTTTTTCATCTCCTAGAGTTATCACTTTATACGGGTGTGCGTAGAGGAACTAAGAGCATTCCAGTCATCATATTAAAATTTCATTTCAAAATTCATCTCAAGTATTTTCAATAAATCGAGAAATAGTCGAATAAATAAACAATATATATGGTACTATCACGAAGTAGGATATTCAACACGCACTAAACAGTCGATTCATTTTTCACTTTTTCACGACAAACTAAGATGTTTTTGGCACTGAAAACACATTAACCGAAAAGTTAAATGATTCACCAAATACAAACACTGAAGAAAACGACGGAAAAATTTTACTAACAGAAAGAAAAACCGCTGTGAAAAAGTATAAAAATACATGGGCTCTTATGGCAGACGAACAGTTCTGGAGGCCAGGTGACGTCAAATGACGATGCACCTGCTTTGAAATGGGGACACCCATATTGTCAGAACGAACAATATCAAATAAAGAAACTGACAAACTTTACTCCGTCAGATAGCTACTTGATCAGAAAATGAAATGAACAGATCCATACTTATCCCAACTGCACAATGTAAAACTTCACAACATCAAACCGTACTTCGTCAGACTGGACGCCGGCAGAATGAAAAATATCGACTGTACTTTCCTAGATTGTTATTTCGACAAATATGTATATGATCAGAATGAGCTTTTCACAGAAACTTATTGTATCAGAAGTGAATTTTAACAGAAAAGTAAATCTTCAAATTCGTACATCGTCCGATTCGTGTTTCACAAAACCAGCAACTCAGCAGACCCACAATTATCTATACTGTACTAACACGGACTGGACTTGCTCCGACCGATACATGAGCCGATTGAATTCGGTCAGAATCGTATTTTATCAGAAAGTGAAAACAGCAGAATCGTACTTTGTCAGACTGAGAATTTGGTGACTGACGGATTTTTCGTACAGTGTTGCCGGTGCTTATAAATGGAAAGCAAATTGGGGAATTGTTCATTTATTTTAATTCAAGAGTAGTTGAAGCGTTAATTGATCAAAAGTGTTTAGTTTTTGAAACGATCATCTTGTTTTGAGCGCTCATACACACAATGGATCTACAACAATGATAGTGTTCATGATTGATGGATATTTGAATTTGCTCGAATATTTTGAAATATGGTGGTGTTTGTTCGCTGTTCTTTTATAAGAAAAATTTTGTTTTACAAAAAGGCATTAACCTTCCAAATGAAAATTTTTAGAGTATCCCGACGAAAAAATAAAATTTTCAAATTCGTATCTAAATGTACATTTTTATTTTGCTCTGCTATTGGTATATGCAATAAAGTAGTTTATCGCCATCAACTCATCTGTATAGAGATGTCTAGTGTTTTTCATTCGTCATTAAAATATATATGTCGAAATTTACATTTAATAGGTATTCATGAATCGTTGTTCTTTTAGAGATATCTCAGTTTGGATATCATAAAATTAGCTCAAGCTGAGGGATGACAATAATAAAAGCTGATAAGTAATTTCTCAATAAATACAATAGTATTGAAGAAGTAAATTAGCCGCAACTAAACTTCGCAAATGTACATGTTCATTTATTATGTAACCCCAAGGAGAAATACCGTTCATGATTCATGCCATTTAAAGATAGAGTAAGATAGAGAAAATGATTCACCAAATACAAACACTGAAGAAAACGATGGAAAAATTTTACTAACAGGAAGAAAAACCGCTGTGAAAAAGTATAAAAATATATGGGCTCTTATGGCAGACGAACAGTTCTGGAGGCCAGGTGACGTCAAATGACGAAGCACCTGCTTTGAAATTTGACCAATGAACGGGATAGGAAATGGACCATCCTGTGTAGTGTATAATCGTTGAATAAGGTTAGTGGACGATTCCAGTTGGTACTCCTATTCAGTGTCTCCACAATCAATTTTCTGTGAAAATGACTCAAACGATTAGGCCAATCAATTCCTATCTCCGTACATTGGTCAAATTTCATCATCGTCATTTGACGTCACCTGGCCTCCAGAACTGTTCGTCTACCATAAGACCTCGTGTATTTTTATCCTTTTTGATAGCAGTTTTTCTTCCAGTTAGTAACATTTTTTCGTCGTTTTATTTAGTGTTTGTGTTTGGTGAATCATTTAACTTTCCAGTCAATGTTTTTTTATTGCCAAAACATCTTTAGTTTGTAGTGAAAAATGAAAATTGAATCGACTGTTTAGTGCGTGGTGAATCCTAATTTGTTATAGGGCACAAGTAATTAGCATTCTCACTGGTATTTTTTTATAAGTAGTTTAGGGATACTGATTTATATAAAAAAGTTCACTGGTCAGTCAATTTCCAAAATCAAAAAAATTTCAAAAAATATTTTTATTTTAAAAATTCTAGAATATTTTGGGCTGGGATAAATATAATGGAAAATGAAAAAAACATCTAGAAGGGGAATTTTTCTATCAAGAAGAAATTCTGCTCTTTTTTTGTCAGAGTTATATTTGTCCGCAAAAAATTAGATCCGCCATTAGCCATCTTGTACTAGAAACAAGAGATAAAATTCACGATTTAAATTCAAAATTATTACATTCCACTCAAATATCTATAACATTATTCATGTAAAAGGACTTTATTCCAAGGATTCGTAACTAAAAAGTTTTAAATTTTTCTCAAAGTTTTCAAAAAAATTATGAAAATATTTTTTTTAGATCTTTTATTTTTCTCTGGGTATAAAATAATTGATTTAAATTAGAAAGTCTTCATTTGTTTTGTTTTTCATTAAAATTAGAAAAAAAATTACATGGAATCATCTACATTTTGTATATTATCGTTATCATCGTCATTGTTTTCAGCATCAGATTCATCAGAACTTGTCTCTGATATAACATCATATGATGTTATGAACCTTATGATACACAGCAGAGAGCAGACGACTGAGCAGCCGACCGCGCCCACACCGAAACTCCCGAAAACCGGAGCAGCTGCGACATCAGCAGCCTAACGTATTTTATACCTGCTTCCGTTTCTATTGCATTTCTTACCTGAGTTTTTTCTTACCTGTCCACTATACACTCTATTTGTTCAGTGTTCATCTGTTTGGTATAACAGTATCGAAATTTATTTTCAACAATACGAAGAGATAACAATAAGAACAAAAAAATGCCATTTTCTTGATATACACAAAAAATTATTAAAATTGAAAAAAATTCCGCACTGAATGAATATATGCTTAAAGATTCTTGACATGTATTTTTTAACCTACATTTTAAAAATAGTTTCAGCCAAATAATTTTATTTTTAATACTTTTGCAGAGGCCTATATATTTATATCGCTATGAAATTTAGATTCCGAAAAATTTCAAAATTATCACAAGAGCCATATTTTATAACGAGACAAAATTAATGACTGGAAAATTTTATTCGCTAATTAGGTCACCTAAATAACAATTTTCTGAAATGAATTTTTTTTTCCGAATTATAATTATTTTTGAGAAAATTTATAATCTGAACAGTCAATTTTCGATTCTAATATACATATATACGCGTTTTTTTCTATACAATGTTTTGTTAAAAACGAAAAATAAACTATAGCATTAGAAAGTTCAGATTTCCTACTTGAAAATATAGTATTTGAAACTACAATTTGAGATTTCGTAAGTACGTATCAGATTATAATGTAATATGCTCGGTTATAAAAAATAGGTCCTCACGCGGCTGACCATGCATCCCGTGTGTAGTGTGCATAACTTCCTAAATGATTTTTTTGCGGACAAAGTATAACTCTGACAAAAAAAGTGCAATCAATCTTTTTGGTAGAAAAAAAACTTTCCCTACTAGACAGTATTTTTTATTTTTATTATATTCATCCCAGCACAAAATATTCTAGGATTTTGAAAATAAAAATATTTTTCGATTTTTTTTTACTTTGGAAATTGTTTGATCAGTGAACTTTTTTATTTCAAATATACCACTAATAAAAAAAAAGTTCAGGCGAGATTGCTAATTACTTGTTCTCGTGACCTCCACCAACTGGACTATAATAAGTGATGACATACTTCCTTGGGCAGTTTTACCATTGTGTTACTTTCATGTCTATTTACTCCAGATCATGTCTGAAAAAACATGTGATGTAGCTTCTTGTAAGAATGTTTGGGTCACATATTGTAGTGTATTTCATTTTCAAATAATTATTTTCATTCTCACAGAATCTCCTTTGAGTCAATAAATAAATAAAAAAAAAACTGGAGTGGGTTAATGAATAAAGGAAAATATGTATGAACACAAGTTCGTTCTATTTACTAGAAAAATCGCTACTCAAAATTGTCCTCAATTCTGTTCATGATAAAAATTGTTAAAAAAAAAACTGTACCTACATGTATAATGATTTCATTCAAAACTATTTAGTTTTTATGAAATGTTCAGGATAGTCATGAAAAATATGCACTAAATATACGTTTTCACATAGATTGTTTTCAATACCTTTTATTTGCTCATTCATATATTTAATTTATACAATTAACTGAAACAACTAAATTTATCAAAAGGACCCCGCACTAATCTTATGGAAAACCGGTTTCGGTGAAAATCGCTGAAATTTCAATATGATGTAGCCCATGCCATCCTGAACAAAAGTTACCATTGCGCCAACTCTCTGAATGCCCGCGTTTGGATTCTACAGGGGGTCAAAGTTCGATATTTTGACGATTTTTCAAAAAATCCGGAATTTCATTTTCATTGTATCGATCTGAATTTTTATAATGAAATAGTCCACAATATGTGCATCAAAAAGTTCAAATGACAAAAGTTTCTAGAATCAAAACTGGCGGGTATACAGAGGGTTGAACTTTGTTTTTGGTAATTTTTATCGAACTTTTTTTGAGAAAATATTCGTTTTCCTGCAGATCCTTGTGCAATTGATGATACTTACAGTACATAAGAGGGCGATTATATTTTGCATTTGAACTAACCATCCAACTTTAAATATTTGAAAGATACGGGGCGATCAAAAATATATTTTCAATTTCGGAAAAATGTATCCCTTTGTATAGTCAGCTTTCACCAATATATTTAGCTGATGTTTTGAAAGTATGTAGCTAACATACATACAAATGTGTCACCGTCTGTGCTCATTAATCTGAATCCAAATAAAGTTGCGGCGATGGTCCAAAAAATATGGAGAAGGGATGTTTCGGAATAATTTTGAAATGACAGCAACTATCCATTTTCCTTCAAGGGCTTCGTTTTGTGGCTATTGAACACTCCAGCTATGAAGATGAGAACAATTTCAGTGAGGATGAGTTTCAGGCAATATCTCCTATAACCAAAGAACAATTTCGTAGTCTTTTTATGTTCTGTGATATGGTTCCGCAGGAACATGGTTATAGATATATAACGAAAAAAGACCTTATGACATTCCTCTGTAAATTGCGTCAGGGTCTGTCGGATGATTTCTTGAAGGTAATATTCCATTATCCCTCTAGGCAAGCCACCAGCTTAGCAATTTCTAAAGTAAGACAGTCTTTGATGCAAAGATTCGTTCCATCGAATATCGGCTTTGCAGCCATCGATAGGAATGTGTATATTAGAAGGCATGTGAGTGAGTTTTCCAATATTTCATATAAAATTCTACGAGTTTTTTTCGATTTAAGTTGAAATTTTCTACTTTCAAATAGATCCATAGAAACAATTTGATACTTCTTTTCTAAACTAACTCACTCTTGAACACTGGTTGTACTGACAAAAGTTATATATCATATACATCTTAATAACCGCAGTTGACTGTATTGATTATTTCTTGAAAATTCCCACTGAGCTGAGAACCTGCTGGTCAAAGTGATTTCAAAACTTCATTATCAAATCAATTCAATCACAAATTGTATGCCAGTCCCTCACACTTCTCGAATCATATCAAAACAATTAACACCAATTCATGATCGAATCCCTTCGATAACAGTACATCAAATTATGCCAGTACTTCTACTAAAAACTGACTCTGAAATTCAGTCAGTTAACGTAGTACAATTACAAAATCATTTTCCTTTGATTTGAGGAATCATTACTGTGCAGCTTGGCAACACCGCTACGCCCAGGGTATGTATTATGTGTTGCTTGCTATTCTGTCCGATGGCGCATGGTTTTGGATCGCGCAATCTGACGGATTCACGGTCTACACAATCCGGTTTGACAAAGTACGAATTTGAAAAAATTCGAATCTGTTCAAATGCTCTTCTGCTGTATTCATTTTCTGTCGTAATACTGTTTCGAAGGAATCATGTTCTGATAATATTCCATTTCTTTGCAGTACTAGTTCAGATTTTTACTGGTTTACATTTTTGTCGTTCCTACAGAATGCAGTCTCCATTTTATCATTATAGAAATGTAATTTCTGACAGTATACAATCGCCATATGTACAGTTGACAATTGTCCGGTCGCCAAAGTACGGTTCTTACATAATACGAATCTGTTTGTTTACTAATTTGAGTTTTTACATTCTGACGAATTACCTGTCGGATATTTTACATTCTGCTAATATGTATGGACCCTATGAGAGCACAGAACTCATAGGTATGAGTTCTGTGTATGAGAGTTACTGCTGACAGTTTTGTTGCTTGATTCGAGTTCGACTCTGTACTCATACCCAAGTACGTTACTATGACGCGTTGATGATACAAGTTTCTGATTGGCTAGAGCTTATTAAACCCTCCTTGTTTTTAGTCTTCTTGGTCTAGTAATTCACGCATTTCCAACTCAGCCTTCTTCTTGTCTTTCATTTAAACTTACCGCCAGTACAGTGACCAATCACAGAGCGCTTATGCCGTGTTCAAGGACGATTAACCGAAGAAATGACAAACATCTGAAAAAAATATATTTCACGAGCCATCCTTGTGCATAATTCTCAATTTTCTGATGTTCAAAATTGTAGAAAACAAATTTTTCGAGATTATTATATCTTTTGTTCACTGATTCAACATTAAGTTAAACACTCTGTTGGATCTGTTTATTATCAATCAGTTCTGGATAGTAAAAGATTTCTAGGTTTGTCCGTTTTTGACATTTTTTTTTTTCAAAATGGTCTGTTTTGTGTTGATGAAAGCGGCTCGAAATCAAACTTGAATGCGGTTCATCAAGAAAAAACACCTAAAGTTTTTTCACAATATTTTCAGCTTTCAACATTCTCAACAATTCGTTTGAAAGAGAATAAAATGGAACGAACACTAGTCTCAGTAGTCTCGTGGAATTTGGGAGCCTCTGATCAACCACTGGACCACTATACTGTTTCGCGCCTGAATTCTGATCGCCATCTATCGGTATATCGGTAACGCATTTCATGAATAGTTATCCCAAACGCGCAGTCCTCAAACAGTCAAACGAGGATTCGCCAAACCACAGAATATTGAACTACTGTAGTTGAACTACAGTAGTTCAATATTCTGTGGGCAAACACAGACCACAGAACACCTAACCTACAATACCACCTACACCTACAATACCACCTACACCTACTCTACCCTACCCCAAACAAACAACAAAGTCAACAAACCAAAATAAACTGTGGTTTTTGGACTTTTGGTATCATTTGTTTTAACTAATCAAGTTGAAAAAGTGGTTGATAATATTTAATTTGTATTACTGAATAATCATATAAACAGGAAGTACTTGAAATGAAAGCAATCACTAGCAATTCTTAAACTAATGAGTGACAAAACAGCGGTTTTGTGTTGTTGCGAATATTATGATGTGAATCAAGACCGAAATCATATTTTAGCGTGCTGTTGTAATTGTGAGGATTTGGATGAGGCATTTGATAGGTGAGATGTCGCAAATTCAGTTTGGTTAGCACTTTATTATTTTTTTTTTCAGTTTAATAACCTCCCATGTCATCTCCCATGAAACCAAGCGGGGTATCATCATCACAATGCAAGATAGATTGAGAATTCCTTGGAAGGGTGGTGCTAAGCAAGTAGCTTTTGATGCAGTTATGCCTATATTCATACTACCAATAATGTTACTGTTAGCATCAATGAGCCTATGGTGGACTATCTTTTCTTTCACTACAGTTTCAATATTTTTGGTATTCATCTCAAATTTTTTAATTAGAGCAATTCCACGAACGAAATTCTTTTTTGTGTGGACTCTCACTTCAATAGTTATATTGTATATAATATTCGAGTTTATTGTGATACCATTCCTAGAAATTCTACTTGAAGAGAACATTGCCTTAAGTATTTTTATCTTTGGGTTCATTTTATGTTTGTATCTGATGAAATCACGAACCAAAAATTTATGTCAAATTGGAGACAATGAGGCTGAAAGTGGGTTCGTTGGAAAAATGTATAGTAGATTAATAAATTGTTCAATTTGCCAAAAGAAAATTCCTGACAAGGATCATCATTGTGTATGGTAAGTATTTGAACTTTATTCACTGGCTAGAGGGTAGAATATACTATTTTCAGGTTTGACTGTTGTGTAGGTACACATAATCAATGTCTTTTCATATTGGCATTATTTTTTGCTGTGGTGGCATTACTGTACAGTTCCAACTTGACCCTAACTTCTGTTTGCCATCCTTTCAATTTGTACAAAACAATATTATTACCAGATGACTGTTCTGAGGTGTATAAATTATTTGAGTAAGTTATAGTTGCCTAACACATTTGAGCAAAATTTAAATAAGTAATTCATTGGAGACATGTATTTTAACAACCCATTTTATGAGTTTATTCATGCAGTGGAGATTAATTTCCCTTCATAATTATACCACAGAAAACTGTGTAGTTCAGTATTCTGTGATTATACAAGGTAGAATGAGGAAGTGGTAACTAAGAGAGGTAAAGTAGATTAGAATATTTTGGAGTTTATGAAAAAATAGGAAATTACAGAAGACTGACTTTACCTTACTGAAGTTATCTTACCATAAGTTGTATAAGTGTGTTTCTTAAGTACGTGTAGAAAATTTAGGAGCGTGTTGCTGACATCAAAATAAGAAGAAAAGTTGCTATAAACATATGTCCGCAAGTTATTCGATTCTGAGATACAGAGTGTCAAAGTTGAATTCTGATTTTTATTTTTTGTGAATAATTTCAAAATAATTTTGATATTTGGGTAAAGTTTGGTGTTTGGGAATATTTATTATTTAGTTTGTTTAAAAAATATATTCTTGGTAGAGGTCACTGAGAGAAACTGTTTTCGATTTATTGCGATTTGAAATAATCGATGCAAGTGATTTTGAATGACAAGATTTTTATATTCAAAATAAATTCAATCAGAAAATTTGTTTTTTCACAATTGACATAAAATTAGATTTTGTCTTTGAAAAATCATGCCAGATACCAAACTTTACTCGAATATCACAAATATTTTGGAATTTACTCACAATAAACCAAATAAGAATTAAACTTTGACACTCTGTATCTTAGAAACGAATAACTTGCGGACATGTGTTTATGGGAACTTTTTTTCTTATTTTGACGTCAGCAACATGCTCCTGAAGTTTCTACACGTACTTAAGAAACACCCTGTAGAATGCAAGTGTGTAATTTCAATAGTTCCAATTTGTTTCCTAATTCTACCTGCTTACCTTGCTATATCATAAACCATAAGGGTTAGTCTCCAATGTGGACTGATATTTATTTTAGCTTGACTTATCAATTGTGGCTTTCATATATTTCCAAGATGAGGTAAAATTAATAACATTTTTCAGGTTGGGCCTTTCTTTCGTGGCTGCTGTGTACAGTCTTATTTTAGCCAGTTTGTTATTGGTGCTTCTGCTGCAACAACTGCTGTTGGTGTCATTAGGAATAACATTAAGAGAATGGACACGCTTGCATTTCACTACGAAATTGTGCCTTGGCTTGACTGCTACAAGACAAAATAATCGAGGATTCTTCAAAAACTGGAGGGCTATTATTTGTTCCAACAGACACAATTACAACAGTATTCCTAGTCATACATGAATATAAAACTAATTTTCTGGGTTCTTTTGACTTGATCTCTAATGGAATGACTTTGTTTATTTAAAATTAATTTCTCCTTTATTGAAAGAAATAATATTTATGAAAGTTTTTATACCATACAATAGAATTTATCGTATAGTACTGAATTTAAAAAAGTATGTATTGTTTATATTAGGAGATTAAGAAATATGTGAAAGTTGAGAGGTTATTGTGTGCCTTGAAAATAAAGTGAGAAGGAACTTAATCTAAGATCATTTTAAGACTTTTTCTGCAGCTGGGTTTATATACATGAGGATCCATTTGAAAGCGGGGCACCCATCTTAAATTGTTATATATTATCCGATTTGAAAGTTCTTTTTTTTATAGATTGAGCAGGATAGTTTTAGTTCAGTGCCATAAGTTCGAAATTAAATTCAAAATTTCAAGATCTACTCCGAATTCATTTCATCACTGAAAATCCAGGAAAATGTTTTTAAAAAAATCTTTGGATAAAATCTGACTAACCACTGGATTTGGTATAATTTCAAATTGGTGTTCCCGATTCCCAACAGCAGAACTCGTGCAAAATAAAAACTTCGAAATGTCAGATAATCTTTATGTGTGAAGCAAGATGCATATAACTCCTGGTGCCTTTACTGATTCGTTTTTGTTTCAACTAATGTTCTTGATCCTGTAATTGCGTCAATAGAGTTTGTTCCATGGATGACGCTTAAGTCGAATATAGTGGAGTTTCCAACAATCCAAAGTGCCTACTAGATACATTTTTTGAGTTTTTGAACGTTAACATTATTTTGAGGTTATATGTCAATTACATTGCATATTGGTATTTATCGTGTGATTTTTCTGTTCTTTTAATACTTTTCGCTCAGTTCGGTAGTTTTGCGACGTTTTTAGTTTTTGGGTTATTGTTATTTATTTGTTCTTGTGTTTTTCTGTCATTCGTAAAAGGGTAGTGTATAGCATTTTTTTGTGAGTCTCGACTTCGACATGACAATCATGACATGGTTCAATTTGAGGTTATGTCGATGACGCAGCATGCGTTTGTCAAATCGACTTGTCATGTCATCATGATCGGTAATGATTTGCCTGCCATCTATGTTAAAATTGAGTAAACTCTCTGACGCAATAAAAATGTCATGAATCAAGCAGGCCGTACATCAACAGTTTTGGATGACAATTTCACAGCTATAAGTAATTCCACCAGGAGTTATATGCATCTTGGTGTGAAGTAATATGACGTGAGTGGTAGTAGTAAAGGCTATTTCACATAAAGGCAGTAGCAGTGGCTGTGACTCCGCCCCTTTTGACGCTTTTACCTGAATGAATGACACGATTAGAAATTTTCATCTAAATTGTTTGTTAAAAACAGTAGAAATTAGGGCTGTGTCAAGTCACCGGTCGGACAAGGCATGCGCGTTCAGTATGAAGTATGACGAAGTATGATGATTGAAAATATTGGTCACATACATACAGTTCCAATTAGGTCGTCAAGTCAACCAAATGACCGCGCTGGTCTAATCATATTGGTCAGACCGGTGACTTGACTCAGGGTAGGAATCATAATGCTCATGTTCCGATATTACTGAACAGTACTGGCCACAGTAGGTAATTTCGGAACGTCTAACAGTAACTGAAACTGCCATCTAATTTCGGAACGATTCGGAAAGTCAGACTGTCAAATGTAAGGCGGGAACATATCTAGTTCAAAATTATATCAATTCTATTATGTGATACTGATTGATGGTTGCAATTAATCAAGTAATAATAGAGGAAATATTAGGTGATAAAGATTCTGAATCATCAGAAAATTCGTAAAGCTCAAGTATTTCCTTGGTCTGATGTTTTGAATTCATTGTCGAGTTGTCTTTTGAGGGCCTGAATATATCGCCTGGCATGATTATGAGCTGAAATATTCATTTCATACATCTACATGGACAAGAGAGGCGATAGAGAACAAATCTCGTAAATTATTGGCGGTTTCGGCATGAATCTCTACTAGTAAGTCTTCTAATACCACTTGATACATTTGTTCTGCTGTCTTTTCAGATTAGCTAATTGTAATGATATTGTTTTCAATAAATTGAAATAATGATAAATAACATATCCTAACCTAACTCATTATCAATTCGGGGAGGGGATACTGGGACTACACGACCATTTCTGTAACAGTAGCAACCAGTAAATTTCTAGCCTCTAACAAGGTTCCATGAAAAGTGGCGTGAAATGTGTACCAGTCAATTTCAGTAAAATCGGAATGACGAAAATTACTGGGCAGTACTGTTCAGGAATATCGGAACATGACCAAGAACAGCAAACTTTCAGCAGCCTGACCTTGAATTTTCAGCGTCGTTTGAACATGTTTGCCATTGGTTATCTTATCAATAGAGGTGGGTGACGCCACTGCACTGCCATCATGTGAAACAGCCTAATGGTGGATTTATGCAGCAGTCATAAGAAAGAATATTCGTCAGTGATTGGTTGGAATATACAGACTAACCAATTATTGACATATATTCTTTCCTATGACTGCTCCATAAATCGACCATGGCAAGGCCAGTTGTTGTTTTGACGAGATCATGGGAGCAGAGGCGAGTTCGCAAGCTTGTTAAGGCTTGTTCACACCCTTGCGAAAATTCGCATTTTTTTGCGATTCAACTCATTCGGCGTAAAATTGCGGTGAACGATGAATCATCATGTAATTTTTTGATACATTTATAATATCTAACCACAAATACTGAAACATTACGCAAAATTAAGAAACTTTTCAAGAAAAGTAAAAATTTTGCGACTATCAAATCAAATTTATTTCAAATTTTCAGTACAATATGTGAATTAAGTCAAAAAAATATGTCAAAACCACTACAAATGGGTGAAATACACCCAGGCATCAAAATGCCTGTTTGTGCTTTTTCACTCCACCCATAGTTGGGATATCAATTTATGGTACATGTTAAACATAATCCAAACAATTCATTTTAGACATATCAGTATTGTTTAAAGACTGCTTCATATAATGGCAGTAGCAGTGGCGTCACCCCCCCTCTATTGATAAGATAACCAATGGCAAACATGTTTAGACGAAGCTGAAAATTCAAGGTCACGCTGCTGAAAGTTTGATTCATTTTAACTTTTTGCAGTAAAATCTAATGGTGGATTTATGCAGCAATCATAAGTCATAAGTCTTTAGTCATAAGGAAGAATATTCGTCAATGATTGGTTGGAATATACGGACCGACCAATCATTGACGAATATTCTTCCTTATGACTAAAGACTTATGACTTATGATTGCTGCATAAATCCACCATACAAGTGTTCGCATTTCTAACCTTAAAAATATCTCGGAATTGAGATAGATATTATGATTCCTTTCAACTGCTTTTAACAAACAATTAGTTCAAAATTTATATTCCAATGTAATTCATTCAGATAACAGCGTTAAAAGGGGCGGAGTCCCTGCCACTAGTGCCACTGCTACTGCCTTCATGTGGAATAGCCTTAAGAGTGTGATGGTCAGAAAGAAAGTATACTGGAGGTCACCCCCAGTCTAAGTAATAAAGTATTGCTATGTCATTTCAATATATTTTCAGAATATGTTAAGTATATTAGGGTTTTCTAATATATACTTTTTGATAGCATATTTGAATTCTTTAATTTTTGGGATAATTTTGATATTCATAGGAAGTTGGTTATATAATTTTGGACCAAAATAAAAGACGAATCTTTGCGTATGGTATTTTCGGTAATAAGGAGTTCTAACATTTAAGTTATCAGAAAATCTAGTTATTTTTAAGGTAGCTGCTGTATATTTTTTTGAGTTCGAAAATATCCATCAAACATTGGAAGCTGTAGTGTGCCCTAATCTTCAGTACTTTGGTTTCTTTGGTATAGTTTCTGGGTAGGGAATCGACTGTTTTTTTTAGTATTATTTTTAGTAAGGAATTCTGCATATATAACTTGTAGAGGATTTATCAAAGTATTGCAAGTTCCCCCCATACAATAATACAGTATCGTAATATACTTTCCGCTAGTGAGGTGTATACCATGAACAGGTTTTTCTGTGAAAGAATGTCTCTGAGCATATAAAATTTATACATGAGAAGCCTCAGTCTTTTCATGACATTTGCAATATGGTTTTATAAATCCTCACTCTAACCGACGTGCCATTGGAGTAAAATTTACCCAACAATTTTCTCGATGGCAAATACTCGGCTAAATACTTCACTATTTTCGAACGCAATTCCGTAAATTCTACTCGATGGAGTTAATAATCGAACGCAACTCTGGTCTGAATGTCAATTTTGTCATATGTCAATCAGACGCAATCGTGCAATTTTTTTAAAGGGTTAGGTATATTTGTTTTTTACTTTTTTGGATAACTTACATATTCTGAGCAACATGTGTGAAAACGATTCAAAAGTGTTGCCTGAAAGTGAAAAACAAATTTTCAAAGCCATCACACAAAACGACGTTACTCTTTTGAAGACTTCATTATGCGAAAATCAAAGTGTGAATATTGTTGATGAAAACTCTATGACACCTTTACAACATGCTGCTTATAAGGGAAATAAGGAAATTGTTCAAATTCTCATAGATCAGGTAATCTCTTCAACTTGCAAAATATAATTTTTACAGTTTTTTTTAAACTGTTGAATGATACTGAAAGGGCTTCCTAATATGCCTTTTCCAAATACTAATGCTTTCTTGTCTTTTTTGATAACTTCCAGCTTGTTGGAGGCAAAATTCTGCTACTAATTATATCAATTCTTCTTCTATTGCATTTTAATTTGAACAAACCATTTCAGGGAGCTGATGTGAATTATAGTGAACATCAGCATAGTTACACAGCTTTACATTTTGCTGGACTATCAGGGAACTCAGATGTATGTTTTGCTCTTCTTCTTGCTGGTGCTAAAACGCAAGTAACAAACACTGTTGGTCGCACTGCTTCTCAAATGGCTGCATTTGTAGGCCACCACGACTGTGTTGCAATCATAAATAACTTCATTCCAAAGTCTGAAATTGAACATTATACAACAGTCCAAGGAACCCAGACCACACCACATCTCCCAACATTCTTAGTTGAGAGCTTTCACAAATTCATCATGCAAATCAACATTCATCCGGTTAAAGTTGTTTTCAACGTACATAATTTTGTAGGGCTGTCTGACCACCTGACGGAAATTAAAAAGGTTTTAGAACTTATGAGCGAAAAAGAAATGAAACGAGGTGTGGAAACAAATGAAGTCATGTCTTTCAAGTTTCACTATCTCTCTTATATCACAGGAGAAATAATTAAGATAAGACAGAGGCAAGCTAGTTCCAAAAAGGATGAAGCAGATGAAGAAAAGAAACTAGATATAACTGAGCTATTCACTAGAAAGTTATTGAAACCTGGAAAGGATGGCCAGCTGGAATTCATGGATGGGTTCCTCAAAGAATGTATCAGAGAATTTCCATTCAGGGAGTGTACCTTATTCCGGCAAATGGTAGCCAGTTTAGCAAATAGTGACCCACCACCTGCATACAGTGTTGTAAACTCAGCCATAAATGGTCAAAGAGGGTTTATGGATAATATATCGATTTGTAATACATGTGGGGAAGAGAAACCAACCAAAAAATGTTCCAAATGCAAAGCTGTGCAGTACTGTGATAGAAACTGCCAAAGGTTACACTGGCACTGGCACAAAAAGGCTTGTAGTAGGTTGAGCCAAGGAATTGTTGAAACTGAGCTACCAATTAAACCTGATGCAAATGAGTTATCAGCAGAAATACAGAACCTTTTAGTGAACAATTGAGTAATTAATATTGAATGTATTTTAAACTAAGTCTTTATTTATATTTGATGATGAAGTCGTGTTTCAATTCAATGTAATTTTTCTTGGAAATGTACTAGTAAACTTCTCCTCAATAACATTATTGATGTATTATTTTTTCCTTCAAACAAACTCCTTCGCAAAACAAGTATAGTTAGCAACAATAAGGTTGTGTTTTTCTTGAAAGAAAATAATTTAAAAATGGCTAAAACTGTACCATGATCATCAGAGCTGTGTTGAGCACTGTGCTTAGTTCTTTTGCCTAAGCATATATTGAGCTATTTGGTGCTCTTAAGCACTGTGCTTATGAGCACTTTTTCAAGATATTTTAAAGCGTGAGTGAAGCAATCGCGTTAATTTCGAGATCATTATCGCATTTTAATATAGGAGTTGATTACAATATTTTTCGTCCACCTCACTCTTGTTGAAATAGAGCAATTCTAATTTTTTTTCTGGCAATAAAGTGAAAGATGCTACTTTAGCAGTTTCCGCAACATCTGGCAACATAAATTTATCGTCAATATCCATTTTAGCGCCCATAACATCTGAATTCGTTTATGTTTGGTTGCCTATGCAACAATCATGCATTCATAGGGAAATCGACCATTGTCACTGTCAATATAAATGTATTGGAACAATGAATGTTGGGTTGCATATAATAAAATCGTTCATTGATAGAAAATCATTCATTAATATGGGTTATTAATCAACGATTTTGAGTGCGTTAAAATCATGCATTAATAAATAAGAAATCGACCATTAATAGTGGTCATCAATGGACGATTTCTCGAAATAATCCATTAACAACAAATCGTTCATTAATCTGGGTCATTAATGGTCGATTTCATTTGCATTGAAGAACATATTAAACAAACAGACATGTTAATACGAGGTAGGCGGAAAACACTATAAAGTCTCGAATGCAAAAATGGTATATCATTTTCTCATTGAGTCACAAATCTGCATTTTGGGGAATCTGCAAGAAACATTAATTGAACAGTATATTGGTTTTCACAAACAAGCCTAAAGATACCTGTGCAAATCCCATACAAAATATCAACGGTACAGCTTGGCAAACATAGCTGCAATTGTGAAAATATTCACGCCCATGATGCGCATTAGTCGTACGACGGACTATCCAGTGATATTCACGTGAGTGTTCGCGCAAGAAATGGGAATTTCACAATCTCAGCTATGTTTGCAAAACTGTAATTGCCCAGTATATCTTGGAAATAGCACCAACAATAATAAAACGAAACTAAGTTTAGCTCATACTCATCATATCACAATACTCGAGAAAAACATATATACAACTTCCGCTACCCACCTCTACTCTCATTATAGACTCATTCATTTACAGTAGGTGCTAAATTGATAACCATTCAGAATCAATTGATAACCAGTTCAGAAAAGATCTCAAATATTTATTGATGGATTCACTTGTTCAGTGATATTATGTTATGCTTGTTGTGTGTAATTTGCTGCTGTCTACCCTAGCACTGGCGAGAGGAAATAATCTTGAAAGATGTCTGTATGTGGTCATCCCCAGCCAAATGAATAAATCTACTGTCTTAACTTTAAATACAATATGCACTTGCAATTGGGTGCTCTGGAGGAACGTTTCACAAATATCGGTCAGATGTAGTTCAATATCCGTCGAGGTATAATAGCCAGGGAAGTAGTTATTTTCTGTCAGATGTTTATCTTATATTTTCCCCTTGGTGGAAATATTTGGAGAGAATAAGGGTACTTCGACATAGATAATTGATATCCATCGCCAAAAAAAGTTCGAACTTCGAATTCACGTGTCTTTTTATTTTTGATGATTCCTTCTACATTCCTGTCACGAAGCTGAAGTGGTTCGGAATCCACTTATATGTAAGCTGTAGGTCCCTTAATTGCTCACACAAGCTCTGCTTTTGAGTTTTGTCTGAAAACCTGGGAGTTTTTTTTTACATTGCCAAGCTGATTTATTGTACCTACACTTATCGTGTTTTTTGGTGCGTTAGAAATAAAGAATTTCAACGGACGTATACGGGCTGGTATTCATTCATTCAAGAGACTGTAATAGTTGTACAGTTTGTGTGGGAAGAAAGCATAACAATAGTCGGATAACAGACCATTTCAGAACTATGCTATATCGGTACAATGCTCTCGTAAACTCAAATTGAACTGAATGATAACGATCAAATACTTGGTTACACATGAAAGCACCGAGAGTAATGTGCTTCTGTTCAATTCGATCACTCCCAGAAGGGTGAAAACTGGACTCTGATTTCGTACATATTCAGCTAGTTTCAGCAACTCCAATCTTATGGGCGATGCAATACCAAATTTCCCTTCCAGTTTGTGGGATAAGTTGATGATCTTCTTTCCCTCAGTTGAAGCGAAGTCGCATGAAAATATGAAACAAAACATGTATACCTGTAAAGAAGGAAAATATGAATGTTAAAAGCATATTTGTGTAATAGTTTCACGGAGTCTAATATTATGCGCCACCAATTCTCAGAGTTTCACGCTCACGACGCTTATTGAAAGTCTATATATATTCTCTAATGAAATCACGTCCGAAGCGTAATTTTGTTGATTCTTGGAAGGATCTGAGTACAACGGGATCAAAAGTCAGTTTAGCAATTGATCAACAGATAGTTGATCAACTCCCAGTCTCATCTCTCGGTCTCTCCTACTACTCGACCGCTTGCGCGGACTCGGCCGTTTTCAGTCATGTTTGCAAGCATTTTTCACCCATTTCATCGCAGCATTGTAGCGCAGAATGAGAATATACATTTTAAGGTACTTACTGTAATATTTCTTCTTTCAAAATCTTTTTGAGAAATCAGACTATCACTAGAGCATCCAGGCAAGCTAAGAGATTTTGAAAAAAAAATTCAAAGTGCAATCGAGCCAAAACAAATGGCCCGACAGCGCCTGCTTTGTGCACACATGAAGTACACATGATTTAATACTTCATTGTCCAAATAATCTGGTTCTTTTGACAAAGGAAAAGAACAAACAATACAAATCAATGTTCACATGTTAGAATATACAGTGACCGCCAAAAAGTATGTACCATGTGGAAAAACAGTTTATTATTAGAGTATTGAAAAAATGTTCCTTGGGAAAAGTTTGTGCAGGTTCGATAACCTAAAAATCGATTTTGCCACATGTCGCATGGCGTCAAATTGGAAAATATACCATGAAGAGACCAATAAAGTGGGGTAAGATGGCAAGTTATTAAAAAAGTAATTGGAAAAATTTGATTGGAATTTAATTTTCTACTCACATCCAGAGTTTCAAGCAATAAATTTTTTTGAATATTTTCCGATCTCTTTATAAAATCAAAGTTATTTTTTCTGAATGGCTTGACTGTAGTGGAAAATTTGTATTTTGATGATAATGACAAAACTTTCTCCGCCCCAGATGGGACTAAATAGAAAAATATGGTTTTTGCCAAAACTCTCGTATCAAACAGTTTTGTATCAGAATTCCAAGATTACTGTGGTGATATAGCAATCTAGAAACATTCTGGTTCCCTGCTTATAATCAGGTTTTGATGATAATCGTGCATGAGCGTTTCACTTCGCACCTAAACTTGAAAATAGTGCGTCAAATTATAAAGAGGCTTGAAGTTTATGTGCAATAAGTGAAACGCTCATGCAGCAGTATCACTAAAACTTGATTTTATGGCAAGCTCCCTACAAATAACCTTAAGTGTACAACATCTTGAGATTTTATTTTTCAGCTGTTTAACATGTGCTTACAACTTCAATTTGCTGTCATTGAAAAGACCCAAAAACTTTGTGCAATCTCTGTTTTCAATAATTTCGTTCTCAAGAGACATTTTATCAAGAATACATTTGAATGCTACTGTATTTGTTTTTCTTATATCAAATGAAAGAAGGTTTGAGTCGCAACAAGATTTGATGATATTTATATCTACTGAATAACTTATCAGTCAGATCGCTAACAGTTTCACTACGTCATAAAATTGCAGTGTCGTCGCAAATAAAGTAATTTTTCCATAGTGTGTAGACTTAGTAAATCGTTAATATAAGTACACAAGAAAAAGAATGTATAGGGAATAGACCAAAGCTATAGAGGTTTTTCCCCCACAAAATAAAAGACGCAAATGGCCTATACTAAATTTTTATGAGATAGTTCGTTGATGAAAACCCCAGTTTTCGCCCCAGCAAAATCGCTTTGTGGAATTTTTAAAACAAGAGATATTGAAAAAAATTACAACTTTTTTGTTTTTATTGGAAATATCTCAAATATTATTCAATGAACCGTTTTACAGTCAAGGAACTTTTGTAGAGATTTATAAAACCTACAAAATGGATTTTCGTACGACCGGATCGGTGCATTTTCTACTGAGAAAATCCGGAAAAACCTCGAAAAAAGAGAAAATTTATGAAATTTATAAATCTGAAGCTGGACAAACAATAATACGAAAACTGGTAGATAATGATATGTGGTTCCCCAAACAGAAATAAAAGTCTGAATCGTTGTGGAGAATGTGAAGAAATTTTAGTTAATAATTACGATTTTTTACTATCCAACATTTGTGGAATGAATCAATATAAAATAGATGATCTCACAGTAAACTATTCGAATTTAAAAATTTTGTGTTTCACAGAAACATGGATCCCTAATGATGATATCACAAAATTTGGTATTCCAGGATACAGCATCAACTTCTTTGGTCGATCTCAATTTACTAGAGGAGGTGTTGCTATTTATGCTAATCAAGAACTAATCACAGAACGTATATCACTTTGTACATCTGTTGAAAAGGACATAGAAATATGTGGATTGAAATGGAATACTGATTCATTTCAGTCAATTATTTTAGTATGCTATATAGATCAGGTAATTTTAATGTATTTTTCGATAACATAAATCAGATTCTAGAGAATCTCTTCAAACACAAAACTTATGTCTTTTTAACTGGTGACTTCGAAGTCAACTCTATGGCTAATAATTTCGAAATGCTCCTTGAGTCTTATGGATTATATCCTAGGAACCATGTACCTACCCGCGGTTGCACTGTACTGGACCAAATATATTCTAACTATGAGGATTGTCTCTGTATTGTAGATATTAATACTGAATCAGACCATAACACACTTCTATTGAAAATGAATGTAGCAACTAATATAAGTAATTATGGTAATACAAGTACTAGAAGAATCACTAGTAACAGCCAAATTGATAATCTTATTTCGTGCTTAATAAAAGAACGATGGCATGGTGTATTCTCAGCTGAAGGAACAGTCCAAATTCAACAAATTTCATGATACATTGATGCACTATTTTAACGTAAACTGTCCCATCAAAAACGTAAAAGTTCGAAATAAATCTAACAAACTATGGGCCACTGACGAGGTAAATGAATCATCAGAAAAACTAAAAAAATTATACGTGCTGAAAAAATCCTACCCCCAGTCAGAAAATCTTTATAGAGAAACTAGAATACAACATAGATCACTTGTTAAAAGTACAAAAAGTCAATTCTATTTCAATAAAATAAATAACTCCACAAACAAAAATAACGCCACATGGCAAGTTATAAATGAATTAAAAGGTATCCTTAAAAATAACAAATAAGTTCAATGACTTTTTTATAAAAATTCCAAAAGACACCATAAATAACATTTATGCACTAGCGGGCGGTAAAGTACACTTTACCGCCCGGTTCGCCGGGCGTAAAGTGGCACTTTACCGCCCGTGGGCGCATTATGGCAAAATTCTCAAATTGTCTATACTCACACATCATTTCATGCAATTCCTAACACGAATTAGAATCATTTCAGTTCAATAGAGCAATACTCTTTCTAACATTTGTTCATAATCGTTGGCAATTTTTTCGGTGATGATCTATTTATTTGAAATAGATTCTCCAATATAGCACTCAGCTACTATAGTTTCACATTCCTCATATTATGTTACCCTTAATTATTGTATGCCTAACGTATGAAACGTGTAGACCATTGCAATTCAAGTCAGTATTTGTGATTCGCACTATAAAACCGCTAGTGCATAAAATTTTGTATGTATCACGTGCGTAAAATACGTTTAAGGCCTTCGGCGTGTGATCCACGCCGCAGGCCATAAACGCCTACTTTACGCCCTTGATACATAAATAACCAGATACTGTTATTCAATATCCTAATAATGATTTTCAAACTAATAGCATGTTCATTGCCTATGTATAACGGAAAATGATGTTCTTGAAATAATTAAAAACAAGATAAAAAATAAACCATCATATGGCTTTGACGGAATCTCTGGAACTGTCATTAAAAAGATAGGACCCCACATACTTGCACCATTAATGCATATTATAAACTCATCTTTTACAGAAGGGAAATTCCCGTCAAGGTTGAAAACTTCCGTTATTAAGTACTCCAATTTTGAAGAAAGGATATGCTCAGAAAACATCGAAAACTATAGGCCACTATCAGTACCTTCTGTTTAATCGAAAATAATTGAATATGCTATGATTGATCAGCTTTCAAACTTTTTAAATAAGTACCAAATAATTAGTGATAATCAACATGGTTTTCGCACGAATCACTCTACAATGTCTGCGATAACATCGTTTTATGAAGAAATTATTGAAGCCATTGAAAACGGTGAGAGCCAGACGGGAATCTTTTGTGACTTCAGTCGTGCTTTTGACTGTGTTCACCATGACACACTACTAAACATGTTATACAAATACGGAATCAGAGGTAATATTTATGACTGGTTTAATTCATACTTAAAAGATAGAGATCAACGAGTAAAAATATGCGAATCTGGAAAATCTGTTTACTCATCAATGGACATTAATGCACTGGGGGTTCCACAAGGATCTATATTGGGCCCTGTATTGTTTATCTTATATATAAATGACTTGCCCTTGATTTTATCAGATACTTTTACTACATTATATGCAGATGACTCCACTTTACTAATTAAAGATAAAAACTTTGACTCATTACAAACTAAAATTACGAGCTCTATCAACAAATTATCTGCTTTTGGTCCTCTGACAGATCATTGTTACTAAACTCTAGTAAAACTAACTATACAACATTTCATACTCATCAAAACTCAAACGTACCGACACTAAACGTAAATTTAAATAATTGTACCATTGATACAATAACAGATGTTAAATTTCTAGGTGTATTCCTTGATTCCACCCTGTCTTTTAGAACTCACTGTATTAAATTATGAAAAACTCTGAATTCTAAATGTTATCAAATGAGAAACCTAAAAAGTGCATTAAGTTTTGAACATCTCCTAAAATTTTACCATGTTGAAATTCATTCCAGAATTTCTAATGGAATTATTTTATGGGGAAACACTCCAGCTGTCTCCTATGTCAGAAGCGTATCCTAAGATGTCTCGTGGGCTGTCCACCTGACCACTCTTGTCGAAACATGTTTAAAGAACATAAAATATTAGCAGTCAGTATTAATTCTTGAACTGTTGACATATGTACATAGTAATCAAAATACCTTCAAAAGGAACTGTGACAAGCATACTCACAGTACTAGGAAAAAAGAGAACTTTCAGGTACCCTTCAGGCACCTGGAACTATCCAAAATTTTCCAAATACTTTTGGTTTGTACTTGTACAATTCACTTCCACAGAAGTTGAAGAGTTTGGCAACACATATTTTTAAACGAAAACTAAAATATGTTCTTGTCGATCTGTGTCCTTATACAACACAAAAATTCAGTAACAATTTAGCTTTAATTTAGTTATACAACATTTATCATATAGAGTTTTATTTGTATGTTTTTATGACTGATAATATTTGTAAGTGTAAAACTTTTTTACTGCTTTTATATTGATTTGTCCTATATCACGTGATCGTACCTACAGGATGAATAAACTATTGTATTGTATTGTAATGTTCAACTGTGCGCAAGATGTTTCCTGTCCGATGTGTAGTTTTTGCACAATCGCGTTATAAACAATTTAAGGGCACATCTTGCAAGATGCGCCGATTTAAGGGAAGTAGAGATAAATATCTACAATTTGTATATTTTGGATTTTCACCTGAGAGGTGGGAAATGTTTTGAAAATGTCATTGAAAGTTGATCAAAACGCTTGAAAGTGTGTCCGAAGTCAGCCGAAGTCGCTCTGGAGTTAACTCGAGTTGAGTTCGGGCGACTTCGGGTGCACTTTGAAGCATTTAGAGTAACTTCCAGTGACATTTTCAAATCATTTCCCGCGTCTCAGGTAAAAATCCAAAATATACAAATCCAGATGCCGTTTACAGAATTTGAATTAGATAATTTCCTGCGCATAGTTGAACCACATGTTATCATCTATCAGTTTCCGCAATATTGTTTGTCCAGCTTCAGATTTCTAAAAATTATGAATTTTTGAAAAATGGTCTCTTTTTCGAGGTTTTCCCGGATTTTCTCAGTGAAAAATGCATCGATCTGGTCGTATAAAAAAACATTTTGTAGGTTTTATAATTCGTTACAAAAATTACATGGAGTGTAAAACGATTCCTTCAATACTTTTTGAGATATTCTTAAACAAAAACAAAAAGTTTTATCACAATTTCCTGTTTAAAATATTCCACAAAGCGATTTTGCTGCGGCGAAAACCCTGTCTTTTATTTTGTGTGAAAAGATCTTGTTAATTTTATCTACATCTTGGCCTAGAATAATTGCTGGGTAACCGAGCAGTGAAGTCTTTAGGGTTGGATCAGTCAGTCAGGAATTTTTAGGTAAATGCGGAATAAGTTGTTGAGGTTTGTACGGAGTGTTATTATTTCATTTCATACTCTCAGCACTTACCATAATAGTAATTATGTTAACCAGTTCCACCCAAAATGTACCACCTTGAATAATAAAAAAATTCAAAGTATCAAGTGATGAAAAGATAATTTGAAGGGTGACTAGGAGAATAGGCCAACCAAACATATCATCAACATCTTTCATTAAATCTGTCAAATCCTTGTGGAGATTTTTTATTTTCCTTATATTTCTGATGGCGATAGTGTCTTGTTCTAGGTGCATAAGTCTATTTTCAGCTGCAGCTAATATTTCTTTTTCTAGTATTTCATTCAAGCTATCAAACTTCAGTTGGATGAAATCTATGATGAAATCCAATGAAACTTGCAAATAATGAAAATATATGTCTTTCGTTAAGGTGAAATACACCATATACCATGAATTAATATCTTCCCATGCATCGAACATCATGTTTATACAAGAAATCAGATGCAACACCAACACGTTCCTCAAAAAAATTTTGTTTTTGTTCTTTATTGGGATCAGATTGTCAATACTCTGGAGTCTCTGCAGGAAATGTTCCCATTTTCTACTAGTGAAGAGCAATATTGTTGGTAGTATAATGGATGTTAAAATATAGCTGCAGTCAGAAATGATTTTCAGGAACTTTATTGTTGTTTTTAAATCGTTGTTGTCAATCTTATGGAAACCAACATTGACGGATACATAAAAATCTATAATTTGGTGACCAATTACGAAGATTAGCCATATCCTATTCCATTTTTGCCTTTTCAGTTTTTTCTTTTCGAAGTCATAAAACGGACTTATTCCAAAAATATTGCAAATGCTATAAAATGCCCTGAAAATTATTTCTAGTGTCATTTCTTATTCTTTTAATGTAGAGACTTCGAGGCATGAACAATATCTGACTAATGGTACTTTGACAACTTCTCAAGAGAAAGTATTTTGTCTCTATTAATGGTAATGTATCCAGAATATTATTGAATTACTGCATGAAATATCTAAGTATATCCCAAGAAATATCATTAGTTATAAGCCAAGAATATCGACAATCGAAATTATTTTATGATGGTTCTTGAAAGCACGTTATTTCGCAACACACCGACGCCAGAGGCGGAGCTTGTTAAACTTGCGGGTATAAAGTCAGAAAACAATATAACACATGTTCTCTGATATAGTTGTTATACAATTTTCATGAGAAAGTATTGATCCTACTTGGCGAAAGACCAGTAATGTAATAATGAAAAATTAAATTGGATTACATAATCCAGTTTTCCGCTTTAACATATACAATATAGGTATATTCGACGGCAAGTCTCAAATAGAAAAAAACTACTACCCCTTACGACCGTTGAATTATATCTGATTTCACCACGTAGTAATTGATGAAGTTCCAACCGACACTCAACCTATATGTGCTGGTGTTCCGCAAGGATCCTTTCTAGCACCAAAACTGTTGAGAGCTACCTCATGCCTAGTGTTCCAAAGCTGCGATATGATGAAACCAGAAAAGATCGGGGAAGGAACATTGCAAAAATTCTGAAATATGAATTCAATGGTAAAATTCAATGCGAACGAAATACAAGCATGCCGAGGAAGTATTCCATTTCAATGCTCGCTATTACCATTAGCAATTACCCTTTCACAGGAAACTGTGATAACTGTTATACGTTTCTATAACCGATTACTGGGATGGATGCTACATGTTTCTATGAGGTCCTGCAGTTTGAAAATAAATGAGAAAGTATGAGATTTTATTGCAGTCTCTTAATTATTTGGAAAAAAAATCATTGATATTCTGCGAGGTCTGTTAGATTGTTCCTGGCACATTCCATTTGAAGATTGAATAAATATCCAATGGATTTTATAATTTCATATGCACATCCAGAAAAAAAAAATAAAGTCATTTTCAAATAAGAAAAAAAAAGAAAATTACAGTAATTACACATTCTTTTCTAACAGAAAGGAGGTAGATCGGCTGGCTATCTGCCTACTCTGATCCCGCTCTATGAAACGTGGTCTAGGCCGCATCATCTTCCAAGTAGATGAAGAAGCTTTCCAAATAGCCGGTTAAAGATTCTTTCATTTTATACATTCAGACATTCAGAGCTCACGACTTGTGAAAGAACCATGCAGTTCATACGAAAAGAAACGAAAACTGTTCATCAACGAATACATTTGATATACGAGGGAAATAATAATTGCAATTGAAGTCATTTTGAAATATATATCATTATTTGTATTAGTCAGAATATTAGTCAGAATTTCATTTGTTGAGTATATACTTCAGAAGAACATCGTCCATGGAAATTTCTATTGAACAGTGTCGCCAAGTTGTCTGCGGTATTCCAGAAAAGTAAGCGAGCTTGTAAGCGAAGTATCACCGACTAGACTAATTGCTATTTTTTGGACAGAATCTAAAAGTCTCATTGTGTTTTACAGATATCTGTAACATTTATTGTTTTGTTTGTCGAGCGTCAGGGCAAAGCTTGATGTTTCACTCCCTCAGTTGAGTACTGTGATTTTCAACTTTCTCTTGGACAGATTCTTCGATCGATGGTGTTTCATCTGATACTCTACTTATGAAAGTTCCTGACCTGCACGGACCTATTCTAGAACCAACACTATTTCCACTTCACATTCACCTCATGTCCAGTGCAGATGATAAACACCTTCATACTGTTTTATCTCTTACAGCCCTTGAACACAGAAATGAACGTGAAATATACCGGATGACCTGGGAGTACGAACTTAAAGCCCTAACCCTGACTGAAACCTAGGTAATATTTTCCAAAGAGGTTACTTATCTGGGCGTTATAATCTACCAAAAACTGAAATGGAATAGCCAAATTAACCACATTCTTTCCGGGGCTACAACGGCAATCTGGACATGCCGCGGGGCGCGGAGTCTTTGGAAAGACATATATGAAATCTGAAACAAAAAATGATCTACTGGTCATACTAAACGATCATCAAACTCATGGTCACCTATGAATGCTTCACTGATATGGAGGCCAAATATGCGACAAACTACTGCACAAGTAAGATACAGAAAGTGCAGCAACTATAGCTTGTCTGAGATTCACATGGGCGATATTTACGTGCTCTACTACAGCATTTGAGCTTATGCTGAACCTTCCACCTTTGTACCTAATTGTAATGAAAGAAGCAGCAAGGCAGTGAATTCAGAAGCAGGAAATCTGATCGGACATCTGGAGATTTTTAAACATATTTTTTTCTTCTTTATTTTGAGTAAAAAGTCGAACGACATTGCTTTATAAACTCATAGAAGTCCTAAGACTGTATTTTATGAAGCTGTGGACTTCAAAAATTTAAAAATTCCACCAATTTGTATCTTCTTTTTTTTGGTTCTTACAATATTCCTGAACATTGCAGCATTTTTTGTCTGATCCTGAATTTGACGAAATCGATTCTGTTAAAAAAATATAGTTGAAAAAAGGACAGAGGATTTGTAAAAATGAGCAATACTAATTAAAATAATTTTAATAAGATCACATATCATTAATTGAAAAGCTGTCTGTATTGGCTGTTACAAACTGCTTCTCCGAAATAAGCGTATCGAAAAATTTGTTGTTCCAAAGTGTTCAGATGAAACTCAAAAATACTACAGGGTTTTAAAAATAGATGTACCTTGAAAAATGAGCGATTCAAATATTTTGAATTTATATAACTGTCAAAAGATGTACCTCATCCTAATTGAAGACAAGTAAATGGCTGTTTACTTATCTTCTGTCTTTGTTATAAAGGCTATTTTCACAAAAGTATAAAATGCTTATAAATTAGAAATAGTAGGACATGCGACATAGATTATCTGCTGTACAATAATATTCAATGTTATTCATCTATGTGACTGCTTCTTGAGCTTAAATTACTTATTGTAACTGTACAACAATCTCATCTAAAATATCTTAAATTATAATATTGCTAACTAATACATTGTCTAATTTATTATCTACAAATCACTTTATTATTATATTTCACGCTATACAATTGTCTCTTTGGTGAAAACACAGTACTAGGTACACTTACATAGTACATATTCGAGCAGGATGATTAGATCTGTTTGATGAACTTTTTCATAAAGGGCACAAAACTTAAAAAAATAGAAAGACCATTTGAGTGACTGCTAACAAACCTACCTGTAGATAATTTAGATATGTGCGAAACATGTATGACAACTTATTCTGTCAACCATCTAAAGCTGCTACTTTATTGGCTAGTGACATATGTTACATCATATATTATTTGCCTTTTCTTTCCCAATTTGTAATACCAAACATGCAAAAGTGAATTTTTTTATTATTTCCATTGAATTGTTGAATACTACTAGTACCTGAATTTTTGAATTTTACTCTTCCATAATAGTCTCGCAAACCAAATCATAGTAGTTTTTATTACACGTAGACTTTGGGAATTTTTTCTTGAAAAGTTGTTTATAAAGTAATGATCTACACATTTCTACAGGAAGTGTTCATTAGCAGGCATTTCTTTCACTTTTCAAAGTTTTAGGCCTTACACATTAATATGGAAAAGTCAGTGCCGAAGGAGTTCTACAAACCATTCCTTTTTCATAACAGTGATGCTCCTATATAAGATCTATAAAACAGTTAGACGTCTGCCAAGATCTGTTTGCTAAACACATACATAAAATATACATGAAATCTCGTGAGCAAAAAACTGTACAGGCCCCATCGTCAGCTTTAAAGCCCACTGAGTATATTCTAGAACACGTAAAGATAGACGATAATTATTTTGACAATTTTCCTAGCAGATCGGGACTATTCGCTGAGAAAAAAATGTATATCGTGCTTCGGAAATATATTGCCTAGTCTAATAAAATATTGCGTCGTCATCAGATAATAATATCTATGTATATTATCAGATGCTGGCTGTATAACGCATTATTTTTATTTGCCAGGGAAATATTGTTTCGCGGAATTTGTTGCAACCGATTGTTAATTTAACCATTAATTTCACTATTAACCATGCAGACTAGCTTGTCAAAGTGAAAATGATAAAAAATAAGCACTTGAACACCAAACACTAAGTAGGTACATACATTTAAAAGAATACATTTTGAGAGCTATTTCATTAATTCATACATGGCATTGCTCGAGGTAAATACTCGCATAAATACATTTACAAAATGTTTTGTAGTCGATGCTTTGATACTTCGATTATGTGTTTCTAATAGCTGAAACCAAAATAAATTTTGCTTAATTCAAATTTAGATTTACTCCAGCTTGTTTGCCATCTACAAACATATGACATTTCTTGTGATAATAAAGTTAATTGTTTGTTCGATCTTCCACTGTTCTGTGATTTGAATCGATTTTGACATATGTCACGTGACCGCAAATATGGCGACAATTTGGAAAAATTCATTTCGAATGGGTAAAAACTTGGGTTATATTCAAACAAAGCAAAAAACTTGTTCGAAAAATTGTTTACAATTGAATTTCAGATCCATATGCAAAATTTGAGATATCTGTCTGAAAGAATTGAAAATTGCAATTTTTTCAAAATATTTTTTTGTTGAAGAAAAAAATGGTATTTTTTTAATGTCTTAAATAATTTTCAGGAATCATTATGAACTTATTCAATAAACAAAATAGAACGTTGTAGGTTTGTTCTCAAAGGCTAGTGCAAAATTTGAAAACCTGTGACTTTTGCTGTTCCAATTTCGTTAAATTTTTTAATAACTTCTTCAATTTACATGGTCACAATTGACTAAATCTTTCGACCGAAATTTCATGGAAAAAGAAATTTCTCAAAGCATCTCAGCACATCGACTACAAAATATTTCATAGTGAAGGCATGAATTTTTAAACAGGTTTAAAATTTCACAAACAGCTAAACATAATACTCCTTAAATTTTGACAATTTCTTATTTCACACTTCGGCTGGAGCCTGATCTGGAGTTTCGGGCGTCGCTAAACGCACTTGGGTACTATCTGACTGCACAACTCCATTTACTTGGACTCCCCTTTGAGTGTCACGCCAAGGAGTCGTTAGAACTTTCATCCTCTGTGTAAAAATAAGGGAACTGTTATTTTGGAATTGGTATGCGCATTTGGTAAATCTATTTGCGTTATTTAATCGAAAACCTTTTTATCCTTGTTTCAGATGTACTTTCTACTGAAAAATTATTGTTTCATTATGAACAGAGTATATCATGAAAACATTAGAGAGAAATAGAGAGAAATTTAGAGAGAAATAGTGAATATTTCTAGTATTTTCATAGCTATAGACCTTTTATGGATACCATTACAATATTTTCCTCTCCATGTAAGTAATATTACACTGTATTAGATTACTGATAGTTAGAATGTTCTTCCTTTACTGTAGAATTTTAGTTTAGCTGATGATGAGCCTATATAGGCTCGAAACATGTACTACTTTGATACTACTTAACTGATCGATGGTTCATGATCGATCTACCATTACATAACATTGGATGGTTATATTAAATTGTGGATATGACTTTGTGTGTTTCTACTTCGTAAATCTTCACTTCCAGACACAATTGACTTCTACCACAGTATTATTAATATTTGAATTAGTTCTGTTTTTCAATTTTTCGCGTTTTCTGGAAAAAAATTCCACAGTAGTGCTACTCTTTTATTACATAATCTGAAAGTAGATGCTTCAACGAAAAAACTGGCGGCTGGCTAGCTTGTAAAGACGAACTTCATCGGTGAAACTATTCAGTAGAAAATGAGGTCGTTTTTTCAGAATTTTTGGAAAAAAAAGAAAAGATTTGTATTCCGCTACAAAAAAATTACAGCTCGACAGATTTTTTTATTTGTGGATATATTATTCTAGAGGTCAAAAAAGCAACTTTCTTCACTATACTTTTTTCTGGCCCTACAGGGTGAGCTAAAAAATTGGGTTCAATGTCTTGATGTCAATTGTGGAAAATACTGTCTGTAAGTTGATTTGTCTTGATATTTGGATAGAATGCGCTGGGAAAAATAACAATTAACTTTGATTGGTGTGCATACTTACAGGATGAGGCAGAATACGCGATTTTTCTAAAACCTGTTTATCCAACTTCTCGCCCAGGTGTGGACTTTTCATTGAATTTCTCGAAGCCAATAGTACTCCCGAGGTTGCTCGTGTTAGCATTTTTGTTTTTACGTGTTTTCACCCATATTCAGTGTGTTTCACTTCTCATGAAAACAACCTCGTATCTTCAATTTTTGACGCAGAACTACGAAATTTTCAGAATCAATAGATGCACCATGAGAAGTGAAACATACTGAATATGGGTGCAAATACGAGCAACCTCTGCAGAACTTTTGGCTTCGAGATATGCAATGAAAGATTCACACTTGAAGAAAAGTTAATGAACAGGTTTTATAAAAATCGCATAATTTGCCTCATCCTGTAAGTATGAACACGATTCATAGTCAATTGATATTTTTCAAAGCATATTATACCCAAAAATCAACTTACAGGCAGTATTTTCCACAATTGACATTAGACTTTCAACACATTTTTTTAGCTCACCCTGTAGAGCCAGAAAAAAGTCTAATGAAGAAAGTTGCTTCTTGTAACCTCTAGAATGATATATCCAAAAATGAAAGAAATCTGTCGATCCTCAGGAATACATGTATCCTGTGCCATGTAATAAGCAATTCTGAAATAACAAAGGATATCAACGACATTAAAGCGGCAGGTAGAAAGGGGTTAAATCCAGATACGGTAATTAACGCACAAGACTACCTATATCAGAATAAATACAATCTTCGCAGACGGAATCTCCAGTCATCTGAGATTATTCATGATGTATAAGCCTCTGAAGAAGCTAGCCACTCGCGCTAGCGAAACGTTAGGAAGAAATTCCAAAAAACGACGGCCTTCAAACCCGAGTGAAAATTGTGACAATGAAAACTATATTTTGTATTTTTTTCACAACAGTCTTCTCCAAAACCTAATACCTAAATCGGTTTTAGGAATACCAAAGCGCAATTTGCGTTTCACCACACGTTAAGTAATGCTTAAAATTGATAGGAAATACCTACGTTAGGTAGTTCCTATCACTATTAAGCTTGGTGAAACGCAAATTGTACTTGGGCATTCCTAAATTCGATTTAGGTATTTCCTAACTTTAGGAATTAGTTGGTGAAATTGGCCATTAGACTCTGATTGTTTGACCTGAGGGGTATATTAATTTGTACAAGATCAAAAATTTTCCTTCAAGTTTATAGATTATTTTCATCTCGAAGACTTGGTGGGTATCCACCGGCAATTGTTAGAAGTTGACCATTGCAAAAATGACTTTTTGCCTGAGTCGGATCTGACGAAAAGTACCAGGTCTAAGCTTGTGATGTTAAATCTTGCAATATCTTTCCAAGCTGATTTAATATGCGCTGATACTTCACAATCCATTTCTTTGATTGGAGCCGGACACAAAGCCATTTTCCATTCACAATTATCTGATTCACAGCCCAAAATAATTGTTGTTCGATGCCTGCCACTTCTTCAGGTTGCAAATGATCGAAAATCTTTGTGAAAGTATAGCGCTCACTTCGTTAGCTCGTTTAGGCAAATATTGCATTCGTCTAAAAAATGAGATTGGTCTTTTCATAGCTGGTTACGTAAGCAACTATTTTTTTCCGCTTCCCATTAACTAATACCATATCTTGATTTAGGGTAGTGTCTTATTGAACATATTTAAAAAAAATATTTTATGCTATGATTTAATTTATTGAAGCTAGATATAACCGACACATATTTATGAAATTGAAAAGAGAATTGGCGACGAAAAAACTGAATGAACAATAAACAAAAAACCATCTGGCAGCTTATAAATCATAGGTGGCGATAATTGCATAAATAAACCCATCTTGTATTACATCAGAGCAGTTTAATGACTTTTTTATTAAAGTAGCCAGTGATATGAACAATCAAATAAGCACACCCAATAATTCATTTTCAGGATATCTTCACCAAGTTAAATACAACTCTGACAACTCAATGCAATTCTATCCAACTGATAGTACAGAGGTTGAAGAAGTCATCAAATCCATAAAAAACTTGGGCTCGCTTGACATATACAATCACTCAGTGGTCATGTACAAAGAAAATCTATCGGCGCTATTGCAACCAATTACGTATATTGTCAACTTGATTTTGAAAACTGGTGTATTTCCATCCAAATTAAAAATTGCGAAAATAATTCCGATTTAAAAAAATGGTGATATCAACTTTCCTTCTAACTACAGACCAATTGCACTACTTCCAGTCATGGCATGAACTGCAGAAAAAATAATGGCAATAAGAATTATTAATTATCTAGAACACACAAATATTTTGACATACACAAAGTTTGGATTTAGAAAAGGTAGAAGTACGTCGAAAGCAGTGCTCGAATTAGTCAATTTCATAAGTGATGGCTTGGAAAACAAAGAAGCAACACTTGCCATATTCTCGGATCTGAGCAAGGCATTCGACTGCGTCTCCACGGATATTTTATTAGAAAAATTAAGATATTATGGATTTGTAGGTGTGGCACATAATCTTCTCGCATCATATCTGAATGAGCGAAAGCAATGTGTGTTATATAATGAAGAACTCAGTAGCATACAAACGATCTTGAATGGGGTTCCACAAGGTAGCGTCCTTGGACCACTACTTTTCTTGATTTATGTCAATTATTTACCAAATTCAATGACAACATTTACAATGCTGTTCGCTGATGACACTACCTTCGCCATTCGGAAAAACAATGACGAAGAATCATCAGAATTAGAAGAACGAGTTATTCAGGAAGATACTGACTGGTTCAATGCGAACAGCTTATATGTGAATGAAAATAAGACCCAATCAGTTATGCTCTCGTTGTCACATAATCCCTCAGGTAATGTGAACTGTCTTGGCATAACTATTGACTCTAAGTTAACTTGGAAATCCCATATTGATAAATTAGCGAAAAATCTATCAAGCAAGGTCTATGCAATCAGGCAGATAAAAATAAAGTAGGTGAGGAAGCTGCCCACATTGCATACCATGCAATGTTTCATAGCTCTTTAACATATGGATTGATAAATTGGGGAACATCTGTTCATATCTCAAGAATATTTACAATTCAAAAACGAGCAATCCGCGCCTTAGCTGGAATAGTTCAAATGGAAAGCTGTAAGCCTTGGTTCATGAGGTTAAATATAATGACTCTACCATCGTGTATAATATACTGTAATCTAATACACATTCGAGAAAATTCACATAAGTATTCTACAAATGGAAATAATCATTCTTATAATACTAGGAATAAAAATAATATTGGAGCACCAAACCAGAGACTAGAAATGACAAGGAGACGTAATTCCTACATACCACTTTATAATTCACTTCCCCAATCAATGAAAAATGCAACCCTCACTAGTTTCAAAAACAAACTGAAACAACATCTAACAAAGAATGCTTACTATGATCCGTCGGACTTCAATTTCTCCGAATGATTATTGCAATAATTATGTCTCTATATAAGTCTATCTAATCTAATCTAAACCACATGTCATGTTCTTTGCGAGTTGTCGAGATATTATACACATGCAAATTTCGAAATTATTATGTCAGTTTATTTGAAGCAGATGCAATAACCTTTACCTTGTAACATGACCCTGGAGTGGTGATGAATTTATATAGAGCAATAGCAGGAATCATCATAACTGAAGATCCAGCGATCATCCAACCAAGAACATTAGCCCAAGCAGGATAGATGTAGTTCTCGTAGCTAAGCGGCTCGTATCCAAGGAGACCATAAACAATGATAAACAGGAGGAACACAGGGGCGGCAAATTTCCAACAGAATCTCCAGTAGTACCCTGGTGCAAAACCTATCATATCTTGGATGTCGTCGCAAAAACGTTGGGTTCCTGAAAGTTGGTGGGGTATGTGAAAATGGCTGAAATTTTGAGTTTCACTCGAGCCTCAAGATGTGAAAATATATTTTTGTTTGTGAAAAAACCATTCGAATCTCACATTTGATTATATTTCAAGTATCCATATTCATGAAAACGAGAGTAAATAAAATAATCGTTTGGAATCGATTCGGACTCAACATTTTCATGAGGGAATTGATTTATACATGTAATATAATACTGTAACTGTTAAAAGAAATTAAGACCAAAACTAAGTTCAAACATAATTTTTCAATTCCTATATTTCAGATTTGAATGCTTTGCTTTGATGTTTATATCACAGATAATTCTTACCACTATTTCATTTCATTGTTTGAAATGTTTATTCACTTTTGTTTCATATGAATGCATTGTCATCATAAACAGAAATATTTCTTGAGAAAATAAATAAAGTGGGTGGTTAGGTAATAATATTTTTCGCCTGCCTCGTATTAACATGCCTGTTCAATGTTCTTAAATGCAAAAGAAATCACTCATTAACAGGGGTCATTATTGAACGATTTGTTGTTAATGTATGATTTCGAGAAATCGTCCATTAAAATGGCCCCTATTAATGAACGATTTGTCATTAATTGTCGATTTCTCTATGAATGCATGATTGTCGCATAGGCAACCGAACATAAACGAATTCTGATATTATCGTCGCTAAAATGGATATTGAGTATAAATTAATTTTGACAAATGTTGCGGAAACTGCTAAAGTAGCTATATTGTCAGAAAAAAATTAGAATTCCTCTATTTCAACAAGAGTGAGGTAGGTAGACGGAAAAATATTGTAATCAAATCTTATATTAAAATGCGATTAATGATCTCGAAAATTAATCGCCTTTATTAATACACTGGTTGATTAAATAACTATGTATGTTTATTGTTCTTCAATGCAAATGAAATCGTTCATTAGAAGGGGTCATCAATGAACGATTTTTTGGATTGACGTGGCATTTACTTGATGGAAATTCATAGTATATGACACTAAGGTAAACACGATTAAATTTCCACAGATTTATTGTCTTCGCGACATGTTTCGATACACTGTATCTTTTTCAAGCGAATGTTATACATTAAATTATTCTACCTTGAACATTACTTAAATACCCTTCTTAACAATTGAGGTAATTAGGAGCTACCTATGATAAAAATAAAATTGTCAATACAATGTAGGAAGGTACCTGTAAATCTCAAAACATATCTACTACTTAATTAGTTGAAAAGGTTTAACAAAGGGGAACTATTAAGGTCCAATTGATCATTTAGTAAACAATTCGAATTTTTCAATTTCCAAGAATTCTAAATAATTAAGTCTAATACCTTTATTTTCAACATGAAGGATTTCAAAGTTTTCATCGAAGTCATGGTCTTCTTCCAAAATATGATTGGCATATGTTGAATGTGTTTTATTATTTACATAATTCATACGGTGCTCACGTACGCGGCTTTTGAATGGTATACCAGTCTGGCCTACATATACTTTGGAACAAGATCCACAATTCAATTTATAAACTCCTGATTTTTTAGATTTTTGTGTTTTATCTTTATTATTTTTAATAAACCTTCCCAACGTGTTATCTGTTCTGAATGCTACTCTTAAATTTTGTTTTTTCAAAAATGACGATATTTATTCTGAAACGGGCCCTGAATATGTTAAAGTTCTGTAATTATTGTCAAGGTTCCTCATAGTGGGGTACACTTCTTGGATAGCCTTTCTATGTAATTTTTTAGCAAGAATATTCTCTATTAATTTGACTTGATATCCATTGTTAACTGCTATCTGTTTTATAATATTTAATTCTTTGCAGAAATTCTCTTCAGAAAGAGGAATATTAACTAATCTATGTATCATACTATGGTATGCTGATATTTTATGTATATATGGATGTATCGAATTATTATGAATGGTGATGTCAGTATGGGAAGGTTTATGAAAAATAGAAAAATGGTGTTTGTTGTTGGTTTTACCTATTGTCAGATCTAAAAAATCTAATGATTTTTCTACTTCTACTTCTATTGTGAATTTAATGTTTGGGTGAATAGTGTTAATATATTTATGAAAGGTGTCTAACTGTCTGTTGGTACCTTTAAAACAAACTATAATGTCATCTACATATATGTACCAATACAAAAACTGTTGCGAGAGTGGGTGCTTGTGAATTATTCCTTCAAGGTTGTCCATGAAGATATCTGCCAGTAGAGGACTCAGCGGATTTCCCATGATCAAACCTTCAACCTTAAACAAGAGATATTAGACCTTTTGTCGATATGTCTTGAACAAAATTACTTTCAATTTGACAATAAAATATATTCTTCATCTGAAGGTTTGATCATGGGAAATCCGCTGAGTCCTCTACTGGCAGATATCTTCATGGACAACCTTGAAGGAATAATTCACAAGCACCCACTCTTGCAACAGTTTTTGTATTGGTACAGATATGTAGATGACATTATAGTTTGTTTTAAAGGTACCAACAGACAGTTAGACACCTTTCATAAATATATTAACACTATTCACCAAAACATTAAATTCACAATAGAAATAGAAGTAGAAAAATCATTAGATTTTTTAGATCTGACAATAGGTAAAACCAACAACAAATACCATTTTTCTATTTTTCATAAACCTTCCCATACTGACATCACCATTCATGATAATTCGATACATCCATATATACATAAAATATCAGCATACCATAGTATGATACATAGATTAGTTAATATTCCTCTTTCTGAAGAGAATTTCTGCAAAGAATTAAATATTATAAAACAGATAGCAGTTAACAATGCATATCAAGTCAAATTAATAGAGAATATTCTTGCTAAAAAATTACATAGAAAGGCTATCCAAGAAGTGTACCCCACTATGAGGAACCTTGACAATAATTACAGAACTTTAACATATTCAGGGCCCGTTTCAGAAAAAATAGCGTAATTTTTGAAAAAACAAAATTTAAGAGTAGCATTCAGAACAGATAACACGTTGGGAAGGTTTATTAAAAATAATAAAGATAAAACACAAAAATCTAAAAAATCAGGAGTTTATAAATTGAATTGTGGATCTTGTTCCAAAGTATATGTAGGCCAGACTGGTAGACCATTCAAAAGCCGCGTACGTGAGCACCGTATGAATTATGTAAATAATAAAACACATTCAACATATACCAATCATATTTTGGAAGAAGACCATGACTTCGATGAAAACTTTGAAATCCTTCATGTTGAAAATAAAGGTATTAGACTTAATTATTTAGAATTCTTGGAAATTGAAAAATTCGAATTGTTTACTAAATGATCAATTGGACCTTAATAGTTCCCCTTTGTTAAACCTTTTCAACTAATTAAGTAGTAGATATGTTTTGAGATTTACAGGTACTTTCCTACATTGTATTGTCAATTTTATTTTTATCATAGGTAGCTCCTAATTACCTCAATTGTTAAGAAGGGTATTTAAGTAATGTTCAAGGTAGAATAATTTAATGTATAACGTTCGCTTGAAAAAGTGTATCGAAACATGTCGCGAAGACAATAAATCTGTGGAAATTTAATCGTGTTTACCTTAGTGTCAAATGAACGATTTGTTATTAATGCATGATTTCGAGAAATCGTCCATTAATGACCCCTATTAATGAACGATTTGTCATTAATTGTTGATTTATTTATGAATGCATGAGTGTTGCATAGGCAACCAAACATAAACGAATTCAGATGTTATGGACGCTAAAATGGATATTGACGATAAATGTATATTTCGGAAACGGCTAAAGTAGCATCTTCAACTTTATTGCCAGAAAAAAGTTAGAATTCCTCAATTTCAACAAGAGTGAGGTAGACGAAAAAATATTGTAATCAACTCTTAACTCTGAAAAAAGCTGGTGAATGGCTCACAACAAATAAACTGACACTGAACGCAAACAAAAATCAAATGATAACAGTATCATCACACCCTAAAATAACGGCTGGACATAGCGTGGAATTACTTGGCATAGTAATCGATGACAGACTCAACTGGTCTTCTAATATTGAGCAGTTAGGGCAAAAATCATCCAGTGTTATTTTTTGATTCGTCGGATGAAGAACATAATTGGGCTTCCCGTACTCAAATCAACATATTTCAGTTTATTTCATAGCCATGTAATGTATGGCATACTACTCTGGGGAAATTCCTGTTATTCTCATAAAATATTCATCCAGCAGAAAAAAAATATCAGAATCATCAGTGGAGCGGGTTTCAGAGATCATTGTCGTTCACTTTTTCATAAATTAGGAATAATGTCACTTCCAACAATTTTCATTTATTGTACCTTGCTAGAAATGCATGGCAGCAGGAAATGCTATGAAAATCAGTCCGATGGACACCAATATCCCACTAGATCTGGTGATTCACTTAAAAAACCGAAACATAAGATTGGTAATGTCAGATAAAAATTCTTTAAATATTGACATTTTCAATAAATTACCAGCTGAGATTATTAGACATTTGAATGTCCATGAGTTCAAAACCACAATCAACATATTTTTATTACATAATTGTTTTTATACAGTAGATGAATATCTCAGTTTTGATTTATCTAATCACAAATTTTTTGCAACACATGGAACACTTTTGCTGACATTAGAATATTTTTGTCTGAATTCGTGTACATTCAACTATAATTTTTCCCATAAACGCTATGTCTATTTTCATGTTCTTTTATCAATTCAACAATTTATATTTTTTTACCTTATACATTTAGATCAATTTTAAATTACTTAAATTACCTGTAATGTAACGTTCTACCAATGCGGTGAAATTATGTAATGTGTAATGCACAAAACTGTCTGTTTGTATTTCTGTCTGACTGCTTATAGCTGTATTTTTTTTATATTTTACATTTTTATGACTGAATATCTACATATTATTTTAATATTATTTATATGATTACTACTATATGATATCTGTTGTGACCTGCCATATATGTACTTTGTTATATAACATGGTTAAATAAAGTATCTATCTATCTATAAACGTTGGGTTTATCGTGACTGATCAGTTGAAAGAAGAACTTCGAAGCCAAATGACTGATTTTTGTTTGTGGGGCTGCAGTCAAATTTGAGGATGCCAGGGAGTAAGAATGAAACTCTTTGGCATTATGTCAAGCTTTCGGAAATGTTTATTTATTTATTTCACAATTTTTCTAGTAAGTCCTGAAGACGGAAATAAACATTTCCGAAAGCTTGATATAATACCAAAGAGTTTCATTCTCACTCCCTGGCATCCTCAAATTTGACTGCAGCCCCACAAACAGAAATCAGTCATTTGGTTTCGAAGTTCTATCTATCTATATATCTATTAAAATGCTATTAATGATCTCGAAAATTGACGCTTCGCTCACTCGTTAAAATATCTCGATCATTAATCGCCTTCATTAATACACTAGTTGATTAAATAACTATTAGTGAAAAGTTACATATCAATACCGTATATCCAAGACACTGTGATGGCTTCAAAGAAGACAGCGAAAAGCATCGAATATCCAGCTGCATACCGATCCAAAAGATGGAAGAAATAAAATCCTCCTTGAGAACAAGAAGCTAATCCAACTACGAAGTATAGCGTGAACAGACAAGCAACAAATATTTCTCTGTTCCTTCCAATTTTTGGAAATTCATCACTTAACGCAGTTATTATTGCCTCCGAACCCCCAAACTGAAAAAAAAAGTATTTTTAGTTTTATACGATATTTAAAAACATTACACTTAATAGTATTTGTCATAAAATGACGAATTATTCCAACAAAAAAATCAAATTTTTTAGAATTCCATCTGTTAGATCAAATTTATTTAACTATACTGATCATTACGATTCTATCTTTGATTCTCTTTTTGGAAAAAGTAAAGACTGTTATGACCGCTAACAACTAGCTTTTTGGATTGCTCTGTTTCAAACTGTCATATTTCTTTAATAATATTTTTAATTTTCTTCGTCTTGGAATGAGTTCAATGTATCAGTTTCTCTGTCACTTGTAAGAATTATGCAAAACATATATCGTATACAGTATTTATTCTGGGAGTGCCAAAAACAAATAAAAAATTAGTTTTGACGTCGAGGATCTGTATCCGGCATGAAACTGCATTTTTTATAAGTGTCTCAGGTTCATGCAATTACAGGTTATAAACTCCACACGATTCGGAAGGTCAAAAGTCTCTGTCGCAGTCATTGGGCACATGGAAAAGTTTTTTGCTCATATCTCCGCAGCCATTTGACATCATCCCATCAAACCTGGTATCACTGGATTTGTAATGACGATCCCTAACCAAATATGGAAAAATACACTGGGTGTCCCATTTAAAGATATCACTAAAGTAATTTTTACTCGAATGCGGAAAACCCTATATATTTTGGGTGGTGTTCAAAGATTGGCCAATTGGAAAAGAAAATCATGACGTGTTGGAGGAATTTTTCCTAAATATGTTTATATTCAGTAATAATCAATTTATTCCATACATTCGCATCGTACTGTATATATATATGAGCCGATTTTTCCCGAGTACAAGATATTAACTCTAATTCAATTATAAACTATTTGATAATTTAAATATTTATTTATAATTTTTTTTTTTTCCTTGGTGTTTTGGCATCGACTGCTATGGTCATTAGCCATGTGTTCTCGATAGGCCTTGTTACTAACTCCATACGCCACTTTAGGAGCAGCACTGTTAATTTTTAACGCAACAGTGAATCGTGGAGGATTATTCCCAGCCGACACGAGCCTCAGTCATTCAGACTTTCACATCTGAAAATGAAAAAAGATCGCACCGTCTGGGAATCGAACCTGCAATCTCTCGATTACCAGGCGAGCGCTTAACCACTGCGCTAATCCCCGCCCTATTTATAATTATTATTGTTGTTTTTATTTATTTATGATTTCGAGCAAAGTTCGAAGAGAGTATTAAATGGATGGAACGAATTATTTAGACATCGAAATACCCTTCTCTCCACACATTCACATAAAGTGCTAAATATGGGGGATTGATGAGAGGCATCTTTTCAACATTAATGTTCCAGACGTTAGATTAAAGAAGAGTTATTTACCGAGCTATCCAATCCCAAGGTGAGCAACATCATAAAGAAAATCAGCGCCCAAAATATACTTCCTGGCATCGTGGCAATTGCAGCAGGATACACTATGAAAACTAAACCAGGTCCCTCTGTGGCCACCTCCTGAATAGGTCGGCCTGCAGCGTGTGCCATGTATCCCAGAACCGAGAATATCACGAACCCTGCTACGAAACTCGTTGCTGAGTTTATGACACTTGTCAATATGGCATCTCTGAAAAAAAAAGAAATTGCAGTTTGATCCAAACCTTTAGCAACAGGTTGTAGATTTGGTGGTTACAACATCAATGATTTGTGATTTGTTTAAAACGTGTATCTGGAATATTCTCGATTATATAGGGTGTAATTTAAATTATGTCATTAATTTCAGGTTGTGATTCCTTGTCATATTTTATGAAAAAATGTCATATAAACGTGTGTCCTAGCTTGATTCGTTTCCGAGATACGGGGTGATAAAGTTTCATCTTAAAATCGGCATTTCATAAATAAGTCAAAAGTTTTTTGACGATTTTGATGAAACCTGGTGTGGTCATTGGCAGTAACAAGGGGCTTCTTTTCATAAAATTATATTTCAAATTATAATTGGCAGATGGTTACCTATTTGATATTTATAGTAAAAATCATTGTACGCCACTGTTTTTCCCTAAGTTTAATATTTTTTGCAGAAAACAATTATTTAAAATACAGGTTCCTTACAATGCTGTGGATTTCAAATCAAAGTCATTGGCGTTGAAATGGTGGTTACGCACCATCAAAATTCAGAAAGTTGTGTGAATGATCTTTTTCTCAGTTACCTATTCCATATTTCCTTGAAATTCTATTTAATCACAAATGTATTGTTGAGTTTTGATAAAAACAGTTGACAATAATGGGCCCAGAAACACAACAAACAACCAGTCCATCAACGACGAAACCAATAAAAGAGTTCAGGTAGAAATAAATTAATTAAGGAAATCTATTATAAGAGAGTTGTATTTTTAAATGTTTAATTTGATAAAAATTTTAAATTTAGAGAAAAACAGTGGCGTACAATGATTTTTACCATATTTATCAATCAATTCAATCAATCAATTTATTTATTTACCGTATACAGAATTACAATATAAAATGGACAATGTGATAACAATGGTGGTAAATAAATACAGAGTGCCCAATAAAGGTTTCCCTTGTGCATGGGCAGTATTTACATTTTTTTTCCATACAGTATTTTACATTTTACGTTTTAAAATTTACATTTTCTCACAATACATAGCAGGGCCTCAGTTGCAGAATTTTTATGAGTTAGTTTTTAGTAATAAAAGCTAGGCATCATGACAAATAATGAGGTACAGCCTAAAAATATAAATCTTGAACATGGGCTTTTAATAGTCATTATTTGCTTATGATGTATTTCTAGGTAATGCTAGTATTTGATTATGATTTTATATAAACAAATTCATTTGTAGTGTAAAGTAGGTTATTCGATTATAGTCATACGCAAATATGTCAGCTACGTGTAAGTGAATATTAAACAAACATTTAAAGACGAGGTACAGACAACTAAAAGGGGTTAATTGAATACACAGATTTTTTGTTATTATTTTTGTTTCAAGATCGAGTTTGTTTATGAGTTTCTGTTGATACGTAAATGTATATATTCTCGGGGTGTCTCATGGATCCATATCTTAAGTTTTTTTTTGAAAGCTTTGAAAGGATGGATATTTCTCAAGTTATCAGGTATGTCACTGTATAGTACAGGGCAGAGGTAAGTGAGATATCTTTTGTTTTTTGTTGTTGTAACTTTTGGTATTTTTGTGGTTTTGGGTTTGAAGCGGGTATCATGCTGGTGTTCGATTTGGTGGCAGGAATTTTTGTGTTTGTAGTGGTGGAGAATTAAAGCTTGAAAGTAGAGTTGTCGGATATCTAGTAGATGTGTGTCTATGAATAAATTATTTGTTGGACATCTATAGGGTTTTCCATATATTACTTTTAAAATCCATTTCTGCGTGTTTTGTAGAGTTTTTAGTTGGTTATCAGTGATCCCTCCCCAGATTTTTATCCCATAGTTGAGGTGAGTTTGTATTAACGATGTATATAGCATGTTTAGATATTTTATATCAAATATATTATTATAAAATTTAAATTTGTTGATCATGCATCTTAATTTCTTGGTGACATAGTTTGCATGGTGATTCCGACTTAGATGGTTGTCTATTACAATCCCTAGGTATTTAATGTGTTTTTTTGATTGAATTTGTATGTTTTGTGAATTAGCTTTTATATTTAGGACATCGTAGGAAGGCAGATGGTTGGTTTGATTTGAGAAGGGCACAAAGAAGGTCTTATCGTAGTTAATTGTCAAGAGTCTATTCCCAAAGTAGTCTATAATGTTAAGGAGATCTTGTTCTACTTTGTGTTTTAGGTTTGCCCAAGTATTGTCTTGGTAAAATATGGTAGTATCGTCGGCGAAACCTATGATACTTCCTTCAGTGGTTGCTTTAAAGAGATCGTTAATATATAAATTAAACAAGAGCGGCCCCAAGACGGTTCCTTGTGGCACTCTGTATTCTATTATTTTCTCGGAGCTTAGTTTATCATTGATTTTAACGCATTGCAGGTGACACTTCGCTGCTTACAATCTGAGATCTCATGAACATCATGAAAACAAGCCCCTTGTTACTGCCAATATACACACCAGGTTTAATGAAAATTGGCGAAAAGACTTTTGAGTAATTAATAAATAACCGATTTTTTATTAAAACTTAGACCGGGGGATAGCGACAGATTTTGGGACACAATTTTACTCAATATGCCTTTTGGAGGACAGTATTGTTCGTATATCCTCATGATAATAATGCATGAATCAAAGAGTTGTCGAGGGTTCTTCATATTAAAAAATAATAATGATATTTTCGAAAAATGATATGTTTCGGTACGATTTCAATCAGGCATACCATTAGGATGGGCGGGGAATTCCTTTTTTCAAATACAATTTCACGTGACCATACCAGCCATTCGGACTCACCTAACGGCCTGCCAATGGTTTTTCGAGTATTTTAGTTTTATTATTCCACCACGAAACGCATGGCAGCCTGATTAAAATCGTAACCGAATAATAATAATAATAATAATTTTTTAATATGAAGAACCTACGACGACTCTTTGATTCATGCCTTGTTTTCATGAGGATATACGGACAGTACTGTCCTCCAAGAGGCATACTGAGTAAAATCGTGTACCAAAATCAGTCACTATCCCCCGGTCTATTATCAGGACAGCCAGGTCGCTCCTGCTGGTTTCATCGGTTGACTCTGAATTATGTAGGTCTGTTTTTGGGATTAATCTCAGCTCATGCTTGCTTGGAATGCGCATCAACCAACCGGGAAGGTGCTGTAGGTTTTCCGGATTTTCTACAGCTGAAAAATGAGTCGCCCCGGAGCTCTACGACAAAATAATAATAGCCATCCTCTTCACGCACAAGCTATGCCTTTGGGGATGGGCCATAGAATAGCAAAATTATTTTTTGAAAATAAGAAAAAGATTGATTCGAAAGACCAATCAAACAGAGAATCAATTATCAGAATAATATTTTATAATAGTTAAAAACAACAGAATGAAATGATTTATAATACGAATAAAAATTCATCTAATGTGTATTTTATGTGAACCAATAAAGCATCACGATAGTCGTAGAATAAGATTTCATGTATCTGAATTCGTCAATGATGGTAAGTGACTGAAATGAAAATACTAAGTAATCGCAAATCTCAATAACCTAAACTGTTCATAACATAAAACCATTAGTGTCAGTAAACATGTTTTGCTAGAAACTCTTCATCCAGGTTAATCCTGGGATAATTAATTTTTAAAATGTTAATCATAAGATGTCCTTAAATAAAAATTAATTATATACCTGGTCCATTGGACACATGATATTTTTATGGTATTGCTCTTGTTTACCTGACAAGTACGCACTGATGATGACTTTGTAGTCGAAAGCGCTTTGCTACAATTTTATAAATAAATTTCTGCACGAAATACAAACATTTTCTTCTCCAATAAAACCATTACACTTGAAAAATTAACGAAATAAAATTTCATCAAAACGTCATTTAATAGTATCTAAAAACGTAAATCCAACAAAGTATCCGCAATTCAATCGGCAATAACGTAAAATAGATGGAAACAAAATGTGTAAGACATAAAACGATCAGAATCGAAAACTAGCAGATTTTGTGAAGGGGATAAGAGAATAAAGAACAACGCTTGTAGGGAACGATTAACTCGTTATAAAAGTTGCTCTTTAATCTCCTAGATGCCGCTTACCAGTAGATTCACCACTCATGCACTATTCACTGTGAAATTCACCGGAACGATCATGTTCTGATATAGTGTGCTTTCAATTGTGTATTTGGGCACCTACGTTCATGGAAAAGTTTCAAATTCTGGCGGAGGAGCACGTTATGGAATGACCCGACACTGGTTATGTCTCTCGTGAGAAGAGTTTTAGGCGTGAAACACTAGTAAAAGTTTCATCATCATCTCAAACAGATTCACATAGATGGCCCGAGTTTCCTAAAACGCCTGCAATCTACAATGGCCTGATTTTGATCTTGACCAGCGGCCCTTTTTTTTCTTAGGCATGACTTATTTTCTCTTCTTTATTTTGTTAGAGATGTGAATTATTGGGTATTTGGATAATTTATACATTTAGAACAGCTATTGAGCGTTAATATTCTCTTAGGTAATACTTTGTGCTGTTGTTGAATACAGTTTCGTGCGTTTTTTTGTTTGAGAGCTACGTTTGTAGAAAAAATCTTGTGTGCATTTCGAGCACAAAGTGTGATTGCCGCTCTACAGAGATTACCTTAATTCTTTTTATCAAGCTGCAATCTATCACTTTTCGCTCTAAATACACGAATAGATATTGTAGGTTTGTTTACAAGTTCGCCAATGTTGGGATGTCGGCTTGCTTTCGCAACCCATGCAGTCTAGTATATCTGTCACTATTTGGACGATCCTGAGTCCTTGGTTCTGCATCCTTTTCAGTATCAAACATTGTGTCTTAGGATAGTTGCAAAGCACTGGACATGCTGGAACAGCATTTCTTTAGTGTCACATGGCAGTTTGGAGCTATGCGTGCGTGCAATAAGGGGGTGGGTCCGCTTTACAGCGGCCGACTTCATTTGGATGGCCAAGCTGACAGGTTGAAGCATGTCCAGGTGCTCCCGGAATCGCTGACATGCTCTGGATAAAACGGCGAGCGGCTTTCGTTGACTCATACCTGCTCTAAAAGTGCTGCCCTCGAGGTATGAATATAACAGCTTGACCACGAAAAGAGGCAAGTGTGGTCTTTTCATTATGAAGATGTTATCCTTAGTCCTGACCTTGTCGCAGATCCAACAGGATCATCATTGTCATGGCCACTTGGGAGGACGTGGAACGTCCTTGCCTGTAGCTTTTTCGGTACAAGGTAAATCCTTTTCTCCAACTTGAAATTTTGCATCTTTGAAAACCAGTAGCCGAACTTTGTTTGGTTGTGATCCTTCTTCGGTTCTATTTGTGGTGTTTCTGGATATCAATTGCTTCCCGGAAGAGCCTTGGATTATCGTTTTTGAGAGTATGTTCTGCAACAGCGGATTTTTCCGTGTGTCCTAACCGACAACTGGCCTTGTGCTCTTTGATTATTGTATTGACGGAACGATATAAACGCTGCCACAGGAGCATGGAATAAGATGTACCCCAGAAGAGTTTCGCATGTGTCATTTGTTTTTTGTCTTCCCGAAACCCCGGAAAATCATCATGTAAGTAACGATAGCCACGAAGGCCTTTTACAATTTAATATTATATGGTTATTGTGCCGACAGTCTACAACATCTTATTTCCGTAAACCACAAAGTAGGCTATATTACTAAGAAGATTAGGTCAAAATCTTTCGGGTTCAAATGGAAGTTGGCGTAATGAAGTAACTTACTTGTAAACGTTGTTGTGATATTTATTGTAGGAAGCGTAAGCTAAAAGCACACCAAAACCGGGTCCCAACGAAAAGAAGACTTGTGTGGCAGCGTCCACCCAAACCTGAGATACAGAAAATTAGATATTTCATTTTATGAGAAGTCCCTAAGAAGTGAGTTGTGGGTCGTTTACGTATTTGATATGGGTACAGTGACTGGCTCATTTCTAACGAACCTATTTTTTTTCTAAAAAATATTTATCGTTTATATAAATGAGAAATAACGTTGGGCCTATCACTGATCCTTATGAAACACCAGAATGTAAATGAGTAGGTTCTGAATTTTGATATAATACGTTAGCTAAGTTTTTTGTGAATCCGAATTGCGATTCTGTAAGGATATTCTGGGTATTCAGATATGACCCTATTTGTTTTGAGTAGTTTTGAGAAACTTGGAAGTAATGAGATATGGCAAAATAAGTATAGGAAGTCTTTACCTTGAAGAAGTTAATGATTTTGTGATCTACGGGTGAGATTCGAAAAAGGTTTTGTTTTTTCATTACCATTTTAAAGATCGACGGAGTTGATTTCCATTTTGAAATTTAGACGGTGTTACAAACTCTGCACAGGAGAATGGAGATTGCGTTAAAATTTTTATTCATTTGCCAACAGAAACGACATTTCTTATATAATTAACAATTTTTATTGTTTCACTAATTATTAAGTAAAAACGTACCTCTGCTGATCCTATTGCACTGAAATTTGGGCTCAGATAATACTGTATCCCCTCTGCCGAACCGGGTAGAGTAATGCCTCTGACCAGCAGTATCAGCAAAACGGCATAGGGGAAAAGGGCCGTAAACCACACCACTTTCCCAGATGTGGATATACCTTTCCATAACGAGAAGTAGCAAATAATATAAACAGCTAGAAGGCACAAGGCGATGTCCCATTTGATGTCACCTAAATCATGCAACCCAGCGCTTTGATGGAGTTCTAATATGGCACGACTGAAATAAAAAAAAATCGATAGAAAGTTGAGCAGGTTCAGTTTTGGATTACTAACAGTCCATTTGTTATTTTTGTAATGTTTAATATGCATTTTTTTCATATTGAAAATGTAATACCGATTTCCATTTCATTTTCTAGATTTTCAGTAATAAAGGTCTTTGCTGGAAAGCTGTTTGATGAAGTATCGTCTGATCTAAATTCTTTGGAATTACTGTGGATTATGATTCGTTGATGACTGAAAATTTCAAAGGAGCATCAACTACGTACACATTAATTTCGTTAAGAAATAGATAGAACAAACCATTGATACAGATTGGTACCGGCCGTACTACTATTTGAAATACTTGGAATATTTTCAACAGACACGTTGACAGTTTTCAAAATACGATTTTAGTCTTGTTTTCTTTAAATGAATGGTTCATTTCCTTCGAATCTTCGAATTTGATTGAAACTTTTATGTGATAAAGGAATTTTGTTTGCTTCATTATGAATAGAAATTGCAAATATGTAATCTTCTACTGAAATGTAAATCGACACGAAAATGTGTTTTTATCTACTTCAGGCTATTATACTTTGAAATAATAAGATTTGTCTTTAAAATCGTAACAACAGCATGCAATCATTGTTGAGTGATCTTAATTGCACTCATAGCATCTGCTTTCAGATGAAATATCTACTTTTTTTAATATCGGATCTGTAAGAAAAGAGTGTACCTATATCCAGAAAATTAAATTGTGATCGATCAATAACAAGGAGGGAGTTGTCTTTCAATAGTTTGGGATAATGTTTTACTTACTTGAAGTATTCCGAGGCTGCCGATGCAAACCTGGCATCTGACCCTAAAGGAAACGTGATTTCTGATCTATTCAATTCGGAGTAGTTTCTTGATGGAAAATCAAACTGAAACAAAATAATTGAAGGCTATATACCGAGTGAGTCAAATTTCAATTGATGTATGTGGATACTGATAATGGAAAAAAACGAGTTAGTTAATTTGCGGCAAAGTTGCATATTCTGTTATTGAGATATATCTTTTGACCTGGTTTGTTTCACATACTCAATAATAGTGCTATTCATTTCTCAATAGGATGTTTCGTTTTGTTAGGCCACCACCACCTTATTTTTTCAAATACATGCATGAAATGTAGATCTACCCTTGTATTAGATCTTTTTTCGTTTATAAGAAATGCAACGAGCCTAACAAGGTGACCTACTATAGCGAGGAAGTAGAATTACTCACTTATTACCTACTACTTGTAAATGTAAAAATGTAAAATATAAGTTTAGACCTATAAACGGAGTTTGAAACACAGGAAAACTATGAGAAATGAATTTATTTTAAGTATTTTTGCCATAGTTTACAAAAATCCATTATCTGAATGTCATAGTATTGTATCACAGAATTCCTGAAATAGTGATAAAATTGTTTCAAATTTTGTTTCAAAATGTCATCCAATTACACGGGTTCCACTTCAATCAATTTAGTCAAGAGAAGAGAAGGAAGTATATTTGTAAATTGTTGAGAAATATAATTTTTCACTCATTTAATTTTTCGAAAAGGTGCTTGAAACACCTACATAGTCCTAAAATTCTAATCTGAAGAAAATTTTTCGAGGTCATGCCATTTAACCCCACTTTCTGTGTTTTTTCGAAAATATTTTTTTAAATCTGCATTTTCAGTGGTCACGTGATATGCACAATCCATTATAGAAAATATTTTATATTTTTTGATACTGTATTAATAAGCTTATTTGTCTGTCAGATATAATTCAACGTCCGTACGGGTGAGTAGTAGTTTTCCATCACATATTTGTTGGAATGTACTTACTGGTCGACAATTGGGAGTATTCCAAGGGTTGTCGCAGGTAGTCCATGGTAACAAATCGGTGAACGAAGCGAAAAAGAAACGCAAAGCCCAGGCTATTATCACATTGTAGTAAAAGTCCACATAAAAGGCTATCAAAACGACAGCATATCCTATACCTGAAAATTATATATTGTAAATGAAATAATATGATTCACTAACACAATTTAGAAATATAAAGGCATATAATAATATGTTCGTTTAGGCCAATCAATAGAGCATTTTTTTCTAACAAAATTACTAGTTGAAAACCGACTGTGCCATCACATGGAAGACAGTCCGCAGTTCTATTCTGTTATGTTTTCGACTGGCAACTGTCATTTATTAATTTGTTATAAACATTTAAATAACAAAAAACGTATTTTTAAAAATTGTTTTGCTTATACAGGGTCTTTCGCGACGAGCGTTCGTTAGGAATATATGGAGAACGATTCAAAATATTTTGTGGTAGTGGGTTTTATAAAATTGCCTTCTCAACTAAAATATTTTCAACTTCCGGTCTATTTCCGTTATACCGGAAGTTGAGAGCAACTTTCTTATTTCAAATGGAACACCTTGTATTTTATTACATTTTTAATCATCCCATTTTAGGCCCTCAACTTCCGGTATAACGGAAAGAGACCGGAAGTTGAAAATATTTTAGTTGAGAAGGCCATTTTGTAAAACCCACTACCACAAAATTTCAAGTTATTATTTTGAATCGTTCTCCATATATTCCTAACGAACGCTCATCGTGAAAGACCCTGTATAATGAAAACTAATAGAGCAATCTGGTTGTGGTTGTGGAGTAGATAATTGAAATACGATCAAAATGAAATGTTTTACGAGCCGATCGGATCCTTAATAACGGAGGAAAACCGAAAAACCGAAAAATTTAACGATTTTTTTTTAAATATTCATAACTCCGCCATTTTTCAATAAACAGGGTTGACTCTTCTCATGAAAGTATTGAATCATGTGTACTTCGTGTGTACACAAAAAGGCTCTGGCGGATCATTAGTTTTGGCACAATTGCAACTTGAATTTTTTTTTCACTATCTTGCTGTGTACCTGGATGCTCTTGTGATAGTCCGATTTCAATTTCTGGAACAGATTTTGAAAGTAGAAGTACAGTACCACAAAATGTATATTCGCATTTTGCGCTAAAAGGCTGCCAAATGGGTGAAAAATTCTTGCAAACATGAGTGAAAGCAGCTGAGCTGGTGAAAGAGGTCGAGTGGTAGGAGAGAGCGTGAGATGAAGGGAAGCGTATCATCACGTAAACCGTTCATTAGAAGAATTGGCATGCATTTTTCACCCATTTCGCACCATTGTGGTACTATACTTTTTCTTTCGTAATCTGTTCGAGAAATTGAAATCGGATACTGCAAAAAAAATTAAAATGGAATTGTGCCAAAATTAACGATCCGACAGCGCCTGTTTTGTGCACACAAGAAGTACACATTTAATACTTTCATGAAAAAGGCCAATCCCACTTCTTGAAAAATGGCGGAGTCCTGAATTTTTCAAAAAAATCTAAATTTTCCGGTTTTTCCAGTTTTTCTCCGTTACTAATGATCCGACAGGGTCGTGTCAATGGATTCATTTTTAACGAAACCATGTTGTTCAGGAGTAATATATTTTTCGGCTTACCGATAACTGCAAAACAAAATTAGTTCAAACACTTTTACCGGTGCACACATTATAGTCATAGGTCTGTAATTTTCGATAATATATAATATATAAAAATTGGAGTGACTAGTGCTGTTTTCCATTCAGTTGAGAAACAATTTTTTGATGAAGGGATTGCCTCAATCAATCACAAAAAGCTTTGATAACACAAGGTGGTATAACATCTATATTCCCTGATTTCTTGGATATCAATTTTTTATCGCATTATCATTGTCCGATTGTGTAACTGAATTCAATGAAAAACTGTCGTTGAACGCACTGAAATATTATGTAGAATTAATGCTGCATATTGACTTTTTTAGTCATATCCTGAAGAAAAAAAATTTCAAATGCATTGGCTGTTTTTTTTCATCAATGATTTAACTTTTGTGAATGAAGTTTTCCTCGTTTGTACCACTTTCTCTCTTATTATTGACGTAATTCCAAAAATTACAGACAGCGACCGCCAAAAAGTATGTACCATATGGGAAAAAAGTTCATTATTAGCGTATTAGAAAAACATTTCTATAGGGAAAAGTTTGTGCATGTCCGATAACCTAAAAATCGATTTTGACATATGTCACGTGACCACTAGTATGGCAGCAAATTGGAAAAAAATACCATGAAGAGGCCAATACTCTAACAATAAACTTTTTTTTCGGCAACCATCCGGGAAGTGTTCCCTTCCCGGACACTTTTTCTTTGGGAAAGTAGTACTTCCCGACCTAGTCCGGGAAGTACGTACTTCTCCGGGAAGTACGTACTAGGCCGGGAAGTGCTCGAATTTTAATATAAATATAAATAAGACAGCCAGGGTAGTTTCCTCTTGATCAAAATTCTATTTTATGTTCCCCCCTGTACATCGTTTCGAAATTTAGAATTTTGATAACTTGAATACGAGTATTCTGTAATGCACCAATTTTTATGAAGAATCAAATTTTCTGATATGGTACATAATTTTTAGCGGTCACTGTATATTTTTAGTTGCATCTATATCAACCTTTTCTGCATGTTTCTTTTTTTTATGATTTAATCAAACTACAAAGTGATTTTCACCTTTGCGGTAAGTTGTTCACTTGGGATATGCGCCGCCAACTATTCAGCAACTATTGGGAAATAACTTCCCCTTTCATTTATATGTTCGATTGTTTAATTTTCACTATTGCTAAAATTAGTAAATATTAAAAAATTGAAGAATAATTAAATAAATAATACACACGAGATACAAGGCTATTCGTTGCTTCGACAGAATTGCGTTCTATGCATGCGTTTTCGTTTTGGCGCGGGACGATACTCACGTAAAGCTAGCAGAACCACTTTGGAATTTTCAAATTTTTTTCAGGCCATAATTTCAGGCTAATTTTAGGCTAATTTATTACCCTATTCCCAAATTTTTTGCTCTTCAATTCTGAGTGATATCGCGGGTTCTGCTAGCTTAACGTTAAGCTGGCAGAACCAAACCGCCAAACGAATGATTATGAAAAGTCTAAGCACACCATAATTCTAGGCTCATTTTAGGCTCACGTTTGAACCTATCACCGTTTTTTTTAAATGCGTTTTTTTTTAAATCCTGGGCTCTGCTAGCTTTACCGTTAAGCTAGAAGAACCCAACCATAAAGAAGCAACTTAGAACAAATCTAGTTGGACAATAATTTTAGGCTCTATTTTTGCTAATTTATTACCCAATTATATATTTTTTGCTCTTCAGTTGGAGGAAATATCTATGTTAGCTCAACACTGAGCTGGCAGTACCAAAAGGCTAACCGAATTGTTATGGAAAATCTGATCATTTTAGGGTCATTTTAGGCTCACGTTTGAACCCATCGCTTTTTTGGAATGCATTTAAAAAAAAATCCTGGGTTCTGCTAGCTTTACCGTGAAGCTAGTAGAACCCAGTATTTTCTTCAAAAAACGCATTCCCAAAAAAATCGGCGATGGGTTCAAACGTGAGCCTGAAATGAGCCTAAAATTATGGTGTGCTTAGACTTTTCATAATCATTCGTTTGGCGGTTTAGTTCTGCCAGCCTAACGTTAAGCCAGTAGAACCTGCGATATCTCTTACAAATGAAGAGCAAAAAATTTGGCAATAGGGTAATAAATTAGCCTAAAATCAGCTTAAAATTATGGCCTAAATAAAATTAGAAAATTCCGAAGTGGTTCTGCTAGCTTTAAGGGGGTCGGGACGATCGCATCAGTGATGACAGGCCTATCGGAGAGCCTCATTCAACAAACATCACGCTCATACAAAAAAGTCCTACTCCACGAACATGTAACATAAACAACTATTTTCATTAGATTTGGGAATAATAAGATTTCTTTTTAACCATTGTACAGATTTCTTTGAATTGACACTTTTTCATTTTCAGCCTGTGGAAGGGTAAAATTCCCAAAAAGCCATGTCAAGTTTAAAGAAAAGGTTTTAATGAAAGGAGAATTGTCCTAATTCCTCGGGTCTATAAAATCATTAGTGATGCTCCTTGCACTTGTAAAAATCTCGAGCTCGCTGTTCTGTCAATTATACACTCCCGCTAATCTGCGGAAACTGGGGTCGGAAAGAGATGATGGAATGCATTGTGAGTTCTTCTTTACGCCACAAAAGACATTTCTAGTGGTGGCTGCCTTCGAAAGCGCGAGCAAGGATCATTAACGCTCACAGGACATTCGGGGAATCGAGAGACGGATGACGCATGACATGAGGGAAGATTTTTATGTAGAACTCAAAAGTGAAATAGTTATTACATAAGCAGAGAAGAAAATTCTATAATACATATACCGGGTGCCCGTATTTTGAGCTCCACCATGGGGATCTCAGTTATTATAAGAGATACGAGGTCGGTTAAATTAGGGCAAAGTTGGGCGTTCTCATGCTAAACAATTATCTGAAAGAAAATTTGATATGTCATTTTTAGTTTTTAAATTATTGGAAAAAAACGGAAATTTGTAATTTTCGTTTTTATTTTTTCAAGCGAAAACCAAAAGAACAAGACGTTTTTAACTAGAACATTCTTGAGCCACTTTTTTACAAGGAATCTAAATCTATCCTCGCATTTTCCAAGGCGTTCTTGATGCCAGAGTTACAACAATCAACTTTGGTTTTTCTTATGAGCGCCATATTGGATTTTTGCCTTTTTAAAAACAGTTTTTTTTTTCTGATCACAACGATGTATCACAAAATATGATCGAATCTCAGATGCTGATCAAAATTAGGAAAAATTCGTTTTTGCGAAGAGTGCTTTGGAAAAGAACGCCAACAATTTTGTTTAACAAACTGAATTTTGACAGTTCAGTTAAATATTCGAGCAAAACTTTTAAATTCTTTCAAGTTCTGATGTCATTTTCAAATGAAGAAAAGCGTGATATGCTTCAGATTTATTACGCCTCGCATCGAAATGCGCAAACTACGTCCGAAACAAATCTCCAGCGGTATCCAGAGAGAGAGCAACCAGCACAGAATTATTTTCTATTGCTCCATAGAAATTTAGCCGATTATGGTTCATTTGTAAAGCCTAGACGAAGGTACAACGATAGAGAGAATGTAAATGAGATAGCAGTTTTGCAAGCGGTGAGTGAAATAGAAAAAAATTTACCTAGGATTTGAATCTTTTTCCTTTAGGTTCAAGATAATTGGTCCGTTTCCACACGGGAAGTTGCAACAAATCTTGGCATATCACATCAAGAGGTGTGGAGAATACCAAAGAAACACAAATATCATCCATTCAAAATTCACATCACCCAAGTTCTCCATCCTGGAGATTCTGGTCGCCGGGAAGATTTTTGTAGATTCGTAATGAACCAGTTGGAGCAAAATCCAAATTTTTTACGTAATGTAATATTCGCGGATGAATGCAAATTCACAAACATGGGTATGTTCAATCGACTCAATGAACACATTTGGTCCATTGAGAATCCACACGGACATCGAGAACGGCGGCCGCAAGTACGCTTCTGCGAAAATGTATGGGTTGGTTTGTTGGACGACACAATAATTGGCCCATACATTTATGAAGAAAATCTGAATGCCGATCGTTATTTAAATTTTTTGAGGACCTTCCTTACGGATTACGTTGACAACAACATTCGTCTCAACCGGCTGAATAACCTCTGGTTCAAGCAAGACGGCGCACCGCCGCATAACGCTAGAAGAGTTGCTGAGTGTTTGTCAAAAATGTTTCCCGGTAAGGTGATTTCGAACAACGGAGACACACGTTGACCAGCGCGGTCACCTGATGTTTCTCCGCTGGATTATTATTTATGGGAACTATGACAGATTTGGTTTTTAGAACCGTACCCATCGATACTGATGAACTGATAATCACCACTATTAGGACTAAGATAAGAAGACGGAACATACCGCGAGCTATTTAGAATCTGAGGAAACGAGTAGAATTGTGTTTAGAAGTCGAAGGTGGAGTATTCGAGCATCTTTTATAACTTTGTTTTGTTTTGTTTTGCAAAGAATAAACTTCTAACTTATCATGTCGTTCATAATTCAAAATCTTAGTTTTTAAGTAGGTAAGCTTGATGGAAATGTGAATGTTCCAGATCTAAATTCAATTGAACTATCAAGATTTAGTGTGTTAAAATTGTTGGCGTTCTTTCCAAAGCACTCTTCGCAAAAACGATTTTTTCCTAATTTTGATCATCATGTAAGATTCGATCATATTGTGTGATACATCGTTGTAATCAGAAAAAAAAAACTTTTTAAAAAGTCAAAAATCCAATATGGCGCTCATAAGAAAAACCAAAGTTGATTGTTGTAACTCTGGCATCAAGAACGCCTTGGAAAATACGATGATAGATGAAGATTCCTTGTAAAAAAGGGTCTCAAGAACGTTGTAGTTAAAAACGTCTAGATCTTTTGGTTTTCGCCTAAAAAATAAAAACGAAAATTACAAATTTTCGTTTTTTTCCAATTGTTACCACTTCGCCGCGGTCAATTCTAAAATGACACATTGATAAGAACAAGGGATGAGTGTTCACCAGATTATGAATAATAGTTGTGTAAGCGTTTTTGTTAGGAGATAAGTGATAGGATATATCGGGATGGGATGGGGAAGTCAGTTGTATTTAGAATTCGGTGTAATATAGTAGAAAATATATCGGAGTTTTCTATTGAATTGAAGTTATCAATTTCCCATCACCAATAGGTAAAGTGTATTAACAAAAGTGTATTAACACAATGATTTAAAAACTAAAAATGACGCATCAAATTTTCTTTCAGATAATTGTTCAGCATGAAAACGCCCAACTTTGCCCTAATTTAACCGACCTCGTATCTCTTATAATAACTGCGATCCCCATGGTGGAGCTCGAAATACGGGCACCCTGTATTATATAATACAACCATGACTTTTCATAACAAAGAATATCAGTTAGCAGATAAGACATGCTTAAGTAATAGTCACCAGGCCCTGGCCCCTTTCATTTGATGATTACCACATATTTTATACTTCGTGAGGCGCCTGTCCTTTCTGAGTCCGACAACTTTTTCCTTTGCCATTTTCCCCGATTCGACCGCTTTTTCGCTCGGAAAACTCCGAAACATGGCGATTTCCCGGGGTCTTATAAATTTTATAACACATTTTTTCTTTTTATCAAAGGGAGTGGAAATTTGTTTTGGATAACGAGGGTTACTTTGTCCGACAAAATTTTGTCTGCTGTTGTCGAGTCCGACAACCTAAACATGCCAAAATACCGGGGTATTGAAAATCAGTTAACACAAAACTAATTTTTACAGGATTGTTTAAAAAAAATTAGTGAAATTGAAGGGTCATATTGTCCGACAAGAAAATGAGAAAACATTTTCAAGAGAACGATTATGTTTTTTTCTTAGCTACAAATGAAGTTGCAAATATTCATGAACAAATTTAACGTAAATCTATGACCCCGCAAACTCCTTATGGAATTTGGGTACCTGTGGATTTTTTTGAATTTTTGGTATGAAGTAGTTCATGTAATTCTCAACCAATGTTACCATTGCTAGGGGGCGTTGAAATCACCCCTTGCGCAGATTAGACTATTTATTTTTGAATCCGGTAACAATATTTTCACTTGTTTCATTGTTGCTAATGTTGCACAATATTGTGCTGTTTTATAAAAAAATTCAAACCCTTCCCTCCAACTCCTATAACAAAATGCAACAAATTACGTCTCGCGTGCTTTTAATTGTATCGACGAATGTTAGGGGCGTTGAAATCATCCTTGCTCGGAATAGACTATTCATTATTATAGGCGGAAACCATATCTCTACGTATTTTAGTTTAGATTATGCTGAAAAATTGTGTGATTTTTTATAAAAAAAAAATCTAAAACCCTACCACCAACCCCTGTTTCAAAACTCGAAAAAAAATAATTCTCGACTACTTGTAAATGCGATATACAAAATAAATGATTCAATCAGCTCAAATTTAGGAAATCGTACAAGTGTTTAATTTCCCCTTTTACTACCTTCAAAAAAATCTTGGTGGATTTCGCTGACTTCTTAGTAGGGTGTAGTTCATGTTATTTGAATATCAACTATTAGGGCGAAAATCTTGAAAATAAATAAAAATTATACACCAACAATTTGAATTTGAACATTTATTTTGATAAAGCATTTACAAGTAGTCGAGAATTGATTTTTTTCTTGTTTTAAAATTGGGGCTGGGGTAAGGGGAAGGTTTCAGATAATTTATTTTTCATAAAAAAATTACGCAATTGTTCAGCATAATCTAAACTAGAATACGTAGAGATATTGTTTCCGCCTATAATAATGAATACCTAGTCTATTCCGATCAAGGTATGATTTCAACGCCCCCTAGCATCAAAACTATTTGTTATTGGGGCTTGTAACCCAATTAATTTCTATTCAAAATAACTTGAACTACATCATATTAAAAATTCAGAAAAATCCACAGAAATTTTTTCTTTTTGTGCTCTTCGGGGGAGGGGGGATAATAATAAAAAGTGCGATTTCCCTTTTTCATGAATGTTTAAACATTCGACGATACATTTAAAAGCACTGGAGAAATGTTTTTTCTGCGATTCGTAACAGGAGTTGGGTGGAGAGGTGGGGTGGTAAGAATTTTTTTATAAAACAGCAGAATATTGTGCAACATTGGTTGAGAATTATATGGACTACATCATACCAAAAATTCAAAAAAATCCACCGGGTCCCAAATTCCATAAGTAGTTTGCGGGGTTTTAGAAAATTTTTAACAACATTAACGAGTGCAGAAGGATTTAAAACATGATGCACCGATAGAGTATACAATAATTACGAATGATACTTTTACAATTACAGGAATGGCGAAAAGTGTTTGAAACAGTAACCTTCAAAACATTGTAGAGAAGAAAACTGTCAATTTTTCAAGGTTGGGCCCATGAACACTATTGATCAGCTTGACTTGAACTTCATCATATAAAAAATTCAGCAAAACAGTTACAGGGAGAGTTATAATAAAAATATCCTTTTCGCTATTTTTGTCATCACCTAGTGTTTGTCTCATACTGTATATCACTTTCGTTTAAGAAGTATGTTGAATGGTTCGTGGTCAAGTACCCCTAAAGCTCAAAATATAAAATAAAAATATACAAAATGTCATCGTAAAAACTGTCACTTCTTGACCACCCTGTTCAATATGTTGAATTTATTAATTTTGACATATTCAAACGATGAGCATATCAGTGTGTTACTTGGTTTGATCACATCTTCACTTCATAGGGTTGATTGAGAATTTCATTTGGAATAATGCTGGACTCCCCTGTATCCAACAATATTTTTTATCAAAAACCAGTAAAAGTATTGCTTTATGGGCAAGCAATATTCTTCGGGTAAAACATTTTTATTTAACATGTTTTCCTGAAAGCAATATTACTTTAAAGAAATGGTCATTTACCAACTTTGACACCCTGTTCTCGAAAACTAGTCATAGGATTGAGTTGGACCCATGGACACTTTTGATCAGCTTGACTTGAACTACATCATATCAAAAATTCATCTAATTTCACCTGGACTCATTTTCCATAAGAATAGTGCCCGGGGTTCTTTGAATGAGAACTTTCCCCAAATCACCGTTGTATACAGAGTATCAACCCTTTATTGCGAAAGAGAATATTATTTTTTCAGCCTTTATGTCAACCCTGTTTTTCCATTAGCAACGAAACAATCATCAATCAGCTGGTTGACGTACTGAGAGGTAATGAGAAAACGCAATCAGTATTTCCTTCCCTGAGTGTTGGCATTACAAGTGAGACTGAACATGAAAGAACGTGGATTTAAGCTTCCCTCTATTGTCAAATAGATGCATGCATATAGAATATCTCAAAGAGAATTTAACATTAAATTCCGAAGATTTGCTTTTCAGTAAAACAACTTTTTTGTAGTGTTCTAGGAAAGTCAGCTAGTTATCACCAACGAAACCAATTGCTCTTCTTTGGTTGGAAAATGAAACTTTGAGTATATGTTCAGGATCTGAATTCCATTTTGAGACAAGAGGAAGGGAGAGTATAAAAGTAATGAGAGATAATCTGATATCTGATCTGATCAGAATATCGTGGAGAATATTAGTTCAACCGCGAGATGGAATCAACTCGACTTGAAAGACAAATTTTTATACAACCGCTTACCAAAGTAGCGTTTGACACTTTCAGATCTCAACGCAAAGTTGACGTTCTCCGAGAAAGGCCATTGAAGAAACGGTCGATCTCCACAGCTTTTGTTGAAAACGAACCTATTCTTGCTTGATGGAAACATTCTAAGGTCGGGTTGTACAAAACAAGTTCAACAACAATTCAGTTCAGTTGCTTTGGATTAGCCAATGATATTTCTAGTTCCTTAGCAACTCAACTCAGTTTAGTTGAACTGTTGTTGAACTCATTTTGCCAACCCGCCCTAAGTATCGGCATTCGGTAATTTTTTTTCATAAGCAACTTGTGTTCCTTCTGTTAGAGATGTGAAGTATTGGATATTTGGAAAGCTTATACATTTGGGATTACTATTAACCGTTAATTTTCTCATGTATATATTATTATTTGCCTAAGTTGAATGAACTGTCGTAGTCCAAGAAACGATGAAGCAGCCCAATGTTAAATGTGCAAAAATTAATATTCAAAAAAATAAAAATATGAGCGTATAGGAAATTAAAATTCAGGACGAGTTTCTATTTCATGCGACTCGATCCTGATTATCGAACATAAAAATTGGCAAAGTTGCGAAAAGCGGTTTTTTGTTAATAATTAAAATATTACAGCTCCGATCAAAAAAAGTTGAATTAGAAAATTGTAGGTATTAAAAAGATCTATCATTTAAATAACGTAAAATTTAGTTATATCGAAAAAACCGTAAAAAATCGGGTTTCTATGACTCGTTTATTGTAAGGTATTGAAAATTGGTACTTACAGTTTTGCGTAGCCTATGGCAAGCCAAAAACGTCTTTTTCAAAAAATTTTTTTCAAAATATATGAAGTTTTCTCAAAAAAGATGCTCTCTCAATATGGCTACTCTTGCTCGGGGAATGATGCTACAGTAACGATTCAGGGCTTATTTTTTTCTGTAAGAGTTGTACTTTCGTATTATCGAATAAGTATATTGATTTTATTTATTTTAAGTGTCAAAAAATTACTTAAAAAATTGCACATTTTTTTACATGTTTTTTCTAAATAAATTTCCTAATTTTGTTTTTATAGAAATGACTTTTATGAAAATAGATTTCTATCATGACTTCACGCATTAAAAAAAAAATTGAATTCCTACGATCACTAGGAGCCGAGATAATTTTTTATTTAAAAAAAAATCTGGAAGGCGCAATAATCATCGTACAGCAGTCACCTTCATGGATATTGAGGTTGAATACCTATATTTTCGATAATAAAATACTAGGATATGTCTAGTTCATTTGCAGTATTATTAATTGATGAACAAAGTGAGGCGTGCAGGCGCGGAGCGATGCAATTTTAGCGGGTGGCGCAGTGGCGATACAAATACTGTTGACATTAAAGACACTTTCGTCCTGACAGTGTTATTGAAAAAGAAAAGAAAAGTTGTTGGTTTAATTTCAAGTACTAGTGTACATTGCAAAAGAAAACGTACGTGAACAACAAGCCGAGATACTCAATATTTTTCAAGACACTTTGAACGCACGAAATAAGTTTTCAGTGCTATCCCCACTCCGCCACCCGCTACAGCTATCGCGATCCGCGCCTGCACGAGTTATAGAAAATCCGATTTTTCACGGTTTTTTCGATATAACTCGAAAAGTATCAATGATATCAGAAAATTATAAGTGATTTAATTAATAGATCTTTCTGATACCTACAATTTACTGATTTGATTTTTTCGATCGGAGCTGTAGTTTTTTAGTTATAAACAAAAAACCGCTTTTCGCAACTTTGCCAATTTTTTAGGTTATGTTCGGTAATCACGATCGAGTCGCATGAAATAGAAACTAGTGATGAATTTCAATTTCCTATACATTCATATTTTTTGTTTTCGGATATTAATTTTTGCACGCACTTTTCCCTATTGCTTGGACTATCGATCGTTTTTATGTTTAAGAGCTGCGTTTGTAAAGAAAATCATTTGTGTATTTCGAGCACAAAGTGTCAATAGGCAGTTTGCGCATTTGGTGTTTTTCACTTATAAAACCTAATGTTATGCTTATGATTTTGACATCAGTCTTATAGGTATAACGTAATAATTACTATAAGCGTAAGGAAAAACTGTTTTTTTGTAATTTCGTTTCAATATGGCGACTTTTTGTTTACAATTTGAATGTCAAAATCACGGTCATATTTGCACAAGTGCGAATATGAGAGTTCATATTCACACTAGTGTGAATATGGAAATCAGTTTTGATGTTCATTTGGAAGTATGAATGGGATGCTCATAATTTCAGTAAATTCAGTCAACTCAGTAGATTCATTCTTTATTCGATTATCAACAATATAGGTAAATGCCTCCTCCGCGGCAGCTTCAATATTACTTAGCACATTATTTTCTGTATCAGAATCACTCATTTTCGTTTGAATTTAATCAGACAGTCCGTCAGGTAATTCAATATGTTTGTATCTATCCATGACAACTGTCAACTGACGGCTATATATCCGGCAGTGTCTCCGCTACCGACTTCCCGGCAACCAATCGCAACCATCATTCTAGACTCGTGCTATGTAAAGTACTAAGCAATATTAAAATAGTTATTGACCGATGCCCGTATTCAGTGTAATCCATGATTGTATATGAATAAATATTCCAACGAAATTACAAAAAGCCATGTATATAACACATTGCAAAATAGCGGGTTTTTTGCACACGACGTGTTGGACCACTCGCTACGCTCGTGTTCCAATGTTCACGTCTGATGCAAAAAACACGCTCATTTTGCAACTTGTTATATAAATAGCTATTTTTACACTATTTCTGAAAATAACGGAACCAATCAAAAACACACTCTTATAAAATAAATGACATGAGAGATGAAAAGTGCAGAGCGTTGCACAGTTTGTCTCTACCAAATCGAAACTTACAGGTATTTGAAATTATTTTCTGGTTTATTACTTATATCAAAAGGAACATGATTGGATATATTATATATAGGCGGAATTCTTTTTCAGTTTTTTATATCTTGATTCATTCATTTGTAGAGAGAATAATTTTCAATTACTTAATTAATTGTCCTCGTTGGAATTAATTAGTAATGTACTTAAATAGTTGAGTCGAACAAGCCATTTTATTTATTTTGTTGTTAATAAAATTTTGAGGTTATCTACTTTTTAAGGTAAACGTAAAAGCACCATGCGCAACTACTAAGAAACGTGTCTGTTTCTATACCGTATAATTTGTAATCATTTCGTAAAACTTCATTCCGCAAATAGCTATTCTTAAACAGAATCAATTTAATTTTACTTCGACTGAAACACAAAAATAATTATTTGTGTAATTTTTTTATGAACGATTCAAGAATATTTTGTAGACTGTTTCGCAAAGATTCAACAAATGCAGGATTTTTTTTAATGGTAATGATAACACTGAGCTGGGCAGCGAGAGATAGGTATTTCTGAAAAAAAAAGAAACATCTGCTTGCTTTGTTCGTGTTGAATTTCACTCAAACAAAATATATTTCTCTAGAAAAGCCGAACTCAGAGTCCAACGACATTATGTTACCATATAAATAAACTCATCCATTTCGATGCTACTAGTATCATCAGTAATAATTATTGGCAAAACATCATGTTCATTGCCTAAGGTTCCTCTCAAAAACTTGAATTTCTGTTCTATGTCAAGGGTACCTAGTTTACATCCAACAAGCTTCCAAAGATTCATAAAACACAGATCCGACCTATAATAGAGAAATATTTACATATTTCCAGTCTTACAACACCTAAACTCAAATTAAGGCTCTCGGATTACTTCTAAAAATAAGTAATCCATCTCGTAGGTAATATTTTGCTCACCGACAAAAAGTTCGAGTGATAACAGTTTTCCTAAAAATTGAAGGTGTTAAGAACGACCATTTTTTTAGAATACATCCCACACAAATTCTGTATGAATCTTTCATGAAATTATAAAAGACTTGAACTGTTCAACATAATAGTTGCAGTTTTATGTTTTTTGTTATTGTTTTGAATAATTCAGAGAATAAATATTGGTGAAAAAAATTTCAAAGCACTTACCACCATCTTTCTACCACGTTTCTATCCATAAAGCTTTTCTATTTAAATATTAGATTATTTCATGAAATGCAGGGGAAACTACATCTTTCAACATGTATAATACAATGATATCTGATATAATGATATCTGTGAAGCTTTCAGGACTATCAACAAAGGACCTTTTACGCCCAATTTCCCATTCGCCCAGTACATCAAGCGAAGATCATAAATGGACAATCAATATTCGAAAGCTTTTTCAGCGCAACAATCGAAGCTGGAAGCTTAAGTGTTCCGAAAAATGGTCATTCTGCTGTAACAGATTCTGGCTTCTATTTCATGACTCTTTAGGTGGAGAGTTAAGAGGTTTCAAATTGCTTTTTTCCTCCTTTCCTCTCACTCGACGGATTTGCAAATAAGAGCACTTTATATAGTCGTAATTCGTAGAATTTAGACGTTGAAAGTGTTTCGTCGTTGTTCGGAAAAGTTATAGTAAGGAAAAATTCAACTCACCTTTAGATGAATTGAAATCATATAAAGCAGTTGGAGTTTGAGTGACGAAGTATAATTCTTTGATATAACCAATCCGAGCTTCCGCATAAATCTATAATTAGGAATATTTTTGTCGGTAAGTTTCCAACAAAAAACAACTACTGTTAGATTCTCAGCAGAACTTCTACAAGACTACTTTGCGCTGTAAGCCAGTCAATAGAGGATGTTTTCGAAACAAAAATACTAGTAGGAAACCGAATAGAAAAAAACAATTTTTTTATGTTTCGTTTATAAAATGAAAACTAATACAGTAATCTGGTTGCTCAAAAGAGAAAAATTGTAGAGAATTGAATTAGGAACAAAATGAGAAAAACCGGAAAATTTTGCGATAAAAAAAGTCATATCTCCGCCAATTTTCAAGTTGTATGGTGGACCCTTCTCATGAAAGTAATAAAACATGTCGTCGGTACCATGCCAAAACCACAACAAATTTGTCATTGGAATGAGAAGTTTTAAGAATATTCGTGCTTCTTGTTTTGAAAACATTGGTAAGTTTTCAAATTCGCGAATTCATTCTCGTTCCCACTAGACAACCTAATAGCACATTCGTGAGCTAGGCATTGAAAATTTTGTTACAAAATTAGTATCACAATTTTCACTCGGGTTTGAAGGCCGTTGTTATTTCTTGCTAACGTTTCGCTAGCACGAGTGGCTAGCTCCTTCAGAGGATTATGCATCTTGAATAATCTCAGATGACTGGAGATTCCGTCTGCGGAGATTGTATTTATTCTGACTTAGGTAGTCTTGTGCGGTACGGTAATTAACGTACAAGACTACCTTCCTTCCTTCCTTGATAATTGGTATCTCCTGGCAAGCAAATAATTAACACTTCACCCCCCGAAAAAACAGTAGTGGTGCCAGCAGCCTACTTGGGTTCTAGTTGGGGGTGTAGTAGTAAATATTCGATCGACCATGAACCGGTTTCGGCGACTTCAACCACTGAAACAGTTTAGAGTCAGTGGGTGGATCTTACGGCCGAGAAGTCAGAGAGGTCGTTATCAGGTAAAACCAATTTTAGCCTTAAGCCTAAAGGGCACTCAGTAGGATATACAGTTTGAGGGTTTAAGTTATTAAATTTGAAGATGCAAATAAGAGTTTCCTAACAGAGGATCAGCTATTAATACATAACATTAATACAACAAAGACCATCTTGTAGGTTCTGTTTGTAATTCCGCAAAGCATTTGGAGATTTTGTCCTGCTAGATGTAGTTAAATTTATACAAGCAGTGGAGTGTGATCGGAATTCCCAAGTAAGCACACATTTTTATTCTGAACCACCACCCAAAAATGTTTGAAATTATGGAATAGTCTGTATTAATGCTTAATGAAAATCATATGCAATCTATAAGTGAATATTCATCAATCATTATTGAAGTAATTATCGTTTTCAACGAGTAATCACATAACATTGCATCATAACATACATAATCAAAGAACTCACCCTTAAGCAATGGACATAATCTTCCCCAACATGTTATAGCACCTTTTCTGTTGAATTGTCCTAAAGCTAACTCCATGTAGAATAAAGGAATCCCTCCGACGATCAACATAATACAGTAGGGAACCAAGAACGCACCTGAAACAAATCAAAGGTATAAGTACAGGCAAAAACACACTGCGAATATAAGTAGCATATTGTAACGAACTGGAGACGGACCTGACCGCTTGCTACTGATCCACCTCCGATCCATTCTGACCGTTGTGACAAAACGATAACGGAATGTCTGATGTCATAGCTATGGTATACCAGTTGGCATTTCTAGAACAGATCGAGAGCAATCTAGAACCGGGCAGGCGAACTGCGAGCGAACAACTTCAGATCTCCAGAATAATTCGAAAAGAAACCTACTTGGATATAAATAGATAGCGAAGATCAGAGAGGGCAGATACGGGAGTTCAACGTAGACAGTCTGATTTAAAGTAAAACAGTGCGATACAAATGTACAAACAGATCTATGGTATAGGTGCACCACACACTAAATAGTATAGTACTAGCTTAATTCTTGTATGAGACTATATTTATCGAATTGTTGAAAAAAGTTGTATTGTATTGGTTAATTGGCTATCTGTGGTCATTTAGAAGTAATCTTAGTTCGCGTAATCTACGTTCTACGGCCTATTCAACTGACCAAAGATGGCCAGTTGAGCAATAAGTCCGATTAAAATTGTTGGATATCTCCTAAGGCGAGATTAAAGTTTTGGTGATACCCGGCCTGTATTTGACATATCGATATATTTAGTGAAGATAATTCGGGAATTGTTGGTAGATTGGATGATGTTCATTGCGAATACTGTGAATTTTGTTTGATACAACAACATAAACTTGGCCATTTTCTGTATATTTTCTTTTCAGTCAACTCCTTTTTGATGACTACGCTTTTCATTCTCGGCCTAAAACTGTCAAATTTCATTTTAGAACACCTGACATAGCTACATGGCCTCTAATTCATTCTAACATGTTATTCGGACTTCAAACAAGAAATGTAGATTCAATCTTAAAAATATAAATCAGTTCTAAAGAATGTGTTATACGAAATCACCCTTGTATGCCGAGGGCTATTTTCAGTATTTTTACAACCTTTTGCTAGTAACTATCAAATATTATTTGCATTTCGAATATTGATATAATCATTAAATTCATATATTCGAAAGAAATGTTTTTCATATGCATATATCAAACAGGTTTAATGACAGATGTACTCCCAAATCAAGCGGATCAGAAGATTATTCGAGTTTTAAAGGACCTGCATATCAACCCTTTCAAAATAATTGCGTAACATAAATTAAATCTGTTTCCGGAGATATAAAAAGCTAGTAGCAACCAACATTTTCCCAATCAACGGGCTCTCAAACATGAAAGGTAGGTTAACATACTGCCCTCAATGAAATCATGCAAACTGGGGGTACACGGCGAAGCACGACAGGCTAGTTTAGGGTGGAGTAATTGGGCCTTGCTCGAGAAATCTGCCCCATCCTGAAAGTATGCTAGTCGGGGTATAATTAGTGAGGAGCATGGAGCATCTAGTCATCTTGTAAAGTGCCAATCGCGCGGCGGCTTCTTTCTATCTCTATGATCGAGTAATTCGATTTCGAGGCCATTAGTGTTGCTTCTCGCCTCTTCTTATACGCTTGTATTATTATAACGATACTAGTTGCTTTACGGAATGCAATAAGGTATTTTGCGCTCCTGAGAGTTTACAATATCTTCTGTAAAGTTTATTTCCAAATTCGCTTTTCCTGCCCTTGAAAACTAGAGTCTTTATGAATTTCGCTATAAAACATTATTCGCCAAAAATTACTTTATTTCTTGAGAGTTTAATTCCTAAATGCGTATTTCGATAACAATCTTATCTTCATCAGTAGGGATTACTGAACTAACTGTCAATCGTCATACCAGTCTTATTTATATCACATAATTAATTACTATGAGGTAATCTGTTTACTAGGAAGTGACCCTACATGATGGACAGGTATAACCCTACCCAGTAAACAAAACAACTGACAATTCCTAAATCGTACGGCTTTCCAAAATTACACATTCCCGGTAATAACATGAGATCTATCGTATCTGGCATAAATTCTCCTACCTATAAATTGTCGAAGTGGCTGTCGAATGAATTTGGTAGACTGCCTATCCAGCAAGAAAGTTTTTCTGTGGAGAATTCACATGAATTCGTTGACAGAATGAAAAACTTGAAACTGTTGGACGGGGAGAGACTGGTTTCGTTCGATGTCAGTTCGCTTTTTCCCAGTGTGCCCATTGCAGTAACCTTGGAATATTTGAGAGATTTATTAGATTTCAATAATATTCAAAGAGAAGAAGTTAATGAGTTCATTAGTTCAGCCGCCTTATGCATGCAGCAGAATTATTTTATCTTTCAAGATAAATTCTTCCAGCAGCTAGAAGGCACTGCCATGGGTAACTGTCTGTCACATTTTATCGCTAATCTGTTCATGAGCAGGTTTGAACAGATTATAGATCACGTAACAATTATTTTCCGAGAATTTGGATCAGGTGTGTGGATGACGCATTTTGTGTTTTCGATGTGAAAAATCAGAATATAGATCACTTCCTGAATAGTCTGAATTCAGTATTTGAACAAATTAAATTCACAGTGGAAATGGAAGTTGACAGCCAGCTGCCATTTTTGGACACACTGGTAATCAGGAATGGGGAACGTGCAGAAATAGACATTTTTGCACTTCCGGGACTAAAGTGCCAACTTTAGTCTCGTATAACAGATACTAAAATGTATATTTCAGTCGCTAGGGAGATACAGTTGCATTTCAAATCCCTAGGGACATAAAGTAAAAATCAAACTTTACCGCAGCTACACCATTAATAATTAGGACAAAAATTAGGAAATATTCAATTGTAAATCTTTATTGATTGAATTAACATTGTAAGTGATACTAACATTATTACAATTGATGAAACTAAACGGGCGATTATTTGTCAACATTAATTGAAATGTCTCCGAATTGAAAAATTTTGTTGACATTGTTGCTATAACGTTACCACAGGTGTCCAATATCCCATTTTCGATTATTGAGAGTTGTTTTCATGTTCCTTTCCGCAACAATATGTATGTGGTCGGATTAAGAATAGCTCTATGGTAAATTCTGCCTGACGTAAAAGGCGACTAAAAGGGTAACCATAGTTAGTAGATGGTGTCTACCATCGTCCGGTAGAACATCACATCGACAATGTTTGCTTTGAAATGGATTATTCAACAACTTACCAGCTCAATATTAATGTTAATTTCACATGGAGCCGATAGAAATCTTACAGGTGAAATAGACACAACATTATTTATTCTACAGGAATGGAATGGAAATGATAACCTAGTTCTTAACAGCAGCAAAACTGGTGCTATCAGATTCCATACTTGACAAAGATAATGTAATGTGATTTTCATCTAGATGACCAACATACAAGTACAAACCAAAAATGGTGAAATTTCAAGGTGTCTATCTTGATGAATTTCTTAATTGCAAAACTCACTGTGAATTTTCGGTGAATAAAATCAACTCCATATACTACCAACTCAGAACCTTGAGAAATACTCTACAATTAAAATGCTTGTATCATCTGTATTTTGCCCAGTAGACTCACGTATCAGATATGGTATCTGTTTTTGGGGAGCATCTGTATCAGCAGGGGATGTATTTCGAGCACTAAAAAGAGTAATTAGATGTAAGTATGGAGGCTCACTATCATATTTCTATTCGAGCAGTAGCTGACGAAGTTGGAATAAATATGTAGTCTGTGCATAGAATTATTAAAACACATAGTTATCATCATTTCAAAATACACATGACCAGGGGTTTCGACCTGATGATTTGGATAAAAGACAAAATTTAATTGCCACAATGCAAGTGTTGACTGAAAATAATCAAAATTTATTGGATCACATCATGTGGAGTGACGAACCAAGATATCTCAATAATGGTAGAGTGAACCGTCATAAGATGGATTACTGGTCACGTGAAAATCCTCATTGGGTGCGAGAAACTTCACGGATTGCTACATGATATTCCTCAACAAGAAAGACAACTTGTGTGGTGGCAACAGGATGGTGCTCCAACCACATAATCACCGCATTGAAACCGAATACCTCGATCAATATTTTCCAGATAGATGGGCCTGAAACAGATGTCCTATTAGGTGGCCTGCACATTCGCCAGATCTGATACCGTTAGTAACACCACAGTAACGGAGGAAAAGATTAGGAAATTTTATACGAGAGAACTGATTAGGCGAATTGAGCTTTTATAATTTAGTTCTCAAAAAATTCTTTGTTATGGAATTTTGTATATTATTGTTCAGGTTTTCTTATTCTGTCGTCCACCTGTCAAAATATCAAGTATTCATTACTCGATTCAAATGAAGTACACTTTGGGCCAAAAATGTATACAATAAATTAATTATTCATTACCAAATGCTGTTTACTTCGATGTTTCTAAATTTGTGAGTTTGAAGTGTGTCAAAATATCAAGTATGAGACATGGTTGAAGTTATAATGGATTAAACTTCACAAGTCAAAAAAATATGTATAGGTTGCCAAAAATTGAGGGTGAGGGTGGTTTCTCAGGAGTATTTTGACAGAAGTTGAGTTTGGCACAACAGCTTCAAATTCAAATGGGTTTGACATAAGTGTTTTGAAAAAAAATCTAAGCAGCATAATTGAGATATTGGCAGTATGAAAATATTTGGGACAACTGGTATAAGAATTGAAATGTGGGATGGATCCCTTGGTAGTTTTGTTAAGGATCATTTTTCTAAACAGGGACTTTATACAGCTCGAACCATTAGCATCAACCAATAAGTAGAATTGCTTATAATCATTATATTCTCCGAAGTATTGTTGTAGTTATGAAATTATGGTTTCTCATTTCTTGATACAGTCTATCACCCCCTAGAGACAATAAAATCCTTCTCCAATTGTATTACCTATAATGCAATCGTCTCGAGAACTGATTTAATTTTTTCATTCTATCATCCCCTTCGAGAAAGAGTAATATCAATCCGAACATCTTTGTCCACGTAAAAGACTAAAATATCGGATCGCTTCAATCGCATTAACTCAATAATCGATTTATTGCCTACGAATGATTAGTAATTCGTTTTGGGAAGAAACGTAATTTTTAATATTCCATTTATAGGTAATTAAAATTGCCCGAGAATAGTCCAGCTTGTAGAAGAGCATATTTTTTCCTTTAAAAATGCAATCATAAAAGAATAAAAGTGAAAATTAATTCGACAATGAAAATAATAATAACGTTTATTCTTCAAATACTAAGTAAATTTCAATTATTACAAAATTACAGATAGAAATGACAAAAAAAGTTTTTACAATAGTAATAGTTATAACAGTAGCGAGGAAGTGAATAAACAGAGAATATCATTTGACCATTAAAATAAAAATCAATAATAGAACAAATGAGAGTGATATCCATTTGTGGCGATTATAATGACAAAAAAATTGTGGCAAGAAGAAAATAATTATCCTAAACTAGAAGGAAATATAAATATAATCACAATAAGAAGTAAGCACCCACATAGACACAGACATTCACATATAGATGTATTTTCTGTCTTATTTCCTTCACGAAAAGAATCCTGTAATGTTAAACATTGTGGAAATCATGGGAAAGAAAAAAATAGCTGATTTTTTTTTAAATTTCATTTGTAAGCTACAAAAGGAATATTTTTGTCGTTCGTAGAAAGAACGATCCCTGGGAAAATCTCCAACGTGAGGACAAAAAGGTGTGAAGACTGAACTAGATGGGTTAATCTCGGTGAAACGACTGATGATCAACGGTTGAGCTCGGCAACACGGACGAAACTTTTCTGGGTAAAATCTAAAAGCTTTAGGGTATGAGTACTCCATACATGGGAATTATCGGGAAGTAAAATAGCTCTATATAGGTACGAAACAGAAAACTGAGTTTTTGAGACGGACTTTTGGCAATGGACCTAATGCGGTTTTCCCAAGAAATGGTATTGCTGATGATGAAATCAAGCATTGTAATGGAGACTTCACTGGTATAGCTACTCCTGACAATTACTCTAGGCCCTATTACATTGGCTTTTCTGGAAAAAGACATACTTGGGTTTTATTTGTGTAAATTCCTCTAAATTAGTGGATCGCTATTCTAGAATATTGGTCAAGTTTACATTGATGTTGTTAACATTACTTCACCGTTCATTTCTAGTTTCTTGGTCTAATATACGAGCTTTGAAAGAAAGCGGTATGAAAGGTGAACTCAACACATAGATCATGTAAACATAGGTGATCTGCATGAGTTATGAAACACTTGCCACAGGATTCATACGCGTTGTTCGTGACAATAAGTTTTATATCCGAGATTTTATCTATCAAGCAGAATATTTTCATCAATCCGCAGAAATCTTTCTTGCAGTTACAGTTGTCCAGCCAGTTACCTTCTTTTTCTTTGACTGATTTCCTGTAGTGTTTGGCCAACAAAATCCTATTCAGATAAAAAATCAGCCCCTAAATTGAACTTATTTTAATTTTGTGTTTTAATAATTAACATTTTATACTTATTATGGGACAACGGAAAAATTATTGTGTCCGAATTCTCACCTCTCGCATTGTTCCAGTTGTTTATACTAAAGTACTGCTCAATAAATATTATTGTAATTATTTTTGTTTCTCTTTTTGGGCGATATTCGTTTAGCCAGAGGCGTAAAACTCCACCACGAAAGTCACCCTTCTTTGGTGGTCAAGGAGGTCTAATTAGGCTACTATTTACCCGGTGGTTGCAAATGTAGTTTCGATATACAACGGACTCAATATCCCCTGGAGAATGAGGCGGCAGCTACACAGGAGTCTGGTCTATACCGTACGAGTGTCGGTTATGGTAGTATAACACTCGTAGCGCCGCGTTATGCCTATGGACATAGGCTAAGGCCGCATGACTGCATCAGACTTATTGGCTTGTATTTGCCTGACGGTGGGGAATGAGTAGTTGCAATAGATTCGGCACTTCTCATTCTCCCCAAGCTTAAGGCAACATTGTAGACTCATCAATATCGTGTGAGTAACGCCGCTCAATTGAGAATAGCAGTTATTATTATAGAATGGCTATTATCATTCTTTCTTTCTTTTCAATATTAACTTTACACCGTTGTTATTATTCTTTGCTGGATCTTACCACATAAGTAAGAAGAATTTCTCAATATTATCATATTATCAGTTTTATTTATAAACTTTAACAATACTTTTGACTCACTGAAGGTCAAATAATCACATTTTACCAATAAAATTGTTGAACCATCATATAATAATATATTCCCATTCCGTTAACATTCTTTTCACATTCTACTCATTTATTTCGAAGTGTGAGACAAGAGAGATGAGCATAACCCCGAATAAAATATGGAATGGATTTCATAAAACCGACCTAGCTTTGAGTGAACCAACCTTTGAGAGGGGCTTTCACAATGTCCGGTTGTCAACTGCCTCTGAGTGCCTTGAGCTGATTTATCTAATTTCCTGATATATAGCACTACTTCTGATTCGGAGCTTTCCAGGATATTTCAGATTTAACTTGGATTTACCATCATCATCCGATTTCAACGGAGAAGTTTGTATGATTTTCTGCGATATAATCTCGACTGTGATAAATAATATATAGTTTCCGCAAGTGTTAAAATTTGTTTATAAAAATTCTTTCCTGCTAGTGAACCAGACTTTGAACCATCTGATTTGAAAATGTTTTGTTGGTGTTTCCGAATCTTTTCTATTGAACTCACACTCGTTTTCATATATTTCATATTATTCGACACCATTCTGTTTATTTTTCAATTTTAAAATCTTACCTTGATAGAGAATTATTCATGGATCTACTCTCGTAGAAGCTGTCAATACAAATTTGGAATACTTATGAACAGATAATTTGTTCACAAAAACTTCCAAAAAGTCATCATTCAAATATTTTTACTCACATAACACAAATGGCATCGTACGGACATGTACAGCTAAATAATAGATTAATCACACATGCACATTCTGTGTTTAATCACAATGTTTAAAAACATAACCATGGCAACTCCATTCCTTAAATACATCACTATGGTTACTATTTCATTGAAGGAGTTTGTTGTTTTCTCTTCAATACTGAGGAAGGTGCAGGTTTTTGCCAGTACCCTCGTTGTTACATTGGTTCGTATCCAACAGTTATACCAGAATTCTACGACTGTTGTGATGAATTGGCAATCTGATTATAATCAACTTTCGATGAAAATCGTGCATGAACGTTTCTCTTCGCACATAAACTTGAAAATAGTGCGAAGTAGAAAAACATGGGAACATCGAATTATTTAATTTCGAACAAGTTTACCTCCTTCCCACCGGAAGGCTCGATAGAGAACGCGCAGGAATTCGGAAAATTTTCCAACGGTTTTGGACGTGGAAAATAACGATCTCCCTTCTACTGGCAAAAAGTTGCAAAAGCTCGCCGAAAATAAAATCCAAAAAAATCTGTAAAAATAGTGAGAAACATCGAAGTGCCGAATAATTAAGTTTTCAAAGGTCATTAAGTCCTTTGAAAACTGGTGTAATAATAATAATTTGATATTAAATACCGAAAAAACAGTTTATCTCCAATTTGAATGTACGAAAAATAGCCCGTGTATTATTTCAACAGATCATCAAAATTCAAAGACAACTAAATTTCTAGGGCTCTATCTGGATCAAAACATAACGTGAGAAAATCATATACAAAACGAATTCAGGATATTTTGCAATCCTGAAATTGAAAAAAACTTTGGATAGGAAAATTTTGATTGATATGTACTATTCTTTGGCATATTGTCATATTTCCTACAATGTCACTCTAATGGGGAGATTGCGTTAATTCTGAAAGATTTTTTGTTGGCCAGAAGCGTATTCTGAGGCTCATATTCGACGTCAAGTTCGGAAATAGTTGTTAACCCATATTTCTGCAACACAAAATATTAACTTTTCCCTGCATATACAGGTACAAAATACTAATCTTCATGAAAGAAAATTTGCACACATTAAAAAAAATCATTTTTTTACCAATACCCACCACAGATTGGCAAAGTTTGAGAAAAGCCCTAGATATGCGGGAATCAAATTTTTCAACAAACTTCCCGAATGCATACAAAACATCCACAGCCTCAGAAAGTATAAAAACGAAATAAAAAAAATGTTAGTAAGAAAGGCATATTATTCTGTGAAAGAACACCTGAATGATTCATCAGGTTGATATTTTTAGGTTTGATTTTTTCATTTATACTTGTGTGTATATTGTAGTTTATGTACTGTTTATATATTGTATTTTACGTATTGTTCATATATTGTATTTTATGTATTGTTTATATATTGTATTTTTGTATTCCGAGGAAACTCTCTGAATTTAATGGAAGACTATCTCAGGAATCGACAACAATACGTTAAAATTGATAACATCAAAAGTGAACTACGAACGATTGCACACGGTGTACCTCAAGGCACAGTACTTGGTCCAGTTCTATTCAACATATATTTAAATGACTTACTCAACATAAGCAGAAAAGGGAGAATATTCAGCTTTGCAGACGACACAGTGATCATTTACAGTGCAGATACCTGGCAACAATTGAAAGATATAGTTGAGTATGATTTTCTGAAAATAAAAAATTGGTTCGATATAAATGTTCTAACATTGAACTCTGAAAAGACTAAATATATGCCCTTTACTGCCTACCAAACACACTTACCTTATTATCACCTTCTGAATATCCGTAATCTTTCTGGAGAAACCATCATTGAAATTGCGGAGGCAAGAGACATAAAATATCTCGGTATCATGATAGATAGGCACTTCAAGATGGGATTTGTATGTGAATTTGGTAAATAAATTACGAATGCTACTACCTAAATTCAAGTTTCTCAAACAATTCTTGTCACTACCCCAACTGAAAATGATGTATTACGCTCTTGTGCAGTCCCAACTATCATATGGCATAATAGGATGGCGAAGTGCCACCATTACATATATGAAACATGTTGAAGTGATACAAAAATGGATTCTATAAATAATTTTCTACAAAAAACGTACATACCCCATAGATGAGCTATATCGAGAGTAAGGAATTTTCGACTTGAGACAAATATACGGACAAACACTGTTGATGAACCCTTTCAAAAACAAACACAAAATTCGTTATAAACAACAACTCTACAGTACCAGAAATAAAAATCTCGTAACAGAAAAACAAAATGTTAAAAAAACAATTGGTCTGAGAAACCATGCCCACTTAGCTCTGAAAATATTTGATATTCTTCCACTCGAAATCAAAAATCAGAATATCAAATTCAAATTTATAAAACAAATTAAAAAATGGCTTCATGAAACACCTGTGTTATTCATGACATTTTCAATGTTATGAACTAGAATTCGAAATTCAAAAATAGTGATTATCTTGTAGTCATAATACTGAACTACATACTCTTTGTACCAATCATGTCTTGACATGTTTATAAATAAATATATCCTTAATATTATATGTGCTATCTTCCATGTTATTAGTGTTTGTATTTAGTATAATTTACATTGTTGCTTACATTACATATTATTTACATATTTTTTTACATATTATTTTCATTATTTACAATATTTACATTATTTACATTATTCACATTATTTACATTAATTATTATCTCATTCTAAGTATAATATGATATAGCTTAGCGGATCAAATTTTCTATTCCCATATACATAGTTGCTATTAGTATTAACTATTGTGAAGGTGTCCGATCACTCATGCTCATTGTCAAGAACGTTGTTCTTTTAGAGATGGATGATCACCGGCATATATGTGTGTATAATTAAAAAATTAGATCAACCATACAAGTACCTTGTACTTCTGGTTTCTCCACGTTTATTCCAATGTTATAAGAAAATTACTTTATGTTCTGTATATGCTGAATTTTTGAATAAACTGTTATTATATTGTATTGACGATTATGGTAAACCTTTACTAGTATTTTAACAAATGTAACTGACGTGTACATCCATACTCTAGGTGTCTGCTGTTACAATTACAAATAAATCTATTTTATTTTATTTATTTTATTTTATTATGAATTTCTAATAATTTTACTTCCTTGTTCTCTAGAAGGCTAGATAGAGAACGCGAAGAAATTCGGAAAATTTTCCGATACTTTTGAACGTGGAAAATTAGATCAAAAAAGTATTGTCTTGGAGACTTGGACCCCCTCCTTCTTGATACTAGTTTCGAATATTGGTGAAAATAAAATCGAAAAATCAGTGAAAATTGTGAAAAATATCGGACCGTCGAATAATTTGATTTCGAATAATTTTACCCCGTTACAGAGAACGAGTGGGAATTCGTAAAAATTTCCGTCGGTCAGGAACGTGGAAAATTTAAACGAAAACAATTTAGTAGGTGGTTCGTACCACCCTCCTTGTAGAAAAAACTTGCGAAAACTCACGAAAATATTATAGGAAAAATCCGTAAAAATATTGAAAAACATCGTCAAATAATTTAATTTCGAATAACATCGGATAATTTTACCCTCTCCCTGTCCCCCTAAAGGCTAGATAAAGAACGCGTAGGAAAAATGTCTGATGGTTTTGGACATGGAAAATTACGACATGAAAAAAGTCAGTAGGCGGGCTCACATACTTCTCCTTCTCGAAAAAAATTGCGCAAACTTACGTCGAATAATTTTCCAGTGAAGTGCCAACTTCAACGGGGCACCTATTGAGACAGATAATCAAACAAATTTTAATACTAATAAGTACAAAATGAAATAAACGCAAAAAAACCTTTTAAAAAACAAGATTTCATTTATAAACTATTGAATTAACGAGCAAAAAATAAAATTTAATGAATAAAAAATTAAATTTTAAACAATTAAATATTTTCTTGAAAGCTTGAGGCGAAACGTCATTACACTCGAAATCAAACCATATAAGCTTTTAAGAAAATATTGAAATGTTTAAAATTTCTTTATTTACTAAATATTTATCTTTAATTTTGTTCAATAGTTTATAAATAAAAGCTCGTTTGTGAAAATATTTTTTTTGTTTATTTTATTTCATATTAGTGCTATGTGGTATTATCTGTTATTATCATCGAAATACAAATATTCCACACAATCAAGCATCCAGAAAAAAAAAGAAAATATTTATAAAATATCAATTTTTTATTTTCTTGATTTATTGCTTGAAACTGCTAACTTTTCAGGTTGTCGGACATGTATAATCGATTTCGCAAAATTTGTTTTTCTATTTGGAGTCTGAAATGAAAAACAAATGTGTATCGAAATGGCTTCTATTTCGATAAGCATTTTAAATATTTTCAAGATTGGTAACAATGGTAACATCAACTGTCAGATGAACGTCAGACAAGAAGGATGGCATTTTCAGATATTAACCAAAGAAGAAGAACAACCTTTGAATGTTGTGGTGTTATTTGTTGCCTTGGATGAAGTAGTTATTATAAACTTTAATTGTTACATGACTGGTTTCTCGGACGTTTATAATTAAATTAGCCGGTGTGGTTTGGACTGGGTTTACAAAATTATGCTCAGTGGTCTGATTGTTTGAAAAGCTATTTTGACTGCAGTGGGAGTGTGGTGAGACATCGGATACTTCAAAATTGTGAAATTCTTTTTCGTAAACTGAACGAGATTTTTTAGGCAACAAATCATTCACAGCCGTTTGAGCAATTACTCTCAATTCAGGAGGGGTGCAACTTGAGTTTTCTTCATCGGTCATTTAAAAAAAAAGGTAATTTACTGATTCACAATTCCAAATTGCGGTTTTGATTATATTGTGAACTGAAGAACAATTTCCAAATAGAACCAAAGGATAAAACAAGTCTTTGGCAGAAAACAACCACTGTTCCCCACAACCGTTGAATTATATCTTCTAGATTTTTGGAAAAGTCTTCTACAAGAATAAGTTTGCACTGCTCTCTGAAAATTAAAGCCAAAATAATGTTTTGATTCAAACGTACCGGATTCATGGTTATTGTCAAACATCAGTGGGACTTTTTTTTAAATCACAGTATATCATTATTTTATTAATTTATGTCGGGATATATTTTTGAGAAATTAAAAATCATGCACGACCTAGTTTCTAAAAGGAAATAGTAGCAGTAATCTAGATTATCTCACTTTTTTATTCATACACGGATACTAACCTCCACCATTCTTGTAGCACAAATAAGGAAACCTCCACACGTTTGCCAGATCTACGGCAAACCCGATGACCGACAGAAGGAAGTCGACCTTCTTGCCCCATGTCTCCCGCTCGTCTGTCGTGGTGAGGAGAACTTCCGGTGGATCTCGAGGACTGTTTAAGCCCTTCTTAAAGGACATCGTTGTCTAACGGCAGATGATGGTGATGGTGACAGAGTGTGCCGTGAACACTGGAAATGAGGGGATTTGTATTAGAAATATGAGTTATCACTGTCTTCAATATAATAAAAATAATAATGATAACAAACGGCTCGATTCAGTGTTGCGTTCCAATTTACAGTGCTGCTCCTAAGGTGGCGTTTGGAGTTAGTAACAAGGCCTACCCAGAACACACACATGGCTAATGACCATAGCAGTCGATGCCAAAACACCAAAGGGGAAAAAACAACCTTCAGCTAACTCTGCTATGAAATGTCAAATTTTAAATGAATTTTTGACGTTTTAAAACGTCAAATTTATCATTACTGTTTTACTACATCACTAGTGATGTAATAAATTTCATGGAGAGTTTAAACAGTAAATAAATAAAATAAGAAACTATTTAAAATAAATTAACTAAAAGAGCAAACATCATTGGTTTATAGAAATGACTAAAATAAAATGAGAAATAAGAATGAACCAATCAAATCACAGCTTTTTTGACAATGACTTGAAGTTGTTTTGAAGTTCTGTAAAATTCACAATTTTGTTTTAACAGTGGCCACATTACATAATCTCCAAATTGTTTAGTTAATTTCTATTTTGAAATATTGAATTTAATTAGAAATTAGTGTATATTATCAGTAATCTCGATGACAGTATTTTGATAAGACATGTATTGAAACTGCTTGACTCAATAACATACAAAAAATAAGTAGTTTAACGTTTTTAGAACCATACAATACTCTGTAATAATTAATCTATATTAATTCAACAATTTTAACAAATGGAAACTTGGAATATTTTAAAACAGAAAAGATTGCGGTCATGCACATTATCAGTTTACAAACAAAATAAAATAAAATAAGACAAAAAAATGAAGGTTGGTCATCTTTTGTTGTTATTCTTATTTTTTATTTTGTCTTATTTCTTGTATAAACACTTTCATGTAGATGTGCATGTTTAACTTTCTTGTTTTGTTTTATTTTGTTCCTTATTTTATTTTATAATCTGTTTAAACTCTCCTTTACGTAACTAAGAATATATCTCATTGAAATTTGAACCAATAAATTGCCTTGAAATGCATAGTTATGGGTCTGCCACAGACAAGCGTCTAGCCGTTCCAATTCTACTTTTAAGTAGATAAGGCTTTAGAGATATTCATATCTTCCAAATAAAATACACACACAGTGCACGCATGATGAATTTTTATTTTGAATTTCATGCGGTCACAATGCGCATGCGGAACTACGGGATCAAAAGTTGAATTATTACGGCTAGACGCTTGTCTGTAACAGCGATGATGAAACCAAAATAATGTAGGTATCCAAATTATCAATGATATTATATTAGAATAAAGAAGCCTTCATTAGCAAAAAATTCTTCAATAGTGAGAAACAATAAGCGATTCATTAATTTATCACTTATGATTGGCTTGTATATACAGAGTGGTCCATAAATTTCGCAGCATATGGGAAAACTGTATTATTAGAGTTACAAAAAATACTTTTTTGGGTATCGTTTCCAAGTGTCCACGTTGTACTGCGGAATACATATTGTTTTCCTTCTTTTTCCACAAAACTTGATGGAAAGTGGTCTATGTTGACTCTTCAAATTCAGAAGATCATACAAAAATAGAACGCAGTTGGAAGATAATTGCATGAAAACATTCAGTCGCCATGACACCACAAACAATACTGAAAAATGTCAGATAAACTTCAAAAAGTGAGAAAATGTGAGTCTAGCACAATTTTATTTCTGAGAAAAAACAATATTTCTTGAAATATTCCAATGAATTACACTCGTATATAAAAATTAACAGATAATTTTACATTCAAGCGTTATCTTATAAAAATGGCACTCAGTTATTTTCACATTTTGTAAAAGAGCCCTCCTCCTTTGGGCTCGGACTCTTTCGCAGAAATATGAAAATAAACTGGTGTAATTTTTAGATAACACGCTTTCTTGCAAAATTATCGGTAATTTTTATGCACTTGTGCAATTATAACCGAAAATCTACTTGATTGGAGTGTTTGAAGCAACTATATTCATAGAACCTTTGTTTATTAAGTCTAACGTTGACTTCCAATTCACAAGTAATCATCGAGTGATCTGATATTCCAGCGGTGTCTATCATTTCCTTTTCTAGAATGACTTCCTCGCGCGCGACTGGTATATCTGACAGGGTGGAATTAATGAAAGAGATTCCCACAATGTCTTGCATGGACTAAAAATTGAATTTCATCACATTTTTGATAATTATTCATACAGTATGCACATGATTTCCTTAAATACACCGTTCTTAAATCGTATGGTGAGTGTCTATCAGACCTAAAATACGCAATGTACTGCTTGAATGACATCGATTCACACTCTCTCCTGAAAAATCATCGGTGCTTCAACCACTCGGCTACCTGAATACTTTGATTAACGCGAAATACTTGTCAATGAGAATGCTATCAACAAGTTAAATGCCGTATTAAAACAACCTTAATTCAGAGAATTCATTGAAATAAGAACTACTAATTGAGAAAGCCAATATTTGAAATAGGAAAATGAAATAAAAGATAATTTAAATTTTTATTGCTCAGACCAAAAAACTATAAGGCGTTCCATTTGATAAAAAGTCCATAGATTTTTGAACATACTGCAAATATATAAAATAATTATGAAATATTTCAAATCCATTGAAGCAAATGCAAATTTTGAAAATCTCTCAACCTCAACTTCGACATTTTTAAATCACAACACTTAGTATTCACAATTCCATAGTTTAATTTCCCAAGTTCATATACACCAAAATTAATACAATCAATTACCTTATACAGAAATATAAAACAAATCAAAATTCACAAACTTGCATGGACATTGTATTTTTCTGCGGTACAGCAACCGGACGAAAATGCAAGCTAGCATAAATTTCCTTATAAATATTGTTTCTGGTAAAGATCGTCATTCATTCATTCATTATCCAGTCGTTCCTTATATACTGATGATCATTAGAAGTCACTAGAATGTTTTTTATCTGCCAATCTCTGGCCTTGCTGGTTACCAGCACATTGTAATTTATTTTTAGATTTTTTTTTTCAATAATTCTTCAGTGACTGTTCATTCATTTACCTGCTTTTGTAGCAGCTTCGTTTTTTTATTATCTTTTTTATTTTAATAAATATTAAATTATTCGGAAACGAGTTCTTTCATTATCTGGACAGATGTACGAGGATATATTGAAAAATTCTTATCCTACTATAAAACCAAACAAAATTTCTATGTCAAAATATTTTATTACTCAACATATTCTCCTCTTAATTGGATACATTTATTACAGCGAACCTGCAACGTCTCTAGACCTTGTTTCTTCTTGCTCTGCAAACCAGACCTCCACAGCTTTTATTACCTCCATGTTGGAAGAAAATTTACTACCTTTTAATCTTTTTTTCAGTTGAGGAAAGAGATGATAGTCGGACGGAGCCAAATCTGGTGAATAAGGGGGTTGTTCTAGTAATTCAAACCCTAAATCACGAATTTTTTGCATGGCAACATGAGATTTGTGTGCAGGGGCGTTGTCCTGCAAAAACAAAACCCCTTTGGATAGCTTTCCGCGTCTTTTATCTACAATTTTTTCCCGTATAGTGGTCAGTAATATCGAATAGTAATCTCCAGTTATTGTTCTACCCTTATCCAAAAAATCAATCATGATTACTCCATGGCAATCCCAAAAAACTGAAGCAAGAACTTTTCCAGCAGATTTTTGGACACGAAACTTCTTAGGTCTTGGAGAACCGGAGTGTCGCCATTCCATCGACTGTTGCTTTGTTTCTGGATCGTAGAAATGTACCCAAGTCTCATCCATAGTAACAATTCGGTTTAAGAAGTCTACATCGTTTTCAAATCGAGCACAGATCGAACGCGATGTTACTACCCTTGCACGCTTTTGGTCAACATTCAAACATTTGGAGATCCATTTTGCAGCAATTGTTCTCATGTCCAAATTGACGTGAACTATATGATTAACACGTTCGTATGAAATTTTCAGTGCTTCAGATATCCGTTTTAGCCCAATTCGACGGTCTGTTAAAATCATGTCATGAACTGCATCGATATTTTCGGGGACTGACACAGAAACTGGCCTTCCCGATCGGTCATAATTTTCAATGGAAAATTTACGTCTTTTGAAGCTTGCAGTCCAATTTTTCACGGTCGCATACGAAGGACATTGATCATCAAGGATATTAAGCATATCTTCGTAAATCTGCTTACCTCTTAACCCTTTTAAATACAGGTACTTGATGATGGCTCGATAGTCCAATTTTTCGATTTTCACAATTTCAGTGGATAATTTTTTTTAAAAATTTATTGCGTAACTCTGGTTTACTTTTTTGATGTCAAACTTTACACTGACACTTCTAATAAGTTATTGTTCGTTGCTATGGTAACGCAATATTTTGTTTATGCAGGGAACTGGTCTAGGCTAACTAGATATCAATACATCCTCGTAATGTGGGTAACATAAAATCCTCTTGAAAAAACCATGCGAGTACTGAGTTGAAACACACTGTGAGAAGTAGTGGAGGCGCCCCCATGAAACGTGGTGAAGGCGCCCCTACGACAATACTGTATGATTATGTGGAACGAGTTTTATTGAAATCAATAGCCCAAAACCTCTTTTATGCATGATCGAGTGAATAATGTCTATCGATTTCGATGTTGTTTCGTTTTCAATTGAACCTAGCATTTTCACAGAGAAATGAATAACTCGAGAACGTTGCGATCTTTATGAAAATGTAACAAAATACATTGAAGTGGATAGATTTCCGTAAAAATGATTCGTTTGGCGTCCAGATACCGTGTGGAATGGGGTAAACCACCCTGAATACCTGAACCAGATAAGATATCATAAAGTTAACAAGTTCAAATTCAAAATAATATCAAAATGACCAGTATGATTGAAAATAACTGAACGAAAGTCTAGCATGAGAACATAACACCTACTACTATTGTATCTTGGCGAAGCTTAAGAAAACTGCTCAAATGTGAATATTATTTTGTGCCGATTCAAAATAACTTTTTCTACTACTTGTAGGTATAGTGTGTAATAACAACAAAATTGTACTTTCATCCATCAATAGGCAATTCCGCAGATGTGGGAAGGACAAACAATCTCAATTACTGTTGGGTCGAGTGCGATGAAGCTTGTTCGGGAATTTGAGGCCGTACTAATGAACCCGGTGAGTAACCGTCAGTATTTGATATTTTCAAGAGTTCTTGTTGTTAACAAAGCACTCCACGCGGCTGCACTGGACATGTGTCATGGATCATGATTATTGAAATTTCGATGGGAATTGAAGTACGAAATTTATTTCCTGATCAATTATTCTTTTCAACATATCAATCTATAAATATCATCAACAACTAACTCATTCGTGTGGTGAATGCAGAGAAGAAGCGATCGTTTGATACACTTCAGTCTCTGTTCATGACTTAATTACCAGTTCCATATAAAATAATTTGGATTTTGGTAAGAATTGAATAGCGTTATAATACCAATGGATTTCACGAAAGGGTGGAATGAAACTGTGAAACTGAAATGGCATTCATAGCATAGTAGAAAGTAGTACAGCATAGTATAGAATATTTAACGTGTGATGCCATGCATTAGAACAAAAAAAATTATGTAAGACTTTTTTTTATTGGAAACATAAAAAACATTCCCAAAAAAAGTTATGTCTACTTACTGAAAATTCATTTATTTTATTTGTTTAAAAAAAGTGATAATTTTTCATAAAATAAAATAAGGTCTAACACACCTAGAAGATCAATATTTAAGAATTAAAACTATTTATTAGGTAACGAGTAGAGTTTGTAGAAAAATATGTGAGGAAAACTGAGCACGTTTATATTTAGTTGCATTAGATTCGGCAAGGTTTTGCCAAAATATTATTCGATTTGGGGGAATTATATCGCCCATATTTTTTTAAGTTTTATATTTTGTCTCGGAGTTATTTCCTCTTTGCTTTCTATTATTCTATTTACTATGGGGCCAGGCTAAACGGACCATTTTCTAAATTTAACCATTAAAAATTTCAATGAAATCCCCATGAAAAGAAGTTTTATACTAAATGTGTCTCTCTCCTTTTTTTAAAACAAACAAAAATCACTGAGATGAGGTCTGGGCATAATTTTATTTAAAGTTTGCTGAGATGTGAAATCTATATAAGTATAAAAATCAATGATATCCTGAAAATACATTGAATACATAAAGCCACTTTCTGTTCGAAAGACTCTGTAATAACAATCTGTAATAATGATCTAGTGTTATCTGAAAATCATACACTTTGGAAATACTTAGGGCCAGTTTCACCTTCCAGTTAAACTCCAGATAACTAACTAATAGTTTAGATGGTGTATGACATTCTTCAAATGGTGTTGCAAGGTTCACATTCCAACCATCATCAGGTAATTAATCTGAAGTTTAACTGGAACCTGTGAACTTGGCCCTTAGTATCTGAATTTTGTAAATTAAGCAAGCGAATTAATAAAATGTATTAACGAAAAAGTGCCCAATTTTTGTTCTGAGCAGCGCAATTATCCAACCAAATTGTGATGTGCGCCGCATATCTTGAACTCATTAAAAAAATTATAAAATATTGATATGTCTTCTTTGCTTTGGCAAATCACAATTGTGCCACACAATAAGCACACCAAAAAATTAGTAGCTCTGTATCAAAATGAATCGTATATGTGCAATAACAAGGCATACACAACTCATGCTTGTTTTAACTCCCATAAAAAAGGTGTAAGGTTCATAAAGTATAATATTTCGCTGTTCTGAACTGTAAGATGGCACTGACAAGATATGTTTTTCATACCATAGTTACAGCGATCTTTTATAATATTTCCATATAAATAGTTTTCTGCAACTGTCAACCCTACTGCTAATGCATTGTTGCCAAATCTCAACATTATTCGGAGTACTGCGAAATAGCTCACAGGATTATTAATTATCTGGTATTAATTGTGGTAATGTGGTTCAATGCATTATGTAGCTATATTACGGATAGCCGGATTACTAGTAATAATAATTATTATTACAATTCTTGTTCGTTGTGGAGATGATTTTGTGATTTCTTTCTCTTCAATAATGAATTATTTATCTACTGTATTATCTACATTAGAGATATAGAATATAGATAAAATGTATAAGGCGAAGGGTAGTCTTGACTGACTAGTTGAGGAAAAATGCATTCTCAATGCAGTCAAAATACTGGGCTATTTAAAATAATACTCTTTGTTATTTGGTCGAGCTTTCGGAAATGTTTATTTTCTTTATCTAGACATTAAACACGAGGTTTATAGTAAAAAGTCAACATTGATGAGACACATACAAAGTCATGATTCATGATGGTGGATAAAATCCAATTCCTTTTTTAATCATTATTATAATTATTTTGGTTCAAACTTTCCTATTATATTTTTTGAAACTTGCACACATAACTCAGTACGGGGTGTTGAGTTTGAACAATGACATTTCCACCTGAAATTTGTTGACAGAACACAGCAAGGGACATTGAAACCGAATAGTGATGCCCCCGAGGTCTGCATTCAACTAAATCCGGAAGCACTACACCTTTCACCAAATTCACGGACAATACTCTTTTTTCTTTTCTTTTCTCATCTTTTCCAGCTCTTCGTATAGGCTTATTGTTCAGTGGTCTACAAAATATTTCAGTTTTACAGTATCTCCGTCTTTTTTTGTGAATGTAGACTTCACTGGCCTCATTACTGTTGAATAGCGACCTCTACAGAGCCTTGTCAGTGAATTTAGTGACTAACAGGGCCTCTAGTTTTTTGTTGGGTGGAAACCTCGGGGAAATAATTTTTCGAGATCAGTTGAGTCCTGTCTGTGAATTTGGTGGAATTCAAAGTGCCTCCATAATTTTGTTGGGTGGGGACCTCGGTGACTTCGTTATTCGAATTCAGTGGCCTCTGCTAAGTCTGTGAATTTAGTGAGAGTTGCAGTGCCTTTGGTTTTTGTTGGGTGGAGACCTCGGAGACTTCATTATTCGAATTCAGTGTTCCTTGCTGTGACCTGTCTGAATATTTCAGGAAATTTGTCCTCAGATTTGTATCGAGTGGAGGCCTCGTTTTTCATGTCTGCAAGTTTCGGAAAATTTGTGTAGTCTTCAGTTTTGTAATGGGTGTACTACACCACATTTTTCAGAAACAGTGATGTATTTTCCTTGTCTGCAAATTTCGGTTGATTTGCAGAACATCCAGGCTTTTCAATCGTTTTTAGTGATTTCAAAGGTGGGGACCATTTTCTTTGAAGTTGGTTCAGTCTTTTTCTAAAATTTTGATTTATTGATGATGCCTGTGCCGTCGGTTTTCCTGTGGGAGGAGATCTTGGGAATCTCTGGTATTACTCCTTTTTTCCGGTTTACCTGTATATTATTTATTGTATTTATTTCGTTTGTTTTTCTGATATTCGGGGTTGCAGTGCCCATGGGTTTGTCTCTTCAGAAAATTCCGTGTGACTTCTTTTATTAGTAAACCTATTTTTATTTCACATGCGAATTTCTCGTTTAGAATTACATATACAGCTTAGCAAATCTATCTGTGCCTCTGAATATTGGGTGCGCGGTAGAACAGCCGCTGTCCTTTCTAGTCCTTCTTACTTACTTTCAAAATTGAATGAGCAATATTGTTTTTATTCCTATAGAATCGATATAACAGACATATTTGGATTGTAATATTTATTGTAGATGGTGGAAACGTGATGTAGACAATATTGTTATGGTAATGAATTATTAGATTATAGAGCAAAATAAAAACCAACAATATCACCCTTACCCTTACCTTACCTAATATCTTTAGGTGTGGAGAGGCAATAGCTAAGCATTATGTTTTTTGAAGTTTGAGATGAGACATTGTCAATGATTGTCAAGAATGATTGGCAACGTTTCGACCATATTTCTTATGTTCAGACCACTTTTTATTATCCTTGATTCTGATCTCAATCTCGGGTAATAATGAAGGACAGGAATGCCATATGATATTTTGGGAATTTTCCTCTTTATTGGAAATACATGGGAAGACGTAAAATAAACGCTGAAATATCGACAATTCCTTAAGTCCATACCACTTCATATTGTTCTTGTTATTGCCACCCTAATCTCGAGTCATACTGAAGGACGTCCATGCTACATGATATTCTGTTTAATTTCATGTTCAGCAAATAGCTAAAACAGATCTTTAATCTTACCAAAAACCATAAAGAGTGAATAATGCATTCGATTTTATGTTATATTTAGTAGCTACATCATAAAGGTAAAGATATACTTTTTTTATGAACTTTTAGTTAAGGTCCAATCAAATCATATTCTGGAAAATAAACAAATTTTAGCGCACAACATTATGACGCAATTACATTTTATACTCATAAAAAAATTAAAATATGTGGGCTGAATAATACTGATCCAATAAGTGAAAGAATATGGCATGAATCATGTGTGTTTCTAGGGATCAACAAATTCCTTTACTTTTTTCATGTGGTGTTGGATGGGTTTGTTTACAAAAGTCAACAGAAGAAAATGGCGAATGCGCCCGAAAAGAAAATAATAAATGAAGCGAAGTTTTGTATAAAAGTGTATAAATTCTCTTTATTGCAAAGCGCTTTCGACTTTCGTCATCTTCAGTGCTTCCTGAAAGTAAATACTCAGTTGAGAAGACCGAAATTGAGTTTAAGAAAGAGAAGAGAGAGAGAAGAGAGAAAGAGAGAGAAAGAGAATTTATACACTTTTATACAAAACTTCGCTTCATTTATTTAACAAGTGTATTCAGCTTCACGCATTTATTCAAGAAAATAATAATTTTAAATCCTACACAGAGTCGGAGATCGGACTTTTACTGATTAAAAACCCCCCTGCTCCACCAGAGCTGCCAAGTACCATCGTTGCCGGTTTTCAGCAGACTAGTTTTGGGCTTCTTCTTTTTCTAGTTCCATGTACTCTTTTCTTCTTCGTTTCGATGAAAAAATATCGATCGGAGGGCTCGCCCCCCTTTCCTGTCACGAAAAAAATTAGGAAAACTCGTGAAATGGAAATGGAAAAAATACGTAAAAATAGTGAAAATTATCTGACCTTTGAAATTGAAATACAGTTTCAAAAAATTTTCCCCCATTTTCCTCTCTTCCTCCCTCGAAAGCTAGATAGAGAACTCGTAGAAATTCGGAAAAATTTTTAACGGTAAATTAACAGGCAAGCGACCGTGCGACAATGACTCATTAATTGAAATGAACAGACTAAAAAATATTTCCAAAGAAAACTAAAAAATAAATAAACTTAAGAAAAGCATTTTTAGAGAAAAACTTTTGTGTTAATGCACTTAAAAGAAGAAAATTTTAAAGTGAATCAAACCCATAATTTTCTTACTTTATAAAATTTTGAAAGATATAAAAGCTTGTCGCGAGAATTAATCTTGGGGAAATTTTAAATTTAATTTACAATAAGAAATACATAGATACTTCTCGCGACAAGCTTTGATATCATTTAAAATTTTATAATGTAACAAAATGATGAGTTTAATTCAATTTAAAATTTATTTTCTTCTTCTCAGTGCAGTTAAATAAAAGCTTTTCTTTGAGTTTATTTATTTTATTTTCGTTTCCGTTCGCTTTGTCATATTCAGTGCGGCTTCCCCACCCCAACCCTGTTAACTTTTGAACGGTTCGACGTACAAACATGGGACAAAAACCGTTTTGAATGGCATCACCGACACTACTTTTACAAATGGAAGACATTGTGATTGCTTGATAGAGGGCGTGGGGGTCACATCAATTTAGCCTAAACTGGCTAGGATTTAATAAAGTGAATATTTTCTGTTGCGGCGCATCCGCCATTTTCATCTGATGGCTTTTGTGACTAAACGATGCATGCCGCACGTTTGTGCCAATAATAACCCTAATTATAATACATTTTCAATTACAAAAATCGCCTACCCATCCTAATTACATATTTATAAAAAATTGAAAAGGATTCGTAGAACCCTAGAAACCCATATAATCCGTGCCACGACATTTGTTGTATCCCAACGTTCAAAGATAAAACCTTTGTTCTATGAGCAGCCATAGTGCCCTGCTATTACAAAAACTTGACTTTACATTTGTGCTGAATTCAGTAGTATTGGTAGTTAAAGATGTCTTGATTCACATTGAAAGGATTACCTTTACATATGAAGATGTGTTGTGTACTATAAAACATTTTCTAAGGAATTTTGTCAACAGAAATATTCCAATTTTCATCACGTAAGAAATATAACCGATTTTACGATTGAAATACTCAAGACGTGGTCTGAACTCCATACCAGAAAATCGAAAATATCCATTATTACAACTATTAGGTTATAAATAAAACACATAAATAACTTCTTTCATCGATAATTTTATGGATACTCCAAGGAAGGCTAAATCAATTTTATCCCTGCGGTATATGATGTCTAGGTTTCATATTTTTGTCATCAATAGTAGTACAGCCCAAAATGATATATCTGTCTAATCTGTATACCAAAACGTGCACAATCATACATGTTGAATATTATTTTATGATACAAGTGTCATCCGCAAATAGGACGACGTAGAGCATTTCAAAACCACTTATACACGTGTATCATAAGATATTTTTTTCCACACCCGTACTATAATAATACACTTATATGCCCATGGGGCCAGGTAGCCGAGTGGTTTTTCGGGTTTTTAGGCCGACGTTTATTTAGAGAAAATCTCGACGTTTCGCCAACACGAGTGGTTGGCATTTTCAAGAGAAATGTTTACTGCTTCGATCACTGAACACTACTTGTTTGGTATGCGTTGTCTCAGCCAGTATTTATGGGTCGACGTACTCGTACCTGCGTCCGGTGCCATCGTCCCTGCGTCGGGTACCCCCTCGGATTCATTAATTACCCGGTATGGTGTTATTACCGTTTTCTTGAAAACAAGTAGCCATGCTTTGTTCATTTGTAACCCTTCTTCAGTTCTGTTGAAGTTGTTGGGATGTTTTTTGATTTCGATTGCTTCTCGGAAGAGTCTTGGATACACATATTTAAATCTGCCTGATCCGAATTCATATATAGGGTATTATTTTCGAAGGACATCTGCAACCGTATTGATAATATCTTTATTAAGCGAAATATGCAACACAATAGTTGAAAGTATTACATTACAGATTGGCTGAAAAGGCGAAGTTCATCTGTTGCAAGGAATGCACGAGAAGGTCTTCCACTTAACCTCCGTATACAGATTACAAAGAAAATATATAATGATAATAAATAAAATAACGACAATTTTGTCACCCACTAATAAGAAACAACAAATAAGTACAAATTTATAAATTCAAAAGTACTGAATACAGCGACTAATGCATCTACCCAAATACATTAAATCCTAATAAGGCGAATGACAGAGTTTCAGACATGGGAGGATTTCAGTAGTTCTATGTAATTCTTTCGGAAATTGTTGAGGTATTTATTTTTCAAAACATTCGGAATAGCATTATAAATAATAAACATATTATAAGAAAAACTTCGTTCTTATAAGGAAGTTCTGTGAGTTGGAGGTGTTATAGTACCTTTCGGAATATTATTTTCCTGTAAAGGTATGACGGGGTTTTTGTGAAAATTATTTTATGATAAAGAGTGGCGAAGTGAAGTTTTAATTGATAATAATACACTTTTTGTCAATAATATAGTTATGTTGATACAACCCCACTTTTGACAAGTTATTGCCAAAGCTGCGTTGACAACAACCCTCTTCCTATCCTAGGGCTCAAATTTATATTGTGGAGATGACTTCGAGTTTTACTTAGTTTCTTTATACTGAAACCCCACTTTGAGGATGGACTACTTCCTTCATATAATGTCCTTTATATTTTAATACATTTAATAAGGTAGGCAATGGACATCTGATATAACGTATTGTTGACATGGATGGCTTTTGTATCATAACACGTATCATAAGCTATTTTTTATTATATCTGCATCATGCCTTCAAAAAACTCATTAGGAAGAAACTTATGCAATGTCAAGTAATAAAAACTCGAAAATGAAGTCACAGAAGAACTCATGCCACTTCCATGAGGCACAGTGAAAATGACCACCTGATCTCTTTTTCAGAATTGAATAATTCGGATACGGCTGGAAAAAGCTATATAGAAAAATCCTACATCATATGGACAAAAAAGTTAAGGGGTGTTTCATTTGGAAAACAGGAGAAAATTCAATTCAAAAAGTTCCGAATTGAAATATCATTTTTAACCACCCTGTAAAATTTAAGGACATGAGAATGCATGAAAAATATCACAAATCTGGATAGCAAATATCACTATAGTCATTTCCTCTTAAATTCCGTAATCGTGACGACTGTGATTTTTTCGTTATTTTTACGAATCTCCAAGGTTTTCGGAAATAAACCCTCAAAAACAGAGCGTGTGCCAGCAAGAGAGATCCGGGACCTACAGGTTGAATAAAGGTGGATTTCGAACCATTTCAGCTCCGTGACAGGTGGTGCATCTGCATGAAAGATTTCGACAAAAAAAAATCATAACTTTCAAAATAGAGTTGAAAGGAGGTCACTAAAATGTTTGAAAAAAATGTGCCGTAAAAAACCCTTGACCCTGTAGATTTTTCTTAGTTCTAGGCGCCGTTGTCTAGTTTACTCTGGTTTTTGAATCATCATCCTGGCTGTCATAGAAATCTTGCACTCCGACACACTGTTGCCCCACCCAGTATATATGTTGTTGCGTTATATTCAAAATGTAGATCATTTCACTTGTGATGAATGTTTCTTCAATTCCAATAGTTCCAAAATTAACACAATCAATCCATATAAAACTAATATCAGTTTACATTCTAACTCATATTCTTAACCGATGTGTGGAAGAAGGTGTTTTCCCCAGTGAATTCAAAAAATCTATTATTACGCCAGTGTTCAAAAAAGGGGATAAGTCTATTATCACAAACTATCGTCCTATCTCTCTGGTAACTCATCTTTTGAAAATATTTGAAAAGATCATCAAAAAAAGGCTCGTTTCTTTTCTTAATAAATATAAATTAATATCCAACTGTCAATTCGGATTTAGAGAAAAAATCTCCACTCAAGATGCTGTTCTCACCTTGACCTCAAGAGTTACCGAGGCCTTAAATGAAAAGAAAACCTCTCTGTGTGTTCATAGATCTTTCGAAAGCCTTTGACACTGTCAGTCATCATCTTCTCCTCCAGTCTTTGGAAGATACTGGAATACGGGGCAACATATTAAAATTATTTAATAGTTACTTAACAGGAACGAGCCAGGCCGTAAGAATTGATGATATACTGAGCAGTGATAAGGTGATCGAATGTGGGGTACCTCAAGGATCCGTGCTAGGACCAACACTTTTCAATATATATATTAACGGACTATTTTCATTGGGCAGCCATATTTTATAAAGCAGAAAACTGGAATTCCCTGAAAATTAAAGTTGAAACGGAGCTCTCACTTATCAAATGCTGGCTGGATAAGAAGTTGCTGACGGTTAATATTGATAAAACGCATTACCTACCGTTCTGTTGTAATGCAGCTGGAGAACCCCCATTCGATGAACTGATTATAAGTAATGATCCACCCTTTCATATCTTTCCTGAAAAGAAAGTGAAATACTTAGGAGTAATTCTTGACACTCATATGAAATGGGATCTCCATATCAAATATACCGTCAACAAATTGAGGACCATGTTATACAAATTTAGAAAACTTAAGGAACTCCTACCACTGAAATATCTCAAAATTTTATATTACTCACTTGTGGAAAGCCATATACGCTATGGAATTGCGGTGTGGGGGAGGAGCATTGAATGCTCATATTCATCAAATTGAAGTAATACAAAGGCGTTTTCTTAAATTAATATTTTCAAAAAACAGCAGATATCCCTCTGAGCGTTTATACACCGAAATTGGTATACTCGACATAAGACAGTTGTATTTTTTATGCTCCAGCACTAAATATCATACACACAAACATACAGCATTGCTTCCCGCACACCAGTACCACACACGTCAAAGAGATCAGTATACTACACCCCTAATGGTCAGGACTATTACTCAAAGATCATATACCTACTTTGCGCCTAAATTGTACAATCAAATTCCCGAAAGTATAAAATCAATCATAAATATCAATTGCTTTAAAAGAGATTTGAAAAAACATATCCTCCAAAGTCAACGACTTGAACTACTACGTCTATTTGAATAAAAAAATCATTTTATTGCCTTTGCTATATTGTTTACTAACTGTTCTGAAATGCATGTATATATATATGTTACCATTTTACTTACTTCTATGTATCACGTCCACTTTTAAAATTGCTGTATGGATTTTCCACGTTTTTATTTTTTATTTTAACTTAATATTAATAACACATGTATTTTTAATTACAATTTTATTATGTATCTATAACGAAACAAGTACATCTGTGTACGTATCGTTGTCGAATAACTTTTTTCGCTGTGTGAGTATTGTGTCTTAATTGTTTTAAGTTACTGCTGTGAATAAAGTTATATTCTATGTTCTATCTATTCTATATACTTTTGGAAGACAATAAGTATTTTTGGAACTCCATCCTTTCATGTTGCAGAAATGTATCTACTTCACTGGGTCTAGGGTCCCCCAATAGGATGATACGGAAATAACTGTGCATATCATTCGCTATAATGCACTCCACATGGAGTAGTATGTTATTATTGCATTGCATATGTGTGAATATTTGAAATAGTAGCGGACAATAGACAGTGTCGGCGAGATGAGAGTTTATCAAGAATTTCTGTTTTCCAATGTAAAAACATGATGACAATTCTGAAATTCTGCTGAAAGCTTCAAACAAGTTGCCTTATCATTTAGTACCTACTCATCAAATTTGTGTTCATGAGAGGGTGGGTTCGGTTTGTCAAAATCCCCCAAAAGGAGCGATACTTTTCTAGAGGCGTTCTGTTCTAGTGCTACAGAGACATGCACTCCACTGCAATATCATACGTTTGCAACCGGAGAGAGTATGAGATTTGTTAAAAAAACTACTGTTCTTTTTTTTCCTTGGTGTTTTGGCATCGACTGCTATGGTCATTAGCCATGTGTTCTGGATAAGCCTTGTTACTAACTCCATAGGAGCAGCACTGATAATTGGAAAGCAACAGTGAATCGTGCAGGACTCACCCTAGTCGAGCCACGAGATTTTAATAATTTAATCGGTTCGATTAAATTGAAAAATTCCATTTCCATCCAGGGTTCGAACTATGGACCTTTGGCTCAGAGTCGAACGCTCTAGCCACGCCCCGACATTACTGTTCTTTCAATCGAAACAGTAAATACGTTAAATCGAAGGATCGTGCAAAAACAACTCGTTTTATTCATGGTTATCAAAAATTCCTTCTCTTATCCTTCTCGTGTAGTTTCCAAACAATATAATGGGCGGTACGATTAAAAAGAGTATTTACTTATACTTCAAGTAGATGCCCCATGTTGTATATTACACTTCACAAAATAAAAGCATTTACTCCACATAATTCTTGAAGTAACACTTAAGTAAGTACTAGTAGCAATTACTCTATACTTTGCTTTAGTTACTTCGACATATAGAAGTTCATACTGCAGAAATGACCAATATTCAATGTTGTCTAGTATTTTCTCCATTTATAACAATAATCTTTATTAGCATCATCAGCTCTCAAAGTACAGTACAGAGTATAAAATAGTATAATAAATAAATAAAAAAAATGATACAGAGTATAAATAAAATACAGAACACACATAACTTACAACACACGGACAATATTCTAACTAAACGAACCACAAATAAAATCGAAAACCTACGAGTAGACATATTACCATAATGGATTATAAACCTTTTATATATTTTACACACTGGCTTTTGAATTTATCCAATGATGAGCATTCTTTTAATTCTTTTGGTAGTGAGTAGTAAAGCTGTAAACCTTTAACGAACACTTTGTAGCAGCATTAGCAGTACTGATATAAAAATCATTCGAAGCATGTGATCTGGTATTATGTCTATGTAACAGAAGATAATTTGTTTCTTCTGTTAGATAGGTTGGTAAGCATCCTGACTTTAGTTTATACACAAACTTGAGCATATTATAAGTAGCTCTCTGTCGAACATTTAATAAATTCAAGGCTTCCAACATGTACGCTATCGACGTTCGTTTTCTACATAATAAAATGGCTCTCATAGCACGATTTTGTATTTTTTGTAATGTGTCAATTTGTTCACTATTCATCAGGTATATGAATGTTCTACAGAAATCAAGATGGGCAGATATTATGGATATTATGGTTTTATACACAGTTAATACATAACATTCTCCCTTATCTCATTCATAGATAAGAATCTCCAATGTAAACTGGACATTTAATAAATAATCAACTATCTGAATAAAAATGCAAATTTTCACTTTCAGATTTTTTCTCTCAAGTTATATAGGGTCTTTCTCAATATCTATCAGATGTAGTTCAATGTCCAGCTTGGCTTTTGCCGGGGAAGTAGTTGTTTTCTGTTAGATATTAGAGAAAAAGTAACTTCAATTTTATCTTAGGGTTTTTCCGTTTCCAGAGGAGTCATGTATTGATTCAATTTTCAATTGAGAATGTTTCTCTTTAAAGGTATTATTATATTTAACCATTTGTGACCTACCGTAAAGATAGCTTTCAAACCATTTCAATGCATTTTCCTTAATGCCAACACTCTCGAGTTTTCTCAGAAGCAGATATATATTTACGGTTTCAAAGGCTCTCTTTAAATCTAAAAATACAACAATAATGATCTTTTTTTTTTGGGAGTGTTTGGTGTAGTTTTAAAGAAGCTACACTCATAGGGTAACCTCACATCTTCGATTGAGAAGGTATTATGACTATTTTTGTCAAGTAAGGTCGGGAAAAGAGGGAATTGTGTGAACGTAAAGGGAGGTACAGTATAGAAAATTATTTCAGTTGGTCAAATATTTTGGCTAGATTACTACTATTAAGCACTGTACGTTCAGCTTCAATACAAAAAATGTTGAATGGATAGCTAGAAAGTCCTTAGATAATGATATTGAGAAGAGGGGCGCAGCTTAATCAAATGTAACGATCTCTAAGATCTCATCAAACAACCGTGTTAAAAGTAATTAAAGAAGTTTCACAAAAAATTGTGTCGAAGAAAAATGTTTGGATTTCTTTCCCTCAAACTGCCCGCGAAATTGAATTCACCAAAGATGGGTGGACGATATCTGGAGCAATAGGAGCATTGAGAGCAATAGAATGGGCAGTATTTATTAATAGTTTATACTTCTAACGTAAGTCAACACTTCCCATCCTTGCCTGTTTATGTTTGTCTTATTTTAAGCGTTTAAAATTTGTTTTGGCACCAGCCTACATGTAAAATATTATATTCCACAAAATACTAGGAAGTAAAAGCTCTCACTTGAAGTACAAGTAAATACTCTTTCCATTCATACCTCTCAATTGCACAAGTGTATAAAAATTACCGATAATTTTACAAGTAATAATGTTTTCTAATAATTGCAAGATTATTTTCATATTTTGGCGAATGAGCCGGGTCCGAAATCCAAATCCAAAATATGAAAATAACCGAGTGCAATTTTTATAAGATAACACGCTCGAATGTAAAATTATCAGGACATTTTTATGCACGAGTGTAATTCATTGGAATATTTCACGAGTAAAGAGATTTTTTTTTTTCTGAGAAATATAATAGTACTGACAAAGACCATAAATAAAATAATGCTGGACACGCGACATTTTTTTACTAATTAAAGTTTATCTGACATTTTTCTGTATTGTTTGTGGTGTCATGGCAGTGCAATTATCGCTACACAGTGCAATTACCGGGGGTAATACCACAAGTGCATTGAAAATTACCGATAATTCTGAAAAAAACGTGTTTTTTTTTAAACTGCACGAGTTTATTTTTTTCGTTGTTTCAAAGCATAAATTGCCCGACTCCGAAGGAGGAGGGCAATTTTTTGAAACAACGAAAAAAATAACCGAGTGCGGTTTTTTATAAAAAAACACGTTTTTTTCAGAATTATCTGGTTAATTTTCAATGCACGAGTGGTATTCGGTAGGAAATTTCACACCTCACTCTTTAGGTAGATGACACATTTGAAGTCTCACTTCTGACATTAAAATCGCGCGACTTCACTTGAATTGACATCTAATGCGATAATTGCACTGCCGTGACGCGAAACGCGTCACTACAGTGCAATTATCGCTGTGAGCCAGCGGTAATTGCATTCCTCTTATGGACGTTTTTACACGTGAGGGAAATTTCCTCTGTAATTTTTCGATAATTGCATTCCTCTTATGAGAAATTTATGAGGGAAATATTCGAAATAATTTACGACACGATACAATAATCATAATGGTATTTAGCACTTATCTGTCATGAAACATTTGGAAAGGAAGATGAAAGGAAAATGGAACAAGAGAAACTAGAAATCGAGAGGAAACTAGAACACGCGGAAGTCAACTTGAGAGTCATGATTAAAATTATTGAAGTCTTCCCTAGCTTTTACAAGTCACTCGAAGCCTTCTAAGGATTACTCGTAAGGTATCAGCCGGTTGAAAAAAAGAACAAAATTCAAATCATATTTGATCTCAGGTATGGTCACACTCACATTCCACAATAATATTAATCCTTTGTAATGAATTATTTGATATGAATACTACTGGTTTTATTATTTACTGTTAGTTCAGTATTCCACTAGTGAACATATAAATTGATTATCAAAATGCGCAACTAGGAGTGAAAATATTTATAGTCCAAGATCCCAGGGCCGTCAGACATAACTTATTTTTAAACGAACGAAATGTGTACGATTGAGTAGTGTTAGTATGTACTATGTTCGCATGCCTACCTGCTAACTTGACCAGATGATCATTCTTCAGATATTAGAGAATCAAGGTACGTAAAAACACTACTCACTTAGTTGAATTGCCAGTCTACAGATTTATTTCCGTAACCCATGGTGGGTCAGTGGACAGAGTAACTAGCTACCACCCAGGAGCTCCGAGTTCAAATCTCGTTAACAGCAATTTTTTTTTTTCAAACAAGCAGACGCATCACACTAGGGTCAGCCATCTCGGTGTGAAATGGCTTCGACTCTGGGAGGATTTTAGTTCAAAAAGAAATTTAAAAGAAAACAGAATTTTGGTAAATAAAAGATTTTGTTAAGATTTCCTTATAAGTAAAATCCCAAGGCCTTGAGACATAACTTATTTTTGAAAAGATGAAGACTTAGGTTCTGAGTGGTGTACTTTTAATACCTGCTTGCTTGTGGAGTTCGCTCTGTGACACCTGGGCAGGTACCAGGTGAGAAAGGTAACTAAAAATAAGAGTTGTGAAAGGCTTTCGCGGCCATCGTTGAATGAATGATGGTTTTTTGGGTTTTTAGGCCGACGTTTATTTAGAGAAAAACTCGACGTTTCGCCAACACGAGTGGTTGGCATTTTCAAGAGAAATGTTTACAGTTTCGATCACTGAACATTTCTCTTGAAAATGCCAACATCTCGTGTTGGCGAAACGTCGAGATTTTCTCTAAATAAACGTCGGCCTAAAAACCCGAAAAACCATCATTCAAAAATAAGAGTTACCTAACTTGAATTTGTATGGCTGATTTTTAATGTATTTTGTAGAATATCAATCTTAAGTAATTTCAAAAGTGTCAGACGCTTTCCATAGACCAGAACTTTTGTCAGGCGCTTTAAAGCTCTACAAATTACTTCAGAGTGCTATTCAACAAAATATACATAAAAATCAGCCACACAAACTTAAGTTAAGTAACTCTTATTTTTAGTTACCTTTCTCACCTGGTACCTGCCCAGGTGTCACAGAGCGAACAGTACGCAGGTATTAAAAGTACATGAGACACCACTCAGAACCTAAATCTTCATCTTTTCAAAAATAAGTTATGCCTGAAGGCCCTGGGATTTTAATCATAAGGAAATCTTAACAAAAGTATTTACCAAAATTCTGTTTTCTTTTAAATTTCTTTTTGAACAAAAATCCTCCCAGAGTCGAAGCCGTTTCCAACCGAGATGGCTAACCCTAGTGTGATGGGTTTAAAAAAAAAATATTGTTGAAGAGGAGATTTGAACTCGGAGCTCCGGGGTGGTAGCTAGTTACTATGTCCTTTGACCCACCATGAGCAATTCAACTAAGTGAGTAGTGTTTTTACGTACCTTGATTCCCTAATATCTGACGAATGGTCATCTGGAAAAGCTAACAGGTAGGCATGTGAACATAGTACATACTAACACGACTCAATCGTACACATTTCGTTCGTTTAAAAATAAGTAACGTCTGACGGCCCTGGTATCTTGCTCTATTATATTGTAAAGGAGTAAAATACTATTTGTTGTCACATTTGCATATACTTAGATATACTTAAGAATGCTAGATCACCTCGTAAAACAGTACTTCAATCGTTCCGCTTTTGTCTGTTTTTATAGCCCAATCATTCTACAATTAATTTAAAATTGTGCCGGATGCGGAGGTGCAGAAAAGTAAATTACCCTACTTATAGGAATTATAACATTCCTTGAAAATACTACTGACGTCGGGTCTCATGAGCGACAATCTGTTTAGTACGCTGAATATTTTCTCCACCTTTTTTAATGGCGACATTTTAGTATAGGATGTTAAGAAACGGGCAACGAACGCACAGAAGATGAAAGTGGTTCATTATTCCGCAACTGTTACCATTTAGGATTGTCTAGATAGATAGTGCAGTTTTCAAAGTATAACTCAAGTGAAATTTTGGTTTCGGTTCTGTCAGTCTATTAAATTTGAATGCAAAATGTCATTTTCCAACAAAATGTATACTAAATGAGATTATATTACATGAGAAGTATTAACCAGAATACAGAAAACCGACTAGCTAAGTCTAAATTATAAAATTCAGAGATACTAGGCCAGAATTTGTAAAATGAAATTGGTAAGGCCCTTCTACGTCTTTGTAGATATAGCAAAGCGGACCCGAGTTTTTATTTTAAAATTATTGTGCACGAAACTATTTGCCAGAAAGTAAAATCATGGAAAAATTATTTTGAGAGTTTAATCCATTTAAATATATAGGTTGAGTAGTATACCACTAGATTATTTCTTAAATAACTTTGATTGAAGCCAACAACAGAGAATTTTATTGATAACAAAATGAGAAATTTTCTAAAAAAAATTACAAACAGCAAATCCTATATGATATTTTTGGGAATCCCAACAATATGAATTGAAATAGCTTTTATGCACTAGCGGGCGGTAAAGTACACTTTACCGCCCGGTTCGCCGGGCGTAAAGTGGCACTTAACCGCCCTTGGGCGCATTATGGCCCGGCGGGCCGTAAAGTGTACAAAATTCTCAAATTGTCTATACTCACACATCATTTCATGCAATTCCTAACATGAATTAGAATCATTTCAGGTCAATAGAGCAATAATCTTTCTAAAATTTGTTCATAATCGTTGGCAATTTTTTCGGTGATGATCTATTTATTTGAAATAGATTCTCCAATATAGCACTCAGCTACTATAGTTTCACATTCCTCACATTATGTTACCCTTAATTATTGTATGCATAACGTATGAAACGTGTAGACCATTGCAATTCAAGTCAGTATTTGTGATTCGCGCTATAAAACCGTTAGTGCATAAAATTTTGTATGTATCACGTGCGTAAAACGCCATCGGGCCATCATCCACGCCGCAGGCCATAAACGCCTACTTTACGCCCTCGATATATAAATAACTATTATGGCAAAGTTTGCATGTAAACATTTCAAATTCTGACGTATTTTCATCGCATTATGTCAAAATATTTGTTCCAGAATTTAATCAAAAATGGAGTTAGGCCATTCAAACGGTTAAGAAATTAACGTTTTTCTATAAAATGTTGCCAAAAATTGTAAGAATAAGTGATAAACGACAAAACGAAAAGCAATATGTAGGACAAAAATTTAAACACATCTTGTGATTTAATCAACTATCTAAACAGAATTTATTCAAAAATGGTGATTTCTGATTGATATATTTCATGAATACGGAAATAATCAATATTGAGTAATATTATTCATGTAATAATAAGAACAATGATTATAATATCTTCATTAGTCTTGAGAAACACTCATGGTTTATAGACACGTCAAAAAATTGCGGTATAGTGCAAATCAGGTTGCATTCAAAATTTGAGATTCAAGTGATAATTATAAAGTCCCAATGATAAAATACCAATACCCTACCTATATACTCCTACAACGTAGGTAGGTACCCCACTAGGTAATATTAACGACCAATTTGCAAAGGATGAAAATCAAAGTATTTTTGTTTCCTTTACTGGTGTGATACTCTTTCTGAATAGATTTTTTCCTGTCGAATTTGTCTATTGTGTGAATTTGTGTATGGAACTATAATTTTATTGCAGTTCTTTGAAAACGAAAACACGAAAATAGTAGATTATTTTATCAGGATTAAAAGTGATAGTTTATGTAGCAAAGCTGACCGTGTATATGCCGGACATAGTGAGAAAAATAATTCAGCTGGGCCACATAAACTCACCTTTACTCCGAATAAAATATACGGTTTCATCCGCAAACGTATTCAGAAAAATTGAAAATTGATCATGATCCAGAGTAAAGACTACCAGCAAGTAAATGAACAAAATTATCACGACGCTTTGCAAGTAATTAATCTCATAAACAAACTTCACGCGTCAGTTTTCTAAAAATATTGATAATGCTGACAATAAATCAAATTTACCGTGCGACAGTTTTCTTGAAGCTGTTACTACTAATAATAGCTTTCTTGAAAATGCCACAATAATCAACAGTATTTTCAATGAGTAAGGTTATTCTGGACTTTCATTGTTTAAAAAAGAACAAAGAAAAATTCAATTCTCAGCAATTTTTATTCACTTTCATATTTTCCATTCATTTGTTCTTTGTTTGTTCTTTTTTAGACAATGAAACTCCAGAATAACCTTACTCAAAGTGAAACATTGTCAACCACTTTTAAACAATAGTATATTGTGTATCTAGTAGTAAAAGCAATACATTCCCGGACATTCCCGGCCGAGGCCAACAAGCATTGAAGTGTGGGAATGTGCTTTTACTACGAGGTAAACGTACTATTTTTTCTGAAATCGCAATCAGCATTATCATAAATTGAGGATTCGAAATTACGTGCTTTCCTGAAACGTCAAAGTGACAACTATAAACCAAAGACCGATTTTGACGGACTAGGCCGGCAAAGTACTTTCCCGTATCGTTTTCGATACGGGAAAGTATTAAACGGTCCGGAAAAGTTCGTTGCTTAGCAACGGACTAAAATACTGGATTAGCGTATTTTGAGGCCTGCAGAAAAACAGTATTTTCAATATAAATGTAAAAACCAAATTGTAGATAATATTATAAAATATAATAAAACTGTTTTTTGCGATATCTGGAAAATCTGAAATAAACTACTTGTTTCATCATTGGGGGTCATTTAATCATTCCAAAATTGGTAAAAGTAAAAATGCCTAGGCACAAAACTAGAACTTTTAAATACTCCGTGGCCAAAAAGTTAAACTTTTACTCGTGACAGTTGTCAGAAAAGTTGTTACTTTTGTGACGTTTGAGGATAAAAGATGTTATCAGGAATTTCGGGATATTTTTCTGAGTAGTTCTCATCGGCATAAATTTAATTGACAGAAAATAAACATTAAAAATGAATTCATAGGTCGAGTGCTATTCGGCTAGATTATTTCCTGAATGACTTCGATTAGCAAAAAACAAAGAATTTTATCGATAATGAAATTTTACATTTTCTAACAGTTTTTTTACAAACATCAAATCCCAAATTTAATTTTTGGGTATCCCAACAATATGCAATGAAGTAGCCTTTATGGCAAAAACTTAACCGCGGTTATGGTGATGTCTGATTGGTCTATTTCATATTTTCCTAAAATTTCAGAGCTGATTTTAGTGATTTCAACGGATCCATGGCCCACTAGATTGAAAAATAAATTTCAAAATACGAACTGTTGGTTACAAAAAGTGAAAAGTGATACATGGTTCTATTCAAAATTTCATATGGAGACGAAAAAAGTGAAAATATACCAGGTGTCTCAGAAATTGTATGATATTTCTGTACTCTCATCTCCTTACTTCAGTCTAAGAAGATCTAAACTATATAGAATATGGATTATCAATGTGGAATTTCATCTATATCCAATGTTCAACAACTATCGAGAAAGTTTGATGCAGTTTATCCTCCAAAAAGATGTAATAATATGAATACACTTCGTATATTCAATTTCGTATCTTTAGAAAACCGCATTAATCAAGCATACATTATATATCGGCATAAGCTGTCAAATGGTGAAGTGGACTGCCCAGTTCTATTATCTCAAGTGCTGAGACCAGAGTTTAGATCAGTTTCCACTTTTAAGTGCAAAAAAGCTTATACAAATAAAATATCACTCTGTGTCAAAAATATCAATTTATGTGATATTTTCAACTGCAGTAAGTGTAAATTGAATAATAAAAGTCAAGCACATCTGTAAGTCAATCATCAATCAATGGATGGAAGGTTTTTATTTTCAAATTGTCTATTATGGCTTAATGGCTTCTGTAGGGCAATAAATTCTTCATTATTATTTTTTTAACAAAAAAGCAATTGTTGTATCCAAAGATCTGCTAGTCACTGTATAATAAAAATAATGACTCACCGATATTCACCGAGTGCCTTGAGCATCTCTGGCTAACGCCAAAGGGTGTAGATGAGAGTGAAACTGGAGTCGCACTGGCCCATGCGTGATTTTTGCTCTTCGCCGTGTTGCTGATCACAATCGACGAGCGAATGTCACTGTCGAAGAAAGGTCGGCACGAAGAAATAACATCGCATGCGTGCCTCCTGCTCTTCCCGATGGTCCATCCTCCAGCATCCACCACTCTCGCTGCTGCGATCTGATTTGACGATGGCCGTAGAATGATCATTTCTTCGATAGGTCGTGATGGGATGTTCCAATCGGTATAAAAAAATGTATTTATTTGATATTTCTGAATCTGTTACCGCGTGTGTGGTACGAGAAATTGTTTCATATTCATTCATTAATATTCATTAATATTTAGCAAACAAGAATTTTTATTTTGTTTACTATGTTTTTGCGTTATAGATGGATGGATCATGGGGGCCATTCCCCCGTAGAGTTCTGAATAAGTAGTTGATATTGTTGATTTTATTCAGGATGTTCATAAAATCAGATGTGGAATCATCTGCGACTGAAAGACAAACTTTAGTTGCTATTTTCCTACGTTCAAGATCTCTTGAAGGGGATGTGGAAATGTTGAAAAGGGAATAATTCTCAATTGAAGATTTAAACAAACATGACTAGAAATGGAAAAAACCTTTGATAACTACGTCCCCGGTTAAAGCCACGCTGGACATTGATAGATAACAACCATTCTGGTTATGCAACTAAACCTTTGACTTTCAACAAGGAAAACACACGTTATACAAACCAAAATTATTCGTATTCGTATTGAAGGTTTCCTCAAATTCTCAAACATCCCAAATCCACACGTTTTTTAATTTCATACGAGTTATTCATTATAACAACTATGAAACAGAAATAATTCTTTTATGCAGTGCGAATGTGTGCAAAGAACACATCAGCGGCCAAATCAAAGGGCTGCAAAACAGATATCTATAGAGGAATAATTATTTTTGGGGAATGTGCTCTTAGTAAAAGGCATCTTAGGTAAGCCGTGAGCGGTAAGAATAAAAAACAAAGGCCATAGTTGTTTTTTATTGGAAACCGCACAAATCAAAAATCATTATATTCCACTTGTTTTTGAAAAAAGAGTCATTTCACATTAGTTCTTCAAACAAGATTAGTAAGGTTAAGTTTATAGATCTTTATTATTGAAATATAAATAGTTATAAGTGAAATCGAATTTATCGTAAAAAAATGGTAAGTACCTATGCAACACTGATATTATTACGAGTTTGATTTTCGCATATTTTTGAAAACTGATGAACAGTGTATAAAATTATAATTACTTGGATGAACAAAACTATTCAGAGCTCCTGTCAATTCTTCAATACATTCTCGAGAATCATTCATTGTCTACATTCCCAAATTTATTAAGTTCTAACTAAAAACGTAATTTTATGGTCATGGTGAAAAAAATAATTGAACCTTCTAATTGATCTGGAGAACTGAGATGAGCTGTTCAATTTTTCAGATAGGTAGAAGAAATGTTAATTACTTTTTGTCATTACAAAAAAAGCAGAAAATTGAACAACAACTCAAAGTATTGAAAGCGAGGCAGCACCGTCATCTTCATATCGAGAAAACCGCTTTACATGTATCAGAGGAAAATATAAAAACGAAAAATTTTGGAACACCATCTCAAAGCATTCAAAGCAAGGTACAACCATCATCGTCATCTCGAGAAAACCGTAAATATAGAAAATGAAAATATTTTCGTTATAGGTAAAGCAGTTGGTCGAACAACGTATGACTAGGTATGAGAAATACAATTTGAAAAAAAATACTTGGCATCCGCCTCGTAACCATGTGTTGCCGTTTTCGGAACACAATAAAAATAACCGAATCGTAAAACGTTATTTGAATCATGATCATATTTATCAAAATATGAATGGTTATCGTATCACTTTCCACTTCCACTTATCCATAAAGGACTAATACATATTGTAAATACTGTGTTCTCTTTGCCAAAGTTGGTGGCAGAAATATCATTATTTGAAATTCTCATTACACTTCCGATCAGTGTTGCCTCATCGGAAAGAAGTTTTTCTTCGTTGAGGCGAATAAAAAGTTGGCTCCGATCAGAAGATAAACTATCTGGCTTACCTACCCATTATTAAGGTCCATCCCAACATTGCGATCAATGAACAATTAGTTATTAACAGATTTGACAACAGTGGCCAAAGGCATAGGGATTTTGTTTTATGATTGATAATTTGATAAGTTTTTGTTCAATGTCTTTTATTTTTATTGTTTTATGATTTCTGAGTTCAGTTGTTTTCAGAGTTTTCGAAAACTTTACAAACGGTGCCAAATGAAATTTTTTGTTTTACGAACAATAATTTCATAAGTTTTTGTTCCAGATGTTTTGTTTTTGAGACTTTATTATTTTCTAGGATTGTCGAATTGTGTTTTTGTTTGTTTCGCCATATTTTATTTCATCTTATTTATATTATTGTTTACTGGTTTCAGTTGTTTCAAATATTAATTTATTTATATTTCATTCATGTGGATTTTATTAAACTCTCTAGATCCGCCAGTGACTTACACCCCCAACTTTTTTATCTTACGGGTTAAAGGCATAGTTACTGAAGAGAAAATGATCCCTGTCAAAAAGTATGATTTTTTTTTTGTGCGTCTGTAGCTCTGTGGCATTTCAAAACCCTTTCGGAACCCTTTGAGATATTGCGTTGAAATTTGAAGTACATCAATAACTCGAGAACAATATTTGTCAGTTTTTTTATTCTATCTGAAGATCTGGAACATTTTTACAGGTTTTTCCGTTTTTCTCAACTTCAACGATACAGGTCCGGCAAGTGATATGATCCATTTCATATCTTTTGAAAGTTTACTCCTATAATTCCTATAAAAACTGTAAAAAATACTAAATGTGTATTTTCTCTCTAAAATCACCAAAAACTAGAAAACTAAACGAGATATCACAAAAATAAATACTAACAGATTTATTTTGCTTGAACAAGTCTACAAAAAGTCTCCATCAATTTTTTCCATATCTTGATAAATAAACTCGGAAAAGACGACCGCACTTAAAAAATTTGCATTATTTGACTGGACTTATTGAATTTGAGATTGGCAAAGCCTTGAAATTGAAAGATATCAAAAAATTAATATGAATACTTTTTTGTCCTCAAACAGATCTACAAAAAGTTCCTATGAATTTTTTTCCAATCTTGAAAAAAACGTATTTTCATTATACCTATCTGAAAACACTATATTTACATGCTTATTTAGCATACTGAAAAAGGGTTTTTTCCGCACGCCACGGGAACGCACGGAAAAAGCCTATTTTCTGAACTCTCGTAATGAAATATCCTATTTTGTAGGTTTTTTTTGAATTTTGGTGTTTTTAGCTAGATTTCTGTAATGATAGATTTCGTGATAATTTTATGATCGCGAATATTTTTTTTAAATTCATTTCTCCGAGGTTAAGCATTAAAAATAGGTGTGTTAGGGACTATGCAGAATCGATACTCGATAGAGGAGGTCGAGAACGGTATTCTAGAATCATTTAGAAAATGAAAAAAAAAATCATATTGTTCATCTGAAAGTGGCATTTCATGAAACTAGAAATCAAAAGATTGGAATTAAAAAAAAAATGTTCCGACTTTATAAATGGATCAGTTCACCTATTTATGTTGGTTGTGCGATTACTCATTACGAACCCAATGATACAGGCCCTATCCTCCTAAGTAACTCCGTTCTCGAGTTATCCCCAAAACTGTGAACAAATAACTCATCACTATTTTCCTAATCGATGAAACATCGTTTGTGTACACCGGTAGAATGCTTATTTTCAATAGACACCCTAAGGAAAAACCACATCCCTCCAGCTTGTACCGTTCTCGAGATAGCAATTTATTTAGTCCTTCGGGCCGGATTTTCCTCCTTCGAGCCGGATTTTTCCTGTTTTTCGCGTTTAAACTTTTTTTTAATAATTGGTGAAACTATTAGTAGGAACTATTAGTGAAATCATTCCAAATTAAATTAGTCGACGATCCGATATTTTTCACTATTTTCACGGATTTTTCCGATTTTATTTTTACGAGCTTTCACAACCCTTTTCAAGAAGTAAGAATTGGTCCTCTCACTAACCTTTTTTGACGTAATTTTCCATGCTTATCCACAACCATCGGATTTTTTTTTCGAATTCCTACCCGTTCTCTATCTAGCCTTCCGGGAGACAGGGGGATAAAATTATTCGAAATTAAATTTTTCGACGATCTGATATTTTGCATTATTTTTACGGATTTTCCAGATTTTATTTTCGTATCTTGCAACTTTCTTTGAGAAGGAGGGTGGTCGTCGGGTTTCCGAATTCCTACGTGTTCTCTATGTAGCCTTCGGGGGGCAGGTAGGTAAAATTATTCAGAATTCAGTTAATTGATTGACCGTTGTTTTTCACAATTTTTACGGACTTTTTCGATTTAATTTTCGTGAGTTTTCGCAATTATTTTCAGGAAGGAGAGGATCCGAGGTTCCCCGACCGACACATTGCAGGTATGCAGGCAGGCACATACAATAAATAATTTCTCCGGCACTGTATTATGTTTTGTCTTACATTTTTTTTGTTTTGAATGGTGGAGCACCATTTTTTTGTATTGAAACGAGCCTGGAGCCGAACCTGTCACAGGGCGTGCTTCGAGATAAACCGAGAGTTCTAAACCATCTAAACCATCGAGGAGTAGTTTTGAGAAATTGCTTTGGCGTTCCAGTTAAAGGTATATTTTAGTGGTACGCGTATCCCACTTGAAACTCCGAAAATAAACATATTGTGTGGATAATGAATCCTGTCTTAAACCAACCAAATCAAGCGTCGTGACGTCACACTTAATATATTGTTTGTCATTTCGTTTGAAATTGACCATTGAGAACGACTTTTGCATCTATTGTGCATTCCTTGATAACGAGCTGAATAACTCAGAAACCGTCTGTCATTTACAACAAACCTGATAGCGTTTCCATTTGTAATACTGTGCATTTTTGTGTATCTCTGTCTTTTATCCATTGTACAATAATAAAAACGGTATTGGTACCTATTGTTACGTTTTCAGGTTCCAAATAAGTGAACGCTACTGTACAAGTGCCTTTAGCCGCTTAGTGGGTAGCTCCGGGTAACTCCGAGGAGCTCCTGGAGTGATCTCACAGACCACGAAAGAAAATGTTCTATAACATGTATTCCTGCCACTTGAACTGATCCTGAAGTGATCTAAGATGGGTAACAAGCTCCCTCTTATTATTTCAACGTTCAACTTTCAACTTGACAACAGTGACAACACTGTACGACATTGAAGTTTGACATGGACAAATGATATTGACGTTTTGACAAGTAATAATAAATTTAAAGTTTGGTTTTTAGAAATTAGAACTCAAATATTTTATTAGTGATCAGCTTATCAATGAGAACTTTAACAATCCCAATCTCAAAAATCACACCTGGTGTACAATTTTATAAAAGTATTCGTCATTATAACTCCTTGTTGGATGTTTTCATTTGAAATTTCAGTACAATAAACCCACTTCAGTATCCGTTCTTGGTTTTTGTGGTAACCAATGGATTCAACACAAAGTATAGACGTTAAATTCACCAGTGAGTCTGGCTTATACAAAGGTTTAATCTTGTCTTTAAGCTCTTCCTTATTCATCGGATCCAGTTTTATTATGAAAAAACTGTCCTTAATACGAATTAGTCGGAGAGGACTTCAGAGGGCTGGTTCCGGTGGATATGGATATCTCAAGGATTGGATGTGGTGGCTGGGCCTCATTACAAGTTAGTATTAAGGAATATTCACTAGTGACTTAAGCTGGATTTATAAACTTGCCGTTCGGCGTTGGTGTTGGCATTCCCAATTAAAATACAGAAATCCATAAGACATTTTATATCTACCGTCGGTGTTTCCGTTCGCCGTTGGGCTGACGTTCGAGTTAAATGAATTTTAAGTCGGACGCCAACGACGAACGGCAAGTTTATAAATCCAGCTTTATGGTCCATCGTGCTTTTAAGAATTCTCCCCTTCAAAAGTTATTTATGCAAGACTGATTGATTTCTTGAAAGAACACAACATTCTCAGCTTGTATCAATTTGGTTTTTTACCAGGAGAGTCATCAGAAAAGGCCATTTATCATTCATTGAAATACTTAGTTGATCATATTGATAAAGGAGAGCTATTAACAGGTATATACTTCGACCTCTCCAAGGCTTTTGATTCTCTCGAGCATGATATTCTTCTGGGAAAACTCCAATGCTTTGGCATTAGAGGTATACCTTTGCAGTTGTTAAAATCCTTCTTGACAGGAAGAACTCAATTTGTTGGTTTGAGGTTTGAAGTCAATGGCAGAATTCAGGCATTCAATTCCTCCACTAGAAATATTAGCACTGGTGTTCCTCAGGGATCCATCCTGGGACCCCTATTGTTCATTATGTATGTGAACGACCTACCTGACTGCCTATCAACTCCAGCTGTCTTCCAATATGCCGATGACACCTCATGTTTATTAATGGACAAAAATCTCGAAAACCTCTCAAAAAAGGCAACACAGGTGACACATGAAATGTTGACCTGGTGTAACAATAATAAGCTTTACCTAAACACAAAAAAAACAGTGTTGGTGCAGTTTAGTAACCGCTTCAAACCAAACAGAAGTGTTTTAATAAAACTCAATGATAAGTCAGTTCCTGTACATTCTGATACTAAGTTAATTGGTATGGAAATTGATTGTAACCTGTCATTTGGTAATCATATCTCCCAAACTGTGAAGAACCTGAATAAAAGGTGTTATGCCATACTTAAACTAAACGATTCCATGGACTTTGCTGTGTTGAAAACCTACTACTTTGCTCATGCTCAATCAATCTTAACCTATGGCTTGATTTTTTGGGGAGGATCCCAATTGGCTGATAGAGTTTTCTTGTCACGAAAGCGTGTATTACGGTGTATACTGAGAACACACTTTTTAGAACTGTGCAGACCACTTTTCAAAAAACTCGGTGTACTACCACTTCCCTCTCTTTACATATACAGGCTACTTATTTTTGTTAAAAGTAACCCAAATCTATTCATGACAAATGTAAATGGACGTACTAATAGTGATAGAGGGCTACGATATTCCGACAGTCTGAGAATTCCAGCACACAGTACAGCCCTATTCGAAAGGGGGGCAGAGTATAGGGGAATAAAAATTTTCAATTCCTTACCTGTCAACCTCCAATCAATTAAGGGTATAAATTTATTTAAACATAAAATTAAGGAATATTTACTTGAACATTGTTTCTACACTGTTGAAGAGTACCTTAGTTACACCTAACTTTTAACATGTTAATGTAAATAACGTTTGTGCTATGTTTGTTGTTTGATATTGAAAGTTTTTTTACTTAATTTACTCAAATTGTTTTTAATAGATCCTGACCATGTCAATGTCCAAATTGGATCCAATGACGACAATAAATATTATTATTATTATTAAAGTTATGACACTTTGAGCGACGTTCAGCGTTTTACTTTGTTGTAACCTAAACCTATGCAACGAGGGTTTCTCGGCCATTGAACTTTTCGAGGAAACCTGATATGGAGGTTGTCTCTTGGTGTCCAGACTAAAGATTATCTTTGCCCTGACATCTCAAAATACAAGTAAAATAAAACAAAATACATAACTTGAAGGGGGTATTTCTACAGCTTGGTGTCATGTTTAGTATGTATAAAATTTCATCAATTTCGGACCAGTTGAATATCTGGAAAAACGGCCTCCGGCTTTTGCAGCATAATTTTATTAATCCTATAATTTCAGTGGGAATAGGAGAATCCTTCAATTTTGCAGCTTATGCTTTTGCTCCTGCTTCTCTAGTAACACCTCTGGGAGCTTTAAGTGTTTTAGTATCAGCCATTCTAGCTTCGAAATTTCTGAATGAGAGTCTCAATAAAATGGGAAAGGTGAGTCATGATGTACAAATAGAAAAATTAGATGTCTACTGGTCAGTATTATTATACATTTGAGTTTCAATTGATTACGACTAAAAGTTTGAATCTTATTCTGATTCAAGGTAAACTTTTCTCACTTATCAAAATTTTGACCTGTTATGATTTCTTGATGGTAATATTTGTCGAAAATTGCAGAGAAGGAATATTCCACGGATCTCTGATTTCAATGTTCAAAATTACTTTTAGGGGTGCTCCTGTCTACTTCAATAACTCTGTTATTTGAGAAAAATTAAATTTATGGTATGAAGTAAATTCCAGACATAATTCAGTAAAAGCCAGGGAAGCAGTTGGTTTTTATTGGACCTGTCATGAAATCTATACAAAATTAATCACTTTAGGGTTTTTCACAGGAATGATGAATAGTGTCAGTAGTTCACGGTACTATTTTGATTGTCTCAAATTAATTTCGTCTGTTGGAGGTTTAATTGATATTACTTAATTGTTATGAATTATTTTTACATGTATTGTGTTGTCATTTTTGCCAACTGAGTTTCCTATTTTCTTTTGCAAGTTTATGATATTAATTGTTAGGTCTTGCTTTGTTCTTTGCTTCTTTTCTTCTATCAGTGGATTACTCGATTTTTTCATTTATACAGTATTATGATAAAGTAATGCATAAAATTCATAAAACGTACAACGATCACTTTTGAAAAAAATGCAAAAACACTTCAAACTGTTTTTTTATTCCGCATCTTTTGACATAAGTTACAAAAATAACACGTCAAAGTTGGTTTAATGGACTGTTTAGTTAATTGAAAAGTTATTATGAAACTTACGTTTATTTCGTTTTTTATTCATTTTCTCGTTTTTTTTCTTATGTGAGCCCTACTACAACTATTTTTCCCTTGTGTAAAAACACAAGCTCTATCACATAATGTAATAAAAATCTTAGCTTCCCATTAAAAAAATTTGTTGATGACGTCATAACTTTGACAACTTTGACGTGTTATTTTTGTACTTATGTCAAAAGATGCGGAATAAAAAAAACAGTTTGACGTGTTTTTGCTTCCTTTTTCAAAAGTGATCGTTGTACGTTTTATGAATTTTGTGCATTACTTTATCATAACCCTATATTTAGTTATGTTTGCATCCTTAGTCCTTTGTTGATTCTTTTTATTAGTTTTAATTCTTCAACTGGTAAGAATTTGTGTGCAAAATTAAATTTGTAAGAGGAAGTTTTTATAAGCGTTTTTGTATTCTTATTACCTTTGGGTTAGTTTTTCTTTGTTTTGCCCATAAAGTATTTGTTACCATCGGAACATTCTGTCTCAATTTTCCTTCTATCATCCATTTGATTTTTTTTACAGAGTATATTAATGTATAATATTTGGAATAATCGTTTCAATTTTTTATTGGGGATTTTGGAACCTTTGGCTTTTCTTCAGTAATTTGAGGAATAGCGTCTCACTTCACAAAAACTCTGAATTGTTTGGCCATCTCTCCTGATGCGAACTTTGTTTATCAAAACCTAAGTCAAATATATTTAATGCAGTTATTTCGTGCGATGGAGACGTTGCTAGTCCTCAAATTATATCTATCTACTTGTCGTGGACAAACTACCTTGTAAATCATTCACTTAATTGAAAATTTCGATAAAAAATACACTGTTTTCCATTATTTTTCAGTTGGGATGTTTGTTGTGTATCTTGGGATCAACAATGCTAGTCATCCATTCCCCCAAAGAAGTACAAATAGAAACAGTAAATGAACTAGTCAGTAGAGTCCAAAACCCACTATTCATTGACTATTTAATTCTGGTTCTTGTAGTTTGTTTTTCCATATTGTTCTATATTGGCCCTCGATACGCTAATAAATATGCGACAGTATATTTAGTGCTTTGTTCAGCAATTGGAAGTATATCTGTGATGGCATGTAAAGCATTCGGATTGGTTATCAAACACATTGCAGGTAAAGAAATAATTGTCTATTTGAAATGTTGGTGAATTGAGCAGATAGTGTTTTAAAAAATAATATAATGGGGGTTTTGAAGAAAATCTCATACAAAGAAAGCATTGTTAAAAACTTTTAGTAGTGATAGAAACATTGCCCACTTATAATAGGAAAAAGCAATGAACCATTTTTGTGTTTTATCTGTTTTCAGGTGGTGATATACAAGGTCTTCCAAGTATGTGGATTCTAGTAGGTTTATTGTTTACTGTAATTTTCTCCATATGTGTTCAGATGAATTATCTAAACAAAGCCCTAGATCTCTTTAGTACAAGTGTGGTCACTCCAATATATTATGTACTATTTACAACTTTAGTGATTCTTGCATCTGCAATTTTGTTCGAGGAATGGAAAAATATGACTGACGAAAACATTGTTGGGGCAATTTGTGGATTCTTTGTTACTGTAGTTGCTATATTCCTCTTGAATGTAAAAGACACTAATACATTAAAATCTTTGAGACATAATAGTAAACAGTATGGATCTGATCCTGATTTTTTGATTTAGGTCAGTAATGCCTGGTAAATTGATTCATTTAGGTAGTTAACAAGTTCATTGTTTTTAGTAGAGTGATATCAGTAGTGATACATTTTTATTGAAATTATCTACTTGCAGTGCAGTGTTTGAGATCTTTGATATAGTAATGAATGCACAGGAGTACTGAACCACTATTTTTAACACCTTGCCAGTGGCTGATGTGATGTTCCTCTAGAAGATGGTTCAACAAGTGTTGAGGTTTTAAAAATAGTGGATATAATTCCAGTGTATTCATTGAAATTACGAGCAAAGTGAACTTTCAACACCAGTGTCCTGAATGTTCCTGCTTTATGGCCAATTTATTTCAATAACGTCTGTGATAAGGTAGTAGTTGATATTTACTATAAAGTTGAACAAAACAATTCCTAGTTTTATAGAAATGTCTGCAGCAGCAATTATGTCTAAATAGTATGTATGTATGGACTCTGATACAAACTGCCAAATAATGAGAGATTTGAATTCTCATTTACATTGTATAGAAGAACACATGTTTTGCTAGATATCATTTATTCTCAGTCAATAATACAATGATCTCATGATTGAAATAGGTCACAGCTATGTTAATTTATAATAGAACAATAGAACATGTATTGTACTTAAATTATTATATACACATTATTATAATACTTGCATTTCATTTTCTTCTTTCAGGTCGTTAATAGTTTGACAAATTCTGCAAGAAATAGATTATTATGTAAATTTAAGTGTACCATTTCTAGCAAAGACATTATTACTTATTACATTAACTTGAATATTACAGAAAATACACGTAAAGGAGTCGCATCAATGTTATGTAACACAGGGGTGGCAGATTATCTACATAACAATACATAAGAGATGTAGAAAGCAATATGAAAAACGACATAAATAACTTCTGTAACTATATTTTAGTGAAGAAAAATCATCGTATATATTGAAATTCGAAGATGAAATCAATATTACAAATAATATTCTGATCCTAAATTTATAAAAAACGAAAATGAAATATAACGAGGCCCTAAAAAAAAATTATACCTAAGAAATCGGCTGTTGTAGACGACATTCCAAAGTATATTGGAAAAGGCTGCGGAATTTCTCGAACAACCATTATAACACATATTTAATTTAATTATTAAGAAATGTTGCTTTCCGGATAAATGGAAAACTTCCATATGTACTCCAAAACATAAACAAGGATCTAAAAACAAAATTGTGTGTTCAAACAAATTCTTTATAAACAACTATACACACATTGAAAACTCCCTCACAAAGATCTACAACACGGATTTGTAGGGAAAAAAATATTTTTTTTTAGTTAGTTCATCCATGAAGCCAACGAATGTTTAAGGTAGAAGATACAATCTATCCAGCATTAATCATGATTTTCTTTTGAAGAAAATGACCAGTTTTGGTTTACTGAATGATTATCTGGAATTATTCGGAAGCTATCTAAAAAATAGGTAGGTACTTCTTCATCAAACATAGCGAACACGTGTCTGAAAAATACTGTGTTAATTCGGGAGTACCACAAGGACCGAAACTGGACCCATTACTTTTTGTTATTTTCATAAACGATCTTTCATAGCAGTTCAAACCTCAAAATAATCTCTATTCGATGATTTCAAAATGCTCAAAAAAGTATTCGTTTGGAAGTGGTTGACAATAAGTTCGAGTGTAATTGTCTAAAAATCAAATAAAATTAATTCTCTTCATATGTTTGAGTCACGACGTTTCGGCAGTTTACATCTACTGCCGTTATCAAGTATGTGAATGCGACAAGAAATCAAGGATAATTTTTATATAGCATTCTGTGTCATCAGTAAGCGAATAATTTACCTGCCATGAGGTAATTATTCTCTGACGTGGGACCTGTCAGGTCATTAATCTTGATGGATGGAATAAATTACCTGCCAGGAGATAACATTGCTCCACACATTTCGGACATTTCAGGAATACCAATCTTAATTGGTCAAATTTGAGAGACGGGCCTTGAACATAACTTTATTTAATTTTCAACTGATCCAGTCGACTGATCAGGGGTTTCCACACATTCCGAATCTCTATGCTTGGTTGACTGGACACGTTATTATTCAGAATCTATGCCGATTCTTTAAATTTTCTCTTATACCAATGCTCTTCCTTGTGGATAACTTCGGCTTCAGACCACTTGATATCGTGTTGATTTGTCCAGACATGATCTGCTATTCCCGACTTCGATGTCTCTCCTCGGACATTAAGCAGCCTCTCTGTTGGAGAAACAGACGCTCAGTGATATTTTCGCATCTCCGATGGCTAGCTAGTAGAACCTGATGAAAAACAGTTTGGTGAAGTCAATAGTTCGTCAGGCATTGTCATTCTGAGATGGGCCATATCAGCTTATTGGAGCTCTAGGAAAAATATTTTCAAATTATACTTCTTAGCATATTCCAGTACGTTTCTTCCCATAGGGTACAGACCTGGAAAGTTTTTATTTTCACAATTCTTTCATCTGTTCACTTGATGTTGCTGTTGGGCCTCACATTATTTATGTTCATAAATATAAGAACTACACCTTAACCTGAAGAGCAATCTCATAACAAAGCAGCCTGGTCCTACCGATCTCAGACTCCAAAAACCGTAGTTCTCAAATATCATGCAAATGTAGAGAATCACTAATTGGGGAAGCCCAGAAGGAAAGTTGTAGAACGGCAAATTCATTATTTTCACTTTTGTGATTTGCCTTTTTACCATGAAATCACATTGATGTCTACAATATCTTCAATTTTAAGTTAGATATAACTGCCGTATTGTTGGCATTGTAGCAATTATGATAAACCTTGTCCAAAAAAAATAAGACAGACTTTTCCTGAAAATTATTACTTTCATCTATACTGTATTCTGTGAAATTTGAACTGTGAGAATTTTACTGTTTGTTGTATTTACCTTCATAATTGATTTTGCCATCCTTATCGGTATCGGCCATTGCTATCACATGATCGATTTGTTCGTCGGTAATTGTTTCACCAATCATCTCCATCGCCACCTTAATTTCTTCTCTGGTAATGAATCCATCACCGTCTAGATCGAATACTTTGAAAGCTGCCGTTAAATCTCTCGTGAGGTCTTCATCTTCAGGTCCTGGAGAGGCCTGTTGAATTTGTTTGACGAAGCTTAGGAAATCATTTTGGTCGATTATATCTGCACCTGAGGCAAAAGTAACGTAATGGATACAATCATCTACGGAATATACTATCAAATAGAAATTATTAGCATAGTTATTGAATTCCTTGAGTTTATTATTATTATTATTTCCTTATAATTGCAGTGACCAATATTAGTATGTTTTTTCAATACCTCTCAAATAATGGTCTATACGATCATATAACATTTTTGAAAAACCCTGTCGATGAAGATAATAACTGTTTTGTTCATGTATTTATGCTCCATACTCCTACAAATTAATGGCTCTTGAAGTGTTTGTTCATCAGTTGAGATTGTGAAAGTATACATGAGATTACTGTCTCCTTTGTTTTCTTTGGTTATACAGGGTGGGGCACCGAAAACGAAACAGATCGAATATCTTCAAAACGCATGTGTTTTGAATAAAATGCAAAAACAGGTCGATTTTTAATGCAAGGGGGACATCTTCCTATCATAACCTCAACTGTCACACATCTCCCTCCACTCCTTGGGCACTATAACCCAAACAATTTGAATAGGGAAAGTAGTAAGTGTGACTCATCATTGAAAAGGTAATTTCATAAGGAATTCAGCCATGTCAATTTTTGCCACCTAACTTTTTATTTTGGCGCCCTCTTGCGGGAAAAATAACTGTTCCGTATTCCAAATTATAATACTGCATTTGCAAGCTATTTTAACATAAATTCGGTGACAGTGCATTATGAAATTTTTCTAAGAGAAAGAACAAAATGGCGGACATGATTTGCAATTTAGGTCCGATTCGATTCAAAATTGATATGCGGTAGTTTTCAAGATCGGAAATTATGATTTGTTCGTCAATGCAAAAAAACAAGATGCTGGCTCCAAGATGGCGGACGAAATTTGTAATTCTGGTCCGATTCCAATCAAAATTGATATGTGGGGATTTTCAGGGTGAAAAATTATGATATTTTTGTCAATGCAAAAAACCAATATGGCGGACGAAATTGGTAATTGTAGTTTGATTCGATTCAAAATTGGCATATGAAGGTTTTACAAGTTTCCAGTACGACTACAGTGAATTATTTGAATTGATGAAAAAAAGATTTTATACAAATTAGGAAATAATATTTTATTTAGATGTGTGACGTAGGTTATTCTGTGCGTAACAGAATCAGAATTTTACCGCGCCTGAAAATCCCTGAAAATCTTCACATATTAATTTTGATTCAAATCGGACCAGAATTACAAATTTCGTCCGCCATCTTGGAGCCACCATCTTGTTTTTTGCATTGATGAACAAATCATAATTTCAGAACTTGAAAACCACCACATATCAATTTTGAATTGAATCGTACCATAATTGCAAATCATGTCCGCCATGTTGGAGCCACCATTTTGTTTTTTTCTCTTAGAAAAATTCCATAATGCACTGACACCGAATTTATGTCAAAATAGCTTGCAAATGCAGTATTATAATTTGGAATACGGGACAGTTATTTTTCCCGCGAGAGGGCGCCAAAATAAAAAGTTAGGTGGCAAAAATTGACATGGCTGAATTCCTTATGAAATTTTCTTTTTAATGATGAGTCACACTTACTACTTTCCCTATTCAAATTTTTTGAGTGAAAGTGCCCAAGGGGTGGGGGGAGAGGTATGACAGTTGAGGTTATGATAGGAAGATGTCTCCCTTGCATTAAAAATCGACCTGTTTTTGCATTTTATTCACAACACATGCGTTTTGAAGATATTCGATCTGTTTCGTTTTCGGTGCCCCACCCTGTATATCTCTGAAAGCGATTGTTTAAGCTACCAACCAACAAATTGTTCTTTTCTGTCACACATTGGTTTTTTTATTCAGTCTTGGATAACATGCCTTATCTGATTTCACTAGTTCGTAGCGATATTACAACTTTTATTTCTTATTATATGGCTCCATTTTTATAGCCCTTCAAGAGAATGCGGAATCATAATATCACCAACCAAAAGCGCCATTAAAAAAAATCGAACACTCGTTTAAGAATAATTAAAAATGTAATTTGAATGACTCGTTATTTGATCGCTCATTAATTCAGAAAACTGTAAACGGCGATCAAAACCATCTTCAATCAATTCTTAAACCAGTTGAATTTTATACAGATGCTATTTATACTATTTCATAATCCTTTCTATAAAGTATAATGGCTGGTTCATGGACCAAACTTCTACTATTATTTTTTCTTTTCACTTTTCTTCGACTTAAAGCATTGAAATAGGCCGTTCATAAACCGCTCTCAAAGAAGAAGGGACGCATGCGTCCCGTTGATAAATTTGGTGTGTTTTGATTTGAAACGTTTCGCGCAGAACGTAAAAATCATTCTACTTTATCGTTCAAAGCAAAAATTTAATACTACGAACTTTTGTTAGGGTAAAGGTAAAAATATGTTGTATGAACGTTACTCCTGAAACCCACTTTGTCAACTTTCTTGAAGTAAAAGATGAGGTAAAAGTTGAAGTTTGGTCTATGAACCAGCCATAAATGTCCGCGAAGGCCGCTTAACTATCTCGTGAAAACTGACATTAGTGACATTCTCCTGGGGTGCTACTACGTTACCAAATGTAGGGTTCATGGCTACTTTTACTGCCTCATTTCTGATAGGTGGTTGAATATTCCGTTTTTTATTGGTCATTGTACCAGTTTCCGAAAATTTTGCCACCAATTTTATAGAGCTAGATGCGTTTATTACGTCTCTCACTAAAAGGAGTTTCCGCTGCTCTTGCACAGTCATTATTTTTAAAATGCAACGAAATCGATTTCACTCTCTCCTCAATATATTGAACCATTCTGAAATTCCGGCAGACGAGAAGAATAGTGCAGTATTTCTAGTACTTTACTAACAATGATATCAGAACTTCTGAATAACATAATTATGTGTTACTTTTAAACAATTTTTTGAACACACGCATGTTTGTGAACACATCATAGGTTTAGGAAAATCTTCTAAATTAAATTGAGGTTCCTCAAATTCAATAAACGACGAGGTATTTTACAGAGAATTTATTAAGCTTCAAGATGTTATAAAACGCGCCACTTGCCATATTGAAGCAGAAGTTACTGTGACTAAAATAATATTAATGATACTGGCCAAGAAACAAAAAACAGGAGCACAGGTGAGGTCATCGTTGAATAGTGATGGTCGTGACCGAAGCTTTTTTCTCTCCCATCTAGAGTGGAAGAAATTTTGGCAACTATCTGTCATTTTAAAAGTTTTTACGTAAACAGCTCTAAACCTAGATGGACTGATTTCGGTGGGTAACCCTGTACATTAAATTTCACATACCTGTATGGCTTGCACTCCTGATTATTTCTTCGGCCTTTTGGTATTTTATTTCTATGCCCAAATTATTCAGCATTATTTTGAATTCACCAGGAGTAACTCTTCCATCCTGATTTCTGTCTAGTAATTCGAAAGCAGTCTTCAGTCCTAAAAAACATGTATTTGTTGATCATATTCGGAGATATTAATTGTTTCAATATATTTTTCTTCTGCGATTATGAAAATACCTTTCCAAGAATACGCAAATTTCCCCGACCGTAAGAGATCAATTTAACGAGCAGTCAAGGTTCTGAATACATTGCTATGTTTACAGTTAAATTCGTACTATACAAAATTGGACCTTGTCCTTATTCAGACTATTATCACCATACTCGGATATTTTCAAATTCTCGAGTACATTATGTTAAATTTGAAATTACCCTATAAAGAGAAACATTCTCATCGTGACATTATACATTTTCGTTGAAAGAAATAACAGAGGTTATACAAGAAAATTGAACGAAAATGGCACTACCGCTACATGTAAATAATCTACCAGTTAGTAGCAGAAAGCTTCAATAACTGTAAATTTAGGATCAGAGCAGTTACAGAACAAAAGCAAGATTGGAAGCCCTATCGAGAAATTAACGAAAAATTAAGACTTATTTATATTATATGGATTCCGGAGCAAAAAGTCATTTGGTTTCAGAGAAAATACATGACAAAAGTTGAAAACCTGCCAGACGAAATTGAAATAAAAACTGCAAATGGAAACGAGGAGAATTCGAAGAAATATGTCAGGGAAGAAAAATAAAATTCAAAGCTCTTATAGTCAGTGGTATGAAAAACAATTTGCTCTCTGTCGCCAAAATGATAGATCATGGACATCACAGTGAAAGGTAGAAAGTTCAATTTTTTTGTTATCTAGGACCGAACAATTTGTTTCTCTTGAAAATATCATTCCCAAAAAAAGTAAATAGTATGAAAGGGTGAGTGCAGCTGAAGATCAGAATATTTGATGCTAGCGGTTAGGCCATTTCAATATTGGAGGACTAAAAATAATGGGTTTGCCATTTTCAAAACAAAAACGTTCAACGTGTATCGAAGGAGATTGAGAAAAGAAGTAAGCAGATTGGTGATTCAATACATTCCGATATTTGTGGACCTGTTAATCTCCCAACTTTGAATGATGAAAAATATTTCCAAGTCCTCATAGACGATGACTCACATTTCCTGGTAGTGAAGTTACTGAGTAAAAGATGCTGAGTAAGATGTCAATGAAGTATCCTCCATCAACTTGACGCCGAAGAAGACCTAGAGATGGATCGCTATTCAGAGGTAGTATCAGCACAAACTACAACCAGCTATGATTCCAGAACTGAATGTTCTCACTCCAAAAATATGCTTGCCGGTTTGTTGGAATGATGAAATGGACTTGGGAAGAGCTGTGATAGTTCCACTCGAAAAGTCGCCACAGTTCATCTTAATATAGGAGTTCTTGCATACTTAATAGTTGGTTATACTTCCCATCATGAACTTTTGATTTTGGAGTGTCTCCTTCACAGAATGGTACTGATTCGAATCTTCAAAATTATTAATAGTTTGTGTCCCTTCTCTGCATCTCTTAATAAAACAATCTTCCTCATTAGAGTGGCAATATATTAGTTGATGAAATTAATTAAGACAGTCACACCCCTAACTGCATGTAGATGAAAAGAGAACAGAGTGTTTAGAAATTTCATTAAAATAAACTGAGCATCCGAACATGACCTACGATTGTTTCAAAGTTTGTTGTGACATTTTGAGGAATAATTTTATAACAACCTTTTTAAAATATTCTGGCGCGCATCCAGATGTTTTGAACATTTAATGAAATATTCATAGGCAATGAAATAATCCCGATTAACCTCCAAAGAATGTTCAAGGTGTAAACTAATTATATATAGTTACATGTTTATACATTGGAAAAACATGAAATGTGTTTCGGTCTAATTAAAAAAGACGTAATTGGTCCGAATTTATGCATACTTGGCTTGAGAGTCTCGATATACATAAACCAACATATTATATCGCCAGCCTTCGGTATTCCAAGAGTTGTTGGTTTTCTAAAATATCACAACTCCATGAAACTAGACTTTCCTTAAAAGGGCATACGTAGTAGTTAACAAAGCAAACACACAAGCCGATGAGAAAATCAAATAATATCATAAAATATTTTTGTGTCTGTTATACCTATTCTTCCACGCAAAAATTACCAGAAGAACAAAGTAACGGAAGACAAAGTCGGGGAGTTATAAATGTGACTTTTACCTATAACCAAGAAGATCGGCACTGGTCCTATATTTAGAGACTTCAAACTTGCAAACAAAGTGAAATGAACAAAAATAATGAAAAGCTTATTGGCCTAGGGCCCAATACCGGGAATAAAATTATTACTTAACCGTTGAGACTGCGTATATATTTCTTTATGTCAAGTTGGACAACATGCTACTTACGAAAATTTACGGTAGCGGAGAGTTTTATTTAGGGCCCCCGTAAACTTTCGGGACTGTCCAACTTGTCTCACTAAATATCTTTATAAGCAGTTTATTGCCAGATAGCTTGAGTTGCTAGAATAAATCGTTTATAAAGCTTTAGGCGTAATAAGAGGTTCTCTAGCCCAATCGGTAGGATGAATATTATAAATAATTCAGTTGTAATGATTTTATATCACTTTATTTTCATTCGAACAAAATATCTTATGTCGAGCATATTTTCTCTTCATCTTTTGAAGCTGTGGAGTCTAACCAGATAGACCAAGCTGAATAGAGCATTGTGAAAACACAGACTGTTAGTTGCTTAGGCTCCATTTCGTACCAAGTACTTCAATAAATATGGACCCAGTAAAAAAACAAAGAACTATATATTTGCAAATATGTCGCAATGGACCTGAGACTATGGGTCAGCCTGTTTAATCGTTTAATCCCCAATAGCGATTCGGTTGAAAAACAATTTTTTTTTTTGAAAAATGATCAGAGGGTCATCTGCCCCTTTGTAGACCTGATCATAAAAATGGCGTAGTCAGGTAATGCAGTACTCCTCAACCCATTCATTGGTAGGTGCGTGGGTTCGAATCCCAGCGCGGTCGCTGGTCCCGTGCTTGGCATCACATGTTAATAAACTTATAATCACGGGATTCACCACCAATAGGGTTGAACGACCTATAATGGAGTGAGAAGAGGTGGAGTGGCGATTTTCGTGAGAAATAGCATACCACTTATACCGTTGTCACAAAGTTTAAGCTGCTTGGAGCACGCCGGCATACACCTTGGAATTGGTACTCAGATATACAGCGTGATTTACGTAGGCCGTGCATTAGAAGTTTTTCAACCTGCAGTTAGACTAGAAACTGGAAATTTGGTATGCTGTCATAACTGATCATGTGCTGATTTCATTGAAAATATGAACAAGATGTTCATAAAGTCAGTCGTGGAATCATCTGCGACTGAAAGTTGGAATTTAGAATAGAATAGAATTTATTTATTTATACTGCATTACAAACAGGTTATTACCCACTGACATGTACACAGTGTAACACTTAAGTCTAAACCTAGTACTATGATAAGTTGTAGCAAATAGTATATAAAATAAATAATAAAAACATCTAACAATCACAAAGTAGTATTGGTTAATAGGTGCAAATTTGTAGTAAAAATAGTGGTTAATAAAATAAATAATAGTCATCTAACAATCACAAGATATCACATTAGTATTTTGTGCTTTATTTCAGTTGCTGTGCTGTTGAAAAAATCGAAAATCGAATGCTTTTTATTTTTTTTTTTTTTTTAGTCGCTATTTTCCGTCGTACAAGATAACCTGTCTTGGAAGGGATTCATGTGCGTTCTACCACAAATGTTTTTAGTCATACAGCTATACAGGGTATGCCAAAAGTCGGTACCAACTTTCTTATTTTAAATGAAAACCTAAAGTATTTTGTCATGGTTCTATTGGCCTAAGTTATTTCAACTTATCTATTAGAGTTTTTGAGATATGTCCATTTTTCTGAAAAAAATTACCGCTGTAGTACCTTTTACGAAAACACGTGTAGCCCGCAAAGAGTTCTAAAGTAGGAAACCAAATTTATGGAGCAGTTAGCTGGTAGTCCATGCTAACATCTGATGTTCCATCGACGGCCCAATTTTGTACCATATGGGCGCAGGCGATTTTCGAATGTCGCATTATAAAATTGTCAAAAACTCAAATTTTTCAAAAGGCACCTACCATTTTTTTACCATTCAAAAGAAAATTAAATTTTAGGAATAGTTATTTCAGCTTTCTCTATACCTAAGTTCAACCTCTATCGAATTATTCAATAAAAATCAAGAAATGCCTTTATCTTGTCGAATGATTCTGTGTGTATGCCATGAAAACAAAAGAATTTTTTTTATAATTTAATCAAAAATATTGCACAATATAGACAGAACTCTAGCGTAAATGTTCAACTTGTCCACCATTGTTGTTTAAACATTCTATTATTCTACTTTCAATAGATTGCGTACACCACGTCTGATTTCGTAGGGATCGAGACTATCAAAAAGTCTATATTATTCTAAGTCTCAACTCATCTATATTATGAACTGGTGAAGAATAGACCAAATCTCTTACCCTACTCCGAATATAAAAATCTGAAGGGGTAAGATCTGGAGATCTTGCAGGCCACAAAAAGGGTCCTCGATTTCCCCACCAACTGTGCTCGAACATGGATGTCAATTTGGTATACACAGTTCGTGTATTGTGCGGTGGTGCCCATCCATCTGGTACCATAAACGTGCAGCTCTAGCCAGTGGCAAATTGTCAAGAAATGTAGCCACCTTCCCAAAATGTATAAAATTAACTTTCAAACGTGAGAACTTGCCTCATGTCACCTTCGGTAAGTTTGGATATTTCAAATTAAACTCCCGGACAGCCCGCTGCACAATTTATTGACACATGCCGTGGATAACAAACTAGTCAAACACAACTTCGTTTGGATAATTTTCCATATTTAATCAATTTTATTTAAGAATTAGCACGACTCGTTTTTACTTTGACAGAATATCACCTTGTTTTCAGTTATTTTTTGTTTCCTTGGCATACTTATAAAAACACAGAAGCATTCGGCAGGCATTTCTTGATTTTTATTGAATAACTCGATAGAGGTTGAACTTGGGTAAAGGGAAAGCTGAAATAACTCATCATTCAATTTTCTTCTGAAAGGTTGATAAAAAATGGTAGGTGCCATTTGAAAAATTTGAGTTTTTGACAATTTCATTATGCGACATTCAAAAATCGCCTGCGCCCATATGGTACAAAATGGGACCGTCGATGGGACATCAGATGTTAGCCTGGACTACCAGCTAACAGCTCCATAAATTTGGTATGTTAATTTTGAACGATTTGCGGGCTACACGTGTTTTCGTAAACTACTACAACGGTAATTTTTTTCAGAAATATGGTCGTATCTCAAAAACTGTAATAGATAAGTTGATATAACTTAGGTTGTCTAAAGTCATAATCAGAAGGCCAAAAAACATTATGTTTTCATTTAGAATAAGAAAGTTGGGACCAACTTTTGGCATACATTCTATAGTTGTAGGACTAAAAATATTCGAGGTGGAACGCACATGATCAATTATGACAGCATACCAAATTTCAAATTTCTAGTCCAACTGCAAGTTGAAAAACTTCTAATGCACGGCCTACGTAAATAACGCTATATATGTGGTATATAACCTCCGGCTCACCTTACATCCAATTCAACGCGGCAGATATTGATAATTTCTGCAGGAGTGGGCATAAATTACTGCAAGAGACTTCAATGCGAGGCATCCTGAGTGGAGCCATAACAGCCGTCAAAAAGCAAATGGAACTACGCTCTGGGAATACTCGCTGGACAACGATGTCGTAATAGACTGTCAGGACTAACCAACACACTTTCCCTGGAATGGTCTTACGCCGTCTACCCTCTACCTGGTAGTAAATAAGAACGTAATGCAATGGACATCTCGTCTTCGAACAACCTCGCAGTTAATATCAGATCACGATTCTGAAGTCCTCTTTTCAGTCATGGGTGGACCAAATCCCACGGAATAAAGAGTCCTGTATGACTGTTCAACCACTGACTGGAAGGAGTACAGGAGGATACTCAATGACATTGAAATTGGTTTTTGTTTTTTCCGTTAACCAGCTGTCGTCCCCTTTCGAACGGCGGCAGCTCTCAGAAGTCGAAACTTGTGCGAGCCAAGGATTAACGAGGTCTTACCTTTTTACGTGCGATTCCCAGCACTTTCTCGGGCCATCAGAAAAATTTCTGCGGTCGCTAGGGTTTGACTGGCAGCCAGAGTGATTAAAAACATCGACGCTTTTACCTACCACTTGGCTACTTATAACAGATATAACATCACAGATCTTGGAAGAAAATATTGACCAGGAAACTCAGAGGCTGATCGAAAATATCCAAAAAGCGAGAGATGCTACTACCAGGAAGATGAGAGTGATAGAGGATAGGGATCCTCTCCCAGATCACATCCTTGGCTTGAATAAGCTCAATAATTAAGAGAAGAACACCCGAAGTCTCATTCATAGGGAAAATATGATGAATTTGGATAGGAAAATCAATGTTCTGATCCAGAACCACAAGGATTATGCCTGGAAGAGAAAACGGGAAAACTTCAACGTCAGAGATAATGCATCAATTCAGCCGCGGCTTGGTTGAAAACTGACAGTGGCTTGTCGTGCCGTATTTAGCGAGGAACAAAATATTGTTGAATCCGGAGAGGAGGCGACATCTCAAAACGTGATAATCTCAGGGGGATTCAGAGCTCTGGGTAACTGGATAGACGAGTCTGAGTCCTTGCGGTACTTGGGAGTACAACTGGACGAAGGACTAACCCTTGGAAAGTACAACAGCTTGGCGATCCAGCGAGGAGCGGCCGCCGTTAAATAGACGGATATACCTGCTAATTGCCCCAGGAGTTCCAAGTTGTTTATATAAAACAAAGTGTTGGTCTATAGACCAGCAATGATATATGCATGTCCAGTGCTCTGCAGCCTACACAAGACTCATCACATAGCGAGACTGGATAGGATGTAGAATATAGTACTCCTCAACAGTGACAGATCCGACTAAATGTGGCGATATTTCCACAATGGAGAAATTCATCAAATATCAGCAGTCTGATAATTTCTTCAGATACTTTGTCTTTCGAAGTCCGTTGACAAGGGATATAACAGCAGGCCGAGCCAACCATAACAGGCCTACAAAGCATGGTGGGCTCATTTATCTGGCGCTAGATATTTTCCAGGAGCACCCAGAAGACGAGTGATAAACCACTCTTAATGATGATAATGCAAATCCGGTTTTTTCGATGCTTTTCCGGGACCTTACGGAAAACTTAATGATAGAAAATTCAAGAACCTCGTGTCTGGCACACCACCCGCATAACTTGGAGCAGGCGTGGCACCATATCCAAGTTCAGGACTTAACACTTGCAACATTTACGCCTACATGACATCGTAGGATCTGTCGCAAGACAGAGGCTTGTGCTGGTTTGCCTGTCTACTGAAATCCTCAGTAGGGCGGATTCGAACCCATCACCGGAAGGTAATTCTACTCCCTCCCTTACACTACTCTGTGGTATTATTGTATCGTGATAATTTTATTGTCTTTTTAGATATTTGAATTTTGTGAATCAATTATACAATTCTACGGCTAAAATAATCCAAATAAACCTTTTTTGCTTTTGCTTTTACCTCACACTTTAAAAAGGTAAGAGCTGCGTCTTCCATAGCACTCACAAGATTCTCGAAGACTTCTGAGGGTTGCGCGCAAGGAGCCTGTTGACGGATTGTCAATATAAAATAAAACAAGAACAGTCTATATTTTTGATGATGAACAATTCCATTGTCAAATAATAATCTGGATGTAGGATATATTTAGGTGTTCCATATTCGAAAAAAGCAAATCAACCTATATTGAAAAAAAAAAACAAAGGAGTAGCTACTTAAACTGCAACATGCAGTAGAACGATAGAACAACTCACAAAAGGTTTGGCCAACACTGTATATCTGATAAAAATAAAAATCTTGTTACCTTCAAGTTCCTTTTCAGTGAATTCTTTTTTGATTGAAGAACTCTGAAATGATATATAGATTCCAATGAAAACGTAGAATAAACACGAACATTCACTTACTAACCCTTCTTTTGTGAAACTGAAAATTAGCCATTGGTTTAAATTATTTTTAGAACCTTCAGAATTCAAAAGCACATGATATCGAAATCAATATCAACAAATCCACATTTTAGTCTCACGAGTTGTTTATAGACTACCGTTTAACATACATGATCGTGTGCCAAAGCTACAAAAATTTCAGTGACACGTTTATTTTAGTCAAATTATTTTACCTAGATGAATTTACTACATGTTAAAGATTAATTTATATCGTTGCCTCCTATATCAATAATGGATTTGTTGAATGTTGACATAATTATTAGGTATATCTCCGAGAAAAGTGTTGCTTGTAAAACATCATAAAAATTGATTCTGGAGAACGTTTCATATCGGTGAATATTTCTACGTAGAGTAATATTTCTTGGAGCTGATAAGCGGCGGTATTAAGAGTATTTCAGTTGTAATCTGATAACAACTAATTCCTGCTTTATTCGTCATAGAAAAGCCGAATAAAATTTAAGATGAATGGAATTTTTGGTAGATATGTGTATAACGAACATTCTCACTGGATCATAATTGAATATGATTTTTTTACCGAGAAACCTAAACAACGTATTATAGTTAGTTCTCTCGCTGCAGTGTCATTATTTGTGTAAAGAAATGTATATATCTGAAATAAATCAAAATAAGCGCCAGTATTCTAACTCACAATTTGTCAATGTTGCCATATTTCTGGTTAAGTTCTTGAATTGAATACATTACATTGCATTTCTTACATTATTATCATAGGTATTCGTAAATGGGTGAAATCATTTTGTGGCTATAATACATATACTTGATCGCATTTCTGTATGTTTTCGTTACGTGAGAAACGAACCCTTCCCTGATACGATATCAGTTCCTATGTCCGAACATTTTTCCTAGGACAAACCAAAATGATTCAGTTTTTTTATTGTGTGTTTGTTCCAATACTCCATATATTAACATATGGGCAAACGTCCTCATTTAAAGCACACTTTAAAAAAATCTTTATACAAAAAAAATTGCTGTATTAATTGTGGACGGCCTAACCTGCAGCACTATACAATAAAATGCACGACATAAAAGCGCCCCCACCAATTTTAGGTCATTAAAAATTTTTGGATGAATAATCGTTAAATCGCTAACAATTTTGAATGGTTATTCTGCCTACGTAAGGTTAGTCGGGTTAGGTTAGGTTGGCTAATAATTCACGCATTTTCAACTCGGTTTGCCTTCTTCTTGTCGGTCATTTAAACTTACCGCCATTACAGTGACCAATCATAGAGCGTGCTGTGCCGTGCAATTTATTGCCGTCTACGAGTAGAAACTTCAAAGTGACAAGAGTTGAGTATATATTATATATCTATGGACTAAACTAACAAGGAGGGTTTATGTCGGGGCGTGGCGCAGTGGTTAAAGCGTTCGACTTTGGGTCGAAAGGTCCAGAGTTCGAGCCCCAGTTGCGGCCGGGATTTTTTAATTTAATTTGACCGATTAAATTATTCAAATCTCGTGGCTGGACTGGGGTGAGTCCTGCACGATTCACTGTTGCGTTCCAATTAACAGTGCTGCTCCTAAAGTGGCGCATGGAGTTAGTAACACCAGGAAAATGGGCTAATGACCATAGCAGTCGATGCCAAGACACCAAAGAAAAAAAACAAGGGTTTAATAAGCTCTGACGTACATGGATATGAGTACAGAGTGGAACTCGAACCAAGCAACAAAACTGTCAGCAGTAACTCTCATACCAAGAGCTATTCTGTCACTGGCTATAGAGAACGGCGGCCATGACACGTCCAACTACTTCACATTTCGTAACAAATGTTCTTTCATCTCTTTCTACTAGTGTCTCCATTGTCTTATGGGGATTAAACTATCCTTGTTAAATTTTAGTCTCCTTGGTAGCAACTAACTGATCGTCGCACGTCATCGCACCTGTGTGCTTTGAAAATAATATTGCGAAAACGTCAGATACACGTTTGCTTTGTCTGTTTTGCATAATACCATTGTTTAAATATAACATTGTTAGTCAATGGCTGTGGAAAAGGTATTGGACACAAACGCGAGTGTCATCTAGCGTGATTAGTTACAAACATGAATATTTGACGTCATTTTAATGCAGGTTTCTTCAAAAAACCCTGATTTTAATGCTTTTCCATTGTTTCAATCAAGTTACGACATGACTTGGAGGCCAGATCACTGAAGTTACGACATGACTTGGATGCGAGCTCTCTATCGCCATCTACATGTCGCATCCATTTTGACCCAATTATAATCCCATAAGGTTGACTAACTATCTTCTATATAAACAATGATAATACTGAAGGTATTACATAAAACAAACGTAAAAATAGAATTTCAAATTTCTTAAAAGAGATCAAACCAGCAGACAATACAGCTGATGTATTGTGAAATGACCAAGGAGTCAGGAGTCATAAGACCATACAATAAAATGCACGGCATGAGCGCTCCGACTAATGCTAGGTTATTTACAATTTTGGATGAATAAACGTTAAATCGCTTATAATTTTGAATGGTTATTCTGTCTACGTATGGTTAGTCAGGTTAGGTTGGCTAGTAATTCACGCATTTTCAACTCGTTTGCCTTCCTCATGTCTGTTATTCAAACTTACCGCCATTACAGTGACGAATCACAGAGCGTGCCGTGCACTTTATTGTAGTCTAGTATGAGCAAGAGGGGAACACCCAATGCATCATAATGTACAGTACAGAAATCGTACTAGACAGAAAAATAATCCATCATATCGTCAAAAGATACAAATCGCAATAGATCATATAGTACAAGACAACAAGAGTGAAAAATGGAAAGTACAAACTTATCACGAGTGTAAACGGAAATACCCTGTTCTTAGCATGATCCAGGCTATGATGAAAACAAACAGAATTGGTACGCCATCTTCAATAAATTGACAGAAAAGACACCTCTATGGCTCTTTATATCTTATTGCTTTCTGGCAAAAAGAGGATGGGGATACTGAAATTAGAGGAGTCACATACTCCTCATTCGAAAGTATCTGCAAAGAATATCTACGATACTGAACAAGAAGCGACAGTGGCTGTGGTAGGGAAAAATCGTTTTTTAGTGCATAGAAACCATGGTGTTAATGATTCGCTTTTGTTTCAACAAAGTTGTTGAGAAATTGTACTGATACCGTTGGCTTCATTCGTCGATGGATGGCGTATAAGTCGAAAATAGCGGAGTTTCCAACATTCCGAAGTACTGAGTCATAATTATTGATTGAATTTTGAACGTTTACAAATTATGGTTAATGAATATCACAACAAATAAAATTCAATGTTGAAAATTACATAACATGACACTTGTCCAAGCGTCATCATGAATCTGTAATTTTGCCGCCATATGTGTGCTAAAGAGGTGAAACCAAAGATCGTAGGGTTTTTCCATTTCCAGAGGAGTCATGTATTGATTCAATTTTCAATTGAGAATGTTTATCTTTAAATCATAGATATTTATTATATATACTTGGTGAAACGGTATCAACGCAGTAAAAATATCACGAATCAAGTAGGCCGTACCTTAACACTTTTTTATGTCGGTTCCACAGCTATAATAGATCACACCACAACTCATACTTATATCTTATGACAAGTATGAGTTCTGTGGATCACACCCAGGGGTGTCTTGTTAGTTTGCATGTTTACTGGCAAAATGGCGGATGTTGAACAGCTGATCGCTGATCATTAACAAGATTATGTCGATGTAGATGATTCATTACGCGGTTCGGTAAATGAAAATCTGACAACTCGATTCAATCTGTAGGCGTGGTTTTCCTATACTTGTAGTGGAGAATGGAGCAAACAGATTGAATCGAGCTGTCAGATCTGCATTTACCGAACGCGGCTATTGTTGCCATTGTCAACTGTCAGAATTATTATGTTCTGTGGTATGACATAACTTTGTTCTGTGGTTGTATTAATGGCAGAGTTTAGCGGGTGCGATTACGAACACTCGATCCGCAGTTAGTTTGACATATGTCAGATTTTATTAATTATGAAAACCATTACAATTCAAAATATATTGCAACTTGAGTCGATATCAATAGTCTATATGGTAGATATTATTCCATTCTATCTCTATTCAAAGAAATTTCATAGTTTCGATTTCGTTTCGAATCAAGAACATACATCGTTCTAGCCTACGTATCGTGACAGCTCTCGTATCGAGTGTTCATAATCCCACCCCACCCGTGCTCAACCCACAGAACTTATACTTATATCTAAGATATAAGTATGAGTTCTGTGTGCTCAACCCACAGAACTAATATGAGTTCTGTGGCTCAACCGTTGAGATTAATCACGTGTTGAGTCCGTTGTTCATCAGTGAGAGCATAGTCAATGGAAAAGCGGACCGTTCAGCCAAACAAGTTGACTAATCACTCAACTGTTGGCAACTGTAGAGCACGGTTGAACAAGCCCATTATTTAAGTAATCAAGAATGAATTTTTTCCTGTGTCCCTACCTTTAGCACCCCAACAAAATGGCGGAGGTCTTCAAAAATTACCCACCGAACATGTTTTCTAATCTGTGACCGAACATCAAAGGCGCCAAGAGTGTCGCTTCTTGTTCAAGTATTGTAGATATTCTTTGGTATCGGTGTATAAAAATTTTATGTCCACAAAACAACTAGAAATTTTTTGTGAACTTTTTTATTTTGTGTTAAAATAAAAGAAATGTCTATTCTCGAAAGTCATCTGTCACTTGTGACATTATATTCTTGACAGTCTGAAGTCTAATATTTTTATTGGGAGTTGCGTTGCGAAGTCCCGTCCCATCCCATTTCTCCCCAAAAATGGCAGTATTACAGCTTACAGCAATAGTTACATTAGTTTGCTGAGTCTTGTTTGAAATGATTAAAAATTCAACATAGATACTTATGCTGTATTAATCATTCGCTTGGAGGTGTATCTCTCAGAGAACGAAGTGCAGTGTAACAAATTACAACATCGACTTGAGTCAGGTTGATCAAAAGAGTGATAATTCTGAGCTCCCTCATTTGATGTGAAATAAACATCGAAGTACCTGAATTGATAAAGTAGGTAAGTGTTTATCTTATTCTTATCGATACATAATGCACATATTATCGAATATATAAACCTATTTGTATTATTCTTCAGCTGCACTCCCTTTTTAAACTTTCTTTTGGTCCTCGCTAATGTAAATAAATTGAATAAAATAAACAGGAAATGAACAATTTTCAGAAGAGTATGATCTAATCTTCATAAGATTTCTTGAGTACCTGTGATGATACCATAGTAATTAATGCTTAAAGTTTCATACTTCCAAGCATGTGTGGGTGTAGGTAGCAGAAAAGGAAAAGTTTAGGTATCGATATTCAGGCCAGGAAATTTGTGTTTAATTCATAATATATCTTGTTTGTGATACCTTGCCTTATAATAATTGTGTGAAATAGGAACTATAGGTATAAATATGCTTTTCTGTGTACTGGTAAGCTGTAAATGAGTCAGATTCTAAAAATATTTTCATCACTCACATTTTGCTCTTTATGATTGGTTCAATCTTCAAACCATTATGAAAGATTAGCCAAAACTAAAAATACAATCAGTTTGATATTGTTGGTTTTAATCGACGGAATATTAGGTATTTTCTAAATGAATTATGAATTGAACTTTCCAAATCAATATACCTATCTTTGCAATACTATTCAATAATGGTTTTAAATATCAGAATTCCTGGATTGGAAAGTGGTAGGTAAATAGATGGATGTGATTAACTTTTTTTTGGTTTTCTTTTTTGTTGTGTATTGTATATCTTTCAGATTAACAATTATTTCAAGTTTTCCCTTTGTAATTAATTGATGATACTTATTAGCCTCTCAAATTTATCTACAATTAGGTTAAACAAGTCATTCCTTTTAGGAGGAACCTGTAAAACTGACGTTAGTTCTTCCTTAGCCACAATAGGCCATTGGCCGCAGTGGAGGGCCTGATACGGGCCCACTCATGTTCAAAAACAAACCTAGTTCTTCCTTATAAATTTATTTGATCCGAGTATTTGATTGCATATACTTCTCTAGTGTAAAGTATTATGCTACAAATTATAGGCTTATCAAATTTTTGGTGTACCTTTCAGTCAATAAGAATTTGTCCATATTTATTCAATAATGTCCCCACTTTGATAAATGCTTCCTACATCTGATAACTCATAACTGTTAAAATGGGAGCACACTTATAAAACATATGGTTTTCAATCGATTGGAATGATTTTTTTTTCATTAGGTAGACATTCAAAAAGTCTACTAGAGTACCAAATTTCATGAATGAGTCTTTATTTTGAAGGCCAACTATTCTTATTTTTCGGGGTAAAAAATCTAAAACAAAAATTAGCGATTTTTTCAGAATAATTCTGACTCACGACATTTAAAAATTACGTTGCAATGTGTCAATAAATATAAAAGTTATAAGGAAACGAAATTTGAAAAATATATTTAATCAACCCACCCTTTCAATTTCACAACTTTTATCAAAATTCTGATTACACCACAGGATTCAGGATGTCACGAAATATCACTGATCAGAATTTCATCAAAATCTGTTAATGAATAAAAAAATATGAGACAATACAATACTTAACCTAAAATTGCATAAACAACATGATTTTTTAAATTTTATTATACTACACATTTTTTATTTTGTCAATCGATTTTGATCAAATTCTGGTGTAGTCAGAATTTTGATAAAAGCTCTGAAATTGCAGTGGTGGGTTGATTAAATATCATATTTTTCAAGTTTCACACCCTAATAGCATTTTTATTTATTGAGGCATGCCAACGTTATTTTGACATAAACCATTTTAAATCGTCTTGAATCCAGTGGTGTACTTAGTCAGATTCCTTGTAAAAAAATCATCGCTAATATGTTTTTTAGATTTTTGACCTTGAAAGATAAGAAGTTGGCCCTGAAAATGATGACTCGTTCATGAGATATGGTGTCTTATAGCGAACTTTTTTAATGTCTTCCTAATAACAAAAAAATATTCCAATTGGTTGAAAAATTTATGTTTCTTAAGGGTGCTTACATTTTAAATGGGTCACACTGTATATCATCAAAGGAAAGTCCTAGGTACCAGTGTGACAGAACTCATCCTTACTGCAAGACAGGTTCAAGAACGGCTCTGAAATATTAAGTGGCTAAGCAGGCTAAGTAATTGGGCATAATATGGACCAGTACTGGCCGGGTGGGTCTCGGATTTAACCCCACTTGATTTTTTCTTGTGGGATTACCTGAAACAAAAAGTTTATAAACACAGACCCTTACGTAATGTTAATCATTTGGAACCGGTCATTCAAAACTGTATTTTAGACATAAGTCATAGAATCAGAAAGTCCATTAAATATGTGTCAATAAGGCATAATGTTAAATTTTTGAATTATTTTTAATTTAATATTCAAATATCTAAAATACTTTGTTATTAATTAAAAAAGTGGAATTTTGAATATGTTTTAATTTTCATATTAAGTATAACTTTTTTGAGTTATTCTGGACTTTCTTTGTCTAAAAAAGAACAAAGAAAAATTCAAGCCTCTGCAATTTTTAATCACGACGTTTCAACTGTTAAAATCTACAGTCATTATCAAATGTATAATGCGACAATCTCAAGGATACTTCTTGTATATGCTAAAATTTTGTGTCATTAGCCTAGGGGTAATTTGCCGGTGTTCAGGTAACCTAGTTAATTACAGTGCCGGGCCCCTCCGGTAGAGCATTGTTAATTCTTATCGCAATTTCAATTGATCCATGCCACTAATTAAGGGTTTCCACACATTAAGGATTTCTATGCTAGCTTGACTGAAGACTTTGTTGTTCATAATATATGCACTCTCTTTAAACTTCCTTCTATACCAGCCCTCTTCTTTATGGATGACTTCGGCTTCAGTCCATTTTATGTTGTGTTGGGTCGTCCAGACAATCCGCTATCCCTGACTTTGATGTTTCTCCTCGTTGAGAAACTAAGAGACCACTTAGCGTTAGACTCGCTGAACACAAGAGAAACACTCAACGAGGAGAAACATCAAAGTCAGGAATAGCGGATCATGTCTGGACGACCCAACACGACATAAAGTGGACTGAAGCCGAAGTCATTTATAAAGAAGAGGGCTGGTATAGAAGGAAGTTTAAAGAGAGTGCATATATTATGAACAACAAAAACAAAGTCTTTAGTCAAGCTAGCATAGAAATCCGTAATGAGTGGAAACCCTTAATTAGTGGCATGGATCAATTGAAATTGCGATAAGAATTAACAATGCTCTACCGGAGGGGCCCTGTAATTAACAAGCTTACCTGAACACCGGCAAATTACCCCTAGGCTAATGACACAAAATTTTAGCATATATAAGAAGTATCCTTGAGATTGTCGAATTATACACTTGATAACGACTGAAGATTTTAACAGTTGAAACGTCGTGATTATAAATTGCAGAGAATTGAATTTTTCTTTGTTCTTTTTTAGACAATGAAAGTCCAGAATAACCTTACTCAAAGTGAAACATTGTCAACCACTTTCAAACAAACGTATAACTTTTTTATTAGAAAATGTTACTCATTTCACAAATAGATATCTTAGGAAGTAACATTTTACAGAGTCAAAAACAAATGCACTTTTTATCACATGTTACCAAATTTTAATAGCCCTATTTGGATTTTGTAACACATTTAATAAGGCCCTACTTTAAAGAAAATCTTTTTGGGTTAAAGCATCGTCAAAACTATGAAGTTTATTTTGCAGCAGTTGTGCAATTCACAAAATAATATTCCCACCTTCGAAAAATTTTTCAAACTCATGAATTTATTTTGAAAATTATTATTGATGGTAGGGGTAAAATCCTGCCTGACAAAATATTTTGACAAAATAGTCTTCTAAGATATTTCAAAGGTTAAATATTCATGCAAAAAAATACCCATCCACGAAAACTTTGACAAAGTCATGTGTTTTTTCAAATTGTATCATAGTTGGTGGTGAGAGTTAATTTTCTGCCTGATGATAACGAAACATTTATATTTTTCAATGATTATTTTCATTAGAACATTATCTCAATCCCTTTTCACATACCCTTTAACGAATTTTGAAACTGACTTGTTAAAGTTATATTTTTCTATACATAGCTACATGACGGGCGTGAAAACAGCCACGGTTTTGTCATCCACGTTTTTCGATTTGGCAACACCGCGCAGTTCCATAGCTTTCAGGTAAGTTACGGCTCTTGGCCTTTTATGAATCCAATAAAATAACGATTCAAATGGTAGATATGTTATTCTTGAACTGGATATTGTCAGGAGTTAGAGATCACGAAAAAAAAAAGATAATATGAGGAGGTGGTGTGTGGCTCATGAGGTAAAATGTAAAACTCATACTGAAAAATTATCGGTTCATGGCACGTAGTGTGAATGAGTGAAAAACAGTCTTTCACATCTCAACTTTTATACCGCATCCCCAAAAGTCATTGTCGGGCCGTCGCGTCGTAAGGAGTTTTTTGAAAATTCCAATTATTTACCGAAAACTTATTAGGCGATGGCACTCGAAATGAATATGTAGAAAATAATCATTTGCATCCTTACTTTCATCCTTCACCCCCCAAAGTCATTGTCGGACCGTCAGAAGGGGTACAGAATTTTTGAAAATTCCAATTATTCACCGAAAACTTATTAGGCGATGGCACTCGAAATGAATAGGTAGAAAATGATCATTTGCAACCTGACTTTCATCCTTCACCCCCAGAAGTCATTGTCGGGCCGTCAGAAGGGGTACAGATTTTTTTTTAAATCCAATTTTCTTCCTAATATATATTAAGCGATGGCATTCGAAATTAATGCGTAGAAAATAATCATTTGCATACTTACTTCCATCCTTCACCTCCCAAAGTCATTGTCGGACCGTCAGAAGGGGTACAGAATTTTTGAAAATTCCAATTATTTGCTGAAAACTTATTAGGCGATGGCACTCGAAATGAATAGGTAGAAAATGATCATTTGCAACCTGACTTTCATCCTTCACCCCCAAAAGTCATTGTCAGGCCGTCAGAAGGGGTAAATATTTTTTTTTAATTACAACTTTTTACCAAAAACGTATATGGCGATGGCACTCGAAATTAATGGGTAGATAACAATCATTTGCATCCTTACTTTCACCCTCCACCTTCAAAAGTCATTGTCGGGACGTCAGAAGGGGTAGAGAATTTTTTGAAAAATCCTATTATTTACCGAAAACTTATTAGGCGATGGCACTCGAAATGAATAGGTAGACAATAATCATTTGCATCCTTACTTTCATCCTTCACCCCCAAAAGTCATTGTCGGGTCGTCAGAAGGGGTATATAATTTTTTTGAAAATCCAATTTTCTTCCTAAAATGTAATAGGCGATGACTCTCGAAATGACTGGATACAAAATGATTATTGGCATCCTTACTTTCATCCTTCACCCCCAAAAGTCATTGTCGGGCCGTCAGAAGGGGTACAGAATTTTTTGAAAATCCAGTTTTCTTCCTGAAATATATTAGGAATGAATGGGTACAAAATAATCATTGACATTTTTACTTCCATCCTTCGCCCCCAAAAGTCATTGTCGGGCCGTCAGAAGGGGTACAGAATTTTTGAAAATTCCAATTATTTACCGAAAACTTATTAGGCGATGACACCCGAAATGAATAGGTAGAAAATAATCATTTGCAACCTGATTTTCATCCTTCACCCCCAAAAAGTCATTGTCGGGCTGTCAGAAGGTGTACAGAATTTTTTTGAAAATCCAATTTTCTTCCTAAAATGTAATAGGCGATGGCACTCGAAATGAATGGGTAGAAAATAATTATTGGCATCCTTACTTTCACACTTCACCCCCAAAAGTCATTGTCGGGCCGTCAGAAGGGGTACAGAATTTTTTGAAAATTACAATTTCTTACCAAAAACTAATTAGGCGATGTCACTTTCGAAATGAATTAGTAGAAAACAATCTTGTGAATCCCACTTCAATCCTTCACCGCCAAAAAGTCATGGTCAGTAGGAGTATAGCATTTTAAACTAAAATCTGTACCCCTACTGACGGCCCGACAATGACTTTTGGGGGTGAAGGATGAAGGTAAGGATGCCAATGATTATTTTGTACCCATTCATTTCGAGTGCCATCGCCTAATATATTTTAGGAAGATAATTGGATTTTCAAAAAATTCTCTACCCCTTCTGACGGCCCGACAGTGACTTTTGGGGGTGAAAGATGAGAGTAAGGATGCCAATGATTATTTTCTACCCATTCATTTCGAGTGCCATCGCCTAATATATTTTAGGAAGAAAATTGGATTTTCAAAAAAATCTGTACCCCTTCTGACGGCCCGACAATGACTTCTGAGGGTGAAGGATGAATGTAAGGATGCGAATGATTATTTTCTACCTATTCATTTCGAGTGCCATCGCCTTAAGTTTTCGGTGAATAATTGGAATTTTCAAAGAATTCTGCACCCTTCGTGACCACCCGACAATGACTTTTGGTGGTCGAGGATGATTGTAAGGATGCAAATGACTATTTTCCACTTGTTCATTTCAGGTGCCATCTCCTAATTAGTTATCGGAAAATAATTGGAATTTTCAAAAAATTATGTACCCTTCTGACGGCCCGACAATGACTTTTGAGGGTGTAGGAAGGAGGTAAGAGTGCAAATGATCAATGTCTACCCATTCATTTCGAGTGCCATCGCCTAATAAGTTATCGGTAAATAATTGGAATTAATTTTCAAAAAATTCTGTACCCCTTCTGACGGCCCGACAATGACTTCTGAGGGTGAAGGATGAATGTAAGGATGCGAATGATTATTTTCTACCTATTCATTTCGAGTGCCATCGCCTTAAGTTTTCGGTGAATAATTGGAATTTTCAAAGAATTCTGCACCCTTCGTGACCACCCGACAATGACTTTTGGTGGTCGAGGATGATTGTAAGGATGCAAATGACTATTTTCCACTTGTTCATTTCAGGTGCCATCTCCTAATTAGTTATCGGAAAATAATTGGAATTTTCAAAAAAATTCTGTACCCTTCTGACGGCCCGACAATGACTTTTGAGGGTGTAGGAAGGAGGTAAGAGTGCAAATGATCAATGTCTACCCATTCATTTCGAGTGCCATCGCCTAATAAGTTATCGGTAAATAATTGGAAGTAATTTTCAAAAAATTCTGTACCCCTTCTGACGGCCCGACAATGACTTCTGAGGGTGAAGGATGAATGTAAGGATGCGAATGATTATTTTCTACCTATTCATTTCGAGTGCCATCGCCTTAAGTTTTCGGTGAATAATTGGAATTTTCAAAGAATTCTGCACCCTTCGTGACCACCCTTCAATGACTTTTGGTGGTCGAGGATGATTGTAAGGATGCAAATGACTATTTTCCACTTGTTCATTTCGGGTGCCATCTCCTAATTAGTTATCGGAAAATAATTGGAAGTTTCAAAAAATTCTGTACCCTTCTGACGGCCCGACAATGACATTTGAGGGTGTAGGAAGGAGGTAAGAGTGCAAATGATCAATGTCTACCCATTCATTCCGAGTGCCATCGCCTAATAAGTTTTCAGTCTGAGTTTTACTTTCTACCTCATGATCCATCCAAACACCACTGCCTCATATCATCTTTTTCTTTCGATCTGTAACGATATCCAGTTCGAGAATGACATATCTACCATAAGTATAGCTAATTTATTGGATTCATAAATGGCTAAAAGCCGTAACTTACGAAACACTATGCATTTGCGCGGTGTTGCCAAATCGAATACCGTGGATGAAAATAGCGTGGCTGTTTTCACGCCCGTAGCTACATGTTCAGGTCTTTCAAAACATGTCAACATCAACCATCAGTATTATGCCATTGTCCAAACACACACATTTATTTTGTGCTAACTTTTCGATCGTGTAATAAATTCAGGGCTGGCCATGAAATTTTAACGTATTTTCGGGACCTCTGGCGGTCGAGTACGCGTCGTATCACCGCGAGAAATTCGTGACTGAAACTCGTAGCTGCTTTCACACTGATTCATGACTGAGCAAAATATCAAAATTTAATCTTAGTAAAACACTTATTGTAGTTTTTGGCATTATGAATTTCGTGAAAATTGATATCTTTGATTAAGTTTTCGAGTGTCAAAGGTACAAAACTCCTTATTTTAAGATTCTAATTTTTGTTATGCAAACCTGAATAATACTTATCTTATAAACTATCAATATTCTATTCCGTTATGAACTGACAACGTTGAGTTTTGGGACACTCTGTATGTTTAACAAAAATGTTTCACTCGGTTTTTGAGTCATTGTAGATTGTATATAGGCTTGGTACATTGCAGGTTCTTCAATAAACTGTCAATGATCTTGTCGCTAAAGAACTTACCTTATAAGGAAGGTAAAATGTACACTGTATTCAATTACTTATATGCATTTAAAAAACTGGTATTCCAATAGTTAATGGTACAAGTTTATGTTCATTGTGAGGTTATTGAAGGTTAATTAACACAAGACAATGTGGATTCATGAAACAACAACATAACATTTTTAATGGATTCTTCTCCAATCTGATATCAATAGTAATAATTTATTAATTTCAATTAATTTATAGACTAACGTTAAAAAGTTTATTCGCAACTGTAAAATTCTCTAGAATTCTATATAAAGTACAAAAAACTGAACCATTTCCTTAGATGAAGGGGTTTAGTTTTGAAGATAGAAGTTGGAAGATAATGAAAAACTGTTTTAAATGATTATAACCAATGTTCTTTATTCAGAGTCACTGCAGCCAACAAGGTTTATTTTTAACAGTATATTAGTGGGATATTTGGTAAGTTTTTGATTTATAGATAAGCATTTTAAAGAACTATTATTATTTTGTCATATTTTATTTGAATGAAGTGTTCAAAAACTGAAAAACAGGTATACTTTCTAATAGATAAAAGAAACCCAGAACACTCCCTTGTGAAGGAACTGTTAGCTGATTTTAATAGACTTTTCTTTCAATTTACCTATTGATTTTATTTCAGATGATGGAGGCGCTGTTTATGAAGGATTTGTTAAGAAACTGCCTTATAATTACTGTGATAAGCACCCTAGTGTTAGCACAAATACCCCAAAGATTTACTTCACTCAATCCATGCACATCCAAAGGAAAGTGCCATGAATGTATTCGGACACCATCGTGTGCTTGGTGCTATGATCCAGTGAGTACCAATATTTAATTTCAAATCTGGGATATTCAATTAATTGTATGTTTTGCTGAATAATATAGTGTGTAAAAGACAAGGGTAAGGATATCATTAGGATCTTGTAAACGGTTAGAGTCATAAATATCCCCTCTCTCTTCCTAACTTTCAAAATTCAGGCCGCCATTTCCGAAATGTTATGCAAAAACCATAGGGATTTTAATCAGTGGGTAAAACTTGCAAGTGTCCACATAGTCCCGATCTCAATGAAATTTGCTCAGATTGTGTAAAACACTATAAAATTACTGTGAGAGACTCTTTTTGTCAGAAATAGAGGTCTCTCCACTAACACTACTACGCAATACAAGACGATTGATACGAGTTTTCCACGTATTTTCCAATCCAATTACCTGGTAGTTAACTATCAATTCAAACATCAATTCTGATAAGAATAAAAGAAATTCATTGACGGAATAGGGCTCAAGAAATTTGAAAGTAGTATATTTATGCACGTTTTTTTTGAGTAGTCCAATAAATAAGATTTTGTATGTAATGTATATTTACGTTCTGTACAAGAGTTTCAAGAGATGAATAATAAAATATTTGTACTGTATAAATCAAAACTTTGTTTGAATTAACCATGGTTTCCATTTAAAAAATATTTCAAGTTTTTCGCCCAGCCGCCATCTGAAACTTTGGAAGGAACCACATTATTTTGGTCAAAATTTACCATTTTTCGCCCTATTTAAGTCATCAACATTTTATAGTAATATCCCAGGCGGTTCAAAAGTTAGGAGAGGGAGACAGATTATTTACGACCGAACTGTACCATTGTATATGTTGTTTTGATAGTTTTATAAAAATGTAGTTCATCGTTTTCATTTGCTATATATCCTATTCATTATAAACGTTGAATAAATCGAAGATAAACCTAACTGACATTTCCCGGAATCAAAAATGAAAGTCAGTAACTACATTTCTCTCACTGCTTCATTATACATTTGTAGATTTGAATCGTGTTTAATTTTCAGAATTTCGGCGACAGTGCTCGTTGCTTTCAACCGTCACAAGCATCCCAGAAGGAATCACGGTGTCCTGAAGAATACGTTTTGAATCCTGACAATATCTTGAGCACACTACAAGCCTATGAATTAACAAGGGCACACAAAGGTAGTGCGGGAGGGGGAGGCCACTGGGGTAGTGGTTACGAAGGCAGCTATAATCGCTCGGAAAATTGGTCCGCCAAAGGTTCTATGAGCGGGAAGTCAGGCGGGAGTGCACAGGGTGGGGCAGCGGGGCAAATAGTCCAAGTATCGCCTCAAAGACTGAATTTGAAATTGAGAGCAAGTAAGTGAAAAATGCAAGATGGAAAATCTTTCATTTTAATTTTTATCTTTATCCAGGGAATTAGTTAGATATCAATAGATTTGGTAACATCATCTACATATTTTTGTAAAATGTCAGTAAAATACAGTGTGCATGACTTCTCTTTGAAACACCCCCGTATTTTGTAGAATCAATAGATTCATCAAAGATGTACAAAATGACGCAAAAGGCATATTGGCCGTCACGTAGTCCATCACACACTGGATACGAGACGCGTGTTGTCTCGCCGACTTGGTCTTAGCTTCCATATTGTGTATACATCGCTCTTGCCTCCCTACCAGAAGGGCGGTATCCGTTTTCTTTTTATATTTTTCAATTTTTTTGTTGTTTTTGTTTCTTGTATTGTACTCGTGTATTTCAGCCACTTAAGTTAATTTATTCTGTAGATATACAGGTGAATATCCAATTTTGATTTTGACAATAAAAATTAGTGTTTGGTACTCGAAAAGTTTCTTCACTGGTAGCCATTGAAGTGTTTGCAACATATTTGATATTGGTGTTATTCTCGAACATTGTAAAATTATTCGCATAGCACGATTCTGCATCTTTTGTAGTCTGTTTATTTCATTTTGATTGAGAAAAAACAGAATGGTAGAACAATAATTTAAATGAGGAAGGATTATGGAGTTGTATACTAATAATTCAGACCACTGGCTGAGATATGGGGAACATTTTCTTAAATAGTTGATTTTACTATCAATAGTTACAGCCAAGTACACGAATTTGTTTACCTTCTCTATATCACTGTCATTCAATGGTAGAAGTAGGTTTTCATTATTATGAACTTTATGTTTCCCCAATAACATCCATTTTGTTTTATTTACGTTCACCTTTAGCAGATTTGCATAGCAATATCTATATATCCTTTCAAGACTAGCGCTCCTAGTATCAACACACTCTTGTACGTACATCTTCACTACTAAAGTACAGTAGGGTGTCGTCGGCAAATAGGTGAATTTTACATTCTTCTGCTATGGTTACAATGTCATTTAAATATATGAGGAATAACAATGGTCCCATAATAGACCCTTGGGGCACACCTATATTATTTTGCATTTAATCTGAATAAACTTCATCTAGTTTAAACATTTGCTGTCTATTGCTTAGATAATTCATGATCCAGTTTAGTGCTATTCCATCAATACCTACGCTTTCAATCTTTCTAATCAGTCTGCATCTATCTACAGTTTCAAATACCCTTTGAAGGTCAAGAAATACTGCAATAGTATACTGATCATTTTCCGCACTTTTCTTCCAATCTGTTAAAACACAGTTTCATAACTATGTTTGCTCCGAAAACCCGATTGATATCCACATCCACCTTTGCCAGTTGTGGCTTCAGGGCATTAAGCACCTCGTGGGTTCTGATGCCCTCCATTAGTGGTTTAATGCGAAACTCTCCTGGAGCCAGAACGACACGTAGCATATCTGCCACTTCAATAACCGGCTGAGGAGGAGCTCTGACATAGAGCCCGATGATGATTTTGGACGGAAAAGACTGCAATACATCGTTTTGGGCCCACTTTGTCTTTGACCCCTGTTCCGCTGGGGTTGGTTGTGGGGAGGGGGTTATAACTGGTCGTAACCGAGTTGCTGGGTTTACTGGGGTGTTAACCCACGGCCAACACCGGAAGGAAAGTTGACTTCCCGGATTGACATTAGCTGTCGGTTCAATTTCACATCCTTTGCTCGGGTAGGTGGTGTCCTTAATCACTTGAGACCATTTAATTTTTCTGTGTTCAAAAATTCTATACGCGAATAAAATTATGAAATTGGAAAAACCATAAAACTTTTTTAAACATATTGCAATTTTTATACGTTGCCTGTCTTGATCCGATAGTTAATTTTTTTTAGGGCAATCCTACAGCATATACATGAACTATACTCAGGCAGAAGATTATCCTGTCGACCTCTACTATCTCATGGATCTCAGCAAATCGATGAACGACGATAAAGAAAAACTATCTTCCCTCGGCGACCAATTAGCATTTACTATGAAGAAACTCACTTCGAATTTCCGGCTTGGATTTGGGAGTTTCGTTGATAAAGTAGTTATGCCTTATGTCAGTACACTTCCTGAAAAGTGAGTAAATGTTTTCTTTTTTATTTTGTCAATGACTGATTTATAATTTTCTTGTTTTTTATGTTTTTTCATGAGACTGCAGCCCTGTTGGTTTTTTCCTCATTCATGTTGTGGAATTTTTCTTGATTTCATTTCATTTGCACCATAGATACAAACAGCATGGACCAAAAAGAGATATCCTCATGATTTTCCTGTTGCACTATTCCTCATCAGCTGCATCAGGAATTGTCCATCACATTTTCTATATAACTGAAGTATTTCTATTTGTTTTATATTTATTTCACAAGAGTTTTCAATCATATACAGAGTTATTCAGATGTGTGGACCCAATTGAGGTAGGCGTTCAAGGTTCGGTTGATACTCGGGGCTACCAGGGAATTTTGGCTAGTTGGCTAGAAAATGGGCAATTAGCTCAAAAATAGGTCAAAAAAAATCAACTTTATTAAAATATGACCTGTCTTTATCAGTGGACGTTTATGAATTAATTTACTTTTATTTCTACTTCGGTAACGATTGTAAATTATCGTGACACGAAGAGTGGATATGACATTCCCATTGCTGATAAATATATGAAATTTTCAACAGAAACGATGTCAAAGTCTCTTTGGGTAATTCTGTCATCAGAATTAATTCTGTAATAGGTTAGGCAAAAAGAAAAATCAGAGACTGAGGTTTGATTTAGGTTATGAAATAAGGGAGGAACAATATCTCTGTTTTCAAATAATGTCTGGCATTATTGAAATATTTCTCTAATATCAGAAGTTTTTCAACTTATCGACAAAGCTTTTTAACTGTTAATGAAAATGTAATTAAAATTATCATGTATTTCGAGAAATCTTGGTGCACTTTGATTGGAATGGTGGGAGGGGCTGGGCTAAAATTGGGAGTGGTGAGGCTAAAAGTGGTAGTAGTGGGGTTTATCTCAAATGACTGAATAACTACCATTCACCCATTTTTTTTTTGAAAAAGTAGAAAATTGGACTCAAAAATATTTTTAGTTAAGTGGAGTGGTGTCATAGTATTTCATTGAGTTTATATTCGGCGGCATTGTAAAGCTAATTTTTTAAATCCATTCAATGTTGTTTAACTTTTAAAATTTCTCGATAAAAACAATATTTGGATAGCTCAAAATAGAGAACACAATATTCTCAAACTTTTATCCAAAATGTTCTTCAGTACAAAGCATAATTACCAAGGGAAATAGATTAGTCCATATATTTGAATAACTCTTTGTGATCATTAGTAATAGTAAGTTCACTCAACTTGCTGAAAGCTATTTTCCAGTGAATCACTATTAAAATAATTAAATTTTGGAAATTCAGGAACGTCGCTAAACATTTTCTGATTCTCATCAACATACCTACAAACTCTTTTTTCAATATATTCAAACGTTGTTGCTATTATCCAATTGATTTTCTAGTTCAAGGAACATTGATTACTGTAACCTACATTTGATAGAAAAACTAAACTAAATTAAATTTCATATTGAGAAAGAGAAGCGAGAGTTCAGACAAAGAGATGTCAAATTTGAATAGAAATCTTTTTGGTATGGCAGTATGTTCTATTGTATCTAAGTTGACCAGTTCTACGCTATTTTAACTTTATTGAATGTTTCTTGCATGATTGTGAGAATTTAGAACATCATTATTTCTGGTTTTCAAACCTTATCCAAGGTGATAAGGAAATGTTTTTTCTCTAATTTGCACTTTACTTAATGTTACTCTTAGATTTGATACAATTGATTAAATTATAAAATTGTGTTGAATATCACTTTTATACTTTACTTTTACAAAAAACTTCAGACATTCTGCACCTCTGTTTTTGTTGGACTTGGTGGAGGAATTTGAAGCGAAAGAAATTCTTCTGAATTTACTTAAATGGTTTGAGTAACTTCAGCTGCTATTTTTTAGAAGTTCTCCATTCGTAGATGTTTTGTTCAAGTTTTTGCTGAACTTGTCAATGTGCTTTTCGTGGTGTCGACGTGATTTTTAAGAGTATTTTGTTGGCCACTTTAGGTTGGATCGGCCATGTGATATTTGCGTAGCCCCATATGGATTTCGTCATCATATGACTCTTGACAAAAATACGCATAAGTTTTCAGTAAGTTTCCTTCTGAATCATTTCATTATAACACAACCTTTTCCTTATATCCTGTTCAATCATCTTTGTGAAATAAACTTTCTCTGCTCGGTCATTATATCATTAGCCTTTGGAATGACAGCAAACTTGATATTGATTGATTATTTATTGAATCGAACTTTCGGTACAAGTGGGTTTAAGGAAAAGATGTAGAGGCAAGAAAAATACGTTCTAGCTTTATTGAATGTGGAAAAATTAACTATGCCCATATATTTTCTTCAAAACTTTTTTCATTATTTTCTCCAGTATCGGCTTCCATCATTCCAAAGAGCTATAAATGACCGTTGCCTCATTTTCATTTCTACGCTGTGAAATTTCGCTTTGAAAAATTCAAGTTATGTATTGTCAATGTATCAATAATTGTGTCTATGATGTTATGTTGTAGTTGAAATGTGCTGTTTTCCGTGAACGAAGCATTTGTAGGTACTATAGAGGCATGTTATTTATTGGGTTTTGTTTTTCAGTTCTGTGAATAATTTTGCAGGGTTAGGGTAGCGTAAACGCATGTGGAAAATGTTTATTGTAATGATATTGATTTACATCAAGCCTAGATATAATTGCCGAGGAATTCTGAGAAAATCACTCGCTTCACCCTACCATAAATCCAGGATTTTCTAATAACTGGGCTTTCCGAAATAACTGTACACATGCTGGAACATCTTTTTCATCCCAAAAATGGTCTGAACTTTCATAGAATGTGTGGAAGTTCTGTTATCAATTTTCAACATAAACAACTGTCTCTGTCTTTGGAAGAAGTTGAAAATTATTGGTGTATTTGCGTGACAATATGTTCCAAAATTTTGCTGGGATACCAAATCTGTTAGTGTTTATTCTTCGGGAATACATTTATCGAAAAAAATTGCACTAAATGGTCGCCAAAACGATTTAGCTGAAAATTTCAGAAACCAAAAACGATATATCCCTTAAACATTTGAATATAAGACACGCCAGTTTTATCAAATTGATTCGAAAATAAGGCACGCATTCGGCCTACCTTTCAAATTACCACGTTTTCGGCCATGGACAGAATTTCTTTATGATATAAAAAAGGGACACAACCTAACCTAACCTAGCTACCTAAGTTGCTAGTAATTCGATCACTAATTAGTTTGAAAACGGGAATACCAATCATATGCTCTCTGCGCTCGCATTTTATAAATACCAGAAGGAAGAAGAAAGATGTTTTATGAAAATTATGTGAAAGTTTCATTTCAATGGATTTGGTGACCATATCGTGCAATTTGACCAATTTCTTAATCGTTTGAATGTCCTAATATTGATTTTTATCAGTATATTCTCGATACATTTTTTGTACAAATATTTTGACGTATGGCGATGAAAATACCCTTCGGAATTCCGCCATTTTTTTACAAAATGGCTGCCAGACGTGCCGCAATAAAGTTCAAATATTTTAACATTTTACCACAGAACCACTGAATTTATCAGAATGATTAGATTTTACTTACTGCACCTTCGCCATTTTAACTAACCTAAAACGTTACTTTTTCTCTTTATCACAAAACGATTTCATTTGCGTTATAAAATTTTTTAAAGATATGTTAAAATTGTATAAAATGCACCTACTATACCCCAGCTCTGTTCTTTAATAACAGAGAAAAATAAAAAATATTCGTAAAAGAAAAATTCAGCGAGATTATTACAGGGCCCCCACATGGCCGGTGCTACCGTTGCTACGGCAACGGGGCCCGTGTGTCTAGGGGGCCCATGCCACGGGCCCCGTGAAGGAAATAAAAAATTAAAAAAAACTACCACCATTTCGAGCTCAAATCTGGGCGCAAAAACAATTTAAAAGCCATCAACTATGAAAGTTATTATTTTACCTTTTTTTATTATTTTAAGCGAACAGAGATATTCATAAATAAATTCATTTAAATAATTATTCAAAATAAATTTTCGTTGACAATCTGAACACTGACTTATAACTAGTTTTAATATGTTTGAAAAATAATTGTGATAAGGTTAAAAATGAATGCAACTAAAACAAAAGAGGTCAATCTTAAATCTTTGGTAGAAAGGGAGGAGGGCCCAGCTTAACTTCTGACAACGGGTCCCACAGATAGATGTGGGGGGGCTGGATTATTGTAACCTCATCCTTAAAATGATGCGAATCTATTATCCCAATTGATATTTCGACGAACTGTGGGGACAAAATTAAAGAGGGTGTATTCAAATACAGAACCTTAACCCCCTGGAGAAAGACCCGCTGTGTCGTTGATATGTATATTATTTGCTCTACTAGAGCCGTTCTTTGATTTCTCAACGGTCTCAAACGTTGCAGACTATATACTGCATAATTTGTCTTTCGTATTTGTTGTTCAAGATACTCATCTCCAGGATTTGACAATCTTTGGAGTCACAAATTATATTTGAACTTGATACATATGTAATATTATTTGGGAAACACTGAGTGAGCATCAACTTATACAACCAACATGATCGACTTATTGGGAAACAAATACCGAAAAATTACACGTTATGATTCATCATTTACCGCAATTATTTGTCGTACGAGTATGAACGTTCACGCCGCACTTTTTTTCCGATATCCAAATCGCAAAAAAATTGCGAATATTCGCAAGAGTATTAACGTGCCTTAAGCCTTGTACATACTTATGCGAATTCGCAAAAAAATTTGCAAATCGCAAAGTAGCAATTGACGGAAATGGGCGTTCATACTTCTGCGGAATAATTTATTGGTCGCTGTCACAGAACTCACTAATTTGTTTGTGTTCTGTGCTCACTGTCATTTAGAAATGATCTCATTTACTGTTTTGTGATGTTCCTTAGACACATAACCTATTATAAATTTAGAATTTGTTCAAAAACCAAGAAGGCAAAAGAAAAAATCATATCACTATCACTTAAGATAACTAATTTTGTATGGTGAATAAGTAACAATCGTTCATTCGCATTTCTCGAACGAGGTTATGATAGTCTCCTTGAAGTTTGCGGTTCTTGAACATTTTTCAAACACTACAACTTCTTTGTTTCCTTCTTAAAGTTTTGTGATATTTCCAAAGATTATATAATTGGTGCATAGGAATTAATTTATTCAAAATATCACTCATGATTTGAACTAAAAATATAATATAAATCACCAGCCTTTGAGGTTATCCTTGCAAATGAAACAAATGTTCATCATTTTTCGTGGATTCTCTGTATCACTATTTTCTGCGAAATCGCAATAAAGTTCAAATATTTGAACTTTATTGCGAAACTGTCAACCGCCATTTTATTCGCAAAAATTTTTGCGAATTCGCATAAGTATGTACAAGGCTTTAAAGGCTCCTTCAAAGCATTGTTGGGATGCGTCACCGAGGTAATAGACACAAAGATTATCTTTCGTATTGATTTAACGCTTTAGTGAAAGTGAATTCACGTTTTAGTAATATTTCGTGTGATAATATTAAAATGAAATGATGAATTTAGATTAAGATCAGGATTTCTTGTTTGTAACAAAATGGTTACAAAATGTCAGATTTTATTATAATTCTTTGTTGTTATCTTTAATCTATTGTATTCAGGAAATAATCTAGCTGAAATTTAAATAATTGTGCTTTTTCACTTATAGTGTTATGCACAATCATTGTAAAATAGAAAGCCATCGACCGCTTTGCGGTCTCGAGTTTTCGTTAAATTATTGAACATTCAACTATTTTCCAAGCAAAATCATGATCAAATTACTCGATTGAATGTATGGTTCTTGTGATTTATGAAATATGATTATATTTAATTTTATTTATCAGCCCGCGAGATTCAGTTGACGACTTTTGTGTATTTTTTTTTTCAACTCATATAAAATAATCAATGAATAATAAATATTTAATGCCAAACTATGTAAAAGAAGAAGAATGAATAGTTCACACCTCCGAGCGTTCACATAAAGAATAAAATTGAGAACGCAAATAAATCATTAACCAATAAGTAAATTAATACTTGTTTCGAATAAAATATAGTTACACTGTATAAAATATCCACATAAAACACCAAAAAATAATTTAATCCATAAAGACTAAAATTATATAACTGAATTAAACAACATTCCATCAGTAGAAGAAAGGGTGATAAATATCATCAACACCATGAGTTATTTTTAAAATGTTTAGTCCCTTGCATATTGTCAAGTTTAATAGGCCTCTTTCAATCATAAGATACTGAGAACTGCATGACCATGTTGCTACAGGTGAACTTTGTTATTTGGTTATAGTTTAAAACATCCCTGCGAAGATTGTGATGCACCTTATGGTTACAAACATGCCATGAGGCTGTCGACTAATACCCAACGATTTTCAGTAAGTTGGCGAGAGAAAAATAACCCTTGCCAAATCAGTAACTATTTTTACTATTAACATTTATTAACTTACCGAGAATTTCTCCAATTCGTTTGTTTCGGTAATAATGCTTCATATGGGTGCTGGTTACAGTTCTTGAAAAGGTTTCTGTCAGACTTAACAAAACAGTTTCCTGAGTACATCAAAACTTTTTTTAATAATTCTCATGCATGAAAATCTTAACAAGCCGAGTTTTTGGAGATATTAGTATATCAGATCATGAAACAGGATCAGTAGTATTACTATTTGAAATTTGGCTGCCTGTACTCATTTTCAATTTGAAGGAAAAAATAAGTGATTCTTAGAAGCATACGTTTTGTTTGGACGTTATAGTCAGTTTTGATATGGCAATGCGCCAATTTTTTTTACAGTTTTCAGATTTGAAGTGTCTCTCAAACTATTCATCGAAGACAAACATGTATCATGATCTTTTTTAGTTGCTTTTTTGTTTTGCGATTTAATCTTTATGCTTTATGGTGGAAGATACATTAATTATTTTATTTTATTTATTTTTTAACATTTTAGGTTATCACTCTTGGTCGTCTTCTTAAAACTGGATTGAAAGCTAATATAGTGTTGGTGTTAGATAATTTAGGTAGTTAATAATACTAATAAATTTCTATGTTTATAATATTTTGTTTTTTTTGATGGATATGTTGTACTAACAGGCATTCAACTAATTCACTCATATCCACAGCTTCCTGTTTGAATAATTTTTCTTCACTTATAACTTATAACATCTCTCCCAAATTTCTACTAATTTTCCCTTATAAATATAATTTCAAAATGTCTTATATTGTAAATTTGTTCATTGCGATGTAAAGAAAATCATTTGAATTTTTGAGATATTTGTAATTTGCACAGTGTCAGAACAAAAGTTGAATTATTGACTGTAAATAGTGACCAATTTTCAGTAAGAATGTAAAATGTCGAGACATTTGAAGTATTTATATTTCACAGAATGATGTTTTTGCTCTGACTCTGTTCTTTAAAATGAAAATATATAAGACATTTGCATTAGGATATTCATTGTGCTACATATTGAATACAATTTATTAATTTAGCAAATGGTGAAAGCAGCCAATGTATCGGGAAATTTAGATGCTCCAGAAGGAGGATTCGATGCTATCATGCAAGCAGTGGTATGTAGAGATCAAATCGGTTGGAGAGAACAAGCCAGAAGATTACTTGTATTTTCAACCGATGCTAGTTTTCACTATGCTGGAGATGGAAAGGTAACTTCCAAAAAGACTATTCGGCCTTATGGAGAACCATTAAATTTCTTATTTTTAGTTGGGTGGTATTGTCAAGCCAAACGATGGGCAGTGTCATTTATCAAAGGAAGGTATTTACACTGAGTCATCTCATCAAGATTATCCATCAATCGAGCAAATCCACTTGAACGTTAAGAAAAATTCCATTAATGTAATATTTGCCGTCACAAAATCGACACTTGAAATTTATGAACATCTCGCCAAAACCATCGAAGGTGCATCGGTTGGTCAGCTGGAAGGAGACAGTTCTAATATTGTAACCCTGATAAAAGAACAGTATGAACAAATTTCTTCGACAGTTGAAATGAAGCACAATGCTTCCAGTGCTGTCGGCATTAAGTTTTTCACGAGATGTCTGAATTCTACAGGAGCTTTGGTGAATACCAACAAATGCGGTAATATAAAGGCAAGTTGAATATTTTTGAATGAATTCTTTAAAACCGGATTTTTTTCAATCTATACACAATTGAGTACATTTATTACTATAAAACGTTATTTGTTTTAAAAGTTGATGTTTGTGCTCAAGTACTTTCTTCACTTATATTTGTTGCAGCTAAACATTGATTCAATTATATTAATACAGATATAATAGGGGTTTTACTCTTGGTAATTATGATTAGTACCTACCTGTACAAGGTACTTCTCATTAATGATTACAAAGGGTATTTATTTATGAATGGATTGGGACACCAACTAGAGTAACTATAACTCTTTAACTTTATTTGATCTTATTATCAACAATTAAGACATTAATTCAATTCAATTTATTTTCCCAAGAAACATACAGTTTATAAGAGGGAAAAAAATCACATACTGCAAATAACATGAAGGTAAATACAACATTAAGAATAAATTGATGAATAAAATCATGAAATCAGAATTAGAATGAATTCAATGGAGTAAGTACTTCTTTAGAATATTTTTAAATCGCAATTTACCATGTTTTTAAACAATTTGGAAGTTCATTGTAAAATTTCACACCTTCAAAATAAATTGATTTCTTTCCAATATTTGTTTTAATTTTGTTAACATATAAATTTTCGGCTTGTCGGGTCAGGTGATTGTATTGATCATTATTAATTTTGAAAATTAAAGTGGAATGTAACAAGATGAACGAATGTGCAAATTTTCAATTTGTATAGGGAATGTATATCCAGTAGCTTTCTTGGTTTGTACAAGTTAACAGTTGGTTCTTGGTAATCAAGTTTAAAAATACATTTAATAATTTTATTTTGTAATGATTTCAAAGGTTTAAGCAAATAGGTCGAAGCAGTGCCCCAAACTGAAATCAAATATTGAAATTTAGAGTATGCCAACGAAAAATATATGGATTTTATATATTTTAGAGGAAGTAAATTTCGAATTTTAAAAATAATTCCAACTAATGGTGAAATCTGCCTCCTTAAGTTCTCTATATGTCTTGCCCATGATAAACTCTTATCTATAAAGAGTCCTAAGAATTTTTGTATGGTACGGTAATTTATGTATTCATTATTGAACTTTATCGGATCTTTCAAATTATCGTGTGACGATTTTTTTGTAATGAACATGTATGAGGATTTTTCATAATTCAATGTCAATTTATGACAGATGAGCCATAATGAAATGTTTTGTAGATCTCTTTGCATGTCATTTTTGATATCACGTTAACTTTTTCCGCCATATATTATTGTGGTGTCATCAGCAAACATTTTAATTTTTCCAGATAAATCTAAATCAGCTAAAGAGTTTATATAAATGAGAAAAAGGATTGGTCCTAAGATGGATCCTTGTGGAACTCCACAGATGACAGTTTTCTCTTTGCTGAATTTGTCTCCTATATAAACAAACTGTTTTCTATCTGAAATATAAACAGGATCTCTGATACCTATTTTATACATAATATTCAACAAAATTTCGTGATCTACAGTATCAAATGCTTTACGAAGATCTAGTGACAGTATACCACATTCCTTATGAGAGTATATCGAGTTGAAATTGAGTGATAACATCTAAAACAGCTGATTCAGTATCACTAGACTTTCGAAAGCCGTATTGTCCACTATACAACAAATTTGATTTTTCTAGGTATGCCAACAATCTGCTATGCATTACCTTTTCTATAATTTTTGAAAGAACTGAAAGAATTGAGATTGGTCCATAATTTAATGGTGGATTTATGCAGCAGTCATAAGTCTTAAGTCATAAGGAAGAATATTCGTCAATGATTGGTTGGTCCGTATATTCCAACCAATCATTGACGAATATTCTTCCTTATGACTAAAGACTTATGACTTATGATTGCTGCATAAATCCACCATAAGACTGCAACATTTCTGATTAACATTTCTGAGGAACAGCATGTGTCACTGGAGCATGCACATCAAATATGGTCAGTATATTTTTGTTCAAAATCATTACTTCATAATCAGTATTATTCGTTTTGAAGAAGTTACACCAAGGAAGATGTATTGAATCATGTTCGGAGTTCTGTAGTATAATCCGATAGGGCCAGTTTTTCATGTTTGAGTTAACCTCCAGATAAATAACTAATAGTTTAGATGGTGAGTGACATTTTTTAAATGATGTTAAAGGATCACATTGTAACCAATAGTTAATTTATCTGGCCCTTGATGGAATCTGGTTTGTCCCTTTCTTGAGTTCAATTTAGCATTGGTTTAGGGAATACCAATGCAAAATTGAACTCAAGAAAGGGACAAACCAGATTCCATTAAATTGGATTATACTACAGAACTCTGAACATGACTTAATGAATCTTCCTTGGTGTAACTTCTTCAAAACGTATGATACTGTTTATGGGCCGTGGTGGTAGAGCGTTCGCCTTTGGAGCGAAGGGTCGAGGGTTCAAAGACTCGCATGGTCATCGGTCTCGTGCATGGCATCACACGTTAAAAGGTAAGGGCTGCGTCTTCCCTAGCTCACACAAGTCACTCGAAGACTTCCGAGGGTTGCGCGTAGGGGTGCAATCGGTTGACGGAAATAACAGTTTTATAACAAACAACAAAATATTGTAATGATTTTGAACAAAAATGTACTGGCCGTCTTTGATGTACATGCTCCAGTGACACATTCTGTTCCTTCTAAACTAAATTATTCACCATAGATAACTGACAATCAGCCATACGCTGTATCAAACATAACGTCAACGTTATCCGTCAGTTCCGTTATTTTGTAAAGTTTGGTATGCTGTATCATGGATAATAACGGCTTCCGTAACGTGTTTAACCGTAATTTCAGAACATAATGATCGTATTTCCACTTGACGTATTTACCATCCGTTTTGACAATAACAGTCGCAAGTCTCCAGTTTGTTTTTGTGTTTTCCAATTATTTACCCAGCTTTACGAGAGCAATTAGAGAATGCAATTCAAAGTTGAGTTTTTCTGTTTACTCCAATCAGAGGCTTTTTTTTAAATAGGGTTAAGTAGGTGCGAAATTAGCAATCCATTTGAATTGACGGAAATTAATTTTCAAAAGTTCGCCTATCGAGAAATTCAGGGAAGTCTTTAATTAAGTTTTGACGCCCATTTTACAGCAAGGAATAAGAGGTAATGCGTTGTCCGTTGAAATGAAAGTGAGTAGAGTTTAAATTTGAGTCGGGAATGTACCAACTCGTTTATGTAAATTGAAGATTTTGAGTACACCGGCATTTGTGCGAGACGTTTACGATGTATAATTTATTAATATCTGTGACAGCACTCGTCGTATTCACTCTTACACGTCATGCTTTTATATAGCGTTCCTTCTCTTCGAGAAAGCAATAGTTTCTTCCGAAATAACCACTACGGCATAGTGGACGACAAAACGGTAACCATTAAAATGCAGATACAGCATACAGGCTTTACCGATACGCGTTACGGTAGCCGTTGTGCACTACCATTAAGTTGGGATAACGTCTTACTAATTAACATAACGGAAGTGATACAGCAAAGGGTTGATTATTAAATTTATTAAAGTTCCGAACTGTATCATCGAAGAAAAGTGTTTGGAACTCAAAAACTCAATTTTTGGACCCTCATTTTCCTACAATATTGCATCGAGCATTAACAATCTGGATTAAAAGATCACAAGCCTCGTTCAGAATTAAATTTAAAAATTAGCAGAAAGTTAATATAAGATATTCTTATTTCTCTTCTCCCTTTATCTTCACTTTTTTTTGTTTTTTTTCAATTCTATTCCGTTTATAACTTATTCCCCTTTCTTCTTTTTGTTTCACCTACGATAAAATTCTCATTAGAAAATTATTCTTTATTAAAGAGTACGCGTTATAAATTTCTGCGATCCATTGACTTTTTTCCACTACATTTATATTTTGTTAAATCTACCGTTGGTTGAAATAGTTTCATTGTCAAGTTGCTGTCAGTGAAGACTTTTTCATGTTTTTTCAAGTGGATTTATAATAAAGAATACATTACACTTTTTCATTTTAGGTGGGAGATATAATCAATTTCAAAATTGATATTGAGGTTCTGAAGTGTCCTGAAAAACGAGGAGATTATTTTCAAACCATTCAAATTTATCCTGTCGGTATTAACGAAAGTTTGACTATTGACTTGGAAATGCTCTGTGAATGTAACTGTGAAAAACCAGGTGACAGGGTACGAAATCAATCATAAAATAGTGAATTACTATTATAAATTTGTCTTTATAGTTTTACATGGAAAACTCTCCGGCGTGCTCGCATCATGGAACCTACAAATGCGGCGTGTGCGAATGTTACCCAGGAGCGTTTGGTAGACATTGTGAATGTACATTGGACGAAATATCTAAAAACATAACCACTACAGACTGTATTCTTCCTGGTACTGCCGGACCTGAATGTTCAGGAAAGGGGCAGTGTGTTTGTGGTCGCTGCGATTGTGAATCAAGAATAAACGATAATGAGGTAAACTGCATTTTAGGTGATCTTACTCTTTTTTCAAGTTATCACAATCTTAGGTATAAAAACATAATATCACAACATCTGATGATGAGAATCTTAGCAGGTCTCAGTCTTAATAAGGATGCATGTCTTTAGAAGCATGATTTATTTTTTATCATATTTTAACATTAGGTAAAATTTTACATATAATAATATTCTTTATTGCCATAATATCTCATATAATAGTAGCTATATAAACATCACACAGGTAACAATCTATACATGTCAAAATATAAATACATACAGAGAGATCCATTGAAAACTGGGGAATCATTCTACATTTTTTATTCGCAATAACTGAAATAAAGTGTTTTCACTCGGGTTTGAAGGCCGTCGTTTTTAGTAATTTCTTCCTAACGTTTAGCTAGCGCGAGTGGCTAGCTTCTTCAGACGCTTATACATCATGAATAATCTCAGATAACTGGAGATTCCGTCTGCGAAGATTGTATTTATTCTGACTTAGGTAGTCTTGTGCGTTAATTACCGTATCTGGATTTGGTACATTCTCACTAACCCTATGACCCCTTTCTACCTGATATCGTTGATATCCTTTGTTATTTCAGAATAATCTTATTACCGTAATTCTGAAATAACAATGGGAACTGAAGGCGAGGCCTAGTGATAATAACTATAGGAGTTCTTCAACGTGCATGGAACTAAAGTAATAACAGGCTAAGCGGCTGAATTTTCCACCTTGGTAAATTGGCGGTCCCTATTATGCAAACTAGTTACAGAGGGTTGTAATGTCCTCAGGAACTAGTAATTTAAGTCATACGGTACTTGTACCCAGTCTTCAAGCCTGATCGTCCTGCCAGTTGTGGAGACATAACTTTTGGAACGATCAATGCGGTACTATGATAATCTCGCAGGTGGTAATCGAATTTCGGTCTTTTAGTACTTGATTATAATAAACACTGTTTGGGAAATACAATTAACTTTTTCCCGCTGCCGACACTGTAAATAGTCCATACATGTTTAGCAAAAAAACAGGTGAATGATCACTAGTTTACTGATTCATCTTGACAACGGAATGTAAATAGTGTCATTTACATGCCTAGGGTAATAATGACTTTGACAAGGAATACCTTCAGCTTCATCTATATCAATTTTTAGGTTATGAGACTTTTTGAATATTATTGTTGTCTGTTTATTCGGTAACTTAGTTACAGGCACAAGCAACTTAGAATGAAATAGCAGAACGAATAATCATGAAGAAAGGGTAAGAAAACAAACTTCAATCCAGGAAAATTTTGAGAAATGTCAACAAGCAGCGGGAAAACGTAATAAGTAACACGGAATGTATCGACTGCTATCATCCTCGGCAAGCGACAAGCCTCGGCTCGTACTTGCTCATCTCGAATGTTAACACGTCTTTACATTCCTTGTTACTTAAATAACTATCAAGTAAGCTTACCTTCGGAATATGAATTTAGGTTTTCAAACTTTTACTGCTACTAGTATTTCTGAACTGTCGGGCACAAAAGAGAGATTTTCATGTGTTTCCACTATTATACTCTTGGCCTTCCGGTTGGCTTTCGTACCAAAAAACTTCAAAAAAACGATGGCCGTCGTAGCAGAAGGTACAAAACTATTTTCCAGCAAAAACTAATCATGATCATGAAATATGAACTGAGACCTAAACTTTATGAATAAGTAGATATTTTCGGCACAAGAAACAAAGGGTAGTAAAAAGCAGGTGGCATAAAACATACGGATGGAGTCATTTACTACTTTCAGACTTGAAAATATAGCTTTTCGTTTACAAAAGAATTTTTGAAATGGTATAAAAAGGCGTACGAAGCATCTCTGTGATACTGAATACGACTTTAAAAATAATCCTCAAAGTTACAATTTAACGAATGAAAAATTCACTACATTTTAATGTGTTATGATGTAATGTTCTGTTTACGTTGATTTTCAGCTTCCAAACCTCCATTCTCTCTTATTGAATCACATCTGCGGTATGGAATAGCATTTTGGGGAGTTTGCTGCGGTTACCGATTTCAGAATGTTCTAATTTTACAGAAGCGTGCTCTACGATATTTATGCAAAGCAAAGTATCGGGATTCATGTTGACCTCTGTTTTTAAAACTCAAAATATTGACAGTTGTTGCAATTTTCATACTTGAAACTGTATGTTTGATATACAAGCATAAAAACAAAATTTACTATTGGTAGCTCTTCTTATCATATCACAAGACAAAATAATGAATTGAAATTGCCAATCCCTAAAAAGTACTCTGATCCAACATTCAATAATTTATAATGGATGTAAGATGTTTAATCACCTTCCATTAAACATTAACAGTATCAAATCACTTTTTCGGTTTAGTAAGGACGTAAAGTGATTGTTGTCTGAAAGAGTGTATTACAGTTTGCTAGAGTTCTATAATTATGGGTTCTGAAACGCATAATTCAAGCATGAATCGAACATAGTTGAATTCAAATATCTTTTGTTGTTTCCATCTGAACACTTTTTGAGTTATTTTTTTTCTATGATTTCATATAAATTTTCGATATTGATGGATTGGAACGTTTTCACCAAGTGTTGTGGCTGGACTGGCAAAATATGGCAGAAATGAAGGGGTCATTGATGTGATTATGAGCGTTAATGTTGTATTTTTATTCTCATTTAGTTACATGCGCTCATTCTCGCCTCAGTGACTCCTCGGGTTTTTCCTGCAGTTGGAATAGCAAATGCGCCACCTTTTTTTGTTAAGTCGATCGGAGCGCATATGGTGGTGGTACTCTCTTCCGTCTGCACTTTTTTTTTTGTTGGTGTTTTGGCAGGTCCTTAGCCACGTATTCTGGATAGGCCTTGTTACTAACTCCATGCACCACTTTAGGAGCAGCACTGTTAATTGGAACGCAACAGTGAATCGTGCAGTCCAGCCAGTCCAGCCACGAGATTTGAATAATTTAATCGGTCAAATTAAATTAAAAAATCTCAACCGCAACTGGGACCGTCTGCACTTATGTTCAGATCGGGGAGAATCACCATTATAATCTATATAATACACACCTATCTGAATTTACATTTTTATTTATACTTGAAAGCTTTGTCGTTAAGTTGAAAAACTTCTGACATTAAAGTATATTTTGACTTTGATAATAATGTCTAAATGTAATATGTTATAAAAGTTGAATAATAATATCTAAATATATGTCATGAAAAATTTTGATGTTGAATCACTGTTTTAGTTGTGACGTTGATCTGTGATATTTTCATTTTGATGGCAATAAAGATTATTATTACTTATGGGGTATAATATATACCAACGTGTTTGTTGATTTCCAGAGAATCTACGGTAGGTATTGTGAATGCGACAACTTCTCTTGCGAACGTCACGACGGAAAACTCTGCAGCGGACCCGAACATGGAGTGTGTGACTGTGGCGTTTGCCATTGTAAAGAAGACTGGTCCGGTTCGAATTGTGCCTGTAAAAAATCCAATGCGACTTGTTACGCCCCTGGGGTCGATAACGGAGAAATATGTTCGGGTCACGGAAAATGCGAATGCGGCGTATGCAAGTGCGAAACCACAGAAGATGGCCGTTATTCTGGAAAGTTCTGCGAGAAATGCCCTGTATGTATTGCTTCATTTCGTATATTATTGCGTTACTAATGGATGTATTTGTAGACTTGTTCTGATAGATGTATCGAATTCAAAGACTGTGTTCAATGTCAACAATATAAGACTGGAGATTTGAAAGACAAGGCAGATTGTGCTGCAAATTGTACCAAGTTTGTTCCTATACCAGTGGTGGAAGTGATAGGTAAAATTTCATTTGATATTTTCATTTTTTTAATTTTCCTTGGTCTTTTTCTTTTCTCGTGTAATCGGTCTGATAATAGGTTACTAACAGTTGACGTTTTTTCAGCCAACGAAGAAAATAACGAAATTCTGTGTGCCTACTATGATGAGGATGAATGTAGGTTCACATATGTTTATTATTTTGATAATGAAAACAAAATCCAGGTTAGAGCACAACAAGAAAGGGAATGTCCAGATAAGGTAAATTGATTTTACATTTTCCAAAAAGTATTAGTTTTCCATACCGGTTGTCATATTTTTCGTGACTAGTTTTGAAATAGTATGTGAGCGTAAGAAAGGTCTGAAATCGCGGATTTCGTCCCTACTCCAAATAATTCAAAAACAATAATTACCCTAACAAAAGTATATCAATTTCACTCTTTACTTTCTACTATGATAGGGATATTTTTTCTGATCTCAAAATTCTAATATGCTCTTTGAACCGTGCTTTCATGGCCTTTCTAGTTTTACTCACATACTCCTTTTTTTTCATCCTTACCACTAATCACGTAAATCACCAACTTTTCCACTCATCTTTTTCATTATTTATAGTCGGCTGATTAATGTAATTGGGAGTTAAGATAGGATTAATGGGTGTTTAAATCCAATTGAAGCTGGTATACAGAGTGACCCATTTGAAAGTTGGGCACCACTATAACTTTTTTATTTGTTATCCAATTCAAACAATTTATTTTTTCTAAAGACAAAAGCTTCAGTGGCTCTATTTCACCGCCATAACTTTAAAATAAAATTCAGAATATCAGTGCCTTCTTTTAATTTTGTTCTAAGTAAAATTCCAAAGGTCATTAGCAATTTAAAAAAAAAAAAAATTGCCTATGCCACTTGATTTGTTTCGATTTGTGATAATTTTACACCGGTGTAACAGATATTACACTAAAAAATAATGATAAAAATATTTTAAGCTGTACAAAACTAGGAACAACTGTGGGTTAGAAATTTTTAACACTAATAGTGGTCTAATGGGGCATTTAAATTACAATAGGTATTTCAAACATGCGATATACGATTCAAAATTTAATTATGTTATATTTGTAATTTCATTTCGAATTTATGGCACTGAACTGAAACTACTGATGCTTTATCCATTGAAAAAAGAACTTTTGAAATTGGATGATAAATTACTATTTAAGAGCAAACACTACCTTGCTAAAACGGGAATGGATATTTGTGATTTGTGAACTTTAGTGACTTTGGTTAAGATAATTTTTAAGAAAAAAATTGAAATAACATGATGAATTAAAGAAATTGAGAGATTCCTTAAATCTTATGGGACCACCATATATAAAAAATATCTCTTTCATAAAATCAAAAGGTTTCTGCAAAAAAACGATTGTACAATCCGGAAATGTATATCTGACTGATGCTGTAATCGAGAACAGACAGGAGCTGTTTTGCCAATGTTCAACGAGTTCATTATCTTCACTCCCACTCTTGATAAGTATGCCTACAAAATTCGACTGTTTGGTGTGACGCGCTGATGCTTAAGAGGGGTGCCTCGCTTTCAGATGGGACACTGTATATATAGAATTGAGTTCTGCAATATTTTTGTGTTCATGGATAAATTTAATTGGCCAGAATTTCCTCGTTCCACGAAAACTATAACTTTTTTGTTCATTTGACTTCAAAGAATAATCTGTTAGAATTACGACAGCCATACAACTAACTGTATACTTCTCGATTTTTTTAAAGCTGTGTCTACTGAAAACATTGGAAAAAATTCAGTTTGAAAATAATTGTACCAACGAAAAAGGGAAAAAATTAAAGTTATGAAAATATTGCGAATTTGATGTTGAGAATAAAATATGTGTATCATTGAGCATGTTGTAATTAGTAAATCAATGTATTGTATTATTTATTGAAAAATGCAATGTCTAGGTATACGTTCCTGGAATTGTATTGGGTGTAATAGCTGCTATTGTTCTCATTGGTATGGCTATTTTATTGCTTTGGAAGTTGCTGACAACTATTCACGATCGACGAGAATTTGCTAGGTTCGAGAAAGAGAAAATGATGGCCAAATGGGACACTGTAAGTATTCATTTTGGTATCCTCTTAAAACCCGTCATTATAAAAATCGGATGGGTATGTTGGTCTGGGTTTTTTGAATTTGGTTGTATTATCGACAGATTTTATTTAACATGCATTTTCTACTATTTTTCACAGGGCGAAAATCCTATATACAAACAAGCTACATCGACATTCAAGAATCCAACTTATGCAGGCAAAGGCTAAACATTCTGCTGAGATCATTTACGACTTTCAATTTTATCATACTGCTACAATGCTAATATGTATGAATGCATAAATTTGTGATCTTGTTTGATTGATGCCACACTGATTACAGTTTTCTGTAGGATATTCGTTATGATTCGAACAAAAAAAACAACTTCAGTAACTTGATGTGTTGTATCAGTCATTCCTCATCAATTAGAAATACATACTAGATCTGCCTATGAATCTATACTTGCGAGTAGGGTATTTAATTCATTATAAACATTCTCTTGTGCCATAACCAGTGTTTTCAGTGAGGAAATCTTAATTTTAACTGTACGAATCAATCATTTGTTGTTGCATAATGGAGTTGTTTTCTTCTGATGATTTCTCTAGTATTGAGCTGCTCCTACCAAAAGCCTTGAAACTATCCAATAAGTGCTATTTTGAAATTGTTCAGTTGAGACTGTTTTCATCAAACCTTCCCATTAGGATGACATAGTAAGTAGCACATTAACATTTGTGGATGTTTGTAGTAGTAAGTTTAAGTTGGTACACGTGAAATCAGTTACGCTGTTTATTATTTCTCAGAAAAAAAACACATTGAAGTTTGAAAATATAATTTTTAGTGTAAATATTTGTTCAGTTATTACTTTCATAATCAATTTTTTTTTGAGGCAGAGAATTGGAAATTTCTGAAGAAACTACTCCATTTTGTTGTTTAACACCAAAGTTGTCCGTGCATTCTACATTTCATATTTGATTATTTAAGAGGCAATGAAATTCTAATTATAGGCCCAGACAATATTAGAAAACAAAGTTGTCATTACTAATATTATTTCTTTGAGTACTCTGATTTGTCTCCAAATATTTTTTTTTTCCGTAATTTCTTTTCAATAATACTTGATTGACTGCAGAGAAGAAATGTCAAATGAAATTAATGCTCTTTTATTGTTAGACTACTTCGGTGTTCAAAATATGCATTTCAAAATTTGAAAGTATCAATTTAATGCCAAATTTTTATATATGTTTATCGTTTGAAAATGGATAAACAAAGCAATACTATTTTAAATGTAGTAGTTATATTGATCTATCTGCATTATTGTACATTATTATATGACTACCATCAGAATTTGTCTAAGTAACATAAGAGTAAAAAAGTGCCTACCCTTTTGAATGTGTCTTCTTGATCAAGACTAATTGTGGATGATGCCTTTTTCATGTCATTGCAAGCAAACTATTTATTTTTCTGTATCTATCGATATAACCTTTTAATTCAGACAATGAAAAAGGTGACGGGAAATAATTTTTTATATATATTTTTTGTTAATATACTTCTAGAATATTTATGGATCTAACTAGGTAGTAGAACATAGTTTTAGGTATTTAAGCCATTAATAGTCATAACTATAAGACTTTTTGATCTGAATTTAACTTTGAATTTAATATGCACGAAAGCTTGATTGCCAAATCTCGAATTTACTCGAAATATATATGATCAGTAATTATTTTTCCTATTTCATTTGTTCAAGTAACATTACTTAAAACTCATTTTATTAATAATTTAATGTTAATTGATCGTTTACATTTATTAAATTGTATAATAAAAGTATTTGTTTTTATAACTTATAGTGTGAGTTTTTTTATTTTACACCCAACTCCATTTGATCAATATGTTCGAATAATCATCATGTTCACTTCGATATTGGCACATCGGTGTCAAATGAAGAAGTCAATAAGCATTTCACAAAAGGTCAAAGTGAAAAGATTATTTTATTACGACTTCCATCACTTGTCACCATCTTACTCATGGTCCAGAAAAGTCAGCCCTTAAAAATGCTGGGTATTGAGATGTGCTCTTGGCTGCAGCAAATTCAAAGAATTTTCCAATCACCACTGAACCAGCAAAGTCATCTTTACAAAATTTGAAAATTTTTACCTTTATGTTGTCTTTTCAAGATTGCTCCTCCTAGATTCCATTAGGGGTTAGAGTTCCCTGATCTTGCAGACTGTGGGGAATATTATCCATATGCAAACTGGACTACTAAACGCAAACCTTCAGCTAGTAAATAGCAGTACGACAATATCTAAATGTTGTTAGGTAATCCGAAAGATAAAATTCCAACTTAAGAGAGATCAGGAATCTATGAAATTAGCTGTCAAAACTGCGATAGTGTATATTTTGGCCAAACTAAAAGATCTACGAATGTTGGTTTCCGCGAACATTTGGCACATGCTAAATATTCGCGAGAAAATAAATCAAGTGTTGCGGATTTATTGGAAACTCATCACAAAATAATATTCAAAATTTAAAATTCATAAAGCCTGTTGATGATTACAGAAAATTAGATTGTTATGAAAGTATTGCTATTCGAAAAAGGGGCTCGAAACCCTTGCTTAATAATGATAATGGTCCATTAAATTCCAAACTATTTGATTTGATACCAGTAAAGGAATAATTAAGTGCCTTTGTTGTATTATTTATTGGTTGGGGTTGTACCTGTCCATCAGGTAGTGTCACTTCCTAGTAAACAGATTTCTTCATGGTAATTAATTATGTGATATAAGTAAGACTGGTATGACGATTTACAGTTCATACATTTATGCATTTTTGAAAAATACAGTATTTTGCGTCAAATATAACTCGGAAGTCTTTATTTGATAATACGACGACAATTCATATCATTAAACATTCAAATTAATGATATAATAGCTACAATTTGGCAATATAACTGTCGAAGAAAAAAACTTAGTATGAAACATTTTCGTAAAGGGCTTTTTTGTACTCGCGTGTTTGTTTAACTCGGCTGCGCCTCATTCAACAAACTTCATGCTCATACAAAAAAGTCCTACTTTACGAACTTGTTTCATAAATAGCTATTATTTATAGTTGATAAGCTTTGTCGAAAAACTTCTGACATTAAAGTATATTTTAACTTTGACCTGGATCATCTGGTTAGATGGCGTGACTTACCAAATCTCGTTGACACTCATTAGAGAAGTTGTCTTATATTGCACAGTGAGGAATAGTCGTTTTTCACTATTACCACAATTCCTTCTAAAACAAATTCTTCATTAAGTATCAGGGGCGCACTCGGAATTTTTTCGGGGGTTAATATTATAATTCCCGACATACTTCCAAAGAATAAACCACAGTTTATTTGAGTTTATAACCCCATTTATGACACGGACGTTTTTGGTAAAAACTGTATTGAAAACAAATAAATAAATAAAAAACATTTTAGTAGATGTCAACACTTTCTAAACTTTTACTGAAGTTCTGCATATTCCATAGGAATCTCTGGCTAATCCTGGGCCACATTCTTCATTTTCAGCACCCAACAGTTTCAGTTCCTTCTTAGTCACTTCCTTTATCGTTTTCTTAACCTTTTTCGTAGCCGATTTATTCTCAGGTGACTTGGTGAGTACGTATTCCTCTTCAGCAGGAACCGTCAAGATGAAATGCCTGGAAATTCTTTTGAGGTTGGCGTTCACAACTGGGACATCGGCTGTAATCACTGCTACCTCAGGAACGGTAACAACTAATCCATCTTCAGTACTAGTCTTCGAATCCGATGTAGACTTGGTAATATCTACGTGGTAAGGAGCTGTTTTGGATTCGATAAAGTGCATAGTTTCTTGTGCAGCATCAGGCCTTTTGTGTTTCTTTGAATGTTTCCCGCGCTTCAGATAGCTTCGCCTCGGTAGCGACTTTTTGAAGAGATCTAAGAAACTTGGAAGTGACGGAGAGCTGCTAGGACTAGCTAACGATTGAGTGGGAATTATCATTATTAGGAAGTTATCTAGGTTTGCACGGACATTCCATTGCCCTGAAAATTAAGAAATCAATGTAATATCTGGCAACATTTATTTCTGGATATTTGATAATGGACTATATTTTATTGTTACTTTTGGTATTTTACATTAACGGTACTAAGAATACAGTGAGTCCAAGATAGAGTTGTCCACGGGGATATCTGAAACGGTAATAGCTAGGTACAGTTTGGGTTAGTTATATGAAAGTATAAAATTTCCAAAAATATTTTCCATTTTCAAATTATGTTGAAAAAACCGAATTTGTCAATTTCTGATCTAATTTTTTCTGGTGTTATCGGTGGAAAAAGATAAAAAATAATTCCTCACAGATACGTTTCATAAGCCTCGCTGTGATTATATCATATTTACCGCCCGACGCGACGTTTCGTTATCGTATAACTGTTTTCAACAATTTTTTTTATATTTTTGGAAATTTCATACTTCTATACAGGGTGTATACTAAATGACGTCATTATATTTCAGGTGGTGATTCCTTGTCATATTTTATGAAGAAAATTTCATATACACATGTGTCGTAACTTGATTCGTTAACGGAGTGACAAAGTTTCATTTAAAAATCGGCATTTCGTCAATTACTCGAATGTTTTTTTGACGACTTTGATGAAACCTGGTGTGGTTATTAGCAGTAGCAAGGGTCTTCTTTTCATGAAATTATATTTCAAATTATAAGTGGCAGGTGGTTACCTGATTGATATTTATAGTAAAAATCATTGTACGCCACTATTTCTCTCGAAGTTTCATATTTTTTCAGAAAAAATAATTAAAAATACAGCTTTCTAATAATGCTGTGAATTTCAAATAGTCATAGTCATTGGCGTAGAAATTGTGGTTACGCACCATCAAAATTCAGAAAGTTATGTGAATGATCTTTTTTTCAGTTACTCCATATTTCCTTAAAATTTTAATTAATTTTATGCATATATGTATTGTTAAGTTTTGATAGAAACAATTGACAATAACATGCCCAGGAACACAACAAACAACCAGTCCATCAACGACGAAACCAATAAAAGAGTTCAGGTAGAAATTAATTAATTAAGGAAATCTATCGATTGAGAAAGTGTTGCTATTTCAAATTCACGGCATTATAAGAGAGTTGTATTTTTAAATGTTTAATTTGATAAAAATTTTAAACTTAGAGAAAATAAGTGGCGTACAATGATTTTTACTATACATATTTATCAATCAGGTGACCCTTTGCTGCTAATAATTTGAGATCTAACCTCATGAAAACAAACTCATTGTAACTGCCAATATACACACTAGGTTATATGAAAATCGGCAAAAAGACTTTTGAGTAATTAATAATTAACCGATTTTATTCAAAACTTTGACATTCCGTCACTTGAAAACAAAGCAAGTTAGGACATACGTTTATATGAACTTTTTTTCATATAATATGACAAGGACTCACCACCTGAAATTAAACACATCTTTTAGTATACACCCTGTATAGATGGTCCTTCTGTTACGAAACTTTTTTCCCATTTAATCAAAACTGTATATATTATAGTTTCTGATATCCCCGTGATGGACAACCTTATCTTGGACTGTATAAGAAAAAAGATTCATTGTGTTTAGAAACTCTCTTTTATGGAGTTGAAAATACATAGTAGTGGTAATTTTATTATCCTAAGAAACAGTTCTATTTATAGAAGGGGTACGAACAAAATAATTACAATACTTTACATATAACAAAAAAAATTGAATTAATATACAGATACAATTCTTAAATCAAATTAAAAAAGATAACTATTTGGATAGAATTCAAAATAGTGGGACTGGCAGCAACAAATATAGCTGATTTAAAACAAAATTATATAGAGCAGCGGATTTTTTAACCCCCCCCCCCCCCCCCCCCCCGTTAACTTTTGAACGGTTTGACGTACAAACGTGGAACAAAAACCACTTTGAATAGTATCACCGATAATATTTTTTTAAAAGTAAAAGACAGCCTGGTTGAAGGGGGTCAGGAGGCACATAAATTTAAAAATTTCAAATGGCATAGGCGGTCAAATTACACATCGTTGAAAAGAGAATTAAATTCTCTTTTCAACCATTTTTTTTTTTAGTTAAAACCCATTACAGAAAAGAAGGTGCAGAATAATAATACTGCTTTTTGTGGCGTAATTTTTAAGGTATGCTCCAATGTTACTATACATATTAAATACTATTTTTTTTTAGTTTTAGCAGTTTTCTTAATGAAAAAGAATTTTACAAAGAAAAGTAAGATTTGTGTGGTTTCTATTTGCAGTCGTATAAAAAGTTTTGTAAAAAACTCGTTTGAAAACCTTTCTGCACACTCGCTCGACTTATCTTGCTCGTGTGGAAAGAGTCGTAATCAAACCTCATAGTTTAATACACTATTTTCTTTCTGCTCGTGAAGATAGACGCTTTTTATCTATTATATTTAATTCTGGTGTGAATTGTAACTCATGATATATTGATTTTTGTCCAAAGTTACTTTTGAAATTGCTCAGGCTTAAAGAGTTTGCATGTCTTATTGTGTTATCATGCTATTTAGTTCAATAAAATTAAATTTTGAAACTTTTTGTTTGTTTCAAATGAAGTGGTTCTAAAATTCTAAAAAAGGTAAGTTGTAAATACGTTTTAACGATTTATTACTATTATTATTATTCTAATCTTGATCTTGATCGACTCTCAATCGCATTACTCCGATGTATTTGTGATTGAATTCCCTTCAAAATGATATATCACAAGTATTGTAGTCTTATTTATAATTCTGAAGTAGGGGGTGCTGGGGCTTGAGGTGGTTGACAGCACAATGATGACGTATTTGGTGGAAGATTTCTCCCTCGAAATAAAAATCGTCGGGTCTGAGCTGAGAAACACTGTATGTGTCTATTAACATTTCTTTAATTTTATGACATATTCCGTAAACTTTGAATTGCAAACTGTTCATTTTTAATATTTTCTTAATTTTTTATTTTACAAGCTTTGTCAACTACTCATCTCCACTCTTTGCTCTTTTTCTACACCATAGAGTAGTCGGATTAACAAGTTCAAAAACGTGTTAATTCTTGATCAAGCTCCTAAAAATATGAGCGATAGCCATTCGATTCGGAATGACATCTAGAAAAATATTTCGAAAGTATGTATTAGCACATAAAAAATTGCAATTGTTATTAACAAATTAAGATGAAAAAAGGTAGCATTTCGTTTTTTGTTGATAACTCAAAAACTATTTAAGGAATTTTGAAAAAATATTCTTACAGAGCTAGGAGGAAATTTCCAAGAAAAAAATTGGATTCCCGGGAAATATCTCTATTATTTATAATTTTAATTCAACGCCGAAAATAGGTCTCCGCCCAGCCGTAACGACATAGACGCACTACCGCTAAAGTCAGTGTACCACATAAAATATGTTTTTTTAGTAACAAATATTAATTTGAAATTTTGAATAAATTATGGTATCATCTAGACACTTGAAGGAATAAATCCCCGTTATAAAAAAAATATGTAAATTTTTTAATAAGTTATGCTATTGTTAATTAATAAATTTTTTTCCAATCTCTGTTATCTTAAATGACTACATAAAAGTTTAAATAATATATCTATTATATATATATATACATACATACATATATATATATATATATATATATATATATATATATATATATATATATATATATATATATATATATATGTATTTTGTGAAACCACCAAACGGTCATAAACTGACTGGTTTCCAAAACGCCCTTGACTTTGACCTGGAAAAATTCTGAAAATACATCCAGGCGACTTGGGGCCACACCAACAATGCTATTTCATGCCCAGCAGAAAGGTTTCCGGACCTGTCAGTAAATCATATAAGCAGCTCTTTAATTATAAGCAGAACTCAATTTTATTTCAATCAATAAACAAATGAAGGTCATATTAATCGCTAATTCATGTTTTGATTTGATGTGAAAATTTAGAAGAGTTAGATCTGGGGATCGCGGTGGCCAAGGCTGTAGACTCAAGCGTCTCATCCACCGATCTTCAAAGGTAGTATCAGTTCTTGCTCACTATGTTAATATAATATTTATGTAAGAATATTTTAGCTATTGAATTCATTATTTTGTTTTATCTTAGTTGTGTTGGTCATAGGTTACTGGATGCATTTATATCTTATTTTAACTCATTTCAAGAAACATCTAATGTAATTTTTTCAAGTTTTTCTACGCAAGTTTGTTTAAAACCTTATAGTTTGCAGTATCAAATTAATCATAATAAAACACTCTGTTTTTCCTAACCCGACGAGCCTCCAGATTCAAATAAAAAAAAATAGTTATTTCATTTTAAAAATTGAATCTTGATATATTTTGACCGAAAACAGTAAAGTAATATTTTCCCAAAATTTTAGGGATGAAAGTAGTAATTTGAAGGTATCCATCTCCCTCTAGAACATAAAATAAATTTCAAAACAAAATATTAATTTGGTTACAGAAAGTGACAAATGATGCATGGTTGTATTCAGTATGTCATATGGATACAAACGTAGTCGAAAGTTATGTCACTTCTGCTGAAACAGGCAGTTGCAAAAAGCTAAGTTACTAGTTAAAAAATGCAGTATGATGTCGTATACAGATACTCCAAATTTCATTCCATTATTTCAAAAACAAAAAAATTTGCGGACGCCCGATACAGTAACTGAATTTCACTGACAGACATTCCTATGTGCCATATGAGTTTTCCTATGACTTCGTGTATTTATTTTTCGATTTTGCATAATTTTTGAGTAATAATTGAAAAAATATTATCGCTCCATATATGCTTTAAAATACACATCGCATATACAAATGAACCCAGAAAATATTTTTGGAGTCAAATTTCAATCACAGCCGTTCCCATTCGTTTCTAAAAATCATCAAATTTCAAAACTATTAATATTGGCGCTCTTTGTGACGTACTCTCACGAGCCCAATCAGACAAAGGGCGTATTCTAATCGGGTTGATTGTGCCGTGAAACGGCAATGCTATTGGTTGCTCGGAATTCTCGGGATAGTACGTCACAACAATTTGTAATGGCGCGAGAAAGAAGCCATTTCAATTTTGTCGACTTAAAATATTTTTTTTAGGATTAAAAAATTAAAAAAAAAGAATTGCCAACAGATTTTTCACAAGCTACAGAATCCATGAAAAATTATTTTTAAATTTCGTGTTCTCGCCTATTGGATGTTTCGCATGATCATTATTTTCGTTTGCTATTGTGTGCTATTAATTGACATTTATCGGGGGTACTTGATGAATGAAAATATGAGAATCCTAGGTTGGTTGAAATATCCTCATGGATTTAATTTGTTCGCGGCCTATAGCCACATATACTTCACCATTTTACATTCCTAGTATGGGTACAATTTAAATAGAACGCCATAAAAAACAGAAAGAATAAATATTCACCTTCTTGTTGTTGGTTGTAGTGTACTGTAGGATCAGAAACATCTTTCCCCTTTTTGTGTGGCACAGGCGATGCGATGGCGCATGACAGACTGAAAATGGTCAATATTATCGTTTTAATCAGCATGTTTGCTGTACACTGATCGATAAGTAACTATCAACTGCCCGTGTTAAATTCTATGTTTTGGTCAAGACTCGTTTTACCGTAAGATAAACTGTCGGCCCCTAACGGGAACGTATTCGCGACCTCTTATTTTATCTGCGCTTTTCTGCATTGGGAGATGATGAGTTGGATTCGAACATACTCGATATCCTAATTGATGAGTAAAACATGTGCTGTGTTGGCTTACTTCTTATCTTAGATATTTCTATTTTGTTTCTTCTCGATTATGATGCCAAAATAAAGATAAATTGTGCATCATCATCCTTGAAAAACTGAAACGAATTCTTAGATGCATGTTGGATGACAAGATTCTCGTAATGATTCGAAATTATCTGAATTTAAAAATATAACAAACTTTTTTTACTCCACGTTTTAATGATTTGTTGAGAAATACCAAACGAGCTTCGCGGATAATGAAGTACGTTCTTATTTCTCACCTACTCTCTTTCTGGGAATGTGGATATATTTCCAACCAATCCAACCCAAATGAAAGCCAAGTACAGGACCGCCTTAAGAGATTCAGCGCCTCAAGGCACCCAATACTTATTTATTTTTATCTGAAATGATTGGATGTGATTTTTTTATATTCATACTATACATACTTCAATTAATACTAAATTACGTTTCAAGTATTTAACAAAAACGAAATAACGATACAATAATTAAAAAGCAACAATTGAAAAAAAAAACAGGAACTCACTTAGGATATAAATCACAAAACTAAATCGCTACAAAAAATAACTAAAAAAAACATATACTTCGAAGTAAGAGAATTGAACTACAAAGAATATTCGAGTAGATATATTAGCCCAAGAAAGTTAGCGCTAAAAAGTGCCCTAGCTCCTAAAAATTGCTCGAGAGCTGGAAATCGTATTAATCCCTCTTGGGGGTCCTAAATAACGGGTATATGAGTTTGCGACGGTTTTTAGGTTGTGCTTCAGATTTGAGAGCCTAAAAACCGCGAAATTTTAGCACTTTTTTTAGTTTTTCGCGTATAACTCGACAAACACGCATTTTACAGAAAATATTGTTTTAAAGATCATCAAATTCCGCGTCGAACTACTTTTACAATATTGAAATCCGTTTGGCCGTTCAGCTGCAATTGCTCGTCAAAAGTTGGCTTTTTTTACCAACTCCGCTAAAAAGTTGACAACCCTCAACTTCCACCGCCTGTAGGTCGAAAATTACTGCTCCGATTGAAAAATCTCATAGAACCATTGTTATAGAATATTTCATTCTCAATCAGACGCATTTTGAAATTTGAAATTCGCTTTCTCCAGTGCTGAGATATTAATTCTACACCAAAAAAGGTCGTAGCGCCAAATTTCCGCCAAGGCAGACCATGGCAGGAAACTTCGTCTGAACTCAAAACTTTTCAGTTACTTGCATTTTTTTCGAGTAAAAGTAAATTTAATTAACTCAACTTGAACTCAAAACAATTTTCCCATATAGCCTACTCCTGAACCTGTAATATTGTTAGCACCATTCTTGGAATTAATTATTGACTAATATTGTTTGTTATTGTAATAGGTAAATACCTGGGTTACTGGCTGATAGATAGTTTGTAATTACACTCAGGTATAGATAGGTAATTGAGTTTATCTGTATAAATGCACATGCATTGATGTAATATCTTCAGTTAGTTAAATAACGTGATCTAATGAAGGCGAGTGAATGTGTATATCATTGTTACTTACGGAGCGACTAGTGAAGTTTATATTAACAAAGGAAAGAATTTCGGATTTATAAGACTGGTAAGCTAATTTACTTCAACAGTTTCTCTTTTCCAATTTTTCTTTTAGGTAATTACTCAATATTTAATTTCAGGATTATAGATCTACTGCTGAAAAAGCAAAAAGAGAGTTGGATGGACAGCAGGCGCAACATGGCGAGTGTAACTTGTTTTATATGCCGGAATGTTGTACGAGAGGGCGAGGATAGAGGGAGATTAAAGGAAAAGTCACTTGCCAGTAGAAGGAGAAAAGATGGGCATTACACGTGGTTGCAAACACAGAAAGTTGTTGTCGTTCACGAGAAGTGTCGCAAAGGTGTCTACACTAAGGAGTCTAGCATTGTGAAGGCTGAAAAAGAAGCAGGTGAAAGAAGTAGTATGAAAAGATGCCGTGAGGAAGTACCAAAATTCTACTTCAAGGAACTGTGCTTGTACTGTGGAAAGGATGCCTCTGAGAGCTTCAAGGCCAAACAAAAAAGCTCCCCGTTCACAGACGTGAAACAGTGCGTATGATTATGAAAGTGTCCCTATCAGTTCAGATACCATCTCCCGCAGAATCCCTTTCAACATGAAATCACCACAGGTGCTCGAATCCTATTTCTCATTTGAATTAGCTCCCTATCCAGTAGCGCTGTTTGATGAGGATGGAATGATGCGGAAGACCAAGAAATCAGATCTTTACAAGATTCGGATTTTATTGTGGATGGCGGTTTCTTGTTACACCGTGTTGTGTGGAACACTGGGGAAAAGTTTTCCACAGTTATCACGAAGTACTTGAACTACGTTGAAAGTAATTTTGGATCGAATTGTTTCATCGTGTTTGATGGGTACCCGGAGTCTTCCGAAAAAAGCACAAAGTCAGCTGAACGAGCCCGTAGAGCTCGAACCATGTCATCTGCTTCAGTGATGAATCGATGACCGCAACGATGACAAAAGAACGATTCCTTGCCAACGAAAACAACAAGAAACGCCTAATTGCGATGCTCACAGAACAGTTTATAAGTGCACACATTCAAGTTAGACGGGCCGATGCAGATACCTTGTTTGTGGCTACTGCAGTGGAAAGTGTTCATTGTGGGGGAGGACACAGATTTAATGGTTTTGCTGACTGATCAAATATTACTCAACAGTGAAGATCAATCACAATTAATTGACAACATATTTCTAATGAAACCTGGGAAGGGTAATCAGCAAACCGTGATCTACAGTCCTAACAATGGCAAGCTATCCGAAGATGCAAAACGACACATCTTGTTTCTTCATGCGTTCAGCGGCTGTGACACAACCTCTTCATTTTTCCGTCAAGGCAAGGTCAAATTTATCAATACCCTAGCCAAAAATCCCGACCTCTTAAATGTTGTCTCGATTTTACTCGATCTTAAAGCCACTCCTGACCAGGTTGCTGAGGCTGGAGCGAAGTTCATTGTTGCAGTATACTCAGGCATCAGAGGGCAATCTCTCAACCAACTGAGATTGCAACTTTTCCAGAGGGCCCTCTCAAAAAACTCTTTCAACTTGGCATCGTTGCCCCCCAGTGAACTGGCCGCTCGCCAACATTCTTTCAGAGCGTTCTTGCAGGTGCAGATGTGGAGGGACCGACGGATCAATGCAGAGCAATGGGGATGGAAATCCGCCCCAGATGGTTTGATACCCATCCAAACCACTCAGCCTCCAGCACCCAAGGAATTGCTCAACTCCATTTTCTGCGCCTGCAAAAAAGGGTGCAAGAATGCATGCTCCTGTAGAAAAGCCGGCCTCAAGTGCTCAGCCATTTGTGCCCACTGCAAGGGGCATGCGTGCCTCAATTCTTTAAATGAGCAACAAGACGAGGACGATCTGGAACAGCATGAAATCACCCTCGAGTCCTCTGGAGGCAGAAGAGGGAGCAGAAGAGGGAGCAGCCGTAGAAGAGGAGAAAGAACAAGAACTTGATTCCGATGACGACTTTCCCGAACAAGCCGGGCCGTCTAAAAGAAGGCGTACCAGCTACGACATGTGATTTGGAAACTGTAAATTATCTTCACAATTTGTAGTAAATCCTGATAATCGTAGGCAGGATATGACGGCTATTGATTGTAATGACCCATGTAATTAACCCCCTCTTAAATGTAATGACTCATTTAATTAATTTAAAATGCTTTGTTATAATCGTTCTCATTTTCTCCCCCCTGTACTGTTGATCATCTGGTACCTGATTAATGGTTGATCAGGTACTTGTAGTTACCTCCGTAATCAGATCTTGACTAAATTGAATCAAATATAATTGATGCATTAACTTTCACTTGAACTAATTAATGTTCAGACGAAGCATCCTACGTTGGGGTACCTGCGGAAATTTGGCACTATACGTCCTTTTTTGGTATAAAATTCATATCTCAGCTTTACATCAAGCGAATTTCAAATTCTGAAAAGATTCTGATTGGGAATTAAATTTTCTACAACTTTAGCTCTATGATATATTTCAATTGGAGTAGTCATTTTCAACCTACAGGTGTTAGAATTGAAGGGTTGTCAACTTTTTAGAGGAGTTGGTAAAAATCTCCTATCTTTGACGGGCAATTGCGGCTGGAAAGCTGAACCGATTCCAATGACGTAGACGTCATTCGAAGCAAAATTTAATGGTCTTTAAAAAATGATTGGTTGATATTTTCTGTAAAATGCGTACTTTTGAAGTTATACACAAAAAAATGAAAAAAGTGCGAAAATTTCGCGCTCTTTAGGCTCTCAAATCTGAAGCACAACCTAAAAACCGTCGCAAACTCATATACCCGTTATTTAGGACCCCTAAGAGGGATTAAAATGATATCCAGCTCTCGAGCAATTTTTAGGGGCTAGGGCCCTTTTTAGCGCTAACTTTCTTGGGCTAATATATCTACTCGAATATTCTTTGTAGTTCAATTCTCTTACTTCGAAGTATATGTTTTTTTTAGTTATTTTTTGTAGCGATTTAGTTTTGTGATTTATATCCTAAGTGAGTTCCTGTTTTTTTTTTCAATTGTTGCTTTTTAATTATTGTATCGTTATTTCGTTTTTGTTAAATACTTGAAACGTAATTTAGTATTAATTGAAGTATGTATAGTATGAATATAAAAAAATCACATCCAATCATTTCAGATAAAAATAAATAAGTATTGGGTGCCTTGAGGCGCTGAATCTCTTAAGGCGGTCCTGTACTTGGCTTTCATTTGGGTTGGATTGGTTGGAAATATATCCACATTCCCAGAAAGAGAGTAGGTGAGAAATAAGAACGTACTTCATTATCCGCGAAGCTCGTTTGGTTGATATTTTCTGTAAAATGCGTACTTTTTAAGTTATACACAAAAAAATGAAAAAAGTGCGAAAATTTCGCGCTCTTTAGGCTCTCAAATCTGAAGCACAACCTAAAAACCGTCGCAAACTCATATACCCGTTATTTAGGACCCCTAAGAGGGATTAAAATGATATCCAGCTCTCGAGCAATTTTTAGGGGCTAGAGCGCTAATATGCCTGGGCTATATAGGAACTCAACATTATATAAAAAAGGTACAGGTACCTTTGTTGTATTGACTAGGTATTTTGAAATGGATCTTGTTTTCATAAATTGTATTCCTTATATCGAACTTCTTAACTTTTTATATAACATAAAATATGTTTGTACTTTTTATATAGTTTATGTTTGTATATGTATGCGTAAATATATGTTTGTTTTTATGCGTCAATATGATGATTATACTTTTTTTTTTTCATACTTAGATTATATTTAGAAATTTTTGAGTTCGGACATCTTGTCTTTATTATTACCACCTCGAATTCGATACTTTTTGTAATTTTGTTCTCTCTAGATAAAAGTGCCAAAGAATTCGACCTATGGTCGAGCGCAAATAATTTTTCACTTTTCAATTTTGAAAATGATCTCTCTCCTGCGTATAGCTGGATGTATGAGTACGCAAAAATATACTCATCGTTACCATTGTCAAATACCTGGAAAATAATATTCATCAATATTTGAGTTCTCATAAATTTTCTAATATTAACCAGTCTTAGATCATCGTCTTTCAATCATATTATACAAGGTGTTCATTTCAGGACTTCCCACCCTAATTTTCTCGAAATGTGTGTATTTTTTAAAAAAATCCTGAGACACGTCAACAAATATATCGAAGGGGACAAGTTTTCATTAGAAAATGAACGCGCCCCCTTTCATCCCCTGCAAGAGGGAGCTACTAACTTCAAAATCTTAAATGCGAAGGGGCATCGAGTAATACCTCATATTAAAAGTATTTTTAATCTCTACACGTCGGTGTTTCTTTTTTTTAAATTGATCGATCCATTATCGAAATATTTAGGAAAATCTGTTTGCTCCTCAATTGAAATAAAAACTGTAACTGTTTATTCTCATTCCTTTTACTTCAAACCTAAATTACATTATTTTATACTACTGTCACTTTAATAATTGCTCAAAATGTTGTCCACTATTGCCCAAACAATGGTATAACCGCTGTTCAAATGCGTTGCGCACATTTTCAAACACTTCTGTTCGAAGTGCTCGACATTCTGCAGAAATCCTTTGTTGAAGCTCTTGTAAATTTTGCGGCGGGGGTGTGTAAACAACTGATTTTAGATGTCCCCATAAAAAGAAATCACATGGTGCTAGATCCGGGGACCTGGGTGGCCACTCTATAGGTCCTCATGGCCTTCTTCCAAAATATAATTGGCATTAATGAGTGTGTTTTATTTATTAGTGTCATAACTATTGATTTTCATCAAGTAACGGCCACGTCAGTCCAAACACTTTGAATACATTGCTTTATCACACAACTGGTAACTATGGTAAACAATTCAATATTTCTTTTATTTTCTTCAACAAGTAGACTTTTAGAGTGCACATTTTAAGGAATTCTTAAAGTGACAGTAGTGTAAAATATTGTAATTTAGGTTTGTAGTGAAAGGAATGAGAATAAACAGTTAGAGTTTTTATTGCAATGGTACGGGCGGAGGGGCAAACAGATTTTCCTAAATATCTCGACAACGGATCGATCAATTTAAAAAAAGAAACACCGACGTGTAGAGATTAAAAAGACCTTTAAAATGAGGTATTACTCGATACCCCTTCGCATTTAAGATTTTGAAGTTGGTAGCTCCCCCTTGCAGGAGATGAAAGGGGGCGCGTTCATTTTCTGATGAAAACTTGCCCCCTTCGATATATTTGTTGAAGTGTCTCAGGATTTTTTTAAAAAATACACACATTTCGAGAAAATTAGGGTGGGAAGTACTGAAATGAACACCCTGTATACATATCTATAAAAGATTTTGCAGATGTTCTGATTGTTCTGTATTCTAATCCAAATTAGTAATAAAACAGAATTTTTCGTATTCGTTTTATATCATTGTATAAGGATAAATCTTAATATTATGCAGCTCCCCTTCTTTATAATTAAGTATTCGTTCTAAAGTACTGGGTTCCTTCCACAGTTGGAGCGGTAACTTCTGAAGGTATTCCATACTGGGTAGAACTCTTGCTGCTTTTCTCGAAATTCGAAAGTCATCCCGCATCGACAGTGAATCATATAAATATTTCAAATGGTGTTCATCAAAGCAGGTTCCGCTCGGTCGGTACCTTATTCTGATGAATGACTAGCTAAAAAGTACAAAAATTGAGCAATCAGTTCAATGTATCCCAAGAAATTTCTGTTTTATGGTGACCAAAACTGTTGATTGGGACTCTTGAAGCTAATACTCGAGCAGCAAACATTTGGACAGTGGCCACTACCTACTCTTTTCAAAACCTCCCGCCATACTCCTTTTTTTAATTTGGTTCTCACGAGGAGGAAAATCCTGTAATGTTCGAAGAAAATCGTGTGAGCCGAGGGAAAGTAGGTAAGAATTGGAGTTCTTGAAATTCTGCAGGCTGAATGCCCCAGAGAACACCTCCCGAAGCAGTGATTTCCAAAGTTTTGCCGTTAGTTGGAAGAACGAGACCCAGGAAAGAGATGTATGGCATATCTCCAAAGTGACTACAAAAGGATGTGAAGACTGAGTTCGATGGGTCATGCTCGATGGGACCACAGGGATCAATTTGGCTTCAACACTGTCTTTCTTTCATATCAATAATTTGTTGGGAGCTACCTCATGCCCAGTGCATAGCTTTGCAGATGATGGTACCCTTCATACCGCGTTCTCTTCTAAAGTTCCGATGTCAGCCCGTGAAACTAGAAAGGTAGGAATGTGAACGATTTAAATATGGACGTAGCAAAAATTCTAGAATGGGGATCCCAATTATGTCTTTTCTCTAAAAAGGCCGATCTCACAGTGGTCAACGATCGTAATCATGTCAGGAGTATCCATACCAATGAAGTCCTCCATTTCGTTGCTGAAAGTATTACCATCAGCAATGCACTACCCTGACATGGGAAAGCCATGTAAGGTTCATTGCCAAATGTGCCACTCAAAAACTTGGTTTTCTGTTTGGTCCCAAGTGCTATATTTCACTTCCTGTTCAGGCAATTATATTCAATTGTCGACTCATCAAAATGCTGGATAGTTTTTATTCTTATGACATAAAGTACCTCTATTTTCAATTTTAAAGATTATTTTTTGGAATCGAATTCGTTTTCGTCCAATGTATACTTATTGCTAGTAATGTGCAAGGAAGCATCGCTCATAGTACAGGGAACACTTTTCCGTTGGTTCATATCACTATTACCTACTAACACCGGGACTGTCTGTTAATTTAGCCATAATCAACTCCCTAGAACTTTGTTTTTCTCTTTGTCGGTCACGATTTTCACTTCTACTCTTTTGCTTTTTGATCATAGTTTGATTCTTCATGTGTAAGTGTACGCAAATGTTACCGTCGGGTGGAAGAAGCCTACGATCAGTTCTGAATGGCTTGAATTATTACTAATTTTTGATCATTTTGTTGAAAAAATAGAATCTGTATACTTATACGTGAAGATAAAGAGGTTTATATAAAACTGGTACGTGAAGAACATGAACATTTGTTTGAACGTGGTTGACAATTTATCAGTTTGAGTAAAATTTTCCTGGAATTCCATTGTCTGTAAAACAAAGAAAATTAATTATCTGAATTTGTTTGAGTCACGACGTTTCGGCAGTTTACAACTACTGCCGTTATCAAGTGCGTGAATGCGACAAAATATCTAGGATTCTTCTTATATAGCAATCTGTATCATTGTCATGCGAATAATTTACCCGCCAGGAGGTAATTATACTCTGACGTGGGGCCTCTAGGGTCAGCAATCTTAATGGATTTTACGAAACAATGCTTCATCCATTTTGGTCCTTACAGGTACACCAATCTTAATTGGTTAATTTATGACGCGTTATTCTGATAGACGGTCCTTGAAATTTCAAATGATCTAGTTGACTGAGCGGGGTTTTCACACATTCCGTATCTCTATGCTCGGTTGACTGAATACGTCATTATTCAGAAAGTATGCCGACTGTTATATTATCTCATACCAATGCTTTTCTTCATGGATAACTTCGGCTTGAGGCCATTTGATATTGTGCTGATTTGTCCAGCAGACATCTGCTATTCCCGACTTCGACATTTCACCTCGCTGGGTACTTTTCTTGCGTTCACCTATTCTGATATTTAGTAGTCTCTTCTCTCCAACAAAAGTCAACCTACATTCACAAGGAACACGTTGAATGCAGTTTTTGGAGTCACTAATCACTTTCGGTGGTCTCGTTTTCGTAAGTTGGCTATACGAATGGTGTTACCTGACCTGAAGCATGTTCGGATGTTGTACGAAAAAACGGTCCTTTTCCTAGAAATGTCAATTTTGCAAGCAACATTCTAGTAGTTCCATAATGCCAATCAGCGGTAGGATCGTCCTGTTCTCCAGTTCCTCGACCTGTTGCAGTTTTTTCGGATAACCTGGTAATAAACCGGGACGTTGGTGTACAGATTTTCCACGTCAAAGCTGACGAAATGGCATGACGTTGATTTCCTTCAGGATCCCAACGAAATGCCTGAATTTTTTCACGAATGTCAGTGTTTCCTAGACAGAGGTTGAATTATTGGTAATAGAAACTTGGCAAGGTTGTGAGTGGCCAAGTATCAGGTACTGGTTATTGGTCTGAACGGGACTTCTGACTTATGGATTTTTGAAAGGCTATAAAGGTGTGGTAGCTTAGTGTGGTGCGGTGTCAATGTAGATCTTTCTCTGTATGAGAAGTATCTCTGACATTTCCGCAGAGTCTGGTATACCTTCCTCTCTATTGATAGGTGTCTTCAGCCAATGGACATGACTACAATTGATGATCAAAATTATTTTCTGTGAAACTGCAAGCAATAGAAGAAAGGAAGTATTACTGGCTATGTTATGAATGAAAGGAATATAAGATTCAATGAAAAGATACAATCGTTTACAACGGTTCAGAGAAATAAAAGTCCACCATGTACGCCACTGCTGTCAAAAGGAAGAACTTTATTTTGTTGTTTATAAAAAAGCACCTATATACACCTTTCGAATCTCCAATACTTACCTCAACATAGTTTCCGTTATACTCACTATGTAGCTCTCATGAATACACAGCTATTATGCCAGCATCATAAATTGCTTATACAACATGAATAAAAACGAATATGGTGTTTGAGATATTTTTCAGCTCTTGGAATCCATTAAATCTATAGGTTCGAAGAACCTAGCGGTAATCGGATGAATCCAATTTGAACCAAATCCGAACTCCCACCAGAACTTTTTGACCTTCTGTGGTTTATTCTTGCATCTCGCATGAAAGTCATTGACCAGTTGACCACAATCGATAACGGTTCTGAGATAGTTCAGATTTACAGAGTGTTCTCGGTAATTGTGAATGACACCGTATATTCACCTAATATATTGTTTGACATATCCAGGTTTTCTTTCCAAACACATGCAGTCGGGTTTTCCTTCATAGAAAATGATTTCAGTTAATATCAGTTGATTCGATAATAGCTATTTATGTAACCAGTTACGAAAAGCTTCATTTTGTGTAACGAGTGGATGTTTGCGGGATGAGCGAATAGAGTTCCCGCAAAATAACACAAACAAGATATTTTTTCCTTCATGCAATTATACCATATGTCAAATGGGTCTCAACCAGAGCAAAAGTACAAAGTTGGGAAATGACGTATGGAATGTATATTTGAGAGGTATTTGAATTTATGAAGTATATTTCTCATTTTCCTTATCACAAAGTTCTTGAAGCGAAAGGGAGAACAGAAACCAATTGTCAACAGTTTGCTGCCGAAATATTGACACATATCTTATTCAAGTCTTCCTGTACAATGTTCTTGAGCGTGTGCCATGAATTACTTGAATGGAATATGGTGGTATCAGCAAAACTTATAATTTGACCTGAAAAGTTTTGTTGGGAAAGGTCATTGACAAATACATCTAAAAGAATTGGTCCCAGGATGGTTCCTTGCGGTAATCCAAGTAATTTTTTTCAAATAACTCATAGAATCACCAAATCTCACACATCTTTGCCTTCCTCGGTTTTTATGAGTTCCACAGCTATACCTCTGTACCCTATTTTCTCTAAGGAATACAGTAGTTTGGTTTGATCATCAGTATCAAACGCTTTTGCCAATTCAACAAACAGTAATTTTTGTTGAGTGTCAATGGAGTTGTTTACGAATCTGGCAATCGCGTTCAACATAGATTTGCCAATATAAAATCCAAACTGCTTTGCTTTTACGAAAGAATGCTATATTTATGTAGAAAGCCGAGGAATCTTTTCTGGATTAGTTTCTCTGGAAGTTTGGCAAATGTTGTAATTAACAATATTGGTCTATAGTTGGTCTCTTATTAAAACAGATAATTAAACGAATTCTAATTGTAAAAGTAATTTTTTATAAACAAACTTTCATTTCTAAACTATGAAATTAAAACGTAAAAAATTATATTGAATATATGAAAAAAAAAAATTTTTTCTTCAAGTTGAGGCATGAAACGGCATTACACAAACTTTTAAGACAATATTTAAATTTTCAAATCTTTTTTGTTTTTCATACACTAAATATTATTTTTTACTGTTTAGTTCGTTAGTTCATAAATGAAATGTTGTTTTTGAAAACATTGTTTACATTTATTTTAATATTGGACGCTACGAATGAAACAGCAGCATCATCAGGGTTACAATAAACTTCTTCGAAATGAAATGTACCATCGTTGTTCATAAAAAAAACGAGTCATAGCCTAGCCTGCACAATCCCATACTGGGGCCTGGGATGTTGAACAGCACCTTCATCGATGCTGTCGGGGTCAATATCAAATATCCCGTTATTATAAAACAGCCCAATAATTTATATCTGGTCTGCTATGCTTCTCAGGAATGCGGATTGATAATAAATCATTTGAACAGGGCCGTTGAGAGGATTTCCGGGCCCCCATGCAACAATTTCGGTGGGTATATGGGGGTCTGTATGGATCTGATGCAGTCAGCCCTCACAGACGTACATACGTGGTGTATGAGGGAGAACCTTAAGGTCAACCCTCAAAACAAACATCTGAAAAAAGTGCTACAAGGGCAAGGACATCACTGATGATGACCAGGCGTTCCTTTGGCAAAACATGGGAATCCCTTTGGGTATACACAACTATAGTGAGGCCCTCAATAACGTATGGAGTCCTGCTGTGGCCAAAGGTTGAACAAGTGACAACCAGGGAGAGGCTGGCTAGTTTACAAAGACTGGCCATGCTTGGGGTCACTGGTGCGATGTCCACCACATCTACGATTAGCCTGGACGTGATTCTGAACTTCCCTCCTCTGCACTTGCATATTGCAACGGAGGCGAGGATAGAAGCATCCAGACTATTAATGCCTGGGCCAATGGAGGGATAATAACCCAGGCCACTCCAACTTAATGGAGGTCATAATAATGGACACATCTGAGATGCCGTAGGATGAAATGACTACAGACTACAAATTCAATGGAACATACATCAGCATCATACAAGGTGGGAAAGTCACATCAAAGTCCATACCAATGTTGTCAAGGGGGCAAATCTGGTACACGGATGGCCCTAAGATAAGCAATAGGGGAGGGGCTAGAATATACGGGGAGAGACCGAGACAAGACATCAGCCTAGCCTCCATATTCCAAGCCTAGGTAATGGCTATTTCCGTTTACACGAGAGAGATTATAAGGAGGGACCCTAGGAACCAACCCATCGTCATTCTCTCAAACAGACAGACGGCAATAAAGGCCCTGCAATCATTCAGGTTTTCTTCCAAACTAGTTTATTATTATTCATTATTATGGGCCGTGGTGGTCGGCTGGTAAAAGCGTACGCCTCGCAAGCGTGGGGTCGTGGGTTCGATTCACCGGTCTCGTGCATGGCATCACACGTTAAAAGGTAAGGGCTGCGTCTTCCCTAGCTCACACAAGTCTCTCGAAGACTTCCGAGGGTTGCGCGTAGGGGTGCAATCGGTTGATGGAAATAACAATTATAACAACAACAATTTTACTCTGCAATAACTCTATATAATCTAAACATTGTACACATAAAATTTGCTACTTCCTGTCAACATGCAACAAATCTGAAAATTGTATTCGAAAACACTAGGTAGTTGGTCTCTCGACTTATTTTTTTAACCTTCTTGTTCATAATATGATATACAGCTGGATATACAGGGTGTCAATTTGAAAACTTCCCACCCTTAATATCTTCCTTCCAGTAAACAATATGAGTAATCGAAAATACAGGTCAATTTTATTGTCAAGGGGGACACTTTCAAGGACTATTTGTAGCCCTCGTGGTTCAACCCCCTAGGAGGGGTAGATGTTACCCTTAGAATTTTAAATGGAAAGGGGGGTCAAGTGGCACATCATTTTGATGGGCGTTCAATTCTTGTTCCAATGGTACCCCGACTTATTATTTTTTTATGAGCATTTTCCGAAAAATTGCGTTCTAAACTAACAGAAGTAATTATTAGAACGCCTATACTGAGATGCATGGTTTGGCCAGAACTGGTTAGAATATTAGGTAGTACCGTTCCAACCCTTTATTAGGGGTAACATTAGCCATTAGCTCCAAACACTTTACATAAAAAAGTAGTCTAATAGTAAAACGTAGATGGTAGTAAAGTTGTGTTTATTAAATGCTGAATTTTTAAGTGTCATCGCAGAAATTGTACAGATAGCCTTCCTTTTTTGCTACTTCTGCTGTAAAAAGTTTCTGTTTTCCGGCAAAAAATTGGTTAGCAAATTTGAACTATGTGGTAGTATTGTGAATACCGTTGTACATGTTGGGCTGTTTAGGAATTACTTTAATAAGTGTATAAAAGTGTAAAAATGGTTTACATTCTTCAAGACAGAATTGAAATGATTGTAATTTATGGCGAAGTTGGAAAGTGCGCACGAAGGGCGGCATGTCTTTTTAACGAAAGACATCCAAATTGTAATGTAAGTCACCGGTATGTGCTTGATTTGGTGAATAAGTTTTACGAAACTGGTTCAGTGACAAATAAAAAAAGAAATAACCCCAGAGTACTAAATGAAGCAGCTCAAATTGAAGTTTTGGGAACATTTGCTGCAGAGCCCACGAGCTCCTTACGATCAGTATCAGAACAGACGGGAATGTCACGCGAGACTATGAGAAAAGCATTGAAAATGCATAAATTTCATCCATATAAAATGCAGATTCTTCAAGAGCTCCACGAGGATGATTATGATAGAAGAATAGAGTTTTGTGACAAAATTGTCGCTATTGGAGTGACGAAAACCCACATATTTTTCGGGAAGGGCATACACAACACCCACAAAAAGTTAATGTTTGGGCTGGTATTCTTGGAAATGCCATTCTTGGTCCATTATTTCTGGAAGAAAACTTGACTGGCAATCTGTACCTTGATATGCTTGAAGAGACTATCGATCCTCTTATAACTCACTAGCTAGAAACTCAAATTGATGCAGAAGGTAATGAACTTTTGCAGGAGGATCTGTTACATTTCCAGCAGGACGGTGCTCCACCTCATTATTTTCTTCCCATTCGACAGTGGTTAAACGAGAGATTTCCGGGTAGATGGATTGGCAGAAGGGGAGCAGTTGAATGGCCTCCGAGATCACCGGATTTAACACCCTTAGATTTCTTTCTTTGGGGGCATCTTAAATCCGTTGTTTATAAAACACAACCTTCTGATATTGACGAACTTAAAAGACGAATTACAGCAGCATGCCGGTCAATTCCTAGTGAAGTTTTTCGTAATGTTAGAGGGGAGTTCGAAAACAGACTGTATTACTGTTTAGAGCAAAATGGACAACATTTCGAACAGCTAATAAGATAAGCGTAAGTAGATTTTATGTTGGAAATGTCTTTCTCGCAAATTAAATTTTATTGTGTAGAAGGAAAATAACCACCAAATAAAAAATCCCATGCGTAATAAATTTATTCCTGTCATTCAAGGGTTGGAGCGGTGCCACCTACTCTTCTAACCATTTTTATTAAAGGGAGTCAATACAATAATGCATCTCAGTATAGGCGTTCTAATAATTACTTCTGTTAGTTTAGAACGCAATTTTTCGGAAAATGCTCATCACAAAATAATAAGTCAGGGTACCATTGGAACAAGAATTGAACGCCCATCAAAATGATGTGCCACTTGACCCCCCTTCCCATTTAAAATTCTAAGGGTAACATCTACCCCTCCTAGGGGGTTGAACCACGAGGGCTACAAATAGTCCGTGAAAGTGTCCCCCTTGACAATAAAATTGACCTGTTTTTTCGATTACTCATATTGTTTACTGGAAGGAAGATATTAAGGGTGGGAAGTTTTCAAATTGACACCCTGTATATGGATTATGAACAAATATGTTAAAACTGCTTGGAACACACTTGGATCTCTGGAGATATTGAGTGGTATGATCAAAAAGAATATTTGCTTGTACTTCAAGTAAGAGCTTTTACTCCCTAGTATTTTATGGATTATAATATTTTACATGAAGTAAATTCTTCGATGGGAAGTGTTGACTTACATTAGAAGTATAAACTAGTAGTAAATACTAGGACGAGATTAACCTCAAATTGGTTCGATTGTTATTGTTTTTTTTTGTGGTACTTATAGTAATCACGAGTGAGAGTAATGAAAGTGTTGAACCAAGTGCCGAGGATGCTGAAAATGTGGAAGTAGATCTTCAGATGGCATTCGTTATTTTGTTAGAAAATAGTAAGATTGTAGAAATTCAAACATTTTTCTTCTACACAACTTTTTGTGAAACTTCTTTAATTACTTTTGACATGGTTTTTTGATGTACCCCGACATCTACACCCACTAATTGTTGAAACCCAGAAGAGTTAATAAAAATACTTACCTCAATTTTCGTTACATTTGATAAAGCTGCTCCCCTCGTCTCGATATGATTTCTCATTCCTAAGAACACTCTAGCTATCCATTCAACATTGTTTGTATTAAAGCTAAAAGTAAAGTGTTCAATAGTAGCAATATACCTGAAATAATTGACTTTCCGGAATAATTTTTTATATTGTACCTCCCCGTACGTTCTACGTCCACCATGATTCATAAAAAAGCCATAACAATTTTTCAATCGAAGTTGCTCTATGAGAAGCTTCTTAAAAACTACACCAAACACTCCCAAATGAAGGAAATACTGGACAACATTAGTAATGTCTGCAGTATTAACTTCTATATATCGAAGTAAATAAAGCAAAGTATACAGTAATTGTTCATAGTACTTACTTAAGTGTTACTTTAAGAATTATGTGGAGTAAATGATTTAATTTTTTGAAGTGAATACTACAACATGGAGCATTTACTTGAAGTACAAGCAAATACTCTTTTTAATCATAAAGAGTTAATTTTTTATTTGAAAGATGACATCTATATGAATCCTCTTCTCTTATATCACTATTCGAATGTTCCAAAATTTAATTTATCCACAATTTGTATCATAAGTCATAAGTTTCCAATGTTTTTTTTTCTTTTATGGTAAAAAAGTATCATTGATATTACCTATTAATAGCCAATCCATCTAACTCATAAGTTTCCAATGTTTCTTAATTTTTTTTATTCAATCTTGATTATTATTAAAACCTGGTTATATTCATGTAAATTCATAATGAGGCATAAACTTCTCCTATTTCACCACAAAATATATAGATTCGAAGGAGAATAACTGTTTGTGAGCCGCCACTGTCCTTGGCCATGATATGGGCAGTAGTCTTGGCGAAATACTCCTTCAGTTCATATCAATTCATCGAAGAAGAAACCAGAAAAGTGAACGAACGTTTGCCCCGAGATGGCAATCAAACGATACTTTCTATGTTTAGTTTCATTGCTGATTGTAATTCCTGCCAATTGCGCGCCGAAGTCGAAGAAAAGTGACCACTCACCCCACACCTTGTACGATCAGAAGCAGACGGGGGACTACAACATCCAATTGCATTTGAAAGATTTTCAAATAATTGCCGTGTTGTCTGACGATGCCAGCTCTTTAGGGGTAAGTTCATATACTAGACCAAACTATAGAGGATTTTTTCCCCACAAAATAAAACACGCAAATGGCCTGTACTAGTTTTTATAACATAGTTCGTTAATGAAAACCCCAGTTTTCGCCCCAGCTAAATCGCGTAGTAGAATTTTTTAAACAAGCAATAGTGAAAAAAATTACAACTTTTTTGGTTTTTTGGAAATATCTCAAAGATTATTCAAGGAATCGTTTTTCAGTCAATGGAACTTTTGTAGAGATTTATAAAACCTACAAAATGGATTTTCAAACGACCGGATCGGTACATTTTCCACTGAGAAAATCTGGGAAAACCTCGAAAAAGAGAACATTATTCAAAATTTTATAATTCTTATGAATCTGAAGCTAGACAAACAATATAGCGGAAACTGATAGATAATGATGTGTGGTTCCGCACCAAACGCTAACAGTTTTTCTTCCTGATTTCTTTATTTGTTTTAACAATATTTTCCCATTGTTCTTTCCTGGCCACGACCTTCAATTTTTCCCATTGAAAACTCCTTCCGTAGAAAAGGATAGCTCATCAGTCCATAATATTTTAGTTAAATAATCGGTATCTTCATTCAAATTTTGAATCATCTGTTGGCAACATTCCAGCCTTTTCCTCTGTTAAAACTTGGGTAAAATTTCATATATTAATAATAATAACAACTACTCTCGAATCTGAACATTATACCAGCTTGTCGTAGTACGGCAGCAATCTTAGCCGGACGAATGGAGAAGGCCGTCGTCCTCAGTTCACTTCGCCTGCTCAGAGCACATGACTCACCCCAACCCCTCCCACCCCCCTCCGGATGTGATGGACTCCGAGACATGGCCTGACTGAAATATCCTTGCTGGAAAGTAATAATAATTTCGTCATATAGTTTTCTACTCCTGGCGAAACGAACATCGTCCGAAAGAAGCAGGAAAAACGGACCAAACGAAATCTACTGTTTGAACTCCTCAGGCTTCACCGAAGCTATTCTGTTGAAATGGTGGTTCTGATCATTGGGGTTGTTGGTGGAATGATGGAACTACTCTCGAATCTGAAAATTATACCGGCTTGCCGTAGTACGGCAGAAATTTTAGCCGTCGTCCTTGGTTCACTTCGTCTGCTCAGGGCACATGACTTCGGAGACAGGGGCTGATTAGAATATTTTTAGGAGGAAAAAAACAAATAATAATAACGTTGATTGTAGCAAAATACAACTAGGTAGCAACAACTACACAAAAGGTACATAGTAGTGCAAAGCATATTTTCATATTCACCATGAATAGAATAATGGTTTTAAAATCAACCCTCATGAGCACAACACTTAAAAAATTTGAATTTCAAAGACTCCAATTATGATCAGCAATGATTTTTCTTGGTTTAGTTTTGACTGATGCCACCAAGTTTTAATTACTGAATATCGATGAAAACATGATTTTCTTCAAGAAATTGTGAAAACTGTTTCAATTTTCTGTTGTGTTTGACACAAAGTTGGTGTATATGGTTAAACATTTAGGACAGAAATTCATTTTAATCGATTTTCGTCACTAATAAAATGATGCCAAACTCATTAACAAAAAAATTATCAAACTACTTAAAAAATTTGACTAATTTTGAAACTGTGTTGTTTACACAGTCCTATTATTTGGTAAGATACGTAAAGTAGTTTTGTTATTATTGTATTGTATTGTATTGTATTGTATTGTAATTATTGATTATCGAATTTGTCATCATTTCAGTAATGACGAAAATTTATTTAAATGCCTGTCTATCCTTAATGCTTAACGATACATCCATCTTGCATCAAACAAAACAGAAATTTGAAACAGTTCTTCTCATTTTCTTACAGAAAATATTCTGTAATTAAAACTCAAAGGCATGATAAACAACAATTTTTTTAATGTATTAGAAATTTCTTAACTATAAAAAATGCCAGAAACTTTAGAACGGTCAAAGGACCCCGCACAAAAACATATGGGAAATTGTCTCTGTGTCAAATTGGCTGAAATTTTATTATGTCATAGTGGGTGGTTAGAAAAATATGTGAGGTTAAATGATTTTGTACGTGAGGTTTCTGAGATATAAGCGGTCGTTCGTTTGTAAAAACGTCGTAGGTACTTGGGTGGGATTGACAAAGAAAAAAACTGTTTTGTTAGTTGAAATAAGACAAATTCAGGAACACAATGTATTTATTGGAATTCGTTAACATGTCCAGTAATATTATTAATTATGCTAGTACATTCGGGAGTATACGGGGCATAGTCAAAAAATTAATTTTCCTGGATTTTTTTCTTAGCAATATTCCAAAACCAACTTATAATATGGTAGACATCATAGTTTCAGTCTATTCTGAGCGATAAAAACGTGTTTTGTTTCTTGATGACTCTATCTGTTTGAAATATGAATTTTTTAAATTTTGATTCATACCCCTATACTGAAAACAATTGACTGGGCGTTTTTTACTACAAAAAAGAATTCATTACTACTGTTGATTGAACAGAAGATACGGTAGTTTTTTGAAGAATTCGATTGGTCAATATTACCTTTTATTTAGATACAGGGTACGTTAAATTGTTTGTAGGTCATTTACAATGTCTTTATTGGATATCTCAAAAACTATTCCGTTAATTTGGACCTAATTTCACTCCCACAATTCTGAAGATATTGCCTATTATATATTAAAGTTTTGTCAATTTTGTATGTTGCGTTTCGAACATATGCATTTTTAAAGATTGTAAATAATCTAAAAAAGAACATGAACAAAAAACAACAAACAAAATTAAAGGAAACATTGAACAATTAATTGTATCCATCAGAAAGCTACATAAATTTGGTCAATCACCAGAAGCAAAACTTTTTTTTTTGTTGAAAAATCAACCCGTCAAGTGTTTTGTCTTACCAAAATATAACTTGTTCAGGAATTACTAGAAAAAAAAAACACGAAAAATGTTTTTTTTTACTGACCCGTATACACCCTACTGTATTATCACTAATAAGATCATAATTGGACATGTTAACGAGTTTCGATATAGTATAAATATGATACAAGTTTTATAAGACACCATTTTGTCGCACGCCTTGGTTGGAGTACGACGAGCGAAGCGAGGAGTGCTCTAAAAGAACAAGTGCGACATTGTGTCTTATAAAACGTGTTTCATATACTATTTTTTCTATTTGGCATTTTTTGTAGTTTTTTATTGGAAAAAATTGGATTTAATATTAATAAATAATATCAGAAATATCGGGTTAGTAACATTGATAAATTATTTAAAATTCGAAGGAAGCTGTCAGGTTTACATAAATTATTTAAATTTTGAATGCAAATATCAGTAAATTACCTTTTTTTAAATGATGAAGAAAACTCAAGCTGCACCCCTCCTGTATTGAGAGTAATTGCTCAAACGGCTGTGAATGATTTGTTGCCCAAAAAATCTCGTTCAGTTTACGAAAAGGAATTTCACAATTTCGAAGTATCCGATGCCCCACCACACTCCCACTGCAGTCAAAATAACTTTTCAAACAATCAGACCACTGAGCATATAAACGCCCGAGAAACCAGTCATGTAACAATTAAAGTTTATATTAACGCTACCATCCAAGGCAACAAATAACACCACAACATTCAAAGGTTATTCTTCTTCTTTGTTTAATATCTGAAAATCCCATCCCTCTTGTCTGACGATCATCTGACAGTTGATGTTACCATTGTTACCAATCTCGAAAAAATTTAAAATGCATATCGAAATAGAAGCCATTTCGTTACGCATTTGGGTTTCATAATGACTTTATTTTAGACTCCAAATAGAAAAAATATATTTTGAACCTGAATTTGCCTTATTTTGACTAACAAAAAAGTTCTTTTTCATTATCAGCCCTACCCAAGTACGGCGTTTTTCGAACTTTGACCGCTTATATCTCAGAAACGACACATACGAAATCATTAAAACTCACACATTATTAAAACTACTCATCCCACTATAACACAATAAAATTTCAGTAAATTTGACCTAGAGCCAAATTCCCATATATATGTTTTCGTGCGGGGTCCTTTGAGACATGTGTATGATTTCGGAATAGAAACAAATTTTTTTAATTGAAACAATAGGCCTATTTTGAGCGATTTTTTTAAACTTTTTGACAGGTAGTGAAAGTCATGTGACCCGCCCGATTGGGCCATTTTTCAAATTTTCTAAAACAAAACTTAACACCCAAGTCGAATTTCAAAATAATTTAATATTAAAAATTCTTCTCATATTATGATGTCAACTCTTTGAAGAACACTGTATAGTGAGTCCAAAATAAGTTTATCCACCACGAGGATATCTGAAATGGTAATAGATACAGTTTGGTTAATTATTTTGGAAAACTTTTATTTTTGATTTTTTCTGGTGTTTATCGTCTGTAACAAGATAAACAATTATTCATGACTGAAACTTTTCGTAAGAGTTCTTGTGATTATATCAATTTTACTGTACGACGTTTCATTAACCCATTTTTTAAAATGCGGCCTGTTTCTAAGAATGCAGTTATTGAATTCTGAATTCAATGCTGTATAACTTATGCCGGTTTCAGATAATTTTTGACCATCATTAGCATTTTTAAAAGAGATTTAACATGTCAACCCAATTTTTTTTTCAGATCTGGGATATCTATAATTTCACAATTTTTTATCTAATTCAAGCTCGTACTAAAAAATTTCTTCAAAAATTCGAGATGATCTGACACATAATAAAACTGCGGTATGTGATACAACATTGAATTCAGATTGAATAATTTGAAATCTGTATTTATAAAAACAGGGCACTATTTGAAAAAATTAAGTTGATGATGGTTATTCAATAACGAAACGTCGGACTGATTAAACTGGTAACATCACAAGAAAAACAAGTTTCTGTGAAGAAGTATTTTTATCTTACTTCAGCTTTGACGATTAACAACAAGAAAATACCATACCAATAACGTGTAGGTATGCACGGTTGTAATACTGTGTATCTAGTAAGGGTGTAGCCAGGATCTGTCGTGAGAAGGAGGGGAATTTTTTTTTCAAATTGTCGAGAAGCAGCATGCTGTAAGAACTATCAAACGGTGCCACAAGTATTATTTTAAATTTTAGGTTAATCTTTTTTGAGGTAATCAGGAAGTACTGAATTTGTTTGTTTTCATTGGCACTTTCATGATGACTTTTCGCCTCTTCAAAAATTTGAGCTGTGTTTCAAGATTATATTTTTCATACCCTAACACGCCAACGCTAGTTTGCACTTTCAATACTGCTATACGTGTCTACTCATCACTGAAACTTATTTATGGCAATAGACACTTCCTTCCAATTTCAGTCAAATCTACACTGTGTGAAATACTTGTTTTATTATTATTAAATTATGCAGATGAAAACGTATAAAAACAAGATTCAAAAAGTTCAGAACTCGTGTCTTTGACTAATTTACGGGATTTGCAAACGTAAACGTATTTCTCATAAACTTCGAGAGGCTGGATGGCTGAACACTGAGAATAGGAGAACCCTTCACAGTGCTTGTATATTTCACAAGATTCTGGTTACAAAAGAACCTACTTATCTGAATCAAAAAATCACCTATAGAACCGATGTCTACAACTTGAATATTAGATTCAAGAGCACTCTTCGCCACCCCTGTTCAAAACGCAAACTTTCAGACGCTCATTCAGCTATCAAATCGCAGCACTATATAATCTTATTCTCCCACATTTCAAGAAAAATAATGGTTCTACATTTAAAAGGTTATTGAAAAATTATTTATTTCAAACGAAACAATAGGAACAGATTAGTGTGTTATTTTTTTGTATTTTTTGCATGTCTTTTTGTGTGGATCTTTGTAATTTGCTTATTTTGATTTATCGATATAAACTGAAATATTATTTTTATTTTATAGTCAGGTTGAAGTAAGTCTATTATAAATATGCATGAACTTCTAATAGATATGGAGACATGTAGACATGTTAGGGGTTAAGTGGAAGAGCAATAAAATAATAGAATAACATAGAGTGCCGTGGTTGTATACTTCTACCAATTTTTAATGAGCTTTAATGCGCTTCAATAGAAGCTCTCCTTTATTTGTTTGTACCAATTGCTCCATTCGTTTCACTGTAAATGCTGCTATTATTTTATTTTAATTAACTTATTTTACTTGTCGGTTTTATTTTAGTTAACTTATTTTATTTGTCGATTTTATTTTAATTAACTTGTTTTACTTGTCGATTTTAATTAGTATAGGTTATATTATTACTATTATTGTTGCAGATGTTTATCTTATATTGATTTGTTTGTTTATTGTGTCACGCACAGGTTAAACCTTTAGTGACTTTTTCCCAGTTTATTTACTTTAGCTAGGTATCAATACTCATATGTGACTCATATTTGATAAATAAAACTTATATATAATTCAGTGAAATCTTCTCTGTCTGAATTGAACTTCGCCCATTATTTTCATCAGTCTCAAAATATTTTGTATTTTTTTTGTTGCTCGTTATGGAAAATAAAAAAGGCGTTTATTATTATTATTATTAATAACTTTGGTATTCTGTATATCATTCCTGGAATTTGAATTACCTAAGTCATTATTCACATTAATGACGACACCGTGATTTTTCTAAAATAACTAACATGTTTGCTGTCATTTTCAGGATTACGATTATGACTACGACTACTCCGATTTCACAGTGAAACCAGTTACACAAAAACCTACAGAAATAGCAACTCCGACTTCAACCCCGTTATCAGTGGTCTCATCAAGTACTCCCGTCCCGGAAAAACCCGCTTCAACCATCAAACCATCTAATCACCCCTACCCGATCCTCCTGCCAAGCACAGAGAGTTCTGAAGAAAAAGAACCCACAAAAAATGAGGAAGCTTCCACAGAAGGAGCCGCCACTAAGGAACCCACACCCAAAGAGAGCGTCCAAGCTTCGAAAGAAACGGCTACGTCAACACCGAAAACTCCAAGAAAAGACGAAACTAGTTCACCTGGTAAAATAAAAGTACAAATCATTGAAACACCTCCAAGTGTCAGTATAGTCCCCGGAGAGGATCTCCACGATGCGAGCGGAAATTTGCCCCAAGGTGAGCTTTTGCAACTGAAACGGTGTGCCTCAGGATTTTCGAGGGATAAGAGGGGACGATGCAGGCGCGTTCGGAGGCCTGCTTCCCCACAGCTACAGTAAGTATATACAGCGTGGACCAATTAAATAAGTCCATGTTTTTATATACGATCCAAATGTATATAATTAATTAATTTTCTGTTACTATAGTTAGAGAGCCGTGGGTTCTGAGACGCGATGACATCCGTCTTCCGTCTCCCTCGAAAACTCCCAATTACAAATATTTTCGAAATCGGGCAGGGCCCATGTCAGTACGAAGGGAAAATTCCTATCGACTTTTTGTAAGATTTCCTTTTGTCTTTCATTATGATAATTTTGTTGAGAAAGTGACTAGTAACACAAGCGGCTAGTTCAACCAATGCAACTTTATTGGAATCTACTGAACAAACTCGAATTAAGATATTTTGAATCTAGGAAAAAAGCGCAATTGAAAAACACGCAAAGGAAATAAACGCACCGAAAAAAGTGCAATGTTAAATAAGCCCACAAGAAATATTCACATGTGGAAAATTGCACACATGGATTAAATCGCACAAGTCAAAAACCACTCATGTATAAATGCGCACATAGAAAAAAACGCAAACTCTTATTATTTTAATTTTAAGGAAAACCAAATTTCCAAAGAATGAGAAGGAAAGAACTGTAACTATTAAACAGAAATATAAATTACTGTAATCAGCTATTGTTCTCGAATAAGATAACTCGTCCTCTGTTTCATAATACTTTTCAACGAATTAGCTACAATAGCGTAAAAAAACAATGATGTGCGCTTTTTTCCGAAAATTAGGTTCTGTCAAAAACAGTTGTGTCAAATAAATTGTCAAAACGTTTAAGTGTCTATTTTTACTTAATAATCCCCCATCCAATAATATCCTCGGACAATAATAACCTTATGCAAAATTATCCCGTCCAATTATTAAGGTGCATTTAGTCAACATCATTTTAAAGTTAATAATAGTACTTTATTGTTATCCCAAGAAACAATTTTGTTTATAATAGGGATATTGAAAAATTAAGTACAAAATAAAAATCCAAACTTATTTGACAGTAATACATAAAATTAATACAAGTATAATTCATAGCAAATAAAAATATAATGAATGATACCTAACCTTTAGATTTTTATCCAGTATAGTTAGATTGAGAGTTAAGAGACATTAATGAATGAAAAAAAAAGGTAAGGTTGAAATTGATATAATGAAATTCTTTGATTATGAGGATCAATGAATCCAATTAAGATTCAAGAAAGAAATAGTTTTTGATTTTACTCTTAAAAATCGTCACTTTTTTATATTTTATATTTCAGATGGGAGTGAATTGTAAATTACTATACCATGCTGGTATATTGATTTTTTTCCGAAGTTAGTCCTGAAATTTCCCAGGCTTTGCTTTTCTTGTCTTGTTTCATGATCGTGTATACTATACACTTCCGTGAAATTTAAATTAGAAACTTTCTGTTTAAATCTAATAAAATGAATTAATGACAAATTTTCACTTTATACTTAGATTTCAAATCCAGTTAGCTCTTTGGCTTATACAAGTTGGCGGTTGGTTCGAAAAATGGTAAGTTATAAATACATTTTAATAGTTTATTTTGGAGTTTTTCAAGAGGTCTCAAAACTGAAATAAGCAGTTCCCCAAATGGAAATCAAATACTGTAGGTTGGAGTAAATAAGACAGTAGTTGTTTTTCAGGTATTTGAAAGGAACGAATTTCCTAATTTTGAACAGAACACCAATGACTGGATTAATTTTCTTCCTTAATTTTTCAGTATTTTTATTCCATATTAGTTTTTCGTCTATATCAAGACCTAGGAATTTAGTAACTTTTGTATATTTAATAGATTAAGTTTCAAATAATAGTGGATTAATGGCATTGTTCATGTTTTTGTTTTGAAAATACATAAATGTGGTTTTACTAAAATTCTGCTTAAATATATGTCAAAAGCGAAAGTTGAATCTGTTATATCAAATGGCGCCATTTATACAACAATGTTAAGTTTATGCTAAAAACCTTTGATTTTACCGTTATGTTTATGATAATGCTAAAGTTGACTAAATCCGCCCTTAGTCTGATCTAACCTGAACGAACTAACCTAGCTCGCAAGTTGGGAGCTTGGAAGTTGAAGAAAAAATCATTTTGAGGGTTGTGTTTTATTAGTCTGATCTAACCTGAAAGAACCAACCTAGCTCGCAACTTATAGAAATATAGAAAACTTTACGCGATTGTAGCCAATTCAGTAGAAAAGTATTATGAAACAGAGGACAAGTTATTTTATTTAAGAACAAGAGCTAATCTACAGTAGTTTATATTTCTGTTTAATTCAGTTGTTTCCTTCTTATTCTTTGGAAATTTGGTTTTCTTTAAAAATAAATATAAGTTTGCATTTTTATCTCTGCTCGCATTTATACATGAGAGGTTTTTGCCTTGTGTGATTTAATCCATATGTGCAATTTTCCACGTGTGGATATTTCTTGTGGGCGGGGTGTTTAGATGACAAAACAAGAAGGAAAAGTGAATTGAAAATGCGTGAATTTGTTTTTCGCTCGCAATTTACACACGAACCTAACCTGGGCAAGCTAACCGACCTAAACAAACAGCTGCGTGCAAATTGCAAACCGAGTTGAAAATGTGTAAATCACTAGCCAACCATACCTGAGCTGACTAACTTCACCTAGACTTAAAACAATACAAAATTGTTACAATATAACGACTATTTATCCAAAATTCATACAGATCAGCTGTGGCATGCTCACTAGATTCTAATAAAGCCGCTTCTACTAGTAATCAACTGACAAAGCGGAAGATGATTTGGTTGAAGAGCACTACGCGAAACCCATTTTTGAAAATTTTTTGCTCTAAAATCGATCATCGCAAAAAGTCAACGTCTCCTATTATATGCTTAATTTTGTGATCCTTTACTTTGTCGTGGTCTTTACATAGGGAAATCGGAGTGGAAGACTTTTTTAGTAGGGCCCGGTCTCAGGGATGACCAAATAACCAAAAAATTGAGAAAATCGCTGTTGAAAAATCGAACAATGCACTTGGGTTTAGTCTTCAATCTTGGCTTCCAAATTTTACATGGACCTTCTTCAGAGGCCAGAAAACCCAATTTCCATAGGGAAGACTCATTAGCCAACTTTTCACTCCTTCCCACCCATTTGAATTTCCTCTATTTCTGTGTTTATTCCTGTTAATCGTTTGGAGCGAAGGGGTGAAAAAGTCTTCCGTTTGGAAGTGAGGTTTTCTGGCCTTGAAGAAGCTTCATGCAAAATTTAGAAGCGCAAATTGAACCCAAATGCAGTTTTCGATTTTTCAACTTAGCAATTCCCGCGAGTTTTTCTATTTGTTTATTTGGTCAACCCTGAGATCAAACCCTACTAAAAAAGTCTTCCACTTGGATTTTCCCGATGTAAAGACCATAACAAAGAAAAGAAACACAAAATTAAGCATATAGGAGATGAGAACAAAAAGTATTATACCCCTTCACCACACAAGTTATCTTTTATCTTCATCAGTAGGGATTACTAAACTAACTGTAAATCGTCATACCAGTCTTATTTATATCACATAAAGAATGACCATGAGGTACTCTGTTTACAAGGAAGAGACCCTACCTGATGGACAGGTACAACCCCACCCAGTAAACAAAACAACATCGGCACTTAATTATTCCTTTACTGGTATCAAATCGTTTGGAATTTAATGGGATTTAATGGACCAAACTATTTGATTTGATACCAGTAAAGGAATAATTAAGTGTCGGTGTGATATAAATAAGACGATTTACAGTTAGTTTAGTAATTCCTACTGATGAAGATAACTTTGTTATCGAAATGCGCATCTAGGAATCAAATTACTTGTGTGGTGAAGGGGTATAATACTATTTGTTCTCACAGAGTGACACCACAGGCGTACAATATCCCATTTTCGATATATGAGATGTCGAATTTTTGCGATTATCGATTTTGGGGAACAAAAGTTTCAAAAATAGGTATCGATAGTGCGCCTCAACCAAATCGTTTTCCGCTTTATCAGATGATAACTAGTCACTTTCCAAACAAAATTATCATAACGGAAGACATATAGAAATCGTTAAAAAGTCGATAGATATTATCTCTTCGTACTGGAGTAGGCCCTGCCCGATTTCAAAAATATTTGGAATTTGAAGTTTTCGAGGGATGGACTTTTACCTCACCAATACCGAAGACGTATAGCTTCTCATCGCGGTTTAAGACCCGTGGCTCTCTCTAACTACTAGCCAATCAACTGAAAATCTATTGAGTTTATAACGCCTCCATATTCGCCTTTGATAAAAGTAGTAGTGTTAGAATTTAAAAAACAATTAGTAGTAGTATAGTTTGATTTATTCGGAATGAAAGCACGTATCATTTTTTATCAAATCTCTTTTTATTTATAACTCGTAAATTTTACACACCTTAGACATCTTTAAACATATTTAAAAACTTATGTAGTGTTACTGTCTAATCACGTTTCTCCAGAGACACTGTACCAATGCCACAATTCCGGCATATAGGAGACTACATCAGAATATCATGTACGATAATTAATAAGTATCATGAACCAATTAACATGGAAGGAGCCAACGCTCAGATACTCAGACAATGAAATGAATGAACTCCAATTGAGAATAGAAGAAAACCTACATTCCAAATTTTCCATATCAAACTTGCTCCATCTTATGAACAAGACAGGATTTGGAAAACATTTCATTTGAATTCAAGGAGCTTATTGATATTCCAGGTCTATTGAGGATGAGAGTAGGTGTTCCTATTCAGGGGTAGTACAGTACGTGCATCCCGGTTTTAGGTACATGTTAACAGTAGCTTGCGAACTTTGGTACCCTAGAGTGATATACAAGTTTATTGCATATTCTTCTTGTTTCTTTGATCATATTGATATGTTCCCAAATAGAACACCCTGTAAATTATTAAATAAATGATTGGGGTTCATTCTAGGGTTTTTCATTAGGGTCAACGATGCCAGGTTTAATATGCACGTTAAATGTAACATATAGTATATTGAGTGTAGCCCATTACTTTCTGCATATACGTTTGCTAAATGTTGTTCCGCAAAGAGTAATTTCTCCGCCTTAGTCCTTGACCATCAATAAAATAATCCGATATATTTACATACTTATTCGACACAACCCTATCAAAAGGAAATAGACTACTTTTTATTATATCTTCCTTGAGTCGCACCATTAACTACTTGAGGTATTAATTTGACCATACCTACTAGCTGGAACACACTGTATAATTGATCACCTGTGTAGCAGAACTCTAAAACATACTGTGTATTAAACAAATCTCAAATCCATTGTTATGGCAGACGTTATTTATTATTGGTTGTTGTTGTTTTGAGAATTTATATACTTTGGTTTCAGATATATTTAACAGTCTTTTGGGAGTGATTGATATACAGAATAAAGAACATTTCTGCGTAGCTCAGTTGGACCTGGTGTTAAATTAACGAACACCAGATTGAGCTATGTTATTCTTTTTAGATTGTTTGGTATAAAATAATATAAAAACTATCTTGTGTATATACAGGGTGTCCGGTAAACCTTGTACAATATTGAAACTGGTGATAGACCAGGTCATGACTGTTCAGAATATCAGAATTTCACCTTAGTAAAAATCTCACCGTTTTCGAGATAATGAACATTTTTTAAATTTCTGGAAAATCACAACCTCATCTTGGATTTTTGAGTGCCACGCCTACAAATTGGGACCAATTCGATTATTTTTGCTGCTGAAGATTACTGATGAGTGATGCTTTCAGATGTACAAAACAGTTTTTCAGAAAACGATACAATTTTTCAAGAAATGAGGGTAAAATGCCAGATTTGAGTTTCACCAATTTTTTTAACAACACTTTGACATTATTGTTTGAAAAAAACATAACAGAGTGGAAGTGGATATTTATTACAAAAGAATGCCCATTTTGTCCATACTCTACCATGGTATAAGACATACGATAATAATTTTTGAAAGGAGTATAATTTCGATTATATTAGAGTGTGATGTTATTCTGAGCTAAAATCAACTCCATTGTACTTCGTTAGTTATGTCTTTTATTTTTATCCTATCAAGATGAAATGATTGAATAATAATAAGTGATAATGAATCAACTGTTTAGAAGCATTCAATGAGATGTAAAGAAGTAAATACTAATTCAACGTTTTTTTCAATCAACATACACTGAACCACAATAACGATTATTCAACATCGCACTGAGTAATATTACAAATATGTTATTTACCATCCACTCGTACGCAGAGACATCTTTTCAAGAAGAACCTTTTCAAATGCGTTATAGGTTTTAGCCCCCAAATCAGCGACTGTCTGAGTGGCATTGTGCAATCGGATATCGTTCTGCATAAAGCGCTGCTGTAGCAATAGCACTACCTCCACATTCACCATAAATGTAGTGCATATGCGCATATTCTCGGAGAGTATAACGTGTGTACGGTATGGCAAAGAAATAAATACCAGTGAATGAAACTAGCGAAATAATTTCAGAAAACTGCGACAGAAGTCACAAGTTGTTCAAACAAAATATGACAGCCACCTACTAGATTTGTTTAATTCTATTCACAGAATATCCGTTCATGCACAATGGTGTATTTTATTTTTTCATTAGGAAACTATTGCTTCTACGGACACAACACAGGAGTTAGAAACGTTTTTAATTTTCGACAAGGATTCACTTCCTTAAAAAATTTGCACTTATTTGGTTACACTTTGTAAATATGTCGGTCTCTGAAACTTCGTTGGAATCTGTATGTTGGACAATTGCAACATTTATCACAAGAATTCGTATTAATCGGTGCCATGTCGGATAATCGACATTTCATTTCGATAATTTTATTAGGCTTAATTACAAGAAAAGGTAATTTTATTGTCATACTATTTAATGCTACCAAGCAGTCTATTCTTTATTATTAATAACCATTTCCTCATTTTATCTTATAAAATCGAAGTCATTTTTTTTGTGCGTAAGTATAAAAGTTGGTGGAAGCCTATAATAAAACCACGCATAATTCAATGAAAATCACTTCCTCCAAAAATAATTATGGTTCGTTTTATACCATGGTAGAGTCTGGACAAAATGAGCATTCTTTTGAAATGAATGTCAACTTCCAATTGGTTATGTTTCTTTCAGACAATAATGTCAAACTTTTTTTGAAAACATTGAAGAAACTGAAATCTGTCATTTTACCCTTATTTCTTGAAAATTTTGTTCACTCTCTGAAAAACTGTTCTGTACATCTAAAAGCATCACTCATCAGTAATCTTCAGCAGCAAAGATATTTGAATTCGTCTCAATTTGTATACATGGCACTCAAAAACCCAAGGTTAGGTAGCGATTTTCCAGAAATTCTTAAAATGCCCATTATCTCGAAAACGGTGATATTTTTACTGAGGTGAAATTCCAATATTCTGAACAGTCATGACCTGGTCTATCACCAGTTTCAATATTGTAAAAGGTTTACCGGACACCCTGCATAGCATTTTCACTATTAAAGGAACCATATTTGTTACACCTGTAATTTCACCAACGAACAATACTTCTAATAGTATCTCATATTGATGACTGTGTAGATCTTGATTACTCAGAATAGTGAAAATTATTCAGGATAACGTTTTGTCTTGTTGACAATGGAGAAAAAAGAGAGAGTTTTTAGCGGCATCAAGCTTCGAAACTAGACCATAGAAAAAGTTATGCCCATTGGACTTTTTGTTTGGAATCACTTCGACTATAACATTTCAAAAATTCTGCCAATTCGACGGGGGGCCACTTTCCCTATTAGAGTGTGTGGTATCCTTTGAAACGGTTTTCTCATTTCCTTAAAGAAAAACATGTTTTCATTGATATTCAGTAATTGAAACTGATAAAGCTAGTGGTATGAAACAGGGGAGCAACATCCATACCTGTAACTAGATTGCGTCACTCTCCTGGTGTAATCGTATCAATAACGATAGGTGCACAAATAGCTGTCACGCTGTTAACGGTTGACCTCAGATTTGAATGAATGAATTTGACGGAATATGTTTTTGAGAATGAGTGTTTTCTACTTGTGTGCATATCATGGGCATATGGTCATTATCAATCTAAAAAGATTATCACGTAACAGGTTTGCAAAACGTGACAACTTTACACTCCTGATTCAGAAACTATTTCAGTCAAAATACAGCTTTATGTCTGGACCATTTTTGGTAAAGGTTGATTTCCATTACTTAATATCATCATTTCCTGGAAAGTTCGTGACATTTTTTGGTATTTTACAGATACGGACTTAGTCGACTCGCCAGTAGTCTAGCAACAAGATTCATACAAACTTCTCCTGATGTTTCATCTTCATCCTCAGAGTCCAAGGAAGACTAGTTCAACTGTATATACATGGAGAGCAGTAGATTAAGTTTATTTATTTCAGAGACCCTAGTTAAGTTAAATTTCATACGTGGCCATTTGATCGACTTTAAAAATAAAATATATCCCGAATTATATGCCTTGATTCATTGAAGAGAAAATATATTCGTTTTTGTACAACTGTCAAAAAAACTTGACATTTGTGCATCTCTGTTGATGTGTAAATGTTTACTTTTTTTACCGAGAAAAATAGCTATTTATGATATAAGTTCGTAAAGTAGGACTTTTTTGTATGAGCGTGAAGTTTGTTGAATGAGGCGCAGCCGAGTTCAACAAACACGCAAGTACAAAAAAGCCCTTTACGAAAGTGTTTTATACAAAGTTTTTTCTTCGATACTTATTATATTGCCAAATTGTAGCAATTATATCATTAATTTGAGTGTTTAATGATGTGAATTGTCGTCGTATTATCAAATAAAGACTTCCGAGTTATATTGGACGCAAAATACTGTATTTTTTCAAAAATGTATAAATGTATGAACAGTGTGTAAAAAATTACTTTACGCACAGTTGATGATTTTACGCACAGGTGATTTTTTTACGCACTTGTGCGAAAAAGTATCACTTTACGCACTGTGAACAATGCGTAAAACCTTAGTTTACGTACTGTCGTAGAAAAAGACTTTTTCACTGCCAAAATAATTCACAAAATAGACATGAAATATTACTTTTTGAAGGATTCATTTTTAACAGAGTCAATTATTAATTGATTATTCATCATAAAATAATTTCATTCATTGGAATAATGATTGAAAGTAAAATTTGAACTTTCAACGTAAATTCCCGAAATGTTCCATGTTGCTACTGATCAGAAACGTTAGATATTTCTTGAAGAATTGATTCCACAATTTTATCAGATATTTTAATTTGTTTGGAAGGAAATGGACAATTTTGTTATTCAAACAATCTATATATGCTTCTGCTACGGAGGCAGATTTCCAACCACCGTGACGTTTTATGGATGTAATGTTGCCCCCTGCATTGGCCAGAAGAGTTACAGAACTTCTCCTGAAACAGTGACCTGTGTAGCTCTTATACATGTCTTTTCCAAGCCATTTTGCAATCAAGCTGGGAATTTCTCCCATTTTATTTATCTCCACATGTTGGTTAGTACATTTAGCTTTCGAATATTTCAAAAATGATCTCTTACTTTTTGTATGAGGCGGCCGTAGTGCTCTATACTTGCGTTATATCTAAATATAATCAGAATTTGAAACAGGAAACGTTCTTGCGCAATAGGACTTCGTATCAGGTATTTTAACAGTTAATAGTTATATGTAATAATTCTTCACAGCGACAAGCACCGCTGATAGCTGATACCCAAAATTAGGACAACCTACAAATAAAAAATATTGAAATTACTACTAATCTTACAAAATTATGATTATATCTATACCTTATAAAGTAAATTTGTTTCGTTATCAGCATCTTGAATAAATTTATTGATATCATCCCTTGATAAAACTTTAGATTTCTTTCCTCGGTATCCGACGCTTTTGTTCTTAATGAGCGGGACAAACTTTGAAAACTTCCTTCGACATTGAGTAGACACTCTATAACGTAGGTTTTATAATTTTTTATTTTTCCTCAAAAGAGCATATAAGCACATTTTCAGAAACCGTTTTTACATGTTTCTTGTCGCACCAATCACGAAAATCACGAAATTGGTCATGTGTTTTCTCATATATTAACTTGGATTTAGCTGGTAACATATTAGATACTATTGCTTTTGCTTTATCAGACATATCTGATGGGTTATCACTACCACTATCATAATCAACATCCATCTTCTTGAAAATAACTTGAAATTGAAGCAACTACGAGCAAACATAGTCAAACAGTCAAATACGCGACGTGCCAACAAACCGTCTCTATTGGGATTTCAAATTAAGATTGTAGCGCCACCGGCGGCGGACGATGAAGTACTTTCTACGACATTGATTTATAACCTTACTTTTTCTTCCATATAGATTTCATTGTTTACTATGTTTATTTCGTGTATTGAGTATTTGAAGTGTGGTTTAGGCCCTTTAAACATTGTTAAAACTGTGATTTCGATGACTTTTACCTTTTAATAATGTTCATTTAAATAAATGATTATTGGAGTAAGGATTATTACCTTGTTAGAAAAAAGCTAGTGATAAAATACTTCAATCGTCTTCTTACAAACAAAGACAAATGGCCCAATTAAAATTAAGTTTATTGGAATTTCTGAGGTATGTTGAAGGGTTGAAGGGACCGAAAGTTCTCGGTGTGTAGTATAAGGTGAAGAAGTCCTCAATGCAGACCATATAATATTATATGGAAAAAATAAATGGAACTCTTCAGTGACAAAAGTGTGTGCCCTCTGTCTCCAGACAAGCACTGGAGAACTCAGAATTATAGACGTTTATATTAAAATTATGCAAATGTAAATAAGTAAATAAAAACAAGATGCCTACCTACCTTTGTTAATATAATAATCTTGCTTAAAATAGAGCGAACACACTTTCATAAATTTGCATATTGGTTTGCCAATCCGAACCTTTAATATCCGGGCCTTTTCTTCCTGAGATTAATTCTCGTCCCATATCCGTTTCAAAATAAACCTTTGGGTCATTTTCCTCGGGATATCTTTGAAAAGTTAATTTCTTTTGGCGTAGGAATTGCAATGTGTCACAGAACAATAACCATTGTAAGACGCCATTATAAGACCGGAAGGGTCACTTTACCTGTAAAAATGCAATTTCTCAACACTAAATTAAGATGAAATAAAAACGGTTCAAAGAAAGGCTCTATATTCATAAAAGTCAATGGTAAACAAACGATATGAAAGTGTGGTTAGAAAACAATGTCGTAGAAACTAGTTTACATTAAAGCCACCAGAGTGCGTATCGCTTAGCATGAAATGCCAATAGTTAAAAAAAAAAAATTAACCAGCTGTCGTCCCCTTACGAACGGCAGCCCTCAAAAGTGAAAACTTGTGCGAGCTAAGGATTAACGAGGTCTTACCTTTTTACGTGCGATTCCTAGCACTTTCTCGGGCCATCAGAAAAAGTTCTGCAGTCGCTAGGGTTTGAACCTTTGACTGGATTGAAACAATGTCGCTTTAACCACTCGGCTACCTGGCCGTAACGACACAGAAAGACCACGGGATGCTGTGAAATTGTATTGGAAGTATTGATAAAATTAAAGATAACATGGAAAAGAGAAGTATTATTTAGTTATTAGGTACTTATTTTTTTTCAGACAGGAAAAAAATTGAATACGATTTTTGAAAACATTGAATAATATTTCCAAGACAACAGTCGTTTAAAAGCGATAACTTATCGGGACAAAAAACATTAATTTTTGAATGATATACTAACCGAAACATTAAAAAAAATCTACGGAAGTTATATATTGACAAATTGTATCAATTGTTGAATGTTATATCTTATCAAATTTTCAATTTTCGTCGTATTATGGAATGACGACTTCCGAAAAAGCTATGAAGAAAAAAAAATCCTGAAACATCAACTCTTTGTAGATCGACAACGAAGCATTTGCGGACATTTGTTTATGGAAAATAAAGTCTTATTTGAACTGAAAAATACGCCCTTAGAATCTTGATACTGAATTTTGAAACACCCTGTATGCATAGACTGGATTTTTCAATGTGAACTATAGAAAATGTGGAATTATTTGAACGGGGAACTGATGGCGGTATTGCTGTCTGTGTTGTCCTACCCTTGTACTGATGAGAGGCAAAACCTCGAAACTAGTCTGCAGGTGGTCATCCTTTCCAAATCAAAACATAATTCTGCTAGATGGTTACAGAGGGAGCACTTGAAATTGTGTCATCTGCAATGAGAAACGTTGCACAAGTATCTGTTAGCTATAATTCAATACCCGTCGTGGTCTTAGCCAGGGGAGTAGTTGTTTTCTGACAGGTACTTTCCGAAATAAGCCTACATCGTAGGTGTATATGGGACTAAAGGGTGAAACATCGGTAGGCAACGACTTTTCGTTACTAAACGATCTCCCAAAAGAACTCTGTTTTCACGAAGTTGAAGTAGATTGAAAAGTTACAAGTTAGACTCAAGTTTAAGGTTAATTTGTGTTACAAATTAGAATTCAGCCAAGTACGCAGGGTATTTAACAGTGTATTCTAGTTGATTAATCGAATTGTCGCAATGCATTGTTGATTATTAAGCTGTAAATAAACTAATCGTAGTATTTCTGTAGCGACAAATCCAAATTTCGTAAGGTTTTGTTTTACAAATAAGTGATTAGGTCTGATTTTTTTTTATTCCACCGTTTCATCATATTCTTTTGCTACGATCTGTATATATTTATAAAATTTCCTAAAACCATTTCTCAACATTCTTAAGTAAATATTTTCATACATTATTTATTCATTTAGTAATTCGGATCACTATTAAATAACATAGCTATAGGAAACCTTGTGGAAATTTTTCAGTTTAATGTCAATAACTCACCAGAAACTAGTTTTGAGCAAACGACTTTGCAGGAATGGAGGGCGAAACTAATGATTGAGAGTTGTTTCTTAGTTCCTCAAATCACATTTCAAGAGTTGGAAACCATAAAACAATCAGAATTTCATTTTTAGCAGTATAGTGTTAGTTGTCAATGTGTGCTCCTAACAATCTGATTTGTGTAATTGATGACTTGTTTATTTTGTGTAAATTCATGATCACTTTAATGAAACGAAAGAAACACAATTTTGTCTTATTTCCACTAGTTTTTTATATTTACGACCGGTTTCGGGCTTTATCCCATTATCAATTATAAAAACTAACTAATACAATTGTACTCTTAAACCTAGTTATATAGGGAGTTTGCAGGTAAACTGGATGGAGAGGTAATTAAATGAAAATAAATGAAATCAAATGAACATGGGTGAAACGATATAAATTCAATACTGGAGGTTATGGAAATTACCTGGGTTGTCAAAATCACAAATTCAAAAGTGGAGACCTACATAAATCGAGTTGCTCGTTGAGGGTTCTATATTTCGGGTTTTTAATTGATTTATTGATTTCCATGGCTTCCAACAGATTCATTTTCTTTCCTTTATTACATGTGTGTAGGATTTTGAGATTATCTTTATTTATCTTGTGTTTGGATTCTTGCAGATGTTCGTACATTGTAGATTTTTTGTCGAAACAGACGTGTTCACGGAACCTTACGTCAAAATTTCTACCGGTCTGGCCTGTATATACTGCAGAGCATTCCCCACATTCTAATCTATATATCCCTGATTTTTTGATTCTATCTCGTTTAGGTTTTGCATTGAACAGAATTCTGCCTAAATTATTATTACTTATGAAAGCTGTTTGAATGTTTCTGAAATTTTACCTGAGTAATTAATGCTACCATATTTACGTGTATTGTGTTCTTCGATATTTGGGTATAGTTCACTCATAACCGTTTTATGAGTTTTACCTGATATTAATTTCTCTATTAAAGAAACTGGTACTCGATTGTTTACCGCAATTTGTTTAATGATGTTTATTTAGTTCATCCTGGAAATTCTTAACAGGTAAAGGGATTGCGAAAGCTCTGTGTATCATTGATCTAAAGGCGGATAATTTATGTGACATCGGACTGAAAGAATCAAAGGGAATTGTACAGTCTGTGAAGGTGTTTTTCCGGTAGATATTAAATTGAAAACTATTACTAACCCTTGAAATACTTAAATCTAAGAAGTTAAGCTTCTTGTTTTGTTCAATTTCTACTGTGAATTTAACTTTGTTATGTAGATTATTTAGGAAGTTCAAAAATTGATCAATTTGTCTGTTGGAACCATCAAAACCCACTAGTACGTCATCAACGTATCTGAACCAAAACACAATATGTTTTTTAGAAAGGGGGTTCTTAAGGATGAGAGTATTTTCTAGGTTGTCCATGAAAATATCTGCCAGAATGGGACTCAATTGTGAGCCCATTGGGAGACCAGAGTTTTGTAGGTAAAAGCTATCATTATATTTGAAAAAATTTTGTTTTAGGCATAAATTCAAAAGATTGCAAAATTCGTTAGTTATATATGGGTTTACATTACGTTTATCTAATATGCCCTTTACAAGGGGGAGGCATTCGTCTGTTGTAATGTTAGGAAACATGTTTTTAACGTCGAAGAATACTACTTTGATATTGTTTTTGATATTCAAATTTGATAATTTGTTAGCTAGGTCTACTGAATTCAAAACTGTGTTGGAAGGAGTAAATTTTGTGAAGTCTCTGAATTTTGAATTTAAAAATTTTGACAACTTACCGGTTGGGACATCAATATATGATACTACGGGCCTGGCTGGGTGTCCTTCTTTGTGGAGCTTGATCAATCCATACATTTCTGGAGGCTGTGGGTTCATGCATAACGTCTTTCTTATATCCCATGGCGTGGGAAACAGCATTGTTGATTCTTCCATGACTTTCTTAGCTTGCTGGGAATACATTTTGGTGGGATCATTTTTTAGAATGGTGGCATCTAATGTATCCACTACTTCTTGCATTTTTGAAAAATACTCCTTTTCTTCTAGACATAGACAGCATCGTATGTCTAGAAGAACAGGAGTATTTTTCAAAAATGCAAGAAGTAGTGGATACATTAGATGTCACCATTCTAAAAAATGATCCCACCAAAATGTATTCCCAGCAAGCTAAGAAAGTCATGGAAGAATCAACAATGCTGTTTCCCACGCCATGGGATATAAGAAAGACGTTATGCATGAACCCACAGCCTCCAGAAATGTATGGATTGATCAAGCTCCACAAAGAAGGACACCCAGCCAGGCCCGTAGTATCATATATTGATGTCCCAACCGGTAAGTTGTCCAGGGATATATAGATTAGAATGTGGGGAATGCTCTGCAGTATATACAGGCCAGACCGGTAGAAATTTTGACGTAAGGTTCCGTGAACACGTCTGTTTCGACAAAAAATCCACAATGTACGAACATCTGCAAGAATCCAAACACAAGATAAATAAAGATAATCTCAAAATACTACACACATGTAATAAAGGAAAGAAAATGAATCTGTTGGAAGCCATGGAAATCAATAAATCAATTAAAAACCCGAAATATAGAACCCTCAACGAGCAACTCGATTTATGTAGGTCTCCACTTTTGAATTTGTGATTTTGACAACCCAGGTAATTTCCATAACCTCCAGTATTGAATTTATATCGTTTCACCCATGGTCATTTGATTTCATTTATTTTCATTTAATTACCTCTCCATCCAGTTTACCTGCAAACTCCCTATATAACTAGGTTTAAGAGTACAATTGTATTAGTTAGTTTTTATAATTGATAATGGGATAAAGCCCGAAACCGGTCGTAAATATAAAAAACTAGTGGAAATAAGACAAAATTGTGTTTCTTTCGTTTCATTAAAGTCCTAACAATCTCTTTCTGACAAGTTAAACGAAAACAACTGATTTCTGGTAACAATGAATTCGATAAAAATGAAAAACAATGATTATTTCTTCTGAAAACAGTGGACAAAAATTAATGAACAATTTTATCTCTTCCGTGATATGAAACTCCCGATGAAAGAATGCCCAAACTTTTGACTTCCATTGTAAAACTGTAAATACCAACATCAATACTAACCAGTAGGTCAAGGATCATTCAAATATATATAAATAAACATACTTCAGTAAGTTCTGTTTATGATACGTCAATGATTTGTTCATGAAAATAGATCTAAGATAAAATTGGTTTCTACGTATATAGATAGATAAGCAGTATGTCCAAGTTATGAATGGGGGGTAGCATCATGATCTTGGAAACGCGTTTGAGTTACAATGTTGGTTAATGAGAAAAGTGGCGTAATTTAGGTCTCTTCCAAATGGAGTTTGCAGAATTATTCCTAATTTGGAAGTATTTTCCAAAAAATAATTATCCTCTTCCTCTGAAATAGGTAGCGTTTACAGATTTTCAGTCCATCGTTTCTTTTCAAAGAAACCTTAAATTTTGTTCTATACGGCCCAGTTAATAAGGTCAATAAACAAAAATGTCTTCATCTGTATGGTATATTCAAGTGCAGCAATAGAAATCCTGTAAGAATATAAAGAAATAAACAATGAGAGAATGTGTTAACCCTCGGATAATGGAAAATCAAACTTACTGGTCTTCATCAGTTCGATATAATCAAGTGCAAGGATGTATAAAACTTGAAAGCAAGACAGAAAAAACGAAGATAACAGTTTTCCTGATTATTTTAATTAATTTTACTAATCAGGATTTGGCAAACACGTATGGTTTGGATGATGGCAGCGATTCGGAAGCTAGACGATTGTATCAACAGTGCTTTCCGGAGAGTAATGCACACTTTACAGACGAACATTTTCAAACGTAGGACTGAAACAGACACTTTCAAGACAAAGAATTACTTACATAAAAGATTCGTATTCTATACTTAAGATCTTCCGAAATTAAAGAAGCAGTTTTAGATTCCATTGATGACAATCATGAACTTAGCACTAGAAAATCTAGAAATAACTTATCTGGTCAAATTACCGCGCTAAAGTACTCATGAGTACTTCACAATGAGTAGTTTTATGAAGTACTCATAAGTACTCGAGTACCAGTAGAATTGAGTTCTTCTGCAAATATTAGAGAGTACTTGTGAAAAATGAGTAACGAGTATTTAAATAATCCATTCAAGGCTTTGAAGGCTTTGAACAGCTGAAGAAGTTACTGAGTACAACAAGGAGCTGAACGACTATGAGAATGGAAAGCAGTGCTATGATAATGTTAACGACCATTATGATGGAAGAAACACTGAAGAAGATAATGTGGTTTTCCACAGGTTGAGAAATATGGCAAGAACTACACATACTTTTTGACGCATATTTGAAGACAAAGCTAACGATTTTTTATTGCAATTTTTCAGTTATCAAAAAGATGCGTGATGGTGTTACTACACATTTGTCTATGTTGAAAAATATCTGGAATGAGTTGAAACTAGATTTCAAAAGAGAAGACATAATTGAATCACCCGAATTGTTACTAATTTGTAAAATTTTGGAAATCTTACCAGAAAACTATTTCTCTTTCCGATCAAGCTGGATGTTAATCGCCAAAACCGGAAGAACACTCTACAACTCAACAAATCAATTATGTGCTTGTGAAAGAGCTCTGATGCAACAAGACAGAAGTAGAAACGTCAGTCAGGAAGTATTAGTTGCGAACTCCTCGAGGCAGAAGAAATTCTCCAAATCTAGAAAGTCAGCAGTAGAGTGAACGTGTAATCATTTCCAAGAGTGCCACAGACTAAGAAATTGTTCCAAATAGCATGCTGATGGTAAACCTCCTAAACAATCCACACCAAAGTTGCATGCTGAAAAGTCAAGAGCAATTGTGGTTCTCATTTCCATTACTCAATGGCCCAGTCTATCTATGAAAGCTGGTATGTTGATAATAGTGCCACAAATCATTTTACGCACCTTTCGACTTATTCGAATCATATGAAGAGTTTACCACTTTCCTTGTAGTTACAACTGCTAATGGTGATTCTATTGAGGCATTAGGAAAAAGTATAGTTAGTCAATGTGGAAGCTGTAGTTGGTCCTTGAGCGATGTTTGGCTCGTACCAAAAATCAAGAATAGTAAGTACATTGTATATCTAGTAGCAAAGCATTAGTTCCTCGGACGACTATGTAAATTGATTGCCGATGCGTTAAGCCGAGGACAACAAGCATTGAAGTCTAGAAATGTGCTTTTACTACGAGGTACACATACTTTTTTCTGAAATCGCAATGAACATTATAATAAATTAAGGAATTTGTATGAACGCAATTTTCCATTGCCATCCTATCGCATATAAAAGCGATTCCTTGACAATCACTATTTGTTTATTGTTGTAACTAAAGTCAGAGATTCATTTGGTACTTATTCTGGTCAATACCTTCTTACCGTTAAAAAATATTCAAAATGGACAGTGCTGATGATGTCCAGGTGTGCGGGACACCACAGGAATTGTCATCTTAAATTTATTGCCACATAAGTCCAAGGCAAAATATGAATACGCTTACAAACGTTTCATGGATTATCGTCAAGAAAAAACACGACCTGCAGATCTGAAAATGTCATGATTACATGCTTTTCCGATTTATCTTGAAAGTGAAAGACCTTATGGTCAATTAACTCCATTCTGAGAGCTACACTTGGTACAAAAAAAAATATTTTTATATTACAAATATTCCAAATTACGTGTTTTTCTGGAAGGGGCAACTATAAATAAACCAAAGAAGTCAAAAGTTTTGTCACATGAAAAAATTGAAAAGTTTATTACTCAAGCATGAGATGTATAAAGTACGTTTAGAATGTGATAATTTTAAAATTACCTAGATATTTATTTTGTGTTTTCTTTTTAGGTTGGACGGTGCAAGACGCCGATATGAACTATATCAAATAAATTTGAGTGGCATAGAAGATTTTGCATCTGAGCTTTTGATAGAAATACCCGATAATGAAACTAATAGACCAAAATCATTTTGTGATAAACGAAACTTATATGTCATTATTTAGAAAACATGTTGCATGTCGTCCAGAAATTTTTGAAAGTTGCTGCATTTTCTTTGAATATTCAAATAGGAAACGTTGCAGGCAAGTAGTGGAAATACATCAGTTTAGCAGAATTACTCAAAAGGTCCCAAAATTGAAAATTTGCCATATGCACAAGAATACACAGAACATTGTTTCCGATTTTGACATCCTAGGTTCCAGTGAGTTCATCATTTGTGGTATACTTCAACAGGTTATGGGCCCAGATACGCAGTGATATATGTAAAGTCAATAAAGTTTTGTAAAATATTCTTCTAAACCTGTCAAGAATGATGTTTCACATATTTTTTCCCGAACTAAACGTTTGCTCCACTGAGATCATCTTTTGTAGTATTCTTCAATATTTATTACGGTTTTGACTAAGTAGACATAAATATTCTTTTGCAACATAACATGATCAAATAAAAAATTTATATTCCTATCAATCTCATAAGTCTTGGTAATTAGTTTATTGATTATGCTATTAATTCTATGAAAAACAAACACTTGAAACAGGAATTTTCCAAAGAGCTCTCGACCTGCGGCACTCACAGATGTATTAATTATACACATATGTCCCCTCAAGAATAATTCACTTCGATATCCGAATGAAGAGCTATTCTGTTACATACCAGAACATTTCAAACTAAACCTGTGACTAAGGGGAAGTGAGGAAAAAATAATAAGTTACCGGAAGGTATCGACCAAAAACAGAAACGTTTAACAACGCATTACCTATATGTAATGCTATTTCACCAGGCGATAGTACCTATTTGTTCTTTATCAAAATTTGTTTACTTTAATTTCAAATACCACATTTCTAATTACCCATGTAGATACCTTATCGGCGGTCCCCAGCAAGCAGCGCTGTTCAACTTTTCCATTCTTTGAAGCACTGACTTATTGTGATGGTTTAGATCAAAACAATAAGTTTATAATCTCTTTCAAAACAATTGTTGGATTGTTGTGAGGTCACATGGCTCACTGTATTTGTCCCGAAGATTATTATAGATAAAAAACACTTTTAGTGTGTTTACTGGAACTGCAACAGTTATTAGTAACGCAACTTTGAGCAAGTATATAGTGTGCGACGTTTATAAATCTGCAAGAAAGTATGGTGGTATTTTCGGAGAATAGTAAAGAGACGAGCACTCTTGTATTTTTTGTTAATGGAAGAAAAGTAAGTAGTGGGTTTCGCAAAACACAATCACAAGGAAAACAAAATAACAGCGTTTATGAATTTCTGAATTCTATCTGAGTTTTCTTTTTAAAACTATCCTCAAGTTTAACTACACTTTTCCATCATTTCCAATGATGATGGCAATATATTATCAGAAGAGTCCAACGATGGCTCGTCAAATAATTGAAACTCTTATAAAAAATCCTGATAGATAATAGTTACCTATTTATGCTACAAGTTAGAAAGTCGAACCACTATGATAATAAACAGAAGCGCAAAGAAAAAATAGCAACTTGCTAGGTAGGTTTAACTTTGACAACTGTAACAGTATCAGTAGATTAAAGTCTGAAATAGACTAATATAAGATATATTTTTACTTCTTCATTGAAACTACTCACTTTCATTGAAACTACTCATTTATCACAAGTATTTCACAAATAAGGGAATGTTTGTTTCAATCGATAATTTTTTAGTTCAATTACAGTTTACAACAAAAAATTAAGGACATGGCGCTAGATACATGCAATATTCTGGATCGCCAAATTTTTTAATTTTCAGATATATCATTCTAGTGATAAGAGAAGCAACCTTTGTTTATAGAAGTTTTTTGTTGCTCTGCAGGGTGAACTACAAAAAGACGTTGAATGTTTACCATCTGTTCATGAAATTCTGTCTACTATTGCGTATTTTCTCTCTATTTCTAAATACTTCAGACCATTTTCACACCATATCTATTGTGTGTTTACAGGGTAAGCAGAAAAAAGCGTTGAAAATCAGTCACCAACTATGGCAAATTCTGATGAGATGAGATTTGATAAGAACAAATAGTATTTTCTCCTTTACTACACAAATATTCTCACTCCTTTAACGCATTTCGACCAAGTTACCTTCATCAGTAGGAATACTAAACTAACAGTAAATATCCAAACCAGTCGTACTTATATCAAATAAATAATTACTATGAATTATTATTAATATGGAACTTGAGTGGGCTTATACCTGTGATCAAATCACCCACCTCTACCGATAATAGTGATCATTCCTTTATTGGAATTAACTCAAATAATTCAGAATATAATAGGCAATTATCATTATTTAAACTAATGTTAAATTATGAATGGTAGTTGTTATAATTCAAGCTGTTCTGGCCTCAGAAATTGCCAATAAAACTAATTTTTTGTCTCAGCGTTTTAATTGACTTTTTTCTTTTAACAACTTGACAGTCAACAACATTCTCTTTTTTTAAATATACAAAAGGTAACAAAATATTCAATAAGGTAAAATATCAAAACATTAAAAACTCCAATAGGTTTTAACAGTAATTTTATGTTGAGTTTCTAATAAAAAATGATCTGCAACGCGAATATTTAGCATGGGTCAAATGGTCACGAAACCGGATATTCGTGGATCTATTAGTTTGGCTATAATATACTTTATCTCAGTTTTGACAACTAATTTCGTAAATTCCTCATCTACCTGAAATTGGGATTTGTCTTTCGGATTACCTAATAACATTTGGAGATTGTTAGTTCTGCTATGTACAAACTGAAGTTTTGCGTCTCGGAAGATAGAACTGAGACCTATCATATTCGTGTATAGTTTCTAATTTTTATGAATTCCTTGTTGTCTTTAGGTCTTTCTGATCTCATTATATTTGGGGAGTACCCATCGTACATAACTAGCTCCTAGATGGTTTTTATTTTTTTCTGAAAACGTTAATCGCTGAGTGGAAAGCTCAACGCTATATTAACAATAAAATTGCAACATGCTATTTTGTGCTGAATGTGGTGATGGTATCAACGGGTATAAATCTATTTGTGTTGGTTGTTTTTCTATAGATGTATTTCCACACGTTCTTCATTTCTGCTACCAATTTGTGAAAAAACGCAATTGTCCGTCAACTTCCATCTCTACCGTGAATATTGTACCTGTAATATTGATCTCCCTAAGCCCAACACTTCTCAATTTAAGAATCAACTGATTTATAACTCAAAAAAAGTTTTCAATCATCTACCTCAGAACATCAAAAATCTAACTTCAGAAATAAAAATCAGGAAAAGTGTCAAAGAGTCACTGTTGGATAAGGCATACTACACTTTGGACGAGTTTTACAACGATACGCTTTAAGTATAAAACTCTATGTGATGACTGTGTTTCCTAGATTTGTGTATTAGGCATTTCAGCGCATATAGACGTATGTTTTTACTTTTTTGTGGTGTATTTGTTTATACACATTAATTTTATCTCTCTCCTCGACTAACTCATATATTTTCACTTTTATACTTCACTTGTATATGTGCACTTTTATATTGTTTTAATGATTATTTATGACACTTTGTCAATAAGAATTTATTCTTGGACAATAAAGTATGTTGATTGATTGATTGATTTTTGTTTGTTCAATTAATAAATTCAAACTATTCAGGAAGTGTTCTATATTTTGGTTTTTCGAAAACACAAAATACATCGTCCACTTACCTGATCCAAACACTCGGGAAATACTTGTTGCGTGATTTATGATCAGTTTCAAACCTACTCATGAAGAGATCATCTATAAACGTTGACAAACAATTACCAATGGAAAAATATACTTTGAAAGATAAAATAATTCTGCTGTATGCATAAGGACGTTAAACTACTGAACTCATTCACCTTTTCCCTTTGAATATTGTAGAGTTCTAATAGAGTCTCTCAAATATCCCACGGATTCTGCAATGGGCACATTGAGATAAAGTTAACTGACATCGAATGAGACCAACCTCTCTTCCTCCGACAGTTTCAAGTTTTTTATTTGGTCGAGGAATTCATATGTGAATTCTCCTTGTTTCTAGGGGTTTGAGCTTTCCACTTAGTGATGAACTTTTCAGAAAGAAATAAAAACCATCATATATAGCTATAAACAATGTCCAAATATAATAAATGATTTGGTGAAAAAGAAAAAGTTTAAAATTTCCTTAAGACAAATAACCACACTGAATCGACCTAAAGAAAACAAGAAATGCATAAAAATTACACACGATATACAGCTTACGAGAGGTCTCTTCTATCTTCCGAGACGCAAACCTTCATATTATACATAGCAGTACTAACAATCTCCAAATGTTATTAGGTAATCCGAAAGACAAAATCCTAACTTCAGGTATCTCAGGAATTCACGAAAGCAGCTGTCAAAATTGTAATAAAGTTTATTATAGCCAGCAAACTAAGAGATCTAGGAATATCCGGTTCCGTGAACATTTGGCCCATGCCCCTTGTGACGAGATGATAAACCCCGAGCCATAGGCGAGTGGTCCATGTGAATGTGGAGATTCCTATATCGGAGAGACCAAGAGGCCATTATCAGTAAGAATAGCCGAACACAAAAAGTGGACTCAACGAGGGGAAACATCAAAATCGGAAATTGCTGACCACGCCTGGACAAAACACCACCGAATTCTCTGGGACGAAGCTAGTGTTCTTCATAGAGAGGAACATTGGTTCAAACAGAAATTTATGGAAACCACCTACATAGAAGCCAATGGTGCCTTCAGTCAACCAAGCGTGGAAATTAAAAACGTATGGAAACCGCTCATGGACCGTTTTGGAGGGAGAAAAAGAGCGAAACCACGCGCGTAATTACACTTTAATTATTGACCTATAAAAGGTCGCGTAGCATCTGATTTTGTCACTATTCACCAGAAGACGATTGCGGATTCAAACAATTGAAACGTTGTGAAAAAATTTGAAAGAGATAGAAATCTTTCAACCATTAAGATGATGCACGTCCGAAATATAAGTAACCAAAATACTACGAGATTTTACCCATAAAACAAATTTTGCGTAACTCCCATTATACCTACCAACATATTTTGATTTTTCCTGTAAAACCTTGTTTTATGATTGAGTGTTTCATTTCGCAGTAGTGTTTTCTGTTTAGGGTCTATTTTTTGTAATTTTTCATTTCTAGTTTACAGTTCGAAATAATACGTATTTCGAGTAGGTCATCGGAAGATATTTTTGAATAGATCAATAGAAAATTTACGCAGTTTGTTACTTCTGGTCGAACTGTGACACTCTGTTGAGGCACGTGGCATCTCGAGTATTACGATCAACAAAGTTTTATTATTGTTTGATGGCGATAAACCCCAGGAAATTTTGATGTAGTTATCGATAATATGTCTTATTATTATTTATCTTCTAGGTTCAAGCTAATAACATAATTATTCAAAAATTACAAAATCATTAAATGACAGAAATGAATATATGTTATCCAATAGATAACGATATTGAATGAAAAACGATTTCTGATTTGTTGAAAAAATTAGTTCTTGCCGTCATCCGGATGCACCCTCACGTGTAACCCTTCAGGGGACTTGTGCGAGCTAGCATCGACGATGGTCTTATTTTTCAATTTGCAGTTTATTTAACCTATCCATTCGTAGAGAGTATCAGCTGAAAATAATAACAGGATTGGAGTAAATCTAAACTCCGCTAGAAAAAAATAAAGGCCATTTATTATTATTTGTTCGTTAGAAATATCGTTGGAATCTGCGGAATCTGCGGAGTTGAAGGAGTAACCATCGGTATTTAGTCCGTTTTTCCGCCTCTTTTCGGACGATGTTCGTTTTCCAGGAGCTGACGAGAATCGTCTTACTTTGATGGTCCAGGACGACTAGGCTTATTAGCATGTACAAATCAGTAAAACGCAAAGTCGTCTGATTTGTATATCCATACAAAACTTTGAGATATAATGGACTTCTACCACAGGTTATTAGCATGTAATTGCCATAGGGTGGGAAATGCGTATAGTTCCAATAGATTTAGGCCATTCAATAGAGCATTTTTTCCTAACAAAAATACTAGTAGAAAAGCGAATGTGCCATCACATGAAAGTCAGTCCGTAGTTATATTCTGTTATGTTTTCGACTCGCAACTGTCATTTATTAATTTGTTATTAACATTTGAATAACAAAAGACGTGTTTTTTAAAATTGTTCTGCTTATAAAATGAAAACTAATAGAATAACCTGGTCGGTCCAATGGATAGAATTGTAGATAATTGAAATACGAACAAAATGGAGTGTTTTACGACCCGATCGGATCATTAGTAACGGAGTAAACCCAGAAAAACCCAGAAAAATTTATAACTCCGCCATATTTGAAGAAATAGGGTTGACCCTTCTCATGAAAGTATTGAATCATGTGCACTTTATGTGTGCACTAAACAGGCTCTGACAGATCACTAGTTAGCACAATTGCAATGTGAATATTTTTTGCACTATCTTGCAGCGTGTCTGGAAGCTCTAGTGATAGTCCGATTTCAATTTCCAAAGCAGATTTTGAAAGTAGAAGTACAGTACCACAAAACGTATTTTCTCATTTTGCGCTAAAATGCTGCGAAATGGATGAAAACTGCTTGCAAACATGACCGAAAACGTCCGAGCTGGTAGAAGCGGTAGAGTGGAAGGATAATGCGGGAGGTGAGGGGAAGCGTATTATCACATTGCCTGTTCATTATAAGAATTCCCCTCATCTCCCGGACTCTCCTACCACTCGGCAGCTAACGCGGGCTAGGCCATTTTCAGTTATGTTTCCATGCATTTTTCACCCATTTCGCACCATCACTAGAGCATCCAGGCATGCTGCAAGATAGTGCAAAAAAAATTTAAATTGCAATTGTGCCAAAACTAATTATCCGACAGCAACTGTTTGTGCACATATAAAGTACACATGATTCAATGCTCTCGTGAGAAAGGCCAATCCTACTTCTTGAAAAATGGCGGAGTTGTAAATTTTTCAAAAAATCGCAAAATTTTCCGGTTTTCACAGTTTTTCTCTCTTACTAATGATCGGACTGGGTCGTAAAACATCCCATTCTGTTTGTATTTCAATTGTCTACAATTCTTTCCATTGAAGCAACCAGATTATTAATAATAATAATAATGCTCTATTAGTTTTCATTTTATAAGCGAAACAAAAAAAAACACGTTTTTGTTATTTAAATGTTTATAACAAATTAATAAATGACAGTTGCGAGTCGAAAACATAACAGAAAATAACTACGGACTGTATTTGATGCGATGGCATAGTAGGTTTCCAACTAGTATTTTTGTTAAAAACTCACTCATTTTATGCTCTATTGCTTGGTGTAATATGGCACTTCTCATTCTCCACCACGGTCTCAATATACCCCGGAGCATAAGACAACACCGGTGGCTCGTCTATACCGTACGAGTGGTAGTACAATACTCGTATCTCCGCGATACGCCTGTGAATATAGGCTGAGACAAGCAAATGCATTATGATTTCCAGTGCCCCACATCTCTGCTCTATAGTGTCAGGAACCTTTATTCCCATCACGCGACTTCGGTAAACCAGGGAGTTTTGGGCACCACCCTGGTAGCCATTATATATGAATCTCTCGGTCTCCGACTTCAGCCCATTTGACCTTAGAAATAAAAATTCAAAGATTTTTATTAGCCAAGGTCTTCAACGGTGAAGAAGAGGAGGACCTCAGTCTCCGCCGCCTTGATGTGAGCTTTTTGTTGAACGAGTTCCAACTCGGTGACAGAATTTGGGTTCACCCGTTCAGTGTCAAATACGAGGCCAATTTCATCGGCTGCACGGGCTGCTGACTTAAAAAGAATTGCTCCAAAGTCGGAACCCTGCATTTTCGTGGTTGCAAACCATGCAGAGATGGGGGTCTACTACACACTCCTGATGATTTTAGAGACTCCATGCCAAGTATTACATTAATCCATCAAAATACATCAACACGGACGATTTAAGTATGTAGAAGAGTATAGCAGGATTCTAGGGTTTAGCTAATTTTTTGTACCTGTCTTGAAGATTAAAAACTTCATGTTCCACCAGAATATGTATTTGATGCAAGTACGAGGGCTGTTTGGTAACTCCGTGACTATTTGAATAAAGAAAAAAAAAATTGGCAAATAAGCGTTTTATTTTTCAACATAATCTCCTTTTAGATCAATACATTTAGTCCAGCGTTTTTCCAGTTTTTTTATTCCTTCCAAATAATAGGTTTTCTCAAGGCCCTCAAAATAGGCGTTTGTTTCGGTTATAACCTCTTCATTCGACCCAAATCTCTTAACCACCCAGCCATTTCTTCAGGTTTGGGAAAAGAAAATAGTCGCAAGGGGCTAAATCTGGAGAATATGCTGGATGGGGTAGTAGTTCGTAGCCCAATTTATGAATTTTTGCCATAGTGACTACACACGTGTGCACTCGTGCATTGTCTTGATGAAGCAGCACTTTTTTTTTCGCTAAATGTGGTCGTTTTTGCCTCAAATCAATATCGAATCTGTCTAAAAGCTCTGAATAATATTCGCCGTTGATCGTTCTACCCTTCTCTAAGTAATCTATATGAATGACACCGCGTGCATCCCAAAAAACTGTGGCCATAACCTTGTTGGCTGACAGACGCACCTTAGCCTTCTTTGGTGCACGTTCACCAGTTGACACCCACTGTTTTGATTGTTCCTTGGTCTCTGGGGTATTGTGATGGATCCATGTTTCGTCTACGGTTATATAACGGCGTAAAAACTCGCCCGGATTGCGATTGAACTTTGCCAAACACTCCTTTGAAGTGGTCACACGGTTGCGCTTGTGGTCGAGTGTGAGCAATCGCGGCACCCATCTCGCGGATAGCTTCTTCATGTCCAAATATTCATGTAAAATGTGATGTACTCGCTCAGTTGAGATGCCTACAGCCTCAGCTACCTCACGTACTTTTATTCTCCGATCGTCCAATATCATTCCATGGATTTTATCGACGATTTCTGGCGTGATGACCTCTTTTGGGCGACCTGAACGTACGGCGTCACTTGTGCTGGTACGACCACAACGGAACTCAGTAAACCACTTCTTAACCATTGAAATTGATGGTGCAGAGTTCCCATAGTATTTATCAAGTCTTTCCTTGGTTTCAGTTATGGTTTTTTTACGCAAAAAATAATGCTTAATCAACACACGAAATTCACTTTTTTCCATTTTTGTTAAAATTCACGAGGTTGTCTGCTTCTAATTGCTGTCAAACACAAACCAAATGTCGCAGCTTGCTCAAAATTTGACAGTAGTCTATTGAAAGATGGTGGTTGACAGCAGCAGTGTTGCATTTAAAGTTACTGCGCGGGAAATTTAAAAAGTCACGGACTTACCAAACAAGCCTCGTACTTTGATGAGTTTTAATGAACGGTAAAAGGTTGTTTTGATTGTAACATTTAAATTGAAGGACACGTGCTATGCCAAATCAGTGTGAAAGCAGCCACGAGTTCTAGCCACGAATTTCTCGCGGTGAAACGGCGCGTACTCGACCGCCAGTGGTCCCGAAATTACGTGATAATTTCGTGGCTAGCCATGAATGGATGGGGGTATTTTTGCATGAATATGAGGATTTTTTGCATAGATCTATACTATAGAAGGTGCTCTAGAAGACCCACGTGTCAAAATATTTTGTCGGGCAGGATTTTTACCCCCACCAGCAATAATAATAATTTTCAAAAAAGTTCATAAATACGCCAAAGTTTTCGTGGATGGGGGTATTTTTGAATATATATGAGGATTTTTTTGCATAGATCTATACTATAGAAGGTGCTCTAGAAGACCCACGTGTCAAAATATTTTGTCGGGCAGGATTTTACCCCCACCATCAAAAATAATAATTTTCAAAATAAATTAATAAGTTCGTCAAAGTTCACGTAGGTGGGGATTTTTTTCAGAAATCGATGAAACAGAAGGTGATCTAAAATACCTATACGTCAAAATATTTTGTCGAGCAGGATTTTTACCCCCACCAGCAATAATAATAATTTTCAAAAAAGTTCATAAGTCCGCCAAAGTTTTCGTGGATGGGGGTATTTTTGCATAAATATTGGGATTTTTTTGCATAGATCTATACTATAGAAGGTGCTCTAGAAGACCCACGTGTCAAAATATTTTGCCGGGCAGGATTTTACTCCCACCAGCAATAACAATAATTTTTAAAAGAGTTCATAAGTCCGAAAAAGTTTTGGTGGATGAGGGTAATTTTGCATAAATATGGGGATTTTTTTGCATGGATCTATACTATAGAAGGTGCTCTAGAAGACCCACGTGTCAAAATATTTTGTCGGGCAGGATTTTTACCCCCACCAGCAATAATAATAATTTTCAAAAAAGTTCATAAATCCGCCAAAGTTTTCGAGGATGGGGGTATTTTTGAATAAATATGATGATTTTTTGCATAGATCTATACTATAGAAGGTGCTCTAGAAGACCCAGGTGTCAAAATATTTTGTCGGGCAGGATTTTACCCCAACCATCAATAATAATAATTTTCAAAATAAATCAATAAGTTCGTCAAAGTTCACGTAGGTGGGGATTTATTTGCCGAAATCAATGAAAAAGAAGGTGATCTAGAATACCTATTCGTCAAAATATTTTGTCGGGCAGGATTTTTACCCCCACCAGCAATAATAATAATTTTCAAAAAAGTTCATAAGTCCGCCAAAGTTTTCGTGGATGGGGGTATTTTTGCATAAATATTGGGATTTTTTTGCATAGATCTATACTATAAAAGGTGCTATAGAAGATCCATGTGTCAAAATATTTTGTCGGGCAGGATTTTACCCCCACCAGCAATAACAATAATTTTCAAAAGAGTTCATAAGTCCGAAAAAGTTTTCGTGGATGAGGGTAATTTTACATAAATATGGGGATTTTTTTGCATGGATCTATACTATAGAAGGTGCTCTAGAAGATCCATGTGTCAAAATATTTTGTCGGGCAGGATGTTACCCCCACCATCAATAATGATAATTTTTAAAATAAATTTATAAGTTCGTAAAACTTTTCGTAAGTGGAATTTTTTTGCATAAATGTGCAAAGGTGCTCCATTAGACATACTTGTCAAAATATTTTTTCGGGCAGGATTTTAGCCCCCACCACCATAACTTTCCTCTCCAGTAGAATATAATAAGTATTTATTCTTCAACTTTTGGCGGGGAATTATTTCCAGGCCTGTTATTATGATTTCAACTTTAAAGTGAAATAAGATATTTCGCTGTCCTGGAATTTTGATCGTTGTGGAAACAAAGCATAGATGGCCATAGTAAATTTCGTTACAAAGTTATATCGTAAATAAAATACACAGGTAGATAAACCTACGTATACGTCGTAACTTGATTCACATATAATGTTCACGAAAACGTTTGGCGAGCTGTATAAATCAGATGACATTAACGCTATCTCTTCCTGTCGTTAGATGGCACCACAATATAAATCATGTTTACGTAATGGACCGGTAGTACCTATATTTGGAGCCTAGTTATTAATAGATAGACATAAGAATTTCTATATGCAACTATATGACTAGGAGTTCCTAATATTCACTGATAATGATGTGACAGGGATCAATAATGAAAACAAAATTCATCTGCGGGCCCTACACGCACCCATTACTTTGGTCACAATCAAAACAATGAATTAAGAGAATATAAAATTATAGCAGTAATAGCTATTATTTAATAACCAAGGGGGTGCCAAGGGGGGTGCTTTGTCTCTGGCAGATATAGCTTCGCGTCGGGGCTTGATATCCGCAGTAGGAAAAACATTTTCGTTTGGCGTTGTTAACAAAATTTTTTCTACGGCCTCTGTAATAATTTTTTTATAATTTTGTCCTAAAATTTGTAATGCATGAATGGAATTATATGCGGCGGTATGACAAAGTATCAAGTGGGCGTTGCGTCGTTACTACCTTGTTGACAACGATTTGTTTGTTGGTGAAGTTATTTCTTCTATTATATTGTATAAAGAAATGGAAATAGACTATCATATGTGAATATTTCCAAAAACTGCCATGTTAAAAAATCAAACTGATGAAATAAAGTGTAGAAGTATTAAGAAACTAAGAAGATTATGTTTGTTCTCAGAACCGGGAGGGAAGCAATCATTTCCCTGCATTGTTTAGGGGTCGAATATGAAGATTTGCAGCAAGGTAGTAGGAACAATATGTAACATTAAGAGTGTGAAAAGTCACTTTCACACAAATAATGTACACTATTATTGCTACGACAAAGCTTTAATGATGATTTTGACACGAGAGCAGGAAAATTGAAAACACGGCTGATTGAGAACCATTTCAGCTAACAATCCTGCCAGAAAATAATGACATGTGGGTATTGACAAGCACCTCCAGTAGCATGGAATTTCGAAAAAATAACCGTATACGAGGTATTGAGGAACTACATTTTGTAGTATAAACTTATGCAGGAAAATCGCCATATTCATGCAAAAAACCCCCATCCACGTAAAGTTTTTCGGATTTATGAACTCTTTGAAAATTATTATTATTGGTACCTAGTGAGTGTGAAAATCTTCCCCGATATAATTTTTTGACATATAGGTTATCGCTTTCTGCGAAAAAATCCTCATCAACGAAAACTGTGACGAAGTTATACAGTTTTTTTTTGAAAATTAATATTAATGGTGGTGGGGGATAAAATACTGCCCGACAAAATATTCTGAGGAAGAGGCCTAGTGGAGCACCTTTGGTGGTATACATTTATGCATAAAACTCCCCACCAATGAAAACTTTGACGAACTTATAAATCTATTTTGAAAATTATCATTATTGACAAATATATCTTCTAGAGCACCTTCTGTATTATAGACTTATGCAAAAAAATCAGCATATTTATGCAAAAATACCCCCATCCACGAAAACTTTGTCGGACTTATGAACTTTTTTGAAAATTATTGTTATTGCTGGTGGGGGTAAAATCCTGCCCGACAAAATATTTTGACACGTGGGTCTTCTAGAGTACCTTCAATAGTATATATCTATCCAAAAAAATCCTCATATTTATGCAAAAATACCCCCATCCACGAAAACTTTGGCGGATTTATAAACTCTTTTGAAAATTATTATTATTGCTGGTGGGGGTAAAAATCCTGCTCGACAAAATATTTTGACGTATAGGTATTTTAGATCACCTTCTGTTTCATCGATTTCTGAAAAAAAATCCCCACCTACGTGAACTTTGACGAACTTATTAATTTATTTTGAAAATTATTATTATTGATGGTGGGGGTAAAATCCTGCCCGACAAAATATTTTAACACATGGGTCTTATAAAGCACCTTCTATAGAATAGATCTATGCAAAAAAATACCAATATTTATGCAAAAATACCCCCATCCACGAAAAATTTGGCGGATTTATGAACTTTTTTGAAAATTATTATTATTGCTGGTGGGGGTAAAAATCCTGTCCGACAAAATATTTTGACGTATTGGTATTTTAGATCACCTTCTGTTTCATCGATTTCTGAAAAAAAATCCCCACCTACGTGAACTTTGACGAACTTATTAATTTATTTTGAAAATTATTATTATTGATGGTGGGGGTAAAATCCTGCCCGACAAAATATTTTGACACGTGGGTCTTCTAGAACACCTTCTATAGTATAGATCTATGCAAAAAAATCCTCATTTTCATGCAAAAATACCCCCATCCACGAAAACTTTGGCGGATTTATGAACCTTTTTGAAAATTATTATTATTACTGGTGGGGGTAAAAATCCTGCCCGACAAAATATTTTGACACGTGGGTCTTCTAGAGCACTTTCTATAGTATATATCTATCCAAAAAAATCCTCATATTTATGCAAAAATACCCCCATCCACGAAAACTTTGGCGTATTTATGAACTTTTTTGAAAATTATTATTATTGCTGGTGGGGGTAAAAATCCTGCCCGACAAAATATTTTGACACGTGGGTCTTCTAGAGCACCTTCTATAGTATAGATCTATGCAAAAAAATCCTCATATTTATTCAAAAATACGAAAACTTTAGCGGATTTATGAACTTTTTTGCAAATTATTATTATTGCTGGTGGGTTTAAAATCCTGCCCGACAAAATATTTTGACACGTGGGTCTTTTAGAGCACCTTCTATAGTTTAGATCTATGCAAAAAAATCCTCATTTTCATGCAAAAATACCCCCATCCACGAAAACTTTGGCGGATTTATGAACCTTTTTGAAAATTATTATTATTACTGGTGGGGGTAAAAATCCTGCCCGACAAAATATTTTGACACGTGGGTCTTCTAGAGCACCTTCTATAGTATATATCTATCCAAAAAAATCCTCATATTTATGCAAAAATACCCCCATCCACGAAAACTTTGGCGTATTTATGAACTTTTTTGAAAATTATTATTATTGCTGGTGGGGGTAAAAATCCTGCCCGACAAAATATTTTGACACGTGGGTCTTCTAGAGCACCTTCTATAGTATAGATCTTTGCAAAAAAATCCTCATATTTATTCAAAAATACCCCCATCCACGAAAACTTTGGCAGATTTATGAACTTTTTTGAAAATTATTATTATTGCTGGTGGGTTTAAAATCCTGCCCGACAAAATATTTTGACACGTGGGTCTTCTAGAGCACCTTCTATAGTATAGATCTATGCAAAAAAATCCTCATATTTATTCAAAAATACGAAAACTTTAGCGGATTTATGAACTTTTTTGCAAATTATTATTATTGCTGGTGGGGGTAAAAATCCTGCCCGACAAAATATTTTGACGTATTGGTATTTTAGATCACCTTCTGTTTCATCGATTTCTGAAAAAAAATCCCCACCTACGTGAACTTTGACGAACTTATTAATTTATTTTGAAAATTATTATTTTTGATGGTGGGGGTAAAATCCTGCCCGACAAAATATTTTGACACGTGGGTCTTCTAGAGCACCTTCTATAGTATAGATCTATGCAAAAAAATCCTCATATTTATGCAAAAATACCCTCATCCACGAAAACTTTGGCGGATTTATGAACCATTTTGAAAATTATTATTATTTCTGGTGGGGGTAAAAATCCTTCCCGACAAAATATTTTGACATGTGGTTCTTCTAGAGCACCTTCTATAGTATAGATCTATGCAAAAAAATCCCCATATTTATGCAAAAATACCCCCATCCACGAAAACTTTGTCGGACTTATGAATTAAACCCCTTTCAAAGAATTTTGAAAATTCTAGTTAAAGTAATATTTTTCTATACATAAGTACATGTTCAGATATCTCAAAACATGTCTAATAATCATAAGTCTTATTCCATTATCAAATCAAGCTCATTTGTGCGATCCTCTATATAGTGTACCTAGTAAATTCATGGCTAGCCACGAAATTATCACGTACCTAATTTCGGGACCACTGGCGGTCGAGTACGCGCCGTTTCACCGCGAGAAATTCGTGGCTAGAACTCGTGGCTGCTTTCACACTGATCTATGCCAAGTCGTTATGATTCCTTCGATTACCACATTCATCATTTTATTATATTTTCCAAATTCGCTTGCAAATATAGTGAAATGATACCGAAATAAACGTAATACCTACCATGTTTTTGTGGTTTGTAAAAAGGACAATCATTCTCATATGATTGAGTAAATATTTGAAATCATGTTGTAATAAAGCGAGAAAAGTTTTTCAAATAAGTAGTTGCATTTTATGATCTGATTGAGTGATCTGATGAGTGAGTCAATCAGTTTCAAATAACTCGGATGAACGAATCAATGTCTAGTTCAAAGTCCCCTTTTCAAGTTGTCAGATGACTCTTGTTGATCTCTGTTGGGTACTTGGCATGTGCTCCATAAAACAAAGGGTACAGAACAAGGATCCATACTGAGTATAAGTAACATATAATTTGTAGAAAGAGAGAAATGGTGTCTTAAATCTCTCTCAGTATCAAGGGAGCACTCAAAGGGGTGGTTTCAGGGGTTATACCCCCTCCGAAATCATTCAATACCGAAATACCTACTCGAATAATTTGAATCCAAAATAGCAAACAAACCAATAAACACACAGTGCCCAGCCAGCCACTGGGAAGTAACTTTGCGACTTTATCCACTGCATCAAAAAATGTGCATTGCAGTCTGAGCTGTTTAAGAAGTGATTTGATTCAGTATTTTATATCCGATTAAGCTTTATTCTCCGTCCATGCTTTGAACTTTTTTTTGGATTTTATACTCATATTTCCATCAGTATTGGCTTTGAAGAATCACTACTGACAACTAAGGTTGAGTGGAAGAAAGCACTTGTCTGTTTCCTTGTGGCTCAGGCAAAAGCTTATTTTGCCTTTTTGGTAGGAATTTGTTTTTTTCAAAAAGTGTTATTGTATTTTTCTTATTTTCTCTTTCTACCAATAATTATTAATTATATTCGTCGTTTTTAACCAACAAAGCCACCATCTGCATTTTTCACGTCTCATAGTTTTCCTTATTGAGACATAATTAGGGAATGACATTCTCATCTTTTCAATGCAGATAGAATAAAATATAATATTTCACAATCAGCTTGATTACTGTTGTTTTTCATTGAAGTTATCTTCTTTTAATTACACTACATTATATCACCTGTAAATATTGACAATGATATTATGAGGAAAAATAAGATGTTTTTTAATCATTTTGCAAACAACGGTTAGTCATATAAGTATATAAAAACATTTTAGTTGGATAAAACGTTATTTGATTCCGTATACGGTATACGGAGGAATTTTCAAAAATTAAAGGGGATAAAATCTACGTTACCATTATCCTATAAACTGTTGTCCATTATGCTCTATATACAAAAATGAAGTCTGTTAACGAATGTTAAACGAAATTGACCGGCACACATCTATAATTCGTCTTTTAATATCACCACTATGAGCAGACTGTGTTTCATAAACAATGTCACCACAAATAGAAGTCTGAGAGTGTTAAATTCGGTGATCTCAGTGGCCATTCAACCACTCCCCTTCTGCCAATACGAAAAGCATCGTTCTGATAATATAACAGATCTTTCCGTGAAACGACATTATCTGCTGTATCAATTTGAGTCTCCAGGTTGTGAGTGATCAGATGGTCGATAGTCCGTTCAAGCATATTAAGGTACAGATGGCCTGTCAAGTTTTCTTCGAAAAATAAAGGTCCAATAATGGCATTTCCAAAAAAAAACAGCACAAACATCAACTTTTTGATCTGAGGTATCCTTCTCGAAAAGAATGCGGGTTTTTGACACTCCAATAGCGACTCTTCTTAACGTATATATATTAATCCTTTATTTAGTCTAAGACTAATGTACATGTATAAATAAATAAAATAAAATATAAGGCACTTAATTAGATAAAAATACAATAAAAATAAAAACAGACAGCAAGAAACACATCAGTCAACAAATAAAATAAAAGAACGATAAATAAATATCAAAGTCAAGGCTTGCACTCATTCAGCATGATGTTCTTTAATTTTACTTTAAATATAGGTAGCGACCGTGCGTTTTTCAGGTCATCCGGGAGGTCATTAAAATTACTCAATCCTTTGAAAAAAACTGAATTTTGTGATTTCATTGTTTTAACAGGCTCAATGATATTATTTCTCGATCGGGTGTTATAATCATGGTGTTCAGAAACAAAAGATACTTTTTCCCTCAGATAAGTTGGGGCGTCACCTGTTCTTATTTTGAATATAAAAATCATGGTTTGATAGAATAACATTTTATATACTGGTAGCCACTTCAATAAACTTAACATTTAATTAATAGGTGTTCGTTTAGAACAAGATAATATTGTTCTCATTGCTCGATTCTGTAGTTTTTGTAGGCGGCCTATTTCATTTTGTTGTAGCAAATATAGAATGGTGGAGCAGTAGTTGTAGTGAGGAAGTATCAGTGTGTTGTATACCGGGTGATTCTCCAAGGTGGCTCACCCCTATAACTTTTTTATTATTGAAGATAGAAAAACGAAATTTGGGGGTTGTGTATTATAGTTCAATTTACATTTTTTGACATATTAACTTGCTTTATCGTACTTCCGGTTCGACCGGAAATGAGCATAACTTTCGATTTTTAAATGGGACATCCTATATATTTTTACTTATTTCGATCGAGAATGACATTCTAAATCCAACAACACCTCACTTGTCAATATTTGACAAATGAAGTAATTTTTATTTCAATTTTCATTTTTTGATCTAGAATGCCATGGATCGTGTAAATCGCTTCATTCTTGATCAAGTAACATGGGAAAAATACGACTTTGAGGCTTTTGACTTCACAGTCGTTGAAAGAATTATTCAAAAGTCTCAAATATGAATTTTTCCAGTTAACGTGAATTTTTCAAATGGAAAGGGGGTGGCTCGTCGGCTTTTTGTGAAAGATCATTTTCTTACGAATAATTTGATACCACACACTTTCACTTTATTTTCACTATTTCTGTGAGCGATTGCAAGAAGCGACCATACCCAATTACAAATAATACGTATTCGGTATGCACTGAGTCCTGTTATTCTAGTTATTCGTGACAAACAATTGAAGCTGTTGCTAGGACTATACCTAAACAAATAGGCCAATGAATATGCTGTCACTTTCAAAAATTCTTTTGTTGCATAGTTCATAATTTGATATGGAAAATTATACTAGAAACGAGAAAATTGACATGTTGCTAATGTACGGAGAAGCAAAAAAGAATGCATCTGATGCAGCTCGAATTTATGCTCAGAGATTCCCTAATCGTCGCCATCCCACTCGGCACTATTTTCCAAAACTGGAAAAGAAAATGCGAAATGAACCAGAAGAAAATGCCAATAAATTCATCGTCAGTGAAGAAAAAGAAGTAGACGTGTTGGCCTATGTTGAAGTGAATTGTACGGCGTCAATTCGCCAAATTGTTTCTGAGTGTGATATAAGTTATTCGTCCGTTTGGAGAATTCTCCACAAATATAATTATCGATCATTCAAGTACCAACTACACCAACATCTTTACGATAACGATCACAACCGAAGATTAACTTATTGCAACTGGTTTTTGACTAAATACAGAGAAGATGTACGTTTTCCATTTAAAATTATTTATTCAGATGAAACTCGATTCACCAACTTGGGTCTGTTTAATCGGAATAATAAAAGGTACTGGTCACAAACAAATTTACATCTCATGCAAGAAGGAAATTTTCAAGAGCGATTTGGTTTCAATTGCTGGATGGGTATTATCGGAGGAAAACTTTTAGGCCCAATAATTTTCGACGGACAACTTACTGGGGAAAAATATCTGCAGTTCCTTAGAAATCAAATAAATGATTTCATTGAAGATTTGCCACTAGCTACCCAAGTTGATATCTATTTTCAACAAGATGGAGCGCCACCTCACAATTCCCAAATCGTAAGAGAACATCTGAATGACACCTTCCCAGAAAAGTGGATTGGCACCAATGGACCTATTCAGTGGCCTGCGAGGTACATTCTTGAGATGTCATATTTTTTTATAATGTATTATTTCTTTTTCATATTCTAGATCACCAGATCTCACTCCACTAGATTTTTTTCTCTGGGGAACAATTAAAAATCAGGTTTATAATACAACATCAGCTACTCGTGAAGAACTGGAGTATAAAGTAAGGGTGGCATTCCAGAACGTTACTGCGGAACAGCTAAACAATGTGGTGCGCGCAACAATTGATAAAGTTGAACTTTGCCGTGATCAAGGAGGGGGTCATTTTGAAAATTTAGAAACTTAATGGACTAATGGTGATATTTGCGTCTTTTAAACAATTCTTAAAACGACTGTGAATTCAATTGTTTGTCACGAATAACTAGAATAACAGGACTTAGTGCATAAGTATACCGAATACGTATTATTTGTTATTGGGTATGATCGCTTCTTGCAATCGTTCACAGATATAGTGAAAATAAAGTGAAAGTGTGGGGTATCAAATTATTCGTAAGAAAATGATCTTTCACAAAAAGCCGACGAGCCACCCCCTTTCCATTTGAAAAATTCACGTTAACTGGAAAAATTCATATTTGAGACTTTTGAATAATTCTTACAGCGACTGTGAATTCAAAAGCCTCAAAGTCGTACTTTTCCCATGTTACTTGATCAAGAATGAGGCGATTCACACGATCCATGGCATTCTAGATCGAAAAATAAAAATTGAAATAAAAATTACTTCATTTGTCAAATATTGACAAGTGAGGTGTTGTTGGATTTAGAATGTCATTCTCGATCGAAATAAGTAAAAATATATAGGATGTCCCATTTAAAAATCGAAAGTTATGCTCATTTCCGGTCGAACCGGAAGTACGATAAAGCAAGTTAATATGTCAAAAAATGTAAATTGAACTATAATACACAACCCCCAAATTTCGTTTTTCTATCTTCAATAATAAAAAAGTTATAGGGGTGAGCCACCTTGGAGAATCACCCGGTATAATAGTTTTGACAATTTCGAGGGAATACTGGAGCATCTGTATAAATAATTAATTTTGAATGAAATTGTTTTAATTATATAATTCGCATGATTTTTTAATTTTAATTCTCGATCAATAATGATTCCTAAATATTTAAAAGTATCCACTACTTCAATTGAAATATCATTTATTTTTATTTCACAATCATATTCTCGAAACTTATTATATTCTTTGTTATTACCTATCATCATGAATTTAGTTTTGCTTATATTTATCTTAAGTTTGTTTGCGCAACACAATTTGTAAACATTTCCCAAAGTTTCATTCACGGTCTCTACCACTGCCAAGATATCTGAATTAGAGAAGTGAATCAGAGCGTCATCTGCAAATAAGTGCCCCGAGCACCTTCCAACATTTTTCACAACATCGTCAATGTATATAAGAAATAGTAACGGGCCAAGTACACTACCCTGGGGGACTCCCTGTTCATTCAATATTTCATCAGATAAAATATTATTCAATTTAAGTTTTTGTTTTCTGTTCTCTAGGTAATCTACAAGCCATGCTAATGCATTTCCAATAATACCAATGCTTTCTAATTTCATTACCAGTCTATTCCTATCCACAGTTTCAAAAGCTCTTTGAAGGTCTAGAAAGATTACACCTGTCATAATATTATCTTCCCAGTTTCTTCTAAAATCATCCAGAACACATTGTATGGCTGTCTCACAACTGTGACCACTCCGAAAACCTGACTGCACACTATTTATCACTCTGTTCTGCTCTATGAAGTCCAAAATTTGCTCATATGCAGCCTTCTCTAAGACTTTTTCTATAATTGGTAACATATTAATTGGTCTCAGGTCACTAGCTTTGATAGAGTTTTTTACTTTAGGGATTGGCACAATTGTGTCCACATCATCTGGGCTACCTTTATTTGGCAGAGAGAGAATAATTGTCTCTAATTTTTTATAGTCAATTAACATGAAGCTGTCAAGAACATGTTCTTTGTATCTACGCAGAATTGGAAAATCAGGGCCCGCATTGTCTATTTTATTACTGATTTGTTGTATACTTTCTATATAGTACTTATTCAAAGCATTAGGCATTGCATATATGTCTTTTATTATTACATCATCGTCAATTTCAATTTATCTCATGGTAGTATTAATTATTTTCTTAGGAACACATAATTTCAAGATTTTCCACATTTCTACAGCATTGCCTTTATTTTCTGATATTTTATTTTCAAAATAATTACGCTTTTCCTCTCTCATGATTTTCACCGCTATATTCCTATTTTGTTTATAAGTTTCCCAGTTTTCTAGATTTCTGTGTGTTACGAACTTTTTATAATTGTTATCTCGATTTCTTGTTGCCTCTTTCACACGCTCTGTCCACCATTTCCTGTATTTAGGATATATCTTAATTTCTTTTTTGGGGGCAATTTCATTGAGAATATTGATCATTACTGAAAAGAACTGGAGTTTCAGTTGGAGATTTTAACCAAAGAAGACAACGGCAAAATCCGGAAACCAACCAAAACATTGACGCCAGCCATGAAAGCCTACATTCCTATATATGTCATTGAATTGTACATTCATCACTGAATCGCAGATATTTGCCATCAGAATTTTAAAGATGGCTTTGACTACATACTGGTCATGGTTATTCAAAACTGTATTCTTCTATCAAATTATTCATGTTCCTCTTGAAGAATCTGCTTCTTATAGGGATTAAATTTATGTAATTTCAGTGCTTTCCTTAAAGCCCCATGCAAAATTCCCATCTGTACTACTACCGATCGTAAGGAGTTGAAGTGTTTACAAAACCTCAATTTGAGTTTCTCCATTTAGTATTCGTTACTCATTTCTTTTTTTTTGTCACCACATCGAAAACATACCTTTGACTTACATCATCACGATTTGGATGACTTTTATTATTATTAAAAGTAAATGCTGCTCTTCTTGCGCACTTTCCAATTTCTCCATAAATGAAAATAATTTCAATTCATTTTTGACAATGAGAATTGCTTCAACAAATTCCTTTTCTTAAACTCTTTTTGTTGCAGTTGCAAAAAAGATTTACCTTTTCCGTGGAGCATTCCAGAGATAAAGACCACACGGTAGTGACCAGATATTAATTACCCCTGAATGGTTGGAAAGGGTGTCACCCACAATATGCTCTTTTAATCATATCTACTAGAAAGGAGTCATCACAATATTTTTTTACATAATAACCGACAAACCATAAATATTTCAGTAGGCAAGTTTTAATTACCCACGTCTGAAACGTGATTTCTTGCAAACTATTACTCAAATGATGGTAAATTATGGTAGTACTGGAAAAATAATTAAACGAGCTTTAAAAAAATGTGCTACTTTTCCGTTTGATATTTGCAGAGTAACATCTACCCTTCCCAAAGGGCTGAACCAAGGCACCTGCAATTATTCTTTACCTTTCCTCGTTGAAAATAATTTTTTTTTGTCTGATTTTTCAAATTCCTTGCGTACTGGACAAGAGATATTGAGGGTGGAAAGTTTCCAAATTGACACCCTGTATATTCTAATAAGCTTAGTTACATTCCTCTTTTTTCAATTTCAGATAGAAGATGACAACGTCGATCCAGAATGGACATTATTGCATTACCTAAGAGAAAAATGTATCCTTTACGTATCTGTAATTTCTGAGATACTAATCTCATTTGCGTAAGATACGAACATTACGCATTTATTTGTTTGTTTACATTGAAACATTCACGATAAATTATGTTGTAGTTTTCGGACGTCATCGATTACAAAATTCTTCGATATTTTATAACTTCACAGAATATGCGTTTTGTTTCGCACGAAATTAGCTTTCACAAGAAATATACGACTTTTCTTTCCCTTCAATCAAAAACATTGACGAACGACTCACAATTCATATCAACATGTAACCTGATGGAAATAACAATATTATTTCAACAACATTCTTCCCCCCCCTCCCGGAGTGAAACGATCTTTCAAATGGTATTTCTTAGTTTCGATCAACTTTTATATTTACATAAATTTTGTTCTGATATCAGCTACTCTGACTCTTCCATCGAGTCCTTGACTTATCGCCAACTCTTCATAATTTCCGTGGAACGTGGAATACTTTCTTCAATAATAATACCAACTCATTCTCACTCAAAGGTTCTGAATCGTCGGTCCACTTTGTTCTTTTTGTCAGCCTAGGCATACATTCCTTCCTAGTTTTATCTCATCTCCGATGGATATATTCCTTTGTCCAACGCTTCCAAAAGAATAAACCAACTGTTGGGTTTTTCTCCATTCTTTTTGAAATGTTTCCTCACAATTTCCTAGCGGTTTTTTATCATTTTTTGGCAGTCAACTGTTTGTTTGTTTCGTTTTCAATGAGGTTTTCTACCCATTCTTGGTAATCGAATTTATCAAGAATCACCGCCACACAATTGCAATCATACCAAAGGTTCCAAATATTCATTTATTCGACTTGCAATTCCTTTGAGTAACGTTGCACAAATATAGGAGTAAGAGTAGGGAGTAGTTGTTTTCTGTCAGAATATTCATCTTCTTTCCAACAAGAATTATGCACAGCAATTTTTACAAACAAAATGTAAGTGAAAAACTATTTGACTGTTAATTTCCATTTAGGTAATTGTATTTAAAAAGTTAATAATTTATATCCTTACCGATTTTTCCTTAATATCTGATTATAGTACGTCTATGCGGTACCAAACTTGGATGTGGAGAAGGAGGTTGTGGAGCTTGCACTGTGATGTTATCCAAATGTGACAGAAATTCAAACCAAGTGGTGTATCCTTTTGAAATAAATTAATCGCAATTATTAACGAAATGAGTGAATGAGTTTTATCTGGTTCCATTGTTTCAAATCTGTTTTTTTTATACAGAATTTTAATATTAGTTTTTAATGGAAATTATTAGGATGCATGTGAAACCTTGTTTGTATAGTCGTGTATGGTTATACCGTTATATCCAAATTGAATGAATTTATGAAGCACTGAATTGAGTAAGTTCTGGTGCTATTGATTTGAAATTAATATTAAAGTCTCCACAAATAATAATTTTTATACAATTGGTAGTGCATTTTATGAAGAGGTTGTCAAAGTTGGGAAGAAATTACTCACAGTCACCTATACCAGACCTATATAACAGGTGATGATAATGGTCTTCAAATTTAGTAACTCAATACAACAGAATTCAGAATTGATCTCACTATTGAAATCGACACATTCTGTATCCATGTATATCAACTTGGATTCAATAAAAATGATACCATTAGAAATTAACTTCCAAAATGGCATTTCTCCGCCATTTTTAATGCCCATAACTTTTTTTTAAATGTCATAAATAGTGTTACAAACAAAAAGTAATGTGAGTATTTGTCAGGGGAGACAGAGACAGAGAGATATATATTCTTATTACTCGTGAGCATACCCACCATAGGAATGTATTTTCTTTAACGTTACTATGCAGTCATCTACCAGTTAATGCCTGTCTAGCTCCAATATGTTCATTACACGGGCTGGCAGTTACCACTATAGAAGGAATAGGCTCGACCAAAAGTAGACTTCACCCAGTTCAAGAACGAATCGCCAAGGCTCACGGTTCCCAATGTGGGTTCTGCACCCCGGGTATCGTTATGTCGATGTACACACTTTTAAGGAACTCGCCAAGGCCGACAATGAAAGATATGGAGGTGGCCTTCCAAGGAAACCTTTGTAGGTGCACAGGGTACAGGCCAATAATCGAAGGTTACAGATCTTTCACGGAAGAGTGGGAAAACATACAGACCGGGAATAAGTATTCGCAAAGTAACGGAGTTTGCGGCATGGGTGACAAATGTTGCAGACTCCAGAACGGAACTAGGAATGACGAAACTAGTGAGGAGGAAGTATTATTTCAATCAAACCAGTTCACTCCTTACCACCCATCGCAAGAACCTCTGTTTCCACCAGAGCTCAAACTGTCTAATAAGTATGACAAACAATACCTGGTTATCAAGGGAAAAAGAGTTATTTGGTACCGACCGAACAGTTTGAAAGAACTACTGAAGCTCAAACACAAATTTCCTGGTGCAAAAATTGTTGTTGGAAATACTGAAATTGGGGTAGAGGTGAAGTTCAAAATGATGGTCTACCCTATCATGATCCATCCGGTCCACGTAGAAGAATTGACCCAAATTCAGGAAGTTGCAAAAGGTATAAGGATTGGAGCAGCAGCCACTCTTTTGGAAATTCAATCATTCCTGACACACTCAATCAAGCTGCACCCAGAGCATAAATCCAGGATTTTCCAAGCTGTTGTGGAAATGCTGAATTGGTTTGCTGGTAAGCAAATACGAAGCGTAGGTGCACTGGGTAGTAATATCATGACGGGAAGTCCTATCTCAGATATGATTCCTATTCTCATGGCTGCCAAAGCAGAGCTGGAATTGAGGAGTGAAGAACGCGGTATAAGGAGAGTTATGTTAGACGATAATTTCTTTGTAGGTTATAGAAAAAGTATTGTGAACCCAGACGAAATACTTTTCTCCATTCTCATTCCATTCACCAGCGAAGATCAGTATTTCTACGCTTACAAACAAGCTCGGAGACGTGAGGATGATATTGCTATTGTAACTGAAGCAGTTAATGTAACTTTCGAGCCAAAATCTAACGTCATCTTCGACATCAACTTTGGATTCGGTGGTATGTCTTTCAAAACTGTCTCAGCTCCAAAAACGCAAGAAAAATTGAAAGGGTTGCCTTGGAACAGAGAAACCCTGGAACAAGCTTTCACCAATTTATTGGAAGATTTGCCTCTGGATCCTGGTGCCCCTGGTGGCATGATCCAATACAGGAGATCCCTCACGCTCAGCTTGTTTTTCAGAGCCTATCTTGCTATTTCACAGAAAATACAGAAATACGTACCCGGTATACAATTAGACGAGAAAGAACTGAGTGGTATACACGGATACAACACTCGCGAACTCCAAAGTTCGCAATATTTCAGCGTGTCTGCCAACTCACAGATTGGAGTGGATTCACTACAAAGGCCAATAGTTCACATGTCGGCGTACAAACAGGCTACAGGAGAAGCGGTTTACTGCGATGATATTCCTCATCAAGAAGGCGAACTCTATTGCGCTTTTGTTTTGAGCACCAAGGCACACGCGAATGTTGTTAAAATAGATGAATCAGAAGCGCTATCCATGGAAGGCGTCTACGCATTTTTTTCTGCAGGAGACGTCAACAAGGGATATACGTGGGGATCGATTGTACATGACGAGAAGGTATTTTATTCAGACAAAGTTACAGCTCAAGGGCAAATCGTGGGTATGGTCATCGCTGAAGACCAGGCAACTGCACAGAGAGCTGCTAAAAAAGTGAAAGTTACCTACGAGGAATTAGAACCTTTGATAATAAGTATTCATGATGCTATGAAACATAAGTCTTTCTTTGACTATTCTCATGTATTGATGAAAGGTGATATCGAACGAGTATTAAAAGAAGCTCCTCATGTAGTTGAAGGCGAGTGCAGAATTGGCGGTCAAGAACACTTCTACTTGGAAACTCAAGCGTGTATTGTCATACCCAAACCTGAAGATGATGAGATGGTAATTGTTTCGTCCACCCAAAATCCATCTGAAATATCGGTAGGTTTGGTTTTCGTAATATTTTATTTTATAATTTATTGAAATTTCGAAATAATGTACAGGTTGATTTGGAACCATTTACGGAAAATCATTCCAGAAGAAATGGAAAACAAAGTGAAATTCGTAAACGAACTCGCACCATCCTTAGGGAAAATGGCTCTTGGTTAAATTCCCTAAATTTTTGGTATGTTGTAGATTTTGATTCCCTTGGCAAAAGTGTCCGAGGGCACAAAAAAATCAGCAGACTAGTTTTTGAGATACAGGGTGTCAAAGATGATCAGTGAAGCTTTTTGTTTAGAATTTTTAACAATTCCGAATATTGACAAAACATCTATTTATTCTGGAAATACTATGCCTCAATGATGGTATAATATCACATGGATACAAGATCAAGTACCCATTATACTTTTTAGTTTTGTGCTCCACAACAGGGTGATCAAAGAAAAATCCAAATCGAAATTTTTTAAATCAATACTAGTGTGATGAGAATTAAAGATTCAATTTAGCCTGGATGAACTCCCTCAAACTCGATCGAAGTTAAATGACATTATTTTTTTACAGAGTGGTTCGAGAATAGGGGTACGTCAACACCTCGTTTTTTAGTTCGGATAGTTGGGATAGTTCGGATTTTTGTTTGAAAGTGGTTGACAATGTATTATTGTTAGTAGAATTCTTCTGGACTTCCATTGTCTAGAAACAAAGAATAGTATATTCTGTAACAAGGTTAGAATGAAAATTCGATGCGAGTGGAAAGTTTCGAGCGCGAGCCGAAGGCGAGCGTGAGGAACCACGAGCATCACGAATTTTCATTCTAACCGAGTAGCAGACTATACTTTCTCCACGATCAAAGATAGGAAACGTGACAGCAATAATTTTGACACTTACTCAAATTTTGCCACTACGATGACAATCAACTGCGTCAAGGCTAATGTTATTATTGCTAACCAGTGTGAGAATATTATTCTATCACAAGAGAGAGAATGTAAATACATTTAAATTGCATGGGAGCAGAGGTGTTGCAGAATATTTCTCAAGAGAGAGAATTACAGCATTCTGTAATCAAATTTGATTTCAGAATTGGCAAATTCTGTGACCGTGGAGAAAATAAATTCTTTGCATGTGTTTGAGTCACGACGTTTCAACAGTTAACATCTACTGTCGTTATGGAGTACTTGATAACGACAGTAGATGTTAACTGTTGAAACGTCGTGACTCAAACACATGCAAAGAATTCATTTTCTTTGTTTCTAGACAATGGAAGTCCAGAAGAATTCTACTAGTTCGGATTTTGTTAATATTTTTTTACCTTGTGTAGATACTCAAAATATCAAGTACCTATAAGTACAGATCTGAATGGTACCCATATCTCAATAAATTTGAACGGTTTGATGTGGAACAATGTGATACAAATATTTTGAATGGTATTACTGATACTACTTTTTGAGAGAAGATACATTGCGATTACTAGACAGACGGCGGTGGGGGCACATCAACTAGAAAATTTCGAAATTCAAAGAGATCGAAATTGTGAGAGTACATATAAACAAAAATCAAAAAATGCAAATGGTTGAAATTCTCGGAATTGTCAAAAATTCTTAGCAGAAAGCTTCACTTTTCATCTTTAACACCCTGTATCTCGAGAACTAGTAGGCTGATTTGTTCGTGCCCATGGACCCTTTTGCCAAGGAAGTCAAAATCTATAACATACCAAAAATTCTGGGAAGTTAACCGAAAGCTATTTTCCATAAGAATGGTGCGGGGTCGTTTGGACCAAAAAAAATAACTTTTGTATGTGTAGGAAAGTACCGCCCCTGGATGAAAACATGTGGATAGTCATATTCAGTGTTCTTCCACCTTCATCAAACGTGAAACTGAAACTGAACATAGTGTTCTTTTGTTAACAAATTAGGTACATTCCAACCTATACGTATGACTGCCTTTCGTACGATCATTTAACAAAAGTATATCGAAATGATGTCTCGTAATAACCTAAATATGACAGACCCCTCGCACAGTTGTAAGGTGAATAATGTGCCTGGAAACATATTGTGTATTCCTTGATGAATAATAATAATAAACTTTAAGGCGTGTTTTGAAAATGCTGTATTTCTATTTGACACTGACATATCTCGAATACTAGGTATTTCAGAAAATGTCTATTAAAATATATTAATTTTCCGTTCATTAATATCAACAATATGAAAAAAAAACAATGGTGGATGAAAAATACATTAATAGAAAAACAAACGCAATCGAGTAATTTGCAATACATTTCACGAATTCAAAGGTTTGACTGGTTTTCGTACCCTAGTAGAACAGACGAATAAACCTTCACTGAATTTTGTTTTGTAGTTGTCCCATCAGCCGCTGTATTAGTACTAAGATGTCTATCTTAATTAGTACCATTGCCTAATACGTCTTTTGACAATGCTAGTACTTGGTTGTTCCTCTGCATTTCCTCTGTTACTATCAGATGGATTACCAATTTCCGTTGGAGAAATTGATTCATCTAGACGGCTATAAGTTTTCATCTGGCAGTTAGCAAACGTTTCAATTTTTGGTATCTTGATGGGAGCTGTTTGAGTTTGACCTCGATGTTCTCAGGCACGAGTTTATTTTCATATTTTGGCGGAAGCGCCTGAGTCCGAATGAGGAGGCCTCTTTTACAATATATGAACAAAACCGAGTGCAATTTTTATAAGATTACACGCTTCAATGTAAAATTTTCTGGTCATTTTTATGAACTATTTCACGAATAAAGAAATAAGGATTTTTTTTTTCTGAGTAATATCGTAGTACTGATAAAGACTATAAATAAAATTGTGCTAGATACGCGACATTTTTTCACTTTTTGAAGTTTATCTGACATTTTCAGTATTGTTTGTGGTGTCATGGTGACGGGATGTTTTCGCCCCGCAGTGTAATTACCGGGGGTAATACCACAAGTGCATTGAAAATTACCGATAATTCTGTAAAAAACGTGTTTTTTTAAAAAACTGCACGAGTTTATTTTTTTCGTTGTTTCAAAGCATAAATTGCCCGACTCCGAAGGAGGAGGGCAATTTTTTGAAACAACGAAAAAAATAACCGAGTGCGGTTTTTTATAAAAAAAAACACGTTTTTTTCAGAATTATCTGGTTAATTTTCAATGCACGAGTGGTATTCGGTAGGAAATTTCAATCGCGATATGAACACTTGTAGGTAGATGACACATTTGAAGTCTCACTTCTGACATTAAAATCGCGCGACTTCACTTGAATTGACATCTAATGCGATAATTGCACTGCCGTGACGCGAAACGCGTCACTACAGTGCAATTATCGCTGTGAGCCAGCGGTAATTGCATTCCTCTTATGGACGTTTTTACACGTGAGGGAAATTTCCTTTGCAATTTTTCGATAATTGCATTCCTCTTGTAATATATTTTACATATGAGGAAATGATTCGGAATAATAACTCTGTCCTCGAAACAAAATTCTGTCTTGAAGAGGCAATTCTGAATTTTGATTTCTACTACAATTGATAGATTTTTTGAACTCGGAGAGTTCTTGATCATTATCAATTTCTTTGGCAATTTTAAATTACTTTTATAGTTCTGGTGAAAGACCATGAAAACATCATCAACGGAATTTTCTTCCTTCTGGCCAATTTTCAAAGGATTTTTAGAAAAATAGTCTGCGTTCGTATTTTCAGACGATCTTCTGGACTCTATCGAAAAATCAAATCCTGACGAGAATTGTGTATAATGAAGCGTGCGAGGTGCTATTAGAGTAGGTAATTCATGCACTGTGTTCGAACGTGGCTGTTGCAGCCAAAAGGGGTCCTAAGTTCTGAGCCCTTTTCACTAATTTGAGATTTTTCTCAGCGAACGATGTTTCGAGTTTGAGGAATCTTGAAAATAAGTTTCATCCCATCCTCGTGGCCAAATTATTGTATTTCTTGATACATTTTAATAAACTTTGATGCGAGTTTTAAAAATGCTATATTTCTATTGACACTGACATATCTCGAATACGGGGTGAAGCAGAAAAGATTTGTCGTAGACATTGAACATTGCCGAAAGATCGTAGGCAGAGTCAAAACATAAGTATTAGATTCATTAGGGCAAATTCGAGGGTTGGCGATTTCGTCAAAATTTTATAGGTGTGTTTCTATATGAATATATTATATACTAGCAAACTATTGTATTTTCCGTAATTGATCATAAATTACCCTGTGTATCTTTAAAAAATCCAAAATGTATTTAATGATTCTTCTTCTTGATTTTTAATTCGGAAGAGAGAAATTCGATCAATTCAATACGATTTCGAATCAAATCATCATTGAATGAATACACTTTTACAGAACCTTGTAGCTGAAGTGCTCGGAGTTCAACAAAATAAGATAATTACCAAAGTCAAGCGACTAGGCGGAGGTTTCGGTGGCAAGGAGTCGAAAGGATGCTTGCTTGCTTTACCAATGGCTGTCGCTGCCAGAAAGCTCAACAGGCCCCTCAGATGTATGCTAGATAGAGATGAGGATATTCTTATGACAGGTGCGAGACACCCATTTTATTGCAAGTATAAAGTAGCATTCGACGACGATGGAAACATTCTGGGATGCGATGCTGACATGTATGGTAATTGTGGATATGCTGTTGATCTCTCTTCGTCGGTAAGATTATAACTTGATTTTTTTTAGTGCCTATACGTGTTTTATTGCTACTCGGAAGTCACTATAGCCATAGGGGCATATTGTGTTCTTTCTTTTCCTACACCCCTTGGCTAATCCTGTATTCGTAGCTGCCAGTGCAACTACCGGTCTTGTTTATAGAAAGGACTTCCGGTCCGGTGTTTATTCTTCTTAGAATATGATAGTACCTCCTATGCGCTCATTGTCTGTACACTGTCCCATCTTGAATAAGAAGTCCTGCTTGAAGTCAGTACTGTTTATTGGAGGTGTCAATACACTGCGGCCTATAAGATCAATTGTGCCCCCTTTTGCTGCTCAGCCATTAAGGAAGTCTCAGCGACTAGAGCAGTTCCTCCAGTCCTATGGCTTTCAAGAAGTCCAGGATATCCGATGGCTTCAGGTTAAGTAGATCTCCCTCTTCTATTGGGTATTCTCCGAGGTATCTTACCCTCGGATTTTGCAAGTTAATGCATTCTGCGATAATGTAGAGGTTTCGTCATCTATCTCGCAGAAACTGTATTCTCCTTCAGCCCCGGCCCTTTTTGCCAGTTCGTCTGCTATAGTGTCCCGGAACCAATAGGAGGGTAACCTCACCAAGTATATTTAGTTTCTCTAGGACCTTCCACACCATCTTGAAGTTAATTACATGGCATTAATGGCTGCTAGGCCATCTGACATTGATTATTAATCTCTTGTCTGCGAAAATTTCTTTCCATATTGAACAGGACGCATTTTTCGATGACTGCTTGGAAAATACTAGGGGATTTGCCTAGACTTTCGGAATATTCCAGTACTTCTGTTGTTCTGGATTCATCTGTGTGACATTTAACAGCACTTCCCTTGTGTCTTGGGATGGTGTCTTTGTCCCATTCAATTTGCTCCTCAGTTTTGTGTTGAATTTTTTCACAAAGCTAAAGTTTTTTGTCATCTCATCTTGGGGCATAACCCAGGTTTGGTGATTTCCAGGGAAGAGGCGAAACTTGCGTTTGGTATCTTGTTCTCCTTTAGTCTCTGCTATTCTAGTAGACAGCAATTGCGACATCCATCTATTTGTCGTGTTGTCTACTTTTCTGTCTGCTAGTGCTCTTTTGAAAGCTATAAAACCTTAGTGTGACGACTAATTTCGTAGCTCCAGTGTCACCGGAAGAGACACGTTTCTCATCTTGATCATTTGACCTTCACACTGAGTTGGCTTCCATTGCCAACAAGGACTGGTATTTTAGGAATGTGATAACTACTGTCCTATTGCCTATTAATCCTCACTCTGGTGCTGGGAATGATTTTCATTCCGATGCTCACCTGGCCACTTCTTGAAAAATCGTGGTCTCTAGGAGGTAGGGCTTGAAATAACCCTGCGGCCATCTATAACATTTGTTTCCCCAGTATTTGGTCATTTTCTATTCTTTGAATCTCCTAATTCTAAGCGAAGCGTTTTCATCATTCTGATTTTATTATTCTTTGCTCATTATCTTCATTATTCTGTAATGACCCAGCCTTTATTTTTTTTCTTTGGTGTCTTGGCATCAACTGCTATGGTCATTAGCCACCCCAGCCTTTATTCTCTGGGTTTTGAGACTTTGAACTCCATTTCAAATTCTATGGCATTCAGTGCCATCCTATGGGTTACTTGATCTCGATTTTTTTCTCGAAAATCCTCCGGTAAGTCAAGTCAAGTCTACCTCAGCTTCAAACTCTTGCAAGCTTTCTGTACCCCACTTGTGTTCGGTAATGATGCTTCCGGGGTTCGTCTCCAAACCTTCATTCAGTGCGGCCACGAGTGTTTCATAAATCTTCAGATGAATTTTGGATACTGTTTGAAGCAGGTCCACGTAACGTAACAAGTAAATCTGTAGGCATATGTTCATCAAGTCGGTCATTTGCAGGTGAAGCATTTTCAAATTGAAATTTGTACACTGTCGGAGAAGGTGACCATCATTCATATATATCTGTGGTTTCATACCTCAAATCCTGAATTCATTTATATTATTTATTATTTTTGATTGAATATTCTCTACATTAGGAATTTGACTCACAAAGATGTGAGACCAGCAGCTCTGTTGAATCTGTCAGTGATATTTCAATGTGTTCATCGAAAGATTGAGACACTAAAACAATCTCTTTTGAATAAATGAAAGCATATAGTTTGAGAAATCCCCAGAAGTCTGGCTATAAATATTTGGCGAGTGGTAGGAGCTGTATGTAAACCAAACGGAAGTCGCTTGAATTGGGATAGTGAAAGCAGTATATTGTCGAAACTTTGCAACTACTGGAAACTACCTTGGAAGCTTATTGTATCCAATAATTACTACTTTGGACAACACTTGTCGCAAATATCCTGGGTCGTTACAAAAACTCTTTGTAAACTGCCTATGACCAATGATCTCTAGTCCGGCACTACTCGTCGCAAATCTGCAAATCTCCTTGGATTCTCTCAAAATCTTCACTGGATTTCCCAGCTTCTGTCCTACCCAACTTCGCTAACTTGCTTTGACTCCACGCCATCTTGTATATTTCATGAGCCATGATCTGAACTGTTCCAACAAAATCAGTACATAACAAACATTTGATATAGAAACTTTTTAGGTAATGGATAGAGCACTGGCACATTTCGACAATTCTTACAGAATACCAGCGTGTAGAGTTAAAGGGTTTCTATGTAAAACTAACCTGGCATCCAACACTGCCTTCAGAGGATTCGGAGGACCACAAGGCATGTATATGGCTGAATGCATAAATCAACAAATTGCAGACTACTTGAAAAAGGACCCAGCAGTCATAAGCGAAATCAATTTGTATACGGAGGGAGATGAAACTCCATTCAAACAAAAATTGATAAACTGTACCCTTGATCAGTGTTGGCGAGAGTGTATAAAATCGTTCGATTACTATGGCAGAAGGAAAAAAGTAGAAGAGTTCAACAGGTTTGTACACAACTCCAAATTCGCACTAAAAGATATTAAAAAATGCAGACTCTGTGGGTCCTCCACATGGACCACAGTGAAGAACAAGCAATTTGAAGAGCTGTGAAGCTTAGTTTTGGTTATACATGATAATTTTTTATATAAAAAATGCATTTAACTGACCCAAGACAATTTGTCATCATTACGCACTCATAATAATTTCACTACCGACCTCTGTGTGACTTCTAAGTGAAGAGATTGTTAAAGATTGTGGCTTAGCTTGATTCAGATTCAACTAATTCGCTGTAAACCATTTACTAGTTTCAATTCTCCTATATATTGCTATCTGTTCGAGTGTGTTGATATTCTTGGAGGAGTTTATTATGGTAGTATCACGAGCGAATGAGACACATTCATTCGGCAGTAAAATGTGCCGAAAATCGTTGATGTAGATAATAATTAGTACTGGTCCCAAAACAGACCCTTGAGGGACACCACTTTCAATATAATCAGTCAGACATAATACCATCGATAGGAACAACTCGTTTTGTCTGAGACAGATATGTTTCGAACTGTTTCAGTGGAGTACCTCTTATTTCATAGTGATTGAATTTGTTAATTAGTATCTCATGGGATACACACAGCTTTGGTTAGATCGCATAGCGTAAGATCAGTACGCTTATCATCCTCAAGACCTTCAACTGTTTCCGATAAAACTTGTAAGAGTGTTTTCGTTGTTGAAGTACCACCACAGAATCCAAATTGTGCATTGTCAAATAATGCATTGTTTTCGAAGTATTTATATAGCCGGTGATTCAAGATTATTTCAATCACTTTGGGGGCATAGGTATTATAGAAATGTGTCGAAAATTGTCTGATCACCTTGCATTTTATTTATTTTTTGTGAAGGTAGAACTTTAGAAATTTTGAAACCATCAGGAAAAAAGCCAGATGATTGTGAGAGGAGGGGCAATTATGTCGGCGTTTTCTTTGAATATCGAATTGTTGAGTTCATATATATCTGTAGGTAGCTGATAAATTCTTAAAGGACGTGACTGTATCAAATACTTCATTTTCACCAACTGGTCCAAGGAAAAAGGAACAGCTAGATGTTGGTGAATTTTTCATGAGTTCTATGGAATTGTAAGATGAATCCGGAAGAACGGATATTATGTCTTTGGCGATGTTGCAGAAATATTGATTGAAATCGGTGGGTGTCAAATTTCTCAGTTTCCAGGAATCTTTTGGTTGCATTTGATAAAAATAAATCATGAGATTTTTTCTTGGCAGGTGGTTAACTCATATTTTTATTGGATACGTTGTTATCTAGCGAAGTTCTAAAAAGAGTCTGGTTGAATTTCTTCGTTTTTCTGCATGTTTTTATTTTGGTCTAGGAAGCGTTCTCCCAATCTGAAGTCAAATCGTCCAAATGAAATTTTATTTGGCCAGAAACTGGTCTCATACCACAGCTTATAAGCTGTGCTCATACACTCTCTGATGCAGTTGGGGCTTAACACCAACCATGAAAGACTGGTTGTCTCTGCGGATATTGTTATTATCTAGTTTTTTGACAGAACTGTTATCTGAGTTTGCATGCTTCATCAAATAACTTTCAATGCTCTAATGTTAGACAATCAGGAAGTTTTGAGATGATTAGCCAATTTTTGACTTTGTTTTCTCTTCATGAAAGTCTGGATCTCCATCCCCACTACTAACAGTAAAGGTTAAAATTAGATGAATTTTATTCAGATAAATTGCAAAATAATATAGGTGTGGGAAATTTTTTTTCCTCATATATCTAAATGACATTGTAACCATAGCAGAAGAATGTAAAATTCACTTATTTGCCGACGACACCCTACTGTACATTAGTAGTGAAGATGTACAAGAGTGTGTTGATACTATGAACGCTGGTCTTGAAAGGGTGTATAGATATTGCTGTGCAAATCTGCTAAAGGTGAACGTAAATAAAACAAAATGGATGTTATTAGGGAAACATAAAGATCATAATAATGAAAACCTACTTCTAAGATTGAATGACAGTGGTATATAAAAGGTAAACAAATTCGTGTACTTGGGTGTAACTATTGACAGTAAATTAAAATTCAAGGAACATGCTAATCAGATTATTAAAACAGTAGCTTACAAAATCAACTATTTAAGAAGATGTTCGCCATATCTTAGCCATGTGGTCTAAATTATTAATATACAACTCCATAATCCTTCCACATTTAAATTATTGTTTTACCATTCTGTTTTTTCTCAATCAAAATGAAATAAACATACTACAAAAGATACAGAATCGTGCTATGCGAATAATTTTACAATGTTCGAGAATAACACCAATATCAAATATGTTGGAAACACTTCAATGGCTACCAGTGAAGAAACTCTCCGAGTTCCAAACACTAATTTTCATATTCAAAATCAAAACTGGATATTCACCTGTATATCTACAGAATAAATTAACTTATGTGGCTGAAATACACGAGTACAATACAATAAACAAAAACAACATAAAAATTGAAAAGTATAAAAAGAAAAGTACACATAATTCTTCATTTTATAAAGAAGTAGATTGTTTTAATGACCTCCCACAAGAAATTAAAGAGAGTGGTTCGATAAATACATTCAAAAGACGATTGAAGGATTACCTTATGAAAAATTAGTATATTTTTATGTATGACTTTTTTATGTAACTTTTTATTTATACGTGTGAATCTTTAATCAGACTGTTTTATTTTATTTATGAGGTGACATTGTATTTACTATTGTAAATGAATTAGTTTTTCAACTAAATAAAGAGATATATAATATAACAGTATATTATACTATCTATCTACATCTACATTATCTCATATTATCAAACTATGCTTCTTTTCAGGGAAAACCGGTACAAAAAAAGAGGAATAAGTACCATCCCCACAAAATTTGGGATAGCCTTCAGTGCCCCTTTCCTAAATCAGAGCGGCGCATTAGTTCTCATTTATACGGATGGGTCCGTACTCATATCCCATGGAGGTGTGGAGATGGGTCAAGGTCTACATACAAAAATGATTCAGGTTGCGAGTAGAGCTCTAGAAATATCCGTTCATAAAATTCATATCAGCGAAACTGCAACCGACAAAGTTCCCAATACGTCTCCAACGGCTGCTAGCAGTGGGTCGGATTTAAACGGAATGGCAGTACTGGTTGGTACCACTCTTTGCTTATTAATAAATTTTATATTATTTGCTTATCAGAACACTCGCAAACATTAAGTAAATTAAAAAGAATCAATATACATCGTTTTACCCGAAATTCCTGTTTTTGTAGAAAAGTCAACAAACATGGAGATATTTATGAAACGTTCATTGAAATTCAAAGTACTTATTACCAAAAAGAAATTACCCCAAGAAACATTACACGTTTATAAAAGGGATTAAAAAAACTTAATTCTTAAAACTAACATAAATAAACATATAAAGAATATGATCAATAAAAATGAAATAAAATATCAATAACAATATCAATAACATTAATTATATACATATTCAAAAAATAGATAATTATCAGTTTCCAACCTATATCGTATATCGTATATAAGTATTTGAAAGTTCAAGTTGTCAAATTCAATCAATAAATCGCCTCAAAATTTGATTTTTAAATGTTTTGAATTTTTATTAACGAATAATAAGTTTTTATTTATTTAGAAATATGTCATTATGACAAACAGATTTTTTTCCGAAATTTGTTCTGAAATTAATAGCAGCTAATAATTTTGTTTGTTAGGTATTATCGTTATGACTACTGTTCGCTTCAGTTAAAACTAAATTCGAAGTGTTCAATTTTTCCTAATTAAGTGGATGAAAAAATAAATTTTTATCTTATAGAATTCAGATCAAGCAAAGCATTCAGTGTGTTTAATTGTATAATTCAATTTATAGATAAATTTGATTGTTTTATTTTGTAGTTTCTTCAAAGAATTTAAAAATCAATTACTTGCAGTACCCCATACAGAAACTAGGTATTGCAAATATGAATAAATCAGAGAGATATAGATATTTCTTAGAATGTACAAAGGTAGGTAGTTTACAATTTTGAAAAGAATACCAATCAGTGGTGCTATTTTATTTCTGATTTTATTCCTGATGTCTTTCTTCGATATAAATACTAAACATTTTATTGTTTGCTGATAATTTATAGGTTTATCATTTAAGATAATTGGAAGAGTTGGAATATCCATTTTTTTTGAGATATTCGTGAAAGATTTGATAAAATTGAGTGTCAATTTATGGTCTTCTAAGAAATCAAAATTTTACCAATATCAATTTTTATTCAATTTGTTATTTCCTTATGATTACTAGAAAAATAAATAATCGTGGTGTCATCAGAGAACAAAGATAGTAACCCCATCAGCGAACAAAGTAATATTAGATCAGAACGTAAAAATAATTCACATGGAGTGCTGCAATGTTCGGTCCTTGAGCCGCTTCTTTTTATTATTTATTTTAATGATCCTCAGCAATTCTTGGTTCCAAACAAGTGTACATTATTTGCAGACGATACCACGTTAATAATGTTCCCATAATGCCAAATTCTGATTTCAAGCAAATAAATTACTTGATTGATCACAAACTGAACTAGTATTTTAATATCGAGAATGTAATGCATAAACTTTCCAGTACTCTATTTTTACTATGTCAGCTTAAATACCATGTCAATAGGGATATTCTCAAAAGTACATATTTTGCACCGTTAAATGCACTTTTAATTTATCGTAGTATTTTATTGGGCATCTCCTTGAAATTCTTACACATATTACGTATTCAAAAAAGAGCTTTAATAATTTTGGCAAATTATGGTTTGAGGGATCACCGCCGTCCTCATTCTGTCAGTTTCAAGATACTACCATTGCCATCAATTTATATTTTCCATAATCTGAGAGAAATACACTAAGAGATAAAAAAATCAGTTATTCATTATACAGAAAATACGTACCGGGTGATTAAAAAAATATATCAAAATAAGACATCACTAAACAACAATATTTCAATTTTTTCAAATGGAATGACCAATGTTTCTTAGAATCAAATAGTCCTTTCTTTCATCGTACGTATATTAGAGACTTCATTTAGAGGATGTTTGTTCCTCTTATCGATAATTAGTTTCTCATTCGTATAATTTTCAGGATGCTTGTGTAATTCTCAAAGAACGACTGAAACCTTACAAAGAAGCCAATCCAAATGGCACTTGGGAGCAATGGGTGAAAGCTGCCTATTTCGACAGAGTTTCTTTAGCAGCCAGTGGTTTCTACAAAACGCCAGATTTGGGATATAACTGGAAAACATCGAATGGGAAAATGTTCAATTATTTCACTTTCGGAGTGGCGAGCACAGAAGTTGAAATTGACACGCTTACAGGAGACCATCAAGTTCTTCGAACGAATATTGTCATGGATCTAGGTATTTATAATAATATTTAATTGATTGAGAAAATGGTTTTCGTTTTTATCTTGGAAAAAATGAAGTTTATCAAAAATCAGTTTCAAAAGGGTGAAAGGTAATTCAATTCCCTACAAGAACAATAAATCTCATTGAACGCCATCAAATTTCATGCGTGCGTTTACCTGCCGCTGTAGGTTCCGGCGGATCCGAACATTAGATTTGTCACAACTTTGCTAAAAATGATCAGTGGAGGGAAAGTGAAAGTGCATTTTAGACCAGTTGGTGGAGTAAATTTTACACTAAAAGCACAAGTAATTAGCAATCTCGCTGATTTTTTTCAATAATCAGTTTAGAGTATATTAGTTGACATAAGAACAAGTTCATTGGTCGATCGATTTCCTAAAGTCAATCAAAATCATGCAAAACGCCTGATGTATATTGAATATTGAAACCTCTCTGTTGGATATGAATGATAAATTGACACCCTGCATTTACCCATCATATTTATTAATTCCCTGTAAAAACATTTAATGTTTCTTGGGTGAATAAATGAATAATAATAATTTCAGGAGAAAGTCTAAATCCGGCGATCGATATTGGACAAATCGAAGGAGCGTTTATGCAAGGTTATGGACTATTCGTTCTTGAAGAAATGGTCTACTCACCGAAAGGGGATACGTTTACCAGAGGACCGGGAACGTACAAAATACCTGGGTTTTCCGATATACCTGCTGAATTTAATGTCTCTCTTCTTAGAGGCGTCTCTAATCCACGTGCTGTTTATTCATCGAAGGTGAGTATTTTCTTACGAAATGAAGATAGGTTATTAATTTTTTATGCAAATCTATACGTATATGTATATGTTATCAATGGCACTGTTGATGGTAATACCAAGTATCAGAATGTTGTAAGGGGAGACTCCTAAAAATCACATCACATCACAAGTCATAACTTCTAGACCATTTATTTAGGTGTATCAAAATGATATTTGGTATGGGTAAATGGTAAATGGTATGGGTAATGGTTTCACCGGAAATGGCTCCGATTCTAAATTTTTAAATGGAACACCCTGTATATTATAGCATTTTTGGATTTCTGAGACAATTCTAGATCAGAATGTGACATTTTCGAAAGTTTTTATGTCTTCTTAATTTTTTTAGAGTCACTTTTGAAATTACCTATCTAGGTGGCCATGATCGGAAGTAAACTAATCTAAGGACCTCAGGTGATATCAGAATATTACAATCGCGAAGTTTTAGTGACTAGTATGATAGATATGAATAAGACAAGTTGGCAAAATTACATTTTCGTGTCCAACTATTATTTTTCAAATGGCGACCATTTTTTGACAAGCACTTTCTGAAAAAAGGGTAATTTGACGAATCTAACGATACTAATTTATTTGCGATTGGATTACAAATAAGAACATAAATTAAATATTACTGAGGAAAATACTTCATAATAATTTATTTACTTTCGTCAAGTGTGCCGAGGATAGGCATGATGCATAATATTTTGCAGTTATTTCGATCAAGTCTTCTTTGGAGAACAAAACACTCACTTAGGTTATGACAGTGACATAAGCTTTAAGAGCAGAAGGTAAAATTCTCTTGATTTTCGTTAAATTTTAGTTCAATTGTCCGTCAAAATAATGTATACTCAAAGTGAAAAAGTGGATATGTTGTTATTGTTTGGAAAATGTCACAGAAATTCAAGGAATGCTGCTGAGTTGTATGCTCGGGATATCTCTGAATCGGCAACATTCACCTCATCAGTATTTTCCGTATGTTGAGAATCGTTTTAGGCAAGAGGGAAATCGAGAGGCAGAACAGAGGTTTATCATAAATGAGGAGACTGAGATTAACGTTCTTGCTATGGTTGAGGTTGACAAAACGGTTTCTTTAAGAGAAATTAGTCGAGAAATGCAGATAAGCCACGAATCAGCAAGAAAAATATTAAAAAGCACGGATATCGAGCATTTAAATATCAGTTACATCAACATTTGTATGCTGACGATGGCGATAGACGAGTAGTGTTTTGTGATTGGTTGCTTCAAAATCATAGAGTTAACCCAAATTTCATCAACTTTATTCTATTTTCCGACGAATCACGATTTACAAATAATGGCTTGTTTAATAAGCAAAATTCTCGGTACTGGGCCCAACAAAATCAACATGCAATGAGAGAGGGCAATTTTCAAGAAATGTTTGGCGTCAATGTCTGGGCTGGTATCGTTGGAAACAGAATAACTGGACCAATATTATTTCAAGGTCAGTTAACAGGGGCTAGGTACTTAGGTTTTCTTCAAAATGAAATCGAGGATCATCCTAATAATCTACCTTCAGCAGTTTTACGGCAAATTTACTTCCAACAAGATGGAGCATCCCCTCATAATACCAGATACGTTCTTGATTACTTAATAGAGCATTTCAATAATCAAGTTATTGCAACCAATGGTCCAGTACGGTGGCCTGCCCGCTCACCGGATCTGACTGTGCTAGATTTCATTATTTGGGGATATGTTAAAGAAACAGCCCCCAGCCACTCTCGAAATCTTAGAAGAAAGGATTCTACAGACATTTAGAAGTATAACGCCACAAATGTTACGAAACGTGTTGAGAGAAACAAATGAACGAGCTGAAATGTGTCTTCAATAAGGAGGAATGCACTTTGAAAATTTACTATAGTGAAAATTTTAAGGAATTAGGATATTGAAAAAAATTTAAGTGCATCGCTGAAATTATTGTAAATTTTGTTAAATTTGTTGATCCAATCGCAAATAAATTAGTATCGTTAGATTCGTCAAAATATCCTTTTTTCGGAAAGTGCTTGTCAAAAAATGGTCGTCATTTGAAAAATAATAGACACCAAAATGTAATTTTGCCAACTTGTCTTATTCATATCTATCATACTAGTCACTAAAACTTCGCGATTGTAATATTCTGATATCACCTGAGGCCACCTAGATGTAATTTCAAAAGTGACTCCGAAAAAATTAAGTAGGCATAAAAACTTTCGAAAATGTCACATTCTGATCTAGAATTGTCTCAGAAATCCAAAAATGTTACAATATACAGGGTGTTCCATTTAAAAATTTAGAACTGGTGAAACCGGAAGTGACCGGAAAGTGAAAAATATGTGAAAACTCTCCTCTTCACATACCATTTACCTATACCAAATCTCATTTTGATCCACCTAATGGTCTAGAAGTTATAACTTGTCTAATAGATTCGTTGACACCCGGTATACGTAAAATTTGTTTATGCTCAGATACAAGATAAAGCCGGAAAAGGGAATAAAATGACGAAAATTTGGAAATTGCAAGGGTTTAAATCGAGAACAGTTAGAGATAGAGCAATTCTGCGATCGCCAATCGATTCAGAATGGATGAAATAGAAATGCTGTGAATTTCAGCCAATCGAGAAAAAAAAATTGCTCTTGAAATATGGTAAAAATCACGAAAAATACAACACTATATACGTTAAATATTTCATGCTGATTCCAAATATTATGATTTGTATATGCTCTGATATAAGATTTAGCCGGAAGAGGGAATAATAGGTCGAAACTTTTGAAAATGTAGAGGTTAGAGATATAGCAATTCTGCGATCGCCAATCGTGGTCGAATTAGTATGTGAGGTTAATTTCAGTCAATCGAGAAAAAAAACTCACTAGTGAAATGTTATAAAGGAGGACCATTAAGAATCAATAAAAATACAAAATAGTCAGATCCACTTGAAATTTGCACTGTATTTGTAAAATTTCATACTGATGCCAGAAATATACAGTGCTGCTTTTTTTAGTCCACCCTCCTGTTAACTTTTGAACGGTTCGACGTACAAATATAAAAAAAAATCATTTGGAGGGTTTCACCGATACTACTTTTTGAAATAAAAAATTTGGTGGTTGCTCGAATGGGGGCGCAGGGGGACACAACAACTCAAAAATTTTAAATATCTTGAGGGGTCAAGTGTCACATCGTTGAAAAGATAATTCAATTATCTTTACAACCATCTAAATATTTTTTTATTTTGTTAATAATTTTTTTCCCAGTTTCGATTCATATGCCTTTCGAAATTTTCAAGTTGATGTGCCCCCAGCGCCATTTGTCGAGTAGTATCGGTAATTCCCTTCAAAATATTTTTGGTTTCATTAGTCCACATCAAACCGTTCAAATTTATCGAGGTATGAGTAGTATTCAGATCCGCATTTATATTTGATATTTCGAATTTTAATTGCAAAAAAATATCAACAAAACTCAAAAAAATTTGGATGGTTGTAAAGAGAATGGAATTCAAAATATCTGCACAATATAAAGTAGTGCGATAATTTTGTCCGTGAGTGTATTTTGAGAATTTGACAACTTTGTGGTACAATACAGAACACTATTTTGTAAATGATTAGCAATAGTGAGGATGATTTAACAATCAAATTAATAAATTTATATCAGAAGCTCCTGATAAAGCCTATCTTCTGACAAAGGTATGATTTTTTTTTATTAAACCAGAATAATTTCAATAAAAAGATTGATTACAATCGGATTCTAAATTTTTGAATAGTTGACAGATACTTTCTATATAGCGGTTAATTTGAACAAATTATGATGTGCTCTAGTAACGACGAGTGTTGATTCATATGACACAAGGACTTTGGATGGTGGGAGCGAGGGTTCAAATCCACGCAGCCACATTTTTTTTTCATTTTATGAAATCGATTAGTGTTTGATTTTTTCTGCATAAAGTTTTTTTATTTCCAAGTTGTCAAAATTTGAAAATTTTGAATATTATTTGTTTCACGACGTAGGTAAGTACGCGTACAAAAAAAAGTATATGTTTCATTCAACGTGAATTTCAGCCAATCGAGAAAAAAAAATTACTCGTGAAATATGGTAAAAATCACGAAAAATACAACACTATATACGTTAAATATTTCATGCTGATTCCAAATATTATGATTTGTATGTGCTCTGATATAAGATTTAGCCGGAAGAGGGAATAATAGGTCGAAAATTTTGAAAATGTAGAGGTTAGAGATATAGCAATTCTGCGATCGCCAATCGTGGTCGAATTAGTATGTGAGGTTAATTTCAGCCAATCGAGAAAAAAAAAACTCACTAGTGAAATGTTATAAAGGAGGACCATTAACAATCAATAAAATACAAAATAGTCAGATCCACTTGAAACTTGCACTGTATTTGTAAAATTTCATACTGATGCCAGAAATATACAGTGCGGCTTTTTTTAGTCCACCCTCCTGTTAACTTTTGAACGGTTCGACGTACAAATATAAAAAAAATCAGTTAGAGGGTTTCACCGATACTACTTTTAGAAATAAAAAATTTGGTGGTTGCTCGAATGGGGGCGCAGGGGACACATCAACTCAAAATTTTTACATATCTTGAGGGGTCAAGTGTCACATCGTTGAAAAGATAATTCAATTATCTTTACAACCATCTAAATATTTTTTTATTTTGTTAATAATTTTTTTCCCAGTTTCGATTCATATGGCTTTCGAAATTTTCAAGTTGATGTGCCCCCAGCGCCATTTGTCGAGTAGTATCGGTGATTCCCTTCAAAATATTTTTGGTTTCATTAGTCCACATCAAACCGTTCAAATTTATCGAGGTATGAGTAGTATTCAGATCCGCATTTATATTTGATATTTCGAATTTTAATTGCAAAAAAATATCAACAAAACTCAAAAAAATTTGGATGGTTGTAAAGAGATGTAAAGAGATGGTTGTCCGTGAGAATTTTGTTTTGAGAATTTGACAACTTTGTGGTACAATACAGAACACTATTTTGTAAATGATTAGCGATAGTGAGGATGATTTAACAATCAAATTAATAAATTTATATCAGAAGCTCCTGATAATGCCTATCTTCTGACAAAGGTATGATTTTTTTTTCATAAAACCAGAATAATTTCAATAAAAAGATTGATTACAATCGGATTCTATATTTTTGAATAGTTGACAGATACTTTCTATATAGCGGTTAATTTGAACAAATTATGATGTGCTCTAGTAACGACGAGTGTTGATTCATATGACACATGGACTTTGGATGGTGGGAGCGAGGGTTCAAATCCACGCAGCCACATTTTTTTTTCATTTTATGAAATCGATTAGTGTTTGATTTTTTCTGCATAAAGTTTTTTTATTTCCAAGTTGTCAAAATTTGAAAATTTTGAATGTTATTTGTTTCACGACGTAGGTAAGTACGTGTACAAAAAAAGTAAATGTTTCATTCAACGGGTGAAGAAAGAAAAACTTATCTAAACCATGTAAAAATGACGGCAGGAGAGTTTATGATAGAAAGGATTATTAAAAATATGATTAATGATTCAGATGGTCGTAGAAAAAGTATAGTGTACAATGAGCATGAAATGACATACATTTCCCTACGCTCGTACTACAAAATTTCGTATACCTACGAGTGGGAAATGGGTCATTTCATGCTCATTGTACAATATACTAATTTCCGAGTGTGCGTAAATTAGTACTTTTCCGCACGCATTTGCGTGCGTAAAGTTACACTTTTCCGCACCCCGAGCGGATAAGATTTTTTTTCGCACTGAGTGCGGAAAAGTAAGACTACTCAAAAATCTAACTGGTATAGAAAATTTATATTTATTTTAGTTGCTGTAGACTATTTTATGCAATGTGAAAAGCCGTTGCAAGTGTATTTTCCTTTACCTTTCAATCGTATTTCCCGATATTTGTATTTCAGCTTAAAACAATAAAAAATGTTTTTTAAATTTCATCGACCTATTTGTTTACCTCAGTATAAGGTAAATCAACCTTCATCAAGCCATATTATCAACTGCCCTTCTGCGCTAAGTCAGTGTACATCAAGCCGTACCACAAGTCACACATTTAAATGAACTGACCGGATCTGCATTAAATTTGCAAAATGTCAATAATTGTTCTTTCATTATAAATATTACGAACAAACAATTAAATTTTTTATTGTTATGTAATTGTTTGTTGTATGGTTCTTTCTATCAAGTTTAAATAAAAATTATTCAATAAGTTGTGTTTTTTTTATATTCGTTACTATCTGATATGAAACTCGTAGGAAAAATTTGCGCAAAATGCCTTTTTCTCACGCAAAAACTTATACGAATTCCGCAGACTTCGTTATTTAAAAATATGGATGAACATCAAAATAATTACTACCCTCGATCGTTTGATTTCAAATGTTTTTATTTTGGTATCTGTTTCTTTTTTTCAGGCAGTTGGCGAACCACCCCTATTCCTAGCGAGTTCGGCATTTTTTGCTATCAAAGACGCTGTCAAAGCAGCCCGTAGAGAAAATAATGTCGAAGATGCTCACTTCAGATTTGATTCACCAGCCACTGCAGCAAAAATCAGAATGGCTTGTCAAGACGGAATTGTCTCACGGGTAGGTTTTCAATTACTAGGTTATAGGAAGTATTAACCAGGTGAAATAGGGATGTAGAAATATTTTCCCATTTAAATAATGCTGTAATTAATTGGTTGACGTATTTTGCTCTGCTTCATTCCTATGAATGAAATAAAACCTGAAAGTAAGGGGGAAGTGGGGAAAAAGAAAATGGCTCCTTTTGCGGTCAAATATTGAAAAATGAGATCTAAATAAGCCTGGACTTTTTTTAAGTAGGTATGTAGTTATATCAACTCTTTTGTTTCAAGTGCCGATAGTCTGCATATTTCATAATAATATAGGTATTTATTATCTAATCATTTTCAGGAGACGAGCTTACACTTAGTTGAGACTAATGAAATAACACGAATCTTCACAAAAATAAAAAATGTATATAAATACATGTACCGACTGACACATTTGAAAGTGGGCCACCTCTCTATAACTGTTATTTATTATCCGATTCAAAAGTCATTTTTCCAATAGATGGGACAAATAGTTCTAGTTGAGTATCATAAATTCGAAATATAAATAAAAATTTCAAGGCATACTATTTTTATAAATGAAATTTGACGACGCCACTGGATTCGTGATGCTTTCAAGTGTGTGACCAAAATATCATATTTTTTTCTTTAGCAGAAATATAGCATAAGTAAAATATTCATATTACTATCAAAATAATGTAAATATAGTTGTCATTTAAATCACAATTTTGTAAATAATATATGGTTCAAAATAGTTCTTCAGAACACAATGGTCATGTCTATTAGAACACTTCAGTTTGTTGTCAAAGAATAGAAATGCACATCTGTACATCAAATAATATAATTACCAATATTAATAACATAAATGAACTACTACAAAATAATTTATTGACATGACGGTGCCTACACATTAAATTTCAGACTGTTCCAAACCAAATCTCCATTTAATTCGAAATATTTATCTTATCGTTTTCTAATGTTAACCGTAACATTCGATAATTGGTTTGGGGTGATATCTCAGCAAGCCTGTCTTATTCTTTTACGCAGTTCCTCTTTGCTCGTTGGGCGAGTTTTGTAAACTTTATCTTCAACAAAACCCCATAAAAAATCTAATGAAGTCAAGTATAGTGATCTGGAGGGAAACTCGAGCAATGCACTAATTCGCCCTATCCACCGATTAGAAAAATTTTCTTCCAACCAATTTCTCATAATCCTGCTATTTATGGATGAAACAGCCATTTATTTCCAGAGGAAGTTTTCCCATGGCGTTGGAAAATTCGTATTTCAAAAGATTAAAAATATTTGACCTTTCAAACTGATTTTAAAAAATGGAACCAATTATTTTGGTACGTAATATTCCGCATCAAATACCTATTTATTTTTGTGAGTATAGTCTTCTGCAATTTACCTATTATCCAACGTGGATTTTCTTCCGTCCAGTACTTAGTATTTTGAGAATTAACCGTTCCATTGGTTGTGTATGTTATGTCACTGAACAAAATTGTTTTTATTTCGATATTCTACTTATACTACATTATACTACTTATACTACATTATCGCCTCTTCCTAAGGTGTGAAGAAACTGGTTCAAGAGGCTTCATATTATTATCTATATTTCCAAAGACTTCACACGGAAGGTAAGTTAATGTCCAAACTTGCAATGGACCTTTCCAAGAGATATGAGGTAACACTGAAATTAGAAAGTAAATACGCTAATATCACTCGGGATTTTTTATTTCTTTTTTCTGACCGCTAGTTTATCTATAATCAGAAGAAAAGTGGTTTCATCGTGACGTCACGTTCATCAAAACTAAACTTGGCAACGTTGTTAAAGTTGTGCACCAAATTCTCATTCAAATATAATGTGTCGTATGACAGTTGTCATTTGATACCAGATGGGTTCTTTCGTCTGTTTCACGGTGCGATCAATAAGAATAGTTTGTCTCTGTCTAACTCATTTGCCTACCCATTTGATACAAGTGAAGCAGTTCCATCAGATCTAAACTTCAACGAACACTACCTTGATTTATTTTTTGAGGTTAATGCAATTTTCTAAGTTTTGAGAGCTTTTGTTGTTTGTGTTCTAAAATTTGTTATTCATTCCTGTATATCCAGTACCTGTATCCCTGCAATAACTGAACATGTCAAAAAGGTGCTTTGTACCTCAGTAAATTATCCGAACTTCCCTTCACGAAGCCTTGTTCCATATTTTCAATACACAAAAACACAAATAAGTTCACACCAAATCGTTTATGATAACACCTCACTACACTATTATCGAATGTATCAGTTAAATGTTGATTGTTGAATGTAAATAAAATAAACATTAACCTCACATCTTCACATAACTTTTGACAGTTGAGAACTGTCGTTACGATTTGCTGTGTTGTCAACGCTCGTTCTTCATCAAAAGGATGGTTTGTTCAGAAAATTTGAAAGTTACAAGTACAATAAAAAATAGCTAATATGCGGATTTTTATCTATGAGGTGATCAAGTGACAATGTATTGATTATTTCTCAACGGCTTATATTATGCTAGAAGTTATATTTTTAAGGAGAACGGTATTGCCTGTTTCGGAACGTGGATTATGGTGGGAGATATTTCCGATGAACGTGACGTCAGCGGCACATTTTCAAATGTGATATTTTTTTAAAATGAAAGAAAAATAATGGAACTTTTTGTTAAATGGACTTTTCAGACTAACAACTATCGATTTAAACGAGTTTTGTAATTTATTTTCCGTAAATGTAAAGGTCCATTCTCACCTTTGTTTTCGGATTATTATTAAAATAATTAAGAATTCGTTCAGAATAATTTCGTCTTTGTCTTTGTACAGTTTTACCATTCTTCAGAATATGTTTACAAACAGCTCCATATATACTGATTGAAAATTTTGTTTACTCGGCCAACTGTAGCTTTACTTTACTATATTGAAAATTTTACATAGTTCCCTTTCGGATCTATTGTTGTTACCACGAAGTCTTACTATTTCAATTTTCTCCTGCAAAGTCAAATTATCAGCCATACTTCATTAGTGTAGGTACTTGAGGAGTTATAAACTGCACTATTAACACTGACAAATTTAAACGATATTTTGAAGAAGATTCTGATGATTTATATGACGACTATTCGAAATATTGTGATGAAGTAATTTAAGTTTTACTTATGCTATATTTCTGTTGAAAAAAAACAATTTTACATGAAATTTTGGTCACACACATTTGAAAGCATCACAAATCCAGTGGCATCGTCGATTTTTGTTTAAAAAAATCGCTAGTTTGTATTTTGGTTTTGACTTTGAAATTTTTATTTGGAATTTATGGCACTCAACTAGAACTATTGATACTCTATCTGTTGAAAAAAAATACTCTTGAATTGGATAATAAACAACAGTTTTAGAGAGGTTTCAAATGCTTTCAAATGGATCACTCTAAAATTTAGATAAAGCTTCTTCTCGGTAATTGATGAATTGCCGAATACTCCAATTGAAGTTTTGGCAGAGGCAATCAATATTCCCTTTAATAGAGGATCATTATTCCCTCGTGTTAAAAAATAGCCATAATCATTCCAATAGGTATATAAAGGAGGCGGCAGATCATGATTTTCCCGCTAATTTCAGACCGACTCTATCAAAAATCTTCGAAAAACTGGTAAAAACAGATTAACATCCTGCTTTACTGAGAAACTCGCTTACTTCTCTGGAACAGTGCAGAATACATTTGTCAATTTGTTTCTATTTTATAGATAGTTCCGTGACCGGTGCAATTTCATCGAGATTATCCCGATGAGTTCAATCTCACATCATTTCGTCGTCACTTTGGAGACTTGACGAAAGTATCTTTCTTAGGAGCCCTTATTTCAACGAACGTCTTTTGAACGTATTGCCTAGAGCCCTAGGCAGAAAACTTTAAAAAATTCAAGAAAATTTCAGAGTTTAGGTGTATCTTTTAAGTATATCTTATTTCTCTTTAAACAATGATATGGCTCATCTTGTAACGCAAAGCTTGCCTGATACTTTTAAAGCACAGTAGCCAATACTTCTCCAACAACATGTAGACAAAAGTTTATTTTTTTCAGTAAAATGTTTTTTACATTTCAGTTGACTGATCCTGAACCTGGAAGCTTCAAACCTTGGAATGTCGAGGTATAAGTAGAAGATATGGGAGAACTGAGCTGACACAAATAATCTCCTGAACATTCGTCAAGATTAATGGAGATCATAATATGTCTATTACATATACTATTATCTTAAGAGTATTAACAAAAGTGACCATGCGTGATATTATCATATTTTAACTTTACTTCCATATTATTATATGCTTATTTGTTTTTCATGCGTTCAAACAACCTTTGTTCATTACCTTTTATTTATTCATCAACGAAGAGATATCGAGGAACAATTGTGTATGAAAATGGTTATTTGTCCTCATTTGGTTTCTCATATTGAGTAAACAATTTATGATTTATGTAAATATATTATTGAACAAAACTGCTGAAATGTATCAGAAAGAATATATTATTCAACATATATTATATGACTTTGATAATAAGGCACAGTACATACGTTTTAAAAAAACGCTTGTTTTTATGTTTAACCATTTTTATCAATCTAACAATTTATAAAAGGCTATAAAACCGATTCCAATATAATTACTGTGACATCTCCTTACTCTCAAGTTTCATCTCTTGTGATAGAATAATATTCTCACACTCAACTCACACTGGTTAGCAATAATAACATTAGCCTTGACGCAGTTGATTGTCATCGTAGTGGCAAAATTTGAGTAAGTGTCAAAATTATTGCTGTCCTATCTTTGATCGTGGAGAAAATATAGTATGCTACTCGGTTAGAATGAAAAATCGTTATGCTCGTGGTTCCTCACGCTCGCTTTCGGCTCGCGCTCGGAACTTTCCACTCGCATCGAATTTTCATTCTAAAACCTTGTTACCAGAATATACTATTCTTGAATCGAAGAACATTTCATGATACGATCATATCACAGCATAATTGTTACTTATGCTGTGATAGTATAACGGATTTTTTTAATATCTGGAAGGTGCATTTCCTGAAGTACTAATGTCACACATGTTGACTTCCGGTTCTTGTTCAGAGAAACGAAAATGCATAAATAGGTACCTTAACCAAAAATATTGTCAAATTTGCACCAGCCCACCAAACTGAAAACTGATATAAATTGTGAATGACTCCTTGCATAACTGATTTCCCACATACCATATTTTTATTGTAGACATTCCTTAAATTTACAATGAAAATAAATCAATATTGTTATAGGTATTCAAAAATAAATAAATATTTTGGAACCTTTGGTGTGAATATACAATTCAAGAAGTAGATAATACCAAAACTAGGTCACAATCACAGTCGAGGCGCGTTTCTTTCACAAAGTTAACATCTTCGAGTTAAAAGCTTTTAGCTCCTGAAGATGCTAAGTTTGTTGGCGAAACGCGCGTCGAGTGTGATTGTGACGGTAGTTTCGATGTTTGGATACTTTCTATTTCTTGGAATATTGCTATAAGCTCATTCTCAGCTCTCACAGCAATTCTCAATTAATTCACATGAGATTTTCAGTAATTTTTTGTAGGCTTTCATAGAAGTTGACCATATAATTTCACAAGTTTTCATATAATTTCCAGTAAACTTCCTGGTCACTTCAGTTATACTCATATTGAATTGTCTGTAAACTCGCAAAAGACAAGTTTACTTTTGTAAGTTAACGTAGGGTCACTGAATCTAGAAGGCCGTGCCAAGGACGGCACGACCTTCTAGATTCAGTGACCCTAAGCACAGAATAAGGAAGGTATTCTGTGCCCTAAGTTAACGGAGAGGAAGATGCCATCTCTGAGAAAACTTGCTGGCAGTTAACTGTAAAATTTACACTCGCATTTGATATTGTTTAGTGGGTAGGAGGTAATGGGGGGAGTGCCAGACTGGTTTCTGCCAAATTAATTGTCTCTCAACTTTTCCAAATCAAGTAACGTTTTGTTTAGATTATACAGGGTGTTTCAAAATTCAGGATCAAGATTTAAGAGACGTATTTAAAAATAAATAAGACTTTTCGTTGAAGATCTGCAGAGCGTTAAAGTTTCAAGATTTTTTTTCTTCATAGCTCTTTGGAGCAATAACTCTTGTCTATGCTTTGGAGATCAAATTTGAAACATAGAGGTTACGAGAAGTGAACAAATCCGAACCTTGGGTCACAAGTCACAAGTTCAAAGTAAATAATGGAAAGTCCAATCTCATTACGAGTGAAAACGGAAATACCCGACACTGTCTATTCTTAGCATGATCCAGGACACCATGATAATAAATGTTAAGATTTAACTTATACAACAGTATTCAACATCTGTTTCTTCTACAGAATAAAACACTTTAACTCTTGAAAAGGTTCAATTTTCATTATATTTTTTACTGAACTGAACTGACGTTACCGTCGTTTCCTAGTCATTTCCCTGCGCGCATGTGTGCGCCTATCAGAGAAAACGTCAGCCAGTATTACCCAAGAAGTATTTATTACCCAAGAAGTTAGGAGTTTATTCTTCTTGAGTATTACCATCATGACATTACATAGCATTACCAACATGACATATCAATAAATATCAGACGTGCAGGATTCAAGAGAAGGGCAGAAAAGGCATCTCTCTATCTTTTAATGCTCGAAGGACTTTTCCGTGTTTCCGAAAAGCTATTCATTGTAAAATCAGCTAGGAGAAACATTTATATGTCTCCAGCGACACTTCATTCGATCAAAGTCAAATGAGACGTAAAAAAGTTATTTAAGGCTCGTTCATACCCTTGCGAATATTTGCAATTCGGCTCATACGGTGAAAATTTTACGGTGAATGATGAATCATCAAGTAATTTTTAGGAAAAGCCGTAATATCTTACCTCAAATACTGAAAAATTACATGTTATCATTCGTTATTCATTGCATTTTTTGCTGTATAAAGTCTACTTCATACCCTCGCAAATTTCGCAATTTTTCTGAGAATAAAATGGCTGCATCAACGATTGGTGCGGCATGACTAGCAGCCATTTTATTCGCAGAAAAATCACGAAATTCGCGAGTGTACGAGAAAGTGTAAATTACAAACATGAGAGTTTGTAAAAACGTTTTTCTTTTCAAGATTTAATGCAATTCTCCACTGCTCTCGCGTTCTTTCATTCCGGGGGAAACTGAAATATAAATTACCTTATTTCATTGGAACTAACAGGGCTGCACCATAAACACATACGTACAATCTTGAAAACCTACCAGAATGTCCAGAATAAGTGAACTGCTTTTCTAACGGGCATATAAACTGCACTACTTAATACATACAGATGAAGAATCGCGGAAAAATGCGAATATTTGGAAGGGTATGAATGAGCCTTTATGATTTAAGTAAGCAACGTTCTAAAGTTTGTGATTGGACTCAAATTAAATTGTCGCTGGCGTTAAACGAAATTATTTGAATACATCTTTTATACACTTGAAAGATTTGGCACTTCTAGCTTCAAGGCCTTCTACCAGATGGCGACACTTTTTCGAAAACAGTGATGTGGCCTAAGATTTGATTGTCAGTTTGACAAAAATGTATAGTTTTAAGTTAATATATTTTGTTATATTTTTGTTGAATCTATGTAGAACAAGAAGTGAAATATCGGACAAGAGATTATGTATCGATAAGGACTGTAGCGGTAAAAATTTATCATACTTTTATAACCCATTTCCATCACAATATTGTTTTGTATTTCAGAACCTATATCTACAGCGAAGACTCTCTTGAGGTACAGTAGTCCTGACCCTAGGATACTTTCTTTCCAGTCAAATGTAGATATTAGGATTCTAAGTAAAGAGGCTGGTTCTCTAACAACATTGTGGGGAGCAGAAATAAATGGCAAAAGAGGCTATATACCCAGTAAATATGTACGAGAATTCAAAATTCATGGAAAACCAACATTAATTGTTGATACAGAACTCAACCAGTCAGTAAAAGAATTGACTCCTAATAAGATTAAAGAAGTCACTCCTAATGAAGTGAAAGAAGTTGCTCCTGATGAAGTGAAAGAAGTTGCTCCTGATGAAGTGAAAAAAAATACTCCTGATGAAGTGAATGAAGTCGCTCCTAATAAAGTGACAGAAGTTGTTCCTGATGTAGTGAAAGGAATCACTCCGGATAAAGTGAAAAAGGTTGCTCCCAATAATGTGAAAGAAGTTGCTCCCGATAAAGTGAAAGAATTGTTTGAAATTGTTGATGGTACAACCATATTCATTGATTCTCCAAATTCTATTAACCCTAGTTCTACTCAGACTCCTGTTCCTACAACTACAATTCCAGCTGGGACCACAGAAAACACAGAATCAGCTTCTGGTGAGCACATGATTTTTGTTCTGATTTCATTATTTGACAACAAACTCCAATGAAGTGGGCAAAGTTCAAAATTATATAATTTTTCAATCTAATTTGTTATTATTGGATCTTCAATTGTAAATGTTCTTATCAAATCTGAGAATTAAATCAAATTTTCCAGCTGAGCAATGAACACCTCTTGGAATCTTTGTCAGCTGCCCTGAGATTTCAAAAAATGTTTTTTATTATAACTTCGAAGTTTTTGAAGATTTGGACTGGCAGTAAAAGGTTCTAATTGTTTTGTGCATAATAATGATAATCGCCTACTCTTACCTTTTCAAGTTCTTCCTTTGGGAGTTTTTATCTAAGGGTTTACATTTTCAAAGTGGAATATCAGGCAAATATCTGACATAAAAAACTACTGCCCTGGGTAATAACAAGATGGACATTGAACTACTTTTGAGAGGGAGCTGCATCTAACTTATGTAAGTCATGGCTTTCACTTATGGGAAAGGTGTCACGTGTCAAATACTGAACTTATGTTTCACTTGACTCAGACACAATGTTATTCTGTCTCTGATGAGAGGCAACAAACTGGTCTATAGGTGGTTTCCCATTGCATTCAGCATTCAGCCTAATCTCTTCTTTTTGATTAGAAGAAGCACTTACAATTAAGTTTGTGAAGAACAAGCAGAAGTATCTGTCAGATGTAGTTCAATGTCCATTGTGGTATTAGCCAAAGAAGTAGTTGTTTTCAGTCAGATTTTGTCTCATATTTCAATTCATTGAAATGATTGGGGAGAACAGTATTTTGAAATTGTCAAAAAATTTCCATTTTGTAGTCTTCATCAATTGTTTAATATTTTTTCTGTTTTGTGTCATCCTTCATAGACTGGTCACAATTTGGCAATAAGACGTTTATCTTCAATAGTAAAGTAAATTTTTGATTGATTGATCTAAATTCTCAATCTTTACTCCACTTTGTCACATCAGATAGTTTAGTATTATTAAATATTACACTATCAATTTCGTCTTTTAAAATGTGTACTAGTGTTAAATACGTTTGTGTTCTTAAACTTAACATTCATATTTTGAAAATTAGTTATAATTTTTATCACATATTGATTTGTGCTTTTTTGTTATAGTAGTAAAGGAATGAATGTAGCTTTTATCAGAAGTAGCTTCAGCTTTCAAATATATGCCTCATCTTCAATTTTGTCCCAGATGTTATATAAAATGCGAGTAGCAGAAATTAAGTTACATATATCTCTGTGGCTTGCACTGAATATTTTCCATGAAGCACACACTTTAAAGTATGCAACTTTTTATCTTCTTTTTAATTGTGATGAATAAAGATGATTACTACAATTCATTACGCAGTTTCAGGTGATGTTAAAGCCTCAAACAACAATATTCTTTCATCATTTTCGAACTGGATTAGTGATATTGATGATGATGAATCAGATGATGAGGAAAATCTTGATGAAGATGATGATGATGGGGAGGATGATGAGTCTTATGAAGAAAATGCTGATGATGAAGAATCAGAAGAGCTGGAAAAAGATCCTTCATCTGAGCCAATATCAGATCCAGGCAGTCAGTTGAATCTTGAAACTGTTCAGCCAGCTGTACAGAAAAGCCTTGATGGGGAAGTATCTACAAATGAATCTTCAAATGATGATTTGAAGAAAACCCAAACAGTTGAAGAAACCAAAAATAATGCAGAAATAAAAATGGAAAATCCCCCCAAAAAAAATATTGAAAACGAGGTACCATCACAACAGAAGCAACATTTTGAAACCACTACTGAGCCATATGTTGAGGTGACTGAAAATCCTGTTGTGGCAACATTGTCAGAAAATGTGAAATCTCAGGACAACTCAGAAAAGACATTGGATATACCACCAATAATCTCTCCATCTGCAGGTGATAGTGGTGTAAGTCAAACTCCAGCTGATATCACTGATACTCAAGGAGCAAACACACAAGACACTATCAACTCAGAAATGACATTGGATATACCACCAATAATCTCTCCATCTGCAGGTGATAGTGGTGTAAGTCAAACTCCAGCTGATAGCACTGATACTCAAGGAGCAAACCCACAAGACACTCTTGTTAAGGAAGATGCAACAACAGAAAATTCCAAGTCGCATTTAGAAATTAAAGAAAATGAGAGTCATGACACTGTGAGTGTTAAAGACAATATTGAAACAATATCAGGAGTGAGCTCCAGTAATGTGAGTACTATTGATTTGATAGAAAAAAAACAGGTTAATGATCCATTAGGTGAAATTTCACCAAATTTGATAGAATTAAATGAAAATCGGAGTTCTGACCTGGATTTATCTCCTGAAATAAATTCATCTCACAAAGACACCTTTTCTGATGGCTTTCAAAATTCAACTTCAAGAGAAACTGTTATGAACAATGTAAATTTAGTAAGTGCTCATCAAAACCTGGATGAAAACACAGCAGATAATTCTCAAGCAGAAACAGATAATGAAAGTGTCTCAATTTCAACAGACAAACAAAGTCCTGATGATGATTCTCTATCAAAAAAATTGCAATATCCAGCCTCAGAAGAAGCTGCAGGACAAAATGAAGTAGATACTAAACCAAATATTCATAAAGAGAATTCATCAGAAAATTTCGAAAGTGGGGTTGGAAACATTACATCAGAAGAAAATTTTTCTCAAGAAATTCAGACTGACAATGTTGGGCAAGTTACCGAAGAAAGTGTTAGTCAACCAAAAGAGGGCACTGAAACAGATTATTTCGACACAACAACAGCAGCATCTAATGAACTTTCCAAGGACAATATTAACGAAGAAAAGTTCACAGCTGATAGTTCGGTTGACAATATTAACAAAGGAATGATTTCTGCAGAGCAGTACAAAGATGAAAACATTATTGAAGAGAGTAAGGAAACATTTTCTGAAACCTTTTTGGTTGAGGAACAAAAAGGTGAACAGATTCATGTAGATGAGGAAATAACTGAGGAAAGGGGTGGTATATTTTCCAACAATCTATCATCATTCAAAAATATTGATGAAGTTGAAACAAAATCAGACCATGCTTCATCTCCTGCAAGGATTGGGGAGCAACTTTTGTTAGATTCTCGGAAATCAAATCATGGTGAAGAGTCTAAGCATGTAGCTACAGATTATTGTGATGCTGGCATAGAAAATTGTAATCGAGTTGTTGGCAATAGTCTAGAGGATAAGATGAAACTGAGCTTCAACTATGATTTATTTTTGTATCTTTTCGCTACTGCTGTATCTTGCATAATATTTATATTCATGTATTTGGCGATGGACAACAGTAAGAGAATAACTCCTTTGATTTCAAAAATCAATACATTGGAAAAAGAACTGCTTGTTCTTTTGAAAGAGAATGACTTGCTTAAGGAAAGGGAATTGAATTATCCCATTGATAATGAAAATGGAATTGTTCAGACCAATCTTCAAGCGGAACAAATGGCACAGTTGGAACAAACTGCTCAATCTCTCATGATGACAGTTGCAGATCTTCAGAAAGAATTGGAAAATAAAGAAGCACTGGAAGAGCAAATTGATAGTTTGGAAAAGGAGCTGGAAACTTCAACAGAAGTTGGAATGGAACTCAATCGGATCATAGCTGAAATGTTGGATAACACAAATGGAAGTGAAATAATGAAAGAGAATGTTGAGCAATTCCAGAGGCAGCTAATGGAACAAAAAAGTACCATTGCTAGTGTCAACAAGGCTTTGACTATCAAGGAATCTGAAAATTTACAATTAATTGCAGAATTAGAAATCAGTAAAAAAACAGCACATGAATTACAGAAGCAGTTGGATGAAAGGGTTGAACAAGTTCTGAAAATTGAAAAAGAAAAAGACCAACAGCAGAAGTCGCTGCAAGATGAACTGGTAGCTTATCAACAAAAGTACAATGAAAGCGTAGTCAAAAGTGAAATTTCAAACAATGAAATGCAGGTGAGGCAAAGTTTTGTTTATTTTCGTCATTAATATCTGACAAGAAATACATCGATCAATATTGATTGAGCTATTTCATTTAGTTGTTGATCATTATTTATTTTGAATGACCTATTTTGTTTGTTTTTTGTTTTGGTGATTGATATGAGTGCATAAACAATATAATGACTCATGCAGAACCAATAAAATAGATAACTATTCAAATATTGCTCCTATGGTAACCTCCATCAAGTCTGCACCATTTGTAATATAAATTCATATTTTTTTATTCTTGTTGGAAATATCATGATGAGATGAAAAGACATTAAATTAAGTCAAGAATTAAGTCTGTTTTTTTAATTCGCATATTTTCGTTATATTTTTTTAAATTTTGTCGATATCGCGCACCTGGGTTTCTGAGACTTATCTGCAATGGTTGACTTATGTCAATTTATGTGTCAAAATAGCGTCGTGCATAGACCCACAGGACAGTTCATAACTTCAGAATAATTCAACAAAAAATAACAAAAATGGAGGGTTGTTATTTCAAAAACAGAACTTAGTATTTCATTTGCTATTTTATTAGGTTGCTTGACGAAACTTCGATCGATGACGTCGCAGCGTCGCCATATTGATTTTATAAAAAATGCCTCATGGGCCGCCATTTTAAAAACAAATGTCCTCTTGTGATATGTCATTGAAAAGGAATTTTTTTGCTCTATTGAATGGCGTAAAAATATCTACAGGGTTTTATTTAAAATTCTCGACCTATGTCTATTTCCGGTGAAACCGGAAGTAATATTCAATTTCTTTTTATGGATAATATGGGTTTTTAGGATTCTATATCTTCGACCCAAATGAATGACGCTCTGGCCAATGCTTTCGTTGTCACTCAGTATAGGCCAAGATATTGTTTACTCTGTTCTTCTGAGTTCATACCCCTCTGATAGATATAGTCATTAATGTCTTGAGATCACCTAATTTCAACTTTCTAATTCAGCAGCAACTTGAAAAATGCCTAATACATAAATCACCCTGTATGTCTTTATTTTGAATTCATTTATTTCATCTAGGCTTTAAGAAGTCAGCTTTCTGATGCTGAGAGGCAAGCGGCATTAAGAGTGAAAGAATACAACTTATTGAAAGACAGTCTGAGTAATTTAAAATGCATAAAGAATGACAGAGGTGCGTTAGAACTACTACTGGAATCAACACCAAAAAAGGCAGAATTTGAACAACTCAAATTGGAAAATGAAAGATTTGTCACTCAATTGAAACAGGAACAAACAGCAAAAATTGCATATGAAAATAAATGCCAAGCTGTTGTAGAAGAGAACAATTTACTTCTGAGGAAATATCAGGAAGTTGATAGAGAAAAAGTTGAAGTCAACATGAAACTGGAAGTTTTGACTAACTATTTTAAAAAGAAGGAAGAAGAATTGCAAGGGTGAGTTTAAATTTCATAATGGTTTCATAATAAGATTCGTACATTACATAGGAACGAAAGAGAGAGAGAAATATCAATATAAAGTAGCAGCTTACAATTGTATGATATGTAGATTAGTTAGCATTCGTTTCAGAACATCGAATTTTCATACAGAATTAAAAATTATCATACAAATTGTGGTTAAATATCATCGAAAGTAGAATTTTGCAATTCATCTTTAGAAAAATGTCAAAAAAATTGTAGGCTTGTCGAATAATAAATATATTTTGCAGTGAAATTCTGAAATACAAATCAATTTGGAATGCTAAAGAAGGTGAGGCCACATCCACTTCTGAACGAATCAGACTTTTGCAAGAAGAAATCGAAAATTATAAGTGAGTGTCTTAACAAAAAAAAATACTGCAATGATATTCTGGATAATGCAAGGAACTGGTAACATAACAAAAAAAAAATTTCAGATCTCAAAACGAAACATTAAAACAAGAAATAATCTCACAGGAGATCGAATTGAAAAGTCAAATATCGATATTGGAAAAGAAGGTTCACGAAAACTGGGTTACTGCCAGGCAAACTGAAAGAAAACTGGAAGATGCCAGACAGGAAGCTGCACAGTTGAGGAATCGATTAACCTTGAGGGAAAGAGCTATAAATGAAGAAAGGGTACAAAACAGTGAGTATCTATCTCAGTTTTTGGTTAAGAAATTTTTTTCTGACAAGGGTTGCCATTACTATTTGTATGCATGGAGGATGATGAAACGGATAAATATTTGGCAATATGACGCCAGAAAACCTGGTAAATTGTTCTCTCAATACATTCCTCAATTTCGGTAACAGATTGGATATACTGGGAGAAATATAATCATAGGGTGAGCCACAATAGGCCATTGGCCGCAGTGGAGGGCCTGATATTCATTCATGTTAAAACCTAACCTAACTATTTGTATAATTGCCAACAGCTCACACTGGCAAATTTCTATGAATATATTTTATTCTATTTTGAAGGAAATTTTAACATTTTTTTATGACAAGTCGGATACATTTTTCTTTGAGGCAATTCTCAGTAGCGGAGCGTTTTTTATTTTGGGGGGGGGGGGGTCCCGCAAACTCACTGAAATCAGATATCAGCAGTGATCATCAGTGTAAACAGATAATCTCACGATGAACAACAGAACATAGGAGAGAATCATTATGTCATTGTACACAGTAGACAATAATGGCTCATTGCCAGACAATATAATCAATTACTTTAATATTTTTACTCTACCTATGTTCCGTGCGTGGTGAGAATTACTGGATACATTCTATATTACATACAGTACTTCTCACAACACTGCGAACAAATATCAGAGCAATTAAAAACTGTCCGGTTATAAACTAATATCGTACGAATTGAATTTTTCGGTGACAATCTCTCGTCAAACGTCAAGTTCAAGATATTACTGTAGTCATTCATTAAGCAGGATCTTGGCAATAGTAAATTGACCTTATAAATTCTCTCCTATGTTCGCAGTGTTGTAAGATGATCTGTATATCTAAAACACACATTAAAATAAAATATCACAGCTGCGGCTGGCAGTGATACATTTTATTCTTGGTCAGTCCAGTTATTAAATAAGTAATATTTTGAGTAAATCGTTTCCCATATTCTGAATATGTATATTCCACCATATCATCAATCAACTCTGCTCTACTAACAATTTCACTTACAGTAATAGTAATAATACACCAACATATCTTCATTGATTAGGTATTGAACATTGTAATAATGTGCGCGTTTTAACGCTTTATAGATATATTTACGAAATCTCAACGGTTAGGTAATCATTTTTTTGTTCATATATATTATTATCTATTATACATATTTAATTCTAAGTACTCTTTTTACGTTACAACCCAAAAATATATGTCAATATTTCATATTGTTTCAAAATAAATTTTTGAAATGTCAAGAGGTAGTCAATACAAATATGAAATGAAATTATGTAATTTCAGTTTATATAAAGTGTACAATTGATACCAAAGTAAAACAATGTTTTTAATTGGAATCACTTAATTCCTCGTCAGATGATTTCAATATTTATTGAAATTCATTTATATTTTATCCACCTCAGGCTCTTTTAAAAATTGAAGAACTTCAGTAGGGTATTGTTTTAACTTTTTAGACCCCATTTGTTTCATATTAGTAATGTAGGGACCTAAAGACATCAAAAGATTATGAAAAATGTCCTCCATGTTCTGTTCTCTTGCAAACTTTCCCTATATGAAAAGGGAATCATTCTCAATTGAAAATTGAAACAAACATGACTCCACTGGAAATTAAAAGAAAACTTTGTTATATCTAACAGAAAACAACTACTTCCCCGGCTAAAGCCACGCTGGACATTGAACAACATCTGATAGTTATTGTGAAAAGTCCCTATAAATATAACTTGTAAGAAAAAATCCTAAAGTGAAAATTTTCATTTTAATTCAGATAGTTGAAACGAAATTAAACAATTTTTTGTAATTTCTAACAGAAAACAACTACACCGGCTTTATACCTTATGATTTTGACCACCATTTCTTGTAAATTTGCCTGGGTACGCTTGCTGAATAACAACAATTTTTGTGGATGATACCAGGATTTCAGGTGCTGATGCTGGGTCCTTGATGATTTACTGTTTATTTATCCATTTTTCATTATCAATAGGTGGCGCATTCACACTTCAGATCATACTGATATAAAAAGTATTTATGATTATTCATTGAGTATTATTATTATTATTCATTCATTATTACCTCATGTTTGGACTATGAAATTATTAATTACAGAGGAATTTTACTGACATGTGTACTACCTAAGAGATCATTACAAATTTTTTATTTTGTGTCTGATTTTACTTTTGTATGCATTGCTCCTGATGATTTTCTGCAATCTAGGCGAATCCATATTTTTTATTTCTATTTGTTTTCCAGGATTGCAATCCCCACTTGATCAGAATGGAGACTTGGCATTACCTCCACATCCCATCGAGTCAGCAGTTTCACCATTATTGTATGGTGGAAGGGACCACATCACAAAGTCACCCCCACTACCGACACTGCCTCCACACTTCCTACCTCCTCCTCCTGGTGCCCCATTCATGCCACCTCCTTTGCCAGGTATGCCGTTCATGCCACCCCCACCGACTATGTTCCCCGGCGATCACAGACCTCCTCCATTAGGTAGAATGTCTTCCCCTCCTCCACTGAACTCGAGGTATTCCCCTGACACCTCAGCATTCTCACCCTACGATAGAAATAGCCCCTCACCTCCATACGATTCTGAATATGGAGCATCACCACCACCACCTATGAGGAGGTACAGCCCCTATGATAGAGAAGATAGGAGAGATTATAAAAGACCACATGTTATATCTAACGGGAGAAATCTTAGAGGTGAATAGTTTTATTAAATTTTTTATTTATTTTTTGTTTCATTTAATTTTTTTTAGGGTCGAAGATGAGTTCTGGATCAGAGCGTTCAAACGATTCAATAGATAAAGTAAATCAAAAACATTAAAAAATGGTGTAGCATTTCAGCCGTTGCTTTCATAACAAAAAAGTAATTTTGTCATTTATACATCTACTTGAGATGGAGTGATAGATGGTGAGCTGAGGTATCATTTTTACATCTTCAAAATGCTTTACTGATGATATATTTTGTTTTGTTATTGAATCAAAAAGTCAAAGTTTGTTATGTTGTCTGTTTTATGAAAATATATTTTTGAAGACAACCAAGTCATAAACACATTTTATTTGTTTGACAAACTATCATTGAATTGGCTAGTCATAATGATATTTAGCCATTTAAAAGTGCATGTTTTGTGCTAAAGAGTTGTATTCTGTTGGTTTGATCCCAACTTCGCCTTCTACTAGTCTACAAGTATCAAGATTTTGTTCCATCTACTGATAATTCGGAGAATAATCTAATTTCTGTGATTTTTTATGAATTTTTACTACATTTATCTCCAAAATATTGTAATGCCTAACATTATTTTTTGTTGGCCATTAGATATCTGTTGATATACATGTGTATAAAGTGCCGTGAAAATAAAATGTATTGGATTCTCAGCTGTTTTTCTGACTTTGCTTTGAGAAAGCCACCATTGCTTTAGGCCAATCAATGACAAAAATACTAGAAGAAAACTGACTGTGCCATCATATGGAACACAATGTGTAGTTATATTCTGTTATGTTTTGAACTAATACAAAAAATCTGTTTTTTTGTACCTTTTTGCTTATAAAAAGAAAACTTATACAACAAACTCATTACTCTGAATTGAAGAATTGTAGTGAATTGAAATACGACCAAAAGAGTTGGTACGACCCGATCAGATCAAATCTTTGGTTCCGGAAAAACCGTAAATTTTTACGTTTTTTGTCTAATCTATAACTTTGTATAAAAGTAGTGAAGTATGTTTTTTATGTGTGCACAGAACAGGCGCTGTCTTCATTAGATTCAGCATAACTGCAATTTGAATTTTCTTATGCACTATCTTGCAGCTTGCTAGAATGCGCAAAATTAGATTAAAATTTTTCAAACAAATTTGAAAATAGAAGGATAATACTCAAAAACGATATTCTAATCTTGAGCTACAATGCCGAGAAACGGCATTGAGTTTTGAAAAGGCGCCACAGACGATACAAAGCCCACTTGAAATCTTTTATCCCCTTTGAACTTCATTGTTCATTCTTCCCATTCTTCTGATCGATTTGCCACACCATAAAGTGATTCTATTAAGATTCTTGTGTTTTCTAGAAGTTCTCTCAAACTATTCGAATTTTCTAGTTCTTCTTCAAGTACATCTTTCAAAATTTTCAAGTCTTCCGAATTTTCTAGAAGTTTATCTTCCATACTCCTTGAATTTTTGTTTGAAAGTGGTAGACAATGTTTCACTTTGAGTAAGGTTATTCTGGACTTTCATTGTCTAAAAAAGAACAAAGAAAATCCAATTCTCTGCAATTTTATTCACGACGTTTCAACTTAAAATCTGCAGTCGTTATCAAGTGTAAAATTGCGACACTCTCAAGGGTACTTCTTATATATGATATGGCTAATTTTGTGTCATTAGCCTAGGGGTAATTTGCCAGTGCTCATGTGAGCTTGTTAATTACAGTGCCGGGCCCCTCCGGTACAGCATTGTTAATTCTTATCGCAATTTCAATTGATCCATGCCACTAATTAAGGGTTTCTACACATTACGGATTTCTATAATAATAACCAGGCGGGCAATGGTTCTCAAAATATGGTTGAGTTTTTCTAATTATTATTTTTCATCATAACATTGCATTATAGTTGTACACCCGTCATTTATTTATTTATTTCATTTATTTATATATACTTCCGTGACAAATGAACATTCGTATGGAAGAAGTCAGTTTACAAAAAAAATCTTACAAGTATACACATGTATCACATAAATCTATGGTATAAAATACCTACGCAGATATACAATATTTCTTAGTGTAGGTATAAAATCAACAGTGGCACAACAAACATACTAAAATTGTTTAATATTAGTTAAAAGAAAAATCGAAAAATTCTTCAATACTATAAAAAACGTTTTCTATTAGGATCGTTTTCATTTTTCGTTTGAATTTATTGATATTTGTCTCGGTTCTCAAGGATAATGATAAATGGTTATAAAATTTAAGTGGTAGGATATAAGAGCTACAAGCAGTTTGCGTTAATCTGACGGTGGGTATGAATAGATCATTTGCCTGCCTTGTGACATATTTATTTACTTCACGGCATTTTGGAAGTTCTGAATAATGTTTGTGGACAAATAGGAGGCACGAGAGAATAAAAATCGAATATACAGTGGGGATACCCAAGTTTTTGAAAAGTTCTTTTCAAGATTGTGTTGATTTTGAAAAAGTGATGCATCTGATAATTTTTTTTTGCTGAATGAATATTTCTTGTAGTTTGCAGGAGTTACCCCAGCATAATATACCGTAGCTCAGTGTTGAGTGTACCATGGAGAAGTAATAGGACTTTAATATTGTGATATGTACCGATTTTCTAAGTTGGAAAAGCGCGTAGGTGCGCGAAGTTTGCGTTTCACTGCATTGATCTGTTCCGTCCACGTCAGTTTGGTGTCTAAGTGAAGCCCTAAGAATTTAGCACATGATACTTGTTTTATGATTTCATTATTCATTGATAATTCGAGATTTTCATTATGTTTTTTATTGGTAGAGAATAGCATTAGTTGAGTCTTTGTGGTGTTTAGGATAAGGCCGTTTTGTTGAGACCAGGTTGTAAGTGACGTATTGCATGAGTTGAGTTGTGTTCTCAAGTAGTCGCGGTTTTTGGAATTCACCGCTATAGAAAAGTCGTCTGCATACAGGATCGAAAGGTTAGAGTCAGCATTGTTTATCAAGTCATTGATAAAAATTATAAACAGCAGTGGGCCGAGGATGCTTCCTTGCGGGACTCCAACTGTTGTGTGCTGGAGCTCCGAGGGAATCCTCCCCAAAGATACATACTACTGCCTATTTGAGAGGTAGGATTTAATCCATTCGAGGGGTTTGCCTCTTACCCCATATCGTTTCAATTTATCAAGAAGGAGTTGGTGGTTTATAGTATCGAATGCTTGACTAAAGTCATAAAATATGGTTGCACATAGTTGTCTCTCATCAAGAGATTTTAGAATATGAATATACAAGTTGTTGATAGCATATTGGGTAGATCATCCCGTTCTGAAACCAAATTGGGAATTTGAAGGATTTTTTTTGTGTTGTTCCATAAAGTCGCTTAGGCGTTTGTAATACCCTTTTTCATAAATTTTAGAGAAGACCGAGAGCAGTGCTATGGGTCTGTAATTTGAGATTTTATGATTTGTCCCCTTTTTTATGAAAGGGAATTATCAGTGAAATTTATGAGAATACAAGACATACCATGTATATGGGTTAGTAATGCAGATGCCTGCGATTGACAAGACAGCTCATGGAAACTAAGTTGTAAATGCGTAAATTATTATCCAACCTAATCTGACCTGACTCACCTCACATAGGCAGAATAACCTTACAAAATTGTTAGGATATAAAGACCATGCTCATCCAAAATTCAACGAGCGCAGGCTAATCAGGCACCCGAATTGCAGCTTCTGACTTTTCGTTTTAGCAGCTTTTGATTGATGATTTTCTACGGCCATATTAATCGCCTACAGCTGTCATTGACATTTATAATGGTATATAGTAGATGTAGGCATCAAAATAAAAAAGATCACTGGAAGCCAGTAGGTATTGCATAAATTTAAAAAATATAAATTTTGAAACATGAAAAACCTGAAAGAAACGTCTGGGTTACGTTTCGAGTAACGTTTCAAAAAATCCACCATAATCATGGTAGAATTAAAATGATTCTGGATGATTTCATGTTTAGTGGGTATATTCATTTGAACGAACAATCTATATTCATTTATCAGTATCACACTTTATTAGCAATTTACTTACATATTATAATAATAATCGCAAGTCTTGAAAAAAAAAACAACGTCAAGATAATATTCTAACGAATTGATTCAACAGATATTGCCAAAGATTCATTATGCATTATATTGCAAATACCTATATCAGATTTGCAATTTTTTCGACAATGTAAACCTTACATTTTTTTATTGTCATCGTTTCTCCATTTCTAAGAAATTCACACAATGCAATATTGCAACATTTTGGGATAAAAAAACAAACAAAATTTTAATAATTGCAGTATTCCTGGCCTATAAAGATGAAATATGATATCCATTTGAAATATTTTGAAGTTTCAAACACAATGACGTTTCAGTCATTTCTGTCACTTCACTATAAAGCAAATTTATTCAGAAATTCTTTGTCAGATAAGAATTACGTTTTTTTATGAAGAATTGTAAGCGTTATGTAATGCATAAAAAATATTTTTGTTCTGGCAGAAACAATGACGACATGCATAGTAAGACTGCACATTCTGAAAAAAAGAAAAAATCCAAAAACCAAAATGGTAAGTGCTCCATAAAGGATAAGCTAACTCATCATTCCACTAAAGAAACTGAAATAAAGAGTAGAGATCGAAGAAGAAGAGACGGTCATCACCGAATCGGAAATCACGATAATGTGCAAAAAAGCCAACATATGCCAAAAGAAAAGCGCGAAAATGTTTCAAATTATTCTGAAAAGAAAAGTAGTAGATCAAAAAATAAGGCAGAAGCATGTTTTAAGGAACTTACGATAAACAACCCAAGAATAAAGCACGCTGAGAATTTGGAATACGTACGGTCTTCAGAAAATTTCAATCGAAGTCCTAAGGTGAAACCGGAGCATTTGCGCAGAGAAAAAACCATTCATGTGGAGAAAATGAGAAACATTTCTCAAAATAAGCCTGACTCATCTCGAAGTATGAAATTTATGAAAGATAAAAAACACGATGAGAAAGAAATTAAAAGGCACAGACACAAGTCAAGTAGTGAAAGGAAGTTAAACCGAAATGAATTAGGTGATAATGGCAAACAATTATTATACTGTCAAGTTGAAACAAATAGTCCCTTTCGAAATGTGGCAACAAATGATGTTTTGTCGAGTAATTCTCCTCTGAAGAGTCATAGAGAAAAAATTCACAAAGACGTGAAAAGTGCATATACAACCGGTGAAAATATTTCCCAAAAAAATGAAACTAAAAAATATAATATTCAGGGAGACATGATCAATGCTCATCTTCACCATAAGAAGAATAGACCAAAATGGATTGTTGGCAAAAAGCCATTTAAATATTCTGTACTTGAACCAAGTTCAAGCTCCGACCATAGGAAGAACAGAAGACACCTCAAGAAAGAGATAACCGATCAGAACGAATTTCGAATGAAGAAAAACAAAAAACAGTCTCCAGCTGAAAAAAACGCTAAAAACATTCCGGTAACACAACCACAATTTCGTGATAAAATAGAGGATGACATGAAAAGTTATTTTACCAGGATACAAAGTTTGATTGATAAAAAAATAGACGCCCTCCTTCAGAACTATAAAAGTAAAATAAAATTGAAAGAGGCTAGTGAAGAAGAAATTGTAGAACGCACAGCAAAAGAGGACGATAACGAGAAAAGGAATCATCGTCATCGTAGTGAATCAAGAAAAAAATTATCTCATAAATGCTCAGTAAAAGAAAGACACGAAGCTAAACTGAAGAGTGTAGATCGAATGGAAAAAAGATGCAATAGCCCAGTAGAACGAAATTATGATTTCGTTACAGCACCAACGCGGCAATATGACAATAAAAATCAATATGCAGTTTCCCCCCGCTTCAATTCTCCTTTTTGGAGAAACCATGACGAGATACCACGTCGTCCTTCCCCACAACCAAGAAATCAAGAAACTCATCCACAACGCTGCTCACCATTCATTAAAAGTAATGAAATTCCTCGACAGTGTTCACCAGCTAGTAAGAACAAAGAAAACCCTCAACGCCGTAACTCATCTGATCGCAGACATGTTAGGAGCCCCCAGCGTCACAATTCTCCAGTTGATAGAAGGTATGAACCATACCTTCGTCGCAGTTCATCGTCAGGTAGAAATATACCACAGCATCCGTATCCACCAATTAGAGGTAACCATGAAAAATCAGGATTGCCACCACATCATAACCACTTTCCAGGTGGGAATATCGAAACCTCTCGCCAGCATTATTCAACATTTGATGCAATTGTGGGTGTGACCCATTGTCACAACTCAGTCAAAGATGTGAAAGAGAAAAAGCATATAAGTTCAAAGAAGCTATCAAACTATTTATCAGCTTCTATCGTGTGTATGAAGGAACCTAATAAAAAGAACAACAATGTCAATAGATATATAGATCAGGAAGAATTGAAGGTGAGTGGCACCATTCTGCCAACAAAACATATTGAGAATAAAGTTGAAAAAATTAAACCACAAAAGGATAACCATTTTCGAGTCGAAGGAATAGAACCAGCAAAACTACTGGAATCCGAAAATAAAACACCGAAGAAAAGAGCAAGCCGCAACTTAGAATGCAAAACAGTATCGATAATTGGAATTCCATCCCAGATGAAGAAAAATTCATTTAGAAACTTTGAGTTCACGGAAGATTCTGTTGAAAGGAAAAAGAAAACGAAGCGTTTCAGGCTGTATTATCAGTACTCGAGAGACAACGACTATTTCTACGACAGTGGTAATTCATCAGAAGGTAAGAGTGTTATAAGTGATAGCTTGAGAGTAATTTCAGATGAATCTGAATGTCATATTGAATTGTGCAAAATAAAGAAGGAAATCAAGAAACAGAGTGGTCCCACTAAACATTCTTTGAAAACGCATCAAAAACCTTCAGTTCAAAGTTGTATCGTCTCAAAACGTGCGACAGAAGGAAACATCATCAATCGAGAATCAGGAAAATATAGACATAAGGCTTCAGTTGATTCAAAACTCATTAACATTATTGAAGAAAAAACTAGCGTGTCTTCTTTAGGAGAGCACAAGAAGTTGAATTTAGAAATAGACTGTAAATATTTCAAAGCTCTCCACAGTAGTAGTTCTGATTATGGTGTTAGATCAAAGAATAAATCTAATTTGCTTTTCCAAAATGAGAAAATTATTGTCGATGAGAGAAAAGAACAAGCAGTTCCCATCAAATACAAAAAGGTTTACAATGACTCCACCAAACCTAAAAGAAAGAAGGGCCTAGTAAATGACTTCACAAGAAAAGTGCACAACACTAAACAAAAACGTAAAGAACAAAAAATTAAATTAATCTCGAAATCTGACGTAGACATATCGTATAATTCTCTTACTGAAACAAGATCATCAACGGAAAGTAGTGCGTTACAAAAATATGCATCTCGAGAATATTCAAGAACGGCAAAAATGCTTGATGGTCCTAAGAGTCGCGATTGTTCTCTCAATGCAGCTAATGTAGAAGTCTACAATGAATCTCAAACGTCCCTGAATTTGTGGAAAGCGGATAAACAAAAGGATGAAATGAAAGAGTATCTACAAATTTTGCAACAGATTTATTTTGGAATTGGAACTGGACTCCCTCAAAATTATTCTTTAAAGGAAGTTTTCACTGATATTGATAAGTCAACTGGATTCGGCGAGGTTAAGGAAAAAAGTAGTATCAGCACCAAAAAAAACGAAGAAAAAAGCAGTAGTTTGCTACGTAAGATATACAATTTGATAGAAAATCAAAATCGTGAAAGATCTGATACAGCGAAAGATTTGAAAATCAATTTGAGAGAAGAAAAAGAGGTTCAGGCTGTTTGTAATAAGCAAGACGAAGAAATTAGTACAGAGGCTCAGACTGTTTGTAATACCCAAGACGAAGAAATTAGTACGAAGGATTTGCTGTCACTGTCTAATAATTTCGGAAACCAATATTCAGCTGAACGAATTGGAGGAATGAACAAAAACAAGTTTATTATGAAAGATGTCATCACTCAACTAACCTCTTCTCGTGATGTTGGAACAGAGGTGGATAAGAATAGTTTCAGAAACAGCCAGGCCAATGTTTCTCGAAGCAAATCGGGTCAAAAAGACGCTCTGCCTAAAAAAATCATTGCCAATGATGTTGGTACAGAAGTACATGAAAGCGATGAGGAAAAACACTTAAAATATGAATCTGAAACTCAAATACGTAAGACAGACATTGCAATAGAAGTAGATATTACAGGAAAATACAGTGGGGAAATGCTAGAAGAACATCCACATAAAAATGAAGATGCAGAAATTGAGGCTAATGTAAAGCGACTTAAAGTTGCTAAAGAAAAGAGTTCACTTAAAAATTTCTCCAAACGACATGAAGAATACAGACCAAAATCAGTCTCACACAAAAAGATACGAGATAGACCTGAAATAAAAAAGGAACAGTCGACAGTGTGCAAAGATGCCAGAAACGAGCATACTCATGAAAAACCCAGTTCCACTAAAACCGGTCCTGTGGAAAATAAAGAGGAAGTACATGAAATTCGAAGTGACTCTTGTGACTCGAAATTTACAGTCAAATCCAAAATTCCGACTAGTAGAAAACAAATACCCCATCCATCATCGGACAAGAAATCCAAAACTAAAGAAAAGCTGAGTCCCCAATTAGGTGATGGATATGATGAAAGCAAAAAGTTGAAGAAATCGCAATCAGAAATTAGTTTTCGTAATATATGTGTTGATGCCGAAGAAAGCAAAATAACAAGCTTGGTTTGCTTGCAAAAATATTTGAATGTTATTAAATACGAAACAAGTTCAAAATCAAATACTCATTCTTTGGACCGCTATCCAAACAGTGACCAAACGGATAGAAGCCGATTATTTTTGACAAAAGAGTATAGAACGCCGGAAACCAGTGCATACAAGAAAAGAAAAGATTATGATGAGTCCATGCGAAGAAAAATGAGAAGAAAGGCTGGTATTCACAGTAAAAGTAATTTGGCCCCGCAAGTGTACGAAGTAAGATTTTTAACAGTTGATAATTTGCATAGATCTTTGGTGAAAAATAAAAACACTATTGAAAAGAATGAATTTTTTAAAACCAGTTATGGAAATACATTGGCAAGTACCCCCTATGAAAATGCTTGTAATTCAAATGTACCGAAGGGTTTTTTTGAAGGAAGTTTCAATAAAACCAATTTTACCAAATCTAATATGACCCAGTCAAAATTGTGTGAATTTTATCAACAAATAGTCGATCGTCAAGGTTCGTGTCTATCGTACGAAAGAAGTAATATCATTATCAATGAAGCCAAGTCATTAAATTTACATCAGAGAAATTATGAACATTGTCTACCTGGACAGAATGATGTTGGTAACTTCCTTGATTGTCTTTGTAAGCATTTGATATCTAAAAAATTAGCAGAAAGGTTTCCCGAAGTTGATGAATCATTCAATAAAATCTGGTCTGTGTGCAATAAAATAAATTTGAAAGGAGACGATCTCTCGTCAAAAACAACATTTTTTCCGAAAGATGAGAAAACTGCTGACTCTGTAAATGTTTCTGAAGAAGATAATATAACTGATATAATTTTGGCAGAGAAAAATTCAGTACATAATATGGATCAAGATGATGAAGAAATTATAACTGACACAGAGTATCTCCTCGACAGAAAACTGCTAGTTACTGGCAACTTGAGTTGCCCCATACTGAGGGCTCCAGATTCCTCGTTCGACTATTTGTATCAAACAGGTTCAAGTGAGAAACTGTGTAACATGGGTACCTTTGTGAGTCCCAGAAAACCGGTAAATACCATCTTAGGATTTGCGTTGAACAATAATACATCAAAAAAACGTTTGAAACCTGGTATGAAGAATTCTTCGCTTGAATTAGATTTGGAATCGCCGTGTTCCATGGAAAGTGGTTACTCGAGTACAAAATCTAAGAACAATGTATCTTTCACTAATTTCTTCAAAAAGCCAAAGATTGCAGCCTTAATGGAACCACAGAATGATAATTGGTTCTGTTCAGACGAAAATATTAACTTGAAAGAATCTATTTCATGTACGCCTCGATTCACTGACTACAACAAAATGTCAAAGCAGTGCCAGGAATACGCTCAAAAAGTAGCACAATACAGCCAAACAAAGATCAGCATGAAGGAAGTTTACGAAGAAATACCTTTAGAACAACTACTTTGGAAAAGAAACCGTACAAATTTAATTAAATTTAGGAGTGACAGCAGTATTCTCGAGAAAAAAATTGAAGCTGAAAGGAAAGAATCTGTACAGAGTGATCCTATGAATATGATAACAAGTGGAAAATACAGGTACATTCATGAAAATTTTGATCATAATACAGATTTTTACCTCAGTCTTCCCTCTGGCGATAATTTTCAAAATAAAAATCATGTGTCTGTAATTTATGAAAATATGGCAGACAATAATACTGAAGGGGTTACAGTTGATGAAAGCCAAGTTATGGAAAGTGAGTCTTTAGAAAATGTAGAGGTAATTAAGACTGAGTCTAAAACAGACAAGAAACTGCTTCAAAAAATATTAGACTCCGAGATCGTTTTGAGTTCTACCAATTTGAATACATATTGTATAACTATAGTTGAATCACATAACTTGGGTGGAAAAGATGATTGCAAAAACACTTTGTCGAACGAAGATGCTGCTGACCCTTTCAAACTATGCGAGGAGTGGAACGGAAGAGAAAAATACTTATCAAACTGTGATCTTCTAGATTATGAGGACTCTCGGAAATTCAGGAGCGTCATTTCTAAGAAATTTTTTGAAAATCTTCTAGAAGTTTACGAAAAAGAGATTGCTGTTAGTTCTGCACTCTTGCAAGATGATGGTTTTCTAGAAAATGAGCTTCTTTCTTTCCTCGGTGAAAACAGTGAAAGTCATAAACCAACAAAGAAAAAGTTAACAGTAAAAAACAGAATCAAAATTTTCATTAGAAAAGTTTTTGGTTCGAAAAATAGAGAAGAAACTGAACATGTTTTCTACCATGAAACTGAGAGAGTTGAAGTGAACCTGGTAAGTGAATATTTTGCTGATTACATAAACAAACTTTGAACATGTAGCTCCAGTATATTTGGAAAACAAGTGGATTTTGTTTTAAATTAGGAGACAAAATTACTTTACTTGTCACAAGACTTTTTCTCCATTTGTAGGCAGACTTTCCTGAGTGATAATCATTAAAAAAATATATTTATGATACAAAAGTTCGTAAAGTAGGGATTTTTTTGGTGAGCTTGAATTTTGTTTGAACTAGCTAGGTGCAGCCTAGTTCAGCAAAACGCGCGAGTACAAAAATGTATCATAAAAAAATGTCCACGACAGTTTATGTGACAAATTGTAGCAATTGTTGAACTTATGAAATTTCTAATTTTCGTCCTATTATCAAATGATTACTTCCAAGTGCAATTTGACACAAAATACTCTCTTTTTCCAGAGTTCGTAAATATATGAACAGTGCATAAAAAGATACTTTACGAAACAGTTGATATTTTTACGCACAGTTAATTTTTTTACACACTTGTGCTAAAAAGTGCCACTTTACGCACTATCAACTGTGCGAGAACCTTCAGTTTACGCACTCGTAGAAAAATGCATTTTTACTGCACTATTCGGAACCTTTGGTGTAGTAAAGAATACTCTGGAGATTAAACTGTTTAATCTTTCCTTCAGAAGATGGTCACTTGAAGACCGAAACAAGTGTATAGGAATTGAAAAAAGTGGTTTGATGATGAGATAAAACTCCGCAGTGTATTTCTTAACCAATGAAATATACCAAATTATGTTTCGTATAAAAGGCAACTTCTGATGGTTACACCTGGTTCCACATATTTGAGTACTTTCAGCTTACACCAGTTGATGCTGATTACCAAGAGAAACTACAGAGCCTGGCCAGTGGTGCACACAAATATTTTTCAATGTATGTTCAGGCTGTTGAACATAACCACAAAATAAACGATGAAATAAAAATTTGTGGATTATTCAAACTACTAGAGAGGATAAAGAAAGGCCATTTCAAATTTTTACGTGTAAGTATGTCATGAAATATTCTGTATTCTCTTTTGAAATCATATCTTCAATAACTTTTGAAATGCTGGTTCATGTAAAAGCATGGTGAGGTAACGCAATAACGCAAGCAAGTTAAACTATTGAAATCGTGTAGACAAGTTCATGATAGAAAGCAGGGTAAGTTATGAAATGTAAGGTAGGTAACGCAAAAGGTGACCAACTTTGAACTATCTGCGTTACATTCTTATCTCTAGCCAATCAGAGTGCTCTTAGCAACGATGTATTCCAAGTGAAGACGACTGGTGTGGATCGTAGTAAGTAGAACATCCAGATTCGAAAATTGAAAGGTGTGAAAATCTGAATATATATGGATGATACTTATTTCATAAATTTAATCGAACACTATTCCCTCATATTTATGACAAATTGGATAAACAACTGTCAGTCGTGTCAATTCTACCTTAGGTTTTTGTGAACCGTACATTTTCATTACCTTTTACCTTTATAATGGACATTTCGTGTAATCTTTGCCGTTTTTCAGGGAGAAGAAACAGTCAACTTCGAGAAGGAAATAAAAGAACAGATCAAACAATCCTTCATTGAAATATATTGTAAAGCATATGCCGAGGCAGAGATGTTGCACAGAAAGTTATCATCAAACGATATACAGTTGATTGCAACATTTGTTTGTAAATACAGAATTGGTTTACTGTCGCGAACTGACATCATTGCTTCCTATATTGGACAAGGGTTCTTACGGACAGACCAACAACTGAAAGGTGAGAGCTCTATTCCTATTCAACACATAACGTTGAAGATGGGTCCAAATCTCTACCAGTTTTTGATGTATGGCCTTCGAAATAAACATTTTTTTTTACCAATATAGCATTAGTGCACGTTTTATTCAATGTGATTAAAAGAGAAGTAACTTTGTGTTGTCTAATGCAAACGTGAAAATAACATGGTAAATTAGATACATATAAATCCCGCTATATGATAATAGTCTGATGCTGTTTTTTTTTCAAACTTATATTTTTTCAGTTTATGGGGTTGGATGGTGTACGAAACGCAGTCAAAAGCTTTGCTCAAGTCACATATAATAGTGTGTTCTGGTATTTCTGATTTTTCGAAAGCATCAAAGTTTGTCACAATGGCAATTATTCTAGTTTCTGTCGATCTGTTTTTACGGAACCTATGCTGGCAATCTACAAATGTATCATTGAAATGATATTGATACAATTTTCACTTGGTTACAAAAACATATAAATTGACGCTTGGTTTTAACATATCTTCTTTCATGAGTATTTAAAAAAATACGATGAATATTCCAACTCTTCCAATCAATTTCAATAATAAAACTATAAATTATCAGCAAAAAAGTTCAGTCTTATATGTATCGATGAAATACTAACATGGAATAAACATTAAGATAAAATCAGAAATAGAATATTCCCATTGATTGATACCTTTTTCAAAATAAGAAACTACATACTTTTGAAGTTTCTTGAAAATTGTTTTTTTCCTGACTAATTAATCGTCAGTATATACCTTGTTTATATATTGGTTATTGCAATTAATTGAAGAAATCAAATGTATCTTTAAATTGGATATGTGAAACCAACAATCAATTCATATATACCAAATGGTTTGTTTGATTTGAACACTCTTTATAAGAATAAGCTACAAGTTTGTTTTTCCAACCATTTGGCATTTATTAAGGAAAATTCGAATTTAGTTTTTACTGAAATGAACAATATTAACAAACATAACACCAGTCAAAGAAAATTGTTAGCTAATGGCGACATCAATATCGAAATTTCGCAGACATTAGTTATTGCCTGCAGATACATACCATATACTGATGAGGGGCAATACTCCGAAATCGATCTATAGGTGGTTTAAATGTTTCAATTAACATTTCCATGCAACTAGCAATTGCAGAGATAGCATTGTAGGAACTCTGTACGGAAATTCATTGGGAGTAATTCAACGTTCGTCGGGGTATTAGCCAGAAAAGTAGTTGTTTTCTGATGGATTTTCGACCCAATTTTTTCTATTGTATAGGATTATGGCAATGAGCACTGTCCTGGTAAGGCAGGTCACCTTGTTTCTTTCTTGACAAGCGCTCATTGTGAACAATGCAGATTTATTCATTTATCTTACTATTTGATAATGTTGATATTTATATTTTTCAGCCGCAGTTATCTCCCTAATGAAGCAACCCGACAATGATTTCTAGAAATTTCAAACATGCTGTGAAAAATAATCTAGCTGAACTGTGTAAATATTATGTCTCCAGTAAAACAATATTGTTTCAGTATTCGTCTTTCAGATTTTCATATAATTTCTTTACGTTTCAATTTTTACCACACTAGTTCGGTAAAGTGGTACTTTATTATCTCACTAATACGGAAATTGTTAATTTTTTCTATTTTTGAATTTCATATTATTCAATAGTAAAGGAAACAAGAGCTAATTTATTATAACTATATAGACGGAATAATAATAATAACATTGTCCTGGCATGGCGCAGTGAATCTCGTGGCTCGACTGGGGTGAATCCTGCACGATTCGCTGTTGCGTTCCATTGTTGATTCATTGTGTCTCGGTTGTCACTCTATCGATTTTTTTGTTTCTACTTACTGCAATTATATTATTAATATTCCTTGGTGTTTTGGTCATTAGCCATGTGTTCTGGGTTGACTTTGTACTAACTCTATACACCACCTTAGGAGCAGCGCATACTCCAACCATTGCAACGCTTTGCTTGTTACATCATTCTAATATCACTAATTTCAGGAATATTAACCAGCAATTTTGAGTAATTAATTAACAGTATTGGTAGTAAAAATATTTTGAACTATATTCTTATCGTACATTTATATTACGATAATCGATGGAATTCCCCACCTCATATCGTAATATATGAATCTTTACGATACGTTTATCGTAAATGTCTATTATGAAACTCGTTGCAAGAAGCGAGAAATTTCATCTCACAACCCGTACATTCAAATGAGACTGAACAAACAGACGGCACTTCTGTTGTAGGAGTCATGTTACCTTAATTTTTTCAGATTGATCTTTTCATGATATGATCGTAAATGGTATAATTATTTATTTATTAAGTGAATACCTTCCAGTCAGAACAAGTTCTGGTATGAGGAAGTTGTACATATAATAATAATAAAAATTATTAATAATAATTGCATCTTGCAATTTAAATAAATATATCATAAATCACTGATAAACAGAATTAACATATACAATAATGATGGGACCATAACGGCAGGAAAAACTTCTGCAATTTGTTATTTTATGAGGTAATTTGTAAAATTAATTAGAGCAGAGTGAGTGAATTTTTTTTGGCCAACTGTAGCGGTAGCAGAATCGAAGTGAAACAAGTTGTATTTTCTGGTGTGATGACTATGAATTTCAGAGTTTCTCATCAAAATTAAATTTGATTTTAATTTTTTATTTATAATATTGAATACAAGTTTAAGGTATTTATTGTATACAATTCATCTGAAGAAAATTTGTCTGTAATTGCAAATAGTTTATTAGTTGGTATGTCAAATGGGAGACGATACAGCTAGAACTTTCAAAGATTTCCTATATAATGCTGATTTTTTATTAAAATAATTTTTAGAACAAGATCCCCAAATGTTTATCAAATAGGTAATACGACTTAGAATTTGAGAATATATAGAATCATATTTATAATTTTTTGTCAAAGTATTTTGTGGTTATCTGTATCAAATGCCTTCTTAAGGTCAATGTATACAGACAGCTACCACATAGTCCATTTTGAATTGCTTGGATTACTTGTAGCACTGCCGCTTGTATACCTCTATTTTATTGGAAACCAAATTAATTACTATCAAAGCCATATTTTTTGTTTATAAAATCAACATTACGTTTTTTCAGATTTTTTTCAAAAATGCTCAATAAGGCTATTGGTCTATAATTTGAATTCAACTAAAAATCGCGTTTTCAGGCCAGCAAAACTCTTTTGATGCAACTAACTTCTTGCCATGAAACACATTTCGGTAGCCATATTTTTAATAATGTATCATTGCTCACATCCGATAAAATGGATTTATCGAGTAGAATACTGTCGACGTCAAAGTGGAGAGGGGAGGCCCCAGAACCGGCTCAAATCTCCTACTGTCAATGAGCATTTTTTGTTTTGAACAAATTTCGCGAATCACGACACGTTCTGTTAATAGGTGTCATATTACCTACTCATTTTTTTTCAGATTGATTTTATGATAATATCGTAATGATATATATGATGTTTGAGATTGAATTTAACTAAAAGTCGCGTTTTTGTGCCAGCAAAACTCTGTTGACAAACGTAACATCATCAGGGGAAGCCACGTTAATGTATCATTGCTTACATCCAGTAATTTATTGGTACGAGTACAACACAAACCGTGATTACGAACACACAACCTTCTTCAAATGGCACCTATGCACCAAACAGGTTCCTAAATCACTGTTGACGTCAAAGTGGAGAGGGGAGTTTCAGAACCGGCTCAAATCTTCTACTTTAAATGATCATTTTTAGTTTTGAAGAAAAAGGAAGTTGGATGTAATGCATCTCCTTCTATTGCCCAGCAAACACAGTTACATCACAGATGCATCGCAGCGATGTAACAATGTGACCTGCGATATCGCATTCTATGTCGAATAGACGTCGCTGCGATGCCGGAGGGATGTTATTTTGTCCCACTCAAGATTCATCCATGCGACGTCGCTGCAACAAGTTCTGCGATGTTACAACGATATATTTTTTGAGATGTAACTGCGATGTATACGAGATGATTCCATATTGATATCGCAGGTATGTGAACATGTGACATATCACAGCGATGTACTTTTGTCACGCAGGGGTTAGGTATATAAATATATCAATGAAAAAAAGGTTTGGATGGAAAATATGTATTTAAACGTTTCATTTTCAATTAATATAATGTACTCAAAATGAAACAACATTATTCTAATCGAAGCATTTTCCAACAGTAAAAAGTAATAATACCTAAAACAATAAAACTTTATCATCAGTCTTTTATAACGATAAGAGAAAGAGGGAAATGAACGCTTTGCCATAGTTTCAAGTGAAAAATTATTGTTAATTACTTTTATCCTGGGAACTATTCCTAGAAAAAGTTATTTTCACAGCTTTGTCAAAGGATATTAAACATTTATTAAATTACTATGACCATTAGTTAATAGAACTTGGTGCAACAAGCCATTTTTATGTTATGTTCCATGTTCCTCTTCTTCTTAATCCTTTAATGAGCTATGCTTGCGCAATTTATCATGGTGGATTTATGCAGCAGTCATAAGTCTTAAGTCATAAGGAAGAATATTCGTCAATGATTGGTTGGAATATACGGACCAACCAATCATTGACGAATATTCTTCCTTATGACTTATGATTGCTGCATAAATCCACCATCAGAATCCCCATATGTGTTATGCAAGAATCCGTCTCGCCCCGGCCTCTATAACCGGCGCCGGCGTAAATAACACGGGCTTCGTCGAGGGATGAGGATTGTCTTGGTCGAAGCAATATCCTCACCCTGGTCTATTGTTTGCTTACACTTCATGCACATTAGATATTAGATGGACTAAGACCTAATGGCAAACATTCACTAACATTTACAAACACTTCATGCACATTGTCTATAATGGCGGACATTTACTTCTACATTAACTTGACTTCCAACACGAGACCGCAGTCTGACCTCAACCGCTGCCGGAAGTCGAATCTGTGTTCAATGTTTATGATCGAGAAGCAAAATGAACGAATATAGAAATTTACGAATCTCAGGCGCATGTGCAATGGCGTTCATTGTTGACATCGCAAAAAACACATATGACGATAACATCATCGCGGCGAGGAGAAATTTGTAAAATCGCAACTGTGACATCTTAGAAATGACAATAAGTCATAGATTAGCTTTTGTACATCGCAGCGATGCAACGTATGTAATATCGTACTGTTGCCTCATTGCGACATCTCACAGATGTCATGTCACAGATGTATTTGCTTCTGTACATCGCAGCGATGCAAAGTTTTTGATATCGCCGTGTTGCCTCATTGCAACATATCAGAGATGTCATGTCACAGATGTATTTGCTTCTGTACATCGCAGTGATGCTACCTTTTTGATATCACCGTGTTACCTCATTGCGACATCTCAGAGATGTCATGTCACAGATGTGTTTGCTGGGTGGTAATTAAATTGCCTATCGAAAACAAGTTTTTTGATAAAAATGCGTTTAGAAAATGGCAATTTCCTACTGTTGGATTTGTTGTATTGATCTTATCAATCGTATTACGAAGAAATATTAGAATAAATTATAACCGACCCGTAGCACAGGGCCACCTGCGATGAAAAAAAAAATTGGAAAATAAAAATTCTGAAACGTTGTATGGAATCATATGTACTCTCAGCTCCAAGCGACAGCTCTGGAAGTAAAGTACCATCACTTTCCGATTTTTGATGCATTTCATAACAAAACAATACGAATATAAATATGATCATTTACGAATGCATGAACAATTAACACAAGTATAAACTTACAAGAAATGACTGAATTTTATCTGAAATCGGTAAAAATGTTCAATGGCTTGATCATATATACCATTGCGAACATTAAAAATTTTGCGATCCGGTTGTATTATATTTCTATGGATTCGACTCGTACGGTGAAAAAATTGCGCTGAATGATGAATCATAACATGTAATTTTTCAGTGTTTGGTGTTGGACATTATTACATTATCGAAAAATTACATGATGTTCATCAATTACATAATGTTCATCATTTATATGATGTTCATCATTCACCGCAATATTTTCGCTTTATGAGTCGATACGCAAAAAAAATTGCGAATATTCGCAAGGGTATCAACAAGCCTTAACGCAACAGGAAAAAGTGAGCTCTTCTTTCTTTCTAAGGTTAATGGGAAAGTGAAAGGTGGATTTTTTAACCTCCAGTCCAGATTTGTAAACCGATTAGACATGAAAGAACATTTGTGACGTAGATGGACATTTCATGGCCGCCATTCTATCTTGACAATGACGGACTAGCGAACTCCGCTCTTTTGGTAAATGAGAGTTATAGGTGATAGTTTGTTCCTTGGTTCGAGTTCGACTCTGGACTCATGTCCAAGTACGTCACCATGACGTGTGCTAAAAAACTTGAATGGATAGAGCTTATTAAACTCTCCTGTTCGTTTACTCTCTTTTGGTGAAAGGCATGGAGGAGACGACTGTTTTGTTTTGATGTTTTCCTGCTACATTATTACAAAGAGTGAACATGATTCATAAGTTAAAAGTAATTGGAAAGTCCCAATGAGACTAAAATTTAACAAGGAGAGTTTAATCCCCATAAGACAATGAGGACACTAGTAGAAAGAGATGAAAGAACATTTGAGACGAAATGTGACGTAGATGCACGTGTCATGGCCGACGTTCTCTATAGACAGTGACGGACTAGCTCCACAGAACTCGTACTTAAATATGAGTTCTGTGACTAGCTCTTGGTATATGAGAGTTACTGACAGTTTTGTTGCTTGGTTCGAGTTCGACTCTGTACTCATATCCAAGTACGTCACTATAACGCGTTGATGCTACAAGATTATAATTGGCTAGAGCTTATTAAACCCTCCTTGTTAGTTTAGTCTCTTTGGAAAAGTCCAATCTTACTACGAGTGAAAACGGAAACGCCCGACAAGGCGTCTTCTTAGCATGATCCAGAATAAGAAGTAATTGAATAAAGCCATGTTTGCAGGATTCGAGAAAAAGAAAGAAAAGAGCAGAAGAATCGACAAATGGATCACATGAGTAAAAAGAAAATTGCATATTAAATTTGTGTTCTAACTTTCGATAAAGTCTACATTGATGAATCTTATTAAGCTTAGTTTTCACAACGGCCGATGGCGGCAGAACGCGGTCCACAGTGTAAATACCATAAAAACAAAAAATCCACCAAAATCTTAAAAAATACTTGCCTACCAATTTGCGGTACTGCGAATATTTCGTGCTGTCAAATTTTTGAATATTTTTCAAACAATCGCATAACGTCTACTAAAATTATCCGCAATCCGCCGTTGTGAAAACTCTGCGTTATATATCTCACCTAGGACACCAAAATATCTGAAAACACTGGACTCAGTAACTCGAGATTTTGACTACTATCTTGAAATTTGAATTAACTAACGCTGACCATCGACTTGTCAGTGACGTCACCGCGATGCCCCTTCAATATTTTTGGTTTAGGTTGTCCATATTGGCAACAGTGGCGGACACAATTTGTGACATTTGACAAAAGACAAGATGATTGATGACTTTTCTAACTAACCCAGTTTTTTTGTTATGATTTTGGCTGTTTTAATGAAAATCAGTGTTCAGTGACGTTTGACCAAGATTTTCCCGTTATGATAAAATTTCGTCCACCCAAATGTTAAATGAAACATTCAGATTTCGTGTGGCTCCGTAAACATTAACGTAAGTTTTGAATTCATTAACCTACAATTGAAATCGACCTAGACTAGAAGGTGCGGTTGAGCAGAAAGTACGCAATAAAATTATTATTTTCGTGGAGTGTAAACTATTTATATTCATAAGTAACCCAAGGAGCATTGGATAGGATTTACAAGAGGAATGCTAGGACTAGAAGTTAATTATAAACACACTACAAAAAAAAACATGCAAACAATGTTGTTGTGCTAAATACTGAGCATAACAGAGAGGGAAATCAGAATATTAATGGTGGCACAATATCCTACATCTCTTGTGATTGTAGACAGCATCATCTATTCTTGGAAATTCATGGTTTAATGTTTCAAAAAATCTTCATTTGCATTATTTTCTATTGTCTTTGTATGTTTTGAATTATTTCTCTTTACTTTGTAAGGTAGAGCCGATATAAAAAAAAATCCTCAAAAATTATAATTGTGTGTGAAAAAGTCATTGTGTTGGAAAATAGTCATTTGTGGCCAGCTGAGTTATAAAGTTATGAGTTTTTTAAAACCTGCAATAAATTTGAGGATTTCCTATGGATGGATAGATTTTACTGAGTTTCTAGAGATTTTGGAGTTTTCACCAAGTTATTGAATTAGGTTTAAATACATGCTCTTTACAGGGTCTGAAAATATATTTGTTTAATTTATGAATGTATTGTGTGTGTGTAAAAGAGTATAGCATATTTAGCTTATTAAGCAGGAAGATTTACACTCCAAAAATGCAACTGAAAATTATTTTTGATTTTGGTGTCACAAATTGTTATGTATTTTCGTAAGTAATATAGCATGAGATATCTTCCTCAAGCTTCTAATCTTTTATTCCAGGTTGAAATGACAATGGATCAGTTTGCATTAGATCCATACGAACAACAGCTTCTGAAAGTATTTGACAGTCATGACAGAGAGAATTGTGGCAGCCTAGATAGAGAAGGCCTAATTCAGTTATGTCAAACACTCCAACTTGAAGAACAGGGCATAGAATTGGTGAAATGTCTTTTAACAGATAAAAATTCAAGGGCTACATTCACAGAGTTTAAAGATGCATTGTTGGCATTATTGGGCAATATGCAAAGCAATAAAAATACAAAAAAAGATGAATTTGGTGATAATTCTACAAAAACTTCTCCTGAAAGGGAGGTTTCCCCCAAATTTGTGTATGGTTCAAAGAAATATGGACGTAGGTCTCGCCCTAGGACTGATGAAGTAACAACAATATACAATGAGCAAAATGACATTACCCTGAATAAAAGTCAGAACAATGTATCTGTGCAGAGATCCAACTCCCAGTCAGAAGTATCTTCCAAAAAGAGAAAAACAAATTACAAGTTGAAAAGGTGCACTTCTCTACCAGGTCATAATGATTTGCTCATCAGTAACACCACAGAAGATATTGTTTCTTGTCATATGCTTTCTAGTGAGCCAGAACTTATTTGCACTGAAGAAATGCTCCGAGAAGCTTGGAAAAAGCTGGGTGTTGGTGAAGATGGATATTTGAATCGAACCGAGCTTATTTTAGTTTGTGACGCAATAGGGCTTCGGAAACTAGCAGAGGGTGTTATTAGGCAGCTATCGGATAAACTGAGCATTAATTGTAATCACAAAATAAGTTTTCAAGAGCTGCTGGCTACGTTACAGCAGGACGAGACTTGGTTTGAGGTACTGAATCCAAGTACCCCTAATAACAATGATTCAGTTATTCATCAATCAAACAATACTTCTTTTCCTGATTCTCGCACATTCCACTTCATCACGCTGGGCCCAGATGGGAATGGGATTGTCCAAGCAGATGTTCTGATTGAAATGTGGGAAAGTATTGGGATGCATTCTCCAAAAGAGTTATTACACGAGCTAGGTTTCAATTGTAGACAGATAAAAATTGTAGAATTAGCTGAAGTTTTGGATAAGCAGATGAAAGGGGTCAGCGAAGCAACCAGAACTGAATTTCAAAGTCCTCATATTGCTTTATTACAAGCGAACTTAACGTTGTACCAGTCTGAAATAAAAACAATGAAAAGTGTTTTGGAGCAGATGCATGCTGAACGAGAAAAACTAAAATGTTATGTAACAGAAGCAAATAACAGGGCAACCCTTTTGGCGCAGGAAGTCGATGACAATCACTTGAGAATGGAACAAAACACTCTCAACCATGTGAAGTTATTGGAACAACGGCACTCTGATATACTGAGAGAAGTGACTACACAGTTTTCCAAAGACAAAGAGCAGCTTTCTAATATAAATCAGTGCTTGGAAAGTAAAATTTTCAGCCTTGAACAAGAAGTAGTAAAAATAAAAAGTGATCTTCTTGTTGCCCAGAAATACTCCTTGAACGTGGAAAAAGAAAACCAACTTTTATCATGTAAAATCGGTGAATTAGAAAGAGATAAATCCACCCTGAATAACCAAATCGATGCCCTGGAAGGCGACAAACAAAAACATACTGAGATAGAACAGGAGGAGAGCAAATTGTTATTGGCAAAACTGTCAGTTTTGCAGTTGGAGAATTCTCAGTTGAAAGATAAAAATGACGAAATGGTTTCTGAAATTGAAAGTTTGTCGAATCAGGTGACAAGTATGAGAATGAAAGTTTCTAGTACGCCCACGCCAAGCATGAATCCTTTAGACCAGTCAATGGAGGAAAATATATCAGTAATTTGTGAAGGCCTTGGAGTTGGAGCCAAACGTAGGAGTGACTACTCGCCCAGTAAGGACACCAACCTCTTCAGCATCAGTGAGTGATTTTCATTAATTTGAATGCATTAACTTTTTAACCATTCTGCAAGACTGTAATATTTGGGTCAGATGAGTAAGTGGACCAAACTCTTTGTTAACTGTTCATAAAACTAATGGAAAACATGCAGCTAAGTATTCATATAAAATTATTGGAAAACATGCCACTAACATATTTTTCGGTACAAAAAAAGAAAATTATCGAAATTTTTCCAAAAATGTTCTTACTCATGGAAGTCTATACATATCTTCAAACTCAAATTGCATCATCCAAATATTGATTGAATCGGGCTTTTTCCCGAATCAAAAAGAAAAGTGGTGTTACTCAGTTTTATCTCCTGAATTTCGTGGGGGTGGGTATGGGTGGTTCTCTAATACTTTTCGAGTTATGTCCATTTGAAGCTCGAAAATCGACCATTTTTTCTTTTCTTTTGTTTCCCAGCCAGACGCGTCATACTAGAGTCAGCCTTCACGGTTGGCAACGGCATCGACTCTGGGAGGATTTTTGTTTAAAAAGAAAATTGACTTGAAAATTGAATTTTGGTAAATAAAAGATTTTAAGATTTCCTTAGTGCAAGGCACTTTTTGTACCCCCTGATTCTTAGAGCCAGGGAAAACAAAAGTTAAAAATATTTTCCACAAATTATTTAGGAATAAAACTATTTCGGAAAATATTTTTCCTAAAACAAAAAAAATGTCGGAGACGAGATTTGAACTCGGAGCTCCGGGGTGGATGCCCGCGACACTGTCAACAAACGCACCGGGCGTTACAAAAATATATCTGTAGACTGGGGATTCAACTAAAGTTGGTAATGTTTTTACGTACCTTGATTCCCTAGTATCTGAAAAATGGTCATTTGGCCAAGGTAGCAGGTAGGCATGCGATCATAGTACATACCAACACTATTCAATCGTACACATTTCGTTCGTTTAAAAATAAGTGATGTCTGGCGGTCCTGGGATCTTGGACTATGAATGTTTTAGGCCTATTCACATTTGAGTAGGTATAATGAACCTAACTAACTTTTGTTTTATAATTAAATATAGGTAAGTATGGAATGCACCAGCCTTAATTGAAATATCTCTGTCCGTATATGAGTGAAAAAGAAAAATGTGAAAACAGATTCAAAGAAAAAGCGTATTAGAGTCTGCAGGTATCAAATATCAAGCATACTTTCCACTGTTTTTTAGTAATTTCTAGTACAGCTTGGCAAATCTATCAGTGCCTCTGAGATGCGCGAACGATAAACAGAGAGGGTAAATATCCGCTACCAAAATTAATCGGGAAGGACAAGAAAGGACAGCGGCTGTTCTACCGTGCACCCAATATTCAGAGGCACAGATAGAATTGCCAAGCTGTACCATGCCTTATGCAACTTTCGGTTTTACCGGAAATGACATTAACTTTCGATTTTTAAATGCAACACCCGTTATATTTCCAATTCTTTTGTCTCCACATAACACACATAACAAAACAGATAAGTTATATTTTTCCAAAATATTAGGGCTGATATTAGTCATTTGAAGGTATTCATAGCCCTCAAGATTAAAAAGATATATATATTTGTTACAAAAATTGACAAATAATGATACATGGTTGTATAGAGAATTTCATATGTAGACAAAAGAAGTCAAGATATAACGGATGACAAAAAATGCATGATTTTTGGTTATTGTTTTTAATAAGAGACCGCAGCAGAACATTTGAGTGAGAAAATACTGCATGGCGAGTGATACAACTTTCTGCACACTGCTTATATTATGAGTTCTAGATTCCTACAGAAAGTACTAAAAATACACAGAATCGTCTCAGAAAATTAATGTCAATACGGAAGTGCTTTTCTTTGATGGTAAGGAAAATGCTTCTGGCCTCACTTTTTCATGCACCTCCATTGTGGAAGTTGCACTTAGGTAATACAACCAGAAATACTCGTAGAAATAGCATGTTTATTTCTTCAAATGATTTGAATTAAATGCAGTTGCATATTTTGAATGAAACCCGAAGATGCATGGAGTTGAGTCACTCGTCAAAAAATGCAGTTTTGTGTCGTATACAGATTCTCCAAATTTCATTCCATTATCTTCAAAAACAAAAAAGTAATAGGCGCGAGCCACCTTCCGCGGACACCCTGTGTAATTCTCCGTTTATTCTCAACGAGGCTATGAGCTAAGACTCTTTTCGATAACTGGTGAGACAGGTCCGGTTCCAGGCTCGTTACAGAACTTCAAATTTAAATTATGTTTGTCTAACAAACCGAGATATTCTAGAACAGAATCATAATTATTGAGAACTGAATTTTTGATTCATTGTTAAGGCATTATTAGGTTGTAAAATAATTCTGGTCTCTGCTATTAAGGAAATATTCTAATTTCAACGCTACAATTTATTTTATACATTTATGCAGCTACAAATAAGCAGTTTTTCTTGAAAAATAATAGAATTTCATTGATTCCAGTTGTATGACTTTTAGTTTCGCCTTTTATCTGTTTGATAAATGCACTTCAAATTGTAAAACACAAGTGGTTGGTGTGATATTAATAGTTGTTTATATCACAAATAGATATCATCACCAGTACCGTCCTGTAAGACTTATTGTCTGTTAGCTTGCTAGATTAGCAGAATTTCATTATGTTTTTTGGTATAAACTTTGAAGATTGATCAAGAGTCAAAGGCTTGTGATTAAATTGGAATAGAAAGGTTAGTACATTATGACAAATGGAATACTTCTGTTGAACCAATCAATCAATTAAATAAAACTGTGCGTTATTGCCCAAGAATTATCAATGTTATTGGCAAAGCGTTATAAATAATATCAGGTGGAGAGATTCACTAAGGGAACAGATGTATAGGTCCAGTTTAAAGGATGATGGACTTACTAATGGTTTACAATGTGAAAGAACATCATTAAATGATGTGAAAAGGTTCACATTCTAACCTTTAGTAAGTCGATGCGGAGTTTAAACTGAACGTATACAACTGGCCCTAAGGGCCATTTTTATAGGTTCCAGTTAGACTTAGCAATGGTTCAGAATGTGAACCTTCCCAGAGCTGGATAATAGTAATAATATCTTTATTTTCCTTTTTTGACAAAGTTATAAAATTTGGATAGGAATCGTCTAATTAATTACAGGTACTTTGAAAGTAATAACAATTACAATTTTTTTTCTTCAAAAAATGAACTTATTACAATTACAAAGTACTTTTTCGAAAAAGGAACTAATTACAAAGTACATGGCAAATACTTTTTTCTAATTATTTCTCAGATAAAACAAAAAATTATAATAAAATTGAGGAACAATAATATTATAAAAATTTCAATAATTAAGTACTCAAGTGAAAATGAATTGAATCCTAGTACGAATATATCAAAAAATGTATTTCAGTAGGTTTTTATTAAAAATCAAACTAGTTTTTTTTTATATGTAGGCATAAAATCAATTAATAGCGATAAGTACAGTAATTTATAAAGAACGGAATAGGCACCTTGATAATAGTAAAACATTTAAGAGTTTATTGGCTCGGAACACAAAGTTACATCAGCACAAAAGTTTGGGAACTTATACAGGGTGACCCAGGGTTAAACCGCCAAACGTTCAGGATCGATTTTTTTGTCAAAAATAAGATTTTCGTTTCTTGTAATCATGTGTCCTAACTTTCTTCGTTTTCGAGATACAGGGTGTAAAAGTTCCTTGGCCTACAAGCTATCATGACCTAACCCGTATGGATTTTTGTATAGATTGCAATGAAAACCAAAATTCATGCTGAGCCCATCAACGACGAAGGTACTCTCCGGGAAAGAACTGTTCAGCACCGTGCAGCTGCAGAATCTGTTGTTCGCAGGTGCGAACTTTGCATTGAAAAAAATTGTTGGCATTTTGAGCAGTTTTTGTGAATATTTGTTTTCCGATTTTCTAATAAATTAAAATAAATAAATTTGTCCTAATATCAATTACCTACTTGGATACCTTTTTCGTGTTACATGCAAGGAAACGGTTTTTAAATTGTTTCTCAAAAATGAAGCAAGATACGAAAAAAATTAAACAGGCAAAAAAATTGTATCTCCAACTGTTCAATCCTGAAAGACAATAATTTGTCCTACTATCAATTATATTTTCCTTTTGGACGCCACTGTAATTATTAATTTCATTATAAGTACATTGAAAGAATACCCTTATTACTGCTAATGAACATACCAGGTTTTATTTAAATCAGCAAAAAGGTTTTTAAATATTTGATAAAAAAACCTATTTTTATAAAAAACGTTGAACACTCTGTATTTCGAAAACGAAGCAGGTTAGGACACATTCTTATAGGAAAAAAGTTTCCTTTTTACCTAAAAAACCGATCCTAAATGTTTGGCGGTTTAACCCTGGGTCACCCTGTATAATTATAATCATAACACATAAATAGGGCGTCATTAGTCAAGGGCCGTTTGGTCAAAGAGATTAAATAATAAACTGTTTCCCACCATTTTTTTTGTACAATCGTTGATCAATTCAGGACAAAATGTTTTTCTCCGATTGGCAGCAAATATTAATTTTGCTGACACATATCAATCAGCAAAGTATTACTTTTTCTGCCTAGGCAGCAAAGTGAGTACTTTGTTGCCTAGGCAGCAAAGTGATTATACTCAATGGGAATAAAACATTCAACTCTATATTTTTTGCCACCTCCCTTATTTCTGGAGGAGTAAGTACTTCCAGGTCGCTATCACTGTCCATTATATAATAATTTAAATATACCGATATTTTTTCGCACAACTATCAGAAATTTCATGAATTGTCAAACTATAATTATTATGGACATTTCCATAGCAACCAACCATTCCAACAACTGCGATTTCTATCAAATTTTATTTTAATTGAACACTACAGGAAAAATAAAGAGATTGTAGGAATTGTAATAATTTGCAAATACAATATCCTCCTTATATCATTATGAACAATCGGAGAAAAAATTATATGTTCAACTCGGCAGCAAAGTAGATTGACTGCCTTAGCTGAATTCCTAGCCTCGCTACGCTCGGCTATGAATTCAGCGTCGTCAGTCAATCTACTACTTTGCTGCCTAGTTAAACAAATAACTATACTCTCAATGCGGATGCAGAATAATGACGCCGATATTGTTAGTGTTTTCATTATAACCAGTTTTTCCAAATTAGTGTCATCTAGAAACAGGCATTAATCCGAAAAACCTAATAAATAGACTACTAAACCTGGTGAGTGCATTTCTCCTGGGAGTGTTGAACATTGTGGCAAAGGAGAACTAATCTCTTTAAGGGCCAGAAGAGGTTCACACAGGAAATGTCTTTTGTTTGAAAGTGGTTGACAATGTTTCACTTTGAGTAAGGTTATTCTGGACTTTCATTGTCTAAAAAAGAACAAAGAAAAATTCAATTCTCTGCAATTTTTAATCACGACGTTTCAACTGTTAAAATCTACAGTCGTTATTTATTTATTTATTCAGCAGAAACAAACAGGCAGAGCCTAATAACATGTTTCTTGATAATTCCACATACAATAAATCATTATAAAATATAACAAAAGTAAAGCTAAATAATACAATATTTTTGGCAAGCAACGTACAAGTCGAGTGGCTAACACCAAATAATTACCTATACTGAAATTAACTCAAAACTGTTAAGAACTGTTATGAGGGAACTTCGCACCAGACAAGATATGTATTCACCAGGAATTTACCTAGACACCATACATTCTCACCATGAATTTATAACGTTCTTTAAATTGGCTTTGTATTTAACAATTGATACATCAAAAACACCATAACTTATTGTTTCAGAGTATATATTATACAGGGTGTTTCTTAAGTACGTGTAGAAAATTCGGGAGCGTGTTGCTGACATCAACATAAGAAGAAAAGTTCCTATAAACATATGTCCGTAAGTTATTCGTTTTTGAGATACAGAGTGTCAAAGTTGATTTCTTATTTTTATTTTATGTGAATAATTTCAAAATAATTTTGATATTTGGGTAAAGTTTGGTATCTAGGAATATTTATTATTTAGTTTGTGAAATAAATATATTCTTGCGAGCAACTGTTTTCGAGTTATTGAGATTTGAATTAATCGATGCAAGTGATTTTGAATGACAAGATTTTCAAATTTAAAATAAATTAAATTAGAAATTAGTTTTTTCACAATTTGATTTTGTCATTGAAAAAATCCCAGATACCAAATTTTACTCGAATATCACAAATATTTTGGAATTTATTCACAAAAAACAAATATAAGAATTAAACTTTGACACTCTGTATCTTATAAACGAATAACTTGCGGACATGTGATTATGGGAACTTTTTTTCTTATTTCGACATCAGCAACATGCTCCTGAAGTTTCTACACGTACTTAAGAAACACCCTGTATAACCTGCATATTCTATTGATTGGGGTATCGAATTTATTTATGTAAAAAAAAATTTGTCGTGGTCGAACTCGTGTATGCGGTACATAAAGGGATATTCTACCAAGTAGAAACATACTATCTACCTGAGCATTCAATAATTTTGCAAGAAACATTAAGCTGATTATTATCCTTCTACGTTCAAGAGTTTCTAAGCAAAAGTCTTCTCTAATAGAACCGTAAGAAGTGTACCCTGGGGATACTTTGTATTTTTTGTAATGGAGAAATTTCAGGAATTTATTTTAAATTGTTTCCAACATTTGTTTCATTTTTTGTAGTCCCGGATCCCACACCATACAAGCGTATTCTATTTTGCTGCGAACCATTGTTATAAACAAGTGTTTTATAGTACTTGTGTCTGTGAATTCTTGTGTACTTCGTTTCAGAAAACCGATCAACTTATTCGATTCTTTCACAACCTTCTGAATGTGTTGATTGAACTTAAAGTCGCTTTGAAATATCAAGCCTAGGTCACATATTTCATTGACTCTTTCTAAAATAGTGTAATCTCAAGGATACTTCTTATATATGCTGTGGATAATTTTGTGTCATTAGCCTAGGGGTAATTTGGCGGTATTCAGGTAAGCTTGTTAATTACAGTGCCAGGCCTCTCCGGTACAGCATTGTTAATTCTTATCGCAATTTCAATTGATCAATGCCACTAATTAAGGGTTTCCACACATTACGGATTTCTATGCTAGCTTGACTGAAGACTTTGTTGTTCATAATGTATGCACTCTCTTTAAACTTCCTTCTCTTCTTTATGGATGGATGAGGAAATGTCTTGTTATTAGAACACGTGTATCTCGTAAATAAACACGCATTTAAAACCAATTGTAATTAGAAAAAGTAAATTTTGATGAGAAACCTTGTATAACGCCTGTATGCAAGAAGCAATTTCAATTAAATTTGACACAGTTTAGTTACTTCAACGAAATATGTTACAAAAAATTGCTTGAAATTCAAATTCAAATTTGTGAAAACTATACTTTTGATACAAATTTTGAAATTTTACATTCAGAAGAAAAGACTTGAAACTTAATTTCACTAGAGACCAACAAAAGAAAAAATCCAATAATTTACTCAATGACTACTTAGATCCGAATCATTCACCACTTCTTAATCTATTTAATAATTAAATGCATCTTTGTGATAATACCCTGAATATATTTCCGATATAAAGCAAGCTACCTGTTTATCATTATGCTACCTGTTTATAATTATAATAACTTCCTTCTATTTACCTAATTTCAAATAACTATAAATATGTCCGTACATTTACTGAATTCCATGTTATGTTTGAGAAAGCTATAGTAATAGCGAAACGCGTCACACAAGTGTTTTTTATTTAATTCCGAGAAATTATTTATTATTATTATCAACAAATGTTCACTCATTTCAATTTTTAATTTCATTTCTGCATGAAACTATATGTCATTGGTTTGGTTGATTTAGTTTTAGTGAATAAAATTTTATTATTTGAATGAAATAGGATGAAGAGAACCAAGTTTTTTTCTGCAATTTTCCATTGAAGATATTTGCAATTTTTGTAAATAATACAATTTTTCAAATGCTATGCTGCATCTTTCATGTACCCATTAAATTCATTTGATTATATAATCTTTGCCACCTATATTTGAAAATTACTTCACTAGCCATCTGAAATATAATATGGAGGCAAGATTTGTAAAGTCCTAGATAAAAAAAGTAAATATTAATCACTTAGGTATCCGGCACATTCAACATCCTGTACATCTGTCGCCCACTCAAGATCGATTTGAGAACATATCAGATGATATAGTTGAATTAGCATACTTGTGCAGAATGAGAAACTTGTTGAATCAAGGACAAATATCAGGAGTATTCTTGTGTTGAAAGAGTTCATTTGATTTTGTGTACCAACAGTTAACAAAAGTGTACCTATGTGTGCTAGATATGTTTTCCCAACATGTTCGCGGAGCATTAAAGCAGTAAATGATTTCATGAGGTGAAAGTATTGTTATTTGTGATCACTGTGATATCTGCCTGTAGGTAGCATTCTCATTGAGGTGTCAGTAATTGTGTATGTGAAGTGATGGTTACATCATCATTATATTTAAACCCATCTGAAATTTTCTCTTATCAGGCTATTTTCAAATCACGTTAGTTTTGTGTTATGGTATAATCTAATTTTATTGAATAACTAATTACAAAGTGCAATTGTATTCAATTGACTATTTTCACATATATTTCGGGAATAATAGTAATAATGACTGCCTTCTTCGCCAAAGCAATTGCAGATTTAAAATTTAGTTATAATGATGTGGTGAAAGGGTGGGTGAAGTTTGGTTGAAGCTTCCAAGGGAAGCTTTACATTCCTTCCCACTTGAGCCGGTCCGAATTATTTCAAATATGTCATTAAAAAAATAAACTAAATGAGAAAAGGTAATATAAATAAAGGTATTGTTCTATACAGTGGGCAAATCAAGTGAACAGGAAAAGACAAAACAAGAAAACAGTTTGACATGGCTTTGTAATTTTACTCATAACGCTAAAAACAAGTTCGTGGTTTTTGTGTGGGTGAAACAGTAAAAACAAAATATAAACTGTGATTCCAATGGGTATTTATTTATTGGTGAGCATGATATCAGTTGTATTGAAGATTTTTGCCAGTGAAAGTTTGCATGATTTATACTTAATCTAAACAGTGAAATCGTTTTGAGAGAATCTGGAAGGTTATTTTTGCATTTATTGCAAGAAAAAGATCTTTCAAACGTAGAAGTTGAAAGTCTGTAGTATTGTAGTAATAAGTACCTATCATTGCCAAATATCAATTTTTAAAAAAATGCATGGATTCTGTATACAGTGACTTGCAGAAAGTACGCATCATATGTGAAATTCTTTTATTACTAAATTTGGACAAATATCGATGAACATATCGCTTCTACATCAAAAGAAACCCCAAGAGACGTTGTACAGTGCCGTTCGTCTTATCGTGTTTGGCGGGAAATTAAAACTATTTCTCAAAACACACTTTGAAAAAATATCGAAAAATGTTATTCAGAATTACATTTTTTAGCTATATTTTTGGAAAAGATCTGAGATGAAAAAATAAAAATAGATTTATTGCTACAGGAAGTGTGGAAAATCGTTACAAAATTTAACATATTAAGCCTGTCATTAATGAAGAAGTTACCTTCAATGTTTTGTATCGGCCACAGAAAATCTAAAGATGGCACTGTTGGAGAGGCAAGAACACACTGGTATATCTGAAAAATCCGTAAGAAGTTTGAATAATAATAAATTTCCTTCATACAAACCAACATTCATCCACACCTTACTGGATAGAGATTTCGATTCCCGCTTAGATTTTTCATTGTGATTCCAAGGCATGATTGAATTATCCCAAAATTTTCATTGACAATTTTTATTTACTGATGAGTCGACCATTACATCAAACGGTCAATTCCCAGAAATAGAGATGATGGGCTGATGAGAACCCAAATTGGAAGGTAGAGACAAAAAGTCAATTTTCCTTCAAAATTAATGTTTGGTGCATCATATTAGATACTCAAATCGTTGGGCCTTGATTCACGAAATTATTTAGATTTTTTAAATAACGAATTTTTTGATTTCTTTCTTGGATTACCGCTGCAAAGAAGTAGCAGTGGCGTGAAAGTTGAGAAGGGGCAACCCATCTGCCGTATGCTCTTGTTTGAAGTTAAAAATACTTTACTTGCATTGAAATATTAAACTGAATGCTGTCAAATGACATACCAAATTTCATTTAAAAAAGTGGAGGCGTTATGGAGTTATTCGGGAAAACAAATTTTTTTATTGCCACTGTGACTCACTTAATACTTATAGGATATGTTTAAAGGAAATTTCAGTCTTGAAGTGAAGTTAGGATTCTACCAACGGAGTTTGTCCTCTTTATTTTGTGACACCCTTTATATATAAGAAAAATCTGAAGTTCTTGATCTATGAATTCAATATCAGTGTTATCCTTGATTTTTAAAAGAATAAATTCTTTTAAGAGATTTTGTTGCTTTGGTAACAATAAAAATTTATAATAGTCGTAATATTCTCACATAACTGGAATTCTCAGTGCATTCAACATATTTATGAATCCTTGGCTTCACCTCAAATTATAAAAATGGAAAAATTATCACAATTCCCTTGAATTATTTAAAAAACTTGCAACATAAAAGGCTAATCAGATAATTTTGCCGAAATATTTTACTGAAGCCCGTTTTTAACTTCTCCAGTTCTATTTGAAATGTACAGAACAAAATACAAATAAAAGGTACAAGACTGCTAAACACTCATAGAACAGTTTTCTCAACATTTAAGTCATGAAAAAATGTCTGAAACAACTAATCCTCTAGATAAGTACCACGTCAGGTATTGAATTACATAGAAATCACTGTTTCTATCTCGTATTGAGATATTGTATAGAAATCATGAAGAGAGCTTTTTCTGAACGAAACGGAGCTTCATTGTTGTTAAAATTGTTTTTTCCGTTAACCAGCTGTCGCCCCCTTACGAACGGCAGCCCTCAGAAGTCGAAACTTGTGCGAGGTAAGGATTAACGAGGTCTTACCTTTTTACGTGCGATTCCTAGCACTTTCTCGAGCCATCAGAAAAAGTTCTGCAGTCGCTAGGGTTTGAACCTTTGACTGGCAGCCAAAAGTGATTGAAACAATGTCGCTTTAACCACTCGGCTACCTGGCCATGATGAATGGGTTGTCAAAACTTTTAAACCTAAAGAACAGAAAACCTCGCCACCGATTAAATCATTGTATAATATATGTTTTCCCTTTATCATACACTTTTTTTTTATTATATACAGTACCCTCCGAAAAGTATTGAACATATGGGAAAAAAGTTTATTATTATTGGAAACAAAATTTTGGCGATCAATTGAGCATGTCCGACAACCTAAAGATCGATTTCGATACATGTCACGGGACCACTGGTAGGGCGGAAATTAAAAAAAAATACTACGAAGAGGCCGAAAGTGGAATAAGATAGCAAGATATCGAAAAAATGTATTTGAAAAAGTTTTTCAGAATTATTTATATTTATATACAGTGCGGCTTTTTTTGGTCCCCCCCCTGTTAACTTTTGAACGGTTCGACGTACAAACATGAATAAAAAACCGTTTGGAGGGTTTCACCGATACTACTTTTTGAAACAAAAAATATGGTGATTACTCGACAGGGGGCGCAGGGGGGGCACATCAATTCAAAATTTTTAAATGGCATGGGGGGTCGAGTATCACATTATTGAAAAGAGAATTCAATTCTCTTTACAACCATCTAATTATTTTTGAATTTCGTTAATATTTTTTTTTGCAATTCAAATTCGAAATATCAAATATGAATGAGGATCTGAAAACTAGTCATAGCTTGATAAATTTGAACGGTTTGTTGTGGAATAATGAAACCAAAAACATTGCGAAGGGTATTATCGATACTACTTTTTGAGAGAAGAAATATTGCAATTACACTACAGATGGCGCTGGGGGCACATCAACTAGAAAATTTCGATAGGCATAAAAATCGAAATTGGGAAAAAATTCCTCAACTAAATTCAGAAATATTTAGATGGTTGTAAAGAGAATTGAATTCTCTTTTCAACGATGTGACACACGACCCCCCATGCCATTTAAAAATTTTGAGTTGATGTGTCCCCCCGCGCCCCCTGTGGAGCAATCACCATATTTTTTGTTTAAAAAAGTAGTATTAGTGAAACCCTCCAAACTGTTTTATTTTTCATGTTTGTACGTCGAACCGTTCAAAAGTTAACAGGGGGGGGCTAAAAAAAGCCGCACTGTATAGAGTTTCGAGGCATACATCGAGGAAAATAAAAATTACAATTTTTTTGAAATATTTTCCGATCTCTTTAAAAATATCAAAGTTTTTTTCTTCCGAATTGCTTGACTTCAGTAGAAGATTTGTATTTTGATCATAATGACAGAACGTTTTCGTTCTCTCCACACCAGGTGGTACTAAATTGAAAAAAAAAGATTTTTACCACGACTCTCGCTGTTACATTGGTTCGTATTTAACAGTATTCAACAGTTCTACCTATACAGAATTCCACGACTATTGTGATAACATGGCAATCTAAAAATCCTCATTCATGTTCATTACAAAAAAATCGTCAAACGGTAATATGAAAGATTCGATCAAATTCAATAATAAATACATAAAATACTCTCCCATACACAAATTCTTGGGACTCTTTATAGATGAGAATTTATCATGGGCAAGACATATAGAGAACTTAACTTAACTTTCACCATTAGTTGGAATTATTTTTAAAATTCGAAATTTGCTTCCTCTCCAAAATCTGAAATCCATCTCTAAATTTCAATATTTGATTTCAGTTTGGGGCACTGCTTCGACCCATTTGCTCAAACCTTTGAAATCAGTACAAAATAAAATTATTAAATGTATTTTTAAACTTGATTACCTAGAACCAACTGTAAACTTGTACAAACCAATAAAGCTACTGGATATACATTTCCTATACAAATTGAAAATTTGCACATTCAATCATCTTGTTAAGAATAACATGAAACATTCCACTTTAATTTTGAAAATCAATAATGATCAACACAATCACCTGACCCGACAAGCCCAAAATTTATACGTTAACAAAATCAAAACAAATATTGGGAAGGAATCAATTTATTTTGATGGTGTGAAATTTTACAATAAACTTCCAAATTGTTTAAAAACGTATGGTAAATTGCGATTCAAAAATAATCTAGAGAAGTACTTACTCCATTGAATCCATTCTAATTCTGATTTCATGATTTTATTTATTAATTGATTCTTAATGATGTATTTACCTTCATGTAATTTCCCTTTTATAAACTGTATGTTTCTTGGGAAAATAAATTGAATTGAATTGATTATAATCAAGTTTCGATGACAATCGTGCATGATCCAACCAATCGGCCAGGTAGCCGAGTGGTTAAAGCGACATTGATTGTTTCAATCACTTTGGCTGCCAGTCGGCGACTGCAGAATTTTTTTCTGATGGCCCGAGAAAGTGCTAGGAATCGCACGTAAAAAAAGTAAGACCTCGTTAATCCTTGGCTCGCACAAGTTTCGACTTCTGAGGGCTGCCGTTCGTAAGGGGACGACAGCTGGTAAACGGAAAAAAACAATTTTAACAATTTAAACAATTTTTTTTAACTTCGCTCATAAACTTGAAAATAGTGCTACAAATTGAAGAGGCATAAAGTTTTCATGTTCTTGTGCGAAGTGAAACACGATGTTTTTTAGATTGCCGTTTCATCACAAAATACCTGAAATTCTGATATCAAACAGCGGAGATTTCTTCACAACAGCTGCTTATTCCATAATGTATGCAAGCTTCAGACTCCTATTTACTTATACCAAAAACTTAAATTTCGTGCAGACGTACATACGTCAACATACGTCAAAAAGATAATTTAACGATTCCTAAACACAGGATGTCCCTAGTTAAAAAGTCATATTCCTATGTCATTAGCATAGTAATGAATGATGCTCTTCCTAGAGAACTGAAAGCTTACAAAGCACATCAATTCAAGAAAAATGGTGAAAATGCTGTTACTAGAGAACGAATTAGCTATTGATTTCAAAATATAAATATATCTATTACTTAAAAAGTAATTCCTTTTGTATTACATTATTATAGTAGTTTACTTTAGTTTTTAGGATTCCTCGAGGCCATATGGAAGAACAGGGTCATAATCCAATCGTCGGCGTCGGTTGGATTATGACACCGAATATGTATGAGTGGATAACATGGTGACATAATAAAATGTAATATGCTTATTGAATAAATTCATTATTATTACGAGGATGTATTGATATCTAGTTAGCCTAGACCAGTTCCCCGCATAAACAAAATATTGCGTTACCGTAGCAACGAACAATAACTTATTAGAAGTGTCAGTGTAAAGTTTGACGTCAAAAAAGTAAACCAGAGTTACGCAATAAATTAAAAGAAAAAAGATGTCCACCGAAATTGTGAAAATCGAGCCATCATCAAGTACCTGTATTTAAAAGGGTTAAGAGTTGAGTAGATTCATGAAGATATGCTAAATACCGTTGGTGATCAATGTCCTTCGTATGCGACCGTGAAAAATTGGACTGCAAGCTTCAAAAGAGGTAAATTTTCCATTGAAGATGATGACCGATCGGGAAGGCCAGTTTCTGTGTCAGTCCCCGAAAATATCGATGCAGTTCATGACATGATTTTAACAGACCGTCGAATTGGGCTAAAACGGATATCTGAAGCACCGAATATTTCATACGAACGCGTTCATCATATAGTTCACGTCAATTTGGACATTAGAAAAATTGCTGCAAAATGGATCGCCAAATGTTCGAATGTTGACCAAAAGCGTGCAAGGGTAGTAGCATCGCGTTCGATCTGTGCTCGATTTGAAAACGATGTAGACTTCTTAAACCGAATTGTTACTATGGATGAGACTTGTGTACATTTCTACGATCCAGAAACAAAGCAACAATCGATGGAATGGCGACACTCCGGTTCTCCAAGACCTAAGAAGTTTCGTGTCCAAAAATCTGCTGGAAGAGTTCTTGCTTCAGTTTCTTGGGATTGCCATGGAGTAATCATGATTGATTTTTTGGATAAGGGTAGAACAATAACTGGAGATTACTATTCGACATTACTGACCACTCTACGTGAAAAAATTAAAAGAAGCGGAAAGCTATCCAAAGGTGTTTTGTTTTTGCAGGACAACGCCCCTGCACACAAATCTCATGTTGCCTTGCAAAAAAGTCGTGATTTAGGGTTTGAATTACTAGAACACCCCCCTTATTCACCAGATTTGGCTCCGTCCGACTATCATCTCTTTCCTCAACTGAAAAAAAGTTTAAAAGGTCGTAAATTTTCTTCCAACGAGGAGATAATAAAAACTGTGGAGGTCTGGTTTGCAGATCAAGAACAAATTTGTTTTGGAAAGATCTAGAGACGTTGCAGGTTCGCTGTAATAAATGTATCCAATTAAGAGGAGAATATGTTGAGTAATAAAATATTTTGACATTGAAATGTTGTTTGGTTCTATAGTAGGCTAAGAATTTTTCAATATATCCTCGTATATAACTGTTAGAAACGAACTAATGTATCAGCGAGGGTTCTGGCAAAAACCGTTTTTTTTTTCTTCAATTTAGTGCCAAAATTAAATTCTACGCAACCATCTTGTCATCTTAACCAGCTTTTTGTCCCTTCATATCTTTCTTTTCAATTCGCCACCTTAATCACCTTAACCAGTAATCACGTGATATGTGTCAAAATCAGATGTTCAGTGGCTATTAGATGCGCATATCGATAAACAAGTTATCCGCATCAGTAGGATCTATACCCTTTTCATTTTATAATCGTTCATAATAACCTAATCCCCATTTCAGCTGATGGAAGTCCAAGACTGGGCAAGATAAGGAAATTCTACAGCATCAAACAGGATAACCTAGAAGTTCCGTTCACGTCGAGTGAAAGTGGATTCGACGCAGAAGTTGATTGCTTGGATTCTTCTTCATCACTTTCAACGGACGATAACAAGGAAATAACACGGTTGCAAGCCAAAATAGCTTTTTTGGAACAGATTCTGATACAGAATAAAATTCCTCTCCCGCTCATTGAGCCCGAGGTAAGTTTCAATAACCCCTAGAATGTATGTGATAGTAGTTACAAGCAGGGTGAGCATGCATGATTTAAGAAATGTGTTTGTTTTCATTATTGAAAATTAATATCTACATATAACGTTGTCAGTAGTAGTCTAGAGCCATATAATAGTATTAACCTTAATAGTGTTTGTATACATACCTGTGTATGAATCCATATAATATATTTTTGGTATCAGCTGGATCTGTGTTGAAATAATATATGTAGATTTGAAGCTCACCCTGTATTAATCAAGAGTGCATTTCTTTAGATTATTTTGTTAGATTTGACATTAGATTTTGTTTGAGTTTGTTACAAACTAAAAATTTCGCCTTCATTTTGTTAATTTTTTATTTTAAGTGGAATGGTTGCACTGAGAGCTTTGTTTTCTCATTTTTGTTTTGCTTTTGGGAGAAGCTAAAGAATTAGCATTGAATTATTTATAGTTCCATCATTTTGTGATCAAGTCAGTATTATTATGTTAGTACTTAGTTTATTTCAATACTTGCAAAATTTGCTCTGGTGCTATCATTCTGAAGCTTCTCCATAATAATTATGATATTTGAGCTTGTTGTTTTTAGATTTTGATATTAAAGGTTTCAACTTGATTTGTGTTTCATTTATGGAGAAGCTTCATAATTAATATGTAACTTTTCAAAAACGTACAAAATTTATTTGAATTACACTTAGTAGTTCTGAAACATTCCTTGGAAAGGTAGCATTTTTAATCAGATCCTTAAAAATATAGTTGATACGGAAAATTGAACTTATATTTTTCTCTTTTGCGATTACATGTTTTCCAAAAGAACAAATATGAGAAAGCAGTCTGAATTTGACAGCGTTTTCTCTGCATCTTGCGGAGAAAACGTATGAAGTAAGATTTATCATAATTTGAAAAGCGAAATGTTATCAGGGTCCAATCTATAGAGACACGATTTGCCAAAAGTCGGGGAAAAAATCAACAGCTGAAATTATTGATTTAAGAAAGTGAAACTACGAAGTTTCAGGTGAGTAAAAGTCTCATTCGCCTCATAGCCAAAAAAAGGATAATTTATTTTAAATTTCCCCATTTGTTGCTATAACTTTTGAAACTTTGAAAATAGATCGAAAATTTTGGAACAAAAGTTGTAGCTCTTAATTTTTTCTATAATAAAGGTCTCTACAAAAATTCGGATTAATAGAGGGTTGCCATTTATGTATTGGGAATTGGCAACACTGGTGTTGCTAGATGAGATCCAACTGCGTAATCACAAAGTTTGACATTATTGACATTCGTAATCAGAATGTTTTGTCATTCATACGCTATTTGTATTGTTAATAGTAATTTGATATACTGTGGCCTTGGATGATGCTTCATCAGCAAAAGATGCAGCAAGTTGATCGATACACACTGCTGCTGAGATAATCCACGTCAAAAATCGTAAAAAAATCATCGCTCGTAAATGTTCACTATTCCAATACATTTTTTTGCCGAGATAAATTTTTTAAATGACTGTTAACAATATAAATAGCGTATGTATGACAAAACTTACTGATTACGTACACTGACAAAAATGTCAAACTTTGCGATGACTGAGGATCGCACCTAGCAACGCCAGTGTTGCCTATTCTCAATAAATAGCAATCCTCGTACCCAAATCGAGAAGTTCAGCTTATCATGATTTTTTCCTACGCAACTATCCTATTGACTGGGCTATAAGCATTTCTTCTGATTTCCCAGTATCAACTTAAGATGATGTTATTCAAATCACATTTGTTGCACTGCAAAATTTCAAGATAGAAACAGATTAAAAAACGTACCCACTTAAATTTACATAGCACAAAGTACAAATAAAAGCATGGGAGCTAGAATTTTATTCTGGTATAGTTGTTTCCGCTTCAAGTAAGTAAAATTCCTATGATAACAGCCTGATTTGATTTGTTTACTGTGTTGATGAATTGCATTGAGTGGTATTATTCAGACAAAACCCTTAGCTGGCGCCATGTCATTTAGTTTAGTCACATATTTGGTGACATGGGGTCTGATAGACTCTTATGGTGGATTTATGCAGCAGTTTTAAGTAATAAGAATATTCATCAATGATTGGTTGGAATAAACGGTTCAACCAATCATTGAGGAATATTCTTCCTTATGACTTAAAACTTATGACTGCTGCATAAATCCACCTTTATATATAAAATGTAGCTACACAATATTAATGAAATAAAAATCAGATTAATATCTCAAAAAAAGGAAATGCTAAACTTTTTTATAATTTTATTGCAAATAAAAAAAAAAAATTTTTTGTAATGTATCATTTTTAATGAAATATATAGTTAATAGATTCTTAAATAAAAAAAGCAACGTAACTTTTAACAATGATGAAAAAATTAAAAGAAAAATCGAATTAAAAAATCATGTTTAAAATTAGTTTAAAAACTTTTATAAAACGACTTAAGAGTCATTCTGAAAAATTAACTTAAAAATGTACCATCCGGTAGTTTCGTGAACGGGAGGCATATAGGACTTTTGCATTCGATACAAATGTAACATATTTTTCTGAATATTTTCATTGCAGTTATCATCATTATATTGATTTTTACAATCACTAGCATCCATTTCACTATATGTAGGTATAATGATCGTTTTCCATATAATTATCACCTGACTCTTCTTCACTGGTCTCGCCCTCGTCCTCATACCATTGTCATTGTAAACACTTTTCTTGAATATTAGGATCTAAAAAGTTAACATCAGTACGAAATTTGGATAAAGATTTTTATTATCAACACAACTGGTGACACGGAGTCTACTCCGCTAGTAACTATGTTTTTGAAAAAGATTTCGCGTCACCAGCTAAGGGTTAATAGTACCTCAGCATGTTGCTTGGAGACTTTGAGTTAACCAGGTATGTGAATTGATTTTTCATTTTTTCTGATAGGACACAGACACACACGCCTATCATTTAGCTGTTCGAGTGAAGCAATTAGAAAAAATCATTGGGGAAGTCAAAGCTGCAATGAAAATGATGATCGAGAAAGGCATCATGAACAGCGATAATTTAAGAAAAGTTAGTGATAAATTGGATGAAACGTTATTTTCAAGAAAAGGTGTAGATAGAAGTTTTGACTTGGAAGAGTTAGAAGAGAAATTTGTTGATGTCAGTTCACAAACGGATTTTCTCAATTCATTTGAGGAAAAAGTTTGCAAACTAGAAAATGAAAACAAAGAACTTTGTATAAAGTGTAGTGAATTGGAGAACTGTGTTGACCTATTGAGAAATGAATATGAAAAGTGTGAGGATTATTGGCAAAGTAAAGTGGATGACGAACGCCAAATGTTTGAAGCTGAACAAAAAATCAACAGTGATAAATTATCGGAGTTATTTCTAAAGATGAAGGACTACGAGGAACAGTATGCAAATCAAGACCTTGTGGATAATCGCCTACCAACAATTGAAGAAACTTATAACTTAGAAAAACAATTTACAGACTTGGAACAGGAGTTTGAAGCCTACAAGGAGCACAGTGAGACACAGTTACTTCAAAAAGATGAACAAATAGCAATTCTGAAAGAAAAATTGACACAGTTAGCTTTGAGGCAACAAGAACTTAATGAAGCTGCTGTACAAGTTAATGTAGAGAGCGAAGAATCAAGGTTATTGAACAAAATGAAAAATTTCTCCAGTTATGTTATAGAAAATACAAATTTTTTTTCCGAAGAAATGGTACCCTCAAGTATAGAACCAATTGCGGAATCACCAATGCCTAATAATTTGGAATATGTTAATCAATCTCTAATTTGGAATCAGCCAATCAATCCTCCAGAAAATTCCGAGAGTTCTAAGTCTTTGCCTGTGAGCTGGAACTTCACAAATGATACAAAGATACAATCGAACGCATCTACTTCATCAAGTTCCATCTGCTTGGATGAAAACTCAACCTCCTGTGCTCCGAGTAGACCTAAGAGGACACGGAAGTATGATAAGAATTTATATAAAAAAAATAATCAAGAGAAAGATATGAAAAAGACTGAAATGGACAAAGGACCAGAAGTGGATTCTAAAAATTTCCAGAATTCTAATTGTAATCCCCAGCAATCAATATTTTTGCCTCTGAGATCGTTTCATAATTTAAACGCCAGACGAAATTATCTAGAGCAGCGGGTGAGGCATCTCCAAATGTGCCTGAAACAACAACATTACTGTAATGAACAAACTTTGCATCGTAAGTAGCTTTCTTCTTAATTATTTTATTATTTGGTGGGAAAGCTGGGACATATTAATTTTGTGTTGAAGTGTTATGAACTATTCGAATATACAAGTTTATAACTATCTGAGTAAGATCAGAGGACAAGTTGGTTTCAGAGGTAACTGGAACATATGTAACAGAAGAATATAACATTTGTAGTCAATTCAATTCAAAGTATGCTAGTGTCAGAAAAACATAGTTCCTAAGAAACTCTGGTGTGTCCACTCACATCTGAAAAACTGTGGGAACAAACTTGAGACATTCGCCAGCTTAATTAAGAGAAAACTAATGAAATCGTGGCCTGTTTCCTAAATATCCCGCAATATTGCGTGTACCGCCTCGGTCCGTTTTCTTGTTAGGGTAAATTTACAAGAACAGAAATGAAATGAATAAAACAACATATTTATTGGAATTTACTGAATCTGCTTTCTGCGATTGTTACAACTACTATTCAGTGATATTTATCGAAAATAAGAATTATCATGAAACGCTCCTTATTTTCTTGGTAGATAAAAGAACGATCTGAGATAGGAATATAATTTTTTTTATAAAAAAGTTTTTACTGAGGTCAAGTTGTGGTTTTCTGATAGGTTATGAACTTGTTTATCATCAGTTACAGTATCATCCATGGTTTACCGGACACCCTATATATTATGGAGATGACTTTCAGTTTTATTTATCTTCGAGAGATTTTTGTTTTGTTTGAAAAATGACCTAGATGGCTTCAATTTTGTCTATGAGGACTTTCTTGTACTGATACGAAAACTTAAAAAAACAGGTATACAAGTGATCAACCTGTTCAAAGAAACATTTGCCACCGTATCGTCATAGAGGAACATTGACTGCTTATACAGCAATATTTATTTTTTATCAATGTTCATTGTTCATCTAACTGATGAATAAATGTATTTTGGTATTTTGATAGAATTTGTCTAAAAGTTATTCAAACTATTATTGTTGGAAATGATTTGTTTTTATGTTCTTCATTTATGGAAAAAAAAATTATTACAAAAAAAAATTATTATAGAGAAAAGGAAATTGGTTCTTGGCATATCTATTCTGCTTTTCCATCATTGGTATGATTCTATGATCTGATTAGTATTTGGTCTTCAACCCAAATATTTGTATCTTCATTTTGTTTCATTCAAATGTTGAAAAGAATGTGATCTTATATTGTTTTCATTTGCAGATTATTGGATTCAGTTCAAAGGTGAAAGGTCTGATCTGCATTCAAAGCTGAAATATTTCCAAGACAAGTTGGAGCAACAAGTGAGGATTAGCAGGGACCAGCTAGACAAGCTGGAAAGGACTGACCTGCTCGTCAAGGATCTCTATGTTGAAAATTCGTACCTTATTGCAAATGTTCAAAGACTAGAACAACAGTGTCACATGTTGACTCAGTGCCACTCTAGTTCCGTGTAAATCATGTAATTTCAACCTTTTTCGAACAAATGATTGGGGTGGAAAACCCCAAGTCAGGTTTCGGGAGTATATTATCGAAATTTAGGAAAACCGAGATCCTATTTGCTCACTTTGGTTTCTGAGGGTTTCTAGCGGCTTAAGGAATATACTTTCAGTCAGCTTTCTCTCCCTCAGTGAAAGGGACATGTTTGAATACCCATGCATTAAGAAGTCATGAATGGTGCTTCAATTCCTTTGGCTGCCTCAGAAATATTGTAAAAAAAATCGTGAGATTGAACATAATCGTATTGTAATTTGACAACATTAAAGAAAATTCGACATTCTATACGGTGGAAACTATACACAGGTATATTCAAGATGACTCACTTTTCTTAATTTTGGAAAAGATAGCTCTAGAAACGAAAAGTAATTTTTTTTATAACACTTCATCGTATACGGATACGAAAATTAATGGTACAATTTAAAAAAAAATCTTGCAGGTAAAAGTACATAAAATATACAGTCCTATCTCAACAACAATACGAATTGATGACAAAATACCAGAAGTTTTTTCAAATACTTGCAGTATTTTCATTTCAACTACTGCAAGTAGTCTTTTAATTCGATTTGGATAACTGTTTACCTATAATAATAATGATTATGATCGTTTGTTTTATTGACAGATGAATGAGACAAAAGAGATTACCTATTTGCGAGGAACAAATAGATAAATACTTTCTTTCAGTTGAAAATCGACAAGACACAATCTGGTTGATACCGGAAATTATTAAAATGGTCACCATCTTGAAACTGAAAGATTTGAAATGACAATATTTTTTCCTGTTATAAAAACCATCTTCATGCTAACTTTCAGCTCACTGAAAAGTAGCTTTTAAGTGAAAGTAACAGGCAGACTCATAGGCTCCGATAGATTTTTATAACTTGTAGTGATAGTGTATTTTCTAGAAGACTCATATTTCACCTTGACAAAGTTTCTCAACCAAAAGATTATATGATAAAACTAAAACGACAAACATGTCAACTGAAAAATTATATCCAGACATTAAGATAGGAGACTTCTGATTAAAATAGTAACAGTTCAAAGTAAATGTAAGTAAAAACACTATAGTTATAATATTTCTGCAGGTTGTAATAGGCTCTCAGCTTTTTATCCTCACCTTCTTTCCGAAACAATACGGGGTTTTGACAATTTTTAAATCATTCAGTAGATTATTGAACACAATTGTGTGGTGAGTGGAGGAGGGGATTTTGTGTAGGTGGTCGAAGATCCTTAACTTCTTTTCAAAGTAATATGAGACTTGTGAAACTGTTCAGAGTGTTTGGGTAGATTTTTTAATATTCTTTTAATTCTCATGACTGAGTGAACGTTTTGTTTTCTGGCTCATTGAGAACCTGATTTTTTTGAAGAACAAAAACATCTATTGGGTAATGTCTGTCAATTCCCAAAATGCTATAATAAGCGCGTTCGGTTTTTACGTCGGACTGATCTGATTAGTCTGTATCGTTCGTTTATTGCAACCGATTGTAGGGGAGGTAAATCTTGATCGCTCGGTTTTTCAAATCCGTTCAGTCCGAGATTGATCTGTTTGCTCGGAGAATTTTGGCAGACGAGAACAATTAATTTGAAAGTGTGAGGTTATGTTCATCATCCTCAAAAATAATAATTGTATTTTACGAAACAAAAACTAGCATTGTTTTTTGTATATTCGTTAATGCAATATTCAAAACGTTAAAATTTCAAATTTGACGATTCTTTACGAAATAAACGGAACAAATTTGGATGTGGTTATTGGTTATCAGCATGTCAAAGTCAAGCCAACGCCCGTTTCGTTCGTTTATTACCGATTGATTCGATTAATTTGTGGGCACGTGACTAAAATCTGCTCAACTCCGAGATCATATTAAGGTTTCCTCAAACCAACGCGGGAGCGGGAACGAGATGAATCCGAGACTGCATTCCATAGTGGGACATACCGGTGTGATTACTCGTATTCCAAAATGCATACAAGCAACGAAATATATATGGTTTGCTACGTGTACTGTTTTTTTAGCAATTCGCACGGTTCTAAAGTTCCGTTCCCGCTCCCGCGTTCCCGCTTTGGTTTGACGGAACCTTTACCGAACGCGCCTAATGTACTTCTTAAGTAGGGCTCTGATATGATGCTATGCCATGCATCTCAAATTTTCAATTTATCACTACATTAAAGTCGGACTACATTGTTTTCGACTTGCATGTTTATATTCAGGTCAGAACTTCAGTGTCTGATTTGAAGATTAACAGAATTTGTTTTGGCTATAAATAAACTGTTTAGTTTGGAGCTACCCCACTTTTTGACAGTAATTAGTTCTTCATCTGTACGCCTTTCCAAGATATAAGGATCTTCAGTGTTCCTGCAGAAAATATAAGGGCATTTTGATGGATTCCAAATAGCAAAATTTGACATAGGACAGATCTCTGAGTACAAGTTTTTACTCATTGTTATACCAACAGGTATCACCTTTACAACACAGATGCGCACATGGTTATCAGAATTCGCATCTAGAAATTAACTAGAAGTGTGTGGCAAAGGAAATGTTTGTTCTTAAATAATTGATAGTGTCGGATAATTTCATATTTTCAGCGTTGATTTGGATCTCCGTTTCATTTTCAATGCATTCTTCAAATAATCTTATCCAATTTGTCATTTTTGAACTTCATGAAATTTTCTTAATTTTATTGCATTGACAAATTACTTTGTAAAACATATGTTCTTATTGAGAATTGAGTATTCAATCTGAATATCAAAAATTAATATATTCCTAGTGATACCAAAACATCAAGGATTTTTCTCCAGTCAGTTTTCGAAAAGTTGAGAGGGGGAAATGTTTTGAATAATGTCATTTCCATAACATACCTTTTTTAGACTTTCAAATTCTTCAAGTATTTTTTTGTCAATTTGGGACAAGAATCACTAAAAAATCTATTGAGAACCATCCATTTTTCAGATCCAACGCCACCCAATCGTTACAAATGCAGACAATTGGTTGCACATTTCCAAAAAAAGTATTTTATTAATTCATTTGCACCTCAGGTGAATCTTTTTAATTATTACTGTAAATTGTCAGTGACCACCACGCTGAATTTTTTTCTTGAAATTTTAAATCTGAATCTAACATAAATACAATTTGGTTACCAAAATTTGGCCTAAACTGCTCACATATATCATAAAACAACTTGTATACATACATTTACCAAAATGTGTTTTTATTTTTATGTATCCAAAATCATGTATTGCATCAATTTTTGAATCTCTTCTATATAATAATTGCGACTGGACTCTCCGTCTATTTTATCTAAACTATAATTTTTCATTTATTCCTTTTTGAAAGTTTTCATTGATGCCAAATTTAAGTTAGTACAAATATTCATTACATTTACTGTGACCTATCGTAAACCGGATGGCCCAGGAACTATGGACACTTTTATAAGTTTTAAATGAATTTCTCATACTAATACTAGATGAAGTTTTCAATTTGACAAAGAAAAATCCAAACTGCCCAGATTTCCAGTATCGATGTTTTAATAAAATATTTAGTCCAAAATATCGGTACTGGAAGCATGCCATTTTGGATTTCAACATCACGCAATCTAGTACTACTACGCCAAATTTGAAAAGATTCATTCAAAATACTGTAGGTCCTTGTCCACCTGGTTTGCATATTTTGATAGGAAAGCGGGATTTTTGATCATATGATATACTCTTAACGAATCTGAACTTTTGTTTCTTATATCTTTTTTTCTACTTAAGAGTGTCTATTTTATTTTTCTTGTTTTCGAGTTTATTAACTTATTTAACCAAATAATGGGATTGTTTGAATGGTAAAATGAGTGTTGAATGTTGACTTTTTTAAAGGTTTATTACATATCAGTTTTTAAGGTACATCCAAAGACATTATTGATTAATATATTAATAATATGTTATGTAAAATACTTGTTATATATTTACTTAACAGATGTGTCATATTAGTAATATAATAATGATGTAAATGAGATTTAAGTAATATAATTCTTCAAAATACTGGAGTTATTTTCCTACAACAAATTCTTCCAAGAAATAAACGGAACAGAACATATTTCTTAGAAATGATACAAGTGTTTTTTTTGTGAAGTCATTACAAGTTTGGGTTTGATCACATTGATCTTCTGTCTAGGGTTTTCAAATGTAAGAAACACCTGCTTTAACCAACCTAACAAATTCACAAGAATCTTGAAATGACCAGCTCAAAGTCCGAATAGTCTTTATTGCCAGTTTTACCACTCGAGTTTACATTATGATAGATATAATGAACATTAATTATGTGTATTTTGAATTATATTTGTGAAATATCCTTCAACTAAACATAAGTCCAGAAGGCTGAGCCGAAGATGAGATTAAAAAATATGTACCAAGAGGAAATGAAAGTCTTTGAATTTCGGTAAAGATGTTATTCTAAAACTGTTTTATTTGACTACAATAAATTATTTACATAATGTCTTGAACAATATGCTCAACAAATGAGAAGATGTTGTCAATTATCTTCTAATAACATCATTACAAATACATTCCATTTACCAAATAATCTGCATCATGAGCATACGACTTTCCTCCTTTTCTTATTCTTCTTCGAACCATCTTCAACCTGCACCCAATCATAACAGCCATGACGAATGTTATGATGAGACCTAAAAAATGGTGTTTGAATATTCTCTAAATTAGAATATTTGCTACCAATTATCTCTAATAATTAGTGAATTGTTAATTTGCTGCCAACTTACTTTATTTACTGATGCAAATAAACATTTCTGTTTATTGTGGGATACAAAGTCAAAATATGTCAGCAGTTTTTCAACTTATTCAATGAACTTTTGACGCAATTGGCCATTTGTTTTATTACATAAAAGAATATTGGTGGTTTTTCAATGAGCTTTCAGTCATGTATTTTAGAATAATATTTGAAAATATGCTTTTTAGCTTTAAGGACTGCTTGATTTAGTTTATGCTAATATTCATGGTTTTGAGAAAGTGTATATTTCAGAATTGTTATACTCTTAATATAGTGTACTTCCTAAGTATTTCAAATATGATCACATCAATTCAAGTAGAAAATTTCATACGAATTTATGTAAAAATCGACTTAGTTTCTGAGATACGTAATGTCAGATTCAGGAAGAAAATTTAGTTATTTTCTGGAAATATTTATAACATTTTGAAATCCTCGGAATTCATTTTCAAATTTTTAAGAAAAATAAATATTTAATTAGATAGTTTAGAGGCGAAATAATTCAATGTGGTGAAGATCAACGGTATATCATGAAGATATAATATGTCTTTACCACCTTCACCCATCACCTAATACCCGTCCTATAGCGACCTCTTTGAATTCATATCACTCAAGCTGGACTACATCTAGTGCTGAAATCATCATTATAGGAGGCACTAACGTTCCTAACGCTGCCTGTTGACAAGTATTTTATTACCAATATCATCCCTGAATTAACCCTTGAACTGCTAAGTAGCCAATCTCCGTTGTTAAGGAAAAACTCCAGACTATTTTCTTATCATTTGGTGGACTTTCAGACTGGGAGAGAGGTCTGTGACCGCGACTGCCATGCCAAAATGGCTTCTGGTTTTCAGAACAAATCCGTTAGCCAGTTTCAAGGGTCTACCTTTGAAACAAAGGCATTCTATGGTCAAAGTCAAAATATGCTTCATCTTCGGAATTTATGAAAACAAATATTCATCAAAGCCTTTTGATGACGTCATTAGCAGCAATCCACCTTTTCCGTTCGGCTTTGCTCTTCACGGTGTTCAAGCTTTCCGTTGGTCTACTTTATTGCTGTCTTGAGCCTCAGTTTCTGGAGAAAGTTTTCTTTGCTGCAGGCCCCTAGTTGCTATACCTGTGCAATACTTTCATTTGACCTACCCAATCAAGATCTTCATTACCTTGTCAAACACAAACCCTGGATACAAAAACACAACTTTCATCTAGGTCAAATAACAACACTCCCAAGGAAATCTCAAAGTAATCGTCACACAATGGCATCTATGCTCCAGACACCCCCGAAGATCACTGGTGACGTCAAAGTGGGTGGAGCCCCAGAACCGGCTTAAATCTTGTTCTACAAGGAGGGGTTAATCAGGACTAAGTATTTCTTGCGCAGATGCAAGGCCTTTATTCTCAGATTCATCCTGTCTAGAAAGCTCCGTTCTTCGAACTTGAGCACGGGTCAAATGACACTGTAGGATATTCTCAGTTGTGTTTTACCTCGAACTCGGAGAAAGAATATTTGAATAATTTTTAATCCTCAGTATCGTATTTCATTATGTCTAAGATTACACATAAAATGGAACAAAGATTCATCAAAAAATTCTAGTAGATTTTACAAAAATAACGTGATTTTCCATCTAAATTTGACCTTTTCTATTTTTAGAACGTTGTTTCAGTTCTTTTTAGAATATGTAAACTTTTCGATTTGATTTGATGTGAGGAATTACTATTGAAAGAGTATTTAGCACATACCTAGTCTCAATTTTAGGTAGGTATATGATACTTGTAAAAAATTCATATAGTGACGTGTACGTGAATGAGTACACCCAAACAATACATACCCAAAGACACAGACAAAACAGCCCCTTTTTGAGTTTGAGCCATCCCATCCTCCAAGTCGTTTGCGTCGCTGATTTTGTATGCCACCACATCGGGATACTGTTCGTGGTGAACATGTTTAGTTATCTTTATCTTTTCAGCTCCATTGCTGCCATGTTCCATGCTATCTTTCGAGTGTTTCAGATCTTGAGCGAGGGATTCTTGAACGTGTTTTGGATTTGCTAAAATGAAAAGCAAAATAAGTATAGAATGTTGGCGGGTGTGAGATAAATCTAGAAAATACCATAGTGTACACCAGTGTACAAGTGAGTCTTTAAAGCACGCACAACCCGTATGAGGGCACGATGCAAAGCGGAGTGCCCTTAACTTTACAAGTGTTTTAAAGGCACTACACGTGTATCATACGGTATTTTTCATTACTCCTGCATATAGTGACTTGAAAAAATGGAAATGAATTTTAGATCAGGATAATGTCCATTACGTTTTATTACATCTAATCAAGTAGGTAATGATGGACATCTTATGTCACGTATTGCTGACATGAAGGCTTATTTCACATTTCATGTGGATAAAACTGAGAACTTGGCGATGTTACCTATTATAACAACCTTTTAAGCATAGAGTGTTTTAGTCTTGAAGATTTCTCACGCTTTTCAGTGCATTTGATAAGGATTATAGTCATGGCTGAGGGATATCACCAACAATGCTCCATACTTTAAAATTTATAACATATTCTTTTCCGCCAACTTTTTTTGGTTTATTTTTTAATGGATGGAAAAAAATGTATCAACTCTTTTTTATATATAAGTGAGAGCAATGAAACCGTACAGATGCATGTTGTTGAAATCTCGTTTCACATTAGACTTTTTGTAGTTTTTAGAAGAAACGTACAAAAAATATTAGTAAATTTTCTATTTTCTGTTATTTTTCCCTTATATTATTAGGTTAATACAGTTCGAAGTTTTTAATTTTTTTTTTCATTAGTACTGTGAATGTTACTATTTTCTTTTTTGCTTCTATATATTTCCCTGACTACTGATATTTCATAAAAAGCCGTTCCCGAGATATTTCTGCTTTGCAAAACACATTCAGAAGTCCCTATTAAACTGTACTATTAATTTGATGAAAAACTACTATTCCTGATGGAAGCATGGAAGCTCTAAATTAAAGGTATGTAAGTCTTAATAGGAAAAACAATAAAAATCCATTTTTGGATTTATTTTTATTTTTATGGATTTTGTTTCTTTATCCGTTCTATAACTTTTTTGTTTTCGATTTATCGAAAATATTCTTGATAAATCCTTTAAAATTTTGGTTGGCTTCGAAGAAAGTTATGAAATATTCTTTTCCCCCAAAAAATTTCAAACTTTTATATTTCATCAAGTTTATCAACTTATTTGGTTTATTTTTCAAGGTTTGTACAAAATGTATCAACACTTTTTTATATGTGAGTGAGAGCAATGAAACCGTACAGATACATCTTGTTGAAATCTCGTTTCATTTTCGAGTTTTGAAGTAATATATAGTAATAATAATATTTTCTTTTTTTGTCGATATATTTCCCTGACTATTGATATTGCAATAAAAAGCCGTTCCTCCGTTCCCAAAATATTTCGTATTTTCAAAAATGAAAATGTTTCTAAGATTTTTGTTTTTCGTCATTTCCAGATCTTTTACGTAGACAATGGTTCTCTAGAATTTGTTTTTCGATCCGAGCTCTACCTATTCACTTCTGAAATTTAGATTTATTTCATCGGTTAGGTGAAAATTTGGGATTTGGGGTGGATTGAAATTTTTCGGAAAATATTCTTTGAAAGCTAATAATTTTGCGATCTTTTCTGTCCCGTAAAACTTTTCCTCGATTTTCAATCGTGAAAATGTATGTGAAATTACTTAGTATTAATCTTGAGTTCGAATTTCACTCGATATCTTCGGTAAACGCCAGACGGTTGAACGGATAGACATACGGATGGACGGACAGATATACGGATGGACGGTCAGTAAAAATGAAAATGAAAACACAATCAAGACGTGAACAGCGGATGTCGATACATGAAAAACCATGAAAATATAAACTACAGTGTGATATTCTCAATAGCGAAATCTCGTAGTATGAGTTAAAACTTTTTCGTCGTACAAATCTTCAATTCCATATTATAATATCATAAAACGGCATTTTAATACTATTCGGCTTCGCCGTAAAACTCACCATTTTCATTTCTGACATTGGGCACCTGCATAGAAGTGGATTTGTAACTCGCTGGACTCTTCATATTTTGGCCTGTAATGATATAATCACTATAATAGCTATTTGTGTATTTAAAGCGCAAAGTGATTGATGATTGCGCCGCTCGACAAAGTGAGTTACCGCGCTACGCGCTCTTTAGAGAGCAGCAATGACACTTTGTGCTCGAAATACACAAACGATTTTTTCTACAAACGCAGCTCTTAGACATAAAAATGCTCAACACTTCATTCAACATAGGCATATATGAGAAAATTTACAGTCAATAGCGAACCCAAATGTATAAACTATCCAAATATCCAATAATTTACATCTCAACAAAATAAAAAATAACTTGATTAAGAAAAAAAAAATTCCGAATGTCGAGATCGAACCCCAGGCCTTCATTCAGTTTACTAGGCAGTGATTGATTGCCGCTCGACAAAGAGTTACCGCGCAGCTTTTAGATATAAAAACGATCGACACTTCATTTAACATAGGCTCATATTACCTATGAGAAAATTTACACTCAGTAGTAATCCCAAATGTATAAGCTATCCAAATATCCCATAATTTACATCTCTAACAAAAGGAAAAAAGACAATAACTTGCCTAAAACTAAAAAATAAAAATCCGAACTCCGAGATCGAACTCACGCCGATATCAAAGCCAGATTGGTAGGCAGAGACTCTAACCATGACACCACCGCAGTTCCTTTATTGTCTTCACTTTTCATCGTGCAAGAATAGGTTCGTTTTCAACAAATGCTAAGGATATCAAGCGTTTTTTCAATATTCTCGCTATAGAGCGTAAAAGCTGTCACAAAATGACATTTCTCGGAAAACGTCAACTTTGCGTTGAGATCTGAAAGCGTCAAAGGCTACTTTGGTAAGCGGTAGAAGAAAATAGCTATTTGTGTATGAGAGCTAAGTGATTGTCGCTCGACAAAGAGAGCTACCGCGCGAAGCGGAGCGAGATAATCTTTCGAGAGCGGCAATTACACTTTGTGCTCGAAATACACACAAGATTTTTTCTTCAAACACAGCTCTTAGTTTTAAAAACGATTGTCACTTCATTCAACAATAGTCACTGAATAACCTATGAGTAAAATTAACACTCAATAGTAATCCCAAATGTATATCTCTAACAAAAAGAATGAAACTTTAAAAAAAAGTTTCGAAAGCCGAGATCGAACCCGATGACTTCAGAGGTTATGAGTTTGAACTAGGCAGCGACGTAACCTCTGCGCCACCGTAGTCGCGTAGAGTACTTTGAATTTATGGTCTACATTTTCCGACATGCAAAGAATATGTTCATTTTCAACAAAAGCATGGAAGATGCGACCGTTTTTCCAATATTCTCGCTCTAGAGCGAAAAAGCTGCCACAAAATGACATTTCATGGAAAACGTCAACTTTTCGTTGATATCTAAAAGCATCAAAGGCTACTAACTTTGGTAAGCGGTTGTAGAAAAAACAGTTATAACAGATCCGTTAAAAATGAGCTTTCAGTTATGCCATATGATAATGTGTTTTTTTCATCCAAACCTGACCCGTTTGATAATGGCGTTTCATTACTGAGTTTTTTACCTTGGACTCGAATGTCTTCCTGCGCGTTCCTTTGTTCATATACACCCCCATCTGTAAAAAATTGATTAGATGAGTAATAAAATAAAATTCTACAGAGATGATTCAATGATTTTATTTTTTGTGAAATGGAAATGCTATTCCTTTTTGTTGGCTTTCAATGAAATTACCGTGAAAAAAGTCAAACCCTCATTCGAAGTCTATCCAGGGAACGGAAATATTGTTTTTCTACGGCCATGATACAATACTGCTCTTTCCTAACTGTTTTCGATTAAACAATGAGGTGCATTCAATTTAATTTCCTTTCCTGATAACACAATGAAGTCATTGTGTTTTTATTTTACAATTTATCACGTCTGCAATGGAATGTCAAAATTCAAGCAACGAATACTGACAGCTCTGTTTAGTTAGATTTTTGAACTTGAATCAAACGATGAGCAGCGAAAGTGACTAGAACTGACTCCCCCAGAAATTACTGAAGCCGCAAAACAGGCATGTGTCAATTTAATTCCAGAAATATTAAAAGTAAAATATGTGAAAGCATATACAAATCCTTCACAGAATGGCAAGTTACTCCAGACGTTATTACTAATACCATTTGTACGAAAATATTATTGTGAGGATAAGTTAGCTCAGTGGTTAGGTGCTCGCTTCACAATACGAAGGTCGATCGTTCGGTTCCCACTTCAAGCCAAGCATTACTTTTTTATATTTTTTTTTTTTCATTTTTTAGGTTCTATTGATCATGGGGATTATGAGTGCTTATTCTAGAAGAGACGAACTTTATAGAATGAAAACAACAAATTGTAGAGACTTGGATTCAGCAGCAGTTCTTATACAAATACCCACATATCTATCTGTATTTGTATTTAATAAAAAATGTAGAGAAAATTTCGCTAGACGTAATTGTCGTATGGTTCTTTTCCCACTAATAATTTAAGTTCTACTCAATTTTCGCAATTTGGCGCTTGGTTCATTTTCGTTAAACATTATCCATATACCTAATTAAATTCAAAGTTCAAAATTCTGTTGTAAAATCATTTCGCTATTATATGTTATAGCCGTAGAAAAAGTATAGTGTATAACTTGCACGGAATACTCATTTCCCACGTATGATTTTCAGCTTTCGCCTACGGATCATGCTGCAAACTTCATACTCGTGGGAAATGACTATCATTTCGTCCTAGTTATACAATATAGGTACTATTGATACACAAACATAACACGAAGTTTCCAAAATAAAAACATTTAGAAATAATATTTTTCTATGATTTCTTATTCTTTGCTGATGAAAAACTTATAGCCGGAATACTACTGTGGCAGAGATGAAGGGGTTCTTGGTATGATATGATAATAATAATAATAATATTCCGTAATAAACATTCGTAGAGTGTACACAAAAACACGGTAAAGGACGGATATTATTATTGTATTTGATGTGGCGTTCAGGGGCTACTTGTGGATTTTTGGTGGCGTATTCACTTTTCAGCTGTAGGAGAGCCTAAAAAATGAGTGAATTCAAAACAATACGAGTTGTAGGTATGGCAATGCGAAGTCCATCTGTATTTATACGAAATTAAACGTCCATGCTCTTATTCGGAAGGCAAGATTCCTGGTGCTCAAGGTGGATCAGGCAGACCACATCGTGATGACTTTGAAGATGAGGTCCTTGAAGAAATTCGTGGTATCGAGAGAAGAACCGGCATAAAAAATCAACCGTTCATGACCTCAGCTGCACCCCGTCCACGTAAAGCGTGTGCAATCTTTGTTGCCAACAGATTACCCAAAACTAATAACTTTTTGTCGTCGTATGTTGAAAAAACACCGAGGGAACCCAGATGTCTTCAATAAAATATGAATCATCATGCCACCATCGGGGTGTTTTCAATATCCACAGTTGGCACTTTGAAAATCGTCGTATAATGAGACCAGACAGGTTTCAACATCAATTTGAAATAAATCTTTGGACCGGTATACTGAAAGGTTATGCGAATCGTCCATTCGAGTTTACACCGACACTGAACTCCGAAAATTATTTAAAATTTTCACAAATTCAATTAACTCATCTACTGGAAGATGTGCCGTTGGAAGTCAGACAGACCATGTGGTTCCAACATGATAGGTGTCCTGCTCACTACGGCAGACAAGTAAGAGAATATTCAGATAGGTCATAGGCTTAGAGATGGATTGGGCAACTTGGGCCAATACTATGGCCGCCACGGTCATCGGATTTGAACCTATTAGATTTTTTTTATTGGGGATGTTTGAAAGTGTACCACAACTCGTTCACTAGCTAAAGGCAACTACGGAACCGAATACGACATACAGCCCAAGAAAGCAGTAATAATCCAAGAGCTCTGCGTTTGTTGAAAATATCGTTTTTAAGGAGATGTCGCGCTTGTATCAGAATAGAAGGAAAACAATTCGAACATTTGTTATAATCTCTCAATCATGTACATGATAAATGTTGAACTGTATAATGTTGTGTTGTTTTCATAAGAATCAAACTATTCTCATTTATTTATTTTTTCATGAAATTTCATTTAACTGTTATATCAGTCTAAGTGCATGTGTGACATTCATCAGCTCATCAGTTGCTATGACAAATGAACAACAAACTGCAGCTCCCACTTCGATAAAATAGAAAATAAACCCATTTCGAACGAAACTGCAATCCTTGTGATCCACCGTAGAATACCTCACTTGCGTACTCTTTAGAAGTTCGAAGTTTCATAACAGAAATCTTGAAGGATCCATATCGGAGGATTTTTTTATGGGCCCTAGACTGCTATCGAAAATTCACCTTCTGCGATTATTGTTACAACTACTATTCAACATCATTTATCTAAAATAAGAATTAATAAGATAAGCTCATTATTTGCTTGGAATATAAAAGAATGATCTGAGATAGAAATTCTTTTTTTTTTTCATAAAAGTTAGTGATTTATTGATGTTTTAATAGATATTGGTACCCATTGAATAATGAACAAGTTTCAGATTTTTTCTTCAAACTGCCTATTATCTATTTGAGATATTGTATTTGTACCTTTCTTCATCTTCACACTGTATGCCTACTATTGTTTTCTCATTACCTGAAGGCCAATTTTCTTGTTGAATCGGCTGCCTGTAACTATTGTCTCCATAGTAATTGCCCATTTTAGGATAATCCCGTCCATTCACATTTTCTGCTGAATACTGCACCTGACTAGAACAAAGATTTAATCTTGAGGTGAGAACTGATTTATTATGGGAAACTAGTTAACACTAACGGAATCTATTCTATCTATGATGTATAGTTTGATTGTCAGAAAGAAAGAAAGCTATCCAAGCATTTTGCTGGGTATTCTTGACTTTAATTAAGACAAAAATTAGATTGTAGAACAGCGAAAAATATAAGGCTATTCATTGTTTGATAAATGAAGTTGTTAATTTTGAGTGATTTGTTTATGCATTGTTACACCTTTCTATCATTTTATAAAAAAGTATTGTATTTGGAGAGTCGAAATTGATATCCATTCTCCGTGTATTGTCCAAAAATTCGTTCGAAGTTTCACTAATTATTGTTAAAGAAAGTCAACAATTTCGTTAACCCACAATTTAGAACGATGATTCTGTTTTTTCAATTAATTTTAACGACAAATACAACTATTTCATCTTTTATTACCATAATCGGGTGCTTTCTCACAACAATTTTTGAAGAAAAATATGTATGTAAGCAAATGTTACAAACCGGGATGATAGTTTGTTATGATATTATTATTATTTATTAATAATGTTACGTTGTCTATGTAATTAGAACTCTAGTTAGTAATTAGCTATGTTTAAATAATTGGCTTTATCAACGATGCGTGGGTATGGACGACAGCTGGCTCCCCATTCGACAGAGAAAAAAATTTCTCAAATAAAAGTTGAAGAAAGCAATGAAAGCTATCTTTCAAATATAAACACCAACCTAATGGGGTGTCTGATAAATGAATGACTTATCAAAGTTATGTTTTTTTTTTAATGGAACACCTTATGTATTTTCACACGATTGAATTTCTTTGGAAGAGTGCTTCTCAAAAATATAGCGTTGTATGGTTTTATAACGGATGGTTCGGAAGTTATGGTCGATCAAAGGTTTATGATTCCTGAGTTCCTGAGTTCGAATTTCATGCGCACGAAATTTTCTGAAACACATTAATTTTGTTCAGTGATGAGTCGACATTTAAAAGTAATATGATTATAAATAGACACAATTTTACTTTTACTCTACAGATAACCCCATTTGGTTCAAAATATATCGTGAATAAATATTTGGGGGAGTGGGCATAATCATTGAGGCCAGATTTCTTATATTTCATACTTTCATTAAGAATTAGCTGATGCAATGACTTTTCCATCCTTTCTTTAAGAATTTCCGATGCAAATCAAGTAAGCAAACCCTACATTTTCTTCAAGATTCTGGTATGGACTTATTTACAAAGCGTTTCATTTGAAAAAAAAACTGAGAAGAAAGTGATCCCGAGCTTTGGTTAACCCTGTATCGAAAAATTCGGTAAAATTATGAACATAGGAAATGAAAATTCAAAATTTTCGAGGATATCAGGTGTAAAAATATTGCTATACCAAATTATTGATTTTGAGATATTTGGAGTTGAATGAACCCATTTTGTACATAATTTCCACTATAACTTCCGAACCAACAGGTATAAACCCATTTAAAAAACAACTTTGATAAGTCACACATTTATCGGACACCCAATATGTTAGTAGTTATTTTTGGAACAAAGCTTTCATTGCTCTCTACAACATTTATTCGAGACATTTTTTCTTATCTCATCGTTAATACACTCTGTAAAATCAGTTGAAATGATTCATCTATTCCGTTGTGAAGATGGTGTAATAACAGAAACTAGTCGCAAAACGAAAATTGAAAACTTCATAGGATAAAACATTAAAAAATTGCTACAATTTGTCAATATAACCGTCGTAGGAAAAAAACTTTGCATCACACATTTTCTAAAAGAGCTTTTTTGTAATCGCGTGTTTTGTTGAACTCGGCTTCGCCTCATTCAACAAACTTCAGGCTCTTACAAAAATGTCCTACTTTACGAACTTGTGTCATAATAGTTATTTATGCAACAAGTACAATAAACAATTATTGCACGAGTTTCATACCATATTTTTACTAAGTTTGTGCAGAAACTGTTTAATTTAGGTGGTATTAAAGTGTAAGGAAGACATTCTTTGTTCAAATCTAAGTGCTATAAAAGTAATATAATATTATTCAAAGAAACAAATTTTATTTTTATTAAGTTGCATGTACTAATGTTGTAACCCCAATATGTAATAATAATTATGATTGGTAATAATATAAAATATGCAACTGTTTAAAACCTAACACAATCTCATAGAAAATATGGCGTCGATTTGACTTTTATGTTTGTCATGATGACAGAACGCTGTAGCAGAATGACAGATGAGTACAATAAAGACTTTATTGCACTGACATCATTGCTAGTCGGTCTGAGAAGGCACATACATGACTTTCCAATTTTTTTTTCAAACATTGCTAATATCTGTTGAATATTACACAATTGTTAACCGTTATCTCCCCCGTTATCTCAGAAACCATTGGATATAAGAAAAACAATCAGTCAACCTTTGTTGTTGATAATTCAATTCGTTACACTTTTGTACGGATCCATTTTTAAAACTTTTGGATATATTCGAAAAATAATAGAAAAATTACTATTTTCAACCCTTTAACACTCTATTCAATCCCCCCAGATGATCACCACGAAAACCCAGATAGCACAGGTTACTAAAATGACTTCTTATTGGAGTCATTATCAGTCCATGACGTCCGCGACTAAAATGAGACCTACAAATGACGTCAGCGACTAAAATGAGAGCTACAAACGACGTCATATTTCATGACGTCATGATGTTGATTATTATCATAACGACTTCCCCACAAAGTCAAATTTGTCATTGATAAATGTGCGCATTTCGGAAATTTTGTTTCAAGATGTATGTTTGTAAAAGTATGGACTCTGTTTGCAATTTGCAAACTATAAGAAGACTAAATCATCAGTCTCATAAATAAGAAAGACGAAGACCACAGATGAAAATATAATGAAATCTCTAAAACATAATCTCAAAAGTGTAACTGTTATATTTCGTTCTCCTCTGTATTTTTAAAATTTGGCATACATTGTTAGAAAATGAAAAAGGTTCAGATTATGTAAGAAGTTTGTCCCCTTAGAATCAAGAAAAAAGACGTCTCACTCTGGTCAATCTCCATACGTCAAGGAGACGTCCTATAAATGACGCCTATTGGCTGTGATATTTTGACATTTTTATATAGTCTTACAAGGCATTCTCTACGTCAGATTGGTCACTTTTTGACCAAAGTATGACGTTATTTGGATGCCACTGTGATACCTGGGAATCTTCTTTTGACGAGTCATTTCAATATGGCGTCTCTGCTAATGAAATCAAGTAATGGTATTCCAAAATAAATTGTTCGCTATATTAACTACCCCATGAGAAGAAATTTGTTTATGTGGAAATGGCGATGAGAAAGCGTGTATTCGCAGTTTTTGTAGTTATTTACAGCTACTTCTATGGTGCTAGGACCATGCTTTGTGCTCAGATTTAGGTTCAGTCGAATAAGATCACTGTCGAAATTCGTGCAAATACAAATAGTTTTTTCAAAAATCTGGAGACCAGGAGATGATTTATGGAAATTGCCTATTTCCAGGAATTTTCATTAATTAAGAAGTAGAATTTTTTTAACAAGGCTCTTATGTTGGCAGTTGCTATGGGTAACGAAAAAACGCGTTGAACAAAACTAAGTTCATACTAGAGATAACCAGTGAAATTTATTTAAATTATTCTGAAAATTATCTAACTATGAGACTATAGTATACAGGGTCAGAATGATACTTCGAAAATTATATTCAAAATAAACCAATGAAAATGAAGGGCAGCGTATTTTTTTATTTTGTCAAAATTAACATTTTTTATGGCTTAAATGTTGCCTTAAAAGAGACTACGGAAAATGGTTTTTGATCACTACTAAGGTTGAGTTGAAAAACAGCATCTGCTGACACTCCGCCTTTTCACCAAATTCCATTTTTATGTGGTTTTTTCATGAATAAAGTCGATTTATTATTATTATTATTATTAAATAGTATCACACAAGATTTTTTAGAGGGTCCAAAAAACATGCTGATTTCGATAGAGGCAATCACTTCGACCTTCAGATACAGAATTGATTTTTTATACGTAACTATTTTGCAGTGGATAATTCGTTAATTTTCTTCAGTGCTTCAAACCAAAATTCATTTTATGTCAAAAAATGCTTTCTTCTGTTCTGTTTTCAGTCTGTTTCAGTACTGGTACATAGTCACATTTTTAGTATAACAAAAAAGCCACTGAAACAATCAAAAATAGACTTGCTCAAGATGCATATGATTCAAAACAACTATTGCTATTCGAAATGTTAGGTGCTGAGAAGAAAGTATTGAAAGAATTCACAACGAATGTCATCTTCGAATAACATTGACTTGGTTGGACCAGCATCAGTTTCAAAAACAAATATTTATGTAATCAAAATTCAAAATCGAGCATCTTTCTTTTTAGGGTGTCCACATTTTAAAAAATCCCAAAAATGATCATTTTGATTTACTAGTGCTCGCTGTCTAAATCAAATCTGGAAACATTGGGGTAGCAAAAACGTACCTGCACCAATAGATACTTTGTACAACTCCCGATAGAAAATTCAATGATTTATTGGACGATAAAATATTAAGTCATCTTATGCGACTGAATCGAAAGCTCTTGGTAGTTTCTATCTATTTCTACTGTTTGGATAGCCGTCTCACCCTCCACCACCCGGATATCCTAGGGCGCGATGCAAATACTGCATGGCTCCCTTATATTTATTATACCTGATTTCTTGTCCATCAGGCACTTGGTAGCCATTTTCCTTGTGGTTGAATATGCGGGTGTTTTTATCTGAAATAAAAAATATTGGTTTCAATCGTAACTTCAATATTACAAATTGCAGTTTCCAGTTCATATACAATGTCAAGTAGGCTCTATTAATTCAAACATCAATTCTTCAGAAATTTTTTTCCTCATGAAAGTGTCCTTACCTCTCCAACCGTAGGATGTAACATCGAAAGTTATTAGATGATCGCCAGTAAAGGAGAGATAGAGTAAAGTTCTAATTGATAATTTTTGGTGAGCAAATGCCTTATAAAATTCGAAATTTTCCGATAATAATAATACTCCCTCATAAACATTCGAAGAGTGTACCTAAAGGCATATCTTGTGCGGGTAGAGGACGGCTATTATTATTATTATTTGCCTTGGCGCTCCGGGCGACTTACTGATTTTTGGTGGCGTATTCACTTTTCAGCTGCAGGAAAACCTACAGCACCGCCCCGGGAGGTAGGTGCACACTTCAAGCAAACACCAGACGTCCAGAAATTCTGGTCCACTTTGAAATTTCGTTTGCACCATAGGCATATTTTTGTCTTACCCCTTGGCATTTTCATTTTTCCAAAACGGATTTGGTGAAACAATCTATCTGAAGAAATATGTTTGTTTCGTTTTTCTAGGAGCTTTTTCAACTATCTTACAGGACACACGCAACCAACTCATACGACAATTAAAAATTGTTGTCGTGGTGAAAGTAAATAAAAGTTTATCTATTATTTACGATCCTATTATAAGATGCCTAAAAACCCTGGTGTGTCGAGTGATTATTTTGTTTAGATTTTTCAGAAGACGAAACAAATGAAATAGTGTTCTGCTTCTTTAATCGGTTTCACAGATGGCGCCCCTATGGGATTTTAGTCCTGTCAATATTCCAAGGATGTGGTAATTGATCATTGTTATCATAATTTTATGGAATTTTAATAAACTTTAAGTGTATAGTTGTAGCGGAATCTAAATTTCCTTGTATTGTTGACAACTCTTAATTTGTTTCCTCATTTTGTTATATTTTCTTGGACATTTATCATTCATTCAACAATAATTTAATTTTTCTGATTGACTCGGCCGTAACTTGATGAAGATCCATAGTAATTGTATAAACTACACAGCGTGGCGCAGTGGTTAGAGCGTCCGACTTTGGGTCGAAAGGTCCCAGTTGCGGCTGGGATTTTTTAATTTAATTTGACCGATTAAATTATTCAAATCTCGTGGCGGACTGGGGTGAGTCCTGCACGATTCACTGTTGCGTTCCAATTAACAGTGCTGCTCCTAAGGAGGCGCATGGAGTTAGTAACAAGGCCTATCCAGAACACGTGGCTAATGACCATAGCAGTCAATGCCAAGACACCAAAAAAAAAATAAACAAAAAAAATAGAACAATTCGATCTCCACAAACTGTACTTCATCAGACAGTGAAGACAGACAGTGAAGACAGACAGTGAAGAAGACAGTCTGATTAAATGAATTTTGTGAATATCGAATCGTTTTCGTAGTTTGTACAATAATGATTTGATCATGTTCCGTTTTTGTATCATTTATGGGCAATCCAGAGAGACGAACAAAATAATTCATCTATATCCAGTACCGAAAGTGAGTACCACCAAATTATGAAGATTACCACATAGTATCTTGTAGCCTCTAACTATTATTAGAAAAATTTTTGATGAAAAGCCTGGCTCATATTAGCACAAGAGTGACACTATTGACAGGTTCTAATGGTGAATTTTCATGAAGCTTAATTTCAATACTTCTAAATGAAATGCGTCGTTATTATTAGTTAACATTTCAGTAAAAAAAAAATAATATAAATAAGTAGAATATGTGACAAATAAAAGTGATTGGTGACAGTGATTCAGTAAATACCAAAATTATGTTTTAGTAGAAGATCCGAACCTAAATAGACCTTCACCGAGCTGATATTAGAATCAAACTTATTTTATAATAAATTTCGTATATTAGAAAATATATTAAAAATGGGTTGTCTAAAAAAAACGATTTTTCATAAAATTTTGCAACATCAAGACAATAAGAAAATTTAATACTGGACTTAAAGTATGGAACATGTAGAATGTGCAGACATAGGGTTGTCTATTATTTACCTGGACAAACTACTGGGTTGCCAGGTATAAACAGTAACTGGTATCGACATACCTGTTTATACCTGGCAACCCAGTAGTTCGTACAGATGAATAATAGACAACCCTATGTCTGCACATTCTACATGTTTCATACTCTAGGTCCAGAATTAAATTTTCTTATTATCTTGATGTTGCAAAATTTTACGAAAAATCGTTGTTAAAAAAACAGTTAAAAATATTCTGTCCAGGATTTTTATAGACAACCCATTTTTAATATAATTTCTAATATACGAAATTTAATATAAAATAAGTTTGATTCTATTATCAGATCGGTGAAGGTCGATTTAGGTTCGGATCTTACACTATTGCGTTTTATCCCACAGTTTTGCAGGTATGAGTTAACACACTAGGGTTTTTAGACATCTTAGTTCCTATTTATCCGATATAAAACTGCCAAAACTGACGTTCCTTATGGACGTTTTTATACATGAAAAACCTGTCGATCTTTGGGAGCATAGTAGTTCAGCTGATAACTCTTAATCAATCTCCAACTAGAAGATTTAAGACCCCAGACTGAGTTGAAGAAGTTTGAAGAAGACCTGATAGACTGGTAACATTTTTGTGGTTTATTCAGAACCTCATAAAAGTAGTTTTAGCTGTGAATAGCTACCAAAAGAAATGCACATTAGAGATTTCTCGAATATCAGTAACTTTCACAGTTTCATCGTTGCGTGTGTTAGGTATGACCAGCTGGAATGTTAACTATTGAGAGTATTACAATTGGGTAACCTTAGTTCAGTTACTAATTTTGAAGGCTAGAATAAAGCTGTACTTTGAACAGAAGGGGGTCAATCATTTCACTTACCTACATACTGAGGAACCTGTTGAAGCATTTGATTGGACTGGGGTGATATCCAATTACTGGGCACTGCTTGTACCGGTAAATGCGGCACGAAAGGCTGAAGAACCGGTTCGTACTGTATCCTAGAGTTGGCGTTTCTCGGATCGTTGGCTGGTCGCAGAAAGTCAGCATCAGGACGAGAAGCGATCTGCGGTAGTTGTGCTGATTCGTGAGGTCCTTGCGGTTGTAGATAAGGGCCTTGCTGATTCGTATTTTGTGGGATGAAAGGAGGTTGAATCTAAATTGAGGACGAACTCAGAGTTAGGCCGCGCGCAAACACAGCTACTCTGTGGTCGCCACCGGTGGCCGTCACAAGCTGCGGGCGATATTTTGTACATAGTTCTTAGGCTCGATGCACACGGGCGAGTGGATTCGCGACGTGTGCGAAGTGTTCTCGGCGCGAGCACGCTATCCCACAATGCACACGGGCGAGCTTTTCTCTTCAGTACGTTATCTTCTTTAAGCAAGGATGTATCTCGCCTCGAGATCGTGGCGAAGTAGCAGTCCCTGGCTAGCACCGTGCACGCCGCGAATTTGCTGCGAGCTCGCCTACGTGTGAATCGCACCATTTGTTTCTTTGGTCAGATCCCTCGCGCGCGAAAACTTTGCGGCGAGCTCGCAGCGAACTTTGCGTTGGAAATCGCCCGTGTGTATCAAGCCTCATGGGCTCGGCGCAGACACAGTGTTCGGTCGTATCTGGCTACTTTGTAGCAGCCACTGGTGGCGACCACAAAGTGGCTGTGTTTGCACACGGCCTTAGTGAGAAGCCAATATTTCAAAATGTTTGCCAAGGAGGTTGTATTTATTTTAAAATGTTTTTATTAACACGCTTTTATTATGTTCACTTGTAACTAACAATGTAATAAAATATTGGAAGTTAATTTTCACCCACTTCCAATCATCCGAATAATCTTAAATTTGGCTCACATATCAAGAATTGATGACAATACAAGAATAAGAATGTAATAATAATAATGATGTGAATTTGTGAATTCAATATTCACCTACTTCCAGTCGTCCGAAAAATCTGAAATTTGGCACACATATCAAGGACCGATGACAATCCAAGAATTTCATAATAGGACTGTAATAATAATATTGATAATGATGTGAATTTGTAAATTCAATTTACACTCACTTCCAATCACCCAAATAATCTAAAATTCGGCACAGATATATCAAGGACAGACGACAGTACAATAATTTCATAATATTAAGGTAATTCATTTATTTATTTTTTTATTCGAAATTTGGGATACAAACAGGTTAATACCTATAAAAGCACCTACTAATACAATCAGTTACATAACTAATATTCTTATCTAGTCTAGTCAGAAACATTCCTAGTTACTTCAAAAGTATGGAAATGAAATGAGAATAACATCAAAATGGTAACTCGATATTTTTATAGAAGTGGGCGATGATTTTATGACCTGAGAGAACATTTTAACTCTGGGTTCTCTACTGGGGTCTCATTTAAATTATTAATATTTCCGGTCCTAAAACGCTCTTTGTACCGGTCTCAGCCTATACTCACAGGCCACGAGTGTTATACTATCATCTATGACATTTGTACGGTATAGACGACAAGGCTACTGAAATAAGAAAAATCATGTCTATATACAGGATATTCCATTTGAAGATGAAAAAATCATACCCAAAAAAGTGTACCTTCTGAGTACCTACTGCTTTTTTAGAATAACTCTCCAGTCTCCTAATTTTTCTGAAAGAACTCAAGAAACGCCAGGACATACGTTTCATTATACTTGCAATGTTTCTGTAATGAGTTTGGTGGCAGTTAGTTGGCACTAGAATATTCAATTGGTAAGTTGTGGAGGGAAATATCACATTAAGATCTTCATTATCATGATTTTTTGAGAATCAAATATTCAAAAGTCAATATTTAATAATAATAAAAATAATGGTTATTCAGGAAATCAATGATAGAATGAAATGTTTAACAGTTATGAAATATGACAAAGGTATATACATAATAACAATTGATAATAATAGAAATTTTCAGTCACTAATAATTATTATAATATAAGCTGAATATAGTGAAGCGAACCGTTATGCTTTGATATAATTAATAAAACAATATAATAAAGTAATAACATTTGCTAAGCAAAGAAATCAATAGATAATGTTATCGTATGAGAAGAATAGATGATTTTTTGGAAAATTTCGTTTTTTTTTCATTATATTTTAATTTGTTTGTTCTATTAATTTAGTGAGGTATTCTCCTACCAATTGAAAAATATGAGACTTTATTGATTTTATTGAAATATGAACAGAATGTTCATGAAGTTAGTTGTGGAATAAATATCTATCAGATGTAGTTCGATGTCCAGCGTGGCTTTTGCCTGGAAAGTAGTTGTTTTCTGTTAGATATTACAAAAAAGTAGCTTCAATTTTATCGTTGGGTTTTTCCATTTCCAGAGGAGTCATGTATTGATTCAATTTTCAATTGAGAATGTTTCTCTTTAAAACATGAGACTTTATGTTGTATGGAATGATGTATCATTTTGGAGCTGGTAATGAGTAGGCGCGTTGTCCGATTGCTTTCTGCGCTAGAGATATAAGCTGCATGTGACTGCTTTTGCCAAGTGTTGTAGGTATATTTGAGATTTGAGAATAATTTTTAGGTGATATTTCTGTGATATTTGAAGTGGAAATAATAAATGACTTTTCAAGGCACGTCCCCAAACGACCAAACCGTATCTTATGTGGCTATCGCTGAGGGTTTTTAACTGTATGGTATTGTTAGTATTCTACTCAAGTATGTGAATTTTGATAACATTAATCTGTTTTTTGCATACATAGTTAATGTGTATATTCCACTTCATATGCATGTCAAGGTGCATTCCTAAGTATTTAATTTTTGTTTCCATTTTGATGTGTGCCTGACTGCCATCACGGATTGCTGTAAAATCCGATTCAACGTTTTGTTTAAGTTCTGGCCACGTGTCAGCAGTATAGAGGACTACCGTATCATCAGCAAATCCCACAATGGTATCATTCGACGCTATAGAAAACAAATTATTAACATGTATATTAAATAGAATTGGACCGAGGACACTACCTTGATGGACACCATATTGAATAAAGAGGTTGACGCTGTTTGTGGTTTCTATTCTTACAATGTGACATCTGTTTTGTAGATAACTTTCCAAGGGTTTGCGCCCTATTCCGCGAATTCTAATATCTTCTAGACTTTCTAGTACTCACTGTGTTATAATCAGTCGTGATAAATGAATCAAAATTTTCAGCAAACGCGTCTCCGAATATTTGAAATATTTTACAATAAAAGAGTGACCTACACTAACTACCTACGTAACTATGGAGTTGTACAATAATTCACTAAATGTATGACATGACTGCATCCAGTCACCACACGCGTTGGTAAGTAATGATTTCCAAATTAAATAATAAAAACTGAGGAAATTGTAAATTATGAATTAAAGTGATGTCTACGCAAGATTGGGTAGTATTAGTAATTTTCTGGATTGCTGCCATTCTGATCTGTAAGAATGTGGAGTTGTACCGTGCTGTGTTCGTTTTTGTTTTTGGCAGAATGTTTTGCAGACAGTGAGTTTATTTTATATCCGTTTGTCAGGAATATTAGCTACTAATACCTGCTAATACATTTGTCTTATATCGTAGTAATAACAAAAATTCATTTATCAGAGATTTTCGGATTGAAATGATATAAAAAATTTAATATTTTATATGATAGGTACAAACATTTAAACGATTATTTATTGTTTTCAGGAGAACTGATTCCCATGGAACCGCCTGGAAATTTGACTTTACTTGACTTCGAAGACAAAGACGTGCTGATACGATGGGACTCGGTAGAACCGGAATCTGTTAGAGGTACTTTCAAAGGTTACTTGGTGAGAATTTGGAATCATGCTTTTAGCCAAGTTTACGCAATATCACCGGAAATTACGCAGACGGCAATACAGTTCTTTCCGTATTCTAAGAATTTCATGACTGTTGCGGTCAGAAACGACAAATACGTTGGACCAAGGAGTAACGCCATCAGTTTTGATGCGCCTCAGACAGGTAAAATATTTTTTTACGTCTTTCACCAAAAGTGATATTTTCAATCAATGCTGTCAGGATTGAAATTGAGTTTAAATATTTTAGTTGGTTGAAAATATTTTTTTTTCTGTGATGGGAAAAACATTTGATATTTTATTTCTTTTGACGGGTAACAAAATATCACTTTTTATGAAATTACTTTTTTCCCTGAAAAAAAGTGAGTACTTTTTTTCCCGGATATACATTTATACACATCAGTAAAAGGCATATAGGTATTCAATTTTAGAATATTTCCTTTATATCAAAAGTTCAATTAGGTATTAAATGTACATTGCATGAACTATTCGGGGTAGGTACAACTGAACAGTCGAATTGTCTTGTTTTGAAATTATACTTTTTTCTGCCATGGGCACAACTGCCGTTGATGTTCCTGGTCGCAAATCGGGCGATATTTCAGCACTACCACACGTTCTAAACACTTTATTTGTTATTTCTGTGCTGTGTTTTGACTTCCAACTGCCATGTTTGTAGTGTCTCCCAGATTCAGCTAAAAGTGTAGCAGATGAACTTTGAAATGAATCACCTGTATATGAGTTAGCAAGTTGAAGAAAACTACCTACTGTTACAGGTACCTTATAAAACTGATTTTTACTCACAACCTGATTGATACATTTTCCATTGCCATTTGCGTAAAACAGCTGCTGCTGGACGAAGGGTTATGTACATTCGGTAAAATTTAATATATTCTACAAATCTTCAACTACAAATTTCATGTTTACTTCATTCTTTGTTTGCTTAAATTTTACAATTAATAGATAACTGCCCCGAATCTTTAATATCTGATTTACCTGGCTGATTTCACAAATTCAACAAGCTCCTGCAATCCCATAAATACAACAACAACCTTGGCCATTTATTAAATAAACCTCATCGGGAGCATTTTAAAAAATCACTAATTTGTGTAGGTACTCGTAGAAATTGCAGTTTTCTTGGGCGTGTATCTTTTCCATTTTGTTTCAGAAATGTAATTAATTTGATATATTTTGAAATATGCACATTATTATTCTATTGTAACATACCTTTTTCTACAAACGTCAAAATATGACAAGGTTCGCACATTGACAACAATATGAGAAGTGACCCTCTTTTTCATTTTCCTTCGTTACCATGACACCGTGCGCGAAGTAGTGTGCGAAATACTTACTCGCACCATAGAAATTAGTATATTAAAGTATGTATAAGTGGATAAAAAGGTCTTTCAAACACGCGCTATCTTTCGAGCACGACGGCGCAGCTGGAGTGCTCCAGAACAAGTGTTTGAAAGACCTGTTCTGTTATCCACGAATACTTTAAGCGATTTTTTTTTATTGGTACACCTTAAAATCATAAGTACTATAAAGGTAATTAGATATAAATGAACGAGTTGTGCAGTCTTGTATCCCAGCGAGCACAAACATCTCTGGGAGGTTTTGAAATGTTTCAAAAATGTAGTAACGCCGATGTTTCTTTGAGACGTAATACCTATGTACTTCCCAAAGAGGTCCCTGAAGGATATTCAATGTTCTGTTTTTGTTCTTCTGTGGCGTTTTTTTAAATGCCTATAGGAATGTATCGGAGATGTGCACAAAATGTTATCTTGTGGATGTTTTCACTTGCCGTTACATAGTTCACCTTTGAGATGTTCACCGAGAATATATCTAGCGTTCGCGCAATCGCAAATGTGATCTCAGTAATGTTTGAGTTGACGGAGAGTATCATTTCTAGTTTTGACTTAATTTTGCCCATTTTGTTTTTCGTAAAAGTAGTCGTTTTAGAGTGAAGTGAAACGTTTTGTCAAGACAAAATATTATATTTAGTAATCAAGTTGATCACGGACTGCAAAGTAAGGAATACGAATGAATTGTCGATATTCAGAAAATAAATAACCTCAAAAACATATACCGGTTCTGACTTGCAAAATCCAAGGAGACTAAAAACAAGGAGGGTTTAATAAGCTCTAGCCAATCAGAAACTTGTAGCATCAACGCGTCATAGTGACGTACTTGGGTATGAGTACAGAGTCGAACTCGATCCAAGCAACAAAACTGTCAGCAGTAACTCTCATATACCAAGTGCTAGTCCGTCACTGTCTATAGAGAACGGCGGCCATGACATGTATAACTACGTCACATTTCGTCACAAATGTTCTTTCATCTCTTTCTACTAGTGTCCCCATTGTCTTATGGGAATCAAACACTCCTTGTTTTTAATTTAGTCTCCTTGTGTAAAATCATCATCATAATCTTAGTGTCGTTCGTTAAGACGTGATCTGATTACTCTACTTGCTTGAAGTTGATCTTACAAAGGAGAAAGACAAATGAAGTACAAGTGTCAGGGAGAGATGAACAACGTGAAAGTGATCTCGATCAACTAGAGCCGTGTGCAATGAACAACCCTATTATGTATACCTTATCTATGTAAAGTGATTAGTCAAGGACTGTGTACTCACAATTTTGTTTGAATTCAGTTGAACCAGACAACAACCAGTGTTAGAGTGATATTTACATTTTTGAAAAGTTGTTCAACTTGTTTGAACAGAAAATATTTTAGGTTTAAATTTGTATGTGTGTTCCTTTGAACCTATTAACATGCATATTATCCAAGACTCTTCCGAGAAGCAATCGAAATCAAAAAACATCCCAACAACTTCATCAGAACTGAAAAAGGGTTACAATTGAACAAAGCATGGCTACCTGTTCTCAAGAAAACGGTAATAACACCATACCGGGTAATTAATGAATCCGAGGGGGTACCCGACGCAGGGACGATGACACCAGACGCAGGTACGAGTACGTCTTCCCATAAATACTGGCTGAGACAACGCATACCAAACAAGAAGTGTTCAGTGATCGAAGCTGTAAACATTTCTCTTGAAAATGCCAACCACTCGTGTTAGCGAAACGTCGAGAATTTGTCTAAATAAACGTCGGCCTAAAAACCCGAAAAACCATAATTCATTCAACGATGGCCGCGAAAGCCTTTCACAATTAGTAATTACTTGATTCGGAAAAACAGTTTAAGCCAGTTCAATACTATTTTTCATATTATGGTGGATTTATGCAGCAGTCATAAATTTTAAGTCATAATAAGGAAGAATATTCGTCAATGATTGGTTGAACCGTTTATTCCAACCAATCATTGACGAATATTCTTCCTTATGACTTATGACTGCTGCATAAATCCACCATTAAGTTAAGCATATTAATTATTTTCGAACAATATTTTTGACGTTTGTAGAAAGAATTTTGTTTGCATCTCGTGCGCGAAATATTTTGGTAATCTCGATAATTTTTTTTTACTCGGCTGCGCTTTGTTAAAAAAAATCAGTTCTCGATCACCAAAGTAGCATTTTGCGCACTAGATACCAAAATAACTATTAAGTGCTTTCTTCTTCAATATTTTATAATTTTCAGCTACACTACAGACTATTCTAATTAATTATTTACCAATTGTCTGTTTCTGTTGCAATCCACGACATATTTGATGAAAGTCGATGAGAAAGCATTGATAGCAATTCCTTTGGCACACATTATGTAAATCTTTCCATTGAAACGGGTATATTTCCGGAAAAAGTGAAGATAGCTCATATAAAACCCATATTCAAAAAAGGAAAAAAATATTAACTTAAAACTTATAGAACCCATATCTCTGCTTCCTAATTTGAACAAATTCCAGAAAAACTAATTCATGAAAGACTAATGCACTTCTTAGAAAAAATGAAGTCATAAATGAATGCCAATGGATTCAGGAATGAAAGAACAACAGCACTGGCAAATTATGAAGCTTTGGTACAAATTCTGGACGCGCAAAATGATGGCAAAGGTAGGTATATTAACTTAGACCTCTCGAAAGCTTTCGACAGTGTGGAATACGAAAAATTACTGCAAAAAATGGAAATTTATGGAATTTAGGGAGTGGCATATAGACTGTAGAAAATGATGAAACCGGGAACCTTACTAAATCAGATATGACCATAACTGAAAAAGGGGTACCTTAAGGTTCCATATTAGGCCCTCTCTTGATGAATATTCTATATACAAATGAATTTCCAGAAATAGTTAAAGCTGTCATATTGTATGCAACGATACGTCTTTTATTATCAATGACAATAACTTCTTGTTAGCCGCTGCATTTGTCAATATAAATTTGCAAAAGTTGAATGGCTGGTTTTCAGACAATAATCTTTGGTTATGATATATTGATAGACAAACCAACAACCAGCACATATATAGTGATTGACAAAGTAGTAGATGAAACATCCAGTAATACATTTTTTTTGAGGGTGGAAATAGATCATCGTTCAGATTGGAAGGCTCATTAGAACATTTTGACTCGAGATCTCCCAAAATATACTTATGCTTCATATATAATCTCGAGAAATTTTGTTGATAATGCTGCTTTATGATATCACGCATATGTTGAGTCAAAACTACGGGAATAATATTTTGGGGAAACTCTTCCCACGTACAGAGAGTAAGTACTTATCCTTCAAAAAAAAATGTAAGGAAATGTTTCAAAGTTGTTCGTATTGAGAGCTGGAAACCTCTATTTATAAAAAACTATATCCTTATATATCTTCTTTGTACATATAGGAAGTCCATATATTTTGTTTTAAATAATAAACACTTGTTAAATGATTGGGAAAGATCTCATAAACACAATACAAGAAAAAATGCGAATTATGAAATGACAAAGTTACGTATATTCAAAAAAAATGCGCAGTATAGTTTAGTAAAAATATGGAATCAACAGTTTCCTGAAAAATTTATGAAAATGAAACCTCAAATTTGATCAAATAATCTTTTTTTTGCGTATAAGTGTATCGTTTCTTCATCTCGATTTTGAATTGATTAATAATGTTTTGAAACGAATCGAATAACGCTCTAGGTGAGGTATTTTGGATAAAAATATTCGTTTTTGAGTAGTCGTGATCATAATATTTGGATTTTTTTTTCATATCTCATGATTTGGCACTGAATAGTGTTCATTCTGTTTTTCAGAGCCCAACATGCCATTCCTCTTCGAACACTATCAACTTGGATCCAGTTCGGTACTCTTGCAGTGGAACAAACCGACGCAGCCAAACGGTATTTTATTGGGGTACAACGTGTATTGTAGCGAAATGAGGGGAGACACAGTTGATGAAAAATCCACCGTTAGATACTTTGTATCCGGGCCTGACAACTTTCAAGCCAAACTAACCGGCTTGAAGGAAGGAACTAAATACTTTGTTCAGATCGGAGCTGTGAATTGTGCTGGAGAAAGCGACCAGTAAGGGTTTTTCATAAAACAATTTTATATTTGCTTTCCTGACAGTCATGAACCATTTGCCAGAAGCGTATTAGAATTGCTTGGACTCAAGTATATACGCAGGACATATTACTAGTTCTCATAACTTTGACCTCGGGAAAAGTGTATGTTTAATTTTTTTTTCGACAGGAAAGATGTGCAACTTCTGATTCATATCACAATTTATCTAATTATTATCAAACTAGACTGTTTATGCTGAACTCTGTCTCTCACTTCATCTAACTAACTATCCGCAAGGCGTGATATTTATACAGTGAGCACGTAAAGGTTGAAACAAATTCGTTAAACGCTTGATATGGCCATTAGGGAAAATAAGCTTAGACACGTCGATTTTATATGTCGGTGGCGCATTTTTTGGCCTACTTATATTTTTGATGACGTCATCCCTGTTCAAGTTATGACGTCTTCATAATTTTTTTCAAATGGCAATACCCTACTTTGACAATACCTTCAAGAAGAACGCATTTTTCTGTGTATGGATGTCATATTTTTTCTTATGTTACATAACCGCATGTTCGAGAAATAAAAGATATTTCATTATTCATAGTAATGTAATAGTGGATGTTAACGTAAACTTTTGACTTGAAGTACTCCCACAAAAAAAAAAATTTAGTGGGGTTGGATCAGGAGATCTAGCTGGACACTCTAAAAATCCTCGTCTGCGATCGAATCATCTTCAGTAAGTTCATGAATTACTTTCACTTCATATGGGTGCCACTTATTCTTTTTCAGTCATTTTAAAACAGACGTTTGACACAATGATTGCTCGAATGCAACTAGACACTGACTGTAGGTAAATATGTTTCTAAAATTCGACTTAACAATAATAGTTAGCTATCAAATAATTGTGGTATAAATCGACACCATGCGAAAAGCGAAAAATGACGCAGATATTTTAATGATTTGAGGTTATGGGGATAAGACTAGTACGCAAGCTGAGGTTTGTGACTTACTTAACTATAAATATCCATATAGACCTATTACACGTTCGACAGCGAGCAAAGTCGAAGCAAAATTTAGAAATTTTGACAATGTAGGTGATAATTATACGAAAGGTCGTCCAGGCGTTACGGAAGATCAACAATTGGATGTGTTACTATAATTTCAAGAAAATACTCATATGAATCATGAACTTAATGAAGATGATTTCGATCGTAGTCGATGATTTTTAGAATGGCCAGCTAGATCTCATGATCTAACCCCACTAGATTATTTTTGTGGGGATCCCTTAAGTCAAAAGTTTACGTTAACAGACCTAATATTACATTACTATGAATAATGAAATATCTTTTATTTCTCGAACATACGGTTATGTAACATAAGAAAAAATATGACATCCATACACAGAAAAATGCGTTCTTTTTGAAAGTATTATCAAAATAGGGTAATGCCATTTAAAAAAATATATAATGACGTCATAACTCGAACAGTGATTACGTCATCAAAAATATGATTAGATCAAAAAATGCGCAACTTAAAAATAAAATCGACGTGTCTGAGCTTATTTTTCCTAATGGCCATATCAAGCGTTTAACGAATTTGTTCCAACCTTTACGTGCTCACTGTATACACGAAGGCTTCTTCTCTAGGTAGTTCTGAAACTACTTCCATTCGCATCTAGATGGAGCACTTTTCTAGAAGCGTTACTGTTATGTCAGGATGACCTAATACTCTCAGGAATTACCGTTTTCTGGTGATTCCAATCTTTCATTGGAATCCTTGAGAGCCAATCCTCGAGCAGACAGCATTTGGACATTGGCCACTTCTCTTTTCAAAACCTCTCGCCAATATTCGATTTCTTAAGCGATTTTTCCACAAATACGATACTCGATCCTTTAGCCCCCTATGAACAACCAAAAAGCTATGACCAATCACATATTTTGATATTTAAAAGTTTCGATGACAAATATCGACATTTTCTGTTTTTTCACTCTGCCGATTTTTTCAATTAAGCATTGAAGAAATGCTAGACAGCATCAAAACACTGGCAAGATTATGATGAAACCCCTTCCCCCTGGCTAAGAAATATTAATAAAACTCAATTTATTGATATCAACTATACCTGAATTATCAAAGGAGCAAAAGGAGTAAACTGAAAACTTAAAGTAAATGCACGAATAATCCTCCTTGCACCTCTATGCATTTTCGTATTCGTCTTCACAAATTATCTGTAACTGCCCGGTGAATTATTCTTCCTCTTGCTTGTAGGATTGTTATTTCCAACGTTAAATTTTGGCGTAAAATATGTATGTCACATAGAATATCATTGAACAAACGGATTTTTTAATATCCCCATAAAAATAATCCATTGGGCATAAATCGGAGCTTCTGGCAGGCCAACGCGCCACCCCTTGGTTTCCAATCTATTGATTAGGAAATGCATTTAAGTTTTGGATTTAATCAAGGTAACGATCCAAATTTAAGTATTCATCGTAAATAACTGGCACCAAGATTTTGTTTCGATTCAGCCCTAACGAAACATTAAATGATGTCCGTCCGTGCCATCGCACTTGCTGATTTTGGTGCGGATTTTCCACTGCATAATAATGCTCATTATTGAAAAATGTTGAAATATTTCACACAACTATTAAATAAAAATGAACTAACAGTTCTTCTCAGTACCAATAAGTTTGATTTAGTGTTTATAGCATTATCCGAAACTTGGAAACTTGATGACATATCTGTCTTCAACCTAAATGGATACGATCATATAATTTTGGTTATATTTACCAAAATGAAGGTCTTGTAGTGAGGCAACGAATAAGTTACACTAGTAAAATCGTTGAAACACAGACTATAAGAGCCATTGTAGCTATTGAAAATATATAGTTAACAGCCTTGTATAGACCCCCTTCCATTTCAGTAGATTTTTTCATTGAGTTTCCTAATAAATACCTAGAAAATTGTGGAAATAATTTTAAGTCAAATGTTGATAGGAGATGTGAATATCAATATACAGAATGATGAGAATGAGATTGTGCGCTCTCATTCTCATTCTGGATTTGATGGGAGAGTATGGGTTTCTGTCAGCCATACATTCATTTTCACTAGAATACAGGGAGGAACAAAATCACACATCGATCACATTTTTCTCAAATAAACAAAAAATCAACCTTCATTTCAGTTGTTTTTGAAACAAAGATCACTGAAATTTTTTGAACATGATAAAGTTAGTACAAGAGACTAAGAAAGAAAACTGGTTAGAGATCTATATACTTCAGAAAACATAGATTCGGCGGCTGATATTTTTATATTATAATTTATTTATTTATAATCCATGGAGTATTGCTCAACCCCCACCAAATTAAAATAATCCGAGCAATGAAAATTGTGTTGAATATAAAAATTATAGAAATTTAGATCTTTTAAAATAATACAAAATAAAATTTCTTTAAACGTCAACAACTCTGAAAAGTAGTCTATGAAATGAGTGGTAATAAAAAGTCTGGAAGACGATCTGAAATTAATGAAATTGAAACTGAAAATGGGAACAGAATAACTAACGCCAAAGAAATAGCAAATACATTCAATGATTACTTTTCGAAAATCGGAAAAGATATGGAAAATAAATTAAAGATAACGTTCATCCAACATTCCAAATTCAATATTTTTTTTTTAAACCAAAATTAAGCAAGCTGAATTTATTGAACTATAATAGGGCAATTTCAATAATCCCATCTTGGGTAAAAATTTTAAAATGATAATTAAAACGCGTTTTCTCAATCATCTGAATAAATATGAAATTATGGCGGAGAATCAATTTGGGTTCAGAGAAAGTAGGTCGACCGATAACGCAATCAATTATCTAACATCAAAAATTAGTGAATACATCGATAAAAAAGACCAGCACCATGTATATTGACCTCGCGAAGGCATTCGATACGTTCAGCCATACTCATCTCTTGAAAATGTTAGATGTCATAGGAGTAAGAGGGCAAGCATTCGAATTATTGCAAGACTGCCGGTCAGGAAAATCCAAATTTGAAATAAATGACACCAAATTTAACTCTACACCAGTGGAACATGGTGTTCCTCAAGGAACAGTTCTTGACCCACTTCTTTTGAAACGATACATAAATGAATTATTCAAATTACCGTTAAATGGAGAAGTAGTGAGTTTTGCCGACGATTCGGCAATTCTCCTGAATAGTGATGATTGGAACTCACTTAGAGCTAAAGCAGAAAGTAATCTAAGTAAAGTATTCGACTTGTTTAGAAACCGCCTTTTCACAGTTAACTTTGAGAAGACTCACTTTATCCTATTCACATCATATACTTACCAAATTATAACTCATTAGGCGTCAACGTTAATAATCAAGACATTTCTATCCCACGTGTAGAAAATACTAAATACTCAGGTGTATTCGTAAATAACAATTAACCACCTAACTAAAAAACTTCGTTCTATTTTATATAGATTCAAATATTTATCCAATATCCTCACATCGTACCACTTAGGCACTTGTGGAAAGCCAACAGAATTATGCTCTAATAGCCTGGGGAGCCGCCATCAACAAATATATTTCAAATCTATAAAATATCCAAAAAAGATTCTTGAAAATTATTCATTGCAAACCACATACTTACCCAACGGAAAAATTATATAAGGAAACCCAAATACTCGATATACGGTAACTATTTTTTCTCACTACGGTGACTAGACAACACAAATATATCTCATTCAAATTACCTATAAATATGACACCAAATCAGAGAAAAATACTTCACAGTGGAGCTATTACTACTTAAGACCTAAGTTGTACAATATTATTTCCCCGAAACCACCACTGAAAATGTAAAAAAAAAACTAAGAACAAGAATCACCTGTATTCGGCAGGGGTATTTAATTCTATTGCAAATCGTCATGTGGAACCTCGAGGATTTTCCGTAACCTTCAACAAAACATTAAGATAGTAATACATTCGAACCAAATCACGTTTTTTTGAATTGGAAAACACCATTTGAGCTCTCTCAAATTGTTTGAAACAATAAACTATCATACTTTGACAAGCGAGTGACTTTTCGTCTTTGAATATCAAGGCCGCATTTTCTATTTTCTGGTAATTTATAAATAGAACAGTGTCGTATTAAATATTTTTAAAAAAACAAACATAAACTGTCAATTCCTGTTATAGAAATATTTAAAAATCGAAATTTGTGATTGGTCATAGTTTTCGGGGTGTCTGAAGGCAACAAAAATTAAATTCTAAATTTTGAAAAGGCATTTTGTTCGTCTATATACTTTCAAGTGAAAATTGATAATTATCCCAACCAGAATGATACAGATGATGAATATTACTTTGCTGCTCCTCTATGTTCGCAAAATATTCATTTATCCTTACACAAGATTTTATTAATTACAGCAAGGTCATGGAAGTTGAGTTGGAAACACACACCCCACAGCTACCCTCGATGCCGACGTTCAAGTACCAAATCGACTTCAACATAACTGACAAAAATGACCTGACGAAGCAGAAGTGTTACGAAACAGGGCAGTATCCCAAAGCAGAAGCAGGTATTCCGGATGATTTCTATATTCTGAACGAACAAGAGAGGGGCAAACTTGTCACTCCCAGTCCCCTTCCGAAAGAATGGATCCACGTTCACACCAATTGCCTGGTGAACACTCTCGTCAAATGGGTTCCGGATGTGGATAACAACCCCGGGGAACACTTTTACGTCAAATATAGGATAAAAGGCGAGCCGGAATTTTTGAAAACGGCTCCCGAACTGGAAGAGGACTATACGGTGCTCGAAAACTTCAATGCTTGCGTTAATTACGAAATTATTTTAGTGGCAGTGGATGGGGACCATGAAACGGAAAGCGAAGTTCAAGAAACACCAGCTATAATGTTCATGTTCCGACATTAACTCTCAATTTTTTGTACCTAATTATATCTAATTATTTTAATACATCTATTAATACATTAAAGATTCACAGGTGGTTTCACTATAAGAATTCAGGAGAAATTCTATTCTCTTTCAATCAGATAAGTTGGTTAATGTGTACGTGAATGTGAACCATTTTAATTCGATTTGATTTATTACCATCAGCACCACACAAGGAGATACGAAACTATTAAAACTATATAAATCGGGATAAAGTGAATCGATCTTGAATGGGCATTGCAAATCACACATATGTTACCTACAATTATTGTTTTATCGAGTTCACTGATTAGAGATGAATCGTCAAATTTTAAAAAAAGTAGCCTGTCATGGGGAGAGTTAAAAATCTAAAATAGCACTAGTACAGCCACACTCTCCCGATAACTGAAAAAAATTGACAAAATCATATTTGAATTCCTTTGTATCGGAAGCGGAAAACGCTTTTTCAAATACATTTTCAGGAAGTTCGAAAATAATGTCTCATTTCTTAGAAGAAAAAAATAAACGTAAAAAAACTTTTCAAAGACAAGCTTTTATTTATAAACAATTTGAGCCAAAAGTGAAGGAGCATGAACCTCGGCACGTTACTTCTCGACATTTTATATAGTGAGAACAAACATTGTTTACCAATAAATACGGGGAGGAACTAAAAAAATGTTGGCTTTACTTAAGTTTTGAAAAACATTGTTTCTTTGGGTTTTATCAGAAATGAAGAGGGCTCTCAGAAAATGGCTTTGATGAAATAAGAGGCGATGAAATTCACTATAAAATAGTCATAGGATTAATAGGCTCTCAGGTACAGACATAAATGGAGTTTATTTTTGAAAATTTTGAAGTTTGCACCATTTACATTTGTTTTGATATATTCATTGAAACAAGCAATGTCTCTATAAATATTAGAGTTCTGGCCAACGGAGAGGCTCGAAAATGGTTGTCGCAGGTCATTGCACTTGCGGGTTCCATCATTGTGTAGTTTGGTTTCTTATCTTTTCATATTACATATCAATAGGTATAAATACAAACATAGGAACCAGTATTTGAAAATCTTTAGGAATTGATTTACAACTAGTACTTGATAGAACCCCCGCCATACACCATAAGACTTTTTTCTGTGCAATGAAGACCACTTAATATGAGTTGAACATCCCCAAAGCATTAGACCATAAGAGAGAACTAATTCAGTGAGGCCAGATTATACTAATCTCAATACGTCAGGACTACGGTATTTTTCAAGTGCGGCAATAAAAAACATAAGCAGCTCAATTTATTTGTAACATGATCAATATAATTGTCCCATGTCAACTTAGCCTCCAAAATGAAACCTAAAAATTTGAAATGGTCAGTCTGTTTCATAGATTGATGTTTCAGTTTAACTATATAAGTGAAATCAAGTTTAGTATTTTTTGGTAGAAAAGTCATTATTTGTGATTTCTTTAAATTGACAAATAAACCATGGTTTAGGCAGTGAATACAAAATTCATTTGCTCAAGTGTTAGCATCAGCTAGCAGTTCTGACACCTGTTTTGCTGAATGATCTCAACATTTGGGGTAAAACATGATAATACGGCATCTTTAATAAAAACGAAAATTAGAATGAGTCCCAGTATTGAACCCTGTGGTACTCCCACTGGCACACTGGGAGTGCTCGATTTGCTGTTTTCTACGATGCCAATCTGTTAAAGGTTTTCAAGATACGAACTCATCTATTCATTTGGTAACAGTAAATGATGGTCGAGTGAATCGAATGCTCTTCAGATCAAAGTACGTGGCAATTATGGCCGATTTCACCAACTGATTCCTAAAGTTAGGAAATACCTAAATCGAATTTAGGAATGCCCAAGTACAATTTGCGTTTCACCACACGTTGAGTAATGCTTAAGTGTGATAGAAAATACGTACGTTAGGTATTTTCTATCACTTCTAAGCATAACTTAACGCTTGGTGAAACGCAAATTGCACTTGGGTATTCCTAAATCCGATTTAGGGAATTTCCTAACTTAAGGAATCAGTTGGTGAAATCGGACATTAGTGTCTCAATTTTTTCATTATATCTGTGCAACATTTCTCAGATTTTCCTCTGCTTTCATTAATTACTTTCCAGCTATCTTTTGTTGTGTTTTTGTAATTGATGACTCTTTTATTATTATAGAAAAGCTTTGACTCTTTGATTTGATTTTTTTTTAGTGTTTTATATTTGTACTTGATTCTATCGTTTCTCGTTCTTCTGTATATCGTAGTTCACACAACATAGTATATAATTATTTAAGCGTTATATTCTGCCAACTATTAATATGTTGTTTGGAGTTATTTTTTTATGTGTGTAAGTTGAATTGAAATGGTGTAAGAACGTAGATTAGAAAAATTCAAAATTTTCACTGAAATCTGTTCTTTCACAATCATATATAGGATAGGATAGGAACGATATACATGCAAATCACCCGGTATATAAAACTTGTTGGAACTTACATTAGCGTCGTACCTAACAGCAACTGGTGGATTATTTGCATGTGCTGGAATAGGCAAAGGAGTGGTGATTGAATATGGACAGCCTAACTCCGGGGCCTCATCGCTAGAATCAGCACACTGAGGAATACCATCGCATGCATTGTAGATTGCAATACATTCCCTTGTTGATCGACATTCGAACTGGAAACGACTGCATTTTCGTTCTGAAATGAAAAAAAATGGTTATTTTTTTTGCGTAGCACATGGAAGGTTTGTATGAAATGTTGCTTGAGAATATATACAGTGTGTCCCACTTTGAGCAACAACACTCTTTTGTGTATCATTGAGAATAAAATAATTTGAATTTTTATTCATTGTAGAAATTACTTCCGGTCGAAACAAGTTCTTGTATAAGGAAGTTTGAATGTACGTTAATAATCAAATACAGTAAAGAAATTCTAATAGACTACCAAATAATACACATGATTCATTTACTCAAAATTATGCAAACATTTACTAGTACTCAGAAATACCTACCCACGGCTAACTATGACCAACTATGGAAAAATTGGGTTAAACATATTAGGGATTTTTTTATCACGAAACTAAGACCGAATTCTTATTCAGAACATCCTAAATCTTTTTCACATATTTATGATCCCAAATATTCAGCAAAGGCCATCAGAAAGAAGAGTACGGATATTACTATTATTTATCGCTCTGAAGCGACTCATTGATTTTTGGTATCGCAATCACTTTTCAACTGTAGATAAACTCAACAAAAAACTACGGAACCACCCCAAGTAGTCGGTGCGAATTTCAAGCAGGCACTAGATCGGAAAATAAATTGAAAGTTCAGCTAATATTATGAATAATTTCGACTCAAATTTGTATTTATAAAATTGGATGCTTCCATATAGAAGCTCGAGGTTTTCTTTTTATAGAACGATTCATGTTAAAATACATAATTGCATTTAATTTTAATAAAAATAATTTGAAGAGATTAACATGCTATTTCTACGATTATTTCTGGTTGTGTTTCCTTAGTGCAATTTCCATAATGGAGTTTTAAGAAAAAAGAGACCAGAAGCATTTTTCTTCATCTTAAAAAAAGCACTTCCTTATTAAGTTTAGTACTTTTTGTAGGAATTAAGAACTTATTCAAGAATAGTCAGAATTTAATATAAGCGGTTTGGCTAATACTTGAAATTTGTTTGCAAAAATTTGTATCACTCGCCATGCTTATGAAGACACAGTGTTGGTACGGTTTCAAATAATTCTATTGCCTTTTTTACATAAATCCGCATGAAGAAAATGTCTGCCATAAATTACAATTTTCTCACTCAAATGTTCTGCATTGGGGTCTCTTTCTAAAGAATTAAGTAGAATCATGCTTTTGTGTCAAGCTATAATAATAATATAAACAATTTTCTTTTTCTATTTTGAGCAAAGCATAGTTACATAAAAATGTCATTATCTACCAAAAATAATTTATTTTAGGTATTTCTCATTTACTTCCACACTACAACACTAAGGACCCTTCAAATTAACCTCCAGATAACTAACTTATAGTTTAGAATGTGATCCTTCAAACGTCATTCAAAGAATGTCGTTCACCATTGCTCGGAGACCTAAACTATTAGTTAGTTATCTGGAGGTTAACTCGAACATGAAAAACGGGCCCTAAACAGTTCATTTTTCATCTGTAGGAAGAAACGGTTTTATTGGAAAATATCTTAAAGAAGCAAGATTAATGCAAATTCACAAATTATGAAAGACCCAACGAGAACAAACACTACACAATACAAGACAAAATCTGAAATTCTAAAAACCGTCTCTGATATCTGTCAAGAATGACAGATCTTTGACAGTCTTCCTGTTGATGAAAAAGCACTGTTGCATGGTCATTATAATTACAGTAAGATAGGGTACATTATTATAATAAATAAGTTTCTTTTGCGCCTAAAATTCCGATGAATCTATCTCTAAAATGTTCTTTCGGTTTAAAAAGGTCCTGAATGCGTTGACAAATTTCTCCCTTTCAAATTACATGGGTTTTATTGCCTCATGACACAAAACTCTGAATTGGAACACCAAATGATTTTCAAATTTGGCAACGATCTACCCAAACTACACTGATGACGAGCATGCGCACAATCGTAAACGGGCCACAAACGCAGCATGCTTTTCGCCGAGAGAATTGGCGGGATCATTAAGTTGTAATATATATTTCTATGGTTTATACTGACAGAACAATACAATAGACTCCATTCAGCAGGACCAGCAGGTTTCAGTACTTATTGGGACACACTATGCAAGGGTAAACCCGGCATTTCGCTCGTCAGCCTTACAACAACCAACCTTGATGACAAGAGGGCATTATCATCTTCTTTTTGTTATGGAACGAGGGTTTTTTGACGTCTGCTGTCAAAGGCTTTTCTAGTACATTATTCATGTATTTCCAGTTATATAAATTAACGTCTTAACTCGGTAATATTGTTATAAAACACACCAATTAATTTCCTTTGTGTCAAATCGAATAACCAACAAATACCTACCTAAAGGAAAATCCTACTCGCGGCCGTCAATTGTGACACCGTTATTAGTAACAACCTGTCTGTGGTTTCAATAGTTCCTGCGGAGTTGATAAGTTGGGGAATAATTTAAAACAGGAGCAATTCCTGAAAGATCCTACGAAACACCAATTTTCCCTCGAATTTCACCTACCATCGCATCGCTTTGAAGAAGGAGAAAGAACCTCTTCTGTTTTCGTGTCACTAAACATACGGTTTTCGCGACTGAAACGTTGCAGTCCTCGCCGGTGTTTACTTACATTTTACTTTCATCCATCTTCGGTGTTCGGCGCGCGTTGGTTCAAAACAAGTGTTTAAAATTTCATGCAGTGTCATTTCTTACGAGTGTATACACTTCTATTTCCCGATAAGAACCGGGAATATGTCGTCGAAATTGCGGAGGACTCCTCTTTATTCCCAGGATAGCGACTTTTTCAGCCCGCGAGGGGTAAAAACCGAAATTGCTGTGAGTACTTGACATTTATGCGTATACATATTCCTGTTTGGAATAAAATGGACAAAATTGTTATTTTTCTACGACAGTGCGTAAACTAAGCTTTTACGCACTGCTGAGAGTGCGTAAAGTAATACTTTTTCGCACAAGTGCGTAAAAAAATCACCTGTGCGTAAAATCATCAACAGTGCTTAAAGTAATTTTTACACACTGTTCATACATTCATGCATTTTTGAAAAATACAGTATTTTTCTTTATTTGATAATACGACGACAATTCATATAATTAATCATTAAAAAATAAGATATAATTGCTACAATTTGGCAATATAATAACTGTCGAAGAAAAAACTTTGTATGTAACACTTAAAGGACTTTTTTGTACTCGCGTGTTTGTTGAACTCGGCTGCGCCTCATTCAACAAACTTCACGCTCATACAAAAAAGTCCTACTTCACGAACGTGTATCATAAATAGCTATTTTCTACAAACGTCAAAAAATGACTGGGTTCGCGCATTGACAACAGTATGCGAAGTGGCACTTTTTTCATTTTCATTCGTTACCATGACACCGTGCGCGAAGTAATGTGCGATATATATTTCGCACACTGCATGTAAACTATATGGGATTTTCATATTCTAACCTATATGGTCCTCAACTCCTCAATCAAGCAAAAAACAAGATATCGTTTATTTATTAATGTAGAACAATAATTAAGGCTTTCAAATTGTGAGAGATATTTTTTTGGCTTTATTTGCTTCACACCACTCTTTAAATTGCTGATATGCATTTTCATACTGCCGCTTCGATTTCTCCGGTAAAAGGTTGGAAATTACGGAATTGGCCGCATCTATCAAGTTAGGTGGGGTACTGCTTAGTTCATCGTCGCTCGAAATTTCCATTCTTTTACAATAATAAATATCACGCACGAAATTGACGCGAATAAAAAGTCACTCCAAAATAATTATCAAGAACTGTCACTTTGAAATATGACAATTGCCGTTTTATTTCCATAGTTACAGTAATTACTTGATTTGGAAAAATTATTTAAGCCAGTTCAATACTATTTTTCATAGTTATTACTTATTTTAGAACAATATTTTTGACGTTTGTAGAAAAAAAATTGTTTGCATCTCATGCGCGAAATACTTTGGTAACCTCGATTATTTTTTTTAACTCGGCTGCGCCTCGTAAAAAAAAAAATCAGTTCTCGATCACCAAAGTAGCATTTCGCGCACTAGATACAAAAATAACTATTTTGTTTTAAGTGCGTAAAATGTGTGTTTTTTTAATGGCACATGAGAGTGTTAATTTTTGGCCGATAGCGCAGGCCGAGGCCAAAAATTCTCTCGATTGTGCCATGAAAACACGAATTTCAATACATCTTGACGTGTTTTTTTTGTCCCGACTGTTGTCTTGAAAATATTATTCAATGTTTTAAGTAAAATCGTTTTCAAAATTTTTTCCTGTCTGAAAAAAATAATTCCAAAATAACTAAATAATACTTCTCTTTTCCATAGATGTTATCTTTAATGTTATCATTACTTCCAATACCTTTTCACAGCATCCATCAGTGGTCTTTTCTGTGTCGTTACTTTATTTAGAAACGGTTTGTTGGCACGCCGCGTGTTTGACTGTGTTTGCTCTTAGTTGCTTCAATTTCAAGTTATTTTCAAGAAGATGGATGTTGATCAGCCCCGGATGTATGGGGGAGCAAGCCAGGGCCCACCCGGGCGGCAAATTCGAATGTCACGATACAACTCATCATATCACAACTTGGAAGCCTTGGAAGAAGCTGAGCAAACTTCTCATGCTCCGGAAGCTAAGTACGAGGCAGGTCAACTCTCATTTGCTATAAAGAATTTCAAATTTATTCTCAATTTGACAATTTGGGCTGGTATTCTTCGCGAAATCAATCGAGTAAATATCGAAATTCAAAAAGAGGTTATGATCATTGCACGTTCCGTCACTTTAATGGATGGGCTGCTAAAAACTTTGCAAAAAATTATACAAAATTCAATTGAATATTGGATAAAAGAGGCTAGTAAAGTTGCTGGAAAAATTGGCGTTGAGCCTATTCTGCGAAATAAACAAATTCCGAAATGCAAAAAGCAATGTGTTAATATGTGTTATGACGAATTACGAACACTTCAACCTGTTCAACTCTTTTCTAAAGAAATGATGATTCATATCAGAAATTATAAAGAGGTTTGATTGTGCTACCATACTGAATTCGAATTTTGCATTTCTCAATGGTGCTGAAATTCTGAATATGACAACTGAAGAACTGCAAAAGCATGGAGAAGATCTGGCTCAAAATTACGAGGGAGATTCAAATACAATAGAATTCTGCCAGGAACTGTACGTTTTTGAAGAACAAGCTCCACTTTTATTTGGTGATTTAAAAAAATGCTAAGGTTTCTGTCTCTTCCAATAGATCTATGCGCACGATTTTCAGGATGCCTTCCCTAATATGATATGCTCTGCGAATTTATTCCACTATTCCTACTACATCAGCAAGCTGTGAGCGGAGTTTAAGCAAACTAAAACTTATTAAAAGTTATTTGCCATTGATTGAGCCCATTGATGTGTTTGCAGAACAGAAAGCTAGAAGAGTAAAATTGTAATTTTGATTTGAAATACAATACAATTTCAGCCACTTCCTGTGTTTTCCTATAACAACAAAATATGTCCTACACGTCCATATATGTATATTTGTAAATAAATAGGGTAAACACAGAAAGAGCAGCGCTAGATAGGTCCTTGTGACATTCTATCCGCGAGGCATATGTCATCATCAGGCAAATAATGATGATGATAAAGGAAAAAATAAAGACGGGCGGGGGCAGCATTTTTCAAAGTTTGCCCCTCCTAGAAAAAATCCAAGATCCGGGGCTGATTATGATAGTGGTACCGATACCCCATAAGAAATATCTGAGACAGCAAATGCAAGAGTATCTAATATGTTACCGGCCAAATCCAAGTTAATATATGAGAAAACATGCCCAATTTCGTGAATGGCGCGACAAGAAACAAGTAAAAAAGGTTTCTGAAAATGTGCTTTTTTGCTATTTTGAGCTATTTTGAGGAAAAATCAAAAATTATAAAACCTCCTACGTTATGGAGTGTCTACTTCAATGTTGGAAAGTACATTGAATGTTGAAAATATTGATATAAGGAAGTTTTCAAAATTGGTCCCACTCATTAAGAACAAAAACGTCGGATTCCGAGGAAAGAAATCTAAAGTTTTATCAAGGGATAATATCAATACATTTATTCAAGATGCTGATAACAGAACAAATTTACTTTATAAGGTACAGATATAATCATAATTTTGTAAGATTAGTAGTAATTTCAGAGTATTTTTGAAAAATTCGAGAGGAAAATGTATTAACCAACATGTGGGGATGAATAAAATAGGAGAAATTCCCAGCTTGGTTGCAAAATGGGTTGGAAAAAACATGTATAAGAGCTACAAGAGAAGCTCTGTAACTCTTCTGGCCAATGCAGGGGGCAACACACATTACATCTATAAAACGTCACGGTGGCTGGAAAACTGAGGATAGTTTGAATAACAAAATTGATATTTCTAACAAAATATTGAATTGTCCATCTTCTTCAAAACAAATTAAAATATCTGATAATATTGTGGAATCAACTCTTCAACAAATATCTAACGTTTCCGATCAGCTGCAACATTTACAATTTATGTTGGAAGTAATTGTTTAAACTTTATTGTCAATTATTATTCCAATAAATGAAATTGTTTTATGATGAATAATCAATTAATAATTGACTCTGTTAAAAATAAATCCTTCAAAAAGTAATATTTCATGTATATTTTGTGAATTATTTTGGAAGTGAAAAAAATTCTTGTTTTCACGGTGAAAAAAATAAAACATTTACGCATCAATAGAGATGCAGAAATGTCAAGTTTTTTTGACAAAATTTTTTTGACAAAAAAATGTATTTATCATAAGGTTTGCGTGTTATAAGAAATGTTAAAACAACGTTATTTGCAAAATGAAAAGTGCTATGATCCATGCCCGAGAGCACAAAAACATCTGGGACATGTTAAAAGTAAAAGTATTTGAGACATCAAACCTCTACTGCTATGTTCTGTTCATACGGGACATCACAAAAGGCTTTTTTTCTCGTTCTTTTCAAAGCATTTTTAAACACTTTCAAATCTTTTCGCCTACATCAAAATCACTCTATATAAAACATTGTTAGAGATGTTCCTGGGACATCGAAAAATGTACTTTTTCTCGTTTTTTTTTTTGTCACTAATTGCACAAATTAACAAAATAGTCAAAATATTCAGAGGACACCGGGGCGATTTAAAAAAAATCATCGATTAAACTTATTTTAATATAGAAACTCAAAAATCACAAAGGAACACACATAGAAATTAAACCTTAGATACGTATTTTCTGTATTACCGGGTTTCCCAAAGCTTTTCGGCCAGCAGATATTTCAGTTATTTACTTATAAAACAAAATTAAGAAATGATTGCGTACGGGACCATGCACGAGCCTTTCCAAATACCTGATAATCCCAACTTCCTCAATCAAATCTTTTGGAGTGAAAAATCCCGCTTCTACAAAAATGGCACTGTTAACTGACAGAACATAACACTATTGGTCACAGAAAAAACCTCACTGGATAAGAGAAAACCATTTCCAAACAATGTGGGGTGTGAACGTGTGGCGTGGTTTACATTAAATACGGCTCATCGGCCCTCATTTTTTCCAAGACACTTTGATGGGCCATCGATATCTGCACTATTAGAAGATATTCCAATCGAAGTAACCAGATGGTACTCTTGCACATAACCATAATATGATTACTACTTTCCTCAATAATACCTTTCAAGACCGTTGGATCGGAAGTCGTGGACCTGTTCGATGGACTGCACGTTCTATAGATCTCACGCCGCTGGACTTTTTCCTATGGGGATATTTGAAACGAGTAGTTTTCGAAACTTAATCAATAAATGTCAAAGATTTGAAACAGAAAATTTCAGAGACTTGTAATACCGTTACTCCGGAAATTATTATAGCTTCCAGTATTAGCGCACTGATTCGGCGACTTGAAGCATGTGTGACAAGAGCTGGGCAACATTTCGAACAATTTCTATAGTGTAATATTGTATTATTCAAAACGCAGATGAGCTTATAAATTACTATTTCATTTGTGTCTTCTTATATGTCATAATTCTGCATGCCACTCTATAGCTACTATGATATATCATTAAATGAGAAATGTTAAGGACTGTAAGTTGAACAAAAACAAACATGGGGTTGCAATTTGAAAAACAAAAGTTAGGGGTGGTTTCTCGGGGGTTGTTTGCCAGGAGATGGATTTTGTTGATTTTATTGAAAATATGAACAGGATGTTCAAATAGTCAGTTGTGGAATCATCTTCGACTGAAAGACAAACTTTAGTCGCTATTTTCCATCGTACAAGATAACCTCTCTTGAAAGGGATTCATGTTGAAAAAGGAAACATTCTAAATTGAAAATTGAACCTAAACATCATGATTCCTCTGAAAACGGAAAAAACCTACGATACTTTGAAGTTACTTTTTGTAATATCTAACAGAAAACAACTACTTCCCCGGCTAAAGCCACTTGAACTACATCTGATAGATATTGTGAAAAAACCCTATATAAATTGAAAGAAAAATCTGAAAGTGAAAATTTGCATTTTCATTATTCAGATAGTTGAAATGAAAAGAAGCCATTTTCTGCAGTATCTAACAGAAGACAACTAATTCCCCGGAAAAAGCCACGCTGGACATTGAACTACATCTGATAGATACTGTGAAAAGACCCTATATAAGTTATATAACTTATATAGGGTATTTTCACAATATCTATCAGTTCAATGCAGTTCAATGTCCAGCGTGGCTTTAGCCGGGGAAGTAGCTGTTTTCTGTTAGATATTACAAAAAAGTAACTTCAATTTATCGTAGGGTTTTTCCATTTCCAGACGAGTCATGATTTGGTTCAATTTTCTATTGAGAATATTTCCCTTTACAGCGTGGATTTTGTTATTCTGCACTGTTCATATTGCGTAAAGTGATACTTTTCAGCACAAGTGCGCAAAAACAACAACTGTGCCTAAAGTAATGTTTTACGCACTGTTCATACATTTACGCAATCTTGAAAGGGACATTATTTTACTCTGAAGTCATCGTTTGATAAAACAACGAAAATTGAAAAATTCATACTATAGAACATGCATTCAACAATTGCTATACTTTATCAATATAATAACTGTCGTATAATGGATACTACATTGCAGATTGCACAAAAAAAATTTTTTTCTTTGTAAGTACATTAAGATGAAACCTCAAATACAAACAGAATTTCTCAATGCTTCATAAATTAGTACTCCTTCTTGGTTTACCGTGTAAGAGATTGTAACCAGTTTCAGAGCCACCTTTTCGGTTATGATTTCTACAACCGATTGTGATTAGTTCGTGGCAAACATACGTTCTTGAAACAATATTCACAAATTAATATCAAAGAAAATATAAATCATATGAATGTTCTGTTTTAATGCGAACAATCTATCTATCAACTGGTAAATTACCTATTGCTAGAGCCAACACCGAAACTAGAAATTTCATGAAATGTATTGTCCTTCGTTCATTGTTCGGAACGGAAGTTATTAGTTCGGGAATATTTTCGCTCATTAGAATACGAAAGAAGTTTTGCTTTTGTCAAATTTTCCTGCAATAGAACTAAAAATGTTTCAAATTGCTTGTGTATGCCTTGGAGCATCAAATTTTCTAATAACGATCTCCAGGCATAACAATGAAAAGTACCTAGTGAGTAATGATCATAATGTACATGTTTTTGTTATTTCCTTCAAACAGCATAAACAGCCACCATTTCACGACCAATCCGCCTTTTCTAAAGGCGCGTACACACTAGCCAACGAAGACCAATGAACGACAACCAATATATTACAGGCCATCGTCGCCAATGCGTTGGCGTTCGTTCTCTGATCCACAAAAAACCAATAGGTTGGGGACAAGGGATTCGGTCAAGTGAATCACATGGATTGGTTTATATCATATTTCACGAACACTGAGAGGAATATGTGCGTCAAAATCATCCACTGTACATCCTAATTAATTGTTTGATATAACTCTAATACACACATACATACAGTGGAGTTGCAAAAGGTTCTAATTTGGGAGCAAAAGTTTTTTATCCAAGTTAATGGTCGTCTGTAACTTTATGTCTGTGAAGTTTTCACTTCTCGCCGATACCGCTGATTCATATTAAAACCCTGATGGCAATTGCCAGAAAGTAATTCGATGAAATAATGCTTGAATGCGCCAAGGCAAATAATAATAATAGCCGTCCTCTACCCGCAGAGGCTGTGCCTTTGGGTACAATCCCGCCTTCTGCATTCGTCCGGCTAAGATTTCTGCTATATTACGGCAAGCAGGTATAATTTTCAAATTAGAGAAATGTGTCCATCATTTCATCAAGGATTCCTATGATCAATACCACCATTTCAACAGAACGGTTTGGGTAAAGCCTGAGGAGTTCAAAGAGCAGATCTCGATATTTAGTCCGCTTTTCTTCCTCTTCTCAGATCATATTCGTTTCGAAAATCGTCTCACTCTAGTGGTCGAGGAGGACTACATCAGACCTTTATTTGTGTAAAGATGGGGAATGAGTACTTCCAATAGTTTCGGAACTTATCAATCTCCACTGCGGACTCAATATCCCCCGTATCATTGGCTATACCGTTTTCTCGTCTATACCGTACGAGTTTCGTAGATGGCACTACAATACGCCCTGCATTTGGTGTCAGGGACCTCTATACCCATCACACGACTACGGTAGACTATGGTGTTAAAGACACCATCCTAACAGGCCATTATGGCTCACTCGGTCTCCTACTTCAGCTCACTTGACCTGAAAAAGACAAAGGTCAAATTTTTGGATAAGCTAAGGTCTTCAAAGAAGACCCCAACTTCGGCTACACGGGCTGCTGCATGCAGAAAAGGGGATCTGAACTCCTGGTGACTCTATTGTTTATTTTTATACATGTTTATTGTCAAAGAATATGAATTCTTGTTACAAACACGATGTCATAAATAATTAAATAATAACTAGTGATAAGAGCGGAGATTAGCGCAGTCGTTAAGCGCCCGCCTGGTGACCGAGAGGTTCCAGGTTCGGTTCCCAGCCGGGGCGGGCTTTTTTAATTTTCAGGTGTGAAGGTCTGAGTGATCGAAGCTCGTGTCGGCTGGGAATAATCCTCCACGATCCACTGTTGCCTTAATAATTAACAGTGCTGCTCCTGAGGTGGCTAATGGAGTTAGTAACAAGGCCTATCCAGAACACACGGTTAATGACCATAGCAGTCGATGCCAAAACACCAAGGAAGAAAAATAACCAGAGGGAGTCTGGAAGATTGTAAATTTAAATTAAATATATAAAATTACAATACTGGCACCATCCTGTGCCATTTTGTTATGAAATCACTCAAAACTCGAAAGTCCTCGGCCTGATGCAAGGTCCTAAGAAGATGCATCATTTTGCGAGTTTTAACGTCGAGTTGTCGCAGCTCTTCTGAGTTCTGGAGGTCATTTCACCTAGAGTAAGATCGGAACGGCAAGCATATTAATTGCAGCAACTTTTTTTTCCCCGACAGTTCTGATGACCAGATCTGTCGGAGTTTATGCTGATACTTGCCGCGGAGAGAGTATGTAACTGTGGTTACCTCTTGGGAGCGGCGTTGCTCCATCCCATGGTAAGTGTAGTAAGTATATATATATTATTATAATAATTGTCATTAATTATTAAACGAACACCTGAATGATTTACCATTTCAACTTCACCAAAACATTCACTTGCCAATGAATAATTTCTACTAATTAATATTCGTAATGATTCATGATTTAAACACGATACACAAATTAACATCGAAAATCTATCCGACAGACAACTTCAGTAGATCGCAATGCACATTTAGGTATGTATAATATTTTAACAATGCTATAACCGCCTGATGATCCTGGGAAGTATCTCAGTTATTTCATGATTGCATTTCATTAGACGCTTGATAATTACCATTCTATCGAAGGTGATTTCGACATGTTACCAGAAAATTAGGACACACAACATCTATTGTATTTATAGTTATATAATACAGTGAATCAGTTCATTTAGTTTATTTCTCAACAAATGAAAGTGGCGATTCTAGGATTAATTAAACAATTTTACGAATGTGAAATGATTAACGGCCACATAACTTACTGCGTCGGATGTCACATTGTTTTTGGTTTTGTAAGAATGTATTGCTCTGCTCCAATTTTCTGAATTCTAGATCATTAGAATTGCATGCTTCAAAATATTTGTTTCATAGGATATTGTTATAAAAATTAATTAATGAGCAAGAAAAGATGGTTAGTTTATAAAATACAAGCATTGAAGTCTGGGAATGTGCTTTTACTACGAGGTACACATATTATTTTTTCTGAAATCGCAATCAGCATTATCAAAAACTAAGGAATTCTACATATTGTTTGCGTGAATACAATAACTGTCTAATATGTAAACAAGCTGGCAAAATATTCCCGTATCGCTTTCGATACGGGAATAGTAATTTACGTAACAAGTCCGGAAAATACTGTTTTTTTGGACGAGTAGACCAAATTCAAGGACGAGCGCTAGTGAGTCCTGGAAGTCTGCGAGTCCAAAAAAACTGTTTTTGGACGTGTTGCGTACACTATTTTTTCGGCAACCATGTAGAATAACAAGTCAATGAGACGCATTTAGTCTAAGAGACGAAGAGAGGTTGACCTTCACACATCTGTTAACCGGATGAAACATACTTTTTATGAAGTTACATAAATAGACAAATACGCCTAAAATGAGTTGCTTATCAAAAGGTGGTCATGACTATATACAGTAAGTTTCAAAAATTTGCACCGTATGGAAACTTTTTTATTATCGATTTGTCAGAAAATTTTATTCTTCATAAAAATTAGTGCACTACGGAATACTTGTATTTGAGTTATCAAAATTCTGAATTTCCAAACGGTGTACAGAGGGGGACAAAAAATAGAATTTTGATCAAGAGAAAACTACCCTGGCTGTGATTCCAAATTTGAATATTTTGAACATTTTAGTTCTTTGTATTATATATTGAAATTCGAACAGAAGATATGTACCAACAGAAACATTCTAATTCTTATTTATATTAATATTTGTATTAAAATTCGAGCACTTCCAGCACTTCCAGGACTCGCTAACGCTCGTCCTAGAATTTGGTCTACTCGTCCAAAAAAACAGTATTTTCCGGACTTGTTACGTAAATTACTATTCCCGTACCGTTTAGGTCCGAAAACGGTCCGGGAAAGTTCGTTGCTTAGCAACGGACTAAAATACTAGATTAGCGTATTTTGAGGCCTAAAGTTGCTCCGAGAAAGTGGGCATTCTTGAACGATTTCAGAAAAAAGTGTTTGAGTTTTGGTGTTTAGCAATAGAGATATTTTATTAGTTTGTTTCATGCATATATTAAATCTCGAGACATGACTATGTAACTGGCATGGCTTCCAAATGAATCATTACCTATGAGTATATTTGTGAATCGTAGAGACACACTGATTCCAATGAAATAAACAGCAACTTCAAAGATCTGATTATTGAAATAAACTATGTCTGTTAGTGTCAGATTATTTTACTTTATCAAAATTACGTTAGTAAGACACTCATAGCTTTTGACAGTAACAAAAATATAATAATAATCTTTTTCTCACTCATGGTGCAGAAACTATTGCTTTTACGGAAACAACACAGTAGTTAAAAGTTTTGCAATAAATCGTTCTTTTCAACACATATCTTTAAATGAAGAAATTTTGTTTTGTTAAAAAGTTCTGGTAAAAAATGGAATAGTGGTTGCATGTTTCACCCCTTTAAAAGATCAATGCAATATTTAAAAAAAAATATTCATATGTAGAACACGCTCACATAATACAGTTTCAGCAATTCCAGAAGAAAATTAAAAAAGCAAGCGTGTAACTTTTCAAGGATAGGGCTAAGAGCTTTTGTTTATATGAAAGACTTCCTTCAATTTACGACGAGAAATCACCCCCTGAAAACTTTCGGACTTATTTGGCAGCACCCTGTATGTTTGTTTCACAACAATCGTGGTTTCTTGGACATTGTATCACAGCTCTTCCCTTCTAAACAGTTTTTCAGCCATCTCTCGTAAACAAAGTCGTACGATGAAACAATATTTCATTTCATATTGAAGTCCAAGTTGTGCTTTTGGACTTTAGAGATGGGCAGATGACGCTATATTCATTTGAGTGTATCTCCTAGGTATTCCTTTCCTGGAGACTTGCCGACGAGAATACCCTCATTGTAAAGGTTTACTTTATTTGAAATAACTAAATCTCCGTTAATACCAGTAATCCTTGCATGTACCTACAGGCCAATCAACAGGGCTATCAACCTCAACTTAAATTGCTCCGCCGTTAATTTTTTTTTAAATTGTAGAATACAGTGTGCACATTACTTCTGAGAAAAATTATCACTTCCAGGGGGGGTGGAACCCCCCCAAAAAACGCTTTGAAATTAATTTTTGAGGTAATTTTGAAATATCTCAAAAAATTTACTTTAAATCAAAAAAATAACTCGATATTCAGAAAGAGCACAAATTTTTACAAAAAATCTGTCTCTACCAAAATTTTGAGAATTTGCACGGTATTCTTGAAAAAAATTGTTAAAGTTATATGCTTTCGCAATGGGGCAGGTGTTGCGCCGGCTCCCGCCAACGTGCATTTTTTCAACCAGCGCGTGAAGTAAAGTTCTATAACTCCCTACATAAATGTTCAATTCGGATAAATCTTACGTCATTTTGAAGATAAAGATCGCAGCTTTGTATTCTGATATTATTTATATTTATACGCTCAGTTGCCAGCTGCAAAATTGCAATTGAAAATCTTATAATATTAAAGTTCCTGACTTCGTGAAATAATGCTTGTGATTACTGAAATGTCTTAGCACTTGTAGCAAGTAAAATGAACAGTTGAGGAATACTTCATTGTCAAATTGCATAACGTTTAACCGGTCCAATAATGTTGGTTTTAAATACGAGTGTTTTCAATTCTTCGCATATTTTAGATTACAAAATCTTGAGGGAGTTTATAAATTCAAATGCTAATAACTCAGAGATAAAAGCACGTATCAAAATGAATGAAAAGCCAGTTTGCAGAAAAAACCCTGCTCTTATAGAAAATATTCATACAAATTTGGTTATTTGTACAAATTTTAAATTCAATCCTCGGCATTTGATCGCATTATTGCTCTATGGAAAGTAAAATAAAATCAGTCCATGATAGAATATGGGGATTCGAGACCGAGGAAGACAGTGCACCAAAGGAAACTGTCCCGAACTGTACCTGCTTTAAACTCATTGAGATTCTAAAACCTGAAAAATATCGGCTTGGGACCTTGTCAATGCGGCAGCTAGCGCGCCGCTGTATACTGCGCGGTATTGTCGGTGCGCAGCAATGAGCAGCAGTCAACGTTGCTCTATGTAAACGTCAGATAATATAAAAGTTCCAGTGCAGAAAACACTGGATACTGGGATAACATCGATAGTCGGAGACGAGGAAACATCTCTTAGTGCTTTGTAACTGTTATTAATTGAAAATGGTGGGTTTATTTTTGAAATATTTGTTTCATGTTCAACTCAGCTCTGTTTCAAAATATCCGGATTGTGAAGATGAAGACGAGGAGACTGAAGATGAAGTAGATGATGATGAGTTGTATAAGTGAATAAATATATTTTCCTATACATTTCTTGATGGTGATTACTTGTGGATTCATTTCTCCATACCCTTTCTCGATATCATTGAAAAATACTCTCATATTTCGTTACCTCCGGTCCGCGTTTATACAATAAGTTGATCTTCTCTCGAATTTGCGAATAATTTTCATAACAATACTTCTAAATCTACATAACGACAGTTCTCAACGATTATTTACCCACATTTATATCTAAGAGTAGTAGTTTGAGAGTTTTTTCAAATATTCTCCCCCTTCTCTCTTACCCCAATGTCTCCGCGATGCGGGGGATATGTCCCGAATGCGGGGGCAGGAAAATCGTTTCTAATAATTTATACCTATTATTTTTACAAATTTTCGCTCAGTTTCATTACTCAGGACTGACAATTTTACATATTCATAGAAAATGCCCCAAAAAACACGATTTCGGGAAGGGGTTTATGCCGCGGGAGGGGGTTTAATTGTTGAAAATAATTCGCCTCCATTATTAATACCGATTTTCACTCATATTTATTGCCCAGAGCTGAAATGTCAAGGAAATACCTTCCAGAAAAAAAATTTATGATTTTGGGGTGGTTGCACCCCCCCCCCCAGGGGGTGATAACTTTATTGCTAATTATTCAACCCTCCGTGACGACCGAATTGCAAAAAAGAAATCGGCGGAGCAATTTAAGTTGAACTTTTATGAGAAAAATTGCTCTGTTTATTGGCCTACTACTTGAGTGTCATCGGCAAATTAATGTATCGAGCAATCAGCAGATTAATCTTTCAAATCCATTGTATACCAACTCAGGTATCATCGATTGAGTAATTCAATTTCCAGGCCAGAACATTGAAGGCTTCGTGCGACTAACCTAATTATTTTTTCCACTCGCCATTCTCACATATCAGAATTTGATTCCTTCGATCCAATTTGAATCCTCCTATCCCCTTATGAAGAAAACATCAACACTTATATTCTCTCAGCTAGATCTCCAATGCTTTTGTTCCTTTCATTTATTTTTATTCAGGATGGGAACAAAATGCTAAATTTTATTTGAAATGAGGTTGCGAAAGATAATCAAGCCAATCATTGTTTTCCTTTCTTCCAGAGTTTGCATATTGAGATTATTTCTAACTTGATCATATCGATAATCTCCCCAGACTACGCCCATTCTGTATAAACATACCCTTAAAAATTTGTTGTGAACACTTTCAATTTGCTTAACGTGAGAGATGTAAGAAGGGTTCAACACGAAAAAAAATGGTCCAACTATAACGTTTTCCTGACTTTTTTTCGATTGCGATAAAAAAGTTTATAACTATATTTAAAAATAAACATCTTCCCTTTAAAAAAAAGAGAAGTCTGAATGCATGAACTTGTAGCTATAATATTGTTCACATACAGCAAGTACCTACTCCGAACATTAGATAATTCAATTTGTATAATGTCAGGTCAACATTTTACTAGCGCTGGAAAAGTTTATTTTTCTACACAATGCGTAAAGTGATACTTTTTAGCACAAGCGCGTAAAAAAATCAACTGTGCGTAAAGTAATGTTTTACACAATGTTCAAACATTTTTCAATAAGACAGAATTTTGCGTAACATTGAACTCGGAAGTTATTATTTCATAATACGACGAAAATTGAAAACTTCATAAAATAAAAAATCCAACAATTGCTACAATTTGTCAATATAACTTCCGCGGAAAAATTTTTGTATAATACATTTTCGTATAGAACTTTTTTGTACTCGCGTGTTGTGTTGAACTCGAGTTCGCCTCATTCAACAAACGTCACGCTCATACAAAAAAGTTCTACTTTACGAACTTGCATCATAAACTACTATTTCATATTTATCAACTTTGGGTTTCTGAAAAGTTTATCACAGAAACTCGTGTTACAGGCATAATACAACAATTTATCTGCAGTAGAGCTTGGTGTTCCTGCGGAAATGTAACGTGTTCACCTACTTGTTGATTTTCGACCAGTTCGGGATCAATCGGGAGTAACCGCCGCACCTGTTAGGGGGTGTTCATCAACATGTTCGCGAAACTGGCATCATTCCAATTCCAGAATTTGAGTTATCAGTTGTATGTGGACGTGTTACATCGTGTAATAACGAAATAATCATAAAATAATGATAATAATATATATTCTCCTTCAAACAGTGTACCCAAACGCATGGCCTGTGCGGTTAGTGGACGGATATTCGTATGACTTGTTTATCTGACCACAAATGGCTGTCTCCATAATACTATATTTATGAAAAACCGATAAGATATGTTTGTCAAAAGAAAATAAATGATTGTCAAATAGGTAGTATCTAATTAACAGAACAAACCTCATATGAAGAGATCAAAAGAAAATTGTGATTATGAAATACATCAACAGCGATTGGTTATGTGAATAATAAATTGAACTCTCATTGAATAATTAGGTACAGAGCTGATTGAAAAATCAACTTTCAATTTACATTACTATATACTTTCGTCCAATTTCATCATCATTTTAAAAGCTCAGATCACACATATCTGAGCTACACTTCAGCAAACAAAAAAATTTGTTTGTTGCCGTTCTGAAAAATAACATTGGCTTGTATGTAACTTGGATCCATATGACATCAAAATTTGAATTAAGTCATCATTTAATAAGAGCAAAGGAAATATAACGCCGAGAGGGATGACAGCTAGCATACTTTTTTGGGCTTTATTACAAGTCGAATAAAAATGGAATAAAAATCACTAAATCGAAGTATAAAAATCGAAGTATAAAAAAATTACGTTCATATAAAGAATTTCTGTGACTCGGAGGTGTTATAGTACATTTCGACTTGATAATATTAACGTTATGAACATCCGATCAGAAAATAATTTTCCTATAAAGGTGTGACGGGGTTTTTCTAAAAATTGTTTTATGGTAAAGAGTGACGCAATTAAGTTTTCTACGAGATTTCATATTCAACCACCCAGCTTCTTGGAGTTTATGACTGATTGGTTTACGTCTGCGAACACCATAAATAAAACGGTAGCAATAATTTTGAATTTTTTGGACTCTGCATTTGCAGCAATAAGACAGGAACCAAAAACAGTATCACAATGCGTGAAAGTGGGCAAAACTAAAAAATCACACAGTATTTTTTTAAGATTCACATTAAGTGATGCCAGATACTTTTACGAATACATTCTGATATGAGTTTTTCGAATCGTAAGGGATAATCCAACCAAAGATCTAAGTTCCAAACAACTTCGCAGAAGTGAACAGGAACAACCTTTATTTTAATGGATATTCTTTGCGAATACAGCAATTTGTCGTAAGTTTTCGGAATAGGATTCGAAGAATGACAGTGACCTCCAGATATTTTGTGAATTCTGTCAAGGTCTTCATTGATTTTCAGTCAGCTATTTGCAAAAGCAGAGGAATGGAAAAAATACATTAACTGGGTGTCATCAGCTTATACTTTTGTATATAACAACGGGACACACAATTTCTAAAAAATACAATGTAAATAAATAGTGTAAAAGATAAGTCCCAAAATGGAACCCTGTCGCACGCCACATGTCAAATCTTTAATGTTTGAAAGTCTGTTATAGAAGCACCCTTTGTGCGTTTTTTTTAGAGAGTCCGAAAATCTCAAAATGTGTTTAAGAGAAACAACACAGAAGTACCAAAACAGTAATCATGCCGGAATCAGTAGTACCGTAGCGCAACTAACTATTTCACTTTCTGAATCCAGATTGGGTAGCCGGCAGTATATCGTTATTATTAAGATACCCTCTTCTGGTATTTTCGAAATGACTGGTAGGATACTGATTAACAATTCCTTCAGAACGGGAAAAATCCCATCCTGTCTAAAACAAGCAGTCGTGATACCTCTCCATAAGGGCGGTGACTCAGACGAACCAGCAAATTACCGACCGATATCACTTCTGTCAACATGATCAAAAATTATAGAAAAATTAGTGAAAAGAAGAATGATGGAACACCTAATGAATAATATTATAATAAACAAATTTCAGTATGGATTTCAAAGCGGTAAAAACACCAATGACGCAATCTTCTCGTTGCTCGAAAGTACTTATGTGACTTTGAATGATGGAGAAGCAGCTGCAGCAGTGTTCTGCAATTTCTCGAAGGCTTTCGACTGTGTTGACCATGAACTACTGCTGCAAAAGCTGGAGTTCTACGGCTACAGAAATTCCTCTTTGAACTGGTTTCGCTCATTCTTCGGAAAGAAGTCAGATAGTGAAAATCAAAGAGAACCATTCTCAGATAAACAAAGTTACAATGGGCGTACCACAGGGGTCAGTCTTGGACCCAATCCTGTTTCTTTTGTATATAAACGACCTAGGTACTATTCGCATTCAGGGAAAGTTCACCTTTTTTGCGGATGACACTACTATTTTATGGCACGGGAAGGATATAAACCACTTGAAAGAAAAAATTGCTACGGACCTCACTAAAATAAAGCAATGGTGTGACTCAAATTCACTATGTTTCAACATGAACAAAACAAAAGTTCAACTTTGACAACCTTCTCTTGGAAAACCACACAATTATTAATAAACCAAACACCAAGTTTCTAGGGATGTAAATAGACAGTAAACTGAAATTTAATGAACATGTTTCTAGCTTATATAAAAATATATCTACGGGATGCTTCCCAGGTAGCACATCATATCGGCTGAATCTTGGTTCCATATTGGGCCAATATAGATATATTGTAAATGAAAATTCAATATTGGTCCAATATGGGTGAATATTCAAAAAACAATATTATATTAATAACATTGGTGGAATATTGGTTGAACTAGTTTTTAATGTAGATTATCACACGAAATATTGGGTCAATATTGGTTGAATAATTTCTACCAATATCGATAATACAATATTGGTTATATATTGTTTTCCACATCTAGAATAAATATTGCAATCCAAATCTTCCAGTCATATCGATTATAGGGGAAAAAAACTATATTGTATTTCCAAGTTTGTTAGAATATTGGTTGAATATCATTTCCACGTTATTTGACAAATTGTAATAACTCATATTGAGTCAATATTGGTTGAATGATATTTACCAATATCGATAAAACAATAATGTCTTCACATCGTTTTTAACATCTAGAATAAATATCGCAATCCCAATATTCCCCTGATATAGATTCTAGGAATAAAAACTATATTGTATCTCCAAGTGTGATCACACATTGGTTGAATATCATTTCGCCAATATTCAACAAATCTTATGAATTAATATTGGGTCAATATTGGTTCAATAATATTTATCGATATCGTTGAAACAATATTGTCTTCATATTGTTTCCTACATCTAGATTGAGATGAAATTTGAATATTGGCCGAATATTCAATGAAACATATTGAAAGTATATCATGATCAAACTTAGATAAAAATCCGCTAGATGGCTCTACATATACAACGTCTTCTAAAACCTACGAAAGTATATTAAATACTTTCTTTATCTTGTTTTCAAAACAGCTCACTCAGTGGTTATGGCGATCAAAAGACAGACTCTGGTGTCACCTTCATCAACTAAAGTACATTTAATAATTTACCAAGGTATATTGACATCCACCAATATATCCAAATGATATTGTACCAATATCGATAAATATTGTAACAATATCAATGAATATTTTGAGGCCATTATTGGTTCAAGAATATTCCACCAAAACTATTTCTAAAATATTCAAACAATATTCGACCAATATCGCAAAATGTTCACATACTACTTCTCGACAATATAACTTTTAAATATTGTGCCAATATTGTCAGAATATTGTACCAATATCGCCGAACACTTGGAGGCCAATATTAGTTCAAGAATATTTTGCCAATATTATTCAAGTAATATTGGACCAATATCGCCGAATGTTCACATTTTTTTTCTCGCCAATATTGCATTTCCAATATTTCGCCAATATGTTCACAATATTGTACCAATATTTTACCAATATAGGTGTGCTACTTGGGATTTGCAATCCAAGTTGTCTCAAAGGAACTTAACACAGCCTCAGCTAGGTTGGTATACTTCACTTTTTATTACTTTTTATTAATTGAATCCCACTTGAGCTGCGGGATTGCATTTTGGGGCTTATGCAGTGATTATTTGTTCAAATCAGTAATTATATTACAGAAAAGAGCAATTTGATATATGTGTAAAGCTCAGTTTCGTAACCACTGCAAACCACTATTCATTAATCAAACAATTTTAACTCTACTTTGCCTTTACCTACTGGAAACGGTATACACAAGAAATACGCTATTACTTCAAACCTTACTTAAACTAGAAAATATGAGATGAGAAATAAAAGTTTTATTCCTTTACCCACACAAAAATCTAGCCTAAATAGAAACTCAATCATATACGAAGGCAAAAAATATATAATCATCTACCAGCAGCCTACAGAAATACACCATGCCTGAAAAAGTTCCAAAAAAATGTGAAAGAAGCACTTTTACAGAAGGCTTACTATAACCTGCAGTAGTATTTCAGTTTTCCCTTGTGATCTTGAATATATGATTAAAATGAATAATGGTACCCTTATATTAATTTTAATTTAATTTTTATGTAATTTTTATATATTGTTTTAAATTTTTATGATTACTGACAATGCGATTTCGTGTATCCGAATTTTATGTAATTTCATGTAATTTACTTCTCAAAATATTGACTCTGATATTGAAATATTGTATGAAGACTGATGTGTATGCCTATATTACTTCATGTACATGTGAACATATAACTTATTGATTTATTTATTCATTTTTAACTTTATTCTAGTTCGTATATTTCATTATATATTATCTTTTATTATATTATATTTTATATTATAACAGTTTGTGACACTTGGTACTCTATATTTATATATACATGTTTTTTATTGCATGCTTTGTCAATAAGATTATATCTTCGACAATAAAGTATATTTTTGATTGATTGATTGGCCTTAGATCCTTGAAATCAATGACCAGGTAGAGGTATTACATGAGCTAATTTCCAATGACTGATGGGTAAACTGAGATTTCGATACACAAGTTTGGGATTTGCGAAATATATTCGATGATAAAAGGACAACATAATATAATAATGCCTATATTCAGTCTATCAGCCACCACATCTCGTGTTTTTCTTCTTGATAAACAATTGAAAATATCATTTTCATCAGGAAACTGGAAACAACATCTAACAAAGAATACTTACTATGATCCGTCGGACTTCAATTTCACCGAATGATTTTATTGCAATATCTTTTGTCTCTTTTTATCTTAGTTTGTAAGTATTTTCATATATTTATTTTGTGATTGTTCCGTATTCAGTACATAGGTACCTACATTTTTGACTTGTCATAGCACTAAGGTGCAATAATTTGACCAATAAATATCTAATGTAATCTAATAATTTTTTTTTTAATTTTAACGATTCACGAAAACAACTCGACGTCTTCCACAGTACCTAATCTGCAAAATTCAAATCCTGAGAGGCACGTAGAATCGAAGTTAAGAAGAAGTAAACATGAATGTCATCAACTCCTGACAGGAAATGTTTGGTTGAACTGACAATTATTCATAAATGTCAGTTCAAATTGACAAATATACATAAACATAAGTGCAAACTAACAATTATATATAATTGTCAGCTCAACTGACATTTAAAGATGATTGTCAGTAAGTATAATTGATGACTGTTTTCAAGACTTCGCTTTACTTTTTGTGACTCTCCAAATTATTTTTTCGCAACATCCACGCATTTTTCTTCAACATTTTCTACTTATTTCATTGCAAATACTTATGTTTCCCATCTGCTACGTAATTAGTTTCGATATATAGCAAAACCGACATTTGACGGTGCATATCTAAAAATGCAAAACATTTAAATTTTCACGGAAGTTAAAACCATTGGAAGCGTGAAATTCTGAAGCACAAAAATTAGTAGTCCAAAACATCGGTCATGGCGTGATGCGCTCCGCAAAAATCATTACCTATATCTGACCATTCATTCCTTTGTTTGGAATAATGTGTCTTTCTTGGTTTCCGGTTAGATAACTGAGGATCTGATTTCACCTAAATGATTCCGTCTACTTGAAAATGCGTTCAAATTCAACCACTTTCATGATACAGAACTATATAGACTCGGTTTTCCTTTACAGACAACTGCCTAGATCACCCTGTACCCAAGGAAGCGGAGGCAGTTCTGATAAATCATGATCATAAGAATGTTCAGGATTATGAAAACTGAAGATTAGATTCTGAATGCGAGCATGCTAGAATAATGAGATTATTTTTGATTTATTTAAATGTTTACAAGTAATGTGTTTAGTTTAATTCCTCATACCGTTTCAACTGTTAATAGCAGATGTAACAAAAAGTGTGAAATACTTGCAATACATATAGTGTATGATCTTAATATCAATGATCATTATGGTAGTAATTTGAGATAGACCAACTTTTGCTAACCGCATCAGATCCGATGTCATACACATCACATGGGCAACACCACGGGTCAACCCATACATCAATGGATGGCACGTATCTGACGAGCCATCTTTATCAAATCATCGGCACATAAGCTTCCGCATTTGCGGAAGCAGTGAATTCTTCAGAAATCCGAGGAAAACCGACTGGGAGACATACAGAAGCTCCCTAATGCTTAACCTGTCTGTGAAATTCTCCAAACGAGTGACTGCAGAAATTGAGGAGGCTGCAATCTGTCTTCAGGATTCGATAGTGTCCTCATTTCAAAGAAGCTGCTCTCCAACCAAAAGGAGGCAGCACAGCACGGTCCAATTCTGGACCAAAGAGCTGAAAACCATGGAACTAGATCTCTTTTAATAATGCCTTTAGAACAAAGCAGTGGGGCGAATACAATGAAGCCCTCTCTGTACAAAAGTGCCATACAAAAAGAGAAAAGGAAGGCGTGGAAGATTTTCTGCTGGGTAGCGATTGGCCGAAATGCAGTTCTGTGTAGAACCTTTCTGCTACCCGCTGCCAAGTATATCTCGTGTGAGGATTTCCTGTGGAATGATATCTTCTGCACCATAGAGTCCGAAAGATATCCATACTCGTACTATTATTCAAACAGTATGTGGGAGGCTGTTTCGCCCTCCTCTTTGATGATGATTCTTACCACATTTCTTCGAGTCCTGATGTATGTCCCCAAACAGGATTCCACAGGCTGGTTCTGGTCTAAACAGAGTTGTTGCTGCCCCCGCTCTTGATAAGACATCAGCCTCTCATTTCCTTAGATGCCCCCAAGACTTGGTACCCAGACAAGTTTAACCTTGTTCTGTGCTATCTTGCTGTGTGTCTTCCAAAATCATTTGGAATAAAACCTGCATGATCACATGATTTTCGTTGCTGCAAGGCTGTCAGAGAAGATGACTTCTAGGACCCTCCTCAGAATTTCTCTATTTCGAAAGGAAATAGCCCTTATTTCTGCTTGAATCATAGAAGCTTGAGTGTAGATGCTTAGACTAATGTCCTTCCTCGGTGTCTCCCCGTTTATCCCAGCATCTCACAAATTGCTTGTCTTAGATCCATCCGTGTACCAGATTTGCCCGCTTGGCAGTTTTGGTAGTGCTCTTGATGTGTCTTCTCCAGGTTGGAGTCATTTTGCCAGACGGCATCTCAGATGTTTCTATTCCCTTCAGGCTTCGGTCCTCACACCCGCTTCAATATACAGATGCAGGGGACGGAGGTTCAGAATCACAGCCAGGCTAATCGTCAATTTGCTGGACGTAGCTCCAGTGACTCCTAGCAAAGCCAGTCTTTACAAACTAGCCAACCTTTCTGTGGTTTACTGGTTCTACTGATAAATAGATAGGAAATAAAAAACCTCCAATTCACACAAAAAATTTATACTGTAACAAGGCTGCTGACAATTGTTTAAACACACAGTATCATCCTCGGGGCGAGTTACAAAAACTGTTATATTATAAACTATTGTTATAAAGCTAAGAATTCATTACTCCAAACCTGATAAATAATTCAAGGAAAATTAACCAAAATCATTCATTATTGAAGAATGATGGTTCAGAATTCAGAAAATATTCCAATTGATATATTGTATCCCTTTATCTATCTACATCGCGATATTTTATATTAATTACTACCCCTTGGCTCTCACGATGTTCTTCGAACATTACAGGATTTTCCTCTACATAAAAAAAAATTATTACGAAAATTTATAATATCTAGTGTTCAACTAGTTAATCACCTTACCTTGTTCAGGAGCCTCGTTGGGTTTCATTACCGGGATCAATTCCTTTGACAAAACCACTGTTGTCGTTGCTGGTAAAGATGTTGTTCTTATTTCAGGAGAAATCGGTCTCAGGACCTCCGGTTCTATTTCTGGTTTCCTGAAATAAAAGAATTATACATTTTGAGGAGAATACTTTTTGTGTTCCCCTCGTAACGAAACATTTCCATGAAAGTGTGCTAAGAAAGATGAAACAATAGCATGTGAGTAACAATAATTCGATGTCAAAGGTTTCACACAATGATTTGTATGCAGACTAACTAGACATCCACGGAGTCAGGTATACAACCGAACACAGCAAATATGTAATTTCAAATATCTCCTCCACTTCAAAAAGCTGTTGTACAGCGAAACAATTGTCGTGGTTTTGCAAACCTCTTTAGTGAAAATAATTTCAGATATAGTTTCATTAAATATTTGTTATAGTCTTTGACAGGGGACAAAATGTGGACAATTGGAATCAATCCATTGTTTTCAAAGAATCCTTCAAAAACTGTTAGAGGTAAGGGTATCTGTATTCCGGTGAACTGAATTTTTTTCAGTTTTAAGATAAGATGTATCTATAATAATAATAATTTTATTCACAAAAAGATTGGTACAGAGTTGAATTTGACACATAAAACATGATTGTGAATGAAGAATATACCAAGAAGCAGTAGACGTATTCTTCAGTGGTTTTTATAAAAACTATGTTAGATTAAGTAACTTAATAATATATAAAATATATGATTTAGGATATATAGATATATACATTGAGTATATCCCTATTGGTTGTGAAAATAACTTATGTGAATATCTCAAAGAGAGAGGTATATTAAAAATGTAACAATACAACATGTAAATCACACAAAAGTGCGTAGAATTAAAAAAACGCAAAAATAACAAACTGTAAAATGAAAAAAAAATGATAGTGTTAAAAACGTTAAAATTCATGATTGTTTAAAAGTAAAAAATGTGTTTGTAGATATAGATATGATTTTCAAAATTGAGAGTTTTTATTATAAAATGTAGAATATAAAGATGTACCTATGATAAGAGATGTAGAGTTTGAATGTTAAAAAGTTTGAAAGTATAACAAGGTAGAATTATGGGAATATACCTTTATTTATTTTTATGTATTAATGAGTTCATGAATTATTTGCCTAGGATTTTCGAGTACATTTTTTTTTATTTTTTATTGGAATGTTTTCCTTTGTTTCTCGTTTTTCAGACTGTCTGGTAACGCATTGAAAACCTTTGGTCCTAGATAACTATGAGTCCTCTGCCATATTGATTGTAAACGAACGGGATTTGGTAGAGGTTACGTCCTCTGGTATTCTGCTGATAATTTTTTCTTATCAATTCTTGTTTATTTATGAACTGATTTGTTACTAGGCTCAAGAAGTATATTTGCTTCATGTCCATTATTTTTGTTTCTAGATATAGCAGTTCTGTGGGATAACGTGTCGGCTTTTTATATATTATTTTTATTATTCTTTTCTGAATAACTTCGATTTTTTTCAGGTGAACATTCGTTCCTGCTCCCCAACCGATAATTCCATATTTTAAGTGGGGTTCGAAGAGCGTATGGTACAGCATTTTCAATTAGTTTTCTTCGAGTATTCTTGAAACTTGCTTTATCTTATACGCCACGCATCTTAGTTTCTTAAGGAGAAAGGTAATTTGTTAGTCAGGTGACTGTCTATTTTTACTCCTAAATATTTCATGGAGTTCGAGTAATTTATTTGAAAATTTTAAGGGAAACTGATTTTACTGTAGTTGGGAAGTTGAGAACTATAACTGCAGAAAGACCGTTTTCTTTCATTTTAAATTGCGACCATGATTCTTCTTCATATAAGATGACCGTGCCATCGGCGAAACTTATGATGTTTCCTTCCGATTACACCAAGAATAAGTTGATCAGGTATATTGTGAAGAGAACAACACCGTTCCTTGTGGTACCCCACATTCTACAATTTTTTTGCTGCTGTACGAGTTTTGTATTTTTACTTGCTGTGTTCTGTTTGTAAGGTATGATTCGAAGAGTGATTGTGCCGTACCTCTAACACCTATACTTTTGAGAGTTTCTAGTAGGATCTGATGGTTTACGGTATCAAAAGCTTTTGTCAAGTCCAGGAATACTCCAATACATGTTTTTTCATTATCAACTGCCTAATATATCTATACTCCGTTCTTTTTGAGTTGGAGAATTTTTCTTACTAAAATAGCACAACGACTCAGCCAAAATTTCCTATCTTGGAAAGACAACTAGTTTACTAGCAATTCGATGAAAATTAGATAACCACTAAATTCCCCCATTTTTACAAAATGACGCCTTGTAGGTATCGAGTATATCTTCGAGAGACAGTCCTAACAAAGTAGAATGGATTATAATTAGCAAATATTACCTGAGCTTTGTTAAATCCTGTTCGTGTTTGGTGAGCTTAATTTGGCTTTCTAAATCCGGCAGATGTCTATTAATGGATAGAACAGCGCTCGAATAGTTCACATGATGGGTAAATTTACATTTAAAATCTTCTGGCGGACCGCAGTGGAACAGATAACAGCTACCAGAATGCTTGAAACAAAAAAAAGTAGTGAAGAGATATACAGTTCCTAAAGAAATTAACGCACCACCAAAAATCAGGCAAAAGTTTAAGATACATTTTCGTCAAAATTACTAGTCCGATGTGTACGTTTTTTTTAATGACATGTTATTTCCTTCTGAACGTTGGTGTGTAAACTGTACGCGCATAAAAACCTCTATTCTTTAAATACCGGGTGTAGCAATTATAGCGTGTTTTTTTCATAAAATTTGTAACTCCCTGTAGAGTGTAACAGTTACATTATCAAGTTAGAATTAAACTTAAACTTTAGCCTTGTCTTTTTTCAATATTTTCTTTTTTGATTCACTTCATTATCTTTCTTATTACTCGAGAAACACCGTTTTATAGCATAACATGATTTTATGGAAAATGAAGATCCAAATTTATCAACGAAAAAACGAAACAAAACAAAAAGAAACAAGTTCAACGATAGTGTAAGTAGCGGGTATTTTCACCTCTTGTAATCTACCACCAAAAATATTCCAGAGATTCTCTATGTGATTGAAATCCGGACTACGAGCTGGCTATATACCATGGTAGCAATACCGACTTCCTCTAGATAATTTCTCACAACTTGGGCGGCGTGAGGCCTGACATTATCTTGCATCAACAAAAATTCTTCTTGCCTTATATATTGCGCAAATGGCATGTGGTTCTAAAATCTCAAATATCTACCTTTCAGCTGTAAGAATTGTCTCCTCCTCCGAATAATGTGGTAGGTATGTGAGAAATTGCACTGAGCATACCGTTCGTTAGGGCGTCGATATACACGCACAAGCCTGTCATTGTTGTGCAAACAAAATCTGAACTGTACTGTACAAACTTGTAAACCATTAGCATCTCGAAGCTCAGTTTGAAGTGTCCGACCTGTTACAAAACGTTGTCTCAGTGCTGAAAACTTGTAAACCATTAGCATCTCGAAGCTCAGTTTGAAGTGTCCGAGCTGTTACAAAACGTTGTCTCAATGTTGAAAGTCTTAAATATCGATCCAGGATAGCAGTTGTGATTCGATTCCTTCCTTGTTCAGGCTTGCGACAAGTACTCCCAGTCTCTCTGTGTCTTTGTATGACTCGTGAAACGGTTGTGTGGCTAAAATGAAATCGTTTACCAATTCTTTGGTAAATCCAACCGTCCTCAAACAATATTACTATTTGAACACATTCTTCTTGTTAATAAAAGAATTTTCAAAAAAATACGTAAGGATTAACACTGACACTATGCATTTGTATTTGACAATTACTGATACTCTTTATTTTTCCTTAGCCTGACTAAGATGTCTAGATATACCTTGATGCTACACGTGCTGATAATGCTAATTAAATTCAATAAAATCATGTCATGCTATAAAATGGTATTTCTCGATTAACAGGAAAGATAATGTGAATCAAAAAAGAAAATGATGAAAGTAAAAAAGATAAGGCTAAAATGTAAGTTCAATTCTAACTTGATAAAGTAACTGTTACACTCTACAGGGTGTTACAAATTTTATGAAAAAAACACGCTATAATTGCTCCACCCGGTATTTATAAAATAGAGCTTTATATGCGTATACAGTTCACACACCAACGTTCAGAAGAAAATAACAAATCAAATTTTGGTTTCCTGTTTTTTTTATTTTTAGACTTATTATAACTTATAAACTCATTAAGATACGATGAAAAACACCTAAGACTTATTAATTCTTTATTAAAAAAGAATTAATCGAGCCCAAAATTCAAGCTTTTACCTAAATATTTATTAAATTTATAGCATTTATTAATAGAAATAAAACTCAGAATTTTTGTTTTCAATTTTTATGTTTAAATATTTTATAAGCTATAATAAATATGACTATATTACTAATGTAACTTGTTATCTGACATATACCGGGTGTCCGCGGAAAGTGGCTCGCCCCTTTAACTTTTTTGTTTTTGAATATAGTGGAATGAAATTTTTAGGATCTGTATAAGACATAAAACTGCATTTTTTGATAAATAACTCAACATCATGCAACTTCCGGTTTCACCAGAAGTGACATAAACTTTCAAATGAGATACCCGGTATATTTTCACTTATCTTGTCTCCATATGACATAATGAATACAAACATGTGGTAGGTACTTGTCACTTTTTGTATTATTATTTTGAAATTTATTTTTTATTTTAGAGGGCTATGGACATCGTCAAATCACTAATTTCAGTCCTAAAATTTTGAGAATAATACAAATTTTTTGTTTTTTTCAAATGGCAACATAATGGCTGTTTGGGTTAGGAAAAAAAGAGCATAAAATTACAATCAATTTGATACTGCACATTATTAGGTTTCAAACAAACTTCAAAATATAATTTCTCAAAATGAAGGATCTCAAGAGATTAAAATAAGATTTGAATGCACCGAGCAACCTGTAATCAACACAACACAGTATCAATAATCCAAAAGCTAATGAAATATCTTCTTGCATAAATATTACCATCAACATGTTCTTTGAATAATTACACAATAAATACCTGATTTACCATTGCAGAATCGAGGTAAAATAAGAAGTCGACCTCTTCAATGATTTTGTTGTATCAGTTGTGTTTGTCACATGTTACTCGATGCATTTAAATCTTATTTTAATACCAAAAGATGCATTATTTTATGAAACATTTAATGAGGTTTTTTAAGTTTATAACGGAATTTTGTTTAAAACCTATTAGTGTCGGGTATCAAATTCATCGTAATAAAATGGCCTTTTTTCCTAACCCGACGCGCCACCATGTTGCCATTTGAAAAAGATTAGTAATTTCAATTTCGAAATTAAATTTCACTTAACACATACATTTTGTCCGAAAACTGTGAAGTTGTTTTTTTCTGAACGTATCCATAGCACACTAGATTGAAAAATAAAAATTCAAAATAAAAAAAAAATTGGTTGCAAAAAGTGACAAATGATGCATGGTTGTATTCAGAGTGTCATAAGGAGACAAAAGAGGTGAAAATATACTGGGTGTCTCATTTAAAAATAGAAAGTTTGAGTCACTTCCGGTGAAACTTGAGTTAGCCGTCAAAAGACGCAATTGCGTAGAATTAAAAAAACGCAAAAATAACAAACTGTAAAATGAAAAAAAAATGATAGTGTTAAAAACGTTAAAATTCATGATTGTTTAAAAGTAAAAAATGTGTTTGTAGATATAGATATGATTTTCAAAATTGAGAGTTTTTATTATAAAATGTAGAATATAAAGATGTACCTATGATAAGAGATGTAGAGTTTGAATGTTAAAAAGTTTGAAAGTATAACAAGGTAGAATTATGGGAATATACCTTTATTTATTTTTATGTATTAATGAGTTCATGAATTATTTGCCTAGGATTTTCGAGTACATTTTTTTTTATTTTTTATTGGTATGTTTTCCTTTGTTTCTCGTTTTTCAGACTGTCTGGTAACGCATTGAAAACCTTTGGTCCTAGATAACTATGAGTCCTCTGCCATATTGATTGTGAACGAACGGGATTTGGTAGAGGTTACGTCCTCTGGTATTCTGCTGATAATTTTTTCTTCAAAATATAATTTCTCAAAATGAAGGATCTCAAGAGATTAAAATAAGATTTGAATGCACCGAGCAACCTGTAATCAACACAACACAGTATCAATAATCCAAAAGCTAATGAAATATCTTCTTGCATAAATATTACCATCAACATGTTCTTTGAATAATTACACAATAAATACCTGATTTACCATTGCAGAATCGAGGTAAAATAAGAAGTCGACCTCTTCAATGATTTTGTTGTATCAGTTGTGTTTGTCACATGTTACTCGATGCATTTAAATCTTATTTTAATACCAAAAGATGCATTATTTTATGAAACATTTAATGAGGTTTTTTAAGTTTATAACGGAATTTTGTTTAAAACCTATTAGTGTCGGGTATCAAATTCATCGTAATAAAATGGCCTTTTTTCCTAACCCGACGCGCCACCATGTTGCCATTTGAAAAAGATTAGTAATTTCAATTTCGAAATTAAATTTCACTTAACACATACATTTTGTCCGAAAACTGTGAAGTTGTTTTTTTCTGAACGTATCCATAGCACACTAGATTGAAAAATAAAAATTCAAAATAAAAAAAAAATTGGTTGCAAAAAGTGACAAATGATGCATGGTTGTATTCAGAGTGTCATAAGGAGACAAAAGAGGTGAAAATATACTGGGTGTCTCATTTAAAAATAGAAAGTTTGAGTCACTTCCGGTGAAACTTGAGTTAGCCGTCAAAAGACGCAATTTTATGTCTATTTTACGTTTTCATGATCAGATTTACTATCCGACGTTTCTTCTTCTGGCATTCATCATCAACTTTTTTTCTGTTATAGGAGCCAAATTTTTTTTTTTTATACAGAAAAATAGTGATTCTCATTCTTATTTCATTGATGTATAATTTGTTACGATTTGCACTTCTGAAACCACAGATATTAAAAAAAACAACTTCATCTGAGATGGAGATGGACTCCATCGAAAAATTTTGTTTAATAAACACTAGTTGTCAGAACTCATTAAACATTATAAGTTTGCACAAATACTTCAGTCGAAATGTCCTCATTCTCAAATGAAGAAAAACGAGATATGTTGAAACTTTATTATAAATTTGATAGGAATAGTACGAAAACAGCACAAATTTATTTTGAATTATATCCGGAAAGACAACAGCTGGATAGAACATTATTCGTAATTTTGGACAAACACTTGGCTAAGTACGGTGCGTTTCAAAAACCAAAAAAGAAATATGGAAGCAGAATGGAACAAAATATTAGACGTAACTTATTAGCCGAGGTAAAATAATTGTTCATTCCATATTCGAAGAAGTATAATTATTTTTGGTACTTTTTTAGATAAATGCAGATCCTTCCAAATCAACACATCAAGTCTCGGCAGAAATGGATGTTCCACAGACGAGCGTTTGGAAGGAATTAAAAAAAAGTGGTTTGAAATGTTATAAGATACATATTTCACAAAAATTACATCCAGGTGATCCTGAGAGAAGGATGGAATTTTGTAGCTGGCTCTCGAATAGGGTAGACCCTACAAACTTCTTGAAAAACATTATTTGGACCGACGAAAGTACTTTTTCGAACTGTGGTGTTTTTAATAGAAATAATGAGCACATTTGAAGTGAAAATAATCCACGACACTTCAGAGAAGTCAGACCACAAGTACGGTTTCGTTTGAATGTGTGGGCTGGAATTAATGACGACCGAATACTTGGACCTCATTTCTTCTCTAATACTTTGAACGGGGAAACCTATCTTCGGTTCTTAAGAAACGAATTCGAAGAATATATGGATACGTTTCCCCTTGTTAATTATAACAGCTGCTGGTTTCAGCATGACGGGGCTCCTCCACACAATAAAAGAGCAGTTTGCGAATATTTACACCAAAGATTTCCTAATAGGTGGTTAGGAAATTCTGGACCAGTGAGGTGGCCGGCAAGGTCACCTGACTTTATAGTTTTGGATACTTTCTTTGTGGGGCACTTTAAAGAACAGAATCTATGGAGAGCAAGTATATGACACAGTAGATGAACTTAGAGGCAATAACATCACGCAATTCAGGTCTATCAGAAGAAGGGATATTGTTAGGGCTGTTCTTAATTTGAGACGACGAGCTCGGTTATGTATTCAAGAGGAAGGCCATCATTTCGAACACTTGTTGTAATACTTTCTGTGCATTTTTTACAAGCTCATGATTTCATTCTTGGTTTTTGAAACTCACCGTACTCAGCCAAGTGTTTGCCCAAAATTCCGAATAATGTTCTATCCGGCTGTTGTCTTTCCGGATATAATTCAAAATAAATTTGTGCTGTTTTCGTACTATTCCTATCAAATTTATAATAAAGTTTCAACATATCTCGTTTTTCTTCATTTGAGAATGAGGACATTTCGACTGAAGTATTTGTGCAAACTTATGATGTTTAATGAGTTCTGACAACTAGTGTTTATTAAACAAAATTTTTCGATTGAGTCATGACCATCTCAGATGAAGTTGTTTTTTTTAATATCTGTGGTTTCAGAAGTGCAAATCATAACAAATTATACATCAATGAAATCATAATGAGATTCACTATTTTCTGTATAAAAAAAAACAATATGGCGCCCATAACAGAAAAAAAAGTTGATGATGAATGCCAGAAGACGAAACGTCGGATAGTAAATCTGAACATGAAAACGTGTAGCTGAAAAAAAGTATCAATGAAAATGTACTTTTGGTTTTGAGCTATGTTGTCAAATAACGATAGAAAAAAATAAAAACGAAAATTCCGATTTTCAGTTTTTTCCCGATATTTCCGGAAATACGCGGAATTTTCCAAGTTTCAAAACAATATTTTGTTAAGCACCAGAATACGCAACTTTGCCCCAATTTAAGCTTCGACGTATCTCCTGTAGTTTAGGAGATCCCAATGGTGGGGGTCGAATTTGAATTGTATATAATATAAACAATATCAGCTTATAAATTTTAGTCTGGTGGACACCCGATAAAGATTTCAGGCGATTTCGTTGTTATATTCAAGGGAGTCATTCTGTTTTGTGTTCATTATATCAGTGATAATCACGAATTACTCAAGCAGTTTTGTTCAATTTCAATAAAATTCATTCAGGAGTGACAATGACTCACCTTTTCCTCATACACAAAAACGTCGCAATTTTCAGTCTCGCAACATAACCGCAAACATTCTTCTCTAGATCCCAAATCTATTTCGTTAAGATATTTTGCTCCCATGTTTTGGGAATCTTGCGTCCTGATAATTTTATCCCTATGCACGTTGAAGTTATCAATGCAAGTTTGCAAATCTATTTCAGCCCGTTTCACTCTAACTTTTTCCAGAAAAGTTTCACTGCCAACAACCGAAATCAGTATAAAAAAGGCTGAATAATTAATCACTACTAATAACATCTCGATTATTTTTTGATATAAAATGTACAAAATTTCTGTAGGAAAATGACTGAACTTATCAGCTGCGATTGCCAGATCGATAATCGGTAGTGTGCGATTGCGCGGTCCCTGCTTATTCTCCTGCTTCCCGCTAGACACTGTGTATACCGCCAGCGCGTTTTCAAGAATATTCTCAGGATATGCATTTGTATCCAGTATATTTAATCCGATTTTATTATTGGAGATGAATTCAACAACAATATAAATGTCGTTACCAGGAATCCAACCGAACACCAGCTATTGTCCCTTTCGACCTCTGAATTATATCCATAAGATTCTTGGCAAAGCTTCTAAACAAAATAATCTGTATATGCCGCCTACGAATAGCATACAATCAGTGCAACTCAAACGGGAGACCACCTCATACATCAATTGTGATTGTGATGATTGGTAATAACCTTGAAACTGGTCTGTAGGTGAGGTAGTCTCCTTTACATAAGGCAGTTCCTGGATGAAACATTTCCTGGTCGCCGAATGGTGGAGTGGCCACCTAGATCACCAGATTTGACCATGTTTAACTTCTTCTTGTGGGGTCACTAGAAACAAAGATCTATGCCAGAATCTAGAAGATTTGCGAAAACGAATTATTGAGGAATATCGTATAATAGTCTAAAAATGTTTGGTCTTACAACTGTCGAAAAACCAACCTGTTGAGTAAACATGGCGAACATAATCATTGTATTCTTTGAATCCAATTTGTTGGTCTGATGACTGTTGAGAACGTTCTTACAGTGAAATTATAAAACATATGAAAGGATGAACTTGAAACGTTTATACAATTGATGTTATATTACATTTTAGCTTGGAGGACCAAAGTGATTTCTAGTAGCTTTGTAGTGATATTATCAAGTACAGTTCTGCTCTTTCTCAGATAGTTTTATAAAAAGGTTTATAAAAATTCATGACCACATTACAAAATTGAGGTAAAGGTGTTTCCTGTGATACTCTTTTACTTCAAAAAGCGATATACGAGGATATATTGAAAAAATTTTAGCCTACTATAGAACCAAACAAAATTTCAATGTCAAAATATTTTATTACTCAACATATTCTCCTCTTAATTGGATACATTTATTACAGCGAACCTGCAACGTCTCTAGACATTTAAAAAAAAAAAGTTTCTTCTTGCTCTGCAAACCAGACCTCCACAGCTTTTATTACCTCCTCGTTGGAAGAAAATTTACGACCTTTTAAACTTTTTTTCGGTTCAGGAAACAGATGATAGTCGGACGGAGCTAAATCTGGTGAATAAGGGGGGTGTTCTAGTAATTCAAACTCTAAATCACGAATTATTTGCATGGCAACATGAGATTTGTGTGCAGGTGCGTTGTCCTGCAAAAACAAAACACCTTTGGATAGCTTTCCGCGTCTTTTCTCTTTAATTTTTTCCCTTAGAGTGGTCAGTAATGTCGAATAGTAATCTCCAGTTATTGTTCTACCCTTATCCAGAAAATCAATCATGATTACTCCATGGCAATCCTAAAAAACTGAAGCAAGAACTTTTCCAGCAGATTTTGGACACGAAACTTCTTAGGTCTTGGAGAACCGGAGTGTCGCCATTCCATCGATTGCTGCTTTGTTTCTGGATCGTAGAAATGTACCCAAGTCTCATCCATAGTAACAATTCGGTTTAAGAAGTCTACATCGTTTTCAAATCGAGCACAGATCGAACGCGATGCTACTACCCTTGCACGCTTTTGATCAACATTCAAACATTTGCATGGGGATCGATTTTGCAGCAATTTTTCTCATGTCCAAATTGACGTGAACTATTTGATGAACGCATTCGTATGAAATATTCAGTGCTTCAGATATCCGTTTTAGCCCAATTCGACGGTCTGTTAAAATCATGTCATGAACTGCATCGATATTTTCGGGGACTGACACAGAAACTGGCCTTCCCGATCGGTCATCATCTTCAATGGAAAATTTACCTCTTTTGAAGCTTGCAGTCCAATTTTTCACGGTCGCATACGAAGGACATTGATCACCAAGGGTATTAAGCATATCTTCGTAAATCTGCTTACCTCTAAATACAGGTACTTGATGATGGCTCGATACTCCAATTTTTCGATTTTCACAATTTCGGTGGACATATTTTTCTGGTTTATGGTGGATTTATAAACTCAGCTAAACTAAGGATTAAATTAACAACTAAGAATTAAGAAAGATGAATACAAGGAAACCCCATCAGTGTTTTATAAACTTTCAGCTGTCAATTAAATTAAGAATTAGCAACTAAGGAGATGAAGAAGATGTGGAAACGGGCATGCGCAAAATCGGTGAATGAATGTTTGAAAATGAATTTGTTTATATTTTGCAGTGATTTGGTCGAATATTTTCTTGCAATAACAATACAATGGATCGAGAAGAAATGTTGACCAAGACAGCTTTCATTATAGTTGTAACGATTTTCTCCACATGACATAATTCTTAATTTCTTAGTTGACGTTTATAAACACCTTCTTAATTGCTTCTTGTTGATTCTTAATTGATAATTTTGAATTCTTAGTTTAGTTGAGTTTATAAATCCACCATTACTTTTTTGATGTCAAACTTTACACTGATACTTCTACTAAGTCATAGTTCGTTGCTATGGTAACGCAATATTTTGTTTATGCAGGGATCTGGTCTAAGCTAACTAGATGTCAATACATCCTCGTATCAAACACCAAGTATATCAACAATTCTCAAAAAATCAATTGACCTTTGGATACTCGAACTAATTTAAAAAATTTTGTAATGCGTCTGTGTGGAGTCAAAAGACTTATACATTATAAGTTTAAAGTAGGGCCACTTTTCTTATGAAAATCAACTTAAATTTATTGAAAATTGTATGAAATTCAGTAGCAACATTTTCGCTTATTTCAGCAAAAATCTGACTTTTCCTTTTGTAGAAAACGCATTCAAACTAATGCAATAAGCAAATAATGTCTCTGTAACTTTGAGTGAGATAATGAAATTGATTTTCTTAAATGAATTTTACAATAACGTTGCTCCTGAAGATGTGTACTTGCCTTTCCATGAACGAATACACACGGGATCAGCAACGGGTCAATAAATTATTAACGACCATAGTGGCATGGGGGGACTACAATCCCAAAGCCTCCCCCCCTGGTCGCACCACTGGGGGCACTGTTTAGAAACCACAAAGCCACTCTAGTTGAAGTGGATTTTTATTTTCATAATTTGCGCATATGGTGACCACAAGGTCCGATGAAAATATGACTGATTTTACAGGGTTGATAATTTATATTGAATGAAGCTGTACATAAATCATAGTTATTATTATAGATATTATTATGAAGGTCTCGTCTATTAATTTCATTATAATTCGGAGTTGATAGTGAACGAGTGGAAAATCAATCCTCTTCGAGAGAGTGAGAAATATATGGATTGTTGTAACTAACTCATACAGTCTGATTCCAATACCGTGAGTCATTTTGAATTTCCTATTATTGCATTACATTAAAATTTTAAAAAAATATTCAATTTGTTTATACGAAACTCTCAGGTTTTCGGAGACCCCTCAATTGCACAGCTTGTGCGAGCAAAGAAGATCCGAAACCTACAATTTAAATAAAAGTGGAATCCGAACCACTTCAGCTCCATGCCAGGCGTCCGGGGATCGAACCTGTGCCGCGTGGGTGGAAGGCAAACGCTCTAACACCACAACCAAATTCAAAATTCAAAAATAGGTTTATTCATCGTTATGTGTTCTAAAATTACATTTCACAAAACTATTTCAACATAGCCTACACTTAAATATGGCATCCTGTGGTTAGGGGCCAGTGATTTAGGAGTAAGGAATGGAGTGGGGATGGATCAACACAGTGCCCCCGTTTCCGAAGTACAGTGGTGCTCATGAGCGACTCCTCATTCATCCGCAGTTGGGCAGGTGACTCACCCCCGCTGATGTTAGCGAGTCACTCTACTAATAGTACTGTGTCTGCTTTATTGAAAATGTCGAAGCCATGTCTCCCGCATGCCTATACAGGGTCAATAGATGAGGTTATAAGATTTCAGTTGTAACTGTTTGGCGTTGTTCCGTTGAAAAAGTTGGCGGCAAAAAACTGGGTAGCAGTTGTCCTCTAGTGAGGTTGTTAGGTGGTACTATTCTCGTTCTTGGAAAAGATCCAACTTTTGGTAGAGGAGCCCCCAGTGTGTCCTGGGCTCGTTGTGGTGAGCTCTTATTCTGGTTATATCTGGTGCAAGAAAAATTTGTAAAATTTATACGACAGCCTATTAATGTGTTCGTGAATACTAGTCACGTTTGCCAGGGCACGTAGGTCATTCAAACGGGTGTATCTATCACTATTTGTGATTATACGCAGTATTTTCTTCTGCATCCTGTCCAACTTCGTGATATGGGTATTGGCCATGCTGCAGAACACTGGACAGGTCCGATTATCTGTTTATATAATAGAATCTTATTTTCCATTGCCAACTTGGAGTTCCGTGCAATGAGGGGGTAGGTCCGCTTTGCAGCGGCACCTGCTTTACAGCTCGGCTGCAACCCCTCTCGCAGACTCATGTGCGTATAGTGCAGTGTCATCTGCATACACGGCAGTATTCATCGTAGACACCACGACCACTTCGCTACTCCCATAACAAAGCACCAAGTTAGTATTATCTAGAAATTGGCTCCAGTAGACTCATAAGTTTTAGGGATGAACCTAAATGGGTTCAGGGGTTTATGAGACACCCTGAGAGCAAATTTTGTTATCTGTAGCTGAATATCTTAAGTTTCCCCTTGGAAGCTTTTAGATAATCTGTTTTTTTTATCTTAATAATTTGTTGAACTATTGCTGTTTTAATTATGTTATTATTTCCAAATTTTTTTGATCCACTCATTTATTTTAGTTTTATAAACTATTCGTATGAGGTTTTCGTTGTTTTTATTCCAAATGTTATTTCTTTTACTCCATAGATATATTATTTATCCTATGTCTGTGTTTGATTTGGCATCCCCCTAACAACAAATATCATTAGTTGAATAAATATCACTTTAAGACTGCTCCTTCGCGCGAGTAGCAGGAATCTAACATACTTTCGGACAAAGACAAGCTCTATAAGAAGAGTAGAGCCACAAAAGGGTTTTTTTTTGGTTTCTCCTGGATGGCAAACACCTTACCACTAATCACAGGAGTGGTGACAGCAGCCTTAATCGGATCTATTCAAGGGGTCTAGTAGCAAACAGTCGAACGACCAAGAACCGGTTTCAGGTACTTAATCCCTTGAGACAGTAGAGTCAGTGAGTGTATCCCCCAGACGAAGAGGCAGAGAGAAAGTAATAAGATAAAACTGAGTTTCACTACGCCTAAGGCGCACTCACTAAGAGATGAACAGTTTGAGGGTAAAAGTAAAAGTAAGAATAAAAAAATTAACTACGTCGACGTTTATTAAAAAAGGTGACAAAATAAAATGTTCTTGTAATGTTGAAATAAGAACTCTATACCATAGCAGGTTTGGCTCAACTTTTTGGAAATATATTCGACATGATTTTCAAATTTTAATGTTTCGTCAATGACTTTTCCTATAGCGTGTGTTTCTTATGGTGGGAGTTTCAAGGCTATGATCGGTTTTGAAAAATACTGGTTTAGTACTAGAATCAATGAACCGGTTTTCAACTGCCCTCATAGTTTCTCTGGCGATTTCAGTAAGATGGGGAATTGTATTTGCTGTGATTAAGATCTGCAAAATTAATTATTATATTACTTCGCCGTAAGAGCGTTGCAAAGTCATTGATGAAAATTATAAATATGAGAGGTCTTTAGCACACTACCTTGGGGAACACCGAGGGATACCTCCAATGACTTTGGATGTATATGGTACGTTCTTGATTTTGATAGAGTGGGTTCTCTCTTCCACACACACATAATGTTGAACTTTTATTCCTAGCATGTCAAAGTTTATACAATGAAAGGCTCTAGATAGGTTGAGGAAAGTCCACATGCAACACTTCCTTCCTCTAAAGCTTTACATTTGTTAAAGTTCGAATGTTTTGCCGGAGAGTACAAATAAATGATAATAAAATCGACAAAGTCGAAGTATAGGTATATGCAAAAATCTAACAGAAAACAACTACTTTTTGCCTCAGATTTTCCACTTTGTGGAAATATTTGGAGAGAAATATTCCAAATATTTCCACAAAGTGGAAAATATGAGGCAAAAATCTGACAGAAAACAACTACTTTTTGCCTTATATTTTCCACTTTGTGGAAATATTTGGAGAGAAGGGTACTTCGACTTTGTAGATTTTATTCTTATCATTTATTTATGTTATTACAAGCTCGAGCTTTTTCTATGCTCTTGCCAGTCAAAAATCCATGTAGCGAATTACTAAAAAACTATAAACACCAATCAATATAGAGCAACAAATGGGTGATTTTTTAACAAAAATACTAGTAGGAAACTGACTCTGCCATCATATGAAAGACAGTCCGTAGTTATATCCTGTTTTGTAGACTAGCAACTGTCATTTATTAATTTGTTAAGTATACACATTTGAATACAAAAAATGTTTTTTTTTAGTGTTTCGTTCAGAAAATGAAAACTAATACAACAATGGTTGATGAATTGAGAAAAGTTGTAGAGAATCGAGGTAGGAACAAAAATGAAATTTTCACTACCCGATCAGATCATAAGTAAGAGATAAAACTGGTTCCTGCTTCGGAACCCTCCCAGATAATACACGGATATACAATGGACGTCCAAAGGATGCCCACAATGGACATAACGAATATCCATTGGACGTCCGTTCATGTCCAGAAGGATATCCTATGATATCCACTGGATATCCATATGCCACAAAATTGGACGTCCATTGGATGTCCAGTGTGTACTAAGGATGGATATACATTGGACCACTGGACATGATAAATATAGCATGGACTTCTGATGGACCTAAATTGGACTTCTGATGGACCTAAATTGGACTTGATGGACCTAAATTAGACTTCTTATGGACCTCTAATGTGTCTACATTGGACCTCTGATGGACCTGTAATGGTATGAAATGGACATGAACTTGATATGTTATGGATATAAACGGGATATTTTATGGACATTAACTGGATATATTGAATTCGATACAAATATTTCAAGGGCATATTCCTGGGATCAAAATTTAGAAACTGAATTCAGTTTCTAAATTCCATCAGGAATTTGTGCAAGATATGTTGCATTGCCTGAAAAACAATCAATAATGAGTTGAGTATTTGATACAAAAATATGTTTTATGAGTTGAACATCCATTTTTGTGCAATGGACAACAACAACAGGACAGTCAATCACCACTTCGAATGGATGGGGTAGCACTGAATTCCTATTTTACTCTTCTGTAATATTTCGTGAAAATTTTATTCCTCCAGTTTTATTTTGCACCTTATCTTTACTCAAACACCCTTCACCTTGGATTCAAACGACAATCAGTTTCAAAGCCTCTCAATACCCCAGGAATTTGCAATCAGTTACTGTTACTTCAGCGAGACTTTACCTGATATGGATACTGTGAGTCAAAATGAGTATTGAATAGTCAACCAAGTGAACGTGAACACTGTAATAAATAAAGCACCTCCGAGGGCTCCGAGCACTATACGACACGAATTTAATCCCAAACAATTAAAAATTGTCTGTTTGTTTCTTCCTCTTGCAACTAGCGTCAAGCGTCATTCTCATTTGCATGTTCATATTTTTCATTGTCTGCATTACCGATTTCGGTAGTTGCCAACTGAGACAGGGACATTGGTACCAACATATGCGCACTTGGTTCGGGCGAAGGATGTACAATGGACGTCCAAAGGACATCCCTTTTTTAATCTGGATTTTCAGTCAATTTGGACAAGAAATGGATGTCCATTGGATGTCCCCAAACGGATATCCACTGTACTAGCAGAAATGGTCATCCAATGGATATCCATTTAACGTCTATGTCCACAAGGACCAATTATGGACATGAAATGGATATCCATAGGATATCCTGTGTTTACTGGGCATTACAGGTGTCTTTTAGTCGCCTCTTACAACAGGCTGAGCGTACCCGGGATCTATTATTTTTAACCCCGAGTCTCTATTAGCAAAACTACCCTTCAAGATCATGCTAAAATAGAAGAGCCAGTGGATTTGTGTAGTCTGGGGTTGATTATTCCAGTTGTTGGGAAACCCATCCCCTGTGCTTAAATCCGTGTGATCAGGCGGATTACAAACTATTCTGACCTGTTGACAGCGAATACATCATGTTGTCCTTTAATTAAACATAATCCCTCTGCGTTACGAACCTAGGGGTTCTATATTGCTCGGATTGTCGGTTCGTCACAAACCGGAGTATTACAACTGCAGCTTGCTCTTTGCGATCACCACACTGTTTGTTATTGTCATTATTATTATTGCCAAGTACAGGTGAATGAATAGACTATGATGTCACCTCAACAAAGGTGAATCATTTCACCGTTCTCTTCGGACAAAGACTTTTTCATTACCGAGAAACGAGCGCGGGAAAAATTCCTGCTGGCATAATCCATCGCAGGAATAAAAATGTCTTCATTCGACGCGAGCCGAATTTAACCGATAATGTTTCGAGTCTCCGCCGCCTGAACGCATTTTAACGCAGGCGTTCGTTGCGATCAGTGCGTCTTTTGGTCCGCTATTGAACTTTTTGGTCGGTTCGGTGCAAGTGATTTGGCCCTAAAGTGCTATTTTCGGGCGGTGGCTTTTGTCTTCCGTGGAGGATTATAAATATCAGGTGAAATGTAAGTCATCGTTCGGAGATTGTTTCGATTTTATGCATAACTGCCATCAGCGGCGATTTTCTTTGGTTATGAGGCCTATGCGAGTTTATCTGCATTGTTTATTGTTATGATAAACAGTATCGAAGCGTGGAATCGCATCGGTTTACAATCATTACTCAATATTTAGACATAGATTAATTACTGAGTAATTCAATTTATCTACTCAAGACCTGGTAGGTAGATGAAACCATATTCGTATCTTGATAAAATGAAGATGCGATTTTAAAGATTATTTTCATATTCGTTAAGCTTATTTCTGATTGCATAAATTATTAATATTAAGTACCTACGTAATATACTAAGGATGGACTATTAACGATGGCCCCGGAAGAAAAATCTAGGACATTTAACATCATATAGGTATAGGTAGAAACTTATTTCTTGTTTCCTTTAACACGAAGGTCACTAGATGTGGCTGAAGAATTTTATTATAACTAGATGATGAAAACATACCTACTTAATAGTTAAAACACACAAAAAAATAGAAAAGAATAATTTACAACCTTCAAAATAAAAGTATGTTTATTTGATGGATCGGTAGATAAGCATTATGCGAAACAATACCCATTTAAAATTATTCGTACCGTCGGCTGATTTTTTTTATTGAGAAATCACCTGTTTATAATGGTGCCGTTGAATAATTTTTGTTCGAAATTGAGACCAGGATATTCGTTGAAAAATTTTACTCAAATCAGAGACAATTAAAGTGTTAATTGTATTCTGATAATCTACAACATAACCAATATTAGAGAAAAGAAAAAGCACAAAACAAAACAACAATATTTGACTGGTCAATAGATAAAATCTTATTTCTCTTTAAACAATGAAAAAATACAATCACAGGTTGTTTAAAATTACGAACACAAGAATACATGTATATTGTATAAATCAGTTTTAAGGAGCCTTCAATTTTTCATTGAGGAATTATTTTATATCACAAAAGGCTCTCTCAGTTAGAAGAACTTTGAGTGTGATTTTCTGAATAAAATTACCGAATCAATGGTTTTGACAAATGCTGCTGGATAATGGTTATATAATTGAACGGCATTATATACAAGAGACTTTTTTTATTAAATTTGACGAAGGAACCGGAAGCCTCAGGTCGTTATTTTGGCGGGTGGATCCATGAATAATATCATACAATGATTTATATTTACGTATCAAGCATGCTATTTCGAGAATGAAAAGCGAAGGAAATGTTAGGATTTTCTGTTCTTTGGATGATTCTCTGCAAGAGACTCTAGGACCAAATTTGCAGAGATACCGAACAGCACGCTTTTGGAAAATGAATACACCTATCATGTTAAAAAGTTGAATACTGCAAGTTCCCCAAAACGGTATGTCATACCTGGCATGTGATTCAAATATGGCAAGTTTGTGCAGTTGACATACCCAGTTCTTTTGACACTATACGTAGATCATAGGATCCCGAGGATAGCCTTATGCTGAGCATGACAACATGGTTTGGATTTGTCTATATGCTTACCTAGAAATTTATTCGAGGAGGGAATACTGTATTGCAATGGAATGGCAATAGTTTTGTTTTGGAAATATTGAAGGAAAGCACTTTCGTGTTACACCTTTCTCTTACAATCAAGATTTCACGAGTCATTTCACTTTATAGGTGTATTCTTGCCATTCCACAAGATTGTTGTGTTATCTGCAAAAACAGTGAACACGCCTTCTATTTTTAAATTCAGAAGGTCATTAGTGTACAACTGGAATAAGATAGGGCCAAGAACAGAACCCTGCGGTACACCATGCTTAATAACCCCAATATCTGAGAGATCATTGGTTTTTACAATTTGTGCCCTTCCACTCAGATATGACTCAAACCAAATTAAGCTTCGTCCTCTGAAGCCGTTTTTCATGTCAAAGCCAGATCACAAAATACTGCAACACCCACTTCCTTTAAGCTCAGACTGGAATAAAGATTTTCTAGAAAGTGAAAGATATCATCTCCTGTACTCTTATGGGTTTGAAATCCAATAGATTTTACGCAGTCAGAAAATGCATCAACCTAGTTTTATCAAGTTTTTCTATCAATTTTCCAAGCGATGGAATAAGTGAAAAAAAAAATTTTTCACATTTTTTAAAATTCCTCTTCTTGACTTTTGCTTATGATATTTGTACTTTGAGGTCAAGGATATAATGGGAAAGTAGTTGTTTTCTATTAGATATTACATAAAATAGCTTCAATTTTATCGTAGGTTTTTCCATTTCCAGAAGTCATATTTTTTCAATTGAGAATGTTTCCCTTTTCAACATGAATACCTTACAAGAGAGGTTATCTTGAACGATACTCAAGAAAAAAAAATCTTTTAAGAAATAACAGAATGGTGTCAGGCACACTACTTACAACATAGCAAATGTCACCTTAAATAATTTTTTGGCCGATTGCTTTTGACTTTGTATCTAGTTTTTCAAAAAAGATACTAAATCTCCAAATCTGATAGAAATAGATTTATCAGCAAGTTTTGATGACGGAGTTAGATTTATTTTCTGAAACGTCAACGTTTCTTTGGAAAAGAGGAACTGTGGAAGATTAAAACAGCCAAAAAAAACATGTCAAGAAACGAATTTTCTCCACAAAATCAAACTTTTAATCAATATGTATGCCTTGAAATTGTTCCATCGTGATTATTTTACAAATTAAAAGACGACAAATATATCTCAATGTTACTGCATTAATTTTTCAAGTACCTATAGGTTCGATTAATTTCATATCTTTCTTTACTGTGTTATTCATTTTTGTCTATGTTTCTACCTGTAGTTTTGTTGAAAGCATTTGAACCCTTGGAAGGTTTGGTGGTTGGAATTTCAAACATAGTTATTATTCTCAGTTTACCTGTAAGTAAATTGCTCCTTTTTTGTTGCGCACCGCAGCTACCTGCTATAAATTCTGAGCTCTTCCGCCCTTCGTAAAGTAAATCATTCAAACTGATCGGAAGAAACGTCATTAAGAACATTCAGAAGTCTGGTTCGTATGAATTATTAATCTGGAAATCACGAAAGGTATGGCTCAAGTAAACGATATAGTGCAACCTATCTTCAAATAGTTTCCCTTTAAAAATATATGACTGAGGCTGATGAATTCTCATCCAATACGAAACGCACTGTAGGGGGTTTGCCAACAATAAAACTCACAATAATTTTTATTTCCAAAGAAAATAATCATTTCTAAATATTTTATATTTATTTCTTTTTCCTTCTAAAATTCAAAGGGCCTTTGTCCGATTATAAATATTTATATGGGGAAATATTTAATCGTTTAAAATAGTTTCAGAACTTGAAATTCCATAGTTAGATTTCTGGTAATCGGATTACCTACGATGCAAAATCTTGCCAGCCAGTTAGTTTTATGACGACGCTTTCGTTAGCGGAGAATTTGGAATGACGTAGGCTGGGTTTTTCTTTATTTCTGACCTGCAATGAAAAGATGGGGTTCAAAAGATGAGAAAAGATAATTTGTTAGGCTTCAGTTCTCAAGCCGCGATGTTCTCCGTCTTTCGAGCTCCTCGTCTGGCTTTTATCTGGCCGAGCTTGTTGAGAATCATTCTTTAGCAACTGTATATACGTTTGATTGTTAAGTGTTTTTATGTAACATGTGTAAATATATGGTTATGGTTACTTATTAGCTGCTGTGTCCGTTATTTCATTACAACAACTCACCCGTCACCCCTGTACTCCGACAGCACAAATTCGATAGTCCACGTTGACTAGTTCACAGTCGGTTCATTTCCAGGAACGGTTTTTGGGTCTTTCAGGGTACGGCGTACTCTAATTTTGCACAATTTCGTTTACTTATACTTTACGAAGGTCATGGAAATAGCTGTCAACATCGAGATCATGAAAATCTAGAACGCTCAGGAATTGTGAATATGGTTTCCGTCATGAGAGATCAACTGGTGACCTGCTTGCTTATGTCTCACATATATTGATGGCATACCTATAACCTATACCTATCTATTGAAAATCATGGTGAAACTCTGGACGTAGTATAAGATATTTTCAAGGTGTTTGATCGCGTTGGACATCAGGTGCCTACTCTTCTCTAAGCATCCACCTTATGGCTTTCCCCCCCCCCCAGTTAAGTGCCTTTCTTTTTAGCTTTCTCTCAAACAGTTTTATCCTCATGGTGGTTGATGGAGTTTCATCCGACGAGCTACCTATAAATGCTGGTGATCCGCAGGGAACCATTTTAGCACCAACACTGTGTCTTCTTCACATCAATGATTTGTTGAGAGCTACTTTATGCCCAATTCATAGTTTTGCTGTGTCTCTTCCAAAGTTCCGATATCAGCCGGTGAAACTAGAAGAGAAAGGGGAAGGAACGTGAACGATTCAAATATGGACCTTTCAAAAATTATGTGGTGGGAATCCAACAACTTGGTAATTCAATGCAAATAAAACCGAAGCATGCCTTTTCTCTAGAAAGGCCGATCTAAAAGTGGCCAAGTAAAAAACAGAACTTCCAGTGGGATTTCTATAAAAATCCTCCAAAATTTAACAATCTTCGTCCATCTTATTAATGACTCTTTTGCCAGAAGAATTATCCCAGACTTCCTAAAAACCAGTATAGTGACTCCTCTTTATAAGGGTGGTGACCACAACGATCCATCCAATTTTAGACCAACTCCAACAATTCCAACTTTGAGAAAATGTATCAAAAACTGGTAAAAAATATATTGATGGACTTCTTGGCTCTCCACAAATTTCTACACCCTCAGCAATTTGGTTTTCAACCTAGCAAAAGTACTGGAGGTACTATTTTTCATTTTTTGAAGCATGTACATATATTCAAATTCAAATTCGAAAGGAGCGAACACCGCAGTATTTTGTGCATTTGACTGTGTTGATCACCAATCACCAATACTGCAAGCTCACGGGTTCAGATACCAAAGAGCCATTACTGGTTTGAGTCTTATTTGAGTCAACGAACTCAGATTGTAAATTCGAATAGCTATTCCGATATGGTGTACCACATGGATCTGTGCTTGAACCCATCATGTTCTTGTTTATATTTCAATGATCTTGTAAATATCAAGACTGACGGTGTATTTACTATTTGCAGACAATACAACGATCCTATGGTATGATCAAAATGCAAACATTTCAATGCAATATACCAGATATTCCCATGGGGACTGATATTATTTCATGTGACAATCTCAACACCTTCCTAGAGATTCATTTAGACTGCAACCTCAATTATCAGAATTACATTTGCTTTCTGAGTTAAAATCTGTACTCAGGGTACTGCTCTACGCGAGGGGGGAACATCTCCTTTAAATCTCGTACAACTAGAAATTTTGAGTCACTTGAGTCAATTTTCAGTCATTAAATCTCCGCTTCAGTCATCGGTTTGAGTCTTTCAGTCATCGGCTTGAGTCTCAGTCATCAGTTTGAGCCTTTTAGTCTTTTCAATATTTTTAATCTCGTACACAATTTAGCGAGATGTTTCCCCCTCGGCTCTACGTGTTATTTCAAACGAATTGGGTATGACCTCTGCGAAAGTAGTTTATCATGCCCTATTTGAGTCACATGTCAGGTATGATATCCCTTTCTGGGGAATCTTCAACGAATAGCGCTTCAACATGATTTTTACACTTCAGAAACGTGCAGTTCGCTATATTTGCGGAGTTAGAGCCCGAGTATCCTGTAAAGACTTATTCAAAAAACAGAAATCCCATCTCTCTTCATTTTTTAAACGGTATTTCTGGTAAATAAAAATAAATCAACGAATGACACAATTCTAGGACTCAACCGCCAAAATAACAACTTATGGCTATCAATTCAATCTTCCAACTTGATCATTTACAATGCATTATACATATAAGTAACCACCTTCCAGCCAGTGTCAAAATCATTGATTCCATCAGTTAATTCCGAAAATCGGTGACTTTGTCAATAAGATGTAAATCTTCAAACAATGAAGGAAATCTCTCGGGAAATCTTGATTGATTGAGGTCCATTGCCTAAAATGCCTCTCATAAACTTGGTTTTCTGTTTCGTGCCAATAGAACAAGCTGTAGAAAAAATCAGGAGGCTCTTTTCACACAAAATAAAAGACGTAAACGGACTATTTATACTACTTATTATAAGATAGTTCGTTAATGAAAACCCCGGTTTCGCCCCAGAAACATCGCTACGTGGAATTTTTTAAACAAGAAATATTGAAAAAAATTACAGCTCTTTTGTTTTTTTTTTGCGAATATCTCAAAAAGTATTGGAGGAATCGTTTTATAGTCTTTTGTAGAGAATTATAAAATATGCAAATTGTTTCTTTATACGACCAGATCGGTGCATTCTTCAATGAGAAAATCCGGGAAAACCTCGAAAAAGAGACAATTTTTCATAAATTCATAATTTTTATAAACCTGAAGCTATACAAACAATATTACGGAATCTGATAGATGATAACATGTGGTTCAACTGTGCGCAAGATGGTTTCTGTCCGATGTGTAGTTTTTGCACAATTGCGTTACAAACAATTTAAGTGCAAATCTTTCTAAATGCGCAGATTTGAGGAAAATCATCTTATTTAAATTCTGTAGACGGCATTTGGAAGTAGAGATCAATATCTACAATTTGTATATTTTCGATTTCCACCTGGAAGTTACTCTAAATGCTCCAAATTGCACCCGAAGTGGCCCGAACTAAAGTTAAGTTCAGTGCGACTTCGGGTGACTTCGGACGCACTTTGGAGGCGTTTTGATCATCTTTCAGTGACATTTTCAACACATTTCCCACCTCTCAGGTGAAAATCCAAAATATACAAATTGTAGATATTGATCTCTACTTCCAGATGCCGTTTACAGAATTTGAATACGATGTTTTCCTTTAAGATGTGCCCTTAAATTGTTTATAACGCGATTGTGGTAAAACTACACATCGGACAGAAAATATCTTGTGCACAATTGAACCACATATTATTATCTATCAGTTTCCGCAATATTGTTTGTCCAGCTTCAGATTTACAAAAATTATAAATTTTTGAAAAATAGTTTCTTTTTAGAGGTTTTCCCGGATTTTCTCAGTGGGGACTGCACCGATCCGGTTGCATGAAAATCTATTTCGTAGGCTTTATAAATCTCTACAAAAGTCCATTAACTGTAAATCGATTCCTTGAATAATCTTTGAGATATTTCTTAAAAACCAAAAAAACCACAAAGCGATTTTGCTGGGGCGAAAACTGGGGTTTTCATTAACGAACTATCTTATAAATTTGCGTCTTTTATTTTGTGGGAGAAAAACCCTCTATAGCTTGGTCTACAAGAGGTACTTCAATTCACTTCCCGGCGGTTGATTATGATATAAAAGGCACAGACCTTTCCTGGCATAGGTACAGTTCCATATTCCTGAACAAACACTAAAACTTTTATATCATGCCCAAAAAAGAGCCATTCGTCTCGAAGGTGATGCTGAGCTTACAAGCTCGCTCACTTCTCTGGAACACCGCAGAAAGGTTGGCGACCTGTCTCTGTTTCATTGATATTTTCATTGACGATCCTCTTCTGAAAAATCATCAATCGGCCCACCGTTAGCGGTCATATCGAGATTCGAAACTGACCCGTCGAGCTTTCCTTTGTCGTCACTTTGACGACATGCTGAACATCTCTTTCCCAGGGCTCGATCTTTCAACGAACGGAAAGCTCTGGAACTCACTGCATCGGGAGGTGTTCCTTGAGGCATACAGCCTGTAGGCAATTCAAGAACACCAATTTCTACCTGCTTTTCCTCGGCTATAACGATGTTCTTTGATCATGAGGTACAGGATTTTCCTATTCGTGAGAACCAAAACAACAAAAAACCTCAGTGACGTTTAGATCCAGCGCGAATGAAGAGTTCAAAGTTAATTTCATCACGGGTGTCTTGATGAATTCTCCAGCAATGTTTTCAAATGTTAAAACGTCCGGTTCTGCTAGTCAAAGAGTTGAATGAACGTCATTGAGTAACGCGTGGGCAGCTCTTGTAGATAATTTAATGGTAATTTCGCTGAATCGGTTTGGTAGCGCTATGGAAAATATAATATTTTCTTCACGTGCTATTAATTGTCTGTCAATTGTTGGTGAAAACACAGTTTTTTACATTACCTAACAGGTATTTCGCATAGATATTGCAAGCCTTGAATATCAGCCATTCGCCTACTAGATTTAGAGTTCCGCGGTCGCCTACATAATTTGTGGGTTTTTACGATCGCATCGTAGATTGCGTGATCAAAACACTAACTGGTTTGGAAAAACTAATGCCAATATCCTTGCGACATACCACCCACCCACATCCCGCTTACGCCAATTGATATCCAGTAATCGCTGACTTCATTTGGATTCTTAAACATGCCATAAATAGTGTAATGTCCGAATTACTGTTCATTAATATTATACTGAAAAACTATGGGTAATTAAGGTCGATTGGAAAAGAAACGCAGGTAAACTTTATTTTAAAGGAGGACATAATTTGCAATAAAGTTCATCTGCAAAAAATGTCTTCCTTTCGAGGTTAGTCCACGTTTCCTAAAATTTCAAATTTCATCATAAGGCAAGACCCGGGATTCTGAGACATCGCATAAAGTTTATCAGTTTCGTGGGGGCTAATTTTCTGACGTCGGACGACGTTAAGAAGGCCCCTTCCAAGAACTTAGCATTGTGCGAAAAGCACTGGGCAGTCGCAAAGCAAATGCTCTGCAGTTTCAGCGAAGTCTAGCGGCAACTATCACTCGCTTATGCAGTTCTTGAGGTGTTTTAGTGATATAATAATAATAGTAATCTTTGTTTATCCTTTAAGATCATCACATGATATAGGAAAAGCCAAAAATTGTATATGGGGTGAATGGAAACTGGAGGGTGAATGGAAACAAATGTGAAGCATTTAAAAAAAATCCTAAATTTCGCGAGTTTATCCGACAGGTTTCTTCTGAGGGATTTATATATTACATACTTATTCTACAATATAAAATCACTGAGTTTCGCTGATTCGCTAATCGCTATTAGAAACACTTTGTATGCGTTATTTCAGTTGAACTCCCGATCGTATATCGTGTGCGTCGCAATATAAACTTTATGTGCTAAGATAAGAAAACATCAAGTAGCAAAGCTAGGAAATTTGTCTTGACATAGCTCAATATATCCCATTAACGTAATTGCATAAACAATTATGATATATCAAGTAGTTTCTGATAGATATTTTTTTTAGATAACTAAAGTCACTTTTTATGTTCCTATTCACTTGTTGTTTCTATGGACCCGCTGTTTCTATTCACCCGCTTTTGGTAGTAATTTTGTATCCTTTTCTAATTTAGAAATAACCAAACCCCTTAATTTTTTAAAAAATTGTTTCTTTTCGCCTCCCGTATGGTTTAGTAGCGAATTACGTACCAAAACAATCACTGTTTCTTCTCACCCCGATTTTTCTACTGAAAACTAAGGATTTTTTTTGAATTGCGTTATATGACTTCTCTTTAATCAGCCGTGACACATTTTCCAAATTTTTTCTTGTTGATAAAGAGAATATTAACTTTGCAACAAAGTCCAAAAACTCGAAAACTGTTTTTTTTCACCCCATTTTACAGTACAGTACACAAATAACGTCTAATTCATTACCCAATTATATATTTTTTGTTCTTGTATATAGTACAGTACACAAATAACGTCTAATTCATTACCCAATCATATACTTTTTTGCTCTTCAGTTAGAGGGAAAATTATAGGTTATGTTAGCTTAACACTGAGCTGTCAGTTCCAAAAGGCTAACCGAATCGTTACGAAAAATCTGATCGCACCATAATTTCAGGCTCATTTTATGCTCACGTTTGAACCCAACTCCGATTATTTTGTAAATTAGCTTTTTTAAATCTTGTAATCTGCTAGCTTTACCGTTAAGCTGGCAGAACCAGGATTTGAAAAAAAAACGCATTCCAAAAAAAATGGCGATGGGTTCGAACATGAGCCTAAAATTATGGTGTGATCAGATTTTTCCGAGGATTTTTCATAATGATTCGGTTAGCCTTTTGGTACAGCCAACTCAGTGTTGAGCTAACAGAACCCTATGATTTCTCCTCCAACTGAAGAACAAAAAATATATAATTGGGTAAAAAGTTTGTCTGAATAGAGCCTAAAATTATTGTCCCACTGGATTTATTCTGAGTTGGTTTTTCATGGTTGGGTTCTGCTATAACTCAACGGTGAAGCTAGCAGAACCCAGGATTATTTTTAAAAAACGTATTCCAAAAAAATCGGCGATAGGTTCAAACGCGAGCCTAAAAATTATGGTGAGGTTAGACTTTTCATAAACATTCGTTTGGCGGTTTGGTTCTGGCAGTTGAACGTTAAGGTAGCAGAATTAAAATTCCAAAGTGGTTCTCCTAGCTTTACGAGGGTCTATAGCAATATAAGTTTTGAAGTCTGCTAATAAATAATAATCTGTGACGGTGAAGTGTTTAGAGGAAACAAAGATTGCCAATATTATGAATAACTGTTGGTTAGAAATGTTTACAATTCAAACTGATAGCGGTCTAATCGATAACGTAAATTAAATTTTAATTATGCTCTATTTCTCTTAGGAATTTATAATTTTTTTATAAAATTCCGGTAACACCTATTTTAGTAGTAGTGTGCCGTAACAGAACAAGTAGTAATATTGCAAATCCAGAGGTATAGTCAAATTTGTTTTAAATAATTTGCTGATATATTTTTTGGATTTTTGGCGATGAACTAAATTCGGAGTAAGCCTTGAAATTTTCAATTTCATTTCGAATTTATGGCACTGAACTAAAGCTACCGATGTTCTATCCATTGGAAAAAGGCCCGATTTCAAATGGGTCGCTCTGTATGAAGGGCATTACTTATTCCTAAATCTAAACAATAAACCTATGGCAACTACAGGATGTTACACTATGAGCAACGTTAACATTTACCCACAAGCAATAATTGGACTAAAGGCAAACTATTGTAGTGGCTTAGCTCAAAGAAAAAAATGTTTTTCCCACTGATCCACTAAAAAAGAACTTTATAGTATCGCTCAAATCCACAAAAACACGTATAAAGAGTACATCGTTGACCAACTAGCCGCTTCACGCGGAATATCACCTCATCCCTTTGAGCTGAATCCCGTAGAAATACGATCTTCAAAATGGAAAATGTTTATTTATTGTTTGAATGTGCGGTTAGTGAAGTAACCAGGTACAATTGGAGAAAATGCATTGACCATGTTATTACCGTAGAACATGCTCTGTGGAAAAATGACAATATTTTTGAGACTTGATTGATCCAATCATACAAATAATTTTTTGTAATCATTTAAGGGCCAGTTGTATATGTTCAGTTAAACTGCGAATGCATGGACTTACCATCAATGGTTTAGGATGTGAATGAAATTATTAAATGATGTTGGAAGTATTCACAACCTAACCATTAGTTAGGGCCGGTATTATAAACATCTCTCGAAGTTAACTTTAATTTTAACAGTCAAGTTAACTTCAGCTTTAAAATGGCAGTTTTATAAAAGTCTCATTTCTGAAATAAAAAGAAGAAGAAGGCAAATATGTAACCTACAATTTTTCGCACTTTTTCCTGTGACATTTTTTAAATTTCTAATAATCAATAGATTTAAGAATCCTCCAAAATCTCCAATAACTACCAAGAATAAACATGTTTCATTAAATCTGAGTGTAATTAACGTGTTACTGGCGGTAGAAGATTATTTCTAACATTGAAAATACTTATAATTGCAAAGTAATTGAAACTATTAGAAATGTTGACTTATTAGTTGGTCTTTGCAAATATTTGCCTCTCTATGTGCCCCTTTAACAAGCATTCAGATTATCTTGATGATTGTAATCAGTTTTAATTTATTTTCAAATTCTATTTCGTTCCACAAGATAAAATGGTTTAACTGATTTCTAAATATACTTCGACGCCGAGGGCCTTCAATAATAATCACAGCATCTCCTTCATCGCCGCTTAAAAGTTCCTCGAAAATAACCAGGACATCGTTTGCTAACATTTATTGCGAAAAAAAAACAATCAAATTGAGTTTTATGCTAAATTATTGACAGAAGAACTGTCGAAAACCACCATTTTCTACAAAGTTAACTTTAACTGATACCACGTCCTCCCGATAAAGTTAACTCCTACATTTTGAAGTTAACTGTAAGATGTGACGTCATTCCTCAAGTTAACTTCTAGTTGTCTGTCAAAATAGTTTTATAATACCGACCCTTAGTCGATCCGAAGTTTAAACTGAACGTATTCAACCGGCCCTAAGTCGGCTACATCATTCTTCTTTGATTCCATTATTTCTTGGTTATTTTCATATAACTAATGACTGCTGCACTTCACGTTTTTAATTTCCAAAATACTATAATCGGTGAAAACACACATCTTACTTTTTTTCAAATTTATTACCAAATAATAATCAAGAAATAACATTCTGTAGCAATGTTTGACGTAAACCTAAAGATGTTCATAAAACATTTACCATTATATTTTTAAACAGAAATTATACCCCAAGATACACCACTGAAAGATGGCTGGTCAAAATTTTAATTTCGTTAACAATGGCCTTACAATCCGACAAATAGAAATTGTGCCGGGTAGCACTACCTAGCGAATGAAGATAACAGTTGTTTGCTGTATTTATAAACGTTCTACATCAAAATTTGCACGAGCTTTCTTGTATGGTTTTTGCGTACTAATGAGGATGTATTACTCTCAGTCTTTACTCACTCATTTACTTCAAGCCCAGATGCGCATTTCGATAGACACAAAATAAAAGTACGTGGTAAAGGAGAAACACACTATTTGTCCTCATTATTTGAATTGTTTGACACCATAGATGACTAGAAACCAACCTTACTGTGAAAATTATTATTACTTTGAGTACCTAGAGGTTTGTTTCTATCACAGCTCGACAAAATACCAATCACTCTGTTCTGAAAAACTTATGAGATTGTTCAAGTTTATCCTTCATTCACACTACCCATTATATCACTTGGCAACATGTACCTATTTAACATTTTCCACGTCTCTCATTGGTAGATTTGTAGTCGTCGTTGACAAATGAATATAGTGTACATCTGGACGGATTTGTATAGAACAAGAGAATTACGTAAAGGGGTAAATAGAGAGGATGTTATCGTTTCCTGAAAGGTTACTTTGAAGAGCAGATTCGCCGAACCGAGACCGAGACTAATCTATTAATACATTCTTGAACATAGGAAATAAAGAAGCCTTTCGTTACTATTATTCTAATAATGTTACCAGTGAATCGGAAAGAAATATCACAAAATCATCTCCACGACTTTAATTCGTAAATATGTTTCGGATTCAGCAAGAATCCATCTTCAGCCTTGTACAAGTTCTACAACAGATATTAACCTGCTGAATCAATACACTACGGACCAAGAGTTACTTACACGGAGAGGAAAAATACCATTTATATATAAATTTAAAAATTGCGGTAAACCTAAAATAAAATGTGGTTACTGTGTCCAATGATGTAGAATTGAGGTTGAGATATAGTGATCATCGTAGCAATAAGAATAATTACTTGCCAAAAAGCATGGTTATAGTTTGTTAAAAAAGTTTTTAAATTAAATAAGTATAGAGAACATGGTCTGAAGACTCATGTCTTTTAATGTATTGTTAGGGCTCTTTGCCCTTCCACTAACAATGGCTGATGAACATTATGTTCTTAATGGAATTTATAATAATTGATATTTTGAAATTTTTAAAATAGAAATCTGGTGTCAAAAATTAGGTTAGACAGTGACAATTGATAATGTGCATGTGAGCTGTCAATTCAATTTATGGGGGTAGGGATCACGAGACTCGACTCGATCAAATCGACTCAACTCGTAATCGCGTCTATGAAGTTCTACACGAACGTCGATCAAATATGGAATCGAGTACTCAATTGTTCTTAACTCTCTAGTTAGGATAGCATATTCCATATTCGATCAACGTTCGTGAAAAACTTCATAGACACGATAACGAGTTAAGTCGATTTGATCGAGTCGAGTCTCGTGATCCCTATGCAGATCAGAGAACAAATAATAGGGAACAATGAACATTAACGACCTTCTGTGGTGTATTAAAGTAAGGGAGACCAAAACAAATCGATGGTTCGTCACGGTGAGGAGCAACTTAGGGAAAGTATTAGAAATTTAAGGAATTGATTTTTTTATACAACGGAAATTAACCTGTTCATTCAAAGGGTTAGTATTAACATCTTTCATAGAACGATTTATTTCGAAGATTTCAAGTAGATTCAATAATGTACCTTTTTGAAAGATATGTAAAATTTCGAGGTCATTATTAATGTCAAATCGGTGGTTAGAATTTTTAATATGATCAGCAAATGAACTTTAGTGTTATAAATATCGAGTCCAGAGTGTCTAGATTATTCGATAATTTTAGTATGATTCAATTCCCTTGTTTGGATCCTTCGACCACTCTGGCCAATATGGCGAAGAAATAAATATTGGTGTTATCATTGCAGCAGGAAAATATATTTTTATATCACAGGATACCTTACCAAGGATTCATTTTAGTCTTATTCAGTGGTAGAGTAAACTATTGTTAGTTGGTTTGAATAAATGTTTTTTATAGATTCTATTGATGATATTGAGTGGATAACCGTTACTTTTGGCGATTTGTTTGATTATTCACGAAATTTTCTAAAATATATTATACATTGAAAAATAAAGAGTTGAACGCAGCAAAGTAATGCTGGGAGGGATGCCATGAAGAGAGAGGTATTCATCATCGAGTTAGTATGTGTTGATTCACGGTAAATGGATAAACTGAATTTGTTATAATCTTTGTTAATAAGGAGTTCCAGAAATGGTAAAGAGTTGTTTTGGGCAATTTCCATGGTGAATTTGATGGATGGGTGTGAAGAATTTAGAAAACTGAGCAAAGAATTGACCTGCAGTGAAAAGAACCAGAAATATATTTTATGGAAAAGGTTGAAATTAAGTAATTTTTGTTCTGTTATGGAAAAAAAAATCTGCTAACAAGGGAGATAGGTTACTGTCCAAAGCAAAGCCAGAAAGAGCGAAAAAGGAATTATTAAATTTGAAAAAGTTTTGTTTCAAAACCGTATCTGATACAGAACAAATATTTAAACAAAACACCGATTCGTCTATACCACTCCACTTCGAGCGGAAATAGAGATAAATGTTACCATGGTTGTAAGCATAAGCTGAAAGATTAAAAAAATATTGGAGAGTGCTCACAAATCAATTGTCTCAATCTTTCGATGTAACTTGCTAATATAAAATGAGTACAGCTACTTTGATTTAATGTTTTTCTTACAGAGATGTTATCTCTGACCGAACCTGACTCTGTGGAATATTTTCTGAATATAGAGATATGGAGGATCATCAATCATGTAATTAGCATAATAATTTCAAAATTGAACATCTGTGAAATTAGTTGAACACATAAACATCGTACGTATCCAATATTTACATAGTTTATCAGAGTATGAGCTTTTAGTTTTTCAGATATCATGTTTCATCCGACCTCCAATTACCAGCTATGTGCGGTCTGTCACCTTTTACGAATAATTAACTTCCCGAAGATTAAACATATTCGGAGATTTGTTGTTAATAATATAAATATTTAACTTGTAGATTATTACTGAAAAACTGTATGAATGAACCATGTTATCCTTTGATTTGTCTCCTTAATTTTTCTATGGAATATATGAAGTTATTCCTAAGATATTTAAAGTAAAATTAGTTACCTCGATCTTGAAAAAGAGCGACTCCAATAAATATGAGAATTACAGAGGAGTCAGTCTCCTCTCCAGTATATCGAGCTGATCGAACTAAACTTGAAAAATCAGGTTTAAACGATTTTTACTTCGAATGAACTGTGTTATCAACATTTTTTTATGCGAAATAAAAGCACAGAAACGGCTGTTTATGATTTCACTGAACACGTCATAACAGCCCTAGATGATAAACTGCAAATCTGTGGTTTGTTCATTTACTTTTATAGAGCTTTTGACTGTGTCGATCATGATATACTCTTTCTGAAAATGGAACCATACGGTTTTGAAATATATGTCAATTATTTGATGAATTACTTTCTTAATATTTCAAAAGTACATGTACTTACTTCCAAATACAGACATACCAACTTCAATCAATCACTGAGCAAATTGCAGTAGGGGTCACTGAAACAACTGGGACCATCTATGAAAAAGTAATCACATGTCAAATTGTTATTAATTGAGATTCATGTAAAGTCACTGAGGAAAGAAAAGTTCTGTTGAATCTGTATCAGCAATTATTGGCTGTCACCTACGTTTCGGAATCTCAAGCTCTTCTGTTGAAAGGGTGATTATTCTGCAAAAGTAACCAGTAAGAATAATTGTACGGCTGAATTGGCAGCGGAAATGAAGAAATTCATGCAGGGAATTACTGAGTTCATGGGTTGAACCGCGTTTAGAGTTCATAACTCGACGTTTCGGCTCCTGCTTTGGAGCCATTTTCAAGAGAATGACTACGAGGCCTTTATCTGCATAGTCCTCGTGTCGTGGTCTAATGAGGTAACAAGGTCACTATCTGCCTGCTCCTTGATCTCAAAAGATGATCTAATGTTTGTTGCACAATTTTCTGTGGTCTGGGAATTACGGTTGGAAGAAGGGGCTTCCAAGAAGGATTTAATTTACGTCCTATATACATTCCGAGAGTTCCAACAGCTGTTTCGTTGTAAGCCACTCATCAGAAAGGATTTCTGATGAGTGGGTTACCACGAAACAGCTGTCAATGGTTGGAACTCTCGGAATCAAATCGAAAAATACTCTATTTTCGCTTAGATTCTGCTTGCGTTCCTTATAACGTACTAGAAACTTGATTGAACCTTGGGTTGGTCAGAACAACGAATTGTTGGCTGCCTGTCAATGAGTAGGTTAAAGCGACATGTTTTATTCACTTTGGATGCCGGTCGGCGATGGTTCGAACCACGGCGACTGCAGACATTTTTCTGATGGTCCGAGAAAGTGCTAGGAATCGCACGTAAAAAGGTAAGACCTCGTTAATCCTTGGCTCGCACAAGTTTCGACTTTTGAGGGCTGCCGTTCGTAAGAGGACGACAGCTGGTTAACGGAAAAAACAATTTTAACAACAACAACAAAACAATATACATAGTGACCCATTTAAAAGCGGCCACCCCTATAACTTTTTTATTTGTTGACCGATTTATACGATTTTTTTATAGCTGTATTAAGTAAGCCGCTATAACTTTGAAATAAAATTCACAATGTCAAGGTCTTCTTCGAATTTTTTCAAAGCCAATAATCCAAAAAACAGTTTAGCAGTTTTTAGATAAAATTTGACTGTGCCACTGGATTTGTGAAAATTTCAAACTGGTGTAACATGAATTATCTACATGGAAAAATAATAATGAAAATTATTTTATTATAAGCCATATACTTCTCCCCTTCTTGGGAGCAATAAACTTTAATGATGACTCGATAAATATGACTTGTTTCACTTTTTGTTTTGTTGACTTATCATCTGTAGGAATATCAGTTTCGAACTCTTCTTATAAAAATTGTTTGTTTTTTTTTAATACGAATCTGTATCTGAAACGTGTTTAGAAGAAACAAAGATTGTCAATACCAGGAACAACTGTTGGTTGGAAATTTTCACAATTCAAACTGATAACGGTCTGATGGAGCATCGTAAATTACAATGTTCACACATTGATTGTGATATACAGAACGTTTATCAAAAATATTTCGATAACGTAATATAAATTCTAAATATGATATATTTGTGTTAGTTTTCAATATTTTTTCATTTCGGTAACACCCATTTGAAATTGTTGCAAATCCAGTGGCGTAAGATGTCTTTAAAAAAAATTGCTAATAATTTTTTTGGATTTTTAACTATGAAATAAATTACCTCGCACCGTGTCAATGGGAAATTGGCTTTCGGTGAATTTGCTCGAATTTTTTATATCTTGTAGAACTCGTGAATCTGATCAAATGTCTCCATTTCGCCAAAGCTCAAATCTCAACATTTTAGATTATACAGGTAACTGAAATTGAATTTTCCAAAATTTCATATGCTCAACTACACTATACATCCATTATTCATATGACCGATACAAATACATGCATGATTTAGTTTAAGTATTGTAATAGTAATAGCTTTTATTGACAGATGAAAATACACCATGCATGCAAAATTCGAAGGAAGAAAGCGGATATTGGAATATAATCGTTTTATAAGTTCATTAGTTCTTATCTGTATTGGGACGTATCAATTGTAATGTCATCATCATAAATAACATCAACATCATATTAAATAGCCCCGAAACAAATTCCTAAAACGATACATTTGTTCAAATGATAACGTAGATAAAAACGCAGATACCGAATTAAAACTTTGCACATGTTCTTCGATGAAACGATGAAGTGGCTCACATATTTGTCAAATGTTCGACTATTTATTGAATAATTTATCATCGAACCGTCTGCTACATCCTACATAATAGAAAATTCATTTGCAAGATCGAAGTGCTCTCAGTTCCTGAAGATGGCATTATACCCACTTCACAAAGTTTATTGCAGGAAACATATACGTAAACAAGACAAGTTTGAAGTATTTTCAATTCATTAGAACGAACAAAATAGATGGATAGATATCTATTACGTAGGATATCCTAATAAATATTATACATAATGTCAGTTTACGAAATTTACCAGTTATTGGAAGATAATTGAACTTGAGAAATTGAGAAGTTAATTGTAAATACTTGAATTCGTGTACCCATTCTACAATACTGAATACAAATCTGACAATTTGTATTTATTGCTCAATACCTCAGCCTTTATTTTGAAAATGTAGATTCAATTTGTTTATAATCAGAATATTTTCAATATTTTTTAAAACTTCGTTCAATCTCGTTACAGTTTCAGTTATTTCATGGTAACTAATCAGGGTGTCACCGGAGAAGAGATTCAAAAAAGGATAGCCTTTCAAGTAATTAATATCATTCGGATATAATATAATGATTAGTAGTGGCCCTAGGACACTACCTGGAGCCACTCTAATCAGTGTTTTGTTTGAAACAGATTCATTATATTTTGTCACTTGGAATCTATTGGTTTGGGTATGCTTCAAACCACTCCAACACAGTGCCTTTTGGGCCATAATATTCGATTTTTTTTATCAATATGTGGTATTTGATACTGCTTGTCGGGACTTTACTGATGATTGGTCATAACCAGGTGATCTCTCGTTTCAATTGGACTGATTTTATGCTATTCGTGTAAAGCACAAACATTTCTTGTACAAGCTTGGTAATAAATAATCTGATAATTCAGTGGTTGTAAGAGGCAATAACTTTTTCTGGATACTTATCTGCGAAATTCCTATTTTGAATTTTAAGCAGTTTAAATTTAGAACGTCTTCAAAACCCGATGAATAGTTTTTCTAACTGAAAGTTCTATTGTTTAAAATGTAGCAGATGGCTGGAATTTATATTCCATTTTTCATCATTTATTTAATAATAGCCTTTGGTCAAACATGGCTTCGTGAATTATTAAACTATTTTTGTGTTTAGAATAATCACTGAAGAAAAATCAAACAATCTTCACGGAAGAATAAAACTTTTTGTCACGAAGGTCAAACGAAAATTGATGATTACCGGATCTCTATTCTGGAATTTCATTCAGGTCCATGGTCAATGTTTATAGCGTTTACTCCTTCCTCGTTCATTTTTGGTTGAAAGGCATTTATATACATAAACACAAGTCAATAGTTTTAATTTTTTACTCCAGGTGATTGAAATAGCAATTGAAACTGCCTTTCATCAAAATACACCTGGTAACAATTGCGTGACTAGGAGTTACATGGAAATCAATATTCGACCGAACTAAGTGCGTGTATGTCTTTATGAAATGAAACAGAGTTGTATTGTTATTATGTAATCTGTATAACAGAGTGCTCCTCATCAGTTTTTAAGGGCCCCTAAGGAATTTGGGCTTCAGACATATTTTACTTACAATTTGGTTATATTGACCGATCCCACTGCATGATTTGTTAATTCTAATGCTAGTCACGAAGATTCATTTTTCCTTCAACTTTTGAATGGCTATTATCTTGTAACGTTTTATGCTCACCTATTGACTATTCAGGGTATTTCATAGTTTTAATTATATCGTCATATGGATTTTGCCATTATTTGCCTTTTGCAAATAATAGTTGGTAACTCATAAAATTATTTAAACTATTTCTCAAATGAAAACAAAGTTTTAACCTACCTGCTATTCAAATATAAAAACCTTTTAGATGAAGTAGAACGATACCCTCTGCAAATATATTATAAATTATACTTCGAGTGGCCACGTCCTTAATATCACCATGTAGTATGGTTCCTCTGTCGAATTGTGTGCGTATGTTCAAACAATTCCCACACATCTGCTGCATTCGCCGTTCCTGCCAGTCGCTTCCACTGCGATGTCATTCGAAAAATAAAAAAATCTGATTTTTTTCATTAAATCGTGATTTTTTTTATTTATACAGATTTTTCCTTAAATATGGAAAAATGCACTTTAAAATCACTTATTTTCATTATTTTTCTCTATTCGCCAAAAAATATATGTTAGATTTACAGTTAGAAAATATCCTAGACGACATACAAAAAAGCTTGTGTTGACAAGAACATTTTCGGCAGCGTTTCAAAAAATTGCTGAAATGTCCCAAAGGTGGTAGAAAAAATACCATATTTGCCAACATTTTATTAAAAAATAGAATAAATCAGATGGAAAAAATGGAACGCAGAGCGACCTGTATAAAATGCATATTTGAATTACAAGGAATTGTTAAACGGATGAAAAGACACTGGGAGGTATGTCAGAAAACGAAAGTAGTTCAAGCAGTTATATTAGATACTGACCATAGTAGCAGTAGTAGTACTGATATTGCCTGTACCATTACTGCTAGTACTTCAGGATCGGGACTAGATATAAATGACTTTATTTAAAATGAGTTTTAAATAATCTGCTTTCCTTTTTTTGAATTTCCTGCTTCAAGACTTAATTTTACAGCAATGTATAATTTAATTTAAATCTCGATTAAAATTGAATAAATTAGTTGATTTAAATCATTTGATTTAAGTCGTCGCGTCGCAACCCTGGCATATTATGTTATCCATTGAAGACGACTTTCCAATTCCCAAGAATTCTGAGATCATCACCATATAGGATGACTAACTAGACAGTCTGGAGAATTGAGAACCGGAATAGGTAGTTGCAGTTGATGAATTTGTCACTATGGAATACTAATTGCACGATATCTTGTAGACATAAAAGACTGCCAATTAATAGTAGGAGCAGGAAAACAACATTGTAACATTGTTAGCACCGAATTTGACACGATTGCCATCAGAATCTGTTTGTCACGATGACTTATCGCCTTAGAGAGATGCTGGGCACACATTTTTTGGACCTGACCTTTCCGTTGAATTTGCAATATCAAAGATGATTAAGCAATTTTGAAAGTGACTAGGATAATATACGAACTGTAAAATATCCCAGAGTTCGATGACGAAATAATGGGAAAAAAATCCTTTCAGCGTCAGGGTTCAAATAAAATCAAAACTGTGCCTTTTTTTTTAAAAAAAACATAATTTTCATTAACAAAGCAGTGAAGATGTTTATCTAGTCTAATTGAATATAAACAGAAATTTGAATTTGAAAATTACAAATTATTTCATAGCATTAGAATATATATCTTGTGGCCAAAGCTTAGTGGGTAAATGAAAGTATATTATGAGGAATTCACGTAAATAAATATAATGAACTATTTGGTATAAAACATAATATTTACAATACAAGTGAATGAAATATAAAACAATGATAATCCCAATTTTTTAAATTCAATTAAAACTATAGTAAAATTAAAAAATTAACTCTTATAATTTTCACAAATTATGGGTTTCAAAACAACGAAGTATAAATAATACTAGTATTATTGTCAAAAATAGAACGAACGCATTAGATTATTAGATTTCAGTACGTGGGTAACCTTGTTACATTTTACAATTCAGTACGTGAGCGAAGTTATTATATTTTGAAACACAACTTGTCCTCAACTGTAACATAAACAGAAAACAAGAGTTTTCAAAAAGGCCACTGATAGTTTAATCCGGAAGTCGAATTTAGAGTTCTGCCGTGTCCACAACTAGTGAGGGCTATGGGGGAAGTTTCGAAGATTAGAATTTATATGCATGGAAAACGTTCCCAAAATGTATATGACAGTATGTTTTGTAAGTATAGACCTTTTTAGACTTCATTATTACATTAATTATTCAATTCATTTCAATCGTTGTACAGTAAGTTAAATAAATGTTGTTTTTATATTGTTTTCAAAGTGTTTTAAATCTATAAAAGATCAGTATCTACCTAGTTAGCCGTGAACAAACCCCAATTCACGACATTATTTACTTGAAGAATTCATTGTACGACGAATCAATGGTGGTTTTGAAAACCCAAAATCTACATATGAAAATTATTAAAGTTAAAGCCAGCGTGTTCATGCTAGTAGAATTTGTTTCAGAAGGGAAATGTTTTCCCCTTCGCCACATTGTAAATGGAGTTTATCAAATTTTTGGATAGCAGTGGTAATTTCAAACAGTGACCGGTACAATAACTAGTAGAAGTGGTGGCAAATTCTGTTTTATGCTTGTTAGTCACGCGAACAGACTCTGAAATGAATAAGGAACCGACATTTAGAATTTTATTGCAGAAAATGAATTTCCGCAGGAGTCACGAGGTTTGCCCCATTGCAGATCCCCTATGGGCTGTTCTTGAACGGTTTGAAGGCGAGTTTAACTGAAAAAATTACAATAATTTTTTGTTGCAGTGAATGCGTCTGGATTGTACGTCTTTGATAGAAATCAATAATGCTTTACCCTTATTTATGCCCTAACTTGCGAGCAGAAAGTTAATAGCGAGAACAGGTCTCTCAGACCGCTGAATATCAGGAATAAATAGTGGAACGGTCCGAAATGATTTTCCGCAGTATTCAAATTATTTTAAATATAATTTACTCCATCAACAAAAATTATAGTGTTCTACATTCAGACTATGGAAAAAAATGTAAATAGGAACTCTCAAGAATTATTCTTTATCTGAGAGTTTAATGCAGTTTTTGCAAATTTCCCTAGGGCACTCCTAACATGGGTTTTTCGAATGCATTTGTAATCTGTCTTGCTCTATGTGTACACTGATGACTAGTTTTTCTTAACTCCAGACGACCTGGTGCCTCGCTATGTTATCTTCCATTTCCAAATTAGCAACATCATCAATTTCGTTCCATTTTTTGGATGTTGGAAACTCTGTTCTATGTGGGGTCTCATCTAACCCTATTTCTATTTCGGTTTATGCTACTTTTCTTCATAGGTTTATTTTTTGGGATTTCAGCTTTCTCAGTTGAAAATTAATAAGTGCTAATTTCAATGAAATCTATAAGAGCCGAAGACTACGTGTACAAGACCGTTGTCTTGAATAAATATTTAATTTAATCAGTAACTTATCGTATTCCGAATTTGTTTATCTCAAAAAAATAAGTTCAAAATAACTATATAATAATCTACGTTTACGTTTCGGGGACTATATCTGACTATTATCAAAATTTCAATGGAGGCAGAACTTCTGGAGATATTTTCTGGTCCTTGGTCTTTTCTTTGCATCCACTACTTCTCTAGACGTTTATAACAAAACTATTTTTTTTTTTTGAAAAGAACACAAAGTCGTCTCCACAAAATTTAATAATAAAACTTTACCGCCCGGTTCGCCGGGCGTAAAGTGGCACTTTACCGCCCGTGGACGCATTATGGCCCGGCGGGCCGTAAAGTAGACAAAATTCTCAAATTGTCTATACTCACACATCATTTCATGCAATTCCTAACACGAATTAGAATCATTTCAGTTCAATAGAGCAATACTCTTTCTTACATTTGTTCATAATCGTTGGCAATTTTTTCGGTGATGATCTATTTATTTGAAATAGATTCTCCAATATAGCACTCAGCTACTATAGTTTCACATTCCTCATATTATGTTACCCTTAATTATTGTATGCATAACGTATGAAACGTGTAGACCATTGCAATTCAAGTCAGTATTTGTGATTCGCGCTATAAAACCGCTAGTGCATAAAATTTTGTATGTATCACGTGCGTAAAATGCGTTTAAGGCCTTCGGCGTGTGATGGCTCTCGGCTAACGCCATCGGGCCATCATCCACGCCGCTGGCCATAAACGACTACTTTACGCCCTTGATACATAAATAACTATTAAGGCATTCGGCGTGTGATGGCCCTCGGCTAACGCCAGCGGGCCATCATCCACGCCGCAGGCCATAAACGCCTACTTTACGCCTTTGATACATAAATAACTATTATGGGCCGTGGTGGTCGACTGGTAAAGGGTTCGCCTCGCAAGCGTGGGGTCGTGGGTTCGATCCACCGATTCACCGGTCTCGTGCATGGCATCACACGTTAAAAGGTAAGGGCTGCGTCTTCCCTAGCTCACACAAGTCTCTCGAAGACTTCCGAAGGTTGCGCGTAGGGGTGCAATCGGTTGATGGAAATAACAATTCTAACAAAAACATACTGGCATATACATTTTGGGAACATTTTCCGTCTATATAAAATCTAATCTTCCAAACTTCCCCCATAGCCCTCACTAGATGTGGACACGGCAGAACTCTAAATTCGACTTCCGGGTTAAACTATCAGTGGCCTTTTTGAAAACTCTTGTTTTCTGTTTATGTTACAGTTGAGGACAAGTTGTGTTTCAAAATATAATAACATATAATATATGTTCATTATCAGTTTAGTACAACAAGAAGGAAGCTGAAATAAATAATATATTGTTAACAACGTGTTGAAAAATTCATATAGTTACAATGTGTGGAGAGAAAAATAGTAAAAACTATAACTGTAAATTTACGTAAACATGAATATCATTTTTGAATAAAATGATTTATATGAAAATAGGGGTGGAATCCCAGTACATTAATTCATTCAGCATAGTTAAAATTGACCCTGCAACCATTCACTTGGCTTGGTCTTTACAAAATGGAAGAGACCAAGTTTCACGAGAGCAGAATGACACTCTTCGGAGACCAAGGAGACATCTATGGGGAATATTTCATTGTACTAAACTGAAGATGAACATATATATATATATATATATATATGTTCGAAACATGTTTTTTATAAGATAGGATTTCTATCCTGTTTTCTTATTAAATTTTGTGGAAACGACTTTGTGTTCTTTTCCAAAAAAATATGGTCTTCCACTTCGAGTATGGACTACTACCTTCTCATCAAAACTTTATTGTTGACATTGTAGTGGTTCGAACCTATTTTAAGTAAGTACGGCCCTGGCGTTGATGGGAACTGATAGTCGTGGACGAACTGTCAAGTAGACAGCCACGCATAATTTGTACCTTTGATGTTAAAGATGTGTTATTATGTAAATGCTGTTCAAATAAAAGCTTCTTGAAAAAATTTAAGGTCTCAGGTGCTTTGCCAACTGAGCCAAGTCACCATTGAAAATGTTTTTCTATTTGGAGTCTAAAATGAAGTCATTATGAAACCCAAATGCGTATCGAAATGGTTTCTTTTTCGATACGCATTTAAATTTTTTTCGAGATTGGTAACTATGGTGATATCAACTGTCAGATGAACGTCAGATAAGAGGGATGGGATTTTCAGATATTAAACAAAGAATAAGAATAACCTTTGAATGTTATGGTGTTATTTGTTGCCTTGGATGGTGCAGTTATAATAAACTTTAATTCCTACATGACTAGTTTCTCGGACGTTTATAATTAAATTAGTTTTGGACTGGGTTTACAAAATTATGCTCAGTGGTCTGATTGTTTGAAAAGCTATTTTGACTGCAGTGGGAGCGTGGTGAAGCATCGGATGCTTCGAAATTGTGAAATTGGTGTTACTATGTGAAAAATAAACGGTGGTGGTGCTAAAATAGATCCCTGCGGAACACCAGCATTCATAGGTGGAGTGTCGGACGAAACTCCATCAACCACCACGTGCATGAGAGAATGCTAGATAGCAAAGAACACAACTGGGAGGAGGCAAGCCATATGATGGAAGCGTGGCGAGGAGTCCCTGGTGCCAAACGCGATCGAACGCCTTGGAGATATCTAATGCCATGGCCAGAATTTCAACATATTTTCAATAGATAGATATGTGAGACAACAGCAAGCAAGTCGCGAGGATCTGGGAAATGTCGGTTTTGTTTACTAACAAATAAAGGATGAAAATTTCTACTCAAAGTTGACAGAAATCGACAAAGTAGTGATGGGAATGCACGCGCTCGCTTCGCTTGCGTCTTTCTTGCTAGATATCTTCACCAAGAAGTAAGAGATAAGTTACATAAGTTAAGTAATTGGAATACGTGTGCTCGCTTCGCTTGCGTATTTCTTGCTAAATATCTTCACTTAGAATGATACACTCTTCTAGTGTTCATGAGGAAGTATTATTATTATTGATGAAAAAATTGCCAGTCTCTAGAGCGCCAATACTTCTGAAAACTATTCACTACAATCATTTCATATTCATGAGTATTCAGTATGCAGGAAATTTAGGGAATCTGACAACGTAGCATTGTACTCTTATAGTTATTTAAGTAACAAAGAATGTAAAGACGTGTTAACATTCGAGGTGAGCGAGTACGAGCCGAGGCAAAGCCGAGGCTTGTCGCTTGCCGAGGATGTTAACAGTCGATAAATTCCGTGTTGCTTATTACGTTTTTCCCGCTGCGTGTTGACATTTCTCAAAATTTTCCTGGATTGAAGTTTGTTTTCTTACCCTTCCTTCATGATTATTCGTTCCGCTATTTCTCTAAGTTGCTTATGCGTGTATCTGAGTTACCGAATAAACATCATATTCAAGAAGTCTCATAATCTAAAAATTGATAAAATAATGTTTAATGTAATGTATAATGTATGGACTATTTACAGTGTTGATACTTACCTAAATAAACGTGTCGGATCACAAACATTAATTTTTGGTATGTCCGAAAACAGAGAAAGATTCACCCTAACCGTATTGTAAAGTCGAGTGAGCTCGGTTAGGTTTGCATAAGATCGGTTCGGTCGGGTTAAGTTGTAGTCATTAAGGTAGGTTAATTTATGTAAAAAGTGCGCATGTGTATTCATATTATGTTTGCGCACATTTCCGTGATTTGTCTCGTCCTTTAAATTTTGCTAGTCGCTTAGAAACATTATAAGTGGGTACCATTGTTTCAAACGTGTGATTATAGTGTTGATGGGAAAATGTAGTGGTTATTCAACTCATTTTTCATACTCATTCACTAAAATATTCCATGTGATGAATTGAGTATTTCTGGAATCACATTGGCAATGTTGCAAAATTAGCTTAGCCATTCAAAGAGAGTAAACTAACAGGAGGGTTTAATAAGCTCTAGCCAGTCAGAATCTTGTAGCATCAACGCGTCATAGTGTCGTACTTGGACATGAGTACAGAGTCGAACAAGGAACAAAACTGTCACCTGCAACTCTCATATACAAAGAGTGCGGAGTGCGCTAGTCCGTCACTGTCTACAGAGAACGGCGGCCATGACACATTTCGTCACAAATGTTCTTTCATCTCTTTCTATTAGTGTCCCCTTTGTCAAATAACGTTTAATCTCCTTGTTCGTTATTTCCATTGTTTTGAAAAGTGATTTCCAAGTTACCAACCTGACATCTGATATGACAGATATTCACTAAACAAAAAAGAATGAATTTGTTGATTTTGATATTGTTAAAAGAAGCTAGAATTTGTTGATAAAAAACTGTTTTTAATAAAAAAACAGTGTAAAATTGGTGAATTAGGGTGTGTATATTGTGCTGGTGAAAATAAGGAGGCATTTTGAGTGTGTTTTTCAAGGAAGAAACGTGGGCTAGAAAATGCCAGTTATTATTCAAAAAAGGCCCCTATATCCGAAATTGCTTGAGACCGCCAAAAATTTCATTTGGATTTTTTTTTTCAGGAGGTCAAACTACGCAAGTCCCAAATTTTTTTTATAGCTTGTAGCGCCCGGTTAACGGAATTTTACAAGTTGAGAACGTAAACATGCAAAATGGTCACGACTCACTATAAATCCGCCATAACATGAGACAACATTCGAAACACACGAAAATAGCACAGATTATGCTAGAAAAATATAATTTCTTTTTCATTAAACTATAAAATAATAGATTTGCATCACCTATAACGTTTTTGAACGAATCGTGCAATAAAATAAGTACCTACATGCATTCTTCTCATACAGTCTGCCATTCACGACTTATAAACACTTTTAGTGTGATCGCGTTCTCACAGAAAATGCATGCCTAAGGGATATTGACACCGTCAGTTCTTCAGCAGACGCGCATATTTACAATAAAAAGCATCGTTTAAAGTCAGACGATAATCAGTACTAATAAACACAGCAGTATAATGACCGATCTGTCCCTGATGGTTGCAGACTGCTCCTCCAAACACACCTATTCCCGAGCATCCTTGTTTAGCAAAATCGATAGAGCAATAAACTTCGTGATATCCTCCTTATATAATCAGCATGCGGTTGTCATTTGTTATTTTTACTTTAGACGTATATTGTGATTTATGTGTAGTGTAAGTGTGGTCAAACGAATAGTTCCTGTACGTCTTTAGATTTTCAAGGATACTCGTAAAAGGGGCGGACATTATATCAATTGAATAATATATTCTAGTATTAATTTAACCGTTGGTTAGTTGGAACAGTGTCAAAAATATAATGTCTTGGTTAATTCTATACTAGAATGAAAAAAATAAGTAAACTATTTTTATAAAGACCACCAAATAGTAAAAAATAATTCTTTAGATGTGTGACGTAGGTTATTCTGCTAGTACCAGATTCAAAAGATTGCCGCCCAAAGTAGGTACCTATTCAGTTTTAATACAAAAGCGAGCTTATGAATCTGTTACTCACAGAATAACCAACGGCACACATCTAATGAAATATTTTTTTACTACCTAGTCAGTGAATTTTAATAAAATCTTGTCATCAACATTTTTTTACCTAATTTGATTTTCATTATTTTTAGTTCTCAAGCTAAATCTTGGATTCTTGAATGTACACAATATACTCATAATATCCGATCTGAAAAACTCTCACATACCAATTTTCAGTAATAATATCCCGACAAAATGTACAATTTTCGAAAAATACTTTTACATTGCTGTCACCACATAATAAAGACATACACAGAAGAGAATGTCCTTTACTTGATGGAAATTCATAGTATATGACACTAAGGTAAACACAAATTTAATCGTGTTTACCTTAGTGTCATAACCTATTTATTAATATTATTTTATTAATATATGGAATATCCGTATATTGAAATATTTAATTTTCAATTTTGAACTTCAGTCAAAAGTATAATATACCAGTAGCAGAAGACTGGTTTAATATATCCTCTCGTGCATGGCATCACACGTTGAAAGATAAGGGCTGCGTCTTCCCTAGCGCACACAAGTGTCTCGAAGACTTCTGGGGGTTGAGGGTTGCGCGTAGGGGTGCAATCGGTTTGAAGGAAGTAGCAATTATAACAAAAAAATCATAACTTCTGATGATTATCGAGTTACGATATATCTAAAAAAAAGCATTATTTATTGAAAGTATAATTTCAAAGATTGTTTGTTTTTTTTTTACAATCGCTGCTTGAGATACAATAATCCTTCATCAGTTTATATAATAATAATAATAAATTGCTTTTATTGATAGTAGGATAGGTTACAAAAACTATCAAAAGGCAGAGTTAGCGCTTACCCGTATAGGACAGGTTAGTACTCTCTTACACTTACATATGGTTGTTCGTTTTGTTTACTGTTTCCATAAACACTCTTCTTCTGTTTTTTTCTTTTTTACAAAATATAAAAGTTAGACTGCACTTTACAAGCGAACACATTTGAGTGATATCAAAAAGTGAAAGTATTTTGAAAATTCTGCATTTTGAAGGTATATTCTTCATTTAGAAGAATGATATATGAATATCACTTTGCGTATTTGGCGTCTTTCAGGCGTCAAAGTGACGTTTCTGTATTTACCCTGATTGTTGTATGAAAATGTAGAACTGTCGAAACACCGATTTGAAAATACCACGAGAAAAATGCAAAAAGGTTTATTGGACATTAAATTTACAATATAAAAATGTATTAAACAAGTACTACATAGAAATGATAAAAGTATAAAAACACAGTAAAACTATCACCTTGCCACAGGGGGGAAAGGAGTGAATTATGTTAGGTTTTGGAGTGGGGTACACAGAAAAAAATTTACACTATAAGCAAGAGTAGTAGTCTTGACTGAAAGCTAAGATAGACTCATATATCCGCAAAGAGAACTATACTCAATTCAAAATAAACGTTATTCTTATATCCATCCATTTACTTCACTCACAATGAAAAAGAATAAACTTGACAATAGTATAGTAACAATAATTTCAAAATCTAGCAAAACTAGTCTGGGAAGTATGTACTTCCCGGACTAGGCCGGGAAGTGCTTGAATTTTAATATAAGTATTTATATAAATAAGAATTAGAATGTTTCTGTTGGTACCTATCTTCTGTTCGAATTTCAATATATAGTACAAAAAAGAACTAAAATGTTCGAAATATTCAAACTTGGAATCAGCCAGTTTACTCTTGATCAAAATTCTACTTTCTGTGCCCCCCTGTACACCGTTTGGAAATTTTGAATTTTGATAACTCAAATACAAGTATTCCGTAATGCACCAATTTTTATGAAGAATAAAATTTTCTGACAAATCGATAATAAAAAAGTTTCCATATGGTGCAAACTTCTGAAACTCACTGTATTTAGTCATGACCTTGATAGGCAACCCATTTTAGGTCTATTTATGTAACTTCATAAAAAGTATGTTTCATCCGGTTAACAGATGGGCGAAGGTCGACCTCTCTTCGTCTCTTAGACTGAATGCGTCTCATTGATTTGTCCGAAAACAGTTTTTTTGGACTCACAAGACTTCCAGGACTCGCTAACGCTCGTCCTAGAATTTGGTCTACTCGTCCAAAAAAACAGTATTTTCCGGACTTGTTACGTAAATTACTATATTTTCCTTTCATGGGGTTTATCACAGAACAAGGTTGCTCCTGAGCATAACATTTATTTCTTAAATGTCAATCAAAATACATTGTTTTCATGCAATATAAAAAATAAAATATTATATAAAAAACAGGCACATACACATACTGTAAAACAGTATCATTGGGTGATAAAAACAAATGCACTTGCAAGATATCACCAGTACGTACTAGATAGATAATAAACAAGTTACATAAAAGAGTATAAGAATGACCTATAGGTACATACCGACGACTTTTCTGCAAGTTTTTTCCAGTTTTCAATGAACATAATGCGTTTCCCTATACTAGCAATTAATTCTTTGATCAAGTCTTCAGACAGTTTTGAGACGTTTTCAGCTGTTATTTCATGATCTGAAAAAACAAAATACATCTTTAAATGTAATGCGTATACCTATACCACCAACTTCAAATCATATATTGATTTAAAGTAATAATATTTTGCCTAGCAACGAATAATTTTTTTTTTTATTCTATGCATAGAAAGGTGTCTAAGAAACGTAGGTATACCTGGCCAAACATAATTGATCAGTCTTATACCCACCAATATAATTTACAGATATTATAGACAAAATTTGGCGCAAACCTATTACAACAGGATGCCATACTCTTTCTTACAGTTACAGAGATGTTATAATCACTGTTTTGGTTAATTAAATATAACTACTTACCGTTGAACACTGGAATTGCCATTCTCGTAGAAGTTCCTCCATTTCTTCACAAAAATTATGGGAAATGGGGAACAATCCGAAAAGAGAAAAGACAAATTTCGACAGATTAACACCTAAACCTGAACGTCCTAAACACTTAGTCGCCTACCGGCCTACCGCCAAATCAATCGGACAATCTCGATCGACACGAGACGCAACGATCAACCCCACTACGTCTACGATTGTTTTATTTAGTCTACTTTCAAGTATAACATAATTCAAGTCAGAATAGCCTTTTCTTAGGTGAAGCTAGGCCTAGTATTGATAAAAGTTTTCATTGGTTTTAACCAAAATATAGCTATTCTTAATAAAATTATGGAAAATATTCGAACAAGAATATGTTTCTACAATTGAGAATAAATATTCTAGTTCATAAAATACATATTAATGTTCTCTGATTTGGAGCTTCCCCGTCTCCTCCAAGTTATACGGGGGGGGGGGGGGGTTTCTTTGATTATGAGTAAAAGGCATCAGACTATTGGATTTCATTATCGGGGGAGTTTTAGTGGGTGGCTTCCCGGAAAAAGGGTAGAAAAACCGGGATACCACGAGCAAGAAGCAGGTGTTTTCAGAAAGTCTTGTTGTCATTAGTTCAGATTGAGAAAATTTTAGTTGTTTTCTGTTAGATATTACAAAAAATATAAGTTGTTTGTATTCATTTCTCCAAATCGTACAATCTGAAATGTGTTTTTATACGAATTCCAAAATGTTTGGTCCTTGTTTCGAATATCCTGGACAATTGCAATTGAAAACATCTCCTTCACCGCAAAGTTTCGTCTTCTTTCAAAATGACGGTGCTTATTTTCTAACAAAGAAATTTCACTTTCATTATTATTATCATTCCTGCGTGCTCCTTTCTCTCCTTTTGTTTTAACCACCCGTCGAGTCTGAATGAAAGGTCGCACAGCGCTCCCGAATACAAATTTCCCATTTCCATTACAGAAACACCCTCTGAAGATGGAATGCGGCGTGACGGGGGGATACACTAATGGCACCGCGACGCCCGCCGGCATCCTGGCCGACGTGAGGTCGGAGAGGTCACCCGCCAAAACGGGGCTGCACGTCAATTTCAAGGACAAAGGCGAAATCAAAGAGAAGCGGGAAAAGTTTCTGACGGCCAAGTACGGACACCATCAGATGAGTCTCATCAGGAAGAGGCTGGCCGTGGAGATGTGGCTCTACGAAGAACTCAAGAAGCTGTACGATACTAAAACCACAGTAAGTTATTTTTTTGATGGTTATTTCACTTACTAAGAGAAAGTTGGAACTTCGTCCTAAACCGACTCTATTCCAGATTACCAAAGAAACAACTCTTATTGGTGACATACTCTCTTTGTGTAACAAATATGCTAGAAGCATGAACTTGTTTTTTATGATATTTCCCTTCGAAGATTCAGAAATAAATTGTCTGGTATGCCGTATACCAAACGTTAATTGAACATAAAAACCTTTGTAATATACTCCTACTTTCGACAAATCCCTGCACTCTCAGGTATATTCGTAGTCGTCGTCAATTTACTCAAAAAAGTCAATTTGATTATTCTCTTTTCTGTTTATTATAATTTCTGATGTATCATATTCTATATTTTCCTTGTTTTTTGTTTCTTTTTCAATCTATGTTTACCATAATTATAGTTAAAATCACTCAGTATTTAGTTAGGAAACATGTAATTAGGTTAATCCTTTATGTTTTCTATAAATAAATAAATACGTCAGCAATGCAAATATAGAAAACTACCCAAACACCAATATTTATTTCTTTACAAAATATTTAACAAGGTCACTCATACAAGTCATACAGTGCGGCTTTTTTAACCCCCCTCCTGGTAACTTTTGAACGGTTTGGCGTACAAACCATTTTGATTGGTATCACCGATACTACTTTTTGAAATAAAATTCATTTTGATTGCTTGACAGAGCGAGCGAAGAGGCACATCAATTTAAAAATTTCAAGTGGCATGGGGGTGTCAAGTGACACATCGGTGAAAAGAATTCAATTATCTTTTCAACCATGTATTTCTTTTTTGGATGTAGGAATATTTGAATGGTATTACCGATACTACTTTTTGAGAGAAGATACAGTGCATTTACTCGACAAAAATTATATGACAATAAGTATTACCGAAAATCAAAAAATGTACATGGTTGAGAAGAGAAGTGAATTCTCTTTTCAACAGTGTGTAATTTGACTCCCCATGCCATTTGAAATTTTTAAATTGACGTGCCCCCTCGATCCCTTTATCGGGCAAGCACAATTTCTATTATTTCAAAAAGTAGTATCAATGATACTATTCAAAATAGTTTTTGTTTCATGTTTGTTTTCTATGTACCTATTCTATTCTATAAAACTCCCCCCCTCATTGCCCTCACTAGCAATGGACACGGAAGAACTGATTTAATGAATTTTTGAAACACCATTAGAGACTTCAATAATGCTGATCTGTCATTTTCAATAATATTTATTTATGTATCAAGGGCGTAAAGTAGGCGTTTATGGCCTGCGGCGTGGATGATGGCCCGCTAGCGTTAGCCGAGGGCCATCACACGCCGAAGGCCTTAAACGCATTTTACGCACGTGATACATACAAAATTTTATGCACTAACGGTTTTATAGCGCGAATCACAAATACTGACTTGAATTGCAATGGTCTACACGTTTCATACGTTATGCATACCTACAATAATTAAGGGTAACATAATATGAGGAATGTGAAACTATAGTAGCTGAGTGCTATATTGGAGAATCTATTTCAAATAAATAGATCATCACCGAAAAAATTGCCAACGATTATGAACAAATGTTAGAAAGAGTATTGCTCTATTGAACTGAAATGATTCTAATTCGTGTTAGGATTTGCATGAAATGATGTGTGAGTATAGACAATTTGAGAATTTTGTCTACTTTAAGGCCCGCCGGGCCATAATGCGCCCACGTGCGGTAAAGTGCCACTTTACGCCCGGCGAACCGGGCGGTAAAGCGTACTTTACCGCTAGTGCATAAATGTATGTAATAGTGTATTTGCTTGCCGTAATTTGTATGAAGGAATAGTAAGTAAAACAAACGGCTGCGTCCAAGATGTCTGTTTGGTACATGAAAGTATGCGGAATCAAGAAATTCTGGCCAAGAAATTAGTCTATTGACTAACTTCAGTACATTATATAGATCATTTTCCATTCTTCTGATTTCCTATGGTGTAAGAGCCAATTCTTGATATAATAACGAATACTCTTGGTTTTGTATTTGAAGACCTAATTTTTATGAACACAATCTAAGGACCAAGGGGAACCACTGTTGGTATCTCCGAATGGTAACTTCTCTGTTGTGTTTAAAATAAATAAGTGAGTTTGTGGGCGCGATATCACTAATAAGACGAATTGCCTTTTTCAGTGTAGAGTCTGAAGGTTTCAGTGTATGTTTAGATGCTGAACTTTATATATGGGAACATTCCAGGGTAGGTCGGATCTGTGCCTAATAAATTATAGGAAACTGAAGGAATGTGTAGTAACTTTCTACACAAAATAGAACCTAATTTTCAGAATGCACTTTTAGTATGTACTGTTTTTTGAAAATGTTTTTAGAGAGTCATCTTTTATTTACTTCCTGATTAGGTCAGGATTTTTTTAATACATCCTGATATAACAAATGAAGACAGTTTAGTCAACTTTTTGAAAATACTGTTTTCTCAGATGATCGGTATAACTCCTACGTTCGTATTCCTAGATCCTAGATATGTCAACGTACAAATTGAAGTATAATTGGATATTTCTCGTATCCTACGAATGCATCAAATATTGTGAAATAACTTCCTATTGATCGACTACTAAAATGAAGTTATAAAGCTATTTCAGATTTCACAGTTTTACAGTTAACCCGTTTTTGATTGGTATTCGTTGGGAAATTGCTAATGAACTTTACAAAATAAATACGAAATACAAGCGAACGCTTCATCTGTTTTATATTTGATCAGAGTGTTTCCGTTAAAAATTGGTTTTTATATTTGGTAGAACGAAAATATATAACTTTCCGCTGGATAAATACCCGTTTCTCTCAACGAAATTAATTATTTTTCGTTAAAAGTGGAACTTAACCGCGTTATACCTTGGTAATTAAAATATAATAAGACATTAAGCTGAGTGTATTTCTGTAAACCGTTCGGGTAAAGCCAGTTAGTTGCATCTGTGTCGCGCTTAAAACTACAAACAAACGTAATGACTAAAAATAAACATATTTCAGGCAGTCTGCCAAAGGTGTCAGTCATAACACAAAAAATATTTTAGTTTTTAAGCAGGAAGTTAAGCTCGCTTTCATGCCGTTGCAGCACGATCAGAACTTTGTTGTATTTTGTATACCTAAAAAAGACCTTTGTTTTTTTTTTGTTGAATGCATCTTAATATCTCGCAAAAACTGAAAGAGATATGAAAAAAAAATTAAAAATCTTTAAACTTTAATGCTCTTTATATCAGTAACGAAGCGTTTGCGGACAGATGATATGAAAAAAAGGTCTTATTTAGACCTGAAAAATACGCCACCAAAATATTGATACCGAATTTTGAATGTAATATATAATTTACACCTTTCATAAAAGAAAAGGATTTATTGAATTTTTTCAATCACAATTATATCTAATTCAATTCTCTATAAATTAGGAAACTCAGAGTTATCAACCTTTATCTTTATGAATCATTTGTTTTTTCCGTCAACCGGCTGCACCCTTACGAGCAACCCTCAGAAGTCTTCCAGAGACTTGTGCGAGCTAGGAAAGACGAGGACCTTAGTTTTTGACGTGTGATGGCAAGGACGACGAGAATAAATCAATCGACAGTAACCCCTACAGTTGTTGTCTTTTCGATTATGAATGCAAACTTCGAAGACATGCCATAAAACAAAGAAAATAGAGTGCACTTGAATATGAATCATTAATTTTTAATATCGTCTCGAACACCTACTACAGAACCATAAACTGGATCTCATGGCAAAGAATTCTTCCCAGTATTTTGACCTGTGAGTCGGCACCTGATTTTCCGCTTATCTGCAGTCTGCTGTTTGAAGCATATAGTCCGAGAGCTGTAGGGACCAAAAATGCAACAGTTTTATAAGTGCTGATATTTTAATATTAGGTCATAAATAGGTTGGATATCAATAGCCTGCCGTCAGTCAACCAGTTTTTGGGACAACTGGCGCGGGGGTGGTACCGAACTTGTAAAAAAAACTCGTACGTTGCAACGGTTTCATGAAATCTGAAAATTATTATGTGGATAGTAAGACAACTAACAATAAACTATGCGAACATAGTCAGTATGCAGAATATTGGAACAGTACGCGTCAGCAGCTCGCTAAAGTCGTCAACGTCCTACATTCGTTAAAGACGTCGTACTTCAACCAAATGATGAATCTGGTAATAAATAAGTGCAAGCACATTTGTCAGTCTTTTTTTCATGAACAAACTGATCAAACGTATCGTAGTAAATTTAAAGTCTAAATGGTTTTAATTTATTCATTTCACATACAAACTATAAATACTAGGTAATTTATATAACAAATATATCTCCCTATTGTATTTAAAACTAGACTGTCTATCGCTTCGCTAACTCTTTGCAAGTGTATCGAACTGCCTTTGTGTGCTTGCTGCGATGCCTATATACACGAAGGGAATCTAACCGAAAAGTTCTCGAACCGCCTCATCTATTCGCATCTGGATGTCGCATTTTCTAGATGCCAGAAGACGAGAATTCCCAAATATTCTTCGTATTGCGAGCATGAGAAAAGGCGACAGGTCCGCACTCGCCTGTATTGATTTAAAAATGATATTGAAATTAAATATTTCTTGAAAAAGGTTACGACGTTCCTTGAATACAAATTGAGACGTTTTTTTTATATTTTAACTTGTTTTATAAAACATTCCACAAACCACATTCTGTCCCGTTGTTTTATTTGAAAATGTTCCATGTTAAACAAACTTTAGGTAACGTTTTGTATTAAAACCATTTATTGGATTATTATAAATATTGTATTTTATTATTAAATATCTTTTCATTATCGTATTGTAATATTAAACAAGTCAGTCCGCGCTACCTATACAGGGTGGGCCAATGGAAACTTTAAACCCCAATTTGTAAGATTTAAAATCAAAATTTTGGAAAACGCTCGAACACGTCGATATTTGATTTGAGGGGGAACTAATTTTCAGTTTTTTTCACCCCCTTAGCTTTAACCCTGTAGCTGGGGGGTGAACAACTTTCAAAATTTGAATAGGACCTCTTCTTGAAGGTCTTATTGAGTTGTTCATGACCCTATGATTTTGCCTTATGATTTTCATTTGACAACATTTAAAAACACTAAATAATTAGAGTTACGAGTTCAATAATCAGGTGGACACGTCAAATTTATAAATAAATTTGACGTGAACACCTGATTATTAAACTTGAAACTTTAATTATTTGGTATTTTTCTTACGAAAACAATAGTCTATTTCCAAGATTTTGACAACCTGTCATTTCTTTATCGATGAAAATAATAAGGCAAAATTATAGAGTCACGAAGAACTCAATGAGACCGTCAAAAAGAGGTATGGCACGGCCCCTTTTCCCTATTCAAATTTTGAGGGTTGTTCACCCCCCAGCTACAGGGTTAAAGCTACGGGGGTGAAAAAAAACTGAAAATTAGTTCCCTCTCAAATCTAATATCGACGTGTTCGAGCGTTTTCTAAAATTTTTATTTTAAATCCTACAAATTAGAGTGGGAAGTTTCCATTGGCCCACCCTGTATAAATTAGGCGCGCGGCGCGCCCTTCCATTGATTGCTGATGGCGTTTGTTCCATAAAACTTCGGGTTGACTACGTTAGTCTTTCACAAACTAAATTTTTTGATGCGTACTGTTCCAATATTCTGCAGTCTGACTCTATGTCCGCATAGTTTGTTAGTTGTCTTACTAGCCACAGACAAATTTTTAGATTTTATAAAACAGTTGCGACGTACGTGCTTTTTTACAAGTTGGGAACCACCCCAGCGCCAGTTGCCCCAAAAACTGGCTGGCTGACGGCAGGCTATTGATATTCAAACTATTTTTGACCTAATACTAATATATCAGCCTTTATCAAACTGTTGAATTTTTGGTCCCTCAGCTCTCCGACTAATACTTTTATTTGTCCATAATCCAAAAACTCGTGCCGTAATAAACCCGGAACGAAAGTTCTGCTCGGTGAAACAAAAGTCTTTGTTTTCATTTTACTAACAAAGAGATATCTACACATCGAGGTGCTAAGAGTCAGATATGCCTTTGATGTACCTATGCTATGACTAAGTATGACATCACCCGCCTCATCGTTGAAAGCTGGGAATGTGAACCTCGTGTGAAACTTGTTCGGAGCACATAATCATAATTATTGGTATCAGGAAAAATACTGATTATTCATTCAAACGATTATTCAGCGCATGTGAAATGAAATAAATGGGCCGAACAGTTTTATGATGACACAGGCTGAGATAATTATCAAAGCATGGGAAAAAAGTGCAGGCAAACCCAGGGCCGGATCTACGCGAATCGTGCGTTCACACACAACAAGATCACGTGTATAGAGAATATATTTTTATCTTTCAAGGCCGGCCCTGGGTGGTAGAGATTAAAAATATAGAGATAATGTTTCACTTATATGTTGAGAGCAAATTTAGTAGTTTGGTATCAGATGGTGTCACAGTTAAGTTAGTTATGTTAAAACCGTGTATATTAAAACAGCTTCGTTTTCTTCGACTTGGCTGCATCATCATTGTTTCATCTGTCACCACGATATATAAATCTGGTTCTATTATCGGTACTGCACCGTTTTTATAGGACTTTATTAACATATAAGTACAACACTCAACATACAAGAACAGAAACAAACAATACTCAGCGCTCAGGGGCGACTTATAGGGATACAGTGGCTTTCAAAGCTACAGAAAAACCCACAAAAACCTGCAGCACCATCCTCTAAAGAGCTAGAACTGACATTACAAAAACAGATAGCCGTTCTTCGATCTGCGATACTATTCTTTTATTTTCAAAAGGCATGTCAAGGGTCTCAAGAAAGTTATTGATCGTTAAACCGCTTAAAATTGAGAAAAACCGAAAACAAGTCTCTCGAATCATGATTTTATCAATATTTTCAATGATTTTCAATAGTTGTAAAAGAGAATTAAAACGATATTAATAAATTAATTTTGTGGTGTGATTATTTATTCAAATATTTTATTATAAATAATTTAAACAACCTTTTGTTACAAAAATAATGAAGAAAGTAGAAAATTATTGAAAATATTTAGAAAATCATGATTCAGAGAGACTTTTATTCTCAATTTTAATAGCCCAGTAACCTAGTACATCCTAAGTTGCATTGAATGGTGGTAGTATGTTTTTTTTTTTCTTGTATGGGATGTGACTGAGGTGACAAATCCAAGTTGTCGACCTCGGCAGCCCTACAGATCACGTTTGAAAATTCCAAAAACTGTTAAATTTTTGCACTTTTTTTGGTTTTGTCCCATTTTGACCATGAAGGGGCACGCGTCTGACAAAGAACCCATACTTTTAAAAACTAGATTAAATTTGCTTCGACATGATATCAAAATGGACTTGCTTGACCCCATAGTTTTCGAGATACAGCTTGTCAACATTTGGCAAATTTTTGAAGGTGAATGGGGGATGAGTGGCGAGGTTTTGTGTGGGGGGGGGGGCGTCAATGTTTCCTTCTCTTCGACGGACGAGGCCCAAGCAAATCCGCTAATTCGCCCCCTTCATCGTTCTGGATCTCCTGAAACGGGACGAAAATATTAATTTCTTGAATATCCCAAGGTAAAAACCTTGTTAAGGAGTCTTAATATAAATGGCATACACGTGTTGGTGAGTATGAACTGATAGAAATAACGGTTCTATAAGATTTCGGTGAATAATAAAGATAAATAATAAACTTTCAGCAATAATAACAGTGTGAGAATACCTAATGTAGTTCCTCGACAACAGTATCTCCAGCGAGTTGGTTGATTGAATAGGCGAGCATCAGCCTATCCATCTCGTCATTGTCGTCGAGCTCGTCCAAATCAAGGATGTTGACATCGTCGTCTACCGTTATTTCAGGCAGGTTTTCGCAAGACTGGCAACCCTTCTTGCAACTGCAGGAAATCATGTTCAGCAGGTTCGAGGGGGCTACTTCCCGTGACATCACCTTCGGGAATAGGCCTTGGGCTGTAGCAACCCATCCCCATTCGAGCGGATTCTTTTTATAACCCAGCCACTGCTGCACCTAGTGGTATGTGCGAAATGAATGTAGCTTCGCAGCATCTTGCGTGGGAGCAAATTTTCCAAATGTAAAAATTTCAAGATAATTTTCATATTTTATCATATTGTCTATATTTTCAAAAACATGTCTGATATGAATCAGTGGAGTGAATATTCATTCAATTGAACATTTTGAATGGGGGTGGAGTGGAGGCGTAAAATTTATTCAACAAACATTTACATCAAGTGTATACAATATATTAATTGAAGGTGTTTCCTCCTCTTTCGGGGCCTAGCAAATCCGTCAATCAACCTTCTCCACTGCAATATTTATCGTCCTGGATCTCCTGAAATGGAATAATCGTTCCTCGACACTAGTATCCAGCAAGTTGGTTAACTGAATAGTCGAGTAGCCTATCCAACTCGTCATATCAGGTTCACAAAAATCCTCATTAGGTTCTAATTCATTAGGTATCGTCATTCCTATATCTGTGAATCTCCCCCCTCCTCCCATTCACAAAAATTAATATATTTTTCGTTCACTGACTCATATAATACAGGTTATTGAAGATTTAAACATGAAAATTAGCTTAAAATTTTCCATAATGGAAAACTTGCCAAATTTTGAAAAGTTGTATCTCGGTACCTATCGGAGCTGCCAAATTCATTCAATTTCATGTCATATTATAGAAAATATATTCTAGTTTAAAAATGTATTGATGGGTCTTTATCAAAAACATGGTCAAAATGGGACAAAACCAAAAAAAATGCAAAAATTTAAGTATTTGGGATTTTCAAAAGTGATCCGGGGGGCTGCCGAGGTCGAAAACTTTTGTCACCTCACTCACATCCCATACAAGAAAAAAAAAGAAACCTACTACCACCATTTGATGCAACTTATCTACAACTTTTCCATTGAACATTTTTCGCAAGGAGGTCACGTTTCGCCGCAAATCACAAAAAACCGTTTTCAACCCCTAAACTGCATTCTCATTTCACCATTTGAGTGTTTTCGTGTTCAAATATTTATTTTCCTCAAAGTTGGGACCTCTACAACATTTTACACCTGGCCTATGCCTGTTACTTTTTTTCTTATTTGTAGCGTTTAAAATTCGTTTTGACACCAGCCTGAGGGAAGTAGTTTTTTCTGTTGGATATTACAAAAAAAATGTTTAGCAGATTCTTTCCATTTCCAGAGGAGTCACGTTTTCTCAATTTTCAATTGAGAATGTTCCCCTTTCCTACATGAATACCTTCCAAGGGGTTATCTTGAACGATAAAAAACAGCGACATCCTTTTCATATTTTCAAAAAAATCAGCAATAGACTGATTAGGTACACTCGGACGCAAATGTATTAATGAACAATAATGCTTTATTTTCTTCCCTCGATGAACAAATTAAAAGCTATTTTATTATAAGTTAATTAATATAAACTGAAAATACAAATTTGAAATCTACTATTATTATTATTAGGTCTTTGATACAACCTTCATGATTTCTTCGGCATCTTTTTCGTTCAAAACAGATAACGAGATGTATTTTTCCGTTAAGTCGGTATACTAACAACAGAATATGACCCTTCTGACATACTTTATCAAAAGCATTCAAAAGCATTTATTTATGGAGTTTCTTGATCAATGGATGCTCTGTATTTCTCTAGATGAGATAACCTTTCATCTTACAAACCCCGTTCTTTCATGTTCAAGTTGCTGAAATGAATAGTCAAGTTTACAGCTCTAAATTACGAACAATCAACGAGTTTGTCGAAAACACCCAAGCGAAGTTCATGAACGAAAAAAGTGCTGCATCCCTTGGAAGTTTCTCTATAAAATTGGATGATATTTTTTAGGACAAAGTTAGAAAAGTTAAGCGGAAAGAATCAATTAAGTAAAACAAATAATTTCGATAATGACGAAAATATCATCTCTCCACACATTCCCACAAAGTGGAAAATATGACGCAAATATAAAACGGAAAACAAATGCCTCCATCCTCTTAAGACCGGTAGAATACCTACCATTTTTTATCTTGAAGGTATAAAATATATTGATCTGATAAAGAAACTCTTAATTTAACCAGTTTAGATGTTAGACGCCATCGATGTAAAATAATTCAGATACATTTTTTCAGAAGCTGGATTACATTTTTCAACAGTCTGATCTTTTTTAATTTCATCAACATCTTTGACATTTGTTCTCTCATTTTCTAATATTGCACGTTTTTTCCTACATTTACATCTCTTCACACTTATTGTAATTAGTTAAAACTTGTTTTGGAGCTGAGATTGATTGGGTACTGTAATATAAAAAAGTAAGAGGGTTTTGGTTTATTTAATAGTTGATGAAATATATACAGGGTGTTTCCTAAGTACGTGTAGAAAATTTGGGGGGCATATTGCTGACGTCAGAATGAGAAGAAAAGTTCATATAAAAATATGTCCACAAGTTATTCGTTTCTGGGATACTGAGTGCCAAAGTTCAATTCTTATTTTTTTTAAATCAATTCCAAATAGATTGTGAAGTTTGATATTTGGGAGTATTTTTCAATAAAAATATCAAATTTGATGTTAGTTTGTTTCTTTCGTGGGGGTTGCGCCACCTACATCTCTTTTCAGTCATTCGAAATGTCATAACTTTTTTGTACGTAGCTTTAGCAGGTTTTCTTTCATTCAGTGGTCTTCTTATTTTAAAATGAAAGTAAACTACTTAAATTAATTTTGAATTCAAACATCTTGTCATTCAAAATCACTTGCATCGATTATTTCAAATCCCAATAACTCAAAAACAGTTGCTCACAGCGACCTCTACCAGGAATATCATTTTTACACAAAAATTTTCGAAAAATCGATTTTTCCACTAGAAAACGTAATAAAAAGGTACGCTCAAAAAATTACATTGCAAATGACTGATAAGACATGTAGGTGACGCCACCTCCACGAAAGAGAAAAACTAACATCACTTTTGATTTTATCATTGAAAATTACTCCGAGATACCAACTCAAATATCAAAATAATTTTGGAATTTATTTGCGAAATATAAACATGATAATTCAAATTCAACACTCTGTATCTCGGAAACGAATGACTTGCGGACATGTGTATATAGGAACTTTTCTTCTTATTCTGACGTCAGCATCATGCCCCTAAATTTTCTACACGTACTCAAGAAACACCCTGTATATGATAGATTGTGACATTAGTTAGGTAATGACCGTGGCCGGAAAAAAGCGCAATTGACAAAAACGCAAAGGAAATAAACGGATAGAAAAAAGCGCAATATTTTTGCTTTGTGCGATTTAATCCATGTGTGCTATTTTCCACGTGCGGATATTTCTTGTGGGCTTATATTATATTACGCTTTTTTCTGTGCGTTTATTTCCTTTGCGTTTTTTTCAAGTGCGGTATTTTCCTAGATTCGAATTCATCTAATGTTACAGGTACCAATTCTAAACTATCGATATCATCCAATGCACTTGGCTTTCCAAGGAATGATACTGCATCCTTCTACTATTGCAGTTCAGAATTTTGTGAACATTAGGCATTTTATATTAGAGTTGGTTCAAAATCATTTTTATAGTGAAAGTACGGACAAATACATTTGTTTCCCACGGGCTGATTTGACAGTCTATCGACGTGATCTCGGTCCATGTAGCGTATGAAGTAGTCATCAACACTATAAGGATTTTTGGCTCATCGCCGGACAATTATCAACTGTTCTAATATTTTTATTCTACCTATATGTACCTTTAGATGCGAGAACTACCGCATAACAAATTAAATCTTTATCTAAATAAAACTGAAGACTACCTCTCCTGTGAACTGGTTCCGGGGATTTCGTCATTTTTCAGCATAGGGTACATCTCAAAGAATTGGTAACGAAAATGTATAATATATGAAAATTAGCGTTTTTATTACCATTGATCTAAACACCCAATTAATACAATTCGATGCATATATCAATTAGTGTTTGACTTTTTTGTTTCAGAAGCAAGTAACCGACGTCAATAATGATGAGGTCGAGGTAGATATAGATGAACTTCTAGACATGGACAGTGACGAAGAGCGACGGAGGCATTTGCAGGTAAAACTAAATTCCGAATTAAATGAATAGACGCTGCATTTTACTTTGAACTGGTCAGAAAAAAACGTAACAGACACGTCAGCAAACATCACTGCCCGACTGGCTACAGCAGGTTGCTTTGGCTACAGTAGGTTGCTTTGGCTACAGTAGGTTGCTTTTGACAGACATACGTCAATCGAATTACAACTACGTTCCGGGCGTAATACCCTGTCGAACATTGAATCACATATTCAGAGTCCTGGTTTATTTATAACAGATCTAAACAGCATTCGTCACTCTATTAATTGTTCAAAACCATGGTCACCAAATAGTCGATACTTTTATAATTGCAATGGCTGCGCATTCAGTAGAAATTAAATTTGGCACAGATTAAATTATACGTTGGCACCTCGCATTTTACTGGATTACCATCGATATGGAACATTTGAAGTATTTCAAGTCGCTGACTATTTTTACGTTCACTGTTTTAAGTGCGTTTTTATTATCATAATTAGTACAATATGTAGTAAAAACGAGGAGATGAAGCAAATTAACATAAATAAAAACTAACGATGGAGTCAAAAAGAACCAACTAACTCTATCTCGTTTGTTACTGATGGAAAATAAATTGGCTCAATTGTTTTACTGATACGTAATTACGTATGCATGAACATAAGGGTACAGTTAATACAAAATTACACATGGTGGTCGATAGTCTTGAGACAGTGATTCGGATATAATAAGCTTCTTATGAGAGAAATTGAAATTTCTAAACGTAGTGTTTCACCTAGATCACTCGACAGAATTTAGTAATGATTAAAACTATTATCATAATCGGTTGCCAGAGATCTAGGTAATTTTTAGGAAGGTAATTTTTCACGTTGATGTTGCACAAACAAAACCGGGTGAGTGAAATTCGGGTAGATGCAAGGGAATCTCGGAAACGGTAAGAGCTACGGAGAGAGTTAAATGGAGGCAAAGTTGCGTATTATGGAGCTCATTACTATGATGTTGAAAAATCTGAGTTAGCCCTCTGACTTTCAGAGATATACAGGAAAAAACGAAAAATTAGATTTTTGTTTTTCACTTATATCTGCTTTATTCACTGATGATAACCAATTACCATCGAAACGACTGAAAATTTCAAGTGGTATACAATCATGATAAAATATGACTATTGAAGCCTTAAAAAAAGTGATAAAAATCCAGGCCCGTATTTATTTTTTATAGTTAGGGGTGGCCCAAAGAAAACAACACCCTGTAGAACACTTTCGTTTACATATTTTTACAGCCCATTGAAAGTTGTAACAGTTTCTGGAAATCTATTGTATTAAAGCAGATATAAGTGAAAAACAAAAATCAATTTTCGTTTTTTCCTGTATATCTCTGAAACTGAGAGGGCTAGCTCATATTTTTCAACATCATAGTAATGTGCTCCATAATACGCAACTTTGCCTCCATTTAACCCTCTCTGTAGCTCTTACCGTTTCCGAGATCCCCATGCATCTACTCGAATTTCACTCACCCGGTATATCTTTTTAGCAGTTTTTTACTGGATACATTAGATGATGCGCCTGCACATTACAAGATTAATGTGCGGGAAAAAATGAAAAAGGCCCCAGCTTGTAACTACTGACCGAGAGGGAACAGCTAGTAATTTTTTGTGCACCTATCGAAAATATTTAAAGTAAAATTACTAGTAATTAACAAAAATAAAAAAAAAACTTTTCATCAAGAATAGGTACCTATTTTTTTTAACAGATTTGGTACCTCATCATCCCGACCCGTGTAGTTTGGTTTGTCTATTTGCGGCCATTATAGTAGAAAGGGAGTTTAGCAATTGTTCACAAAACAACAATATAATATTATAATTGATAATTGTATTTTTGATTTCAGAATCTACTAATTAACGCCAAAGGATCCCAAAGTGATATAAAAGTAAGTGAATAAATAATTAAATAAACATCTTGATGATTTCTTTAAATTTTGTTAAGGAAAAATATGCAGGCATTTGTGACGGACGTAAAACAGTTGCAGCTACTTGGACCCCGGTAAAAACCCTTTTCGCACCAGAATTTTTTCTATTTCCGTTTGTTCATAATTACACCCCCACTTACCCCCATTACTTCGTTGAAAAGTCTGCATTTGAACCTTTATTCTCCACACCCGTTTGTCAAAAAGTCAATTTTGCAAAAGTCATTTACAAAAATTGCATGTAAAATGTATATCATTCCAGAGAACATAAAATTAAAAACAAACAATACAACATTTAAAAATCAATTGAGAAAATTTGCTATGCGAGATAGACAATTTTTTATTAATTTGTTAGAGAATAATCAATGATCCATGAAAACTCTCACACAATTTGTTGTACATACTAATTTTTTAAATTTATTCATTCACTTCTTGTATGAAGCATGTTATTATTAATTATCGTCAATAAATTTATTGAATTTTTATACCATTACCAGAAAACCCTCACAGAAACTATTTCTCATGCTCAGTTTTTTAATGAAATATTTTACTTCGCATATAAAGCATATTATTATTATTAGATATAGTTTTTATTATACTTTATTTGAATTTTGTATATTGTTGTTGTTAAAATTGTTATTTCCGTCAACCGATTGCACCCCTACGCGCAACCCTCGGAAGTCTTCGAGAGACTTGTGTGAGCTAGGGAAGACGCAGCCCTTACCTTTTAACGTGTGATGCCATGCACGAGACCGGTGAATCGGTGGATTGAACCCACGACCCCACGCTTGCGAGGCGTACGCTTTTACCAGCCGACCACCACCGTTAATGTTTATTCAGAAGAAAATATTTGATGACGCTACTTGGCAGAAGCCCATTAAACTAATAATAAAATGGATTAAGCAATCCAGACTTCTGCATTTAACCTATACAATAGGTATAATCGTCGGCAAGTCACCAACAGAAAACAACTACTGCCCCTACGACCATTGAATTATATCTGTTAGATTCTTGGCAAAGTATTCTACAAGAACTACTTTGCAATGTTCTCCCAATCTCAACGACAAAACATGTCTCAACCCACACGAGGGAACACCTACGGACCGGTTTCATGGTTCCTTGCCAATCATGAGCGCAGGGTAGCTCACCCAACGCAATCGAAAAATATGTTGACCCCAAGATTCGAAGAGCACTCCGACTATGGTGTCGACTTCGTCTGAAGCCAAATAAATTCAGAAGAAAATATTTGATGACGCTATTTGGCAGAAGCCCATTAAACTAATAATAAAATGGATTAAGCAATCCAGACTTCTGCATTTAACCTATACAATAGGCTGGTAAAAGCGTACGCCTCGCAAGCGTGGGGTCGTGGGTTCAATCCACCGATTCACCGGTCTCGTGCATGGCATCACACGTTAAAAGGTAAGGGCTGCGTCTTCCCTAGCTCACACAAGTCTCTCGAAGACTTCCGAGGGTTGCGCGTAGGGGTGCAATCGGTTGACGGAAATAACAATTTTAACAACAACAATATACAAAATTCAAATAAAGTATAATAAAAACTATATCTAATAATAATAATATGCTTTATATGCGAAGTAAAATATTTCATTAAAAAACTGAGCATGAGAAATAGTTTCTGTGAGGGTTTTCTGGTAATGGTATAAAAATTCAATAAATTTATTGACGATAATTAATAATAACATGCTTCATACAAGAAGTGAATGAATAAATTTAAAAAATTAGTATGTAAAACAAATTGTGTGAGAGTTTTCATGGATCATTGATTATTCTCTAACAAATTAATAAAAAATTGTCTATGTCTAGTAAATTTTCTCAATTGATTTTTAAATGCTATATTGTTTGTTTTTAATTTTATGTTCTCTGGAATGGTATACATTTTACATGCAATTTTTGTAAATGACTTTTGCATTTATCGATATTTCAACTTTATTTATAGGGCATGTTTTTAAACGTAATATTTTATGTTCTGAATGGAGTTTATTTTATTATTCCCCATTTCACGGATAGACACGATGACAGACCCTTCTACATTTGCAACTGCTACAATTGAAATGAAGTTGTTTGTATCAAATATAGGATATTGATTGAAAGTTTCATTTTGGGTGTTTTAACCTTCCACAGTCTTAAAATATTAAATTAAAAAAGTGAAAATAATTTAAGTAAAATATGTTTTCAAATTGTGTAAAACCAGTAGCACTTTTGTATTTTTATCACGATACAAAAATTACTCTCGCTGATGTGTGGCAATAACCATGAAACCGTTACGTGGATGTTCCCCATTCAAATCGAAAAATAATTTCCGAATTGATATTTAAAGAGCATTGCAAAGTAGTTGTAGAAAATTATTTTCTGTTGGATATTTGCTGATAAAAATACGTATTGTATAGGTTTATACGGATGATTGGATTATATAATCCATACTTCATTATTAGTAACGGTCTTGCGTCAGCATCGTACACTCTTATGGAAAAATACACCCATGGTATATGGTATTAATAGATAAAAAACCAATATTGAAAGTATCCTCGTGAAATAAAAAGGAAAAAAAAATACTGTTTGGCAGATTCGAACCGGACACCTCTTTCTTTGACCGCTACATCCCTACTGGTTAACGTAAAGTTACATGTATAATTTAAATTGAGCAAATCCTGTTTCTTATCCTTTTAATAATTTTTTTACGAATAACCCGGCCGCTTAGGAGTGCCAGACTCAACTTTTATTGTTCAACGAGTATATGAAATTCAATATAAAAAATGTAACGACTTATGAAATGTCAACTTGAGATACTTTGCTGGCTCTTGGGCCGACAGATGTAATTTCTCATCAAAACCTTTTTTTTTCAGAAATTCATCACAGACCTATTAGATAAGGCAAAGACTCTTTAAATCCAGTGAAGTGCCAAAAAGGTTTGACAGAAGACTTTGGCACCTACATGGAGCCTAATTTGCACAAGATTTAGTGATTATTTATCTCTATATCGATGTTCATCGTTGGATACCAACTGTATTCCATCCTGGATTTGCCGAAACGTTCAGCATATTTTATTGACGTTTTATAACGTTATAGATCGTTATAGTCGAAGATTGAATGTAGATGTATAGCATCATTGCAGCAGTTTTGCCAATGGCATATCGTCAATATGTTTTCTAATTTTTTATACTTTTAGCATCAATCGTAGTTTAAGGTTATTTATAATAAACAATACAGCTAGTCCTCTTGTTATTCAAATTATAGGAATCATATCAGACTGCCTGTTTTTAATATGGATTTTGATCATACACATGTTATTTGGATAAAAAAAAACAGATCACAAAATAAATTTGAATTTGACGGTGATTTGATTTTTATGTTGCTTTCTTTCACATAGGGTTTAGTCACCTATATTCGATGGATCCATTTATTTGTGTTTACTCTCAGTAAATTCTGGTTTAATACAGATACGTCAAAATTTCAGTGATTAATCTTCTCCAAGCTCTTCAATGTAAAATATATGAAATTATTCTTTGGACTTTGAAAAACTAAAAATTTACTATTCCGGAACAATTTTTCAAACAAAACATTTCTTACAGATAAATTATTTCCTCTCTATTGGTATTGGAAAATCGAAGCATTTAGACAAAAAAATATTCCCGTTAAATTCTGAAAATATACAAGAATGGAAAGTCCCAAACTGATTTTTTTGAGTTGTAGAATTCTCGAATAATTTATGACAGCAGACCAATTTATTCACACATATAAAATATTTGGATTTGAATATTCAATACTATCAATCAGTTGGTTAATTAAATCAAACGTCCAAAAAAATAAATCATCAAGTTTCGTTGCATAATCGTAACGAATATAACTCGAGCAAACGAAAATTATCATTATTGTACTCACCTCCTAACTCGACGCATTCCTTAAAACACCACTAGAGCTAACGCTTTCGTGGTGTTTCGCAGAATTAGTCTCGTATGACTCGGAAGTATAATTGATAATTTTCGATGCTATAGTGATATAATTACTGGTTATTTTTATTTCTTGTTAATTATATTTATCATTGTATCAAATGAAGTCAAATATTGGTAATGTTCTAAAAATGTATTTTTTTTAAATTGTTGTTTTTATATTATACCTTTAACACTTTCCAGAACCAAATAAAAATTATTGAAAATTATTACAAATAAACCATGATTTTTTTTATTAATTTATTTCTATCATTGTGCATTTCTAGTGATGTTCTAGAAGCCAAAAATGAATATCTAGGGTGTGATTTCATCCTTTCATGAAACAATTTCGCATGTGTTATTATTGTTAATTATCAATTTATGAAATGAAACTATGCATTTAAAATGGTTGATTTAGGGAAAGATCTTTTCATAATGTCTAATGTTTTTATTTTGTGATTTGAGTATATTCATGTAATGAAATAAAACTATTTGTTGTAAATAGGTACATATATATTTTATTGTTGAAAATTCATATCGATGCTCAAAATTTGTTAATGTGGTGCATGTGAGCTTCCCAAAATGTATTGGCATCATTTTGTTTTGTTATCAAATAATACTTCGTGTACTTAGAACATAATACAGATCCATAAAATTTAGTGATCTCAATTCTCAATATTGACTTGTAAGGTATATGATATTTTGTAGGTGTGTATTGTTAGATAACTTCATTCTATAATAGAGAAACATTGTCAGTCATCATTTTAGTTCGGCCCGTGGGCGTAGCCAAAATTTTGAAATGAGTTCAAAATCTGTCTTTATCACAAAATGTATGAATCTATATAAAATATATGGATCATGAATACTCAATAGTGGAGCGAGCCTTACCGCCGACTCCCTCTTTGTCTTTGCTGCACCCATTGTTTGTCCATTTTAATCTTGCCAGACAGTTATAATCAGAATTAGCTCAATTTCTATCAATATGTTTTGAAGCCACACTTCAGCAACAGGAAGTGTCTGAAAGGTATGTTGGAAAATTTAATTGGGAGAAAACAGAAGTTAATATACAAAATTTGAACTTGATAATATGAACGATTTAAATGCCTACAATCCAAAGATATGTTATCTGAGTCGATTATATTCTTACCATTTACAGTTATTTTATTAAAATTCTCACAGTATAATAAGACATAATACCTATCAGGCTCTTCACTTTTGCCAAATATTAATATCACTCACGTTTGACCATAGTGTTACGCCAGACGCCCAGAAGAAAGAAATCTCATGATGAGAACACAAGTGATACATATTTTTATTCAATTGGAAGAAATTGTGAACGATCTTTATGTTAAATAAATAGAAGTTATAAAGTGGTCTAGTTATATTATCTGTATCCCGACTTCTCTAATAGAATAGAATAGTTATGATTTAGTGACAGGTAAAGAAACCGACTGCTGGGCTGGGCATGGTGTTGCCCCAAGTCGCCTGGATGTAGTTTTAGAATTTCTCCAGGTCAAGGAGGGGGGAGACGTTTGAAAACCAGTCAGTTTGTGACCGTTTGCTGGTTTCACATTTCGGTAGATATGGTGCTGAACATACCTTCTGCCAAGTTTGACCCGCGTACGAGGTCGAGAAACATGAAATGAATCTCTATGACAATATTTGTATGCATGCATCCACCGAATTTATAATAAACGCCCAAGTTTTGGGTCATCATAATGGTCGAATTAATAAAAAGGCACTTATTGCTTAATAGGATATGCCTTGCAGTTATGGTGGACTCTCATAAAACCACAATAGGCACAATACTTAGCAGTCATCTTTGACCCTAAGCTAAAACACCTACAGAAAGTAATGGAAAAAAGCACAGTAGCAATGTGCGGAATAAAATTGGTGCCTCTACAACCGAAAATGACAATATGGGCTATGTCGGAGTCAGACCCATGATACTATATATTTACAGAATCTATCCCAGTAGGATGGAATGGATTAGCACCAAACCTGGAAAGTGGATTTTTCGACGTCAGTGTATCTCTTTTCAAACATAAAGAAATAATTCAGGACTCAAAATGACTATTCTGCAGACTGGTATAAATACGAGTCGGATCCTCATAATGGATGAATATACTGTGTTAATTCGTCGTCGGAAATAATTTGTACGTCTTAATTGAAGGATTTTAATTAAAAAATATCGTGAAGAAACGGTCTTAACAAATATCTCTTTACCAAACGTCATCAATCACTAAACTGTCACTCCATTTCCACTCACGTCAAAAATAAGGTTTATATACAGAGTCATCAATATAAACAAGAATACATAACATCCTCCCCCCCTGAAGTGGAGTTGATCTCTTCAGCTCTGGTCTTCTACGTTGACACGACATAGTCTGGCTACTGGACGCTTATAGACTCCAGTGGATGTCTTCACATCCACCACTCGAATTCTGCCATGTATTCGCATTCAGCAAAAATAGTGAGAAGCTCGTCTTTGAGAACTTGCCCTTTCAAAATTGAATTGAACGTAGTTTTTACAGAGCGTACCAGTCTCTCCCACGCACCAGCCATATGAGGTGATGCAGGAGCTAAAAACTTCCAGTTCATTCCGTTTTCCGTGAAACTGTCGATCATTTTCTTCTGATCAATTTCTTTGACAGCTCGTTTCAATTCTTCGGCAGCACCTCGCAGGTTCGTCCCATTGTCGGAAAGTATTTCTTTCGGTTGTCCCCTTCTAGAGATCATCCTTCGCACGGCCATGATTGCAGATTCAGTTGTCAATGAATGGGCTATCTCGAGATGCACAGCTCTGATAGTCAGACAAGTGAAAAGAACTCCCCATCTCTTTTCTCGTCTTCGTCCAACGGATACAAATAGCGGTCCAAAATAATCCATACCTGTATAGGTAAATGGTCTCACATTTGATGGTAACCGATGGATTAGAAGTTGTCCCATTAGTGGAGTAACTGGCTTCGCTTTCTTCACTTTGCATCTTTGACAACTAGTGAAGGTCGACTTCACAGCACTTCTGCCATCAAGCACCCAATATGTCTGTCTTACTGCATTCAGGACTGTCTCCACTCCTTGATGGGCAAATTTTTCATGGAAATATTGGAGTAGAAGGCGGGTTATTCTAGATTCCTTGTTAATAATCATTGGGCGTTTAGTGAAAGGTCCTAAGTCAGGAGCATTGTGTTATATCCTGAACAGGCTAATAGGTAGAACACTTGGTAGGAACAATTACAACCAGTACTTGACAGTTGTCAAATGGTAATGTCTACTTAATCAAAGTAATTTGAAAGTGGTGTTTGTTGTACGTTGATATTAATAAAGTATTTCTTCCGAGAACCTACTGGTTACTTGTGTACCGTGAACACAACAAATTGGCGCAGTCGAAAAGTAAGAAGGAAATACTAAGAAATGGCAACCATCGGAAACATTGAACCATTCAATCCGAATGAACCTCAAAAATGGAAAATGTACGTACAACGTCTCAATTTCTACTTACAAGCCAACGGTGTTGAAGAAGACACAAGGAAAAAAGCAGTTTTCTTAAGCATTTGTGGGTCTGCAACATTTGAAGTAGCACATGCATTGACAGCACCCACAGAAATTGAAAAGGTAACCTTCAAGGATATCATTAAAAAACTCAATGCGCACTTCTCTCCAGAGAAGTCTGAAATGGTTGGTCGTTTTCGTTTCCACAGAAGAGAACAAGGACCTGACGAGACCATTTCATCCTACATTGGCGAGCTACGTAAATTGGCAGAAGATTGTAATTTCAATGCTACACTACTCTTAGAAATGCTCAGAGATAGACTTGTTTGCGGCGTGAGAGATGAGTCCTTGCAACGAAGATTACTAGCTGAATCCTCTTTAACATTTGATAATGCAGAGAAAATTGCATTAGCTCATGAAGCAGCAGTTCGGAATGTTCTTGAATTGAGAGAACCGGATACAAGTTATGCTAACCAGGTGAAACGGAATATCAAAAATAACATTCCTCAGAGACCTACAACAGGCAACACAAAATTTGCGTGTTTTCGATGTGATAACGAACATTCTTCGTCAGATTGCCAGTTCAAAGACTCAGTATGCAATTTTTGTCACAAGTTGGGACATATAGAACGAGCGTGTATGTCAAAGAAGAAGTATTTCAAAAATAAAAAGGCGAACGTTAGAGCTGTGCAAAGTTCAGACAATGACAATCAACAAATGTCATCTCAGGGAAATGATGATTCCGTATACGAGGTTGTCTATAGTGTATCGAGAAAATCATCCGAATTCAGAGTCGCAGTTACCATCAACAATCACGTGGTTAATATGAATATAGATAGTGGGGCTGCATATTCAATGATTGGTATCGAGCAATTCCATGAAATTTTCACACAAGAAGAGCCAATGTTGAAGAAAACCCATTTTATATTGCGTGATTATCAGCACAATGAAATAAAAACGCTAGGAATGTGCGAGGTTCCAGTGGTATTTGGCAAACTTCAGAAGAACTTGCCATTAGTGATAGCAGGAAACGATACTGCAAATTTACTAGGTAGAAATTGGTTTGTTCCTTTGAATATTTCGTTGACAGGAATATCCATAAATTCTATTGAACCAGACCCTCTAGCGGAATCGAATCAGATTCTAAAAGAATTCGCAGATGTTTTTGCTGATGGTTTAGGAAATTTCAAGGGCCTACCAATATCCTTGAATATTGATCCGGCAATAAAACCAATAGTACTCAAAGCTAGGAAGCTTCCGTTTTCCTTGAAACCATTCGTCGAAGAAGAGTTGAATAAGCTCATTATACAAGGTATTCTTGAACCTGTGATTCATCCAGTATGGGCCACTCCAATCGTTCCGTTGGTTAAACCTGATAAGAGTTTACGAATATGCGGTGACTACCGGATCACTATCAATAAAGCACTGCTCAAAGATGTATATCCGATTCCAGCTATTCAAGAAATATTAGCCACACTTGCTGGTGGAAAATTTTTTGCACGTTTAGATTTAAAACAGGCATATCAACAACTGTCAGTTGATAGAGCCAGTGCTGATGCTCAGACCATAATAACGCACAAGGGGGCATACAGGGTGAATCGCCTACAATTTGGAGTATCTGTGGCACCCCAGATTTTCCAGCGTTTCATGGATACCCGCCTACAAGGAATCCCTGGAGTTTTACCATATTTCGATGATGTACTGGTGGTCGGAAAATCGTCGAAAGAATTGAAGCAGCGACTTCATGAAGTTTTAGAACGCTTTCGCCAAGACGGTCTCCGCTTGAGAAGAGATAAATGCATATTCTTTGTCAAAGAAATAAAATTTCTTGGATTTTGGATTACGTCTGAAGGAATTCATCCAACAAAGGACAAGGTCCGAGCCATAAATGACGCTCCTGCGCCGACCTGCAAACAAGAACTACAAGCATTTTTGGGCATGCTCAATTTTTACCATCTGTTTCTGAAAGGTAAAGCAACATTGGCGGAGCCTCTCCACCGATTGCTTCATCAAAATGTACCATGGAAATGGACGAAGGAGCAAGAAAATTCTTTCTCACAACTGAAACAGCTGTTGTCATCTGATATGGCACTGGCGCACTATGACGAGAAGAAACCGCTCATTCTCAGCTGTGATGCCAGTCCTTATGGTGTTGGTGTTGTGATGAGTCACATAGAACCGAATGGGGAAGAGAAACCAATAGCATTTCACAGTCGTACAATGTCGAAAACTGAGAGAAACTTCGCTCAACTGGACAGAGAAGCTCTTGCTATCATCACTGCTTTGAAGAAATTTCATGACTATATTTACGGCAGGTTTGTGGAAATTCGCACCGATCACAAACCACTTTTGGGTATACTGGGCGAAAATAAACCAGTTCCGGAAGTTATTTCACCAAGAATGCTTCGCTGGAAACTTATAATGAATAGTTACAATTATAAGCTTGTTTATGTTTCCGGAAGTGCCATTCCACATGCTGACGCGCTGAGTCGACTACCACTTGAATGTAATGAAACTGAAGCTCCTCCTGTTCTAGAAGTTTATATGTTGGAAACAGTGCCTGAAAAACCCTTTACGGCCGAACAAGTAGCTGCAGAAACGTCGAAAGATCCAGTTCTCTCCAAAATTATGCAGTGGATTCTCAGAGGTTGGCCAGGAGAAACAAGACACTTAACAACCGAAGAGAAATGTTTTTGGCAAAAAAGAATGCAACTCTCAGCGTACAGAAACTGCTTATTATGGGGAAACAGAGTGGTTATTCCGTCAGGAGGTAGAAAACTAATAATGGACATTCTTCATACTGCACATCCTGGGATAGTCAAGATGAAAGCATTAGCACGGTCACACGTTTGGTGGCCAGGTATGGACAGTGAGATCGAAATTATGGTTGGGAAGTGTCAAACGTGCCAACAAAACAGATCAATGCCTCCTAAAGCCCCTCTCCATCCCTGGGAATATGCAAGAGCACCATGGGTGAGACTCCATGTAGATCGCGCGGGTCCATTTCTAGGTCACATCTTCTTTTTGGTCATTGACGCTTTCTCCAAATGGTTAGAAGTTCGCATAGTGCCATCCACTGCATCACATGCAGCAATTGGAGTATTAAGAGAACTATTCTCAACCCATGGGATTCCGCAAGTGATTGTATCTGACAATGCAACATCATTTATTTCACAAGAGTTCCAGGAATTCTTGCAAAAGAACCTGATCAGACATGCAAGAGTAGCACCCTATCATCCTGCTTCCAACGGCCAGGTAGAACGCATGGTACAGACCACAAAGGAAGCACTGAAAAAGTTATCGATTGGCGACATGAAAACAAAGCTTGTAAGATTTTTATTGCAACAACATATCACTCCAAGTTCAACGACAGGCCAAAGTCCAGCAGAGTTATTGATGTCAAGACAACTGCGTACTATGTTAGATACGGTACATCCAGATTTCCTACAAGAAATGTCAACTAAGCAAGAGGTAAAGATGGATGCTAACTCTGTACCTAAGGTATATCAAGAAGGCAGCCCTGTATTCGCTAGAAATTATGGCCTCGGTGATAAATGGTGTCCAGCCATTGTGGACACATCACTGGGTCCGGTATCGTATCGCCTGAAAACGTTAGATGGAGTCGATCTACACAGACATACAGATCAAATTCGCAGCAGACTTATTGATTCAGATGATCGTGGATTGAGACCAGATGTTCAAAAGAAACCGTCAGCTAGTTCTGAACTTCCTGATGAGCCTGATGAACAAACAAGACCTCCGAGAGATCTAAGTACGAGTTCAGCTAGACCTCAAAGGAGCAAACGAAGTCCGAGTTATTTAGGAGACTACATTTCATCCACAGTCATGAACAGTTCTACAGAAGTGGGGAAAGGAGTGTTATATCCTGAACAGGCTAATAGGTAGAACACTTGGTAGGAACAATTACAACCAGTACTTGACAGTTGTCAAATGGTAATGTCTACTTAATCAAAGTAATTTGAAAGTGGTGTTTGTTGTACGTTGATATTAATAAAGTATTTCTTCCGAGAACCTACTGGTTACTTGTGTACCGTGAACACAACACATTGTCTATTCTTCCACTCAAAACCAATAATCCATGGTCGTCTAGAATAGGAGACAAATTCTTCAATCTGCTGTGTCCTTTCAGTGGTTTGTTGTTTTTGATGCAATCTATGTCTTCTTTGAAGGTTTCCGATTGACACTGTTTTATTAGTATAATTTTAGATTGTTCAATTTCCATCGCTGACAGTTCTGCAGGAATAATCTCTTGTCTATGTCTTAATTTACTCATAATGATTTTAGCAAATCTTAGAATCCATGCGGTCGTTCTCAGCAATCGAATCCATTTTGAAAATCTTTGTGCATCCAGTAAATGTGTAGGCTTTTCTGTGATGAGTGTCATTTTTTCATTGTCTTCCAAGTTTTCGGAAAATACGCTACTTTTTGGCCATGTCTGTTCGTCTTTGTCATATAAAAATTCAGGTCCCTTGAACCAGGATTCAAAATCTATGAACTCGTTTTTGTCATAGGTACGGGTAGCATTATCAGCCGCATTCAATTTGGATGGTACCCATCGCCAGTCGTTGGTATTCGTTATTTCCTGGATTTCACCAATTCTGTGAGCCTCGAATTGTCCTAACTTGCTAGCATCACCCCTTATCCAATGTAGAACTGTCGTTGAATCAGACCACATATAGGTTCTATCAATCTTGATGTTCAATGTGTTCTTTATTGTTCCTGCTAAACGACTTCCCATCACTGCGGCTTGCAGCTCTAGACGAGGTATGGAGATCGGTTTCGTAGGAGCAACTCTAGCTCGAGCTAGGATGAGAGCTAATTCAACGGCGTCAGTATGCTTCACCCTCAAGTACGCAACTGCTGCGAAGGCTTTACTTGAACCGTCACAAAAAATATGCAGTTCGATTGTATCAGCTTCAGGAATCTTCCAAGAATATCTTCTTGGAATCGTTAGGCTCTCTATATTCTTCAGGTCTTTTCTCCAAGTTTGCCAGAGTCGGTTTATGTCTTCAGTAATGCTGTCGTCCCACCCAATACCAGTTGGCCATATGTCTTGAACAATCATTCTTCCTCTTATGGTAAAGTTGACGATCAGTCCTAACGGGTCGAAAACTGACATGACATCTTTCAAAATTTCTCTCTTGGTAGGGCGAACTGTGACTGTTTCATCAAAATTGTCTTCAAAGTTTTTCAACGTGTTTTTCAACGTGTGGCATTCCATAATAGTCCTAATATTCGTTGCAGGCTTGTTTCGCATGTTGAATTCAAATCTTTACAAAATATATCGTCTTTGGATAAAATATTCATGACTTCTCTGGAGTTGGATATCCAATTTACCAACTCAAATCCTCCCAGCCTCTGAATCCGTCTAACTTCCATGATGATGTCAAGCGCTTCCTCAACTGTGTCAGTGCAATCCAGGTAGTCATCAACGTAATGCTTCTTGATGATAGCTTCCAGAACGTCTTTTCTATCTGTCATTTGTTCAGCATTGAGATTCTTAACAAATTGTGCACAAGTGGGAGAGCAAGTCGCCCCAAATGTCATAACTTGCATCTCATATGTATCGAAGTCCTTATGGATATCACCGTCCCGCCATAAAAATCTTTGAGAATGTTGATCTTCTTCAATGATTCGCACCTGATGAAACATCTCCCGTACGTCACTGCAGAAGGCAATTTTGCGGAGACGAAATTTCATAAGCACTTCTATCAAAGACTGCAGGAGATCTGGGCCGGCCAGGAGATTTTGATTTAAGCTGATTCCATGAGATTTCGATGCAGCGTCGAAGACGAGGCGTAGCTTGTCTGGTTTATTCGTGTTGATCACTCCGAAATGAGGTAAATACCAACACCTTGGATGATCTTGAGCTGCTTCATCAGTGGTCAATTTTCGTGCGTAACCTTTCTCAACATAACTGGCTATCTTATCACAGTATCGGGCTTTGAAAATACCATCTTTCTGCATCTGCCTTTCTACGCATTTGATTCTTTGAATGGCTGTCTTTTTACTATCTGGAAAAGTCATATCATCGTCTTTCCACAAAAGACCTGTTTCAAATCTGCCACCCACTCGTTTCGTCGTGTTCATCATGATATCTCTGGCTCTGGATTGTGCTTTGTTCAATTTAGTCTGTGGCGGTGAAGTTCCAAAGGCATCTGTCGTGAATGAACGTTTTACCAACTGATGAAGTGCTTCGTCTGAAAGCTCGTTATGACAAAAATGAAACGAGTGAGCAGGACTGTGATTTTGGTCGCCGATGCCATGAAGAATCCACCCAAGATTCGTTTTGGTAGCCATTGGCGAAGCTTCCTCGGTCTGCACTACTTTTCTCGCAACTGTTAGTCGAATATTGTCTTGTCCAAGTAAAATCATGGGTCGCTCGTTTATTTCGTTGAACGGTATCCCTCGTAGGTGGGTATATTTTTCCCAGTCTGATTTTTCTATTATTTGTAGTGGCAACGATAGATTCTCTACTGTACGAACATTCGTAATGGCAAACGTTCTTGCGCCGGCGTAAGCACCTGATATCTGTAAGTTCAGCCTGCTGGAATCTTGATGGCGAGAGATCAGATCATTGGTCCATTGAATACACAATGGACTTGTTTCACCTTGTAGTCGAAGTTTCTCAGCAAAAGATTTGTCTATTAGTGTAACAGTCGACCCTTCATCACACAAGGCTACTGTCTCCAATACGGTGTCATTTCCGTAGAGTTTAACTTTCACCATGCGCAGTAAAATATTTCGTGCACCCTGACCTACTGCAAGCACATTTTCATTATTTGTAGTCTGTGTGGCTTGATCATTGTCTTCAGTTGGCCCTTTGGAATCTTCTTGTTGTGGGTTCTTATGTAGAATCCTATGATGAGGACGTCGGCATCCACCTATTCCGCATGCTTTTTTCAGACGACATTTTTGCGTCTGATGGTTCTGTCTAAGACAAGAAAAACATGGTTTTTGTTTCGTTACCACTTCCCATCTAGTATTCACATCGTCAGCTTTCATTTTGGTGCAGTTGACGATTTTGTGTCCGGTAGATTGGCAATAATTGCATATTTCATCCTTCACAATACTGTCTGTCGATATGAGTGTGGTTTCATGTCTTTTTGAGCAAGAAGCTGTAGGTTGTCTACCTTTGGTGTCAAATTTAGTTGTCTTGGATTGAGTAACATAGCAGGCAGCCGTGGCTTTGTCATTGACCCAACAAGAAAAATCTTCAAGATTTGCCCGACCATTTTTCAGCATAAGTTTCTCTCCCCATTGAAGTTTCATTGAATCCGGCAGCTTTTGGATCAGGTCTCGGATCAACTGAGGATTTTGAAGATGTTCTTCATAATTCAAAGACTTCACGGTAGCAACTAGGCAACTGACATTATTAGCAAATTGAATTAAAAGATCCATGTTACTTTCTCTTATCGGTACAATACATCTAATTTTTGATAACAATCCGTCTATTATTTGATCTGGGCGACCAAAACGCATCTCAAGAGTTCGGAGCACCAGATCTATATTATCTGAAGATGCCATCATTCCACTTACAGCATTCTTGGCTTCACCCCTCAAACATTTTTGCAATCGGATCATCTTTTCCTCTGCTGAGTATTCACAGAGCGATGAAATTCGTTTGAATTGGGTGTTGAAATTTGGCCAGTCCTCAGGATTTCCATCGAAATAAATGAAATCCTTTTCAACAACTTGTCTAGCAATGAATTTGTCTTGCCTTGGTGATGCGACGGATTTGATTGCCTCACTGATTGTCTCACACAGTTGTCTGATTTCTGTCTTGTTTTCGGTGGAGTTTGCATCAGGAACAGGAATGTCAGCAACACGATTGCTCGCAGAATCACCTGGAATGTTATTCACCCACTGCACAACATCGTAGTTCAATTTAGTGTCTTCTTTGGGTAAAATTCTGTCTATTTGAATTGATTGAATTTCGTGTTGTTCGTCTATTTCAATTTCTGCCACATCATTTTCCATTTCTAATAATTTCAGTTGATTCACAAGTCTTTTCATTTCTATTTTCTGTTTCAGCTTTTCAACTTCTATAGCGTGCTTCTTTTGGCGTAGAATGGTGCTCTGTGCTTTAGAATGTCTGGATGACTTCACGGAAGATGTTTCAGAACTCACATCAGTCTTGGTTTTAGGGATCTCAGTCGATTTATTTGTCTGTCCTGAGATCTCCCCATCCATGATGGATTTTCGATCATTTTCCTGGTTTTGGCACACATCCTTCAAGCTGACACTAGCTGTTATCTTTCTTGGTGGTATAGACATGGTTCCGAAAGCGGGTGGCTATTCGAAATTGTCGTCAAGGCTGCGAATACCTGCCGTTTTTCTGGTACTATGTCTGTCACTCTTGTTCATTGATTTATCCATTTCTTGAACTGGATTTCCACGTTCTGATTATCGTATCGAAGGACCAATGTTAATTCGTCGTCGGAAATAATTTGTACGTCTTAATTGAAGGATTTTAATTAAAAAATATCGGAAAGAAACGGTCTTAACAAATATCTCTTTCCCAAACGTCATCAATCCTTTTTGTCACTAAACTGTCACTCCATTTCCACCCACGTCAAACATAAGGTTTATATACAGAGTCATCAATATAAACAAGAATACATAACATACTGTGTGATCTATTTTGTATTCATGTACCAAAGTACTGTAATAAATTTGTCTTTTCTGTCTTAACACATTTAAAATTAGAATTTTAGTAAATGAAAACCATGTATAACACGGTTCATACCGTTTGATTTTACTCAAAAAAATTAATGAATAAATTTGGGCTCGGTGGCATGCAAAGGCAAAGGCCACCGTCGTCATCAGAACCACCCTCACTGCCGTTGTAGAAGTCTTGCTCTACCAGCCACCACTACACATTCAGAGTTTAAGAGGCCATGAGCGCGATCATATTTGGGACGATTTTTTTGGTAAAAGATTCAATAACTCAAAAACGGTTCGTCGTATCGATTTCAAACAAGGACAGGCTTCTAGAGGACGTTCGATTCTATGTACCTACGTCTGCGGCAGCACCTCACGGTGCTTTTCACAGATAATCGAGGTAGCTGCAATGGTATTTCTTTTCCATTAAAATTTGAAGCAATCTTTATCCAATCAAAATGAATTTGGTATCAAAAGAAAGGTAAAACGTTGATCTATGTACGTGCTGTAATGTTTTTTTTTTTTAATTATTCTTTCATCTACCCACAAATTTGCTTCAAAGTAAATGCATTTTTGAGATTTTTTTTGTAAAAAAGTTGATTGAAATTTCAATTTCCATTACAGCACGTACCTAGAATCAAACGTCCTCTAGAATCCTGTACTTGTTTGAAATCGATACGACAAACTGTTTTTGGGTTATCAATTGACTCTGTTACCCTAAGAAGCACGCACCCCAAATATGATCGCGCTCATGGCCTCTTAAGGAGAACTGCAAAGCCAGCAGGTCAGTCGCAAGTATATTGTTCATAGTTCAAGTATTTATAAGCAATATGCACGTGAGAGACTAAATAGAAATGTTTGGAAAATTGCACTGTCATAAGAATGCATTCAGATGACATATTTCTCAGATATGGCTTTGATGAATCAGGGATATTTCGCTAACTTGAAGTACTTGAAGAAGCTAGTGTATTGGCGAAACAAGTGATTGAATAAAGTTTGTTTGTGTAAAAATCGAATCATTTTCGGTGTAGTTTGTACAAAACAGGGATGATTGGAAAAAGAGACCTACTATGATGAGGAGGATGAAACAGCCTCCCACATATTCTCTGAATGCATGAAGATGGATATATTCGAAGACGGCGGTGAAAGGATCGAGATACAATCTCACAGGAAAATTTTGAGAGATGTTTCCAGGGGTTCATCTGAAGATCCGGAATACAAGATAATCCTGCTATCGAGGAACACAACGGTTGTATGTAAAACTTCCTGTACCTCGACCCTGCAATAATAATAAGAGGCAACCACAGTTAAACATTCTTTCCGTAGCACAAACTCAATACAGATCCGATCGTCAGAACTGTCAGAGAAGAACAAAAGTGCTACAACTAATATGCTTGACGTTCCGATTTTACTGTACTTCTCTGGAGACGAAATGAACTCAAGAAGAGTTTTGCTAACTTGAGGTATAAACTCGCAAAGTAATGGATCTTTATAGGAGCAAACAACAGGAATGAGCAGGCCCCTCTTTTCCGTTGGTCACTCTGGACAATAGCCCATGCAGGGCCCCGACAACCAATAACAGACAAATATATTTATTTTCCGAATACGTCAGTATCAATAGACAATTCCATTATCAGTTGTAGCTCTTGATGAATGTGATATATTCAGCACTATGCTGTATCGCTTCGTTATGTTCAGCCGTCATACGTTATCCCAACTTAATGGCAAATTGCCATTGAGTTGAGATAACGTATTCTACTAAACATAAGGGAAGTGATATTTTGAAGTCTGTCATCAAAATACAGCTGGTCTTCTCAGTTTTCTGATAAAATAAATCAAATTACTGAACTGCTGTGATTTCATAGCTCTGTGAACAATAATTACTGTCTATTGTTTTTTTTTTGATATTCTAAATGATCAAGGGGCCTGACAAACACAGGCAACTCTATCTGGATGCCTACCTACAAGGTGATTTCATTAAATTATTTTTAAGTTTTATGTAGCTGATAGCGTCATAAAACTGAAAGCTACCCACCTAAGTAAACCTAATTGATGATCGGGAGTTCCCCTGCAAACATGATATTCGGTCGATAGGGATTTCCCTTTCACGCGTATTTAAAAGCAGTTTCTTCTCGTTAGGGAATAAAAATTAAATCGGCGTTTGCCTGTTCTTTTTTGTTTTACGTTCACGACTGTTTTTAGTGTAAGCAAATAATTATTACTGAATACTGGTACAAACTGTCAAATATCCGAGTGGCTCAGAAAGAATAAAAAAGCTCTAACCAGGAGCTTCCGTAAGTCGCAATCAAATAACATACCTTCAATATGATGACCTGCAAATTGCGGGAACTTCACAATCTTCTTTTTTGCGCTAACGATAAATTTCGGTGACTTCACTGACAACTGTTTGAGTTAAACAACAGGTTTCCAACCAGAAAACTCACTCGACCCCGCCGATTATTTTCATGAAGATTTTACAAAAAAAAGACGCGAAATTTGGATTCATAAGGTGCCGGTATATTTTCAAAATAAAAATTGTGACTTTTCCAAGGCATCCAGAAAAAATAAACAAGCAATGGTAAATCATTAACTAGGTATGTATTTAATGCCTAATCATAAATTGAGGAACATTAAAAGAATTGAAAGAAAATGGTTGCTGCATGTATTCACCTCCAAAGAAAATTTTGTTTCTCATGGTGCTTATTTAATTTTTCTGAAATAAATCTATGTTTCTGAGTTTATATAATGATTGGACTTTGAAACATGAGTTCGCTGTAACCAAGTGTTATAGCATGAACAAGATTTATAATTAAAGTTTCCAAAATAAGTCATTTGGAACATGACCTGAACAGAGTATTACTTTCCATCTAATTCCTCCATATTAACTACATACTAATATTTCTTTGATTTCTTATGTAAAAGTCATCAGTGCTAAAGAGGATAGGATTTCGATGTAATAAGGCAGAGGTGGGATAATGGGAGCATATGGATGCTGGTTGGTTAAAGACTGACGAGCGAGATAACGCTTTGAGAAACCTTTGAGGTTTCCCTTAACACTGATGCCAGCTGATGGGGTCTATTATGTCACAGATTAATGGTAATGTTCTGTCGTCAGTGGTTCACAGTTAAATAGGCCTGTGTTTTTCACCAGGTTTAGTAGTTTACTTACTAGGTGTTTCGGATTCATGCCTGTTTCTAGGTTGATCTGTCCGAATATTCTGTTGTACTTGTAGAGCAGCGCGTCGCATTCGAAGATGATGTGAGAGGCTATTTCCTCCTCGTCACCACATAGTCTATACTCCACGGTTTCTCTATTTATTCCGCAGTGTCCGGTTAGTAAGCCGGTGATTGTGCGTATCTTAGATCTATGTGCCCTATGTCCGGGCACCTAAACAAGTGTAACCTTGTTGTGTTTTGACAGTTCATTGAGGCTCAGAAGGCATTCCCAAACTTGCTTTGACTTTACCTATATTGAATTCAGAGCTGTTATTGCGCTCTGGCTGTCAGATAGAATGTAGATGTTTTTTCTTTCATGCCCACGGTCTAGATTCTCCTTTATGAATGTCCTTATGGCCTTATGGCATGGAATACTGTGGGACTATTACGTTTTTTTTGGCCTCACACCACATATTCTGGCTCCTGTTCCTACATCTGTTTTTGAACCATCTGTGTACCAGATGATAGTGATTCTACTCCCGAGTCTCATTCATTCCAATTGAGCTGCGTTTTGAATACGAGTATTGTGGTAGCATGAAGTCTGATATCATTTCCAGTTCGGTAATGTTGACTTCATGGATGATTTTGGTGTGCTGTTTGTGGTTGGGTTATCAGATTACCTGTTTGTTTGTCTGTATGCACTCATCCTCGCCTCCCCTATGACTCTGAGGTCTACAGATGAGAGGTTTAGGATAATTACCATAGCAGCGGTTGGAGTGCTATTCATAGCACTCGTGAAACACAGCCTCTGTATTTTACCAAGGTTGGTTTTCGACTGTCTTTGTTTCATCTTGGGCCACCACAAAAATGAGCCATATGTGATTCTGGGTCTTATGATCACGGTGTTCAGCCAGTGCATGACTTTCGGTTTCAGTCCCCATGTTTTTCCAAAACCTCTTCTGCACATCATGAACGATGCTTTACTTTAGTTGACTACATGTTGTAGATGCATGTTCCAGGTTAGTTTCTTATCTAAGAACAGCCCTAAATATTTGACATAATCGGCAACTTGTAGTGTTACGCCAAAGAACTTGGGTGACATCAAGTTCCCCAGAATCCTTATGCATGTGAAGGGAATGAGTGTGGTTTTGCTGGGGTTTGACCTCAGTCCTTCTCTTTTGCACCATTCCTCCAAGGTCCTAAGTGCATTTTGCTTTAGCTCAGAGGTTATTTGTATGTATGAGGACTACTATGTTGTCCGCATAACCTTGGGAGTAGTATCCCTGATTGTTTAAAGATTCCAGAGGTTTGTCTACTTTCATGTCCCACAGTAGGAGGGGATAATATCCCTCCCTGTGGGGTTCCTCTGGCCATATGGATGCACTCTACTCTCTTCTACCATCGCAAGCACTTATTGCATGAACAACTCTCAGGTAGTAGACTCTTTCCTAAAGTTTTAATACCGAATGCCCTACTCATTTTGTAAAGTAGCTCTGGAGTACATATTAAGTAGTGATGGTCCCTCTTATCTAGGCTGATGTAACGAAAGGATGAGATGACAATCATCATTATAATTTAAAAGGTAATTTGAATTGAATCTAATATATCCAATTAATGAAAGTTTGTTCTAAGTTTTGATTCAAAAGTTGTTGTCGATTAACCAGCTGCATCTAACAAAGCAACCCCTAGGAGACTTCAGGTAACTTGTGCAAGCTAGGGAAGCAAATAGGTATAGGCATCAGAATTGAAATGAAATAACATTCCTGAACTCAACAATTTGCAAAAACTATGTAAATACACAGACAATACAACAATACTACAATATTCTATTTAATAGAAACATTCAATACAATACAGCATTGAAAAATGCGGAATGAAGAACTGACTTATTAGCAGAAACCGTCATAACTCCGGGCTGATTTTCAATGAGGATGCATCAACATATCAAGACTATTTATAACACTCAACTTCTTTGTTGTGGCATGGGAGGCATAATAGGGGGTGGAACTCCACCTGATATTGCTGAGTTGGGTCCTAAAAGAAGCTGTTTTTGCTGATTTTTTTGCATCTCTTCCATTTGAGCCCTCTCAACTTCAAATATAACTGGTGCAAATAAAATAATGGATGTACTAAAGACTATCCACATGGCACTCCGAGAAAAACTGTATGCATATTTTATTCCTGAATGTGTGCTTACTAATGTTGCATGGGTTGCATTTCGAACTGGTTCTGGAAACATTTCTGTCAAGCCCCAAAGTCGCTCAGCCAACGTTTCATCAGGCTAAAAAAGTTAGAAATTAAAATAATATAATCCACTAAGTTTTATTTTTGATTCTCATCATGAAGCACGTAAACACAGCTAGGAGGAAACTTCCAATGTGGTTTAATTTATTGTGGATCAGTTGAATTTTCAGTGCATTCCAGTAAATAAGTAATGGAATTAGGTATATAAACTGAAACACCTGATACAGCTGTTCAATCATCATGAAATCTCCTGTACAAGATGATTATTTTAGATGTGAGCAGCAAACATGACAAACTAAATATAAATTGCCAGATATGTAGATTGATCTTTCGAACATTTGAGGTTAAATAACAATGTGAAATGTGATCGAAATTTCAGGGGATATCCACTTTTTAGGTAGTTATTGAATGCTTACCTCATCGTCTTCGCCGTTTTCAATTTCTGGCTGCTTCTTTGGTTTTGGTGAGTATTCTTTCTCAGTTGTGTCTTCTTGATCCAGAGACTGTGACCCTTCTTGAGACTCCATTCCGCTGTCGTTATCTTCAACTGGTGCCATAAGATTATTTGAAATTTATAAAATGGTTTTTACTGTACACGTTTAAAATATTTAGAAAATGATTTTGTAATTCTTGCCCCACTTCCCACAAACACTCAAAAAATTAACTCAGACATTAGGCATTGAACGAGAACATGGAGAAGGAAAAGAGAACGGATGAACGGAACAATTATTCCGCAATCCAGACGGAAACTGGAATGGTGGTATCTGTTCCAATATGTATTCTGTGTTAATATTCCGCAGTTCACGCTCTTCTACGTATACGTAAAAAATTTGTCAAAATTTTATAATATACTTACAAAATTTTTGTTGAATTTGATTACGTTTGTATCTGACAGGAACCCGAAATTTTTCTGAATTGTTTCACTTCCGTGTCATGTTATTTTCAAGGTTAAAAAATAATTGAAAAGTGAAACAATGGAGAAACGAGGAAACACCCTTGCTCCAGGGTTCCTGCACTGTGTTCCGTGTCATTATTGAGTAGAGACAGTAGAGTAATGGTGGATTTATGCAGCAATCATAAGCCATAAGTCTTAAGTCATAAGAAAGAATATTCGTCAGTGATTGGTTGGAATATACGGACCAACTAATCATTGACGAATATTCTTTCTTATGACTTATGATTGCTGCATAAATCCACCATAACTGAAATGAAATTATTTCAGTGAGTAGAGTCCACAAACTTTTGCCACAGAATGATTATTCTGTGCTTTTGCTTTTGACACTTCATATTCTAAAGGCTCGTTCATACCCTTGCGAAATTCGCAATTCTTTTGCGATTCTACTCATACGGCGAACAAAATTGCAATAAATGACTTATGCACCGTATGTACTAAATCTGGACTAATAACCTTTTCAGCAAATGAGCGAGATGACATTATAGTTGATTTCATGAGAGAGGCAGAGTCATAACAGTCGAATGCATACGGGTGTGATGAATCATAATCACAGAACTCATAATAATATATCTTACGTAAGATATATTATTATGAGTTCTGTGATCATAATATATCATTTTTTCAGTATTGGGGGTTAAATAATATTACACTATCTAAATATGACATAATAAGTTCGTTCGCTGTGTCTCCATTAACTATAATATTCTACACCAGGGGTGGGATTATGAACACTCGATACGTCAGCTGTCACGATCCGTAGGCTATACACTGAAAAGGCTATAACGATGTATGTTTTCGGTTCGAAACGAAATCAGAACTATGAAATTTCTTTGAATAGAGATATAATGAAATTATATCTACCATATAGACCATTGATACCGACTCAAGTTGCAATAGTATTGGTTTTTATAATTGCTCAAATCTGACATGTCAAACTCACGACGGATCGAGTGTTCGTAATTGCACCCCAGAGTAGTTTATGTAGCAATAATCCCATTCGGTGATTTCTGGTGTACAATAACACTTGTTCGTTGTTAAAATGTTGTAACACAATAATTTAAAATTATTTACCGCCAAATCTAAGTGTTAAGGCCGATTCAGATACAAGGGTGCCCACGCAGGGTTTTTGATGCACGTGCGATTTACACGCATATGCATTTTGACGCTTGTGCCTGAAAACTGCACGTCCATTAACATACGTGCCTTTCACGTGCGATTCCTTAGATCATAATCACAAGGTCATATTTCATTTGGTTCTGTAATAATAGGCGTTTTCCATTTAGGAGTGTGAAGCCCCTGAGATCGGAAATTACTTTATCACTGACTTTTTCGCCAAAAAACTATGTATTCGCGTTTTGACTTTTGTCTACTTGTGCTTCATGCACCAATAAAACGGGTGGTGATCGAGGGGCAAGGGGAATATCAATCGGTGCTTGAAGCTACAGACCACCCATGTGGTCTGTGCTTGAAGCTCTACTAAATGGAACGCATGGTCATACGCTCTGGGTAGCTCTGAGGAACTCCTTACGTTAAATGGAAAGCAGCTAATGTTGTCAATCCTGGAAGAATGAATTTTGAGTTTTTCAAATTATTCCGCACTATATTTCACTGAATGTGAATCTTTTATCCTTGGTTTATTCATATCAACCTTATTTTATGCTATAACATATTTTATGGATACCTCAGCTACTACAAAAAAATTATTTATAATTTGAAAATCTGTAATTATTTCATGTATGGAGCTGTATCTTTATTAATGGGAAATGAAAGGAGAAAGTGGGTTAGACCATGATTGAAAGGATATAAAGAATTTTAAACTTGAATGATGTGGGATATGAACCTGAAAGTTTAAAAATTCTATCAGAATGAATGAACATACCTACCTTTCCAAAGTTAGGTGCTTCAATGAAGAGCTGCTGATAGAAAAAAAGTCCCCCATTCAGAGGCACTATTTCAGCTTGTGAATAGGCTTATATATCCCACCATTACCTAGAGTTTGAACTACTCTTTCAGAGTCAGTCACTCCACAATCTCTGTAATAATTCCAGAGATATCAGATGCAATGTATAATAAATACTCTAAACAATGGTTTTTGAAAGATTTGTATAATTTTTCTTTTTGCATTTTCATACAGTTTCCCTGAATATTTCATATTTTCCTATACAAATTTGAAAACATGGAATATATTCATCCTGAAAATATTGCAGAAAAGGATTACAACTTAAAACTATCATTGTATCAACCGAACTGCAACGTAATCAAGTATTATGTTTAATAGTATATTAGTATTCAATACATTTCTCAACCACATTAGTAATATATCGTCCGACGCAGGTGATTATCCATCTTTTCTCCATTGTCAGTTTCCGAATGAAACAGAAGAGTGGATTACTAGTAGATAACCATATGCAGAATTGGCAATTTCCTGAAGCACTAGGAGCAATTGATGGAAAACATCATGTTTCAAGCACCTGCTAGTAGTAGGTGGCTCAACTTTCTCAAACTAAACTACATATTTTTGTATTTTGATGAGGGCACAAATGGGAAAATTTCAGATGGTGTGTGTTCTGTAGAAGCCCATAGTTCAAGTTCCTGAACCAATATCACTACCAGGCAAAACAATTCACTTCCATAATATGTGACCATCGAGATGCAGGCCCTTGATAATAAATGTCATGAAACCATTTCCTTATCGAAACAAGTTGGTAAAACTATTTTCTCCTGCAGCTTCAATAGGGCTTGAAGGGTAGTTGTGAATAATGCCTTTGGAATTCTGAACAATAGAAGGAGAATTTATGAATAAATGATAAATTTTAGTTCCGGATACAGTTGTAAAAATTACACTTTGTTTATTATTAATATATTAACCAAGTTCATTATTGCCAACAACGGAAAAGTAGGGATATTTCATCAAAAACGCATCTATGTTGAGAAATCACTAGATCATGTGCATGCTCACCCCGAATTTTTGACGCAAGCCGGCAAGCACAGATGTGAACGTCGACAGGCATGCATTTCTCATGCAGTGTCAAAAACCCTGCATGGGCACCCATGTATCTGAATCGGCCTTTAAGCCTGATTCACATAATGGCAGTAGCAGTGGCGTCACCCCCCTCTAATGATAAGATAACCAATGGCAAACATGTTTAGACGACGCTGAAAATTCAAGGTCACGCTGCTGAAAGTTTGATTCATTTTAAACTTTTTGCAGTAAAATCTATCAATGTTCGCATTTCTAACCATAAAATTATCATGAAATCGAGATTGCTGTTATGATTCGTTTCTACTGCTTTTAACAAACAATAGACGAGGAAAGTGATGACGTCACAAATGTCATTCTTGTCAAAAACTGATTCCAAACAAACTTCCGTCGAATTTAAATCAGCTTGTCCGATAGCTCCGATATGGTTTCCGTTAAGGTTTTTCAACTCCTTTTGCCTGAGAAAACAAAATTCAAACAAACACAAACTAATGAGCAACGCAGCATATTATCAACAAAGAATGTCACCTAAGGTGCGTTTCAATTTAACGTCTGACGTCCGGTAACGGACGATGTATGACGTCATAGTTGTTTCGTAGGGCGATATCTTTCGGATTGAATTTTGAAACGCTCTCCTAAATCGTGGTGTAAATAGTTGACGGTCGGACGTTCCACTCAAGAATTTTGAAACGATGGAATGAAGTTTTCGGACAGGACGTTCTAATATCGAAACGCTTCGTAAAAAAAGTTAGACGTCGGACGCACGTCGGACGTAATATTGAAACGCACCTCTAAAATTCTTTGTTTGGAATCAGTTTTTGACAAGTATGACATTTGTGACGACATACTTTCCTCGTCTATTAGTTGAAAATTTCCATCCATTCGGATAACAGCGCCACTGCTACTGCCTTTATGTGGAATAGCCTTTTTGATCTCGATGAGGTGTGAAAACTGAAAAGTGTAGTGCAGAGTAAATGGTATTTGTGAGGTTAGGACGGTTAGGTGTGTAGTGTATGTTATTTGTTGAAACATCGAATTGATTTGCTATATCACGAAATGAAGCGGTTTGATGACCTATGAACCACAAAAAATCAACATAGGTTTATCTGTAAATTTTTTTAAAAAATATTGGTTGATGCCTTTAGTTTTGTTCATAAATTTGTGTAGAGTACTTTATTGATGCGGAAATGCATGAAAAATTACTGGTCAGAATCTTTGGGTACAACTTCTTCATCAAAATTTTGAATGGTCACCCAGGAATCTTTTGTCACCATTGATGAAAGAACCCACAGAGCTGACCCCACTGATTGATCGTCCTCAGACGAACTAATTATTGATGATTCGTCGTCCGAATACGTGAAAATGTCTACGACTTCATCATCACTGTCCATTTTAAAGTTTCTAAAATACTCATTCAACAATCAAATCATAACAAAAATTAATAATCATACAACATAACCTAACCGAAAAACTTGGCATTTGACCCCTACCCTTTGGCAATACTGCCAATACCACTGAAATATACTTTATAACTGGAATGCCAATGCAGGCATATGCGCGAAGAATTTTTGTGCCAACCGTTTTGTTTGTTGACGCATGGATTTATATGGAACCGTTTATACTCTGACCAGGCGGCAAGTGTCACCGCGGAGGTGTCGCCGAGCGCCTCCCGTAGTTGTAGCAACGCGACAACACAGGCGGCGTCACCCCGGAACTCCCGTTCAGTATCCAATATATTCAACGATGTCTTCCGTGATTTCCAAAAAAGATCGAGAAATTTTAATAAGTGAAGTTCAAATAAGACCTGCCATTTGGAATGATGCGGATCCAAATCACAAAAATATTGATTTTGTTGATAAAAAATGGCGAGAAATCGCTGGAATATTAAACAAAGACGGTAAGTACCGATAAGTGAGTTATAAACATGTTTCTTGCAAAAATTAGAACCATACGACGCGTTCTGAACGACATTTTCAAATAGAATGACTTGTCCACATCCTGGTGGCACAATTTAAATTGGTAAAATGAATGTGGTATGGTCATTTTTCCACGATTTGATATTTGTGAAGTCTAAGTTTCAAGCTGATCCAAATTGATAGCGTCAGACTGCGGTGGTTTTTCAACAATTTAGTCGTATATAAATTCGTCATCTATACTATGGACCAGACCGGTCCTGTTTCGAATATTAGTACGCATGCTCCCCCTTGACTTTTTTTACTGCTGCGCGAGGTTCAAAAGGGTACACTTTTGAGAAGTTGCATTGGCATTCCAGTTATAAGGTATATTTCAGTGGCCAATACTAACAACGAACGGATCTTAAACTATTACACTCCTCTACACTACACTATGTACAATCCACTGACTAGATCGACACTGGCTGGTGTAAAATAAAAAGATGCAGAGTACAATATATATTTCATGCAGACACATCGAACAGACCTAATGATTAATCATTTATCGCAATTTTTTCGCCGTATGAGTCGAATCGCAAAAAGTGTGAACGAGCCTTAAGTGGTGAAGCGGAATCTGAAATTAAATATCAAATCAGCGTAGGATCTCTAAAAAGTTGGATAGAAACAAATCAGGAAACAGTAGGAGTCCTCCATGAAGATTTTAAAATATTTCCCAGTAGTGGTCGTGTGCTGACGTTAGACTCTCCGTTACCCCGAGTTGCTCTCAGCTACTCTTTGGGACCTTTGGAAAGCGGCTCTTGACAAGGAGACTCAAATTTAACAAGGAGTGTTGATTTCATTGAAAATATGAACAGGGTTTTTCCATTTCCAGAGGTGTCATGTATTGATTCAATTTTCAATTGAGAATGTTTCTCTTTAACAAGGAGTGTTTGATTCCCATAAGACAATGGGGACACTAGTAGAAAAAGATGAAAGAACATTTGTGACGAAATGTGACGTAGTTGGACGTGTTATGGCCGCCGTTCTCTGTAGACAGTGACGGACTAGCTCTTGGTATATGAGAGTTACAGTTGATAGTATAGTTAGTTGCTTGGTTCGAGTTCGACTCTGTACTCGTATCCAAGTAAGTCACTATGACGCGTTGATGCTACAAGATTCTGATTGGCGAGCTTATTTAACCCTCCTTGTTAAATTTTACTCTCTTTGTACTCTTGATACCTCGATCAACCGAACAAATCCGAAAAAACGTCATGTCAAGTGCTTGTCAATGTCAAAGTTTTTTCGATGACGCATGACGTGTATCATGTTTATTTGTTTTATTTTTGGGGTTAGACAATAGTGAAGTGAAGGAGATAAAAAAATAATGGCAAATACTGGAGTTTTACCCTTTGTAAGGGGGGTAGATTTCACCAGGAATGATTTTAGTGTAAGAAAATGTTTAACTGAATATTTTTTCACTAATCTTAAGATACCCTTTTCAGGGAGGCAAATTTCCTGATGCAGTAGGTTCTATGACAGGTGTTCAGTGGCTTAAACTAGATCGAACGAATTTAGAAGAAATACCCAAAGAAATGGGAAATTTACTGAAGCTGGAACATCTGTCGTTGACGAGAAATAATCTTGAAAAACTATTTGGGGAACTAACGGAATTAAATTGTTTAAGGACTTTAAATTTGAAACACAACAAAGTCAAAAGTTCAGGAATACCTCCACAGCTGTTTCATTTAGAGGAACTGACCACTCTAGACTTGAGTCATAATAATCTGAAAGAAGTCCCAGAGGATTTAGATAAAGCAAAAGCCCTATTAGTGTTGAATTTGAGCCATAATCAGTAAGTATTCGAATACTCTGATATTTCCAAATTTGAACTATCCACTGACATTATTTCAATAAGTTTTGATATTATGAAATCAGTAAATAATTCATAAATTTAACACCTCACTAATGAAGGAACAACTCTATCAGTTGGTTTTCACATGCCTTGAGGATTTTTTGTGATTTAATAAGATTTTTGTAAATGTATTACTATGTGTGGTGTGTAGTGAATAAGGTACTGTTATCATGTCATGTCTTTATTAAAACTTTGGATTTCAGCTTGAGCATAAAAAAAATGCTATACAAACTGAGTTCGGTAAATGCAAATCTGACAGCTCGATTCAATCAGTAGGCATGGTTTCCCTATACTTGTAGTGAAAAATGGAGCAGACAGATTGAATCGAGCTGTCAGATCTGTATTTACCGAACTTGCCTACAAATGTAATAGTATCCTCGCCCTAAATACTACCAAGTTATTTTCATAATAGATCAAGTACATAGCTAGAGAAAATATCCATTAATTGGTTATATTCAGCAAGAGAATGAAAAGTGATACATATCTGGTTCCAATGTAATTTGTTTGATCAGTATTTTGAGAAATGAATTTTACTCCATTACCTCATTTTTATTTTCAGCATCGAAACCATTCCAAATTCTCTATTCATTAATTTAACCGACCTCCTTTTCTTGGATTTGAGCCATAATAAGCTGGAAACACTTCCTCCCCAAACTAGACGACTAGCGAATTTGCAGACCTTGACTTTGAATGATAATCCATTGGGGCACTTTCAGCTAAGACAGTTACCATCACTTTTGAATATTGAAACTCTCCAGATGAGAAACACTCAGAGAAACCTTAACAATTTTCCAACAAATTTAGAAAGTCTAATCAATCTTTGTGATGTTGATTTGGCACAAAATGCCCTTCCCAAAATCCCAGAGTCTTTATATTGTTTAATCAATTTGAAAAGGTTGAATTTGAGTGAAAATGAAATCACTGAACTATCATCAGGTAAGATGACTACTACAGCATTTTTAATAAATTATGTTTTCTATTTTATGAATTCCCGAGAATCTTTCATTTAATTTTGTAACTTTCTTATAATTGTTAACTAGTTGAATGTATTTTATTAAAAAAAACATTTTCAGCTATGGAAATATGGCAAAAACTGGAAACTCTCAATTTATCTCATAATAACTTAACAAGTCTTCCACCAGCTCTATGCAAATTAGTTTCTTTGAGACGATTTTATGTCAATGACAATCAGCTCGATTTTGAAGGTATTCCGTCTGGAATAGGAAAATTGGGAAACTTGGAAGTGTTTTCTGCAGCAAACAATCATCTCGAGATGATACCTGAAGGTCTTTGCAGGTATTCAACGTAAATTTTAATCTTGCTCTGTCAGTTTAAACATATTCTGCTTTGTAGATGCGGGTCTTTGAAAAAACTAAATTTAAGTTCCAATCGTCTGATAACATTACCTGATGCAATACATCTTTTGACTGACTTAGTGACACTAGATTTAAGAAACAATCCTGACCTTGTCATGCCGCCTAAACCTGTTGAAACTACAAGAGGAGCTGGGATAGAATTCTACAATATTGACTTTTCTTTGCAAAATCAACTTAGACTGGCTGGTGCTAGTGCACCTGCCCCTGCTCCCGTACAAAGTGAGTAATTTACGGATGACAATCTATAGTGGATAAAATGTTCCCAGTATATATTATATTCTTAGAGATTTTGCAACTGATTAAAGTACATCATCTGAGGGAAAACATAATCGGAATGGTCGCACTTCCAAGGGTAGCTAGAAAACTGGCATGTTACTCTTACCCTTTTTGCCAGATGAATTGCTCACTGTCAGTATTGCATTTATTTTTTTGACTAACATTTCAGACTCATATGTCTAATTATCCTGCAACAGATGAAGAAATATTCACATCTGATAGGCCTTTCAACATTCTAATCGATGTTTCAACATTCTAATTCATGCCTATATTTCGGACGTCCATCATCTTAATGGTTGAAAGATTTCTATCTCTTTCAAATTTTTTCACAACGTTTCAATTGCTTGAATCCGCAATCGTCTTCTGGTGAATAGTGACAAAATCAGATGCTACGCGACCTTTTATAGGTCTATAATTAAGTGTAATTACGCGCGGTCTTGTGGCGCGCGTGGTTTCGCGCTTTTTTTTTCCTCCAAAACGGTCCATGAGCGGTTTCCATACGTTTTTAATTTCCACGCTTGGTTGACTGAAGGCACCATTGGCTTCTATGTAGGTGGTTTCCATAAATTTCCGTTTGAACCAATGTTCCTCTCTATGAAGAACACTAGCTTCGTCGCAGAGAATTCGGTGGTGTTTTGTCCAGGCGTGGTCAGCAATTCCCGATTTTGATGTTTCCCCTCGTTGAGTCCACTTTTTGTGTTTGGCTATTCTTACTGATAATGGCCTCTTGGTCTCTCCGATATAGGAATCTCCACATTCACATGGGACTTTGTAAATACAGTTTTTACTGGATTCTGTTGTGTTCTCTGGTTTCGTCTTGGTGAGGAAGCTTCGTAAGGTACTGCCGGATTGAAAGCAACTCTTGATGTTGTATTTATTTCCGATCCTTCTGATCTTCTAGGATATACCCCTGATATAAGGAAGAATGAGAACGGGGTTTTGTGGTCTTTCTTCGGTTGTCTTGGTCTTTTCGAGTTGTTTCCGAACTTCTCCTAAGAGTTTCTCAGAGTATCCGTTTCGGCGTAGGTCCTTTTTGATGTGGTTAATTTCCGCCTCCAATGACTCCTGGTTGTTGCAAATAGAAAAGACCAAGACAACCGAAGAAAGACCACAAAACCCCGTTCTCATTCTTCCCTATATCAGGGGTATCTCCGAGAAGATCAGAAGGATCGGAAATAAATACCTTACGAAGCTTCCTCACCAAGACGAAACCAGAGAACACAACAGAATCCAGTAAAAACTATATTTACAAAGTCCCATGTGAATGTGGAGATTCCTATATCGGAGAGACCAAGAGGCCATTATCAGTAAGAATAGCCGAACACAAAAAGTGGACTCAACGAGGGGAAACATCAAAATCGGGAATTGCTGACCACACCTGGACAAAACACCACCGAATTCTCTGGGACGAAGCTAGTGTTCTTCATAGAGAGGAACATTGGTTCAAACGGAAATTTATGGAAACCACCTACATAGAAGCCAATGGTGCCTTCAGTCAACCAAGCGTGGAAATTAAAAACGTATGGAAACCGCTCATGGACCGTTTTGGAGGGAGAAAAAGCGCGAAACCACGCGCACCACAAGACCGCGCGTAATTACACTTTAATTATAGACCTATAAAAGGTCGCGTAGCATCTGATTTTGTCACTATTCACCAGAAGACGATTGCGGATTCAAGCAATTGAAACGTTGTGAAAAAATGTGAAAGAGAAATCTTTCAACCATTAAGATGATGGACGTCCGAAATATAAGTAATCAAGTTACTACATCGTCTAAAACATTCAAACATTCTAATTGATGTTTCAACATTGATTCAGATATTGCTTTATAAACCATGTTTTCTTTCAGACCCCAGTAAAGATCCAATTGCAAGAAAACTGAGGCTGAGGAAAGGTAGAAGAGATCATGAGGAAGCTGATCAGGATCAAGCTAAAATTTTGAAGGTTTCTTCGTTTTTTCTTGAGTTATTAAAAATAAAAAAATAATCGATTTACAATTTTTTTAATTTTTTAGGGTATGAAAGATATAGCTAAAGAAAAAAATAGAAGCATTCAAGAAGATGCAAAGGTGGAATCACTCAAGTGAGTTTAAGTTTGTATTTTATCATTTTCTCTTTGTGAAAATTATGAGATGTAAACAGAAACTTGAAGGAATTCAATGGCATGATATCTACTGTTGTACTGGTCCTTATTTTGCATATAAGTTACAGAGTGAAATGCTAACAAATTTGCTGAACACAACATTTCTTAGAGAAAAACTTCAAAGGAAAACTCATTCAAAGATTTGAATCTCACAAGGTATAGAGATATCTTGTAAAATTAAATATACAATGAAAAAATGAATATTTTTAATGGTTGTCGAAGAGCAAATTACATGAACTACCATTCGAACAAAAATAAAAATAAATGTTAATTCGCAGGGAGGGGGATTTCTTTACTGACAGACTGTATATCTTCATAGCCAATGTTTTTTTAAAAATATTTTTACATTATTTAGTGCAAGAATGATATCCTTAAATTCCAATATAACTTTCCACTTATGAATTTGAAATATATTGGTAGATTCTCTTGAAAAAGAAAGTGCTTTTTTCTAGACCTAAAAAATGGAACGAGTCTCTAGAAAAACCGCCTCTGGATTATTCTGAATTTTTTGAAGAAGATGCAGGGCAAGTGCCTGGTCTTACCATTTGGGAAATTGAAAACTTCTTACCAAACCGCATTGAAGAAGTAGCTCATGGAAAATTCTACGAGGGTGATTGCTACATAATACTTAAAACTTCTTTGGATGAAAATCAATCCTTCTCGTGGGAAATCTTTTTTTGGATTGGTGAAAAAGCCCCAGTATGTTCTGTATTGCAGTTTTAAGTTTTATATACTGATTTGTCATACTTTCAGTTAGATAAGAGAGCTTGCTCGGCAATACATGCAGTGAACTTGAGGAACTATTTGGGGGCACAATGCCGCACCGTAAGGGAAGAGCAAGGGGAGGAATCTGATGAATTCTTAGTACTCTTTGATTCACAAATTACGTATATAGAGGGTGGCAGGACATGTAGTGGATTCTTCACTGTTGAAGATTTGGTATGTTCCCCAAAAAGTTTATTTAAAAAAAATTTAAATCAAGAAGCAGAAGTTGAAGAATTTTAAAATATATACAAGGAGTTACCAAATAAGAGCGAACGTTTTTAGGGGCTGATTTCGAAAATTAAAGGGGGTCTTTCATGTAAACAAAAGCTTTTATGCCTGTCCTTGGAAAGTTACATGCTTCCAGAAATGGGAAAATACAGTTTTTTATTGCTGAAAGGTTGAATAAATGATATTTTGTAGTCCTGTTATACCAATAAAAAGGCTATCTATCACTTTTCGGCGGTTTTCGGGTTCTTTGGTCATGGTCTCGAGGTAATTCTACCTGACATTTCGTCTACATCAGCGGTAGACATTTTCAAAGGCGGTGTGGTAACGGACGAAGCGTAAGAGTCGTTCGTGTGAGCATGACTGATTCGGTGTCTGCGTTGGTTTCTTCTTTTATTGTGCTTACTCTTTTAGGAGGCATGACATCATTTCGTCCAGGGAGTTTTTGTTCACATAAAAGTAATCCTTTAATTTTCGACAAGGAATCAAATCACACCCTAAAATATTTTGCGCACAAATTTTTTTAATCTTATGCCTCTGATGTTTTTTACTTTTAGAAATATTCTGTGTGATTTGAAACCAATTAATTTTAGAACTTTGAAACAAGGCTATATAGGATACACCCATCTGGTCCTTCGATTCACTTAGAGCCTGTAACTGTGTCTTCTGATTCGTTGGATCCGCGTTATGTTTTTCTCTTGGATGCCGGTACGAAAATTTTCTTGTGGAATGGCAAAAAGGCAAAAAATACCCTCAAGTCCAAGTCTAGGTTGATGTGTGAAAAAATTAACAAAAATGAAAGAAAGAACAAAGCTGAAATATTATCAGAAAATGCAGGAAACGAGAGTAAAGACTTTTGGCTGCTCTTGGGCGAACCGGAAGGGACACCTCCAGAAGAACCACCACAGGTACTAGGCTTTTTTTTTGGTAGAGCATTGACAAGCAGTTTCATATTTCCAGGAGCACGTGAACCCCGATTTTGTACCTGTTTCTCCTAGACTTTATCAAATACAACTAGGAATGGGGTATTTGGAACTTCCCCAGGTAGAAGTACCTCAAGGAAAACTAGTGAATACTTTATTGAATAGTAAAAATGTTTATATACTAGATTGTTATTTGGACGTTTTTGTATGGTAAGGTTCTACAGTGCTCAAGATATTATAGGTACTATTCAGGATTTCATTAATAGGATTGGTAAAAAGTCAACAAGGCTGGTCAACGCAGCCGCTGTCAAATTATCCGAAGAACTGTTCAATATGATCGACAGACCTGACTGTGCAAGAGTGTCACGTGTTCGAGAAGGAACAGAGTCTCAGGTTAGCGTTTTCTTCATCAAATATTCTCGTTTCAGTACGGGAGCCGAAGAGCGGTTGACCTTCATCCATCTGTTAAATGAATTAAACAGATTTTTTATAAACTTTCATACCCATTTGTAAACCAAACGAATTTTGTTTTAACCCATAGTTTATAATATAAATAGATAGTATTGCCTACTCATTTCTGATCATGACTACCTGGCAAGAAGGTATGAGCAGGTAAGTTAATATAGGTAACTTCACTGATCTGTTAACCATTCAAAATATACAGAGTTAGTCAAATGTATGGACCTACCCATTTTTCTCAGTTAATAATCGAAAAAAGTTCGAATGAAAGTTAGAGGGTATTTCAATCTGCACATTTTTTTTAAATGGAACCAATCAAGAGTGTGAATTCGACAAGATTTCTCGGATACTTATTATATAGCATGCAACTAATGTACCTGCTATAAAGGTAATTATGATCTTCGTGGGGTCTCTCTCAGGTCATCAATGTTGATACAACGACCTTTTTTGGTGAGTGTTATTATTGATGACAGGTCTTGACATGTGAAGATTGGATTGGATCAATACGCTACACCACAATATCACATTCACATAAGAAACAGAAGAAAACAACGCAATAAACTGTCTAGACCACACGATAGCAAGAATAAACAATAGACATAGCTTTACCATAAACCATCACACACAGACATAACTATTCATAAGTCTTCATTTCATCCTTATCAATATAAATTAGCAGCATATAACAGCATGATACATAGACGACTAAATATCCTTATGCCAGACTCCAACTTCAAATAAGAACTCAACGTTATAAAACAAACAGCACATAACAATGGCTATGACCCACACTTAATAGATCAAATTATTAAAAAGAAAGAATACTCAATTGCTATCAGCGGAGTCTACCCCATCCAGAAACAACAACCAATTAAGTATTGCTCATTAACCTATTCAGGAAAATCTAGTGACAAAATAAAATATTTCTTAACAAAACACAATTTTACAGCTTCATACAAAACAAACAATAATTTTAGCAAATTCATCAAAAACAATAAAACCAAAACCGAGAAATCACAAAAATCTGGGGTTTACAAATAAAAATGTGGGGATTGCCCTAAAATATATGTCGGTAGAACTTTTAGAAATTTCAAAACCCGCATTCTTGAACATAAAAGAAGCTTTGATAACCACAAGAGATTCAAACCACCTTATAGATGAAAACCATAGTTTTGATCCAGATTTTGAAATTTTGCATTCTGAAATAAAAGGCTTAAAACTTAATTTCTTAGAAGAACTGGAGATCAACAAAAGAAAAAAATCCAATAATTTACTCAGTGACCAGGTAGATGTTAATCTTTCACCTCTCCTTAATCTCTTCAATAATTACGTGCATCTTTGTGATATTAAAACTGAATGAATTTCCTATATTAATGAAACTACCTGTTTATCATCATGCTACCTTTTATAATTAATACCTTCTTTCTACTTACCAATGTCAAACTACTATAAATAGGATTGTACATTTACTGAATACCATTGTTTGCTTGAGAAAGCTATAGTAATAGCGAAACGCGTCACAAATTACGTGAAGTAATATATTGTGGATATTTTAAAAAACAAGTGTTTTTCATTTAATTCTTAGTAATTATGAATATCCATCAAGTATCGGTCAAATCAATCAAGATTCCTATATTTACTTACCTGTTCATACCTGCTTGCCAAGTAGCCATGATCAGAAATGAGCAGGCAATACTACCTAGGCATATTCTTTATTTTAAAACAAAATTCGTTTGATTAACAAATGAATGCAGCATAAAACTAAATTAATTAAATCAAAGACACCCATGGCCACAATTTGTTAGGCAAGGCATTTTAGGCGTATTCGTCTACTTATCGGCTCATATATTCCTCTTCCAGATATTCAAATCTAAGTTCATTGGTTGGGATGAAGTGATAGCGGTTGATTTTACCAGAACAGCGGAATCAGTTCAGAAAACAGGAGCCGATTTAACGAAATGGGCCAAAGAACAAGAAACTAAAACAGATTTGACAGCCTTGTTCACACCAAGGCAACCATCGATGTCTCTTAGCGAAGCTCAGCAACTTATGGAAGAGTGGAACGAAGATTTGGAAGCTATGGAAGCTCTGGTATTGGAAGGAAAAAAATTCGTTAGATTACCTGAAGAAGAATTAGGCACGTACAGCTTGTATAGCCCAATATGAACCTTGCATAAAATGACAACTTACCAATCGTTATTTTCCTATGACCGTATAAGAACGTAACGTATATCTCACTGTACAATCCCACGGAAAGTAGCTTATATCCACACGCGTGCGGAAAAGCTTATATCCACACGCGTGCGGAAAGTAACTTTCCACACACACGTGGGAAAAATTACTATTCTCGCACGTGTATTAACATTAATTGTATTATTAATTATATCTACTCCTGAAGTTGAAGCAACTACATATATTGGCAAGCAGCGTAGCAGAACTTCTCCGAAAACAGCGACCCGTGGATGTTTCAGAGATTAGTAATAATAGCACTTTCCCAATCGTATGCCCCCCAACAACTAGTGCAGTGCACTTTCCGTTTACGTATTCCAAGAATATACGACGATTATTAACATTATCTTTTGGTTGAAGAGCCTCAGATCATTTATGATAAATTCTTATGAAATCAATATTACAGTGAAAATGCACTTCTTACCCTTCTTAGTATCAGGAACAATTACTATTAATACATAATTCTCTTCCTGAATATTTTCAATGCCATTTTTACTAATTCATCTCGTTGCAAGGCACCTGACATTCTCATTATCCAAACTACCTACAACAGTCCGTACAATAACTAAAACAACTATAAATGGCCTTTTTAACATTTGGCTTTTTTTAACATTTACCTTTTAACGTGCATGGCATCACACGTTAAAAGGTGAGGGCTGCGTCTTTCCTAGCTCACACAAGTCTCTCGAAGACTTCTGAGGGTTGCGCCTAGGGGTGCGATAGGTTGACGAAAAATAACAATTTTAACCTTCAACAATAAGTATTTTCCACCAGCTATTTTTAGGACAAATCAATTTGCTGAAGCATAACAACTTTTGATTTTTTTTGCTTCATAATCTACTGCTTTTTAAAACTAATTTTGAAAACTTTCTGACGTCGATATTTTCGCGAATGTTCAGCAACATTTCAACGACGACTAATGCTCAATAAAGTTGAACTTTTTACAAGTTTTGATTTTTTCGTCCAATAAGCCAACAAAATGTTTCCATTCCATTCTGTTAGTCATAACAATCTTCGAACTCTCTGTAATATTTTTTGTACTGCCTTTTAGATTTTACAGGTATTGAAATGTGAAGCGCCGAATTCACAACTTTTTAGCTCTGGACGAGTGCAAGATACTAAAATATCACTATCAGACATATTTGCGTTTTGTCAAGAACTGTCAAAATATTTTGTATATCTTGACATAGCTTTTTGGGAATTTTAACTTTCCATACTCGGAAAACAAACAAAGAAATCTGTATAAGTGTAGAAAGGCAATTTACCCGTATTCTGAAATTTGCCTTTAAAAATAAGTTCAAATTAACTAAAAAATTCTTATAATTTTCAAAAAACGTTGACGGTGCGGATACTACATCTACATCCGTTATCAAAACTTGCTGAAAACTCTATTTTTTATTAAATTATGTTATAATAAGATCTGTTTTTGACAAAGTCAAATGAAATCTCCCAAGAAATTTTTTAAGATGACATTTGCTAAAGAAATAATTTAAAGCACAAACTCGTTGCGCCTGTTTTAAAGACTCATACTTCTGAACTTGCATCATAATTTACTATTCCATACGACTTCCTCAGAAGATGAGGTTTTACTCATGGAAAACTCGCTCCGAAAGCGGTACTTTGCACACGCCGTTTGAACAATACTTTGCGCATGCATTTCTCGTTCGCTGTGATTTTTTGTTTGCTTCTCCCTTATCAACCTCAGAATTCTGCAATGTTTCAAGTTGGCTGAGTTCGATAGTATATAACGTGCCTGCCTTCTCTATCCGGACGTTACCACTACCGTATTGGGTGTATCGGACATCGGTACACACTGTGCAACACCCAATACTACCATCGGCCGCCAGTAAGATTATAGTGGTATTCTCCACTTTCTCCCAGATCAAACTAATGGGAGGACCAGCAGAGGCGTCTTGAAGGCCAGAGGTGCCTGAGGCTAAAAATGTCATTTTCCTATAGGATCTGAAGGCGCCCCTAATATTTGCGGCGCCTGAGGCTTTAGCCTAATCAGCCTTAAGGGTAAAATGCCTCTGAGGACCAGGACGTCTACAGTGAAGAAACGGTATTCCGGGGGTCAGATGTAACGACCACGTTTCGGATTATGGGAAGTAGCAGGCTTTAATTGCCCTTGCCGCTGTCAGAATAACGGCTGTACCCTATTACCCTTCTATGAACGATGTTCAAAATATAACCCCACTTTCCCCTATACCCTGAATAAAAGTATTGGGATTAATATTATAAAATAATTCATTCCCGAAAATAATGAGCACTCTGTACACTAAAGATAGTTCAATTTGACAGGCGGACAGGAAAGAAATCGTAGCTCAGGGTAATGAATTCAATGTATTATGCAGACGGCCACTGATATCTGTCTTTACGGACTCGTCTGAAGGAGCGTTGGAGGTGAATTGGTTTCCCTGGACGACGGTCGCGCTTTGAATTTACTTAACGACGCAGTATATCAATCTCAACGGCTAGTTCCAAATCATTGAGAACAGCTTTTCGGGAACTAGGATTCGCGACATAAGTTTTACCCACTCCTGGCTCATTGACTATTATGTTTCGAATGTAGATGCCAAACGAATTCCGGAGAGACGTATCGGCTGGAATCGGAATGCGTAATTTAATTATCGCGACCTTCGTACTAGTTGAAAGCGAAATATGTCCCTTCTGGCCGTAAATCCTTTCCTTCAAGGTTAGATAGCGCTGTACGTCTTTGGCAAAGATACAGGAGTGTGAGTACGCGATACAGGATATCTGAAGAAAAAACTAGGCTCGTTGAGTTCAGCTAGTTGCAATAAGCAGGAAGGCCGTACTTTTTGGATGCGTAGGAACTACAACAAACGGTTTCTTGTATCTGATTCCAAACGACACAATCTCCACTCCTGTGTAAGCACATTTGTGGATAACTGTATGAGGTTAAACTAGATTGTTGTTATTTCCGTCAACCGGTACGTAGGGGTGCAACGTGTAACCCTCAGAAGTCCTCTAGAGACTAGTGCGAGCTAGGGAAGACGTAGCCCTTACCTTTTAACGTGCGATGCCATGCACGAGGCCGGTGACCTTGCTAGGAATCAAACACACGACCATATGATTATTCGGTTGACTTGACTCGGAATTCAATTTTCCATCTTAGCAACTTGATCGAGTCTATTACAAGAACTAAATTCCAGAAGGTCGTTTCGGCCAGACCCTTTTGGAACCAGTAATTTTACTGAAAGATTCTAGTACCTATGAAATAGTAATTGCCCCTTCTGGTTGTAAGGTCTAACCTTCGGGGATAAATAATGTGGTACTTTGATTATCACGGTTGTTGAATTGCGGTATATGGATAAATATAATGAACGCTTTTCGGGAATTTCCAATCACTTGATAAAAAATATGTGGTATAACTTATCCTCGGAACGTCGGTCTGTAACTCACTTAGTACTTTTAACTTGTCGCCTCCAAAAGAGTAAGACCTCATGTGGTTCCAAAGTGAACTGAGACCAAAACTCTATGTATATAAGAAAATATTTTTGGTACAAGAAATGAAGGGAGGCAAAAATTGGTCGGCACCAAAAATTAGGAAATATGGATGGTGATATCAACTATTTCGTGACTTGGAAGATTGCTTTCCTTTTACAATAAATTACAGCGAAATGGTATGTAAAGGCGCAAGAATCATTTTTGTTTAAGGACTTTAAAAGTGAGCCTCAGAAATGCTTCGTGAGAAGCAACCGTTACTCTATGGTTTTGTTGATTGGATTCGAAAATTGTTGGTTCCAAAGTTTGTTGAAGAAAATGTCGGATCCTGCGAAAAATATGTTTTTCGTAGTTTCTATTTGCAGTCGTAAAAAACTCGTTTGAAAACCTCTTTGCACATTCGCTCGACTTGTGGACCTCGCTATCGGCTCAATCCACCAATTTATCTCACTCGTTTGCAAACAGTCGTTTTCAAATCTTATTGTGTAATACACTAATTATATGTTCAGTAGACTTCTCGTTATGACCGCCGCTTGTGAATAGATTCATAACCATCATGTCCTAATTTTAGGTACTTTTCATTCAATGGATTGTTACGTCTTCTTGTGTCGCTATTGGGTGCCACCAGAAGATGCCAGCGATACTCCTCCTGATGGCGAAATGGATGATCTTCAATGGGTATGCTATTTCTGGCAAGGCCGAGATGCATCTAACATGGGATGGCTGACTTTCACCTTCACATTACAAAAGAAATTCAAAGCACTCTTCCAAGACAAATTGGAGGTTGTGAGAACGTATCAGCAACAAGAAAATATGAAATTCATGGCGCATTTCAAGAGGAAGTTCATCATAAAGCAGGGAAAACGAAATGTAAAACCGGATAAGAATGCAGTGGAATTTTATCATTTGAGGTCCAACGGAAGTGCATTATATACAAGGCTGGTTCAGATAAAACCTGATGCAACGTTTTTGAATTCTACTTTCTGGTACACTTAGACGTTTCTAATCATAAAAATTATTTTAATTATTTGAACTTTCAGTTATATTCTTAACGTTCCGTTTGAACAAGAAGATGATTCGGGGATTGTTTATGTCTGGATCGGCTCCAAGGCCGATCCAGAAGAAGCGAGAATTGTTCAAGAAATAGCAGAAGAACTGTTCAACAGTCCGTGGGTGACCCTGCAAGTTTTATCTGAAGGGGAGGAACCAGATAATTTCTTCTGGCTTGGACTAGGCGGCAAAAAGCCTTACGACACTGATGCCACCTATATGGAGTATACCAGACTTTTCAGATGTTCAAATGAAAAGGGGTATTTCATTGTTTCAGAGAAGTGTTCAGACTTTTGCCAGGTGACGAATATTGATGGTAATTTTGGACTTACGCTTATTGCGATAATTTTTTACTTTCAGGATGATTTAGCTGATGATGATATTATGATCTTGGATAATGGGGAACAGGTATTTTTGTGGCTAGGCGCCAATTGTAGTGAAGTAGAAATCAAACTTGCTTACAAGTCGGCTCAGGTAAATTATTACTTATAAAAAAATTAAATGATGATGTCTTTTTTCCTTTTTAAGGTGTACATTCAACATATGAGAGCTAAACAACCAGACAGGCCAAGAAAATTGTTTTTAACTTTGAAAAATAAGGAGTCAAGGAGATTCACAAAATGTTTTCATGGCTGGGGAGCACACAAAAAACCGCCTGAATGAGTTGCGATGGAAATTTTATGATTATCCAATTTATTTATTGAAAAATGAGGAAAATGAACTGACCTTGTCAGATGTCAAAATAACGCCAAGCTGAACAAATTTCACAGGTTTTGTGTTTGGACAGTTTGTTTTCTTTTTATACTTAGCTTTACAATATAAATTACTTTAAAATTTTACCAGTATTATTATTTCCCATTTTGGTCTAAATGAATTATCGTTCCAATTCGATATTTTATTTTCTCCAGTTTATTACTGGGCAAATACGTTTTGAACGAAAATCACAATAATTTTTTTGATTACTTGATGTTTGTGGTGTAAATAGCCTGCTGTAAGTCAGGCAGTTTCTGTAACAGCTGGGGCAGGGGCGGCTTCAATTTTGTAAATAAATGTCTCAACCAAAAAAAATTGTTTTAAACTACTTTATAAAATTTAAAAATTAGGAAATTTGGTCTACAGGCAGTTTATATTATTAAAAAAAGAAGAAACATAGTATGTAGCAAACGCCATCAGCAGTCGATAGAAACCGCCCGTTGGTCTTTTTTTATAGCCTGCTCAATAGAGCGGTTTTTTAATAATTAAATAATACCGTTACTAAAAATATATTTATATACAGGGTGTTTCTTAAGTACATGTAGAGCGTGTTGCTGAAATCAAATTAAGAAGAAAAGTTCCTATAAACGTATGTCAGCAAGTTATTCGTTTCTGAGATACAAGAGTGTCAAAGTTGAATTCTTATTTTCATTTTTGTGAACAATTTCAAAATAATTTTGATATTTGGGTAATGTTTGGTATCTGAGAATATTCGTTAGTTAGTTTGTGTAAAAAATATATTCTTGGTAGAGGTCACTGTGAGCAACTGTTTTCGAGTTATTGAGATTCGAAAAAACTGATGCAAGTTATTTTGAAGGACAACATTTTTAAATTCAAAATAAATTCAATTAGAAATTAGTTTTTTCACAATTAACATAAAATTTGATTTTGTCATTGAAAAATCATCCCAAATACCAAACTTTACTCGAATATCACAAATATTTGGAATTTATTCACAAAAAACAAATATAAGAATTAAACTTTGACAGGATGTATAGAAACGAATAACTTGTGGACATGTGTTTATGGGAACTTTTTTTCTTATTTCGACGTCAGCAACATGCTCCTAAAGTTTCTACACGTTCTTAAGAAACACCCTGTATATAGTCCGTCCGCTGACAAAATTTGTAATGATTTTATAACGTATGCCCTTTAGAGTTTTGGTAGTTATAAATATAATGATCAATGAACAAGCAAAATTAGTGCTTGCCCGTGGAACATAACAATAATAATACTTTTTTTTCTTAAATACATGCATAAACACGTATAAAATTTGTCAGAAATTAGTTGATTATTGTTGATTGCATAAAGAAATCACGAATTTTACTGATAGTTTAGCGTATGCCAAGCATACCAAACGATATTTCATCGAATAAAAATCAGACGGAAACCGATCGGCATACGTGTCGCGTGGGTTCGAAGAATCACCTTATGCCCTCAAATGTATTGAGAAATAGGGCATGGTTGAATCTATACGTGTTTATGCGTGCCTTTGAGAAAATTAATGAATTATTGTTATGTTCCATATGGGCAGGCACTAATTTTGCTTGTTCATTGATCATTATATTTATAACTACCAAAACCCTTATAATATCATCTTATTACGTTTTGAATAAAATAGGATGTAAAACAGTTGCAAAGGCGGTCAAAAACAGTAAGACTAGTTGAGGTAGTCACGGATAAGCAGTCTAGGTCTCTGATGGTCGATTTTCATCCAGAACTTGACATGAATTTGATAAATTAGAACAATCAAGCTTCGGCCATATTTTAAACCTTTCATGAAATACCTCATCACTGAAAAGGGTTACTTGCCACTTTTAGTTTCATTTCAAAAAATATATACTTTAAAAACACAATACATGTCCACTACTAACCATTTGGTTGGAAAAAAATTGTTAAAGTAAATAAAAATCTCATTATCCTACTATTAAAGGTGTGCGTGCATTCAAAATGTTCCAAAAAAACTCCACATCAAATTTCATAGTGAAAGTTCCTGAGTTTTAGTGCTCTTTATATCATTTCACTTACACAAAACCAGTTAGGAAACCATAAAATGAATATAAAGTCAAAATCATAAGTTTTCTATATTGTAACTTTTACACAACTGATAAGATATTAAAACGAATTGAAATAAATTATACCAAAATATAATCTGAAGTTACAAGCTTATCAACACTCTTGAAGTAGATTGAAGTTACAATTCAATGTAATGCTGGTTATAGGAATATCAAGCCAAAAATTAATTGCGAGATTTTATTTAATGAGAGCCACTACAAATAAAATAAATAGAAAATATGTACATAAAGCAAAATTATCGAGGAAGATCAGATTGGGTCAAATATTTCTCTTAATCATCATCATCGTCATCATCTGAAGGTACAAATAGGTCGTTTTCCTCCAAGAAATTGGCAATATTTTTGCTAATTGCAGCACCAATGAGTAATCCAGGAACCACAGTGAAAAACAACTTGAGGATCCCAAATGATGTTCGATGAGGTTCTTGAAGTACCACTCCGTGTTTGTTGGTTGTTTTATTTCGTATCAAGTTAACGGTGGGTTTCATATTTCTTATTCCATATACCACTCCAAAACGGTACATTCTCAACATTTTGTTACAATAATCAGTCTGTAGAGGGTATAAATAGGTCAATTTCAAGTTTCAAGAAAAATAAAATTTTCTTCTATCAATGTCATTTTTGTGTCAAATGTCATATGATATTTACAATTCACAAAACACATACACGTGTTCTGTGGTCATTGATTATTGATGAGCGCTTGAAAAAGGTACTTCCGTTAATCCGTTAGCATCGAAGTTTAGCACTTATGGTGGATTTATGCAGCAGTCATAAGTTTTAAGTCATAAGAAAGAATATTCGTCAGTGATTGGTTGGAATTTACGGACCAACCAATCATTGACGAATATTCTTCCTTATGACTTAAAACTTATGACTTATGACTGCTGCATAAATCCACCATTACTAACATTCCTTGTAATTTATAATCGAAATTATCATTGTTTAAATAAAAGATAGTAATTCAATGCCTGTGGAATCGGCATTGGACCCAAACGCGAGTGTCATCTAGTGTGATTAGTTAGAAATATGAAAATTTTACGTAATTTTAATGCAGAGTTCGTCCCTGATTTTTAATCAAAGAGAGTAAACTAACAGGAGGGTTTAATAAGCCAATCAGAATCTTGTAGCAGCAACGCGTCATAGTGACGTACTTGGACACGAGTACAGAGTCGGACTCGAACCAAGCAACAAAACTGTCAGAAGTAACTCTCATGGTGGATTTATGCAGCAGTCATAAGTTTTAAGTCATAAGGAAGAATAATAATAATAATAATAGATATTTATTCAAATCATATAAAAGACAGGTACATAAACAATGATTAATAGATATCAGACGTATCGATAAGTGTGTAATAATACACTTGTTTCGAAATATACATTAAAAATATCAAATTAGAAATATAAGCCTAATACTAATAATAATATATATGAACTATATGAACTAACGAGTTAAAAATCACAGTAAAATCATATAAATAAAAACAGTTAATTCAAATCAAAGAGTATAGACATATGTATGCATAAATAGAACTAGACTAAACAAGACATTTCAGAATGTTACCAGAATTTAGGAATATAAAGTTTTAAAAATAAAAATCACATTATCAGGTCTGCAATTTTTTCCCTGGGTTGGTTGTGAATGAAGATCTTCAACTCTTTTTTATATAATCTCAAATTATCGATTTTTTGTATATGGAGAGGTATGGAGTTATACATTTTCGGGGCCATATAGTAGTATGACCGCTGGCCAATAGATTTTTGCATTTGTGGGATTTTGTGATGGTGTTTTTTCCGAGTTTGATAATTATCATTTGGTATGTTTGAACTGATATGTTTTTCTCGATGGTATTTTATATTGATATTATTATAAAAAAGTTGACGTATATCGAATACATGTGCTTCACGAAATAGTGCTTCAGATGGATATTTATAGTCTTTGGACATAATCAGTTTAAGGAACCTTTTTTGCAGTACCTCCAGAGGATGAATATGTGTTTTCAATATTTGGCAATGATTGCTTGGTCCGTTTTTTCCAACCAGTCACTGACGAATATTCTTCCTTATGACTTAAACTTAGGTATGACTGCTGCATAAATCCATCACCATATACCAAGAGTGCGGAGTGCGCTAGTCCGTCACTGTCTATAGAGAACGGTGGCCATGACATGTCCAATTACGTCACAAATGATCTTTCATCTCTTTCTATTAGTGTTACCATTGTCTTATGGGGATTCGACTCTCCTAGTCAAATAACGTTTAATCTCTTTGGATTTCAATACTGTACCACAGATTAGATATGTTTTCTAATCTGTGGCTGCACCATTGTTTCAATCAAGTTACGACATGCCTTGGAGGATAGAATTCACTGTTGCCATCTGCATGTTGCCTTCATTTAAATCCAATATTAATCCCATAAGGTTGGCTACTATCTTACTTCTATTCAAACAATGATATTAGAGTTAATTTCTGATTATATTGACACATTCCTTTGTGTTTCTGCCTCAACTGCACTCAATTCAGAGTGGTGTAAAATTCAAAACACCCCAAGAAGCTTACGAAAGGAACTCTTGTTACGTTCTCTGTTACATTCAGGATTCCGACCAACGAGCTCGTATAGGAAAGAGGTATAAGTAAACAAACCAAATTGGTACCAATGTAATGCAAATTTTCCATACGCAAATAACATACCGTAAACCTTATCTGACTAGGAAAGTTTATTCCCCATGAGACAATAAATGAATGAAAGAACATTTGTGACGTAAATGGATATGTCATGGCCACCATTCTCTCATGACATTGACGGACTAGCGCATTCTGCACTCATGTGCTTCTTGAGAGAGAGAGTTATGGTGGATTTATGCAGCAGTCATAAGTCATAAGTCTTAAGTCATAAGGAAGAATATTCGTCGGTGATTGGTTGGAATAAACGGACCAACCAATCATTAACGAATATTATTCCTTATGACTTAAGACTTATGACTGCTGCATAAATCCACCATTAGTCTTGTGGTGGATTAAGGGCCGGTATTATAAACATCTCTCGAAGTTAACTTTAATTTTAACAGTCAAGTTAACTTCAGCTTTGAAATGGCAGTTTTATAAAAGTCTCATTTCTGAAATAAAAAGAAGAAGGCAAATGTGTAACCTAGAATTTATCGCAATTTCTCTTGTGACATTTCTAATTTTCTAATAAATAATAAAACTGCTAGTAATAGATTTGAGAATCTTCCAGAACTCCAACAACTACCAAGAATGAACATGTACGAAATCTGAGTGTAATTAACACTTGTATTACTGGCGATAGAAGATGATTTCAAAAATTGAAAATACTTATAATTCTACAGTAATTAGAACTAGAAATGTTGACTTATTAGTTGGTCTTTGCAAATTTGCCTCACTAATGTGCCCCTTTAACAAGCATAATATACAGACTTTCTTGATGATCGAAAAAATCGAAATCCGTTTTCATTTGTTTTCAAATTCTATTTCGTTCCACAATATAAAATGGTTTAACAGATTTCTAAATATTCTTCGACGCCAATATCCTTCAATAATAATCACAGCATCTCCTTCATTGTCCCTTAAAAGTTCCTCGAAAATAACCAGGATATCGTTTGCTAACATTATTGCGAGAAAAAAACAATCAAATTGAGGTTTTGTGCTAAATTATTGATAGAAGAACTGTCGAAAACCACCATTTTCTGGAAAGTTAACTTTAACTGACACCCCTTCCTACCAATAAAGTTAACTCCTACATTTTGAAGTTAACTGTAAGATGTGACGTCATTCCTCGAGTTAACTTCGAGTTGTCTGTCAAAATAGTTATATAATACCGGCCATTATGCAGCAATCATAAGTCTTAAGTCATAAGGAAGAATATTCGTCAATGATTGGTTGGAATATACGGACCAACCAATCATTGACGAATATTCTTCCTTATGACTTATGACTTAAGACCTATGATTGCTGCATAAATCCACCATTATAATTTTATTTCCTTGGTTCGAGCTCGACTCTGTACTCATGTCCAAGTACGTCACTATGACGCGTTGATGCTACAAGATTCTGATTGGCTCGAGCTTATTACTCTCCTGTTCGTTTACTCTCTTTGGGATCACCCGATGGGTTTGTCCCGTAACCCGTTATCTACTAGTAACGTAACTACGTCTAGTGTGTAAGTGTAGTGTGGTGTGTAAAGTGACGTAATTGGCGGAAGTCCAGTCATACTTCAGTGTACTGTCATTCATAGTATTATTTATTTTTCGCGGCGTGAGTTGTGAGACGTTGTGGTTGATGTCGCAAAGAATACGCGATATTTTCGAAATGGAATCTTCTGATAATAAACTCTGAGATTATGTACCATTGTACTTTCTATCTGTACATTCAGTTTTAATTTTGTTCCTAACCAACAAAGTTTGTACATGTTTAAATTATCTATCGACATTGTTACCATTAAAAAAATTCACCAATAAATTGCGATGGAGAAAAATAACGATACCCAAATACTGTACAAACTGGTACTTACTGGAGGTGAGTTTTTAAATTGTATTTTCCTTTCAGTCAAACTGACAATCACTTCTTTTCAGGCCCATGTGGTGGTAAAACTACTGGCCAAGCAAGACTGTGCACATTCTTTGAAAATTTGGGCTGGAAAGTGAGTCGTCTAATTATCTCCCACAAATTATTTATCATTAGAGGTAAATAAGTACCTAATCATTACATTTTTATTGCAGGTTTTCCGAGTACCTGAAACAGCTTCAGTTCTTCTCAGGTATGTTTTGCTATTTCAATAGAGAGTATGATTCAAAAACTTATTAGGTGGTGGGAATTCTTCATTTTGTATTGCTTATAGGTATATATTTTTGTTCATTTAGAAGTAATATAAGTATAATATATGTTTCATTCAGTTAGACAAAATATTTTTCTTTCAATGCATGTTTTATAAATACAGGGTGTTGCAGTTATGACAGCTGTAGTTTCAACATATTATTTTTTTTAACTAGATCAAACAAAATAGCCATCCAAATAGAGAAGAAATTTTGGCCAATTTTGAATCTTAAAATATAAATAACTGTCCAATGTACAGAAAAATAAAAAGTTCAGTTCATGTGAATTCACATAAGAATCATGCATACAATCAATGTAGTTCTCACAGGATATGAAATCTGTGAATCTGCCTGAAACATACCTATGCCTTTAATAAATGTGCACCATCTTCCATACTGACTGTTTAACACTTTTCTTACAGATTTTTGTTTTTTGGTATTTATTGGCACTTGGTTTTGTAGACCTCAATTATCTGTTAGCTAACAATTCTTGAAGCCATAGGAATACTTCTCATACACTTAACAATTTTGTTAAAGCAAATAATAATTTTGGAGTTTTATTCACAAAACTGTCACTGAATACTATTTTAGTGATTTTATGGTGCTGTTACAACAAAAATTGCTGAAATACAATATTAATATTTTGGTCATTATTTATATTGAGTTGAGGTTTCTTGCTTGCACACCATTTTAGTGATCTGTGAAGCTAGGAAATCGCCAAAATGTGCAATATTATGAACATTTTAAATAATTTACTTTCAAGTCTGGTGTGGCTTCTAGTGACTGATTATAGTGAACTTGGTAAATTCATGGTATGGCTTCAATGATAATGAATAATATAACCTGTATTTTTGTGGATATTAATAAGTACCACAAGAAAATCTCAATCCCTTGGGTAAGGATCCATGTTTTGTATAACATTTTTTATCTGTAGAGTTCAATGAATCATTTGTCGAAATTACATACCTGATCTATCACCTTTTATGGTCAAACAAAAAATTATTGTCTGCAAAGTATTAATGCATTGCTTCTCTGACTGGATTTCACTTTCAAAATTTCAGTTTATGTAATATGAATTTCAAATGAAGCGTGTTTATCAAAGTAATATATGATTTTTTTTTCAGTGGAGGAGTCAAGTTTGCTGATTTGGGAGAGAATGAGGGTGAGAATATTTCAGAGATGCAAAAAATCACGATTTTTTTGAAAAAATAAAAAAAACTGATTTTTTCGATTAAATCGTGTTTTTTTTATTTGTACTGATTTTTTCCTTAAATATGAAAATAATGAACTTATTTTCATTATTTTTCTCTATTCGCTTAAAAATATTTGTTGTCTAGATTTACTGTAAGAAAATCTCCTCGGCGACATACAAAAAAAGTTGTGTTGACATGAAAATTTTCGGCTGCGTGCAGCAGCTTTCCTGTCGAAACAAGAAAATTCGTTCGTCTTTATAATATGCGGTTGACGCGAGACGGATCATTTCTTTACTTAATAGTCGGCCCATACGTTCATAAGTATATTGCGTGTTGCGCGATCCTATCCTTTCTTGTTCAAATCGTAGTGTAGTGTGTTTTCAAAAGATAGCTGAAGTGGTGGTATTTGGCAATATTTTATTGAAAAATAGAATGAATCATACGGAAAAACGGGAAGCAGAGCGACTTGTAAAAAGTGCAAATTTGAATTACAAGGAATTGTTGAACGGATGAAAAGGCACTCGGAGGTATGTCAGAAAACGGAAGCAGTACAAGCATTAGATACTGACAAAAGTGATAGTACTGATATTGGCAGTACTATTACGACTAGTACTTATTCAGGATCGGGACTAAATTTAATTTAGTTTTAAAAAAACTACTTCCTTTTGTTGAATTTCCTGATGAGTTATCTGCTTCGGCGACTTGTTTTTATAGCAATTTATAATTTGATTTAAATTTAAAAAATCAGTTGATTTTATATCATGATTTAACCGCTACTTACCTTGAACCTTTTAATATTGACAATGTATTCATAATAAGTATTCTATCCTCACACCTCACACATCTATGTTCAATAAAATCGTCCGCCATCTTGAAGCGGCCATCTCGAATTTGTGAATTATGACAAAAAAATCATAATCTCCGACTCTGAAAACCCCCACAAACCAATCTTGAATAGAATCGAGCCATAATCAATCAGTCACAAAACAGTCCGCCATTTTTTTCTCTCACAAATTTCGTAGTGCATTGTCTCCGGAAGTGGGTCAAAATCGAGGGAAAAATTCACTTTCAAGATTTCACCCGAACGTGCAAATGTTCACATAAATAAAAATAAACTAAGCAAGAGAATTTAAAATCTTGTAGAAAGACTATGATCGAACTGTAATTCAATATTTCAAAATATTTTGACTAGATTTTGACATCGAAAAAAATAGGGGTATTTTTAACCATTTCATTCAGCGAGGAATTCCGCGAATCTGTCTCGATTAACCCTATGATCAAGGGCGTCGATATGGGGGTAATTACCCCCCAAGAATAATCATAAAATAGTATTTTTAGTAGAAGTTCTATAACACAGTATGATTTTTTTTCATTACCTAATCCAAAAAGCCAAGATAAAAAAAGTATAGCGACGCCCTTGCCAAGGATTAATCTTCTCCCTCGTCTTCCATTTCACTTATCGTTTTTGAGATCTCCATATTTCGGTCCATATATAAAAATCAAAATGAAATAGCTTGGTTTAAAATCGAGATATCCAATGGGTTCTTTTTTTTTAAAGGTACCGGACAGCTCTATCATGTGCATTTTTCCAACAAGTATTTTTCGTTTAAATGAAACCATTAAGTACTGAAAACTCCAATATTCCTAGCAAAAATTTTAAACTCGAGTCGATTTCCTTCCAAGTCGTGTCGTCGATGATTTAGTTTTGAAAAACAAATATCTAAAAGCAAAATCACTAGCAATATCTACATCCTATTGAAATAACCTCAGAAATAACTGAAAAACTCGTTATTCATATTTTAAACTAACTTTGATCAATACTTGTGATTTCGTGTTATTGATATTCAATGAGCTACGAAAATAAATACAAACGACACTAATTCGACTCACCTTCCTCAATTGATTTCTTAGTTGATCTAGACATATCTCACACTCAAAATCGCACTAAACTAAACAATTGCGAAATAATGCCTGACACCTGACAATACTGTGGTAAATTGTGAATATTGTGATATAACCACAGAGGTGCGTTTCAATATTACGTCCGACGTGCGTCCGACGTTTAACTTTTCTTATGAAGCGTTTCGATATTAGAACGTCTTGTCCAAAAACTTCATTCCATCGTTTCAAAATTCTTGAGTGGAACGTCCGACCGTCAACTATTTACCCCACGATTTAGGAGAGCGTTTCAAAATTCAATCTGACAGATATCGCCCGACGAAACAACTATGACGTCATACATCGTCCGTTACCGGACGACAGACGTTAAATTGAAACGCACCTCAGAAAAATAACGTGTGGACATAACTATACACTAAAATGCACGACATAAGCGCTCTGAACAATGCTGATATTATTCAAAGAGACTAAACTAACAAGGAAGGGTTTAATAAGCTCTAGCCAATCAGAATCTTGTAGCATCAACGCGTCATAGTGACGTACTTGGATATGAGTACAGAGTCGAACTCGAACCAAGCAACAAAACTGTCAACAGTAACTCTCATATACCACTGAAATGAAATTATTATATGATGATTGGAATGCTCTTAGTTCCTCTGCGCACCCGTACACAGTGATAACTCTAGGAGATGAAGAAAGGAGGCACATGCAATCTATCAGAGAAATACTTTATTGCTTACTTATATGGATGCGAGAGAAACATTCATCTGCACGTACGTGTTATTAGTTTCCCAATTTATAGTTTGTAAACACGCCAGTGCAGTGCAGCGCGTCTTTGTATCAGTTTTATATGTTACAATCAACTCAATCTCGATTCCTCCGCTACTGCCAGGAACCACAAAACAAACATGGCGGCCTCCATGAGAAATCCAGTCGCGCAGCCTGACGAGCATTTCAGTCATCATATTATAATTTCATTTCAGTGTCATATACCAAGAGCTAGTCCGTCACTGTCTATAGAGAACGGCGGCCATGACACGTCCAACTACGTCACAAATGTTCTTTCATCTCTTTCTACTAGTGTCCCCATTGTTTTATGGGGATTAGACTCTCCTAGTCACATAACGTTTAATCTCTTTGCACTTTAGTATCGTCTTGTGCTGTGTAATCTGGCTCAAAAGCATCGAAAGACTAAACGAATTTTATCGAGCATAACCGAAATAGAGGGGGCAACAAATCGCGTGCAGACGAACTTCGAAATAGTGAACTTAAATGAAATATTAGATGGGGGTACCGGATGTACGGAAATAAGTAAATTTTTGTACTGCAAATATTTTCGTGAGATCGAGGTACTGAATCAAGTACCTACTTGTAGATGGGGTACTTGTTTTGATAATGGGCGTACTAAAATACTGAAAATTCAGAGATGTACACCTACTGAAAGAGGTGTTAACTAAGAATATTTTCAAGTTGATGTCACAAAAGAAGTTGGTACTTCATAGGTACATCACTGTAAAATATATAATGTTAATGTTCAGCTATATCACCTGATTTAATTAATAAATAAATGTGATTAATGTCATTGGAAAACAAATATTTTGAAAATGTCGAGGTGAGTCCACATCCATTATTTGGGCTCAAGGGGATCTCGATTTTGTTTTGTTTTTGCATTGCCAGAGAGTGATTTTGGCGCATTCATCTCTTCGCCTCCTATAATGAAAATAAGTAGATAACATGTTTCATCTTCGTAGAATTTTGTAACAATGTAAATGGAAAATATAAAGCAAAATAAATAAATCTAAAAAATTATCTAGTTAAAACCCACTAAATTTCATTAAATTCGTTAACAATTCAGTAAAACTACCGATTCTAATCTTGTGACCCAGTTTACCTTCTCAGAAAGCAAGTTATTTCCCATTGTTTATTTGTATGAGGTGTTTGACGTAATATTTTGATCGTCATATTTTCAAGCTCTGATAACAATTTAGATAACTAATTGCAATTTGATCAACACTCAGTGAGGACTTGACATTTTATCTTAAAAAATATAAAAGAGAGTGATTAAAAGTTACATATACTATTTCACAAATGCAACGAATAATGTCAACAAAGTCAAAATACCCTTCTCTCCACACATTCTCAGAAAGTATGGCAGAACATATAGTTCTGTGGGCAGAACACAACTACTTCCTCTTACGGTCATTTGGTTGGGAATGACCAACTGCGTACATGCATGTTTCAAGGGTCTTGCCTCTCATCAGTGCTATTGGTCAGATTACATTGAAGCAATGTTGCCAATCCAATATTTTGTTAGTCTCCGAAATTTGCCTGACAAATCCCCAATGAAATATTTAAAAATCTTCACATAATACTCACACCCAAAATGTATGGGAATTGCCAAAATCTGTTTATGCTAGAACCGAAATATTTTTCAGAAATTATTTTTAAAATGTAATAGAGTTGAAAAATCCACCCAAGGATCCCAAGGGAAGTCGATAATTTTTTCACGAAATGAACATTTGTAACACAGAATTGACTGCCAAAATCTGTTTATACTATAATGATGATAAAAATGTCTTTATTCAACATAAAGCGGCATTGAACCAAAGAAAATATTAAATAGATTCATGATGAAATGGTGAAGTGTCAGCTTGTGCTGCTTTTAAACTTAAAACAAGATAAGAAGTGTTCTGTCCGAAATGAATATTAAAAATTTTTGGTTTGAAAAAATTCACCCCAGGATCATAAGGAAAGTCGATAATTTTTTCGCTGAATGAACCTTTTGCAACACAAAATTGACTACCAAACTCTGTTTGTGCGAGAACAAAGTCTTCTTTCAGAAATTAATGAAAACATTTTATGGTTAAAAAATTTTACCCTATCCCAATCAATCTAAATCAATCTTTTCATGTTAGAACCCAGTACTTTATGAAAATTTCATATTCAAAATATCCACTCCTGGCCCACAAGCGAAATAAATGTATTGCAAAACCATAATTTAACTGAAGGCCTTCTATGTTACAACCGAGTCAATCTTTAGAAATTCATTAAAAAGTATCAGCTTAAACATACAGCCCTTTATCTCAACATCAAATCATATCCGCACGAAATGATAATTATAATCAATTTGTTGCTAGTTGAATTTGGTCATGCCAACATCAAGAAACCTAATTCAGAAAGAATACAAAGGTTACATGTTCCCCCACTTTCAACCCAGTCATCTTTGAAGTTATTCAAAAAGTCAGCATACTTAGATTTACAGATTTACAGAATCGTAATAACCCCATAAACTTTTTTGAAAATTTTATCAGTACGCCACTGGTCGATCGGGTATCTCCGGAGATTTGGACTGCTAACTTTGGCTGCTGTTTTCAATCCGGTCATATTGGATGCCTTTTAGCTAAATACGAACAGAATCAATTCTGAATTCTGAGATTTCTCAACTAGTTGTCATGAATGACACAATCAAATCAGATCAAAGGCCTCAAAGCCGGCCAGACACAACGTCTATCGAACTATAAAATGATCACGCAAGTCGTTCGAGAAAACGTGCAGATATTGATATTAGCTTGTCCACACGTTTCCATTTTATCGTTCAAATTACAGTTTCGCGACGTTTTTGTCATGGAGGAAGCATTACTTTGGTCATTCTATGTTGTTTGAATTACAATTCAAAGTGAAACAAACGAAAAAATCGAGGAAGATGATCATTCCCTCGATCATCTTGTTGTTAAAAGAATGTATTTTTTCATGTCAGATTATTACGTGAGATTTTCATAAAGTCTTGTCTCGTCTCGCAGCCTTCACTCACATCTAGTCTCTTTCTCGTACGAGAGTCTCGTAAAAGTATCGAAATCTCGTCATGCATAATGTTATTGTTTTAGTGCAATAAGGAATATGTTCTCAAATACTTGCTGTAATGTAAGAGTCGGAAGAGTTGAAAAAAACATAATGTATTTGAGAATAATATACATCTAAACAAAATAAAAAAAAAAAATTTCACCCAGTCGTTTAGGCATAACAAACATCGTGTAGATTCATTATTAAGGCGATTTCGATGTTTTCTTATAGTTTGCTTGGTATGATATAATAATTTTAACAAAACAAATTAATGTAGTGGATACAATATCTTTAATAAAAAATTTGTTTTATATATAGTTTTTAGTTCATTTTGAAAATATAAAAATATGTTTTTTATATAATAAAAGTCTCGTCTTGTCCGAGTCTCTTCTCGGAAACGAGACGAGACTCTCGAAAACGAAACTCGTACGCACCACTAGCGTAGTTACCTGAGTGGACACTTTTGTTAAATTCGGTTATTTAAGTTCACGAGTGACTCAGTGCTCACTTTCCTCATAATATGTCTCATCATCGATGGTATTTGTCGATTTTCTAACTTGATCTTGATCACTTAAAAACTCAAGTATAGATGAAAGTACCATAACGACGGCTTATAAATATCGTCTTCACCAGCCCTGCTTTTAGTAGATTTAATTATTTTAGCCCGTTATTTTTTAAAAACGGTACTTAATGTGTTCATTATCTTTTTGAACTGTCTTCATCAACTTCGTTGTATTTTTCAATCAAGATTTCATATGCTTGTGACTTCTTATTTCGGTCACTATACTCCACACTTTCGATTTGCCACAAGCACGGAAAACACTTGCAGAGATCAGTGTTTTGAGTAAGGTAATAGAAAGGAGTATTTACAATAAATTATTCCCCTTTTTGGTAAAAAACAATATTATCAGCTAGTATCAAAATGGATTCTGCCCAGGGAGATCGACGGAAACTGCTACTGCAGCTTTCTTAATTCTTCTTAATTTATAGTGGTGTCGATAGAGGAAAATTTGTAGCAGCACTTTTCTTCGACCTATCTAGAGCTTTCGATTCCATAGACTTTGATTTACTCGCTAATAAATTATACACAATAGGTATTCGTGGAAAATTTCCAGAATGTTTACTCTAGCTCCTATGTGAAATATAGGAGATTATTTGTAAGATGGAGCAAAACTAATTCTTATATGTGTGAGGTGAACATAGGAGTTCCACAGGGCTCAGTTCTAGGGCCATTAATATTTTTAATTTACATAAATGATCTCCATCAATATTTGGGTATAAGTTGGATATCACTATTTGCCGATGATACTTCAATTTCACAATAAGCCGATGGTCCTGTGGAACTTCAAACTAAACTCAATATTACTAGTGAACGATTACAGATTGGTTTCGCAGAAACAGGCTTGTAGACAATCCAGAGAAGACCACTTTGATTCAATTTTTTGGCAGGAAATACGAACCTGTGAATATTGAAATTACCAACTCGACAATAAGTCCATCAGAGAAAACTAAATTTTTAGGATTACATATCCCAAGTAGCACACCTATATTGGTACAATATTGTGAACATATTGGCGAAATATTTGAAATGCAATATTGGCGAGAAAAAAGAAGTGAACATTCGGCGATATTGGTCCAATATTACTTGAATAATATTGGCGAAATATTCTCGAACTAATATTGGTCTCAAAATATTCGGCGATATTGGTACAATATCGCTGATACAATATTGTTACAATATTGGCACAATATTCAAAAGTTATATTGTTGAGAAGTAAAATGTGAACATTTTGCGATATTGGTCGAAAATTGTTTGAATATTTCAAAAATATTTTTGGTGAAGTGTTTTTGAAGCAATAATGGCCTCAAAATATTTATCGTTATTGGTACAGTATCATTTGGATATATTGGAGGATGTCAATATACCTTGGTAAATTATTAAATGTGTTTTACTTGATGAAGGTGACACCAGAGTCTGCCTTTTGATTGCGATAACCACTGAGTGAGCTGTCTTGAAAACAAGTTATGGGAAGTATTCAATATACTTTCGTAGTTTTTGAAGACGTTCTATATGTAGAGCCACCTAGCGGATTTTTATCCAGGTTTGATCATGATATAATTTCAATATGTTTCATTGAATATTTGGCCAATATTCAGATTTCATCTCAATCTAGATGTAGGAAACAATATGAAGACAATATTGTTCTAACAATATCGATAAATATTATTGAACCAATATTGACCCAATATTAATTAATAAGATTTGTTGAATATTGGCGAAATGATATTCAACCAATGTTTAATCACACTTGGAGATACAATATAGTTTTTATTCCTAGAATCGATATGAGGGGAATATTGGGATTGCAATATTTATTCTAGATGTTGAAAACGATGTGGAAACAATATTGTTTTATCGATATTGGTAAATATCATTCAACCAATATTGACTCAATATGAGTTATTACAATTTGTCAAATAAAGTGGAAATTATATTCAACCAATATGCTATCAAACTTGGAAATACAATATAGTTTTTTACCCTATAATCGATTTGACTGGAATATTTGGATTGCAATATTTATTCTAGATGTGGAAAACAATATATATCCAATATTGTATTATTGATATTGGTAGAAATCATTCAACCAATATTGACCCAATATTTTATGTGATAATCTACATTCAAAACTAGTTCAACCAATATTCCACCAATATTATTAATATAATATTGTTTTTTGAATATTCACACATATTGGACCGATATTGATTTTTCATTTACAATACATCTATATTGGCCCAATATGGAACTAAGATTCAGCCGATATGATGTGCTACCTGGGATAGATTCTCGACTTAGTTGGAAGTTTCATATAAACTATGTATGCAAAAGATTAAACTGCAATTTCTACGAATCGCTACAATTAAAAAAGGTTTTGGATGAAAACTGTTTGAAGGATGTCTATTATAAAATGGGCAATTCAGTTCTTTCTTATAATGTACTCGTGTGGGGTGATGGAACAAATACGGAAAGAACGTTTGTAGCCCAGAAACGTATTATTCTCGTTTTATATGGTCTTACAACACGATTTTGTTTAGGTAATGTTTTTTGGTCCACTTGCTCTGATTTACTTTATACGACTTGTCGAATTCAACAAGTCGTTCGACAAGACGTTGTGTCTGGACCAGCCTTTAGAGAAGTCGAAAAGTAGCAGTTTATAAAAAACGTGACTTATTGCACTGTTATTGGCCTCGGCAGGTGTGCGTTAGTCGACTCGAAAAAAATCATTCCACGATTTGAGAATCGGGTCTTTGACTTTCCGAGATAGCTATATCTATGTAAAATATGTCCATGATTTGCATAAGAATGTCATTCGGTAATGTCACTTTGTTCACTACTCAATCGGGTGATCAAATCAAGTTTTGTAACGTTCTGGTTTACCAATCCATAATCTAAATTTTTCTCCAGCAAGATAACGATACCGTGATTGTATATAATGTCATTGATTTTATGTTTATTATCTACGACGAAGTAGTGCTTGCATCATAGCAAAGCTAAGAATAATAGGATTGCATACTAAGACGATAATCGCTTTAGCAAACATCTGCGGGGCGGAGCAACGCATATCCGATCAATAATCAAATTGACATTTCGTGTCTGTATAGATAAATGATATACTGATAACGGCGGAATATGTTAATTCTATTTTTTAATTAGCAATAAAACTCATAATCATCAATATTTGATAAAATCTCACATCTCACGAAATCTAAGAGCACTGCTATTAGGCAATGATCTGGCAAGTCAGAGTGCCAACCGAACCAGTGATCAATCAACTGTTTTGATAATAAATATACAGGGTGTTTTTTAAGTACGTGTAGAAACTTCAAGAGCATGTTGCTGACATCGAAATAAGAAAAAAAGTTCCCATAAACACATGTCCGCAAGTTATTCGTTTCTAAGATACAGAGTGTCAAAGTTTAATTATTATATTTGTTTTTTTGTGAATAAATGTAAAAACATTTGTGATATTCGAGTAAAGTTTGGTATCTGGGATGATTTTTCAATGACAAAATCAAATTTTGTGATAATTATGAAAAATCTAATTTCTAATTGAATTTATTTTGAATTAAAAAATCTTGTCATTCAAAATCACTTGCATCGATTATTTCAAATCTGAATAACTCGAAAACAGTTGCTCTCAGTGACCTATATCAAGAATATATTTTTTACACAAACTAAATAATAAATATTCCCAGATACCAAACTTTACCAAAATATCATAATTATTTTGAAATTATTCACAAAAAATAAAAATAAGAATTCAACTTTGACACTCTGTATCTCAGAAACGACATATGTTTATAGGAACTTTTCTTCTTATTTTGATGTCAGCAATACGCTTCTAAATTTTCTACACGTACTTAAGAAACACCCTGTATATTTATGATACAAGTTCGTTGTAGGACTTTTTTGTATGAGTGAAAATTGTTCAACAAACCACGCGAGTACGAAAATATCATGCAAAATGTTTTCAACGACTGTTATTTTATTGGCAAATTGTAGCAATTGTTGAATGTTTAATCATATGAAGTTTTCAATTTTTGTCGTATTATCTAATGATGACTTCTGAGTAAAATTTGGCGCAAATACGGTCTTTTTCAAGAATGAGGTAATGTGTACTTGAACAACACCACATCTTTCCTCTTTATTCATCATTTTCTACAGTTTACTGCATATATTTTGGAACCACTGACTTATATAACTATAAACTATCCCAGAGAATGAAGGTGTATCCGAAATCCTGGTAAAAAATGTTAAAACTAGCAATGTAAACTCAATATTTTTAGAGCCAGTTGATCCTCTCTACCATGTTTTGAACTGTTCTCTCACTGAAGGAAAATATCCTGACTAAAAAGTGCCTTACTAATACCCATATTAAAAAAAAGATGACAGTAATCCGCTAGAAAACTACCGTCCAATCAGCCAGCTCACGTTATTTTCGAGAAAATTTATTATAATCGTCTTTTAACATTTTTCTCAAATATGAATAATTCCTCTGATTTTCAACATGGTTTTATCAAACAAAAAAGTACCGAAACAGCTATTTTTGATTCCGTAACAACTACTTAATTTACTCAAATACATAAATGGTTATCTGAAAATGGCCTTGTCTTGAATAAAAAAAAAACTCAAAGTGTAATCTTCAAAACTGTTCTATTGACTTAGATGGATCTACAATAAATGTAACAAAAGCTTGCAAACTATTAGACATTTACGTGGATTCAACCTTAAAATGGGAACCTCAAATTGAAAATGTATGTTCCAAACTCTCTTCTTCTCTTTATTCTCTCAGAGTTTTGCAAGAAATATTGATGTCAATCTTACTCGCACTGTATTTCACTGTAATTGCATGTCCTTCCTCAAATATTCATAATATTTTGGGGTAACTCATGCTCTGTTGATCGAGTGTTTAGACTATACAAAATGGCGATTAGAATCTTGTTTCACCTGGGTTACCACCAATCTTGTAGAACTTTTTTTTAAAAAAACTGTTTACTCACAGCCCATGGTACATATATTCTTGATAATGTCAAATTTGTTAAAAAAAAACTGAAAAGTTCGAAGTGTACAAAATAAATCACCCCCACGGTACAGGGACAAACATAACATACAACAAACTATCCCTATTATAATCTAATTATAACTGAAAAAAATTGCATGTACTCTGCTTTACAATTTTTTACTCCCTCAATATATTCAAAACCCAAAAGACAATAGTGCTTTCAAGAAAGTCAGTTTCCAATATATCTGTGAGATTGAGCCATACTGAATTAACGAATTTTTATGTTCGTAAACACTCAATTGTTAATATCCATTATTATTATATTTAATCTAAGAATGTGTATCGTATGTTCTATGTATCAACAATTTTGACCTGTTTCAAGCATATTGTGCAAACTTGCCTCTGTATCTTGTATTATTAACTTGAAGTAAATGATTTTATTATTATTATATAATAAAAATAAGTATGTGTTGAAAATGCGGTGTGAACGGCATATGGAAGTAGAGATCAATATCTACAATTTGTATATTTTGGATTTTCACCTGAGAGGTGGGAAATGTGTTGAATATGTCACTGAAAGTTGATCAAAACGCTTCAAAGTGTACCCGAAGTCGCCCGAACTTAACTCGAGCTAACTTCAGTGCTACTTCGGGTGACGTCTGACGTAGTTTGAAGCGTTTTTTTGACTTTCAGTGACATTTTCAACACATTTCCCACCTCTCAGGTGAAAATCTAAAATATTCAAATTGTGGATATTGATCTCTACTTCCAGATGCTTTTTACAGAATTTGAATACAACGGGGGCGCATTTAGAAAGATTTGCCCTTTAATTGTTTATAACGCGATTGTGCAAAAACTACTGATCGGACAGAAAACATCTTGCTCACAGTTGAACCACATATTGTTATCTATTAGTTTCCGCAATATTGTTTGTGTAGCTTTAGATTTATAAAAATTATAAATTTTTTAAAAATAGTCTCTTTTTCGAGGCTTTCCCGAATTTTCTCAGTGGAAAATGCACCGACCCGGTCGTATGAAAATCTATTTTGTAGGTTTTATAAATCTCTACAAAAGTTCCATTGACTGTAATACGATTCCTTGAATAATCTTTGAGATATTCTCAAAAAGCCAAAAAATTTGTATTTTTTTTTTTACTTTTGCTTGTTTAAACAATTCCACAAAGCGATTTTGCTGGGGCGAAAACTGGGGTTTTCGTTAACAAACCATCTTATAAAAAGTATATATTTCGTGGGGGAAAAAACCTCTACAGCTTGGTCTATATAATCTAGTTCAGAAATAAAGATACGCAAGTGGTAGTGTTTTGCAACAGGCTGAAGCTGCTCTATGGACCATAACCCAAATTTTAACATGCAGCTTCATTTGAGAGCATTTCAGATGTTCGCAAAATTTTAAGAGTGCAAACGTAAAATACATAGTTCGTGTCGTTTTCTGCTGAAAATCTGCGCACGTGATAGTTAAAATTATCCTTGAAGCAACAATCTCAATCGCGAATCATGAAATCACACATTGTTTAACGGTATTATATTTATTCAGAATTCTTAGTAAGCAAAAATAACGAGATTGTGTAAACTTGCTGATGACTCGAGGGCAGGTGTTTCAACAATGTTGAATAAAAGTCAACCAGCTAGATTCGTCCGTATTTTAAGGAGATAAAAAAAATTAAAATCAATGTTTCTGTTTGCATACTACGTAGCGTATGTGATCGTTGATCGTCGTAAAATTGTTTTTTTTTTTCAAATAATATAGAACTGCCTATGGAATATGAGTTCTAAAATAAAGTTTTCTGTTGAAATTGTTGATTTTTCTTATAATTTTAATCTCTGAATTACAAAATACATCATTAACACGAGTTATTATTATGGTTATGATTATGTTACCGGGAAGTCGGTATCGGACAAAGCCAGGTCTAACCAATGACATATTAAAGTTAGACTCTGCTATTTACATTCGAGCTGCGGTCAAATCAGAGTCACATTCTAAGCACAACTTTTACTGCCGCTTGTTTCGCGGCAATTATCTGCCTATATGCATTGTATATAAGCAGATAATTCAGAAGAAACTCAGCTTTGCCGACTTTTGGGTTGACTGGCAACTATTTTTCGTGAAACAAGCACCAATAAAAATTGTGTTTAGTATGTGACAGTAGCTCGAAATGTAAATAAAGACTTCGTTATATGTCTTGGATCTAACCATCAGTTGACAGGTTGTCACGGATACACACAAAGAACCCCGAAAACTCCTTATTGGACGGAGAGCTCGTGAACCCTATAAACGGTCTTTTTGTAAGGCTAGCATTTTTTTTAGTGATCGAGTCGTAGCATGCTAAGTACCGTAACAACCACCTGACAGGCATCAGCCCTGCACGTCATCAGCCCTGTATGCTTGAATTTTTAATATGTATAAATCATTCACTGTTGGGTAAAAAAATTGACAGGCACAAGTAGCTAACAAGGTGTGCAGTATGTGAGTTAAAATACACTTCGTTCTGTAAAGCTGAAATTAATATACAGTGCGGTTTTTTTTCAGCCTCCCCCCGTTATCTTTTGAACGGTTTGACGTACACACATGAAAAAAAAAAAAACATTTTCAATGGTTTCGCCGATCCTACTTTTCAGACATTGTGATTGCTTCATAGGAGGGGGAGGGGGCACATTAATTTAAAAATTTCAAGTGGCATGGGGGTCAAGTGATACATTGTTGAAAAGAGAATTCAATTCTCTTTTCAATCATCTGAATTTTTAAGGATTTTGTTGAAAAAAAAATTACCAAATGCACTCGAAATATCAAGTATATCTTGATAAATTTGAACGATTTGATTTGGACCAATGGGACAAAAACATCTTGGATGATATTACCGATACTACCTTTTGAGAGCGGATAAATTGGAATTAGGTACTTGTTAGATAGCGCTGGGGGCACTTCAACTCGAAAAAGATCAAAATTGTGAAAATACGTATTAACGAAAATAAAAACTATATACAGGGTGTCCGGTAAACCTTGTACAATATGACTGTTCAGACTATCGAAATTTTACCTCAGTAAAAATCTCACTGTTTTCGAGATAATAAACATTTTTTTTATTTCTGGAAAATCACTACCTCACCTTGGATTTTTGAATGCCATGTATACAAATTGGGACGAATTCAAATATCTTTGCTGCTGAAGATTATTGATGAGTGATGCTTTCAGATGTATGAAACAGTTTTTCAGAAAACAATACAATTTTTCAAAAAATTAGGGTAAAATGACAGATTTGAGTTTCACCAATTTTTATAACAACAGTTTGACATTATTGTTTGAAAAAAACATATTCAAGTGGAACTGGCTATTCATTACAAAAGAATGCCCATTTCGTCCAGGCTCTACTATGGTATAAAACATACGATCATTATTTTTGGAATGAGTAGAATTTCGATAATATTAGAGTGTGATGTTATTCTGAGCTAAAATCAACTCCATTAGACTTTGTCAGTAATGTCTTTTATTTTTATCCCATCAAGATGAAATGATTAAATAGTTATGAGTAATAACGAATCAACTGCTTAGAAGCATTCAATGAGATGTAATGAAGTAAATACTAATTCAACGTTTTTTTTTAATCAACATACACTATAAACCACAATAACGATTATTCAACATCGCACTGAATAATATTACAAAAATGCTATTTTCCATCCACTCGTACGCAGAGACGACATATTTTCAAGAAGAACTTTTTCAAATGCGTTATAGGTTATAGCCCCCAAATCAGCGATTCTATGAGCAGCATTGTGCAATCGGATATAGTTCTGCATAAAGCGCTGCTGCTGCAGTAGCACTACCTCCACATTCACCATAAATGTAGTGCATATGCGAATATTCTCGACATGACAAAGAAATAAATACCACTGAATGAAGCGAGCGGAATAATTTAAAAAAACTACGACAGAAGTCACAAGTTGTTCAAACAAAAGTTTTTAATTTTCGACAAGGATTCATCTCTTAAAAAAGTTTGCACTTATTTGGTTACACCCTGTATATCTGTCGGTCTCTGAAACTTCGTTGGAATCTGGATGTTGGACAATTTCGACATTTATCACAAGAATTCGTATTAATCGGTGCCATGTCGGATAATCGACATTTCATTTCGATAATTTTATTAGACCCAATTACATGAAAAGTTAATTTTATTGACATACTATTTAATGCTACCAAGTAGTACATTCTTTATTATTAATGATTATTTCCATATTTTGTCTTGATAAAATCTAAATAAAATAATTATTGGGCGTAAGTATAAAAGTTATCAAATAAATGAATATTATGGAACCTTTGGTGTGAATACAATTCAAGTAAAAAATAAAATACCCAAACACCAAAACTACGCCACAATCTTAAAATCTTAAAAGCTTACTTTTAGCTCCTGAAGATGCTAACTTTGTTGGCGAAACGCGCGTAGAGTGTGATTGTGGCGTAGTTTTGGTGTTTGGGTAGTTTCCTTTTTTTCTTGAATAAAAGTTGATGGAAGCCTAGATTAAAACCACGCCTAATTCAATGGAAATCACTTCTTCCAAAAATAATTATAGTTTGTTTTATATCATGGTAGAGTCTGGACAAAATGAGCAGTCTTTTGAAATGAATGTCTACTTCCAATTGGTTATGTTTCTTTCAGATAATAATGTTTTTTTTTATTTAAAACAAAAAATTGATGAAACTCAAATCTGTCATTTTACCCTCATTTCTTGAAAAATGTTTTCACTTTCTGAGAAACTGATCTGTACGTTTAGAAGCATCACTCATCAGTAATCTTCCACTTCCAAATGGTTATGTTTTTCTCAAACAATAATGTCAAACTGTTGTTAAAAAAATTGATGAAACTCAAATCTGGCATGATTCCCTCATTTCTTGAAAAATTGTATTGTTTTCTGAAAAACTGTTTTGTACGTCTGAAAGCATCAATCATCAGTAATCTTCAGCAGCAAAAATATTTGAATTCGTCTCAATTTGTATACATGGCACTCAAAAATCCAAGGTTAGGTAGCGATTTTCCAGAAATTCTTAAAATGCCCATTATCTCGAAAACAGTGATATTTTTACTGAGGTGATATTCCGATATTCTGAACAGTCATGACCTGGTCTATCACCAGTTTCAATATTGTACAAGGTTTACCGGACACCCTGTATATTGTTGAAAACAGAATTTAATTCTCTTTTCAACGATGTGTAATTTGACCCACCATGTCATTTGAAATGTTTAAATTGATGTGCCCCCCCCCGCGCCCTCTATCGGGCAATCGTAATGTATTTTATTTCAAAAAGAAGGATCGGTGATACTATTGAAAATGGTTTCTGTTTCATGTTTGTACGTCAAACCGTTCCAAAGTTAACAGGGGCGGGGGACTAAAAAAAGCCGCACTGTATATGTTTGAGTAAGCGATTTAGAAAAAGTGGGTACAATGACAGGCGGTTCTGGCTAGCATAAGTCCTTGACAGGAGAAAGGGAAAATGCTACGAGAACGCGAGTGAGAGACGTTGATTTTACGAAAAACTGTTTTGAAGTATAAAAATAGTGATTTACTGGAAAATATAACAACTGCTCATTTATTAAATTGGCTTATCAAGACTTAAAAAACATGTCACTCCAGACTCGACATTGAAAAGCCTGACAAGTAGTGGGAAAATAGTAGTTATTATGAATAAATATGACCATTGTTGCATCTATTGTATTATCGAAGAATTACAAACTATAGCTACAACTACTACGACGAATTTCTCTAAAATTTGTCCTGAAAAAATTTCTAGAAGAAATGATGCACACGATAACTTTGTCAGATATGTTGATATGGGAACACAGCATGATACGGTGGGCATCATATACCAAACAGTTATTGAGAATGAGGAAACTTTATAACTAACTTCCCAAAAACTTAACAATCTCTCGAAAAATACTGAAACAACAGAAAAGCCATTCGGTGAAAATGTACATCGCCAATTAAAAAAAAAGAAAAAGATTTGATGCTATTATCTCAGAGATAGTACCATATTCCAAAAAACCAAAACTGAATGATCAATGAGTGCCATTGTCGGATGATTTGGGAAAACAAATATCGCCAGAATCTTTAGAGCTAATTCATATACAAAATTTTTTGTGGATGCTTTGTCATGGTCTGAAAATTCAAAAAAGGCCCATATGGGTTGGACTTCACTATTGTTTAAATGAAGATTTTCATAGTGACAAAGAGAAAATTTGCTATCTGACACCAATTAAAGAAATCTCCGAAAATTATATCAGTTGTGATAGAAACTATGAAACAAACTCAAAATTTTGCTGCTGAGATTGAACAACCTTATATTACTGACATATCCGATTTAGCTATTGCCAAAATTGCTGTGCAAGTACAGTCCACAGAAAAAACAGCCTTTGACAATATATTTATCCATTTAGGACCGTTCCACGTAATTTTATAGAGCAAGATCCCAGGGCCGTCAGACGTTACTTATTTTTAAACGAACGAAATGTGTACGACTGAGTGGTGCTAGTATGTACTATGTTCGTATGCCTACCTGCTAGCTTGGCCAGATGACCATTCTTCAGATATTAGGGAATCAAGGTACGTAAAAACATTACTTACTTTAGTTGAATCACCATTGTACATATATATTTCTGTAACGCCTGGTAGGTTGGTGGACAGTGCCACATGCAACCACCCCGGAGCTTCCATGAAAATCCAGAGGGTCAGTAAAGACCAATTACCTAAAGTAATGAGCTAAACCCGGATTTTTCATTAGCTAAGCCGCCTACATGCAAAAGACATGCACATAACATCGTGGGGCTACCTTAGGGCAGTTGAGAGCGGGTTTGTGTGGTACTGATACAGTTTTACTGTGGTTTTCTTTATTTATTTGTATTGTAATGTGAGCTTTATACTTTTTATATTATTTAATTTAATAAATAATTTTCACCCCGGAGCTCCGAGTTCAAATCTCGTCTCCAAAAACTTTTTTTTTAACCCAGCCAGACGCGTCACACTAGAGTCAGGATTTTTGTTTAAAAATCCTCCCAGAGTCGATTCCGTTTCCAACCGAGATGGCTGACTAGTGTGACGCGTCTGGCAGGGTTAAAAAAAAAGTTGTTAGAGACAAGATTTGAACTAGGAGCTCCGGGGTGGATGCATGTGTGGCATTGTCCACTAACCCATCAGGCGTTACAGAAATGTATCTGAATAATGGCAACCCATCAGGCGTTACAGAAATGTATCTGAATAATGGCGATTCAACTTAAGTAAGTAATGTTTTGACGTACCTTTATTCCCTAATATCTGAAGAAAGGTCATCTGGCCAAGCTAGCAGGTAGGCATGCGATCATAGTACATACTAACACTACTCAATCGTACACATTTCGTTCGTTTAAAAATAAGTAACGTCTGACGGCCCTGGGATCTTGGACTATTAGCATTGATTAGAGCAATTGGAAAATTTATAGATGGCTGTGGAATAATTAACATAGCTGTTGCAAATGGTTCAGTGGAAGGAAAACATCTTAACAGATGTTAGCGATCGCATTTATTCTATTCTATACGGGAAATAAAACGACATATTCGGAATTTGACAGCGACAAGTCATAGACGATCGGTCTCTGACCAATTAGAATTCGACAGCGGGCAACCCAAGGCGTTCGGTTGTCATTTCGCCCTCCCCTTTTTTGCGACAGAATATATCATCTCCACATGGATTGCCAATCGAGTTGAGACGAGGAGCGGGTAGAGAATAACGTGTTATATATGCCTATGCAAATTATCAGCGACAATTTGTATATTGATATGACCTCGTATGATCGCTTGGTTCTGTACTGTCTCAATAGATGACTTTTTCGGCATTTTTTCTTCATGTCAGCGTTCCTGGCAGCCTCAGGAACACCGTAATATGATTGAAATTGTTCATAACTGCGGGAATATTGAGATTTTCCATAAAATACAAAACACTAGGGACTTTTGTTTTAGGGATTTTTCTTTCAAAATGGCGCTAATTTCATAATATATAATTTTCCTGAATTTAAAAAAAAAATGCGTTTCACGTTTCCTAGTTGCCAAATAGTTGATCGATCTAGAAAATATTATGAGTGGTAGCTTTCACGGATAAACAAACCTTATTACCTTTCTGATTAAAATGCTCTTGGCCTGAAAACTTTGAGGTTACATCACAGAGTTTGTATCAGTTTTGTGGGTATGTGTTACATTTTAATCATAACAGTTAAAATGGTTGAATATCATTTCTACATTTGAACTTTTTCATGTGCACTGACAAAGAAATAACCCTACACTCATTGCCGCATTTGCCCCGTAGCATTCGTAGCAAGCTACCAGTTAGCAAATAGACAGTTAACAAATAACCAGTAAGCAAATGCTACGGGCCCAGCGCCTGGGTGGCCCCGCGCCGGGGGGCCTCGCGCCTGTGCGCAAAGTAAAAAAAACTATCAAGTAAGATATGTTTTTTATACCACCTATCGAAAATGAATAAAGTTAAATATAGGAATAATGACTATAGCGTGGAATGAAATTCTAGAACACTTGCAAGCGACTAACGCTTCGTTGCAGTCGTCCGATCAAGATCCTAACACGAGATAGCGCTCTTTATAAATCATTACAAGGCTACTTCCAAGCAATACAATCCAAATTTTCAGATATAGAGGCAAAAGCCAAACCCCTAATTGGCTGTGAAGAATATCAGCAATCGACTTCAAGAAAACGCAAGCGAAATACAAAGTACGACCATTTCAGCAGCAGCTCTACTCACAGACCTCATAAAAGAAGACTCGAAGAAGTTGTAGAACATCAAACACCTGGACAACATTTTGAAATTCATGTTTTTATTGTTGTAATTGTCTGCATTAGCTAAACGCATGGAAGCTTACCATCAAGTGACTAGTGTATTTGGAATACTTCTGCAGAAAAGATCTTAAAAAGAACTATTGTCAATTATTTCCTAGACGATGTGGAAGACAGTCTGGGCAATGAACTGGTGCAGTTTGCGAAGCTGCTGAAAACAGATGTGGCTGCTGATATTGACAGCAGAAAGAAAAAGCACGAGGCTCAGGAACTTCAAGTTTATAAACTGTTAACATAAAATTCATTGGAATCGTGTTTCCCAAATGTTGGAATAGTGTTTCGCATTCGCTTGATTTTGATAATCACCAACTACAGCGGAGAATGTTCGTTTTCAACGTTAAAGAGTTTTAAAAATGTGTTAATGGGACACAATGGGACAAGAACATCAAACGACCTCACTATAATGAACATAGAAAGTGATTAACTTAGAAATATTGAATTGACGAGTGTTATCTCCAAATTTGCTCAGATTAAATCACGGAAAGTATTTTTGTAAATGTGCTGTTTTATTTTATATTCTATACTTTAATACTTAATACAAATCAAGGGCCTCTTGTTCACATTTGCTACGGGTCCCACGGTGGCTTTATCCGGCACTTCCTAAACTACACAATACCTCTTTCAATAACAAAACTCTAGCTCTAGTTTTGAATTTAGGGCCATTTTGAAAGAAAAATCCATAAACAAAATTAAAGTCCCTAATGTTTTGTATTTTATGGAAAATCTCAATATTTCCGTCGTTATGAACAATATCAATCATATTACGGGGTTCCTGAGGGTGCCAGGAACCCTGACATGAAGAAAAAATGCCGAAAAACGTGTCAGTAGTTTTAAAGCCAAAAATTGTGTGGTGGCATCACTGAATCCTTATCCGAAGTCCTCTATATTGAGTTCGTAAAAAGACTGTACCAAAAAGACTATACCACAATTATTAAATTTGATGTTCATTTGTCTGGTTATACAAAATGATTAATTTCAGGAGGTAATTCCTTGTCATATTTTAGGAAAAAAGTTTATATAAACGTGTGTCCTAACTTGCTTTGTTTTCAAGTCAAAGTTTTAATAAAAAATTGGTTATTTATTAATTACTCAAAAGTCTTTTCGCTGATTTTCATGAAACCTGGTGTGTTTATTAGCAGTTATAAGGACCATGTTTTCATGAGGTTAGATTTAAAATTATGAGTAGCAGAGGGTCACCTGATTGATCAGTATGGTAAAGTCATTGTATTTGTTTTTCTCGAAGTTCCATATTTTTATCTGATTAAACATTTAAAAACACAAGTCTCTTAAATAGCCGTGAATTTGGAATAGTAACACTTTATCAATCGAAAGATTTCATTAATTAATTTATTTATACTCAAACTCTTTTATTGGTTTCGTCGTTAATGGACTGTTTCTATCAAAACTTAAAAATACATTTGTGGATAGAATTAAATATAATTTCAAGAAAATATGGTGTATATGACAAAAAAATAATTCTTTGGGGGTGCGTAACCACCATTTCTACGCCACTGACTATGATTTGACAAATTTTAGCTATTTCAAATTCACGACATTATAGTAAAGTTGTATTTTTAATTATTTATCCACAATCACCTTATAATTGAAGTTTTATCCACACTTATGAACCGTATAAAGTACCACTTTATCCACTAGTGGAATAATGAAATTACTTTATTCCACTAGTGGAATAATGAAAAATACAATCTTGAATATCAATCACACTTTACTTATTTTCACCAACTTCACAAATTTTTACATATGGAGTCGATAAACAATCGAAAATACATAGCAATCATTCAACACCTCCCGATATTTTTGTATGTTATTTCAATGATTTTTGAGGAGGTGACAGCCGCTGTCAGAGCAAAACGTCAAATCATTTTGTGATGAAAAATTTCCGCGATTCTGATTCTAAATGAATGTGATTGTGAATAAAACGTTGTATTGCATGCGTGTTTTAGATACATTTTATTTGCTTAAGAAATTTAAACGCTCGAGCTTCGCTCTCGCGTTTAAACATTCTTGCGCAAATAAAATGATATCTAAAACAGTTATACAATAAATAACTATTATTCTGAAAAAATATGAAACTTAGAGAAAAAGAGTGGCGTACAATGATTTTTACTATAAAAATCAATCAGCTAACCATCTGCCACTTATAATTTGAAATACAATTTCATGAAAAGAAGCCCCTTGCCACTGCTAATAACCACATCATATTTCATCAAAATCGTCAAATCATACACACTAATCATACACCCTGTATATTAGTGGCAATGCTTACTCAATATAAAATTAGCACAGCACATTAAAAAAAGTGAGAGCGCGACAATTTTTTTTCGTTCACGACTAATTCTCGAAAATTATTCGACAATTACTAGAATGGGTTTCATCGATTTTTTGGCAAGTGGCTTTGTTAACTTTATATACGTTCAAGAAACTATCATTTAACCTGGTATCATAAATTCCAAACAATTTTGACGAATTTCAACGTACACGTTCGAATTTACGGTCAATTTCTACCTTTATACTTATATTAAATATTTTATAAAATAAAATTCTTTTGACTATTATTACGTTGAACTTTAACGTGTAATCTAAAAATAAAATGACTTTGATTCCTTGCCAGTGAACACACATAACGGAGATCCCGAGGTTTCTTTATTACAATGTAGACAAATTTAGAACATTTTGCTTATACTGTGTGATTGGCAATACTTTAAACACGTGATTCGAAAGGGTATAATACTGAACATATTTTGTTGAAAAAATGATTTAACAGAAACAAAAATCAATAATTTGAAATTAATTTCAAATGCAAAGTTGAACGCACGTGTATATCACCAGAAGTTGTTAATCAAATTAAACTGAAACGGTACACGTGGTACATGTTTTAAATTCTTTCAGTCAAAGATACTTAGTTATGACATCGTAGCCAAGCAGTAGCTATTGACGATATCATGAGTTCACGAGAGGGGTGCCTCAGGGTTATGTACTAGGGCCACTCTTATTTCTGACATATAAATGATATGCCAGATTCCATTTCATACATTATTTTTTTAACAATTATGTTAGTCGACGACATAACTTTCTGAATACAACTTGAAAGGGGCACTCTATTATATATATTATGGCACAAGATTTGGTTCACAGCAAATGATATAGTTTTTTAATTGAACGAAAACTCGTTGCGAAATATTCGGTGATAATTGCACAAGTGCATAAAAATTACCGACAATTTTGCCAGAAAGCGTGTTATCTAAAAATTGCACGAGTTTATTTTCATATTTTGGCGAAAGTCCGAAGGAGGAGGGGTCTTTTACAAAATATGAAAATAACCGAGTGCAATTTTTATAAGAAAACACGCTTGAATATAAAATTATCTGGTCATTTTTATGCATGAGTGTAATTCATTGGAATATAACACGATTAAAGAAATATAATACTGACAAAGACTATAAATAAAATTGTGCTAGACACGTGACATTTTTTCACTTTTTATAGTTTATCTGACATTTTTCAGTATTGTTTGAGGTGTCATCGCGACGGGATGTTTTCGCAGTGCAGTAATCGCTCCGCAGTGCAATTACCTCTGTAATTTTTCTATAATTGCATTCCTCTTATGAGAAATTTTATATATGAGGAAAATTATCAATCCAATAGTTTGGATGAAAATGAGAAAATAACATTTCTAGGTGTTTCAGGCACTGAACTAAAGTGCATAGCTAATATAAACTGTCTTTGTGACCCCGAACTAACACCAATTTGTTGCCAGTTATTTAACCTTTCTTATAATTTGGGAGTATTTCCGTCTAACTGGAAAATTGCATGAGTACAACCAATCCCCAAAAAAGAGAAAAAGGCCCTCACTAGCAACTGCATACTTACCGCACTGCTATCTGTTGTCTCGAAGGTCATGGAAGAAGCCATCAACATTGAGTTGAGGAAATATCTATAACGCTCAGGAATTGTGAATGATCGACAATGTGGTTTCCGTCATCAGATCAATTGGTGACCTGCTTGCTAATGTCTCACATATATGGCAAATTGAAAAATATGGTGAAACTCTGGCCGTGGAACTAGGGACTCCTCGCCAAGCTTCCTTCTTGAGGCTTGCTCCCCTTCAGTTGAGGTCTTTGCTATCTAGCTTTCTCTCAGGCAGATCTCTCCACGTGGTAGTTGATGGAGTTTTATCGGTCACTCTACCTTTAATGCTGGTGTTCCGCAGGGATCCATTTTAGCGCCAACACTGTTTCTTCCTCACATCAAGGATTTGTTGGGAGCTACCTCATGGCCAGTACATAGCTTTGCGGATGTTAATACCCCTCACACCGCTTTCTATGATATGAGCCCGGGAAACTAGAAGAAATAGGGGAAGGAACGTGAACAATTTAAATATGAACCTATCAATATTCCAAAGTGCGGATCCAACAATTGTAGAATTCAATGTAAATAAAACTCAAGCGTGTCTTTTCCGCAGAAAGGCCGAGCTCACAGTGGCCAAAGTAATTATGCCAGGCCCTCCACTGCGGTCAATGGCCTATTGTGGCTATTATGTCAGGAGTAACCATACCAACTAAGTCCTCCATTTCGATGATGGGTATTACCATCAGCAGAACCTTTTCCTGGAAAAGTTATGTGAGGTCCATTGTCAAGAGTGCCTCTCAAAAACTTGGTTTACTGTTTCGTGCCAAGAGGTATTTCACTTCCCGTCAACTGATTATGATTAATAAGGCACAAATCCGACCTGTCCTGGAATTCTTTTATTTTACGATATATGGAGAGCAGCCCCTAAACACATACTGAAACTTTTGGATTCTGTTCAAAAATATCAATTCGTCTCGTCGGAACACCGCGGAAAGGTTGGCGATCTGTCTCTGTTTTATAGATATTTTCACGGGCGATGCTCTTCTGAACTATCCTCAATCATTCCACCTTTAACGGTCCCATCGAGACTGACCCTTCGAGCTCAGTCTCCTCTTCACATCCCTTTGTCGTCACTTTGGAGACATGCCGAACATCTCTTCCTTAGGGATCGTTCTTCCAACGAACGGCAAGGATGTGAAGCTCACTGTCTCGGGAGCTGTTCCCTGAGACATACAGCCTGCAGAAATCCAAGATGAACACTAGTTCCTATCTACTTTCCCTTTGCTCTCCCATTGTTCTCTGAACATTTCAGGAATTTCCTTTTCGCGAGAACGAGAACACAAGAAAAAAACTCATTCAACACATCCTTAGTTAAGCCCTGCGAGGGACAAACTTTACTATGATATGCCAGTGAATTTTTCCATCTTTGGTATATCTGTAAGTGTATTACAATATTTTTATAGCTAGTGTTTCTTCAGGTTGTTATACATTGAGCAATGCTGTCAAAAAAAACGTCACAGTAAATGTAAATATCTGATGGCATTTTTTTAAAGACCATCTGAAAGAGCTAAACAGCTAGAAAAACGTGCAATTTTTCGAAATACAACACGTCTAATAAATAATCTCTGGTAATTGCAGATTTTATTTAACGAGGCCAAGTATTACTGTGTTTCAAAAACTAAACATTGAACGATTTGTCCTTACTTATTCATTAATCAACCGTTTTCATCTAAATTGAATTGATTGTTTTCATTGGTATAATGCACAGCTGATATTTGTAGAATATACTACTTCTAGTCTGGTTTGTCCAGTTGAAACTATAAAAACCAGATATTTCCATACTTTTCAGCGAAATATTAAAATCAATAATAATCAGTTAAAATTTTTGTGTTGGTTTCGAATAACATTGAAAGATATGAACTGCAATCATAGTGATTGCCTTCAAATACAATGGTAGTAATTGCCCGCTTCAGGAATTCCTAAAATGTAAATACTAATGCTCGCAATAATAATGATAATAAAAGTACTTCAGTGGTTAACAGTATGCTACCGACCGGAGTCCTTTAGCCTGTTATAACCAATGACATATTACGGCTAGACAATTTTTATTGCCGCTTGTTTCGCGGAAAATAGTTGCCAGTCAACCCAAAAGTCGGCTGAGTTTCTGCTGAATTATCTGCTTAAATATAATGTATATAAGCGGATAATTGCCGCGAAACAATCAGTAGTAAAAATTGTTTTTAGAATGTGACTCAGTGTTGACCGCAACTCGAAATGTAAATAACGGAGTCTAACGGTAGAATAGAATAGAATACTTTATTTAACTATGTTACATACAGATGTATAGCAGGTCACGGGTAGTAGTAATAGTAATAACAATAACAAATACAATGTACATTTCAAGTAAAAACACAAGACAACACAGAACATGTCAACATTTGAAATATTTAAAAATTTATATTTACAATTTAAAAAGCAGAGCTCACAATTTAAGATTCAATGAGTATGTTCATATCAACAAAAGAATTAGAAGAACTTTTAGAAATGTCTTCAGACTGACAGAATAGAAACAGTTATTTGTAAAGTATGTTTTCATAACTTTTTGAAACTATTTTAAATTCAGTATTTTAAGATGATGAGGAAGTACCTACATTGTATAATTTATAATCCAGAGAATTTTTCTGAGATATCGAAAGCCAATGTCGTGAGATTCTGATGTTATCATCATTTCTAGTGTTATAATTGTGAATATCACTCTGTACTACGAGATTACTTGCTCTCTTATGAATTTCAGTAATTACGTTATATAGATATAAGGAGGGAAGGGTCATAATTTTAGATCTCAAGAATAATGGTCGGCAAGTTTCTCTCGAGTCGACATTTGCCAAAATTCTAATAGCTTTTTTTGCATTGTAAAAACTGCACTCGCTGCTGATGAGTTTCCCCAGAGAGAGATGGCGTAACTCATGCTGGAATGGAAGAGTGAAAAAATGCTGTTCTTTGAGCATCACTATTTGAAATATGCCTTAACTGTCGTAAAAGAAACAATACACTGGATAGCTTATGCTTTAGTTGTTCCGTATGAGCATTCCAGTTTAGCCCGTGATCTAAGGTGATACCTAGTAGCTTGACAGTTCCTTCATGTTGTCTGTTTTGATATGTAGTTATGTTTAATCTTTGAGACTTGTCGTTATTCAATTTGAGATTATGGGATGTAAACCATTTTTCTGCTTTTTTTTTAAATTTCTCTGGATTGGTCTGACAGTAATCCGTAATCTGTATTTGAAAAGATAAATGAGTTATCATCAGCAAAAAGAACACATTTGTACGGGGACATAAAATTGGCAAAGTCGGTTATATAAATGATGAATGAAAGCGGTCCCAGTACAGAGCCCTGAGACACTCCGTGGTTTATTCCTTTGAAGTCAGATATCTCATTTTTGTAACATACACTCTGAAAACGATCTGTTAGGTATGTCTCCAGAAGAGAGAGGGCAACCCCTCTCACACCGTAGAAATGCAGCTTTTGTAACAGGTAATATGTCATTGGTTATAACACATTCGTAATTAGTTGATATTTACATTATTTTGTGGTATATTTAGGTATTATAATCTTTCATTTGGTTAAAACTTGATGCATGGTCTGAACCGAGATCATAAAGTGTTTTTCGATTCCAATGGGTGAGCTGGCCTGCGCTGATGAAACCATGAAACTTGTAGAGGTGTTCTCCAATTTGAATCGAAACATAATAATTATGACTTCGAAATTTAGAGAGCATTGTAAAGTAGTTCGTGTAGAAAACTTTGCAGATAATCTAACAGATTTATCTCAATGCTCGTAGGGGACAGTAGTTGTTTTCTCTTCTTCTCTATTGATGCACCTATGGCATAAGTTTAAGTGAAAAACTGGCTCATCTTACCCAATTTTTCATTAAATATTTTTAATTTAATTAGACCGTCTTGAACTGAAATAAATTTGAGTAATGGTATCATCCCATTTTGGGTAACAATTAAATAAAATGTCGTCATGTTTAATGGTAGACTTTACATGCGAGACTGTCATTATATAATACGGATTTGATGATTGCCGTCTTGTTGTTCGTGACAAATTAAAGTTTAAGTTATAGCCTCTCCCGGTTCGTTTGACAAGGATATAAAAATCGATTCAAGAAGTTATTCCCGGAATCGAAACACCCAGTTATTAATATTAAATATTATCGGTAATGGTACCTACCATTCAGATCCGCACGTATACTTGACATTTCGAGTGTAAATTGTAACAAAAAAAAATGGTAGGGAACGAAATCCAATAAAAAAAATTGATGGTTGAAAAGAGAATTGAACATTGTATCACTTGACCCCCATAACATTTGAATTTCTTAAATTGAAATATCTTTAAATCAAAAAGTAGTATCTATACCTCAGATCAATAAGTAAACAAATAAGTAAAGTTTACTTATTGATCTGAGATCTATACCTTTCAAAACGGTTTTTGTCCCATGTTTGTACGTCGAACCGTTCGAAAGTTAACAGGGGGGGGCATTTTTTTATTGATGAAATACACTTTGACTCGTGATTCAATGAATTTTACTCATTTTGAATTTTTTGTTTCAGCCATCAAGTTTCAAGAAAATCTGTTAAAAACAATGTTACAGATAGAAGATACATTTTTTGAATTGGGAAGAACATGCAAACGAAACTGTTTGATCATTTGTGATAGAGGAGCTATGGACGCTTCAGCATGTAAGTTGATACAATTTCATTTAGTACTGAGACTGTTTTCAGATAGTAACAGAATGATTTTGCTAATTTTGACAATGATATTTATTATTAGATTTTACTACAATTTGAGGACAGGAGATAAACATATATTATAGACACGCCAGGTTTTGTTTTTTCTTATCCCGGGGGAGTAAATATAGCATTATAAGCCTCAACAACTTCCAGAAAATATTTTTCACGCAAGAAATAACGTGAAATTCTTATGTAACCGTTGAATACCAGAATGTTGGAAAGGGTCCATGTTATTTTTCGAGATATTTCAAACTTCAACGAATTATTATTGAGTCGGTCCCAAACTCGTTCTCTGATGACACACAGTTTCACTATCATTCAAAACTCACTTAGCATCTAAGTTGACAAACATTCATAATTTTTGCCTGCGAAGCGGAAGGATTATTCTTTCTGACGCGATTGAAGTTGAAACAATTTAAAATTATTGAGTGATTGGGCTACTCTATAATATGTGTGTTTATCGAGGTTCAGATTAACAGAAAATCATACAATAAATTCCTCGAAGAAAATCCCACGCTAATAACGTTTGTTGCTACCGCTTCTTGATTCAAGAAAATTTGAGCTGGGTTTTAGTAAAGGTAAAGAACTGGGTTAGCTTAAAATTGAAAATTTATTTGAATATCTTCATCAGATTCTCTTGTCCCAACAAAAGCTATATTTTGTGGAGAGTTTCTGATAAATTAATGATCCCAAATTATCATTTGTTAACGTTATTTAATTGTGCAGTTTCAGTATTCAATTGACTTCCTAAAAATTTCTAATACATTTAAGTACTTTTTTTAATTGAATACGAAAATATATTATTCATTACTTGGTAAATAGTGTAAGGTTTATCTTATGTCTTTGCCCTTATTACTGTTACATTCTTTCGATTCCCTGAAATATGGTGTTAATAATGAACTGAATAGGAATGGAAAGGTCATTTAAAAAATAATGCTTCAATAAAGAAAATCGATCAATATTAAAACTGTCAATTACCCCTAAAATGAATGGAGAACAATCAATGCAATATTCCTCATCTGTTGGCAGTTATAGCCAAAGACAAATGGGAAAATATAATGAGTACCAATACATGGAACAGCGTAGAATTGAGAGACAACAGATATAATCAAATCATCCACATGGTAACAGCTGCCAAAGGTGCTGAGGAATTTTATTCTATAGAGGTGAGTAGTTGATAGTTTTAGAAGTTGCTGTCTCAAACTCTCAATTGAAGGTCTTAAAAACATTCCTTTATTCCTTGATCCCTTATGTTTGAAAACAAAAACCAACAAGGGTGTCAACAAGTTTCATACTTGAATTTATACTTTAACAACTACTATGCAGCATAATATATTTAACGTTTAATACAAAATTCTTCTAGGATCACAACTGTCGCTCTGAGGATGTTGAATTGGCAAGAGATTTGGATACAAAGGCAGCTGCATCTTGGGTGGGACATCCGTATTTCGATGTAATCGATAATTCGACAGACTTCGAAGGAAAGATGAGAAGAATGATTGGTTCCGTTTGTCATAAAATAGGAATCGATACTGGTGATAGATTGCTGAAGAATTCGCGAAAACACAAATTTCTCGTGGAAGGTCCTTTGCCGTTCGATTCGATTTTTCCACCTTTTCAGGATTTCGAAGTTGTTCACAACTATTTACAATCTAACTCTCCCAATCAAGTTAGATTACGCAAGCGGGGCCAAAAAGGTGAGGAAAAAAATAGGGCTCGAAGTGCGTTATATATAAAGTTCAATAATTTTTGATTAGATTGAAATGTTTTTTGTAGGTTGTTGAAAAATTTTTTTCGGTTGTGGAATGAAAATTTATGCAGGTGTCGATTTACACAGTTGTTGGATTTGTTTGTATTCAGATAATTTTATCAATATATTGAGAACTGAAGTTATATATTTTTATTCATTAAGTAGAGATTTGAGCCGATTCTTAGTGGGTATGACCTTGAGATAAAACTTATGGTACATATTGTTGGGATATATTTTGAACATTTTGCATACATGATAATGATGCTGTGTTTGTGATGCATTTTTGTGATAACACACTCCGGCATACCAAGCAGATTGAGTGAGTATTGCGAACTTACATTAGTCTCATTTATCTTCGTCAGCGCACAATAATAATTTTATGTTTACTATCCTTCATAAAAATTACATTTTGTGGGAAACCCAGTCGGTCAAAGACAAAAGAATAATTGAAACAAATGATAAATTGAGGAACATTAAATATTAAATCAACATTTATTAATTTTTAATCAAATCTATATTCAAAATATATCATTAATTATGCAAATGGGCAATAAGTAAATAAATAAATATAACTGATACTAGTTTTTGTTGATTTGAATGTGACCTTTTTTAATTTTTCAATGTACAATCATTTTATTATAATGTTTTGTTCATCGTCATTTTCCTATGGTATTTTTCAATTATACCGCCAGGTAAAGATGGTGAGAGAGTATGACAATGTTTTCTGGTCACAATCAATTATCACTTCACAAAGTTGATCTAGTTCCGAAGTTTCTTTACAAATTTTTTCACAAAGGTCTACACCAATGTTGAACTTCTCTTGATCATATATTTGTTATAATTATATACTTTTTATTGATCAAAACACACATTCAAATCATGGAGAGCATTCTGATTCAAGACATACATTTCAGGAGAAAGAAGATTCTTTCAACGAATGAAACGATATCTTGGAGTTCTGTCCGCTGATTGCATATTGCGTCCACATCTTTCAATACTGAAACTGAAATTATTGAAATAAATATATTATAAAATCAATAAATCAAACTTAGGAAGAATTTTGAACTCCAAAGAGTATCATAAAGACATGTGATTCACTAGTTATCATTGATTTGTGGAAGGTCTTTGATCAAACTGCTTTAAAGTTATTTCTATCGGATTGTTTCAAATTTTTTGAAGAAATTGTTGAGAAATGCCAGTTTGGTCAAACTTTTCGGTCGTGATTCACGGGTTTTAAGATCAAACAACAGAAATTAATTAATTCCAATATCTTCTCAAGGTCATTCCATACAAAGTCACTTATGTCGCAAACAGCCCTATAAATGTTATATGGAAGGTCGTGGGTTGCGTCAAAGTGGAAGGGGAAACCCAAAACCGGCTCAAATCACTCCTAGAAAGTTTGACTTTCTCATGGTATTTGCATGGTTTTGATCAGTATTTTATATATTTACCAGCAGGCACTTGAACATTTATGTCGAAGACTCAGGATTTATATTTACTACCTACTGTCTTTGAAAAAATAATATGTTCCGGAAAACAAGAATATTAATAGTTTTGCACTATTATCATTTGAATTGTGAACTAAGGCCGGGTTTAATTCATACTTACCAACTAAAAATTCTTCTCGCTGAATCTCTAAGCCGCATTTTCTATTTATCTACATTATAAATTCAGAATTAAAACTTTAAATTTTGTTTCAATATTTAATAGAAATGTTTCATTTTGAAAAATGTATTTGTATCCAATCTCTATTATGTACTAAAAAACCTTTTTTTCTCTTAGTGATATGGCCAAATTCAATTCTTCAATTATAAGACTTTTCTAGTTGATGTACTTATATTGTGATTGAGTTTAATTGGATTTGATCAACAATTAGCAATTTAACTGACAAGTATCAACTTAATGATAGGAAGATCTGAAGTTTCATTTTATACAAATTTCTTTTGATGCACCATTGATTGTAACTTTCTTAGGGCTTAGACATTCCCACACTGACAGAGTAATAAAAGAGTAGAATGATTCAATAATAATAAATGAATGATAGTTGTCAAACAGTTGATCATGTTAAAAATTCAATCTTGAACAGTTTTAGGCATTTTAATTCTAAAAATTATAAATGTAGGTATTATGGAGATATTATATTTAGTGAGTATGTTGTGAGGACTCTAATGCTACTCAATATTATTACTAAACAATTATGCACAAAATATTCATCTTTAAAATTTGCATGGTATTGCACGTAAGAAACCATTTATGATTCAATGGAAAACTACTTTCAAGGCTAACTTTAATCATTGCTTACTAAAAAGAAAATCAAATTTATAATGCTTATCAAGTTTACAACAGTTATTTTCATTAACGCGGAATGTATTATAGAATAGCAATCAGGTAAATACGATGTGCATAATTGTTTTAAGAATTTTTTTATAATTGCTCTATTGGTTAACAAACTCATCTTCTAAACCATCTGAATGTTACAGGTCACTACAGTTACATTCACACTGTAAGGAGGCAAAATCATCCAGGAGGACAAGTGATTGAAGTTAAAACTCAGTTGACGCATAGAGATTATATTAATCTCCTAACACAAAAAGATAATTTACATTTCACAATCTTCAAAAGACGCAGGTGCTTCATTCACGACAACCAATACTTTCAACTCGACCTCTACGAGCAACCAAGTCATCCCAGGTACGTGCAGAAATCATTTTCAAAAGTCTGTTTGAGTATTTGCATACAATTCGTAAAAAGACAATTTTTGAAATTCTTTGTTTTTTTATTAAAATCAATTTTAATAGCTACTCGTGAATATAAATTGGCGGGAAATCTAAAATTTATCAGGAAAGAGTTTTTCTAAGTGATTCCAAGTGATTAAAATTAATTATATTTAGTATAGTTCATTTATACTCAATTGAAATCTGTTTGCATAGGTTCCAAATAGCGTATGCGGTATCTTGATGACCCTGTGAGCTAGCTAGGAGATAGGGATCAGGAACTATTTTCGTAGATGCACTCTTTAACAGTAACCACTTGGCAAGTGGTGTATGTCCAAAGGTGGCAGCCATTTGTAGGGGTGTCAATCCTTTGCTATTAGGCTCGTCTATATTAGCACCAGCATAATAAAGTTCTCTGATGCAAGTAGCGTTTGTATACTGAGGATGCTGGATGTAGTAAAATGCAGCTAAATAAAAGGGAGATTCGTTCTTCAAAGAATTCAATTTGACATCAGCACCTAAAACAAATTCTGTATAAGTAAATCACAGTTCAATAAAAAGTATGGAACAAAATGAATTGTGAAATATTTTAACATACAACAAAAAGATGTAAAACATAATTGAGGCCGCATAATTTGGAACATTGGATAAGCTTATTATAAGGCATTTTTTGTTTTTCAAATTCCGGTGTTTCCGGAAATAACAATATCAGCTGTCCATTTTTAAATGGAACGCTTTGTATAACACTCCATTTTTGGAATAAACAAAACCCATCATTATAGAACTCTTGCAAACTGTAATACACTCTTTCAGACAACAAACGCTAGAGGACGGCTCTTATTATTATTTGTCATGGTGCTCAGGGGTGACTTACTGATTTGTGGTGGCGTATTCAATTTTCTGCTGCAGGAAAACCCGGAAAACCTACAGCACCACCTCGGGTTGTCGGTACAAACACCAGGCATCGGTATTGGTATCTAGACAACTCACATCGCACTTGCTTTACATCAAGGAATGCGGTCGCCTTTCGAAATCGATGTACTTGAGAGAAATTCCCTCATACTCCGGATTCGTACCATGTCAGATGCTGGCGGAAGCTTCAACCGCCGACTCATCGAACCGCTAACATGCATTATAAATTATTGAATTTTTGATAAGAGTTCTTTTAGGGACTGGCAATTTCAATTCATTATTTTATCTTGTAATATGGTCAAGAATACCTGCCGATAGTGAATTATATGTTTGTGCATCAAACACACAGTTTCAACCATGAAAATTTCAATTGAAAATAAGTCAAGGAGTATAACTTAAAGAGAACACGCGTTCTCATCAACTGCGCATGATCCTGACGTCCTAGAACCAATATTCCTTAAAACCAGAACAAATCTATCATTATCTGAATCCAATAATACCATCATTGTTGATATTTCAATTGTCATAACGCTCATTTTATTTTTTTATCTATAGAGCTATGAAAATTAATCGAAATGATCAAATTAATGCTACACCAGCTCTCTTTCGATTTAAAACATTTTGTGGTTCAAAAGTTGGAAGGTATGCCAAGTGACATATCAGTGAAAACAGCACCCAAAGAAGAAATCAGCATTGTTTCTGGTTTTTTAAATCTGTTTGGAGTTAGAGAGAAAAAATACTTTCGAAAAATTCAAATTTAATAATTCAAATTAAATATCTAAAGGTCCTAGTGGTGTTGGTAATGCATATCTTTAAATGTTATTTATTTTTGTGATTGTCAGTACTCCTGCAAGAATAAATCGAGAGAAGGAAGGTCTGGAAAACCCATCAATCAATCAATCAGATCAATCAAAATATACTTTATTGTCAAAAGATGAACCTCTCGTTGACAAAGCCTTAATAAATAAGTAATGTTATGATAATATAAAAAATATATAAGTCTGGAATAACAAAGGTGCTATTGATGAGCAAACAAAATTAAAACAGAATTATAAATAAAATATATGTAAAGATATAGACATACACATACAGGCTGATTCACGGTGGATGGCACATTGGACGTTTCTGGTGAACCAGACAACGGATCACTTTGAAAATTTAATGGAGGGCATATTCGGACATTCTCTAGCCAACTAAAATATTTTCGACAATGCGGTGTTGCCGCTTCTATTAGAAAGCAGTAGCAACTTTGATTTTTCAAATGGAACACTCTGTATATAACATTATTTTTGGAATCTCCAACAATTGCCCGACAACTTTTCTTGATATTTCCCTATACCTATCTGTTACCGTTTTCGAAATAAAAATTAATTTAAATTTTTTTTTTCGAAAATCATGACTTCTAAAAATGCCGATATCTTTTAGTTAAGAAGTACTATGATATCGAAATTTGGTTTGGAGTTAGGTGATACTTAGACACTTCCCACACGTCAGCCTAATCTCCGTTACTTCAATACAGGGTGGTAAAAAAATACAGTTTTTTCGTTTGCTTGAAAAAGTTGCTGAAATTTGATTATTTTAAATGGAACACCCTGTATATTATTGAAAATTCGGAAAGCTGCTGAATTTTGCTTTCTTTCTATGTATATCATACATATACCTAACTAGTCAAGTTTCGGACTTATTAGCATTTATTTGTGAAAATGTCCCTTCAGAATGGTATTTCCATTCGGTATTTGGTAAGCAGGCCATGATTACTATTTGACAGTAGCGTTGTGACATTCTCCTAATAATATCGACATTTTCGTCACTTCAGAAGTTGCAAATACCTTCAAAACGATGGAACAAAACTATTCAAACGAAGTTCTTATGAATTTGTTTATTATTTTTGGACAGTGTGATAAAATTATCAGCAGAACATGTAGAAAGTTCAATGAAATGTATCCGAATCTACCGCCAATGAACTCAAGAATATTGAGTGCGCAGTAGAATAGCCGCTGTTCTTTCTTGTCTTTCTCGATTAAAGTTGCTAGTGGATATTTAGCCTCTCTGTTTATCGTTCGCGCATTTCAGAGGCACAGCTATATTTGCCAAGCTGTACCTATTTCAATTTTCGTAATAACTTTTTCAATTGTTCTAATCGAACTCATCGAAAAAAAATAAAACATTCTCTGGCACACGCGGACTTGCGAAATGTCGGCATAGCGCATGCGCATTTCCCTTATCACTTTGTTCATTTCTTCACATAGAAGTTCTAGTCTATCTATTGCGATTTCCTACAAAAATTGCAAGGGCTAGGTTTGCACTCGGCTGGCATTCGCCAAATCAGCGCGCCCTTGGTAGACATTTCGAAAATCTGCGCGCGCATGTGCATTTCTTTTATCACTCTGTACATTTTTTGTGGTAAGAAGACTAAAGGGTGTATTTCATGCATAGGAAATCCGATATGAAGTTAAATTTCATACGAAACATTTTTCGATTTTCATCTTTTTTTTTCGTCCGAAATATGCTTTTTTGTTTCCTTCACATTTTTAATAAAAAAATACAAGAAAAAATTAGAAGACTACTGGTTTTCCGAATAAAAATTGATTCATTTTGATTTATAATAAAAATCAGAAAACGGGAAAAGTGAGGTTAAAAACCGAACGATTTATTGGAAAAAGTTCAAATTATTTCAACTCGTACGTGCTTCCTTGCGACAGTAGGATGAAAGTTGAATTAATGTTCCGTCTAAAAATTGGCACGAGAACAATTTAACCAATCAGAACATTTTCGTACCCTCGTATCGTATGAATGAAAATCCGACTTAAGTATCCTATAAAAATTTCAAGCACTGTGCACTCCGCCCAAAGAAATAAAGGCTGAGTCAAGTCTCCGGTCTGACCAATATGATTAGACCAGCGCGGTCATTTGGTTGATTTGACGACCTAATTAGAACTGTTTGTATGTGACCAATATTTTCAATCATCTGATCGGTCCGACTAATCGTCATAGTTCATACTGAACGCGCGTGCCTTGTCCGACCGGTGACTTTGACTTGACACAGCCTAAACGTTATCTGACTAGGAGAGTTTAAACACAATGGAATAGAAAGAGATGAACATTTGTGACGTAGTTGGATATGTCATGGCCGCCATTCTCTATAGACAGTGACGGACTAGCGCACTCCGCACTCTTGGTATATGAGAGTTGCACATGACAGTTTTGTTCCGTGGTTCGAGTTTGACTCTGTACTCGTGTCCAATTACGTCACTTTGACGCGACAATGCTATAAGATTCTGATTGGCTAGAGCTTATTAAACTCGATTAAACTCTCCTGCTGTAGGTTTACTCTCTTTGCGTGCGCTCGACACTGAAATGAACATTATAATTTCATTTCAGTGGCGCTCGACCGCAAAACTGCGCGCGCGCAGATTTGCCAACTGCCAATTTGTTTTGAATATTGTGCTTACTGTAACCGAAGATTACTCCGAAATTAAATGTGTATAAAACAGTGGATATTTTAACGTTTTTCAGTAGCATGAAATGATACCTTCAATTTCACAGTTTTGTGTACAGCATATCGAAATAATTACATTGAACATAGGGAACTGACTGATAGCTATCAGTGAGACAAGTTCAAAAGCTCACAACGGTAATATGGCGTCAAAACCTTACTGTTACAAATTTTAATTTGCTCCAGAATAAATCTTTTGACAATAAATCATGTATTCTGAAATTGAACATTCGGTCTAGCATAGAGTAAACTCACCTTTTTTTAACATCATTTTGACTAATTGAGTATTTCCTTTGGCACATGCTATTAAGAATGGGGTGTAGCCATAAGCGTTGAATTTGTTTATGTACTGAGAATGTTCTTGTAGCAACCTCACAAAACCAACTGTGTCGTTTTCTTCAATTGTACAACACATTTTCTGCACTGCATCACTTTGTTTTTTGTAACCACTAAACATAATTTTTAACAAAATGAACACTATTACGTAAACTATCAAACTTAAAACTATCCACATTGTTATAATCATGTATTGATAAGAACTACACCAGTCTAACATATTGGACATGAAAAAATTATAGATTTTATCAACAACTGTCTTCAGAATAAACATGTTGTAGAATGCTCTTTAACATTTGTCCTGTTCATGCAATATGTCAAAAGAAACAAGAAACTGTCTCAATACAGCAGCATAGGCTACTTGATGTTTTCATTTAGTATAATTTCATAGCCCAGTGAAAAATATCTTCTACAAATTTTATGCATTTTTATCAATGAATTTATTGGTTTATTCAGGGTGATCCAGGGTAAAATCGCTAAACATTTAGGATTGGTGTTTTAGCAAAAAATAATATAGTTTTTTCTGCAAGCATGTGTCATAACCGCTTCGTTTTCTAGATACCTAGGATGTCAAAGTTTTAATAAAAAATCAGTTTTTATTAATTACTCAAAAACCTTTGGGATGATTTTGATAGAACTTGGCATGGTTATTTGAGATAATAAGGGGCTCCTTTTAGTCTACTTAGAATAAAATTATTATTTCCAGTAGCGTCCCAGAGGGTAATCTATCTAATATTAGGACAAATCATTGTACCTACGTCATTGTGTTATTTGTATGTTTATTTTTTTTATTTAAACAATTAAAGATACGTTTTGTTTTGGTCAAAATAAGTACACTAATAAAGATGCCAAGTTTTATCAAAATTAGCTCAAAGTTTTGAGTAATTACAAAAAAACTGATTTTTTCTAAAAACTTTGACATCCTTTATCTCGAAAACGAAGTAAGATAGGACACATGCTTATAGGGAAAAAAATCTAATTTTTGACTAAATAAAAACAATCCTATACGTTTGGCGGTTTAAAAGTCATAGGTGATAATTTTTTTGGTTGTTTTTCTATATTTATATTAGTTTTTCAATTCTTGGATTCTCAGTTAGTTATTTATACATATTTTGGACTGGTGAACACAAATCTGAAGTCAAAACTCAGCGGACTAATTCGTTTTTTAAATCAAATACATTAAATAACATGTCACGATGGTCAGAGGGACTGATATGTATGCAGGATGCAAGTTGCTTTTTAATGACGTGCTACTTAAAGTTGTGGTTCCTTAGGTCATGTTACGAAGAAAACTTTATATTAACAGATGTCTGCAAAATAATTGAATTTTTGGTAAAGGGTGTTATTTTTTTAGGCTGTGTTTGATAAAATCTCCGAAAGTACTTTAGATGTTTTTTTTTTCTAATTTTGGTATGTGTTGATAAGATATTAAACCACATTTATATATTGTTAATTATATACTATTTGATTTGATTAATATTTGGTTTTTTGAAATTACATACCTGAAATCTGTAATTTCAAATTAATAATCTACCTTGCAACGTGATTATAGGAATCGCTAATAGTTAATTAAATTCTATGTTTGTGTATCAGACGAAAAAAGTCATGTATAAAAATTAAATTAGCTGTAAAAATTTTATGTTTGAGAAACAGAGGTGCTCTAAAATTAGTCTTTTCAGAACATTAAAGAGCCATTCTCCGAAACTAAAAAAAACAGAGTTTTGACTTCAGATTCTTGTTCATCGTACTACCTAATTAATTAATAATTAATACCGATATTGCACCAAACATTTCTATTCTGTTCTACAAAGAAAAAAATTGCAAAAAATCTTCAAGTATTATTTTTACTTTCAGATGTAAGGGCCTAATTCTTTTGGAGACATACTCTGCTTTAGAGAAAGATCAACTTTTGAAAACTCTGCCTTCATTTTTGAACATTAAGAAGGAAGTAACTGGAAACCCCGACTACTCCATGTTTAACCTTTCATTGAGAGAGGATTGGACGACATCAAAGAAATTTTGCGGCTCCGTTTTAGGTAAGCCGTGATAATTCTTTTATTTACTCATAAAACTAATACAATTGTAAAAACAGTCCCTTATAATTCTAGTAACATCAAAAGAAAATGCAATAAAATATAACACGTTAAAAAAATAGGTGAAAGTACAGATTTTCTATCTTGATTTTCAAAATAAGTCCATAAGGACAGGCGGTTAAAGCTCAAAAATTTATTCTATAGTTCAGGTTCAAAATTGTCAAATTTTTTTTCGTGAATGTGTTAAATCAACAAAAGTGGTTATCTGGTATAAACGAGTGGCATGAGGCAACGTGTGGCTTACTTTATGGATTTCACCGCTGGCACCTAATCATGGGAGGTACTAAAACCTCTTCTAGAAATCCAGTGTACATTATTTGTTTCTGAACACCAAAATTAATTCGTTTCATCGCATACTATCAAAGATATCATTGTTCAACAATTTTTTTCTATCATTTGAGAATTTCTGACTCATTAATGTATTTATTGTGTGAATTTTTTTTTTTCATCTGATATCACCTGACTGGGCATGGGTAAATTATAACCAGCATTGATTATTTGATGAAAATATACTTGGGGAGTTTTTCGTGTAATTCAGAAACATTCTTATGGTGTTGTTTTAAATTTTTTAGATACTTTTTCTCAAGATTCACATTAACAATTTCTCGGTTTAGATCCCGAGGATTCGACTCGTCAGCTCCTGAAGGATGGCCACAATTCAAGAGGGATGGATTATAAACAGTGTTTCATTTACAATAACGGTGATTTGAACGGAAAAACAATGAATGGGAAAGCTTGAGTGTGATACGATTGCCATTAGTATTCCTCGATTCATTTTAGAGTACTTAGAAGATAATTGATTTGTTATTATCTGCATCATTTTATTTATTCTCTTATAGATAAACCGAGGAAACAGTATTTTAAATTATGGAATTTAATTCAAACGAACATTGAGTACCTGCCCAAAGATGTGTGACAAGGTGTATTCATCCATATAAGCTCACTTGAATAGAGAAGTCATAAATGTATTATTCATCAAAACTGTACTTATATTGACGACCTTGACAGCGAGTTCCTATTAAATTATTTTGGTTTAATTTGCATGTAGAATGTTCCTAATGTGAAGTACTTAACATCAACCGAACTTAGTATTCACACTAAATTAGGTTCAATCAGGCCTTGATGATTTTAAATGAACTCCTGGTCCAGGAATGAAAGTATTTTTCTTATACCATAGAAATCTTCCTTCAACGAAGAAAAACCACCTGCATATTTTTTTATTTGTTGGGGAAAATTCTCATCTATTACTATAGTGGCTTGTCTACAAATTGATCTAAATATAGGTGAACTTATCTTTCTGTGATTGTGCATATACCTAAATAAATCTATTGAACCATCAATTGTGTTTCAATGTATCTTTCCTAATGAATCTTAGAAATATTTTTTTAAAAAAGCTATAATTTTCAATAGTTTTTTTGGTATTATAATTAATTAATTAAGACACCATTCGACCTCTCCCGACTTGTTTCTTATACTAGGAATTTTCAAGAAAATATTGATTGAAATCAATAATAATAAAGTTTATTAAAATTCAATGAAGCATGTAACATCAATTTGTAAAAAGGTGAATAAAATGAACGATTCAATTATACACGTGAAGATTGAAACTTGTAGCGAGAAAATGTAAGAGTTACTTACACGTTTTGTAATTTTTTTAATTTGAATGAATGATAATAAAAAATAAACTGCCTGAGTTAACTGAAGTGAAATATATTATTAAATATACAGGGTATCCAGTAAACCTTGTACAATATTGAAACTGGCGATAGATCAGGTCATGACTGTTCAGAATATCGGAATTTCACCTCGGTAAAAATATCACCGTTTTCGAGATAATGGGCATTTTAGGAATTTCTGGAAAATCTCTACCTAACCTTGGATATTTGAGTGCTATGTATACAAATTGAGACGAATTCAAATATCTTTACTGCTGAAGATTACTGATGAGTGATGCTTTTAGACGTACGACACAGTTTTTCAGAAAATGAAAATTGTTTTCAAGAAATGAGGGTAAAATGACAGATTTGAGTTTCACCAATTTTTTTAACAACAGTTTGACATTATTGTCTGAAAGAAACAGAACCAATTGGAAGTGGACATTCATTTCAGAAGTATGCTCATTTTGTCCAGACTCTACAATGGTATAAAACAAACTATTATTATTTTTGGAGGTAGTGATTTCCATTGAATTAGGCTTGGTTTTATTCTAGGCTTCCATCAACTCTTATACTTACGCGCAAAAATAATTTTATTTCGATTTAATCAAGATAAAATGTGGAAATGAGTATTAATAATAAAGAATAGACTGCTTGGTAGCATTAAATAGTATGTCAATAAAATTAACTTTTCATGTAATTAAGCCTAATGAGATTATCAAAATGAAATAAGTGCAAATTTTTTTAGGAGGTGAATCCTTGTCGAAAATTAAAAACTTTTCTAATTCCTGTGTTGTATCCGTAGAAGCAATAGTTCCCCATTGAAAAAATAAAATACAACATTGTGCATGAACGGATCTTCTGTAAATAGAATTGAAAAAATCTAGTAAGTGGCTGTCACATTATGTTTGAACAACCTGTGACTTCGATCGTAGTTTTTTTAAATTATTCCGCTTGTTTCCTTCACTGGTATTTATTTCTTTGTCATGCCGTACACACGTTATACTACCCGAGAATATGCGCATATGCACTATATTTATGGTGAATGTGGAGGTAGTGCTACTACTGTAGCAGCGCTTTATGCAGAACGATATCCGATTGCACAATGCCGCTTAGAGAATCGCTGATCTGGGGGCTATAACCTATAACGCATTTGAAAAGGTTCTTCTTGAAAAAATGTCGTCTCTGCGTACGAGTGTATGGAAAATAACATTTTTGTAATATTATTCGATGTTGAATAATCGTTATTGTGGTTTATAGTGTATGCTGATTCAAAAAAACGTTGAATTAGTATTTACTTCTTTACATCTCATTGAATGCTTCTACGCAGTTGATTCGTTATTACTCATGATTATTTATTTATTTCATCTTGATAGGATAAAAAAGACGTTAGTGACAAAGTCAATGGAGTTGATTTTAGCTCAGAATAAAATCACACTCTAATATAATCAAAATTCTACTCCTTCCAAAAATAATTATCGTATGTTTTATACCATGGTAGAGTCTGAACAAAATGGGCATTCTTTTGTAATGAATATCCACTTCCACTTGGTTATGTTTTTTTCAAACAATAATGTCAAACTATTGTTAAAAAAATTGGTGAAACTCAAATCTGGCATTTTACCCACATTTCTTGAAAAAATTGCATCGATTTCTGAAAAACTGTTATGTACATCTAGAAGCATCACTCATCAGTAATTTTCAGCAGCAAAGATATTCGAATTGGTCCCAATTCGTAGACAGAGCACTCAAAAATCCAAGATGAGGTAGCGATTTTCCAGAAATTCCTAAAATGTCCATTATATCGAAAACGGTAATATTTTTACCGAGGTGAAATTCCGATATTCTGAATAGTCATGACCTGGTCTATCACCAGTTCCAATATTGTACAAGGTTTACCGGACACCCTGTATTTCGAGACTTGAATCCATTTTCAATTTGTTTTTTAGTTCAATCCCCAGAAACATACAACTAACATATACATACAAAAAATAACAATATTTGATATAATTGATAATCATGCTTTTACATTAGCGAATATTTTGTTAAATCATGAGTGAATTGTTTGTCTGCTAGTTTGTATGGACGATAATGTTCCAACGTTATTTATATTTGTGTACTGTACTACATACAATTTTTGACTTGTCTTATATCATGTTATGATCTTGAAGGACAAATAAAGATTATTATTATTATAACAATTAAATATAAAAGTTGAATCATTATTGAGTATATGATATTGGTCTAAGAAATGATGTTACTACATTTTTTTTAAATTTTGTGGGGAAATTAATAGACCTTATTCGTTTCGGCATGCTATTAGCTATAATATATCGCGATAGTATAATGAATTTTTGCCACTTAAAAGTTTGGATTTGCACTGTTTTATGTTACCAGATTGTCTGGTTATAAATTAACAGTGTAGGAGAGATTGGAATGATTTTTCCTATTCTTTGTTGTAAAGAGAAAAAATGACTCAAATGGAATCAAGTCATAGAAGAATACGGCAATCAATTTTAAATCTTTTGAGGTACTTTATTTTTCACTGTGACATTATTTTTATTCCAAATATGATTATTGAAGTTAATATTTGAATAATGTTTTTTGAGGTATAAACCTTCATGATTTATCCAAATCCAGTAATGTACCTTTTCATAGATTTTTGCTTGGATACAAATAACTCTTACTATATTTCAAAAGCCATAGCTGAAGAACCTCCAGATTTCTGAGATGGAATTTTATGTCCTCCACAAACCAGAACCCCATAATTCAATTCAGACTGTATTAATTGAAAATAATGATTGTCAAAGACTTTTATATTCGCTTGACGCTGCTAAATTTTGAAGTAACGAGAACATCGACGGCCGGTATTTACAAGAAGCGGCTATTTCAACTCATGCATCTTAATTGAAATCTAGTGAGCATGCTCAAATTCCAAATATGGCTGCTCCACAGCTGATCTGTCTGAATTTTGGATAAATAGTCCTTATATTGTAACAATTTTGTATTGTTATCATGTCTAGGTAAGGTTCGTTAGGTCAGGTATGGTTTGTTTAGGTAGGTTTTTGTGTTAATTGCGAGCGAAAAACTAATTCACGAATTGCGAGCGAAAAACTAATTCACGAATTGCGAGCGAAAAACTTGTCGAGTCTCGCAAGCTAGGTTAGCTTGCCCAGGTTGGGTGTGTCAATTACGAGCGAAAAAACAAATTCACGCATTTTCAATTCAGTTTGCCTTCTTGTTTTGTCACCTAAACACCCCGCCATGGGCGCCATGTTGAATCACAATATTTCAATTCGAGTTTGACATTCTCAGTAGATTTCAATAAAGGTGCATGTGTTGAACTAGCCGCTTGTGTATTTACACCATAGGCTCTGCGTTTCCCCACTACTAAACATACACTTTTTAAATTTGTATGAATTATAGAACTGAATAGTCGCGTAAACAGTCTTACGTGGAAAATGGGATAGTAGATGCCCGTGGTGTCAGTCAATGAGAACAAGTATTATGTTACCCTGTACTATACAAGTATCTTCACTCCTAGATACCCAAATTAACTCCATCAGTAGGAATACTAAACTAACTACTAAAATTATTATTGATATGGAACCTGAGTGTGATCAAATCTGATTGATATATGGGTACGATTTCACCCACCCATAGGGATAATGGGTAATTATTCCTTTATCTGAATTAACTCAAATAGTTCAGAATTTAATGAGCCAACTATTTGGTAATATTGAATAAATGAATAAATAAGTAAAAACAAGACAAATTTAATATTTATTTACAAATACACATTTCATCGAATTTTAGTAATCTTCTCAGAAGACAATTCAATCCTGAAAAATATTCATGGATTATTATTCAACTGCTATAAAACATATAAAAATGTTTATGTCAATTTCTAAAAATATTTTTTTTTCACAGTTCAATTTATAATAATTGATCTCTAATATGGGATCAATTGCTTCAGTCTTCATAAAATAAAGAGTAACAGCTTAGTACTAAAATTGACTCAAACATTTTTGGCTACTCATACACATTGATTAAAGTGAAAAAGCATGCAAAATAAAACACAAATTTATCAAAATAATAATTTATTAGTGGTTAATTAAACTATGGTTACAGTTTGTTTAAGCCTATGTACAATTTTTTTCTACATTGTTGTGAAACAAATAATATATTTAACAAATAAAAATTAACTGAAAACCATTATAATCATTCACTTCCTCTGAAAATCTACACGAACATTTTTCAGTATCACAGTTCGAGTTCGCCATAATATATTAATATTTTTGTTCATTATCAAGAAAAGTGACATTCTTAGGGGTAAGGTATTGTGAAAACTAAATTAATGATTACTCACATGATCTATAGTCTAAGTACAATTGTATTATTATCTTTTTTTTTATAAAGCACGTGAATATATAGCACGAAATTATTTCTTCTGATTATTCAGGGCCATCGAAAACTTAACATGGAGGTTTTGGGTAAATATTTCGTATATGTGAAAAAACACACAGACAGGTCGATTTTAGTTAAACCTTCGAGCAGTGCGGTGAACAACCCCCTAAAATTTGAATAGATATGGGTCGAGTAGCACATCGTTTGAAAACCCGTTCAATTCTCTAAATAATGGTGTACATTTTTTTAGTTGAAACGAACTGTTTGTGATTTTTTTGTTTCAATAATCCTGTATGATATTTCAAATTTTTGTACGTCACTGGACAAGTCAGTTGCGATTTTTTGCAATCTACCATTTATTTGCTACGATACTGTGATGTTTTAGCTCGGTTTTTCTCTGTAACAAAAATAATTCAACACAATAGAACAAACAGATAGAACATTTGTGACTCAGTTGATTACTTACTACAAGTAATTTCCATTCGTGTGTGGTATTGTACTTCTAAATTGGAAAGAAAGAATGATGTACACAGTTGCAGAGATAGTTGAGTTGATTGAACTATATTATGAAAACAATAGATGTGTGCGAAAGGAGCTGCTGAACAATTCAATCAACAGCTTGGAAGGACTGTGTTGTGGTAGTATGTGTCTGAATTGGTTGCAAAATTCCGAGAAACGAGATCGGTAGCAAATAAAAAACGGCAAATAGTACCGCAAGTCAGAAATGAGGCGATAACTGTGGAAATTTTTGACCATGCTGCGCATGACCATATGATGAGAACAAGACAAACAGGGCCGTTTCATCCTGGCCGAGCGCCGTCGTGCAAATGTGATCACATCGCCTTTTTTAGTGCATAATTTATTTTAAATTTCATACGATTTTTATATTATGTACATGCAATATAATCGCTATACGCTAATTATTAAATAATGAAACTGTGAAGCAAAATTAAACATTTTATTACCAAACAAAAATTAAACATTTTTTTAACAAAAAATAGTTACCTTATCTAAATAACCTGAATAAAACTAAATAGAACTAAATAACCACTGAATAAAAGTAGCTTTACGCGCTTCCTTTCTGGAAAATTCAGAAATAAGATCAGTCACATTTATATTGTCCAAACAATCACTTTCAATCGATATGATTGCCAAATTATCGAGCAGCTGTAGACCCATTGACGATCTTAAGTAGTTTTTGATTAACTTTAACTTTGAGAAAGTTCTCTCCACTGAAGCAACCGATATAAGCATGGTCAACAAAATTCGCAAAGCTACGCTTGCATTTGGAACAGAATAAGTTATATTATTCTTTATAATATAGTCTAACATTTGTGTCGGTGTTTGAAGTCTAAGATTTTTTGAAAATTGCAACTTGTTGAACAATTCTGTTCCATTTATGTCACGCTCATTACGATTTTTGTCTGTTAAAACTTCAAAACTGTAAACAACAATTTAGTTGTTCCTTTTCTGGTAAATCTGAAAATTTACAAATATCCTATAAAATTTGAAAATGGGACGACAATAAGTCGAACCTTTCACTAATTGATCTCAAAACAATATCAAGTGTACTAAAAAATTTGTTTATTTTGTAATCTCATTCTCCATCTGTAATTGGTTCATCGTACTTCTCGTAATTGAATTGTTTTTTAACACGCTAAAACATTTTCAGTTTTGAGGGTTGGCTCTACATCTAGAGATTTTGCAAGTTCAGAAGCATCAACTAACACATCTCCAAATCCTTCATCACTTTATTTTATTTTATACTTTATTTTTATTTATTTCCTTTTTGTGTTTAATCTTAATTCTAGCATAATCTAACTGATTTTTCAAACATTGGTAAAAATAAAAAAAAATCGCCGTCGTGCGCCGCACGACCTGCACATATGGTTGGAACGGCCCTGAAGACAAATAGCAACTGTTTCCGATATCTCACGAACCAGCATTCAGCGTATTTTGAAACTCCACAAATTTCATCCTTATAAAATTAAATTATGGCAAGAACTGAATGAAGATGATTTTGATCGGCGAATAGAATCTGTGAGGTAGTAAAGTCAGCAGGCGATTGCAAATCTACACTTCCTTTTCAACGTCTTTTTTAGTGATGAATGTTCGTTTTTTTTTATATAAGGTCTGATTCTAATCCCCGCATATTTCATGAGGTATATACGCCACATCCCCAAAAATCAATCGTTTGGGCTGGTTTTTTTGGTGATCGTCGGCCGTTCATTTTTAGAAGGCGATCTAACGGGAGAAATGTATCTGGAACTGCTTGAAAACACAATTGAACCTATGTTAACAAACATTATTGAAAATGACCAAAATTATCTGGAGGATCAGCTGATATAACCAAAATTATCTGGAGGATCAGCTCATATTTCAACAAGACGACCTGTTCGGCAGTATTTAGATAAACACTTCCCGGGTTACTGGGTTGATAGGAGAGGTTTTTCCCTCCCACTTAACTCTTGCTGAAAAATCATGTTTTAAGAAGCAATAAAGGTATTATTATTATTAAATAAAAAATAGTTGAGCAGTTAGTGAAATGGGGAAGTATAATAGTGTTGTATATAATCCTTTTGGTCCGTTGATTGAGATATCTTGAACATCTATATAGATAATTTTCTTTAAAAGATGTTGTTTTAATTAAATAGTCTGCATGTTTTTTGAATAATCAACTATAATACACAGATATTTGAAATTTTTTACCCGCTCGATTATTTCATTACCAATTTTGTCCATGTTCTTTATGAGAAAATTGTTATAATTTCTATCATTAGCAATGAGCATGGATTCAGTTTTATCACCATTAATTTTTAGCATGTTTTCACAGCTCCCCTCGAAACTAAAATCGATCTGTCCGATCGTTTTTCCACATCGATATTACCCAAAACCCCCCAAGTCGAGTTTTCGATGGACCATCCTGTATAAAGAATTAAAACAAAATACTGTATTTAAACAAAAATGACTGAAATAAAAATTACTTCTCATAATCGATTTTCTTAACAAAGCTTATTCTCGAGAATTAGCTGTGTGAATAGTCATTAAAATAAAAGCTGAATTAGAAACTGAAACAAGGCAACGCAAATTGTCACTTCTTCAAACCCCTACTTACTTGATCTGCATTTGTCATTTGGGAAGCAGAACCTTGGTGCTGAACGTTCTGAACACTAACCGCCACATATGGTGTTCCGGTTGATGTTTGAATTCGTACCGGACTGCCTTGTCTCATGCCGACATTTTGATTCAGTGCTGCCGATACTTGAGACAGTAAAGTTTGTTGTGCAGAACTTGAAGCACCCTGAACTTTTATGCCGGCTAGTGCACCCGCCAAAGTGGAAGTAACTTGAGGGCGTAGAGCAGTATTCAGGTTTTGAGATGTTGCAGCTACAACCTTTAGAGAATGTAAATTATTTATTATAAAGAATGAAAACTGGATTTCAAAAGATTTCAAATTCAACCTTCTGCTACATCTTATACACTAGGAATTTTGTCATCAAGAACCCAACAGAAAACATCAATTGCCCCTTACCGCCGAGTTATATCTATCAGATTATTGTCCAAGCTTCTGCAAGTTATTAATTCTCTTTTTATTTAGCAAGCTGCTAATTAAAATTGTTACGTTGCATGATACATTTAAATAAAAAAAAAATATTCAGATTTAATGCTAAATCAATGACTATTTGATGTTTAACATGAAATATTTCTATAATAATAATAAATATACCTTATTGTCCAAAGAGTTAATCTTGTTGACAAAGTGAGGTAAGTCTAAATCTAAATAAATGTATAAAGAATACGAAAAACATGAAGTCATTAATAAACAGAGCACAAACACATAAAAATTATAAAAATCACATTTATATATTAAAATCCATCTCAACAAATCCATCAAAATTTGTGACTAGAATTTATTTTCAAAAGACGTCTTCATAAAACTCTTGCACACTATAATAGGGTCTATCACTTAAAAGGTAGCGTTTCTGAAATGAGTGGCATCATTTATATTCCTCACATGGTTTGGTAGGTGATTAAACATCTTAACACCGTTGTAAACAATAGAATCTTTAATAAGAGTTGAAGTAGGTAAAGGGAGTTTGAGATCAGCGGTCTGTCGGGTGGCATAGTTAGATGATACGGAAGAATATTTTGTTTTATGTTTATTTATCAAGCAAACCGTTTCCATGATAAAAATGGCATGTACTGTTAGAATTTTATTTTCCAGAAATAGGGACCTGCAAGATTCCCGTCGTTTAATATAAATATAAAAGAGATGACAAAAATAGCAACTTAAAAAAAATCAAACTATAATAAATGACAGACTCTTAAGATATCTTTTGAGATGAGCTTTGAAACGAGTAGTTGAAGTTTACTTTTCAATATTATCAGGTAACCATTGTAAACATTATCACATAACTTTTATTGGAGTGTTCCTCAAACTCGAGATAGTATTATCCTCATTGATCTATTCTGTAATTTCTGGAGGCGAGATAATTCATTTTGATTCAATAAATATAGGATTGTAGAACAGTAACTCAAGTGTGGTAGTACCTTCTATCTATCTAAGTCTAATTTATTCTATTGATGGAATCTTTTAGTTCATTTGATGAGGTATATTTTATGGTATCGTCAGCAAATAAATGTATTTCATTACCATGTAATATGTCAGCCATGTCATTCGTATAAATTATAAATGGCAATGGTCCTAATATACTTCTTTGTGGGATACCATGATTGTTCATCATCTCATTGTAAATTATTCCGTTCAACTTTATCTTTTGTTTCTGATTCCTTAAATAGTCAGAAAACCATTTCAAAGCTGTGCTCCCAATACCGATTTTCTGAAATTTTGTGATCAGTATATCTCGATCTACAGTTTCGAAAGTCCTTTGTGAATCCAAGAAAACAGTAAAAGTACTTTTTCCAACATTAAAATCATTTTTCCAGTCATTCAACACCAGCTTTGCTTCTGAGTTGCAACTCTAAATCCTGATTGCTCTCCTGTTAAAACTTTGTTTTGATCAATGTAGTCTAATTGAAAATAAGTGATACTGTAAAAGTAACAGTTTCATGGTTAGTACCAATCATCAGTACAGGTTAAGTCATACCACCTGTTTCTCCTAATAATCGTAATACTGCGAAAATATCGTATACTAACCTGTATGGTCTGCTTGGTTCCTTGCACAGTATTCACAGGAATAACCCGTGAGGGTCCTTTAGCCAAAACAACAGGGCCCTGAGAAACGTTCAACGGTGATCTGATAACCTGCTGGAACTGCTGGACAGTCATGGCAGTAGATATGGGTTTTGAACCAACAATGAGTTGGGTCTGCATATTGTTTTTGTTACCCACTTGGGAAATGCTGAGTTTTTGCCCACCAAGCTTTTTTTGAGCGAGCAACTGCTGCTGTATTTGTAGATGTCGAAGCTGGTTTGCATTTGTAGTTTTCAAAGTAGAAGTCATAGCTTTTCCTTGAGGAGTAAGAGCGACTCCTGTAACTGGAAGTGTAACTGTTTGAGACACTGAAAAGTATAAAAAAAATGTTTTGAAACGTGATTTAAATCATTTTAACATTTCAACTATATACGATTCAGAGCTTGAAAAGTAATATGGATTATGTACCATGCCCATCAGAACTTGACTAAGAAAGTACTTTATGAAACTGATTTCCTTAAATATTAGAGAGAGAGTAGTAAAGCTATCAAAACTTTACCGGGCAGATACTTATTGCTAATGATTTAAAGAGAAATCAATGTGAAAATTTTGAAGATTTATTAAAATTACTTTCAGAAGCTGAAGGTCAATCTATTATTAAAACATATTATAGAACTCGTGAAAATAATGATTGGATCACCAGCTCTATTATTCATGAAACTGAAATCAGGAATAAAAAATTCGAAATTATGAAACAAAATATTAATGATCAAGAACTCTTCGTAGAATAAAAAATTCAAAGAAATAAGGTGAATGCAATGATTAGAAGGGCAAAATCTAAAATATGTCAATAAACAGTTTGAAGAATCACAAAGCAATCCAAAGAAAATGTGGGATGTATTGAATTAGTGTGAGAGAAAAAAATCAAAATTTAATCAAAATAGGGATATTGAATCATTACAATTGAATGGCAATATTATCACCAATAACCTGAAAATAGCAGATTTAATGAATTTACACTTTTCCCACATTGGTGAAAATATAGCAAAGACTTAAAAATGTTCTATAACAACATGCCTACTGAAAATACTTTTCCTCTTCATAATAATTCCGCAATGCTTTTATTTTCAACCGACGAAACTGAAATATTAGAAATAATTAGAACTCTTAAAAGAACATGCCCTGATCCTGATAATTTTATTACTAGGGATATTTTTGAATTGAAAGACATTTTGGTAGGACCTCTCACTAAATTGATTAATAAATATTTTACAGGTGTTTTCCAGACGAACTGAAACATGCATCAGTTAGACCTATTTATAAAAGTGGGGATGCTCAAGATCCCGAAAATTAGAGACCCATAGCATTATTGAGTATTTTCTACAAATTATGAATAAACGTCTTTATTATTATTAATCTCAGGAAAATCCTTGGTTTTTAATCTTGGTCCTCAACTGGCAAAGGGAATTTCTAATAGTATTCAGTAAAAATAAAATATAATAGCTTATTGAGTCGACACCAATTAAGATGTATTCTTGAGTTGAATATTTTAATAAAAAATACTATTTCATGAACTTTTTATTGCAGGCAATACTATACCATTGCGTTCATCATTGAATTATCTATATTCTGATATATATTTCAATTGGTTAACAGATCAGTGAAGTAACCTATATCCACTAACCGGATCATACCTGCTTGCCAGGTAGTTATGATCAGAAATGAGTAGACAATACTACCTGGACTTATTCTTTTTGTTATAAACTATCCGATCAGTTAAAACAAAATTCGTTTGGTTAACAAATTGGTGCAATACAGAAAAAAATAATAATTGAAATTAAAGATAGCCATGACTACATCTTGATAGGCAAGGTAGCTTAGGCGTGAATCAGATTTCAAATGTGAATTAAATATATGTACACAGATTGCCGTAAATAATAGATACGAAACATCTATCATAGATAGACTATTGAAACAAAAACAAACCAAGAAAACTTTAAATTTAATACACCCCTAGGTAAAAGGAAAATCCGATCAACGTTTTGCATGTCTATCATATCTCGATCACCATATGAACAAGATATCTCGTTTCAATGAACAAATAATCTACTTTCTATATACATGAATAGAGTGAAGATGTATGCTAGATACTCACCTCCTGGAGCTGAGCTAGCTTTGACCAATGTTGCAACTGGAGCCCCAGACGTCCCTGCCTGGATGGCCTGTGCAAACACCTGAGGAGAAAGACTTTGAATGGTGCCCGTTCCTCCAGCTGTACTCAGTTGTTTCTGTAGTTGATGTTGCTTCTTCAACAGTTGTGCAACTTCACCTTCCGTGACCGTTCTCGTAATACCGGTTTTTCCCCCGACTGTAACAGTCCCTTGCCTCACAAACTGAGCCCTGGGTTGCGCTTGCGTGAATTGCACCACAGCCGGTTGCCCACCTATGGTAACGGTGGATGTTTTGATTCCCTGGGAAATGCTATTTGTATGTAGCCTCAGCTGCTGTTTCAGATTAGCTTGTCGGATCATGGCTAGCTGTGCCTGACCGATTGTCTTTCCTTGCATGCCTGCAGTAGCGACAACTCCTTTGCCCTGTACATTTGAACCGGTGGATACTATGAGCCGCTGCGTTGCAGCTTGAAGCTGCGCAGGGCTCAGTCCTGAAACTGATACTACGGTCGGTGTTTGGAGGGGTGAGGCTATTATTCTTTGGGTGCGCATGGTGTCTGAAATATAGAGATGTGTCAAATAATCTAAAAAATAAAAGACATATTTATGTAGTTGGTGAATAATATGGTACTATGAATAGGTGAATAATATGGTACCATGAATAGGTGAAAATATAACTTTTGGGTAGGTGAAAAATATAGGTTAATGAACTAGAGACCAAATGCAAAATTCAAATGTAATGTAAATATGTTTGTGACTAGGAAATTTGCATACAGAAGTTTAATGTGTGCTGGTTCAGTTAGGCGTTTTTTTGAAGTTGATTTATAAAATCCGCTCTTTTCCAGTTTCCTACTTTATCTTTATGATTTTTCATATGTCTACCCAAAGTATTATTAGTATTAAAAGCACTATCAAGACCTTGGTTCTTCAAAAAATGTTCTATTTTGTAACTACATTTTTCAATATATGTTATTGTTTTAAACTTCTTTTGGTCTTTAATAGTATGATAAGCTTCTTGAATTGCTTTTTTACATAACTTCTTTGATAAAATACTGTTATTAAAAAACTATTATAACCGTTGTTAACTGCCATTTGCTTTATAATACTCAATTCTTTATTGTACTTTGAGGAATGTTGATTAACCTGTGTATCATACTATTATAAGCTGCTACCTAATGTTGGTAGGGGTGGCTTGAGCTACTGTGTACTGTAGTATCTAGAAAATGTATAGCATATTTTTTTTCTAATTCAATTGTAAAATTAATTGATGGATGAAAAGAATTTAAGAAATCAAGAAAGTTGTATATTTGTACCTATAAGACACGCCAAAATATCATCCACATATCTGTACACTATAAAACGTTAGTCATTCTATTATGTATGTGTGTTTCTATATTGCCCATGAATATTTTGGCTAATAAATGACTCTAGAATTGTCCATAATAAGTCCATCATTAGCGGAATAAAATTAGTTGTTGTATTGAAAGTAATTTTGGCTTAAAACAACACTAAGTAAATGATATGTTTTATATCGAATAATTTAGACCGTTGGCCCATGACACTAGAACTGTCGATTATCTTCGAAGGTATGCCCTTCAAGGGATATGAAGATTAAGTTGGATTATCGGAAAAAAGTGGTTTGTTGGATCGGTACCCGGTCGTCCCCTCCCTGTTCAACTTCCGGTTGAAAGCAATGTTGAAAACGTTATTATAGAAGCAGCTATGAAAATTTATTGAAATTGGAAAAGCCGAGTTTAGCTAAATTAACCGGGCTCTAGCCGATTTGCATACGTCTAGGTCGGTCTCCAAGGGCGAAATACGGACCGGAAGTTACCCTTCACCGACAGTTCCCTCGGATTATTAACGAAGGAATGCCCTTTGGTTGAACCCTTCATTTTGACCCACCATTTAATGTTATAAGATTTGCACACAATTTGGTTGGGCCAATTTAGCCGTATTCGAAGGAAAGGTGACGTCATTGACGTCAGGGAGCGGGCGACCGGGTACCGATCCTACAAACCACTTTTTTCCTGATAATCCAACTTAATCTTCATGTCCCTTGAAGGGCATACCTTTGTAGATAATCGACCCCCTAGGGTTATGGGCCAACGGTGTAACTGTTCTACTTCATGTCGAAAGAAAACCGGTTAAATAAAATCTGTTGGTGAGTTTGGAAATTAATAAAGAGAATTCTCAGAACTTAATCAACGATCAAATAGAACTTAATAATTCCCCTCTTCTTAATTTGTTTTTCCATAATACTAGGTAAATGTAATTAATTATTTTATAATCCACAAACAATATTTGTTATCTGTTGATGTATGGGAGGACAGGTATAAAACTGCCACATAATTAATTAACGGTTATGGAATATAAAAGAATAACATCAAGAGTCGAAACTTGTGCGAGCCAAGGGTTAAAGAGGTCTTACCTTTTTACGTGTGATTTCTAGCACGTCCGATGTACTAAATAGTTTTTCAGAAAATGATACCATTTTTCTAAAAATGGGAGTAAAAGGCCAGATTTGAATTCCACCAATTTTTATTTAAACAACTTTGATATTATTGTCTGAAAAACTATAACCACGTGGAGGTGGACAAAGGTTAAAAAAAAATACGCATTTTGACCAGAATCGAAATTAGTGTAAATCTTATCATAACATTTTTGGAAGCATGGAAGGAGTGATATTCTCATTAAATTAGAGGATGGTGTTATTCTGGACTAACATCAACTCGTCCAACTTTGTCCAAAATGTGTTATTCTTTTATTATACATGGTGTAATCTAAATGATGCCATTAATTTCAGGTGGTGATTCCTTGTCATGTGTTATGAAAAACAGTTCATATAAACGTAAGCCCTAACTTGCTTTTTTTCAAGTGATGGAGTGTCAAAGTTTTATTAAAAAATCGGTTATTTATTAATTACTCAAAAGTCTTTTCGCCGATTTTCATGAAACCTGGTGTGTTTATTAGCAGTTACAAGGGGCTTGTTTTCATGAAATAATTTTTCAAATCATAAGGGCAGGTGTTTACTTCATTGATATTTATAGTAAAAATAATTGTACTCCACTGTTTTTCTCTAAGTTTCATATTTTTTTCAGAATAGATAATTAAAAATACAACTTTCTCATACTGCCGTGAATTTAAAAATTGCTATACTTTGTTAAATCAAAGTCAGTGGCATAGGAATGGTGGTTACGCACCATCAAAAAATCATGTGAATGATATTTTTTTGAGATTCTCCATATTTTCTTGACATTCTATTTAATTTTATGCACAAATGTTTTGTTAAGTTTTGATAGAAACAGTTTACAATAATAGGTCCAGGAACACAACGAACAACCAGTACATCAACTACGAAACCAATAAAGCAGTTCAGGTAGAAATAAATTAATTAAGGAAATCTATGGATTGATAAAGTGTTGCCATTTCAAATCCACGGCATTATACGAGAGAAGTATCTTTAAATGTTTAATCTGATAAAAATATGAAACTTAAGGTTTCTCCAAACCAACGCGGGAACGCGGGACGGGAGCGGGATGAATGCGATAATAAATTCGATAGTGGGATATCTAAAAACACATACCGAAGTGATTATTCGTATTCCGAAATGCACACAAGCAGAGAAATATTTATGGTTTGCAACGTTTACTGTTTTTCTAGCAATTTGCACGGCTCCCATGTTCCGTTCCCGTTTTGGTTTGACGGAACCTTTAGAGAAAACCAGTGGCGTACAATGATTTTCACCATAATTATCAATCAGGTGACCCTTCGTTACTTATAATTTGAAATCTCACTTCATGAAAACTCGCCCCTTGTAACTGCTAATAAACACACCAGGCTAATAAACACACCAGGTTTCATGAAAATCGGCGAAAAGACTTTTGAGTAATTAATAAATTTTTATTAAAAATTTGACACTTTGTCACTCGAAAAAAAGCAAGTTAGGACATACGTTTATATTAACTGTTTTTCATAAAATATGACAAGGAATCACCACCTAAAATTAATGACATCATTTAGTTTACACCCTGTATATCTTATCAAGATGAAATGAGTTAATTATATTTTGATGTATTATTATTATGTATTAATAAACTTATTAACATTTTGGTAAAAAAAAAAATAACGAATAAATTGCTAAAGAGCATTCAAGGACGTAAAGACGTACATCTCAAATGAACTTTTGCTTTAATTAACACATAATATAAACCACTGTATCGAATATTCAACATGGCACCGACAATATTGCAATAAATGTTCAAATTGTTTCCCATCCGCTCTTATGCCAATTCTTTCAAATAGCCATAGTAAAAAAAAATCCAATGGATTCAGGTCCGGTGACCTGGGCGGTCACAGGAATGAGCCACGGCGTCCTCCGTCGCCTACGGTACATTCGATCAGAACATTGTCGAAAGCGCCGGGCGATTTTCCCGAAATTAAAAAAATACCCTTATCTCTAAAACGCGGAGATGTTTACCGAGGTGAACTTCTGCTATTCTGAACAGTCATGACCTGGTCTATCACCAAATTCAAGATTGTGCAAGGTTTACCGGATACCCTGTAACAAGATATATTTGCCGTTTTTTTTCTATATGTTATTCTGACTGCGTTGTTCTGAAGTTTCCAAAACGCAAATTTGAAACGTAATAGTTATTTATGTATCAAGGGCGTAAAGTAGGCGTTTATGGCCTGCGGCGTGGATGATGGCCCGATGGCGTTAGCCGAGGGCCATCACACGCCAAAGGCCTTAAACGCATTTTACGCCGTGATACATACAAAATTTTATGCACTAGCGGTTTTATAGCGCGAATCACAAATTCTGACCTGAATTACAATGGTCTACACGTTTGATACGTTATGCATACAATAATTAAGGGTAACATAATATGAGGAATGTGAAACTATAGTAGCTGAGTGCTATATTGGATAATCTATTTCAAATAAATAGATCATAACCGAAAAAATTGCCAACGATTATGAACAAATGTCAGAAAGAGTATTGCTCTGAAATGATTCTAATTCGTGTTAGGAATTGCATGAAATGATGTGTGAGTATAGACAATTTGAGAATTTTGTCTACTTTACGGCCCGCCGGGCCATAATGCGCCCACGGGCGGTAAAGTGCCACTTTACGCCAGGCGAACCGGGCGGTAAAGTGTACTTTACCGCCCGCTAGTGCATAAATAAATAATTTAATCTATGACTCAATGCTACAGCAGTAAATCTGCAGCATTTTGCGGTCCCGATATAAACATTATTATACTCACTTGGTGGAGTTCCTGGAACACTGGCTGGTGCATTAGTGCTGGTAGCTGTAGGTGTTTGTGTTACGACAATCTGGGTTGCCGATGATACCACGGTGGGAATCGAAGATCCTAGACTTGTAGAAGCCGCCAACGCCTTTTGATTAGCAGTTTTATCTTTCAACAGCTGTAATCGGGCAGCAATCTGTTCGGGAGTCATCTTATTATCCTTTGCTATACGTTCAGCCCTACGTACTGCCACTTCCACTGGCAATACTGGGTGTTCCAAATCAATTCCTTTCTCGTAAAATACCTGGGCATGCTTAGTTTTGTTCATGAGGGGATTGTTCAAGACAGTTCTGATAGTTGGCATTCTTTTATTAGTGATACCCTTCAGAGAGTCAAATCGATCAGACATTATCCGAGAAAACGCCGAATTGTTATCCTGTGTATACAATTGCGATGTGCGCATTGAACGATTCGATTTAGGGGTCATCGGATATTTCGGAATGGCATTAGCTTTGTTCTTTTTCTTTCTCAGATAACTTTCCAAGCTGCCTTGTTTTCCTTCTTCTCTTTGCATGAGATGCGTTTCATACCTTTGCCTGCACTGTTTCGGAGATCTGTATGTGATAGAAACAGTATTTACGTAATCAGACACAAAATCCCAATTGGATGTGTGACCAGGATTGGTTACAATCAAATTCAAAGGTAGGCCTTGGAATCCTTGGATTACCTTAAGAATCGCCATATCTTCATGTATTGTCCAATCATGAAACAGAGGTTGTTCAACAGTTGGTCTCTGAGAACTTGATTTTCCGGGCAACGGGATAGTTGAACGTGCGATACCTCGATATTTTTGAAGTTTTAAATCTCGCCTCATTTTCAAGATACTTGCCGAATGAAACAAAGACTTCGGCGCGTGCGTAGTATCCTCTTTTCTTGGCAATTTCAGAGCCCGCCTACTTTCTACCAGGCCTGCCTCCATTCTGTTTCTTTTGACTTCCCTCTTGACATATGTCGGAGGAAGCTGAGATTCCATCATTATATTCGCATCATACAAGAAGGTCAAGGTTTGATCTACATAAACGTCATTTTCTTGTTGGGGTGGGGTAGGAGGACACCACATCTAAATAGAAGAAATTTCAATTCATAGCAAAATATTTGGGTTTTATGAGTATTCTACTTGGTTGTGAAACTGCACAGTGGGCTCCAGAAGTGAATTTTTTGCCAAAAATGACTCAATGTGAAATGCTCCTATAGCAAGTAAATTTAGTCTCAACTTGAAGTAAATAATCTAGTAGGCTTGGAATTGCAAGAAACAATACAAAATATTGTTTGACATGCGTTAACAAAGATTTGTTTCAATGTTGTGTTTTCGAGATTTGAGAAGGATATTTTATTAAAAACCTTGAAAAAGTTTGACAGCGTTTTCCACTTGTTTTATTTTTACTGTGAATTGAGTTCAACATGAATTCAAGAGAGGAAGGTAAGTACATTCTAGAAATGTCTAAACGAAATTGAGTAAATGACTGCCCGTAAATTTATTCTCGAAATGTAGAAACTTGAAAAATTTGCATTGACACTGATTATGTTAGAGTAAAACTTTATATACTCCACAAACCTCCACTTAGAGTTAGATCTATTTTAAAACCAAATACTTCCAGGATTACTACTGTGAACAAATGTCTGCATTCATTTGCATTTTACGACAATTTACTATTTATTCTTCAACATGCCGTTATAGAACTGGATAAATTCTAGAGCATTGCTATCAGATGCTAAATACAGTGCGTACCGTTTTTTAGGTTCCTATTCTGATGGGGTGTTCACGACAGAATTCAGATCGGTTTCAAATCAATCTAGGAACGCTTGAGATTTTGATATTTTACAGCTCTTTAGCTTAGTTTTCGATCAAAAAACAGAAAATGTATGACAGTTTGACTATTTAGTAATTTCAATTAATTTTTATTTTGGTTCAGTTTGCGATATTTAATTTGTCAATTTCTCCACTAAAAATCGAATATACGAATTGTAAATATTATTTCGTTCAGTTATTCTACGCCACTGGCTATTAATTAGCAAACAATGTTTTACTAATGCAAGTAATGTAATTGCGATTCAATATATTCACTGGAAGCAACAAAAAGCATACCACTTCATGAAACTACAGCCCTTTATTCTTCTTTTTGAGAATAATTGCTAAAAAAAACGTAGGTACGCCTATGCACCATTAACAATATCAATTTTGAACTTGTATATATGGAAAATAAATTAATAAAATAAAAAACAAAATTTTTGAACATGAGATAGTTATTCCTTAATTAGTTTTGGTAAAAAAATTCGATTCAGGAGTCCACTGAGCAATGGTAAAAAAAAAAATTAAAACTGATCAGACAATGCAATTTTTTATAAAATCTGCTTGACTCAAACTCATACACAGAATGGTAAAAAATTTGAAAACAACCAAAGTAGAAATTATTTCTGCAATTGTCACATTAGAAGTTCGACCTTTATTCAAGCTAAAGAAACAGATGAATGGGAAAACTATGGGTCTCTAAGCACATACAAGCAAAAAATGTCGGCGAAAATGTGTCTAAAACATCAGATGGACCCGGTATCCATAAGATTCCAACAAGATGGTGACTAGGATGATTTATATTCCTAGATCTATCAGCCTGAAATTCTTTTTGTCAAAAATCTTGGAAAAAATGCTGGATGGTCACAAAACAACCCCTTTGTGCTTCATAACAAAACAATAAAGACCCCAAATAAAATAATATGAAATTTAAATGAAAAGGTCTAGTTTTGAGTTGATATGATGGAATTATAAATATTTGCATCTTTCTTGGATTGCTACAGTTCATGATGAACACAGCAGAAAAAAATGTGTGTTATCAAAACTATTCTTACGATTTTTCTACATGAAAAATTATATTTCCGTATCTTCCCATAAATTTCTTTGATGTAGAATTTTGCAAAAAAGCGTGTTATCTGAAAATTGAACGAGTTTATTTTCATATTTTGGAAGGAGAAGGGCTCTTTTACAAAACATGAAAATAAGTGAGTACATAATTATTAGATAACGCGCTTGAATGTAAAATTACCTGGTCATACTTATGCAAGAATGTAATTCATTGGAATATTTCACGAAAAAAGAAAATAAATATGATTTTTTTCTGAGAAATATCATAAAACTGACAGACTTGCTAGAAACGAGACATTTTTTCATTTTTACCGAGATTTTTCAGTATTATCTGTGGTGTCATGGCGACGGGATGTTTCCACAGTGCAGTTACCGGGGGTAATACCACAAGTGCATTGAAAATTACCGATAATTCTGAAAAAAACGTTTTTTTTTTTAAACTGCACGAGTTTATTTTTTTCGTTGTTTCAAAGCATAAATTGCCCGACTCCGAAGGAGGAGGGCAATTTTTTGAAACAACGAAAAAAATAACGGAGTGCGGTTTTTTATAAAAAAACACGTTTTTTTCAGAATTATCTGGTTAATTTTCAATGCACGAGTGGTATTCGGTAGGAAATTTCACACCTCACTCTTATATGAACACTTGTAGGTAGATGACACATTTGAAGTCTCACTTCTGACATTAAAATCGCGCGACTTCACTTGAATTGACATCTAATGCGATAATTGCACTGCCGTGACGCGAAACGCGTCACTACAGTGCAATTATCGCTGTGAGCCAGCGGTAATTGCATTCCTCTTATGGACGTTTTTACACGTGAGGGAAATTTCCTCTGTAATTTTTCGATAACTGTATTCCTCTAATGAGAAATTTTATATACGAGGGAAATTTTCCATTCAATCAATTTATCATCAAGAATTATCGGTGAGGAAAAATAATGATTATCGTGCTTGAGCTTATTTCATATTTTTCACCATCTCTAACATTGACATTTTTTAAGCAATTCCAATTTATTTTTTGTCATAAAAAAAATATAGGAAAAATGTAAACTTTACTCACAGGCATTTGCTCCATAGTGTTATCCGAAACCCAAATCTGTAATGATCAATTTTTATTAAAATATGAAAAAAATAAAAATTTAAGAAAACAACTGTACAAACCCCCAGAGTCACCTTCTTCATGTTGAATTAATTTCCATTCTATTGAAAAGTAACAAAACCAGTTAACAAAATCTAAAAATTTGTTCACCCAAACACAAGTGAAAGTAATGAATCTATTTTCTTTAATATAATATGCCTCAATCACTGTTTTATATATATATATATTTTCATTTTCTGAAGTTAACTTTGTTCGTAATCATTTATAAAATAAAAAGTTGACCAACAAAAGAAACCAAAGAATTGAATATGTTATAGCAACTCAATATCATCAATTTTTTTCAATTTAGAAACATAATTGATACATACTTTTAATGATGAATAGGCATATCAATATTATTATAATAAACATATTGAGGATACCAAATTAATTTTTTTTTCAGAATTTAAAAACCCTACTGTGACTTTTTGAACAAATTTTTTCAACAACTCTTGAATATTAATGAAATTCAAATTCCAGGAATCTGTTCATAATTTCGAATAAAACATGGAAAGGTAACTTTGGGGTGGTTCGTAGGTTTGAAAGAAACCCCCTTGCTCATGTCCAGCGGGGCAGTGTTTTGGTGCCCGCTAAGGACGAGAGAGCAAAAAAGGCACCAAAACCTACGCCCACCCCGCAAAACAAACAACATTTGCAAGAGAACTTCTTTATTTTTTTATGTATATATATATAACTATGTACATTGCCGATATTTTTACAGAACCATGAGAACTTTTCCATTCCATTCCAAAATCATAAATACTCAGAAAAAAATCAGGAAAATCAACTGTACCAATGTGCATTGTGTCCCTAAATGAACCAGAAAAAATTGCAAGTGCTTCTGAAACCACAACCGTTTGGAGTATTTTTTATATTTCTTGTTATCCTTTTCAAAAACAGAATATTCAGGAATCCAAACAGAAAATAAACTAAATGGCTATATCGAAATCGTGAAGAATTCATGTAAGTAATGGATACAATTATTATTGGCGATACCATAATAAAATTTCTAGGAACTGGTTCTGAAATAAGAGCAGAACTATTTCCTTTCAGTCAGTAACAAGCATATTGTAAATTTTTGACTGAGAAAAAAGCTCATGTATTCGATCTATTCTTGCACCAATGGATCCACTTAGGAACACCCTGATTATAAACATATAATGTTAATTTTATCTTCTCTTGGCATATCAATTATAAAGAACTAAATCAACTCACAAATAAATGAAACGGGCATATCTCAAAGAACTGAATGAAGTTACATAAACTGACAAACAAATCTACAAGAAATTGGACTTCACAAAAAATAATTTGTTATAGAGACGATTCTTACAACCAATAATATTAACATCACAAAGTCTGAAATAATTGATTTAGGTAATATGTATTAAATTAGGCTGCCAAAAGATTATCTCAAAATGGTAAGACTTAGAGGTTAGATTAGGACAAAATTACGCAACTGAGAGTCCATGAGCATGACCAAAGAAAAAATAAATAATTTGAAAAAAAGTTTTAAACTTTGTACGGCTCTGATAAACATGAAATTGAAACAAAGAAATATCATCAGCAATGAAATTCGACGTTTCACTTTTCTGCAATTATCAACTTTATGATGTTTCGGATTCACGAAAACTGCCTTCAGTGAAAACTTTTTGATAGAGATACTTTTTTATCTTTGTAACACAAAACTTGAGTCAACTGAACTAAATGATAAAATATTTTTTGTAGCAATATTATCATTTCAATAAATTTGTGAAAAAAACTAAGAGAAAAAAATATGTATAAATTTTATAAAGAACAGTCACTGATGCTAATTCCAAAGTAAATTGGAATGGAAGCATTTCTTAACTGCATATAAAACTGGCTTGGCGTAGTAAAAATAAAAGCCATTGAAGCGATAGATACCAAAATTGAATTTCCAGTGATGCAGTGAATAATCATCTTGTAAATATTGGAAATTATCCTCTGATATTTCAAAGATTTCAGAATAATGTATACCAATCAAATGTTTTTTGTCCATGTTTCTAGAACTAACAAATTTAAAAAAATACAAAATATAGATCAGTTAGATTCTAAAATGATATCTGAATTTGAAAAAAGTAACAAAAAAAGTTATAAAAAATTGTCAAATTCGAAATTTGACTTGTTATCGTTTATTTTCGATAATTTGAAACAGGTATTATACCCAAAAAATAATAATTGCAAAAGTTGTAGAAAACTAAAGTACCTATCAACCCATCTCTACACATCCAATTATTTAATTTCCATAAATTTTTCAACAATTATTTAATTTCCATAAATTTTTCAACATTATCTTTAATACAATGAAGTTTTGTCTATAAGTTTATCATTAACTTCTGACAATAAAGATATTATGACTTTGACTTTATCATGTTCTTGAAAAAATAACCTATTCATAATGGACAATGTAGTTTTTGCAGATCTAGAGACATGAGGCAGCAGGGGCGGATGTTGTTTCAAATATTCAAATTCAAATCAACAATGATCAGGAATGTCTTGCCTTTGGTTTTGTGTAAATTCTTTGACACAGTTGATCACCATATTAGGTAATATTCTTGGCCCAAAATGGACTCTCAATGGGGTGCTATTGTTTGCTGATGACACCATGATCATTCGTTTTTCCAATAATCATAATGAAATTACAAATAAAGTAAAAAATGATATGGTAAAATTTTCATTTTATTGCAAGAACATAAATTGGCACTCAATTTTAACAAACCTTCTTTCGTGAATATTCCGAAAAATGCAATGGATATTTTGCAACTTATCCAATTTATTTTAATAATAAAACTGTACATTATCAGCAAACAATAAAACTTTAAATTTCCATATTGACAAAAGACTATAATGGAAAAAATGTTTTAATAAAATCAGAATTAAAATAGCCCCATTCATTGGGGCTAGTCAGCTCAAAATGTGAAACTACATACCGAGTTTCTTCAAAATAATTGTTTCTCTCTGATTTATCATAATTTACAATACCTAGTTAATGTTCTATAGCAAGTGATTACTTCTTGAATTCTTTGAAGAAACTACAATATATAACAATCAAATGTATTTTTATCAACCGAATTATCTGAACTAACAATCAATTACAAATTATACAAACCAAAAATGGTTTGCTCCCTTCATTAACTGAAAATTGAAAGTATCATAATGGCATAGTGAATTACAATTCAATATTTGACGAAATAAAGAAAAATAGGTTAATAAGTTGATTGATATCATTCTATTTCATTATTAAAGTCAGGAGAAAATGAAATCTAAATCTTGAATTTTATTCATGTATCTTGAAAACTAAAAAATATTTCATTAGTCCTAGAGGCATTTCAAAAATCTCTCAATTGGGTATTTCACTTCAATCTAACCACCTCTGCGAGTATTAGTTTTCAAGATTCCAAAGCAGACAGACCTATTTCAAAAACCCTTCACTTGAACCAACACTTATTTCTGGCTTTGAATTAAGAATTGTGATAATGGTTCATCATTTCTTATCTACTGCCTTTTCAACGAAAATCGTGCGACCCTGGAAGATGTGGAAATAAATTTCCAATAATGGCTTGACACATGCCCAAACATTTTTTACTCAAAAACATTCGAATATTATATATTCCTAGATAACAAAGTATCCAACATGAAAATGCTGATAAAATCCAATACAATATTTTTACCACCTCATATTAGGAATACCAATATGTTATTTTGTTGATTATTTCAAATGTCCGTCAACTTGCTTTGATTACAGATTGAACTTGACAAAATAAAAATTCAATAATAATCATAAATTTATAAATATTTTGATACCGATGTAATGAAAATAATTTTATCGGACGAACTAGTTCACAAAAAAATTTCAGGCACTTGCCAAGAGAAGATAAAAATACGAAAAAAATTCATTTTTGTAAAAACAAATTTCCAACATAATATTTGACACTTTTGAAATTTGGAAGGCAACAAACATACACATTCACACTATAATTTACAAATATGCGCATTAAAAGCTGTTCGTAAAAAAAACTATTAATCCTAGGAATCTGTACAAGATAACAACTATTAGATCACATATTCACATATCAGAAAAAATGTTTTAAGTCCGAACTTTTTAACTAACACCGATATTTAAATAATCTTTCTTTGAAAGTTCATGAAATTATTCACCTAACATTAATTTGGTACAAAAGGTGAAATAATTCATTTTGGATCTTCGAAAGATTCTGAACTGGCATTACTGAATCCTGCCCTACTCTCGTTTGTGCTTCTGTCATTTAAATTAGTCCTTGGCAACACTGGAGAACGTTTGACCCAACCATCCAGAGTTTTATTTGTATATCTGTGAAATTTTTTGTGGTTTTTCCTAGATCGTTGAAACCTGAAATTGTCCTTTCTATTATTTACCAGAGATTTTTGTCTGAACTCATTGAGCCCATTATCCAAGTGACTAGATTTGTTTTCGGGTTTTGTATTCTTTTCTAAATTTTCTTTATGAGTTTTTTTGACTAGCTCATGAGTGTTGGTTGGTTCTAGTAAGTCAGTACGGTTAGCTAGTGAAATTCCAACTTCTATCAAAGTATCGGTAACTGTTTCACAATTACTCCTTAACTTCAAGTCAGTTGTACTTCCAGAATTATTATCACTTATTTCACACTGGGGAAGGGTTTTGGATTCATTTTCTAGATCCAAATTACGTCTAACACCATCATTATCATCTTTGATTTTATCTGTAGGTGTGTCTGAAATTTTCTTTTTATTGATATCAGCACTTGTTTGAAAAGTTCGTGTTTCAATCTTCTCCAGTTCTAGACTTCTTGCATCATCAACAGGATCATATATTTCATCTTCCAAGTTACTGCTATCTGATTCTGTTGCAACTGATTCAAGATCCTTCATTATCTGTTCAATATCAGAGGGACAACTGTTTTCATCATCAACAATTTCATCAGCAGGATCATATATTTCATTCTCCAAGTTGGTACAATCTGATTCGGATGGTAATGGTTCACTCTCTTTCACTTCTTGTTCACTTTCATCTAGCCAATTGTTTCTGCCTTCAATTGTTTCATCTTCACCATTTGGTTCAGAAGGTAATGAATTATCTGCCTGTTCAGTACTGTCTGCACTGTCATTTTGATCATCCATAATTTCATCTGCAGGGTCATAAATTTCGATCTCTATATTGTTGGCATTTTTTGATTCTGAGTGTATGGTCTTCCTATATTTTTCAGAAACTTCCTGTTCTTCAATGTTTTCATCATCATCTGTTTCTACCACAGGATTGTCAGATAGCTGAACTGATATTTCCATTTCTTCTCGCATATCTTTGGGAATTCTATATTGTCCCTCAGCCACAATGTCATTCAACACCACCTTACAAATTTTGCCTTTCCCGAATACATTCAACCGCTCTTCACTACTTATTAACAAATCTTTCACCTTTCTTCGGGATTCATTCTCTGACCCTTCATTACTTCCATCTTTCTTTTTCTTGATATTGGTAATCTTCCTTTTTTTCTTTGATAGTTGTTTATTAATGTCACTATCTGAGAGATCTTCACTTTCAGATACAGATCTACATTTACTTTTACTCTTCTCATCAACTGAATCGTCTGCTTCACTATCTATGCTGCTACTCTTTCTATGTTTCCTTGCTGGTTTTTCACCAGGTAAAATAGGACTAATATCCAAGGTCCACAAGTTGATAGCCACAGTTCCCCTCGAACGTGTTCTAGGTGAATTGTGATCGACATGATTAGAGATGTTTTTGAAGGAGTTATTAGTAAAATCTTCAGATTCTGTACTGTGCATGCTATTATCTGTATCTCCATTGACCTGAGCTTCCTCCTGATCTTGACAACCTTGGGAATGATCCATATCAGATTGGTAGTGTGACTCATTCGAATCATGATTATCTTTCTCAAGTATTCTAACCTTTTTCTTCACTTTGACTTTACTCTGGCTGGCAGACATCGGTCTTCTCACTATTCTGTTGACCCTTCTGTTGGTCACTTTGAAAAATTTCCTACGTCTATTGATCACTTTACTTTTAGAGCTAACCTGATTCGTAGCATCCTCACGGGAGAAGGTGATGATATCGCCATCCTCTTCTAATTCGCGGGCCCGTCGCTCCTCTTCTTCTCGCATGGCCGCCAACCGATTTTGTTCCCATTCCCTCTTCTGTTCTTCAATCTCCCTTTCAGCTGCTGCTAACTGCTCGGCGGACCAAGCAGATTCGGTGGTTTCAATGAACTTCATGGCATACCTTTCTATAGCCGAGAGCTACAAGAAAAAACGTTACACCCTCATTGAAAAATATTGAGATATGACCTACCTTTTCAATGACGCTATTTATCTCCTGTTCAGCTTTGCTTATCTCAGGTTCTCTTTCCTTTTCTTTTTCTTGTTCTTCTAGAGGTATGTTTTCGTCAAACTCAGCCAAATCTGCAACAGCCTCTGCCTTGGCAGTTTTGGCTGCCTGAACATCTTGATCATCCTCACAGGCAGCCAAGGCGTTCTCAAGAGCTCCCATTGCCACTTTATCATCACCTGATGCTAAAGATTCCCCAGATAGCGCCTTCTCTCTATCTCTCTTGATTTCAATCACTTCTGACATCCTAGTAGCAGCACTCTCCTCATTTTGATCAATATTAAACAGATCTTGAATAGTTGACTGAAACAAGGAGTTAATGAATTGTAGAAGTCAAAAGTAGAGCTTGGTACCAATAATCATCATTAATCTATCAAATCAACCCTAATATGAAATTGAATTTAGAGTTTTTCGAAGAAAATAACTTTGTCAATAGGTAAACTTACACTCTTGAAATATGCAGTTGTAAAATTGCCTCCTTCGATCGCCAAATCTCCAAGTAATCGTTTTTGATTGGCTTTTTTCAGGATGTTTTCTTCTATAGTTCTCTCGCTCACTAACCGATAGATGTGTACGTCTCTCGTTTGCCCGATACGGTGACAACGATCTTGTGCTTGGGCGTCCATAGTTGGATTCCAATCGGAATCATAAAATATCACAGTATCCGCTCCAGTAAGGTTAACACCTACACCACCAGAACGTGTGGACAAAATAAAAGCAAAAATCCGTTTATCACCATTGAAGCGTTCCATCAACACCTGAAAAAGTTTTTGCAAAAATTGAAAAAAATTCGTAATTATCACAAAAAATCATTTCAGAAGTTACTTGACAATAGAAGTTTGAAATACTTTACAAAATACATAACAAATTGATAGCTGGTAGATCACAATTATAATAATATATGCTCATTTAGCGCGAGTCATATTGAGATTAATCTCTAGTAGATCACAATTATAATAATATATGCTCATTTAGCGCGAGTCATATTGAGAATAATCTCTAGTGACATTCTTGGATATAAATAGACCGACGATATCATAGAGGGCAGATACAGTTAGAGTTAAGCAGTCTGATTTGAAGTAGTATAGTGTGATATAAATTGTGATGTCTATTAGAAGTTAGATTTTATGTGTAAAATAAATTAGAGTAAAACTGTTAAGGCTATACTCATTACAAAATGATTCTCAACTATGATTTGGAGAAGGGACGGCTTACTGCTGTATAGTGTATATGCACTGAAATGAAATTATAATATGATGACTGGAATGCTCTTAGTTCCTCTGCGCACCCGTATAAAGTAATAACTCTAGGAGATGAAGAAAGGAGGCACATGCAATCTAGCAGAGAAATACCTTATTGCTTACTTGTATGGGTGCGAGAGATACATTCATCTGCACGTACGTGTTATTAGTTTCCCAATTTATGGTTTGTAAACACGCCAGTGCAGTGCAGCGCGTCTTTGTATCAGTTTTATTTGTTACAATCAACTCAATCTCGATTCCACCGCCACTGTCAGGAACCACAAAACAAACATGGCGGCCTCCATGAGAAATCCAGTCGCGCAGCATGACGAGCATTGCATTCATCATATTATAATTTCATTTCAGTGTGTATATGCAGCCAGGCTATCAGAACAAGTGAAGTTCTTTGCTCCAAGAATAAATTCATCCAGGTAAATATGGCATCAGAAATACATACGCGACATATATTTCTGCCTAAAAAATGGCAGGCATTTTACCAGGGTTATCCCTTCCACTTTCATCCAAGGATCTCGTTTCTAATATTGGTTCTCCAATAGGTCCACATATGGCAGTCAAAAGTGAAAATTCATGAGGTTACAATACAATATAGAACTTTTCTCATTTGAAATTTTTTAATCCCAGTTCTACAATCAAGTTGAGAAATCAATGTTTTAGAGCATAAAAATGTGTTGCAAGGTTCTAGATAGTTTTTAACATTAAAAGTTGAAAACATGCTGGCCACTGCCTTTATTTAGCACAGTTGCAAAAGTTTCACACTTACAGAAATGAGAACTGATCGACTGTGCAAATTATCAGAAAATACAAAATCCAGTGTTTTATTGTTTCTTACCTGCCGCTGATCTACTTTAGTTGTACCATCCAGCCTGAGATAGATGTGGCCATGGAAATTGAGAAAGGCTTCAAGGACGTCCAACATTTTCGTCATTTGCGTAAATATCAACGCCCTGTGACCTTCCACTTTCAACCTCCTAAGAAGTTTATCTAACGTTTGGAGTTTCCCGCAGTCGTACTGAATTAATCTCGGGTCAGGGAACTGAGTTACCATTGCTGAAGCTATATGATGAAGAGGAGTGGCTGGTCTTGAGAAGAGTTTCTGAATGAGAAGTTTATCCTCTCTCTGCTTCCAATATTTACTAGGAGGTGGATGCCATACTTGGAGTTCTGGCTCCTGACACTTCACAGCAGGTACATAAAATATAAATCTGAAAAACCATGTTGAAAATTATCGGTAAAGCTTTTCACAGTACTCTCAAACTTCCTACCTATCACACATATCTTTGAGTTGTTCAATTCTGTTTTCAGGATTACACAGGAGGGTTTTGAGGCACCTTGTAGCGTCTTCAACTTTTGTATCATACAACGTATTTAGACAGTGGACTGTTCCCCCATGCCAACTATTGGTTTTGTTCGGAGAAAATATTTTCACTGCATCCTGAAAATCTCTTCCATACAACGGAAGGGCAGAACATCTACGTTTATTTATGCTAGTCATCAATAATAATCTTCTTCTGCGCTCTCCTTTTGGGTCTTCTTCGCCCTGTATCATTAACCTTTTAGTAACTACAAGACAAGTAATAGGCGAAATACTAACCGGAAGTCCAATAACTTTATCTTCATTGGCCCACCGAACATCCAAACTATTTTGTTTGGAATAAAGTCTACCTATGTAATCATTACGAATTTGTGTTCTGGTCCCCTTAACTTTATTATCCTCACTTTTCACCATAGAAATTGAGTTCTGAAAATAACTAAATAAGTTAAGACATTATCAAGCAGAATCACACCAGCCCCAACAATTCAATCAAGATTCAAAAAGTTAAGTAACTACTTAAAATGCAACATTGACAATTCATTACCAGTTTCAGTTCTCAAAACTTTACCTTAAAATATTAAAAAAAGGGCTATCAAGAACATCAAATTTTTATATTGCATTGATGTTTATTGTTTCATTTTGTTTTGTGAACTGTTTACCTTCCAAAGTGTTACTGCATTCTTACAAAAGTTAACAAATTTGTATACTATTGATACTTCAAATGATACGATCAAAAGTTAACAGGGATAGGGGGTTACTTTATGGACAGACTGCATGTTTCTGCCTGCCTGCCATTCCACTTTCATCCAGGACCTCGTTTCCAATATTGGTTCTTCAAGAGGTCGACATGTGGCAGTCAAAAGTGAAAAAGCATGAGATTACAATACAATATAGAACTTTTCTTATCTGAAATGTTTTAATTGCTGTTGTACAATCAGATAGAGACATCAATGTTTTAGAGCATAAAAATGTGTTGCAAGGTTCTAGATAGTTTTCAACATTAAAAGTTGAAAACATGCTGGCCACTGCCTTTATCTAGCACAGTTGCAAAAGTTTCACATTTACAGAAATGAGAACTGATCGACTGTGCAGATTATCAGTAAATACAAAATCCACACCTCCACATCCACTTCTTATTTTTATATTGCAATAAGGTTTTTCTGGTGTTGTGAATTGCTTGTTTACCTTCCAAAGTATTACTGCACTCTTACAAAAGTTAGCAATTTTTTATAATATTGGTACTTAGTAAAACCGGATTTTGACTTTGAATAAATTTTCACAGGTAGAAAACACCATAATATAAAATAATACTAATCAATAGCTATATTCAGTGTGCATGAAAAGTTTGTGAAATATAAGCAACTCTATAAAAACATATCACAAGTCCTGATCTAAAATTTTGCATGCACACATTTTTTATACCTGGACAGAACACAGTTTCGACTTTTTTTTTTCTCGTGTACTCTACAAATTTGTACCTAAGTTTGTTACTAAAAAATTGTTCCGCGAGGCATTGCATAAAACTGTGGGAAGTCAACAACGCCAACAAACAGCTTTTAAGCTCTGTGACCTTTCTAAGACATTCGAGTGTGTATCTCACGATATACTTGTAAAAAGCTAGAATACCATAAAAAAGAATGAGCTCTTTCTCGCCTAAAGTTATACTTAGATGACAAATTACAATATGGTTCTCAACAACTCAAACTCAGATAGGGCAGTTACTTTTTATTATCTCTATAAATGATCCAAGCCTTTTTTTTCTGAATAAATGTATCTTATTTGCCCATCTAATACATATGGCTCCTGCACAGAAGAAGCCACTAAATACTGGTTTTCTTTAATGAAAAAAAATTAAAGAATAACCTTTACAACAAATTAAAATCAACAAAAGAAGCATATTGTTACATTACTAACTATAAATATGACGATTGTGGCATCATCATATCGACATCCGTAACAGGAAACTATTTAGTATAATTTTTCATCTTCCAATTGAAACTCATAAACACAATCTACCTATTCTTTAAAAAAATGTATAACACTCATTAATCAACATTTGTCGTCTCCGCAATTGGGGTTTCAAACTGATAAAAGTACCAATAACGCAATGCTCAGTAAGTTGAATAGAGTGTACATTGATGGTAAAGCTGCCAGAGCAGTGTTTTCTGACTACATAAACCACAGACTACTGCTGTAAAAGCTCATTTAGTCAACTATTATGCATTCAGAGGTGTAGCAAACAACTAACTGGCGTCATATACCTCGACCTGATGCTGATGGTTAAATTTAAAAAATTATTGTAAAATCTTTCTAATATTGATTATGGTGTACTTCATGGTTAAGTACTTGGGCCAATTCCTTTTCCTTATTTATAAGAATGATCTCAGTTAAATCAGAATTAGCGGAAAATGCATTATATTTGCAGACACCACTATAATGTGGCACGGAAATAATGTAGAACTCCTAAATTAATATTTGCTGACTTGGGAACAGTCGAACTCTAACTTTCATAAAATATGCAACTTGGTCTTCAACTTTATTTAATTACCTATCTATAGATAACCATAGGGTAATCCTTCACCATAATTATTGTAAGTATTTATCTAGATGAGATTTGAAGCACATAATATAAGAAATCGGTAAAAACCTTATCAGGATGTTATGCAATGGAAATCAGTATCACAGAAGTTGACTTCATTATAGACAGAAACGCTCTGATTGAATCACACAACATAAAATTCACAAAAACTATGTTAAGAGACAAATATCCTTCACAAAACCAAACTTTCAATCAATACCTAAGATATGGTGTTGCCCTTTGAAGTGTCTGTAGTAACAACCAGTTGATGAACTCAATATATGTGTTGAGAAAAGAGTAGTGAGGTATTTTCTCAAATGTCAGCCAAAGGTGAAATAAGCGCTCCGACCATTACTGGTATTATTAACAATTTTGGATGAACAGTCGTTAAATCACTAACAATTTTGGACGAATAGTCGTTGAATCGCTAACAATTTTGGATGAATAGTCGTTAAATCGCTAACAATTTAAGTTTAAATCACTATTTTGGATGAATATTCGTTAAATCTCTAACAGTTTTCGATGAATATTAGTTAAACCGCTAACAATTTTGGATGAATAGTTGTTAAATCGCTAAGTAAGGTCTAAGCAAGGTTAGTCAGGTCGGGTTAGGTTGGCTAATAATTCACGCATTTTCAACTCAGCTTGCCTTCTTGTCCTGTCATGTCATGTAAACGCCATTATAGCGACCAATCACAGAGCGCTTATTGCGTACATTTTACTGTCGTTTGGCTATACAGCAACACAAGCAGTTTTGTGCACGGATCCAATATAAGGATACCACCAACCAGGGTGGTATCAGAAAGGGAATACATCCAGTTTTGGTTAAATAGGGGAAAAGTTGTTTAATAGATGGACCATTCACATAACAGCATAACGTTACCAAAAGCTTTTTGAGATTTTTTAAATTTTTATTCAACAAAACTGAGATCTACAGGAGAAAGCATATAAAAAGTTGCTGAGAAAAGCTATTTCTTATTTTGTTCCAACTCTGGCGGTAACACCAAAAAAACTTAAAATAAGAAATCAAAAAATTCATATTTTCCGAAATAACACGAAAACAATTTTTCACGGAACTTTTTTCCAGGTTTATCAAAACTGTACCTGTAATATCATTATCAGTAAGTCAAGCAGTGAACATCTGATTAATTGTGTCCTCATTTTGAATTGATTTTCGGTGTGCAAAAGTAAGACAAACTGTTTTTTCTTTTTCCTGTCATAACCAGACTATTAAACAATCCGTTGAATGTTAAATCAAGATGATCCTGATCAGGAAAATGATGTAAAAGTGCATATAAACATTGAAAATTCCCCTGTTCTTAATCAAGAATTGGGTTGACCCAGACAAAAAACACCTGTGCTAATTAGGATCTAGCAACAAAAAACTTTGAAGTTCTTGCCAGCCAAGTTAATTTGTTTTGTTATCTACAACAAAGTGATCTACAGGGTGACTCTAAATTGTTATATTATCATGAGCAAGTGTATAAAGTGTAAGAAAGATGCGTTCGATGATAAAACCTCATTTAGGTGTGATGGCTGCAAAAGAATTCTTCATCTCTCTTGTGCCAACGTGACCTCTACCGAGGTAAGATGTTTACAACTTGCTGGAGACAGAAAGTTGAAATTTGTGAATGTGATGATTGTGAAAATGGTTTATTACAAATACCGGTACTGAAAACAATGATGAAAGATTTGCAATCCGAAGTAAATCAGCTGAAGACTGCATGAGTACTTAATTGCAGATAAAGACGACCATATTCAGGTACTTAAATCGGAGGTTGAATCACTAAAAAGTCAAAGACCAACAACGAATATCTCTTTTGAAAGCATGTTTGAAGAACCGAATGAAAGGCAGATGAGATCAAACAACGTCATGATTTACAACATAAAGGAGTCAGCATCTAGAGAAATTAGTGAAAGAATTGAAGAAGATAAGAAGGAAGTCAGCAAAGTCATGGAGGCGATGGAAATGAGTGGGGCTGTTGATCATATTGAGAAAGTGCTTCGAGTTGGTCGTTTAGGTGGTCCAATACATAGACATATTAAAGTTATTTTCTCAAACAGCCAAATCGTGAAGGAAATATTGAAATCCAAAAAGAAATTGATGAATACATATATCAAAATTAGCGATGATCAAACAAAAATGCAACAGGACATGTTCAAAAAGGTGAAGGAAGAGTTGTCCAGTAGAATGGCAAATGGTGAGGTGAATTTGTTTATCAGATATAGAAGAGGTATTCCGAAAATAGAAGAAAAAAAACTAGATAGCACCCCATTACAAGTTTACTGCCAAAATGCTGGAGGTATTCGTACTAAAATATATGAACAAAATCAGTGTCATGTTCTAGTTATGATATCATAATCCTTGTTGAAAGTTGGCTTTCCCAAGATATATTGGACTCTGAATTGAATGTTACCTCGTACAATGTCTTCAGATGAGATCGAAGCTGTGAAACAAGCTCTAAAACCAGAGGAGGTGGTGTTCTAATTTTCATCAAAAACACGATAATGACAAGTGAGGTGAAGTTGACAATAAGGTCAGTTGAACAGCTTTTCTTACATTGCTCAAGAGGAAAGGAACGTGTCATTGTTGGAGGAGTTTATATCCCACCCCAAGTAGAGGAGGCAATCTATCTTCAACACTGCCAGGCTGTTGAGGAAGTGATCCAGAAACACAAACATTGTAAGTTCTTCATTTTTGGTGATTTTAACGTACCCGAGGCTATTTGGACTAACGAAGATACAGGAGTTCTAGTTAATTGCCCGCAAGGTTCTAGAGCGTTGCCCCTAGCACATTGTTATGGATTTCTGAATTGCTATCAAAGGAACCTCATTCCAAACTCAAGAAAGGCATTTTTAGACTTAGTTTTCACTAACGTACACAACTTAGAAGTAATCACTCCTACAGACCCTCTTTTTCAAATAGTATGCACCATATAAGCTACACCTTTAATATAAATAATGATGAAAGGACTTCTCATAACATGGATTACACCGAATTCTATTATGACTTCAGAAATGCTGATTATCAAGGTCTCAATAACTATTTGAATGCCATAAATTGGAATGAAAATCTTAATTTAGCCAATATAAATGAAGCAACCACCGAATTTCACCACATTTTGAATTTGGCAATAGCTTTGTTTGTATCTGTAAAAAGATTCAAAACATCTACTTACCCCAAATGGTTTAATGCGGATCTAAGGTTTCTGGTCAAGCAGAAAAAGTTAGCTCACAAAAATTTTTTGCTCAGCAGGAGCGATGAAGACTATCAAGACTTTTCCGATTTAAGAAGAGCTTGTAAAAATCAATCGAAAATTTGTTATGAAAACTATATTCAGGGTGTTAATGCCACGCTCAATACAAACCCAAAATATTATCAGAAAATTTTAGAAATTCCACCCAAACTCAGTTCAGGTCCAGACGGAATTCCAAATATTTTCCTAAAAATTGTATTTACTCCTTGACTCGTCCTCTGTTTCTCCTTTTCAATAGTTCATTAGACCAGGCAGTTTTTCCAAATTATTGGAAACACAGTTTCATCATTCCAATTTTCAAATCTGGCGACCAGGAAAATATACAAAACTATCGGAGTGTATGTAATCAGTCATCTATTCCAAAAATACTTGACAGTTTAATTTCAAATCAATGCAACTTCTCGTGCAGAGAAAGTTTGATTAATAATCAACATGGTTTTTCTCGAAATAAGTCAACTGTTTCCAATCTATTTATCTATGAGCAAAAAATATTGAATGTCTTGGAAGGTAGAGGTCAAATGGAAGCGATTTACACTGACTTTTCCAAGGCATTTGATAGAGTTGATCACCATATTTTATTGAAGAAGATCGAAAATTTCGGTTTCTCGGAACACCTGGTGAATTGGTTCGGAAGTTTTTTCGAAAATTTCGGTTTCTCGGAACACCTGGTGAATTGGTTTGGAAGTTTTTTGACAGGTCGCACACAACAAGTGAAAATCGGGGGATGCAAATCCAGTAATATATCAGTAACATCAGGAGTGCCGCAAAGATCGCATTGCTCACCCCTGTTATTCAACATTTTTGTGAATGACATCGGGAGCTGTTTTGATAACTGCGAATTTCTAATGTTTGCTGATGACTTGAAGCTGTTCAGGCCGATAAAGTCATCCAATGACCAAATTCTTCTCCAGGCTGATATAGATAGATTGTATGATTGGTGTGTTAGGAACAACTTGTTTCTTAATTTGAATAAATGCCATTTTATTAGTTTTTCAAGAGTTGGTAGGAAATTTGATACATCATACATTATAAATAATGAACAGTTAGATTATATTTGAGTAAGGTTATTCTGGACTTTCATTGTCTAAAAAAGAACAAAGAAAATTTCAATTCTCTGCAATTTTTAATCACGACGTTTCAACTGTTAAAATCTACAGTCGTTATCAAGACAAGTGTATAATGCGACAATATCAAGGATACTTCTTATATCTTATATTAAAAATTGCAGAGAAATGAATTTTTTTTGTTCTTTTTTAGACAATGAAAGTCCAGAATAACCTTACTCAAAGTGAAACATTGTCAACCACTTTCAAACAAAAGTTAGATTATACATCAACTATAAATGATTTGGGGGTCATTTTTGATGAACAGCTCAGATTCGTTAGCCACATAAACAAAATCAGTGTGAAATCATCTAAAACAATTGAACTTATTCTACGCAATTGTACAGATTTTTCAATGGAAGCATTAAAAAGGGTTTACTTGGCACTAGTGGTATCCCAGTTAGAATACGCGTGTATAATTAGGTCTCCATTTTATCTTGTTCACAGTGTAACTCTTGAAAGAGTGCAAAATAAGTTTCTGAGATTTTGTTCCTTTAAAATGGGTGTCCAAGTACTGAACCACGACTATTCAGTATTATTGCGAGAATTAGAACTGAAACTGTTGCAAACAAGAAACATTCACACAGACCTTTGCTTAATGGACTGATGGCCTGTCCGGAATTACTTGAATCTATCAACTTCCACGTTCCAAATAGAAATCTCAGACATAATAATTTATTTTATATACCCTTCCATCATACAAATTATGGCACACATACACCCTTAGAAATATCTCTAAAGTTATTGAATGACAAAGATATCAGTTTATTTGGAGTATCCTATGATACTTTTAAAAAATCATTGAATAGTATAAGTTGGTGATTGTTTATGAATGTCTATTGTAACAGTACCTAATTTTATATCTTATATTTTAATATACTTTTGTTTTGTTGTTTGCTGCTAAAACATTCAACAGAATTGAAGAAGGGTTACAATTGAAAAAAGCATGGCTACCTGTTCTCAAGAAAACGGTAATAACACCATACCGGGAAATTAATGAATCCGAGGGGGTACCCGACGCAGGGACGATGGCACCGGACGCAGGTACGAGTACGTCGACCCATAAATACTGGCTGAGACAACGCATACCAAACAAGTAGTGTTCAGTGATCGAAACTGTAAACATTTCTCTTGAAAATGCCAACCACTCGTGTTGGCGAAACGTCGAGTTTTTCTCTAAATAAACGTCAGCCTAAAAACCCGAAAAACCATCATTCATTCAACGATGGCCGCGAAAGCCTTTCACACATTCTGTATTTATTTTTTTAATTATTTTTTTTTTAAATTAAGAACTATTGTTATATTTTGTGATATTTTTACATTGTAATGGGGATTATCCCGTATAAATAAATAAATATTTCCTATATACCCTTGGTGAACATCCTTATCTTGGACTCACTATAAGTGATACAGTCCGTAATACCATTGTTTAAATAGAAGATAGTTAGTCAATGCCTGTTTGCCAGAGATCGCAGGTTCGATCCCTACAGAAAATGATTAAATTTGTGTATTTTTTTACTAACTGTAACAGTTGTACAAAAATATTGTACAATAACTTTGTTGAAAGTGTATTTTTTATGCGTTGGGTTGCTTGACTGGCTAACGCTCGTTTCTCAATATTCCCTACTCCTAAAAGAATATGCCACTTTCAACACTAGTATCATAAATAACTATTTTGTTATACTTTACTTACATATTTCAGAGGACACAGGAAACCAAAATATATTTAAGGGATCTATTGGGAAAGGGAGGCCATAGTAACTTGTCTTGATTTCAGAAAAATTCATGATGTCTCTCAACTAATCTGTATTTATAATAAAACCCAATAAATTGTGTATAGATGCTCTCTAGTCTATGTAATTTGTCAATCATAAGAGTAAAAGTAATACATACTGTCGTTGTCACAGTTGACGTAGTTGCAAGAGTTGTAACTGATGTCAGTTGGAATTTAACGAAAGCTTGCGTTACACCATGACCTGCATTTCCTATCGTAGAAACAGGCTGTGATAAAAACGTCAATTTCTGCCCACCTGAGAAATATAAAATAAAAATCAGTTTTAAATATTTCATTTCCCAAATCTTCAGGTTTATTCAGTAAAAGTAAAAAAAAAGAATTATTCACATTATCTTGTTCCAAGTATTTTATACAAATGTAAGATCAATTTAGAAATAATGCTATAAATATTTAATCAGTTTTAATAATTATGTTTTTTTGTTATAACGATTGAATGTGAAAATTGTTAATTTCATTATAAACAAAGAGTTTATTCTTGGGAATAACTAATATCATTTATTAGATTTGTTGCAAGGTTCTAGATAGTTTTCAACAGTAAAATTCGAAAACATGCTGGCCATTGCCTTTATCTAGCACAGTTGCAAAAGTTTCACACTACAGAAATGGCAACTGATCGACTGTGCATATCAATGATGGCAATACGAAATCCTATTGTCGATAAGGAGAACCCAAGGACCCCCAATTAATTTTTGAGTTAGGAAACCAAACTAATTTTCGTTTATTCTCATATAATGATTTTATTTATTAGTTATTTATGGTTCTATTATAATACACTAGTGGAGCAAAAAACGCGGCAGCAATTGCTAATGCGACAGGGCTTCTGCCGATTTGAATATGTTTATTTATAATAATAAGTTTATTCAAAAGTGAATACTTAATAACTAAAGGTAGTTTACAATACATTTTAATAATAAACTGAATAAACTTGCGAAGGAACCGTGTTGTAAGGTAAACTATATACAACTGTATATTTCTGAATACATTTTTACTGTCAAATTTGGAAATAGCAAAAGTTTCTATGTTAAACAAAATTAATTTAAACATCAATTAATATTTATCAAATTTTGAAAAATGGTATTTAACCAATCTTTTACTTTTAATAAATGTTGTTTATTGAACACATTCAATTCAAAAGGCTATCGACCAAGGTCTTTAGAAGTCTTTTTTTACTTTAATAATGAGTGAAGTTCCTTGGACATATTTCTGTTCATTCAATCAAGTTTTTATCGTGACAGTTCTTATATATCTTGTTTCATAAAGATGATCTCCAAAATTGATATCCTTTTTATTTTTGAAAATATAGATCAATATTCTAGAAATGAACAATATCAAATTTTATACTTTTTTATATACAGGGTCCTGCAACTGCGCTCCGGTGGTCCATAGCTTCTAAACGGCGCAACTTAAAAATTTCTTTCGAATGCAAGCTAGAGAGTATCTTTGGAAAATATTCCGAAGTATACAAGGTGACCCAGAAAAGTTCACCAAACCGCACTTATGTTTTTTGTAATAGAACACCCTATTCATCACATGGTTGAATAGAGATTACTTTGACCATTAAAAAAATATAGGGTCATGTATGTTCATCAACGTTATTTCCGGAGATATATCGATATTACTCCAAAAAACATAAGGTATTCAACACTCTGTAACTCCTCGTGGAAAAATAATTCTAAAAACTTTTGGGAGGCGAAATGACTCTAGTCTAGTTTCTGTAACACGACACACAGTTGAAATTTCATTACTTTTTGTGTACCGGATAGATCGAAACGCAAATTGAAAGATATCTTGGTTATTTCAATTGGAAATTGACGTTATTTTCAAGGTGAAGTAAATACCAAGTGTGATATATCATTCAAAAAGAAATTTTATGGCCTTTCCAATACTGAAATTGAATATATGGGTTTCCATTTGAAAAAAAACAAGATATATTTCAATTTGCGTTTCGATCTATCTGGTACACAAAAGGAAATGAAATTTCAACTGTGTGTCGTGTTACAGAAACTAGGCCATACTGGAGTCATTTCGTCTCCCAAAAGTTTTTAGAATTATTTTTCCACGAGGAGTTACAGAGTGTTGAATACCTTATGTTTTTTGAAGTAATATCGATATATCTCCGGAAATCACGTTGATGAACATACATGACCCTATACTTTTTGAATGGTCAAAGTAATCTCTATTCAACTATGTGATGAAATATATGGTGTTCCATTACAAAAAATATAAGTTTGGTTTGGTGCACTTTTCTGGGTCACTTTGTATACTTCGGAATATTTTCCAAAGATACTCTCTCAAGAAGGGAAGATGCTTGCATTCGAAAGAAATTTTCAAGTTGCGCCGTTTAGAAGCTATGGACCACCGGAGAGCAGTTGCAGGACCCTGTAGAAGATCAAAAGGAAACAAATAATTTTGATGGTATATTATGTTTAAATTTTTTTTTAATCACTTCCATATTATAATGAAGACTTTTTTAACACCACGCCATCCCAGAATAATTATTTGTTTCAATTCATCCAAACTTCAAGCACTGTAAGAAATCACAGTACCACAGAAAAAGCATGAATTTTTGTAATGTACTCTAAATTGAATCAATCAGTTATCTGTTGGATAGTAGTGCTCCCAAGACACTACCTTGAGGTGCCCTATGACACAAAATGATGGGATCACTAGAAATATCTGTGGTTCCGAATCCAGTTGGTTTAAGCATGGTTTATTTATGTTGATAGGTACCAGATCTTTGATCTCTTACTCAATTTAATTCCTAGCAATGAGCACTCATTGATAGATGGGAAAGTCGCATATCCTCCACCCTCCCAATAATTTTGCTTGTGGAATAAAGTCACAAATCTCAGATACAGAGTAAAAATTATTCAATTAATTCTTGAAGGCAATGAAATATTTTCTCTTCGTTTCAATTTGAGAGTTGAACAGAAAGCCTTTTCAGGTTACCAAACAAGTAGAAAGATCAAAAAAAGTTTGTAAGTAATTTACCCCCTTATTAAGTTAATTCATTGATCCTAGCCATAACCCAACTTTTCAAAAATATGGTGTGATAAAATGATTTTACCTGGAGTTGTTGTGACTGGGATATTGGCAGTTATACTTGGGTTCGCTCTCAACAATAAATGCTTTCCTGTAGAAGTTTGTACTAACTGAGCAAATCCAGCAGATATTTTGTCAGCAGGTTTAAGAAGTGATGTAACGTTAACAGCCGTCCCCATATGTCCTGTGGTCGCTTGAGAAATGTTCACAACGGGTATAGCTGAAACATGTTTCGTTTTGAATATCCTGCAGGTGGTTACAATTGTACAAGAACTATTCAAACATTGAATTTCAGACAAATGCCTCGATGGTCTTCAGATATAGAATATGAGTTGAATGGATCTCAATTCTTCAGACATTTGAATCATCATGCAAATATACTACTGTATAAATATTTTGTATTGTTTGAAATGTAAATTTGTGTAGAAAAATACTGGATGTTAGGAATAGATTTAATTCGCCTGATAAGGCTTCAATATATAAATAACATAAGGAAAAGATCTACGCAAAAAGCACAAAAAATAAATTAAATCACAAATACATAAGGTATCAACCACAGCCCTTCAATGTTGTAGTAATTTCTCTTCACAAGATTGTTTTTAGGCCCGGCTTTAAATATCGAAATATTTGGTGAATTTCGTAAAGACATTTTCAACTTGTTGAATATTTTGTGTCTGAGGTACAAGTTGTTCAGTTGGGTAATTATTCTTAATGCATAGGCAATGAGAACATATAATTTGTGAATGAACTACAATTACAATTACATCGGATTCGTGATTGACAACGTTCTGTCATTCAATTCTCATTTCTCATACATCTATAAAAATTATCTAAAAAACTATACTTTTACAGTAGAATTTCACAAAATATTTCAAGTTTTTATAAAATTACTGTATTTAATACAATCATACAACCACATTTTGACTACTGTTCGAGTTTTTTGTAATTTTTCTCTGAACAAAATGAATGCAATACAAAAGCTTCAAAACAGGGGAATGAGGATGATATTAAAATGTAACAGATACACCAACATGTTCCTTATGCTTGATGCACTGCAGTTGCTACCAGTTTCTAATTTCACCTAAGTTGCTACCAGTTTCTAATTTCACCTAAATGCTATGATTTATATTTTCAAAATACCTCACAACGTACTACCTACCTAACTCAACTAATTTCAAAAATATATAATACAAAATCATGGTTATCACACGACAAATAAAGACATGATGAGGTAATAAGTAAGTCCTGATTTCTCTGTTGTAAGTCTAAAATGTTATATGTTATAGCTACATGTTTTGATGAAATAATTTGCATTTATCTGTATACATATTTTTCGTTCAGATTAATTTTTACCTGCGCTTCTTGTTTGTATTATAGTTTTATACACATATATCTTTTTTATTATTGTGTTTTATAATGTATATTTTCTACTGTATTCTGTATATTTTTCGTTCAGATTATTTTGCATCTGCATCCTTATCGTTTGTGTACTTATCATGAAATTCACTGTATATATTGGGTGGTATGATTAAAAAGAGTATTTGCTTTTACTTCAAGTTAATGCTCCATGTTGTAGTATTCACTTCAAAAAATCAAAGCATTTACTCCACATAATTCTTGAAGTAACACTGAAGTAAGTACTAGTAGCAATTACTCTATACTTTGCTTTATTTACTTCGATATATAGAAGTTAATACTGCAGTATTTACTAATGTTGTCAAGTAATTCCTCCATTTGGGAGTGTTTGGTGTAGTTTTCAAGAAGCTACTCATAGACTAACTTCATATCTTCAACTGAAAAGGTGTTATGGCTTTTTTATGAACTATGGTAGGAAAAGGAGAGAAATATGTGAACGTAGAACATATGGGGAGGTACAATATAGAAAATTATTTCGGTAAGTCAATTATTTTAACTAGATTGCTACTATTAAGCTCTGTACTTTCAGGTTCAATAAAAACAATACTGAATGGATAGCAAGAGAGTTCTTAGGAAATCAAATTGAAACAAGGGGAGCAGCTTTATCAAATTCAACGAAAATTGAGGTATTTTTAAGAGCTCTAACATCAAACAACCGTATCAAAAGTAATCAAAGAAGTTTCACAAAAAATTGTGTACTCCCACATCTTCAGCAACCTCGGCACTTGGTTCAACACTATCATTGCTCTCACTCATGATTATTAATTACCACAGAAAAAACAACAACAATCGAACCAATTTGAGGTTAATCACGTCCTAGTATTTACTAGTAGTTTATACTTCTGACCTAAGTCAACACTTCCCATCGAAGCATTTATTTTATGTAAAACATTATACTCCACAATATACTAGGAAGTAAAAGCTCTTACTTGAAGTAAAAGCAAATACTCTTTTTAATCATACGACCCATTATTTCAAGTTAAACTTCGCGTCGTGCCCTTAACATCGTATAGCGCGATTTAAAAGCTCACTTGTACACTTGCATCATAATATACTATTTTTACTAAATTTATGAAAATGAAAATACATAAATATACAAAAAAGTGTCACCAAGTCACCAAGTTGTTGCAGAATACATGTACTTTTCGAATTAACAGTTATTACAGTCCATTAACTAAGAAGGGTCAGCATGGCCAAAACCAAAATTGGGACACCACCCTAATAGTTCATATCTCTCTCTCTCTCTCTCTCTACTCGTTGGCTCTCTGTCAACTCACAGATAAGTGTGTTGTGCTTTTTATTGGTGGTAATTATATTATTTCAAAATATTTTAAAATTATTTGTTCTTGGGAATTAGAGACCTTTAGGTGGACATGGCAAATTTGTGATAAGACTGATGATAATAGTTGACACATTCTTTATTTGTGTGCATTTCAGTACTGCAATCAGTGAGATTAAATTTTCTTCCCAAAAACTACTATAGGAACCCTGTTCTATATAATTTTTTTGTTGAATTCAATCTTCTATTGAAATAACGGCTGTCTCATACCTCCTAACACCCTGTATATAGTCAATAATAGAATAAAATTACGATAATTTTCGAATTGAAATTTCGGTAACTCTCATTTAATATTCAATAAACATGATTTATATTCACTTACTTTTCAGGATTCCTTGTTGATTTACTAGTTGCATTACATTTTGATGTGTTAGAGATTTCAACTGTAAAGGAGGAGGTTGACTGTAAGTAACAAGTTCTTTTTTCTCAACTTTGACTTCTGCAGGTTTCTCAGGTATAAGGCGCATAGCTAATTTACAGGGTGGACATGGTGGGGGTAGCCTTGAACTCTGGTCTAGCTCAATAATTTTTCTAGAATTTCGGGACTGTCTCATTCGATAGCACTGATAAGACCCAAAATGGATTTCTTGCATTATCAGTAATAAATTCAGTGCATTCAAATCCACATGCTGAAATCACAATGGGTTGAGTAAATTGGTAAATAAGTAAATGATGTTCACTTGTTACCTTAGAGGGATCATAGTCTAAAGCGGAAAACACAATAGAAGGAATATGCAGCCTGATGTTATCACACTGAAATGGAGATATCGTTGGTCTTACTTCGAATAAATTAGGATGATTGCACACTTTTCGCAACTGCATCAACACGTTGATTACACTGAGCAAATTTCCACTAACCAGTGTCTCTCGTGTACTAAAAAACTCATTTTAACGAAATCACTCTAAAATAAAAAATAAAGACTTACTTTGCTCTCGACATGTAATCATCATATAAAAACCTCTGTCTTTTTGATAATCTACACACTACAACGTGTTCGTATTTTTTTGGCATTTGCTTTTCCACTTCAGATTTCAACCTTCGTAATAAAAATGGTCTCAGTACCTACAAAGAAAAAAATTATAGCATTCGCCAATGCTGTGATAATTAAATGATGAATCAAGGAATAGTCAGACAAATGCCTCGATAATATCATTAACGGGTGTCGGTTGAATGGATCCTACACCCTCAAAAGTGGTATTGTTTTCATCATATTATTCAAAAGCTAGTACTGTAATTTATATTCCAAATCTACACAATAACAATGTCTTTATCACCCACCTTATGTAATCGTTTGATAATACTCTCATTGTATTCTGAGTTTCCCTCTATCATTCCTGTTACAGGATTTGAAAACCACTCTTTAAATTCTCGATGCGACTGAAAAACGTTTGGCATCAAGAAGTGCATAAGTGACCATAATTCCATCAGGTTATTTTGCAATGGTGTACCAGTTAACAATAATCGCCTATAACAAGATTTAAGTTACAAACAATTCAGACTGAAGCTTAGATGTACTTACTGTTGCGTCTGAAAATTCAGGAGCAGCTGCCACCTTTGCGACTTGAAGTTTTTTATATTTTGTGCCTCGTCAAGGATGAGATATTTCCATTTTTTTCTTCTGAAACTTTGATGATCCTGAATGACTAATTTGTAGGATGTAATACAAATGTGAAACGCGTTGGGTTTTGTCCACCCAGTACGCTTCAATTTGCGTTCCTTTTGACTTCCATAATAAGTTAGGATTTTGAAGGCTGGACACCATTTCTTACACTCCATTTCCCAATTCAACATTACAGATGTTGGCACAACTATCAAATGTGGACCCCAATTTTCTTTCTCACAAGCTAGATGAGCCAGAAGTGCTATGGTCTGGATGGTTTTTCCCAGACCCATTTCATCGGCTAATATACCATTCAGTTTTCTCTCATACATAGTTACTAACCAGTCTAACCCTATATGTTGATACTCTCGTAAAGAGTACTTCAGTAAAAATGGTATGTTAGTTGAAACCTAAAAACAAAACTTATTTGGATAAATGAAATAAAAGGTAATATTGATGGGACGTTTTTTTAAATAAGTTTCAGACAAATGCCTCGATAGTCTTCAGAAATAGAATATGAGTTGAATGGATCTCAATTCTTCAGACATTTGAATCATCATGCAAATATTTAGAATAATAATAATAACTTTTATTGTTCCCAAGAAACGTTTAGAATAGGGAACATCACCTAATGTATTGAAAAAATTGTTAATATATACAAACAAAAAAGCAGTAAAAAGAGAATAATTTGTTAGGGGGAAGACATATGAATATTCAGAGAATGAAATTATATTTTTATGTTAATACATATTTCTTCAATTCACTTTTGAAAGCTGTTGAACTTTTTATGTGTTTCAGGAACTTTGGTAAATTATCATATTGAATTATACGATTATGATAAATTGATCTTTTGCTAAAATCTGTTTTAACCTTGAATGAGGAATAAGTCATTAGCTTGCCTTGTTAATTTGATTTACTGTTAATTTTAATTTGAACAGTTTTTTCTAAATTAATAGTTACATTAATTTCAGTTATCTGTTTTTCAAACAATTAAATATCTTTTTCAATTGTACTTTCTAAAAATAATTAAAAATATTTAAAGTACAGTCCCATCTGCAAAAGAGAAGTTTACCTCAATTTTATTTTGGTTATACTATCTACATTGAGCCAGTACTGAACCTTGGGGAACTCCAATAGTGGAATTTTTTTCAATACTTTTATTTTCATCAACAACAAAATACAATTTTTTAAATATATTTTCGAAAATTTTGTAAAAGTGACCTCTTACTCTTAAATTATTTAAAATTTCTAGTAATATTGTTTGATCTTCTGCATCAAATGCTTTTGTATTTCTAAAAAATTACAACGCCATCGTTACTTTTATCTAAAGTTTCAAAATTATCATTCATGAAATCAGTTACTGCTGATTGGGTATTTGCATATTTTCTCAAGAAATTTGGAAAAACGATCAGAAAGGCTATTGGGCGATAGTTAGAAACATAATTATTTTCTCCTTCCTTATAAATTGGTAATTTGGTAAGACACCTTCTTCAATACATTTAATAATTATTAATCATCAGTGGAAAAAAACCTACACGTGACAATTAAAATCAGCAAGTATTTGATAAAATCAAAAAATATAACTAAATGCTTTTGGTTTCCACTTTGTATTCTAAAATTAAGAAAAAATAATTTGAAATGATTTTCATGTCTCACTGGCAAAACATCATCATCACTAGCAGCAGCTGGCATGTTTTTAAATGAGGGAATAACAGGAAAACTTGTCATCACGGTAAAGAAAACGACAAGTCATTATAAGAACATGACCATCAGAAATCAAATTTATTGTAGAACTACAGTATACGCTAGAAATAAAATTCCGAAATTCACGTCCTTGTAAAAAAAAAATTACCAAAATTTTTGATAAAAGTACTTACATTTGTGGATGACAGTGTATTGCCTTTAGGTTGGATACTCTCAGCTATAGCTGCAGCATCATTAATAAGGTCATCATTTTTATCATCAGTCTTTGTTACTTCTCCCTCTTTATGAGAATCTTCCACTAGTATTTTAAGCTCGTCATGTTCACCCTGGTTAATGGAATCCGATATTTTTGTTTCGTCCTCGCTTTCTTCTTCAGATTCTTCATCTTCTTCCTTGGAAGAATCAGAATCTTCTGAAGGTGCTTTATCCTCCACAATATCTTTGGCTTTGGTTTTGCCACCTTCTCTACTTTCTTTCGCTATTTCCAACTTTGTTGAAGTATCTGCAGGGCCTTGGTCATCATCCGAATCATCTGATTCACTCAAACGTATGCTATCTCTATTCAATAAATAGTTCCTTAGCAAGTCATCTTCAAGTAAATCATCTAGTTCCATCTGAGATTCCTTCTGCAGAGCTTCAATTTCTTCCTTATGCCCTTCATTATCCAATGCAGCTTCTTCCTGTTCTATCGTTTCTTCGTCGTCCTCATCACTTTGCAGGTCTGGATCAAATTCTGTATCAGACTGCGCTCGAGAGGCAGAACGAGATGAGATTGCACTAGCTGGTGGTTCAGCTGTCTTATTCATTCCTTCAGCTAATAACTGTGAATACTTTTCTGTTTGATCAACTATGAAACTCAGTTGTTGGTCAAGAGCTTTTTTTCGTTTTTCTTCTAAAATCGCATTTTGTTTATACTCCACTAGTTTCTCTACATTGCCCCAGAAAATTTTCACTTCCTTTGCACAGAAGGATGCAATCCTTCGGAGGTTTTGCTCATGGGCCTTTTCTGCCCTTTGGGCGGCAAGTGCTTTATCTTGGAAATATTTCTGTACCATTCTCGCACATTTTTTTGCAGCAGCTTTCTTCCACTTACGTTCCTGGGCAAAATCAGCCGCCAACCAAACCATTTCTTCCAATAAAAAATCCCAGTGTGCTTTGGTTCGATGCATATCCTGAACTTTAGGAAGTCGTTTCTCAGACCACAGACCTTCCTTTTGCAAGTCAGCTATTCGTTGAACAACATAAGCTTCCTGTTTAGCTTTCTCAACAATAAGCTCTTGACTGGTGAGGGATGGATGAACTGAAGATTTGTTTTTCACTGAAGCCGATTTTGGAGTAGACATATTACTATTATGTTCTGGAGTAGTAGCAGTAGGAGTACTACTTTGAACAGTGTTTGTATGCGAAATGCCTGGTAGAGAGCTAGCAGAAGTAGCCGATGGAGTACTTGGAGTAGTTTGAGGAATCGTAATGCTATTTACTTCTTGATAGTCACGAGGATCGATAGCATGTTCTTTCAGGTAGGCAAGGTATGCTTGAGTTTTAGGTCTCTTAGCAAACTGGTACAAGTCTAAAATGTTATTACTGGTCTCTAGATAGAAAGCTTCCAAGAGATGTTCATTATATTTTTCTTTAACCAGCTTGGAACGAACAATTCTGTGATTCATAACATGCTGCAGCTTGGAAGAATAACCATCTCTTTTTTCAACTGATAACGATAGCTGCCTCTTGAGAGGCCGAGAGTGTACAGGTTGCTGTACATTAGACCCTGAGCTTTCGCCAGATGGAAACAGTTGTAATCGAACATTTGAGTTTGATCTTGACTTAGTGAGAACATTAACTATGGACTGATTTGCTAAACTTGGTCGTAACGGAGAAGACTGGCCTACCCTGGAAGGACTTATACTTATAATACGTGTTACACCAGCTTGTGTTAAATTGGCATTTCCAGTTAGGGATCCAGGTGTGATCTGAAAAAAACTGCACATAAAAACTACGAAAGGAATCACTTGAGTGCATAAGCATCAGATTTATTCATCAGACAAATGCCTCGATGGTCCTCATGGACAGCATTGAGTTGAATGGATCTCAATTCTTCAGATAGGTGATTCATCATGTTTATTCATTTTTTACTATCACTGGATATAATCAATCAATTACAATTTTATTGAACTTGTTATTAATATTAAGTGAAACGTAATAAAACTGAAAAATACTAAGTACTCCAACAAGGCAAAAAAACAAAACATAAAGGAACATAAAAACACCGCCACTAAATAGAGTGAAACATTCAGGTGGGCGTTCAATGTCGTGTAAGTTTACTTAAAGTCACACTGAGAAATGGTTACACTTGAAATATTGGAAAACAAAAATTTAATAGGTAAAATCAGAAAGGATTGGAGTACTAATTGAATATATTGATTTTTTGTTAAAAAAATTGTTATTTATGTCTACCGATTGCACCCCTATGCGCAACCCTCGGAAGTCTTCAAGAGACTTGTGTGATTATATTTCGAGAATCGAAATAAATATAAATTTTTTTTGTCAGCAATTGAAAAAAAATTGCAAATACTTGCTTCAGTTTCATTTCATAGGAAAGACCCATAAAATAGTGCAACTTCCCATTGAAAACGAATCTCCAGCCAATGTCATTTGGAAGATTAACTCCAAGTATGAAATGGGCGGCGAATTGCCAGATTCAAACAAATAGTGGGAAATAGTTCCTTCTTTACCAGCATTCTTACTGATTTCTTAGCTAGGTAATTTTCGGATAAAGCGCCATTGTATATTTCATTCACTTCAGGGCCTACAATACTTTCATGTTATGAATGAAATAGGAATGTGATTTTGATAACACCGGTAGTAGTAACGTATTTCAAATCCCAATTGGAACGGCAATGAAAATAAGAGCACTATGAGGAGTATTCTAGTATTCATACTGCAATGTCCGGCAAATGGGCAATTTATATACTACCAGTATTTTGACTTTCAAAGTGTTCCTCGTACAATCATAAAAAAGTTCTGTCATATGGCCCTAGTCGCCCAGATTATTAGTAAAGACACTATCAAATATATTTGAAAAATAAATACTCAGCTAGCTGGACTGGACACCTGTTATCTGAAGCCGAATGATTTTGCCAGTTCATAATATCCAAATCAGTGCCGTGTGTTGGTGAGGTTAGGTGAATTATCCATTGAAAATAATTTTATCAATATGGCTTTCTGGAGACCGGAATTTGAAAATAAGGATGTTCAAGTTCAGCGAGAAATTTGAAATATTTATGAATCTTGAAGATGGAAAACTTCACACTAGACAAAATGAAATTGTGAAGAATTGAAAAGAAAGTTAGAGTTTAACGAAACTAACTTGTTCAACAGTTCTTCAGGTTATTAAAACAGAGGATGTCAAAGACCATTCAATGAAACGAAAACAAAGAAATAAAAAATTCGCAAACGTTGATGGGGCTACAAAAGATGTGATTCGGAGAACAATTTATTAAGTGCCAAAAATAGGTACAGTAGCATGGCTATACAAACAAAGCTGGCCATTATAAAATATCTTGGAAACGATAGGATAACTATACTACACAAAATGTTAAATTCAGTAGGAACAACATAAACCATGAATGCAACCAGGACTAGAAAATATCATATTTAAATAAATATGATTTCATTTATTCTTTTATTTTATTGCATAAATTGAATTTCACCAAAAAACGGATTTGATTTCCATTTCATAAAAAACACTTTTATTTTAACAAAAAAAAAACAGAATATATTATGTTTAATTTTAATAACATTGATGAATTATTAAAATAAACATCAAGATTGCACTTATTTTCAACATTTTGATTCATGTACTCAAGCATGAAGAATATCAGTCTACTGGCCTTTTGGTTGCCGAAGGTATTATGGAAATCAGATTGAAGCAACTCATAGGAAGAAAAAGACCTTTCAGTTCCTCCCTTTGATGTCATTGCAGAGTGTAACTGTTCACATAATTTTTTAATGTATTTTTACTTGGTCAATCTGTGTCCAAAACAAGAACTAATTTCCACCACGTTAGAAACATTGAAAATGGGCTTACTTTTGATGTAAGAGACATAACAAATGGAACAAAGAAACTCTTAATATTATTCAATACTCAAAAGTTAAGAAATTTGGAATCCTTCAAAACATTTTTAAATTATCAAATGAAATAAACGAATATATCGGGTATATATTCAAGCAATTAATATCATGATATATATCCCTTGGTATCCTCTGAACCCTGAAATAATTACACCATTACATAAATACGAGGCTTTAGTGACTGCAACAATTTTGAAGGCATTTCATTCATTTATGCTACTTATGAATTATATAAAGGCATAAAAGAAATAAAATTAAAGTAAAAAAAAAAAACTTTTTTCTTCAATTATTTGCCTTAATAGGTGCACTAGGTGCCCAGAGATTGGTTTGTAAGTGGTACTCCTTGTCATCCAGCTTCTTGGCACGTACCCATCCTTAATCTAGACATGAGTACATGTCAAACTGCCCAAGTTTTTCACAATTTTTCCAGATTTTTCAAAACTTTTCCAATTTTTTTCAATTTTCATTTGGCGAATTTTTGTAAGTTTCTTTCGAGTAATTTTCCACTCCCAAAACAGTCAGAAATTTTTCCAAATTCCTACGTGTTTTCTATCTAGCCTTCTGGTGAGCAGATACATTTTTTTTAAATTAAATTATACGGCGGTCCGAGGTTTTTCATTATTTTTACGAGATTTTCCGATTTTATTTTCGCGAGAAGAAACAATAATTTTTATGTTCAAAGAACAACTTATGCTTCAAATTCATTGTTTCATAGAGTCTTGTTAGAGTACAATGATCTACCAGTTGAAATCAAACAATCCCACTCATGCAATGAGTTCAAGCACCAACTAATGTCAAATATTAAGACAAATTATATATGAAATAGAAGAAATCCAAACTTAGGTTAAGTTAGAGATATTTAATCTAATAGAAAAAAATGTAGATTGGATCTTAATTATTGATTTTACACATGAAATTATTTTTTATGTAACTGTAACAGAATGTTTGTATATTAGGGTTACCTATTTATGCACAATTCTTGTATTTTATATTTTATATGCATTTTAAACTGTTTGTGTTTGTACATATGTTAGTATTTTTGTCCTTGACTAGTATGATAAAAATTTTTTCTACTCCTATGTTAGTAAACATTGTTTTACAAACAGTTCACTCTATAAGTAAATCCATTCTTACGCACAACTGTGCGTAAAGAATAAAAACGCACAACTGTGCGTCATGATATGATGGCTAGTATAATAGGTAACAATCAAGTTGCCTCTTGAACCACTCAAATCGTGACATTTATCTGTCTTGCGTTTTAAATATTTGACAGTGACATTGTCACTTTTTGAGATTTGAAGTTCAAATCGATACTTCATAAATTATAATCCGATCTTTAATTTTATATCTACAAATATGAGCAACTCCGATAATGAAATGAGCGCAACGCCACCGGAAATTGTTCTTCAGGCTGCTTCTGCTATGGAGAATATTCTGCCGCAAAAATCAAAGGATAGATATGAAAAAGCCTATCAAAAATTTATGGAATGGAGTATGGATAACCACGTGAGTACGTACTCCGAAAATGTATTGCTCGCCTATTTTAATATATTGACCAAAACATTTAAACCCTCCTCGCTCTGTTCATCATTTCTATGCTATATAGTACAAAATTGTATTTTCTTAGATTTAATTTGTTGTTGTTGGAAATTAAACCATAAACTGCGTTAGTTACCTTCATTTTTTTATTACTTAAAGCTTAATCAAACGCACCATCCAGTATATAAGAGTCGTAGAAAAAGTATAGTACGTATTACGTGTTGTAAAGCAATTACGCACTCATGTAATTACCGCACTCACCGCTACGCGGCTCGTGCGCAATTTTTCCATTCGTGCGTAATATGCTTTTTACAACACTTGATACGTAATATACTATATAAATGTAGTAATACAGTTGTAGAATTTTCAATGATGAATAAATTCTATTCTATTCTATCTGGGTAAAAATTATTATTATAGTACTTATTTGAAGCAATTTTCCATGTCAGCGTGCTCTCTATTTAGCCAAAATGTGGGTAACTTTTTTTTGCAATTGAGTTATGCGACTATCCGATGTTTTTCAGATTTCATTTTGGCGAGTTATTGCAACTTTTTTCGAGAACAAAAAGACTTAAACAAAACAGAAAAACACTCAGTGACTCACAAGTTGTACTCTGCAAAAATACCAAGGTTAATAATACAGGACTGGATATTTGGAATAAAACAAATTGCAGAAAATAGGAGTATACAAGACAGCAAAAGATTTCAAAAAATTATAAATAAATATTGATATATTTAGGCACAATTACAAAACACATGGAAGGATAAGAAGAAGAAATAGCCAACAGAATATGCAAATATATAATAATTGTGGAAGAAAACTTATTCAATAAAAGTTTGATTGATTGATTGACTCTATAGCATTTACTACAATTTTTTTTCTTGGGCCTCGGGCGACCACGCACATATGACAATTATTCCACGCGAACCAGAACAGGAATCAATGAAAAACCAATATTTATTTATCAAAAATTGTTTCCATCATCATGAAATTAGTACAATCACATATCACCATTTTTTGAATAAATTCTGTTTAGATAAGAGATTAAATCACCAGATCTGTGTAACCGTAATTAAATTTTTGTCCTCCATATGGTTCAAAAGACCTTAAATCGATTTTTGACAGATTTTTGTTATTAATATTTATTGAGATTGTAGAAATTTTGACTGCCTTTACCTAGCAATTCACTAAAGTTCAGCGGACCCCAGGGCAATTTTAATTAATGGTCTTTTACTAAGCCTCTTTGTATGTGATGGAACATTTTTGCAATACATGCCATTTTTTGATATAAAGAAAATAACTAAGAAATCAAAATCAAGGGTGTTTCCGAAATAGGGTAACAAACTTAGGTACTGATTCTACAAGCAAAAAATATGAAAAAAGTACCTTCTAACATAGGTCCGCAAATGCTTCCTAAGGGAGCATTGGCCCTTTGATTCAGGAATCCATGAGATATACAGCAATTCAATATCGGAATATCTTGTAAACGGTTTACGCCAACGCAATTTATGAGCACCTATTTTATGTAGTTTTAACAAATTATTCATAATTTGTAATCGAATTGTAAAAAAATTCAGCCATAAAAATATACGCTAAAGATATATTGACCCCTTCAGGATTTGCATGCTTTGCTTGGACAAATTTGGTTTTGTCTGATTTCAGGAAATGACAACTTTCAATGATATTGAATCGTGTACCCACTTCCATTGAGAAGAGTTCCCGAGATATTGTTGAAAATCAATTTATGGGAGCTACTTTCAAATGGTTCCATATGAAGCCTTTACAGACCTATGTTAATAGGGATTTTTTAAAATATTTTTGCATGTAGTTTGTTACCCTATTTCGCAAACACCCTGTATATGGAAGCATATCCTGAACAACAGTCTAAAACAAAAATAACAGTGCCAAATGAAAATTTAATAATAATAAATGTATTTTATTGGATCAATTTGATCCAAAGGGCTATCAACCAAGGTCCTTCTGCCCATTGTTACAAAAATTCAAATTACATTGTATTTGAATTCAAGAATAGAAAAGTAAAATCATAAAAATTAAATTTTTTTAATTTATTACCAGAATTATCAAAAAAAATTATGGCAAATTGGTTAATCTCTCTGATCGTCTTGTACCTTCTTGCAAGGAGGTGCTGGATTAGTGTGATGAAAGTTTCCAATTCCATTTGTAAAAATATTTAAATAGTGCACTGATATACGAGATTCTGAGATCATTAACTTTCAATGTGTTCATTGATATGGCATCAAATGCAAAGTTTTACACTTGAAATTTTGAATACATATGTCTAATATATGCCAAGCCAGATACAAATAATTTTTTTTTTTTAAACAAACAACCCAATTTAACCTTGTGACAAGAAAAGCCATGCCAATCTATTTCATTTTAACCATAGTGTTTCAACCTTTGACTTTGGGTCAAGGATAATTAAGGTTTTGAATAAAATTCTCCATATGAACAAATATCACTTTGCCAATAAATCTTTCTGCAAATTGAGCAGATCTGTTTTGGATACAAATAAAACCCTATTTAAAACATTTCAAAACATAATAAAAGATCCTGCCTGGTACGAGAATAAAATTTTCATAAGTGTAAACATTACACAAATATACCTTCAATGAAATTAAAAGGTCGTTTATAATATTTTACCTGTGTTAGAGATGGTAGTCCATGAGGTTGAGTGGTCAAAACGTACTGTCCACCTACAACTTGTGCCAATCTCATAGTAGGACCAGTCGTAGCAGGGCGCTCTACCAAGGGTCGAAGGCCTTGGCCTTCTCTCGGAGGCAGAGCACCCTGCCCTGCCCCCGGAGTTTCGTCACTCATCGCTGGAAATTCTGAAAAAAAAAAGAAATTTGTTTATATCTATAGCCACAAGTACTTCAATCTTTATCAAACATTATTTTTAAAAAAATCACAAGTACAAGTATTTTTAATACTTCCAAAATTTCAAATTTAGTACATAGCAATCAATATTTTTTTCAATCCCATTTTGATACACTGTTTTTATTAAATTAAATTGCTTTTTGGAACTCTCAATTCGATCTACCTACTTATACAACCTACAATACAATAATCCAATACTTGCAATGTGATGATTCATTCCAAATGAAATGTTCAGCATGGAATAATTAGAATTCTCGAATTCAGTGTCCGATAAACTTCGGACTTTTTTGACGTATAAAATTCAAAAACCCTAGACAAAAGTTCAGTCAAATTGGCGGTAAAGTTGAAAGAGAAAATAAGTAATTGAAGATATTCAATGAGAAAAATCTTTGAAGTACGGTCGAAGATTTTTTTTTCAATACCTATAAAATCAAATTGAAAATCAGTAATGATTTTTCGAGTATCGTCAACTGAATTTCAAAAACTTGATAAATAATGGCATCAAATTATCCTTTTTTAATTTTTGGAGAATAAAAAACAGTTCAGGTAAAAATTTTAAGGTTAAAAAATATTAGATATTGATTCGGAAATCATTTTTATTAATCTCAAAATCATAATAAAAAATATCAGTATTACAACATATTTCAACAAAGAAATTTTTTTCAGCCGCCATTTTTCCTCTGCATTTGGCTCAGAACTTACCATCATGTAATCACAAATTATTCACGAAAGAATCAGTCATCCAAAGTTAAAAATATAATTATTGAGTTAATTATAAATTAAAGTACAATTGGGTACTCCACGTAACTTGAAAATTGTAAAATATACTTATTATTTTGAACATTTTACGCGTTCACATCAAACGCATTGCCTTTTCAACATGGCGACTCGGCAAATTTGAGCCGCAGCCAGCCACCGGCCAGGCTTCGCCCTACGCCTAGATGTAGATGAGAATGACGCGCATGTGCCAAACCAGAAGGCGCACTAGCAGCTGCGCAGGAATTTCAAAGAACAGGAAATGAAATACCGAGCGATTCGAGCCGAATCAAATAACAAACAACAAACGTAAGGACAAATATTAACACATGGCTATGGATTTTGGCTTATTAAATCCTAGAAATAGGTTGAGAAGTTGAAAGTAGGAACGTTTGATAAAGTTGAAGTTTAAGCAAGTTGTATGAAGGGAACAAAACAGGAGTTTACTGATAACTTTAATAAAAAAAAGCGGGTGTTGGAACAGCAAATTCGATTGGATTACCGACATCCGGACATTTGGACATGCACAAATTGTCAAAGTATACAGCGTTATTTTCATTTATGGTTATTTTGTTTCTTTCTGTCAACCGGTTGCACACTTACGAGCAACGCTCAGAAGTCTTTGAGAATCTTGTGCGAGCTAGTGAAGACGAGGCCCTTACCTTTCAACGTATGATGCCATGCACGAGGCCGGTGACCGTGTTAGAATTCGAACACATGGTTATGAGCAGGAAACGCTCTTCCATCACGACCACCTCGGCCCATAGGGTATATATCTGAGGGTTTCACATATGTTTGTTGATGTCGGTCGTCCACACGTTCTATAATTTCCGATACGGTCAATAATATCTAATATGAACTTAAAATAAATAAAAATGTAAAAACCTACTGCTCTATTATGTTGAGGTCATTAGGCATGTTTATCAATTATTTCTATGTACCCATGTATAACAGGATATAGACGTTTGTAACTCTTCCAGTTTTGGCACAAAAACTTATTTTCAACGGACAACACAATCATCTTCACCACACCGCAGTGACCGCAATTAGGACCACTCTGGATAAAAAGAAATATAGATACTGATTAGTTTATGATTTGAATTTGAGCTAAGACAGCATTTCCGCTAAATGTAGCCAACCTAAAATGTTAACCATAATTAAGGCTGGTTCATAACTTGACGTTCCGCTTCCTGAACGCCGTTGTCGGCCCTCTATAGCTGCTTTCCATTAACGAAAGGAGCTCCTCAGAGCTACCCAGAGCGTATGACCATGCGTTCCAAAGTGGGGATTGAAGCACCGATTGACATTCCTCTTGCCCCTCGAGCACCACCCGTTTTATTGATGCATGATTTAGCATGAAGCACAAGTAGACAAAAGTCAAAACGCGAATACACAGTTTTTTGGCGAAGAAGTCAGTGATAAAGTAATTTCCGATCTCAGGGGCTTGAAGCTCTGGGGCTTAACACTCCTAAATGGAAAACGCCTTAAGCCTGATTCACATAATGGCAGTAGCAGTGGCGTCACCCCCCTCTATTGACAAGATAACCAATGGCAAACATGTTTAGACGACGCTGAAAATTCAAGGTCACGCTGCTGAAAGTTTGATTCATTTAAACTTTTTGCAGTAAAATCTAGCAGTGTTCGCATTTCTAACCTTTAAATTATCATGAAATCGAGATTGCTGTCATGATTCCTTTCTACTGCTTTTAACAAACAATTAATTGAAAATTTCCATCACAATGTCACTCATTCGTATAATAGCGTCAAAAGGGGCGGAGTCACTGCCTTTAGTGCCACTGCTACTGCCATTATGTGAATCAGGCTTTATAGGTTTGCATTCCGTCGGTGCCGTTCGTGGCACCATTCGTAATAGCCAATCGAATCTCGGATCCATTTTTACCAGTCATTCCTGCTCTCACCAGACATTTCTCCTACGATTCAAAACCACCACAAAAACAGCGAAAAAAAATTATGAACATATTAGAACCAGTATTTGACTATGAACGATTTAGCCGACTTGGGGTAAATGGTTCCTTTCATTTGCATCGAAGTGAAGCACTTTCTTATACTCGGTGTAATTTACACTCGACTTTAGTATTCGTTTATGGATTGGATTGATACATTCCTTCGTGTAACTTTACTAAGCTACACTCGATTCAAATGGAGTGTGATTTACACCACACTACACTTCACCTTGAAACAGACGTCGGAGACCTTTTGTCTTTTCTCGTTTGTCACCATCGAACTCAATACTTCTCGAACTCGTACTATGCGAAGTGAAGAGTTCACTGTTTGCCACCAAACAAGACATTAAATCCGAGAGGACTTTTCGATTGTGCATGTGCCGATGGAAAGGAAACCTAACTGAGCAAACTAACCTATAGCTTGCGAATAGAAAATACGTCTTTTCATTTACTGTTTACACCTCCATCGGCATATACGCAATCGAGGACAAGTCTCTGAGATAATCTTTCACAGGATCTCATCTTTGGATTTGGTTGGTGACCCAGAGTAGTTTCTGAAAACGCCTAATGCAACACTATGGCTGAGTCAAGTCTCCGGTCTGACCAATATGATTAGACCAGCACGGTCATTTGGATGACTTGATGACCTAATTAGAACTGTTTGTATGTGACCAATATTTTCAATCATCTGATTGGTCCGACTCATCGTCATACTTCATACTGAACGCGCGTGCCTTGTCCGACCGGTGACTTGACACAGCCTATGTTCTATTCCAAATAAGAAAACAGTGCTGGAAGCTCGAGCTTCACGCTAAAGTCGAAATCCAAAGGCGCTTTCCAATTGAAAGCTTATTGTTACCCCTGAACTATCCCTGAGATCAATTAAGGATCAGTTCAATTTTGTAAAATTAACAATATATAATAAAAATAAAAATAGAACTCAAAGGTGCGATTAAGTGCCTTCTTGTTCATAAAACAGAACGTAAGCCTCTCCGCTCACGAGGGATCTGGATGAAATAGGGGACACGCGAGAATCATTATATTCGTGCCACGTGCCCGCATGCGGATGCCCACAGTAGGCAGTGTAGTGTCCGTTGTAGATAGTCCCACTATGATTTGACAATGCGTACAGACTGTAGCGGAAAGGGGCTACATTGTCTGCCGCATAATTACTCAGTTCAATTGACAGGATAACATGTTATTTAACAGGATCATGTTCTTTCGTGGTCTGTAAGATCACTTCAGGAGCACCTCGGAGTTACTCGGAGCTACCCACCGGGTCAATAGACGAGGAAAGTGTGTCGTCACAAATGTCATACTTGTCAAAAACTGATTCCAAACAAAGAATTTTAGGTGACATTTCTCTGTTGATGATTTGCTGCTTTGTTTTGTTTGGTTGTTCGGATTTTTTTTCTCTGGCAAAAAAAGTCGAACAACTTTAAGGGAAACAATATCTGAGTTATCGGACAAGCTGTTTTAAATTCGACGGGGGTTTGTTTGGAATCAGTTTTTGACAAGAATGACATTTGTGAAGTCAGCACTTTCCTCGTCTATTGAAAGCGACACTGAACTAACCCCTATTAGATCACTTCATGAGCTCGTCGGAGTCACTCGGAGCTACCCACTGGGTCAGTTGGAAAGCGGCTCAAGCCCAAGGAGACTAAAATTCAACAAGGAGGGTTTAATAAGCTCTAGCCAATCAGAAACTTGTAGCATCAACGCGTTATAGTGACGTACTTGGATATGAGTACAGAGTCGAACTCGAACCAAGCAACAAAACTGACAGCAGTAATTCTCATATACCAAGAGCTATGCCGTCACTGTCTATAGAGAACGGTGGCCATGACACGTCCTACTACGTCACATTTCGTTAAAAATGTTCTTTCATCTCTTTCTACTAGTGTCCCCATTGTCTTATGGGAATATATGACATTATAATTTCATTTCAGTGGTTTTGGTAGGTAGACATATACTTCTGACTTCTGTCAATAGGCGTTTTCCATTTAGGAGTGTGAAGCCCCAGAGCTCCAAGCCCCTGAAATCGGAAATTACTTTATCACTGACTTTTTCGCCAAAAAACTGTGTATTCGCGTTTTGACTTTTGTGTACTTGTGCTTCATGCACCAATAAAACGGGTGGTGCTCGAGGGGCAAGAGGAATGTCAATCGGTGCTTGAAGCCCCACTAAATGGAACGCATGGTCATACGCTCTGGGTAGCTCTGAGGAGCTCGTTTCGTTAAATGGAAAGCAGCTAATATCACAGACCTCAAAAAAGTAATGTCAAAGCCAGCCGTCAGCCCGTCAGGGTGAAATAGAAACCAAATTGACAAAGGTAATTTATCGATTTGTAAATCAACGAGTAAATGTGGTGGAACAGATTTTTCCATAGTTTGAGGTGCTGGTAAGTTTGGTGGATAATTTTTGATGAGGTTATGTTTATGACGGTACAAAAATATTAACTTTTTCAAGTTTAAAAAAGAGATTGAATGTGTGAATATAATATATATAATTACTCAGTTCATTTGCGCCAGTCGGCATGTACAAGTATATTTGCGCAAACTGCATGAACGTGAAAACGGACCTTTTAGTCATCTCAGCTCAGCTTTCAGAAACGTTCTACTATTCCGTTTTACTTTCAAATAAATATAAATACAGATAATACAATTTTGTTTTTCCTCGCACGACGTGTTTTCAGTACAGTTGTATCGAATCTGGTACAATTTTACGTCTCTTTTAGTACACATGTTTTGTTCCGAAGCCAGAGGGGTGGGATTCCGTGAGCCATACACTGAAATGAAATTATAATAAGCGTGTTCCGTTTCATGCATTGAGGACATAATGCGCATATGTCCGTTCCGTTTCCTACATTGGGAGCGAATTGACACGCCCACTTTTATATTCCCCTCTTTGGCCTTGAGACATCGAAAGTGCATGAACTACTGCCCGTTCGTTTAGCAGCGAATAATGCGATCCAAGTTAGATCTGTCAAACTCAAAAGTCAAAACAAAGAGTTTTCTTGTCTGTGGTTTCACGTTCAAACAGAAACGTCAGAAACCGAATTAAAAGCTTAAATTTATATTTGATGAATTGTCAAGTATCGTGCATTATCACATTTCCCTTACTTACCGTACAATGGAAGAAAAAGTCGTCAATTCATTCAACATCATATAGTCGGTCTCATGCCAAAACCACGAATGTGCAATTTGTCATTTCGAATGAGAACAGTTTTAAGAATATTCGTGCTTCTTTCTTTGTAAACCTTGGTAAGTTTTCACATTCGCGAATTCACTCTCGTTCACAGTAAACAACCTGATAGCCTTTTCGTAAATTTGGCATTGAAAATTTTGGTAGAAAATTAGTATTTTACATATTGAAGTCATCAGAACCCTGGAATTAACATATTCGCAGTTTTGGCGTGGGACAGACGATATTAGTCATAACTAAAACTTGTATCAGAATCTGAGCTACTCTCATTTTCACAAAGCTCGCTTCCTACTCTTGCCATTAACACTTTCGTTCTACCCATATTAATTTATTTACTAGATTAAAAGATTTGTTTTTGTTACATAAGAATTTGGTTAACTGATAAAGTGATAAATGTCAACATCTGCGGGAAACGGCATGCACCACGCAAGCAAAAATCGTTCCGATTCAACCCACCAACGTCAATGTTAGTTAAAACGGAACGCTTGATTATAGGCGTTTTCCATTTAGGAGTGTTAAGCCCCAGAGCTTCAAGCCCCTGAGCTTCAAGCCCCTGAGATCGGAAATTACGTTATCACTGACTTTTTCGCCAAAAAACTGTGTATTCGCGTTTTGATTTTTGTCTACTTGTGCTTCATGCACCAATAAAACGGGTGGTGCTCGAGGGGAAAGAGGAATGTCAATCGGTGCTTGAAGCCCCACTAAATGGAACGCAGGGTAATACGCTCTGGGTAGCTCTGAGGAGCTCCTTACGTTAAATGGAAAGCAGCTTATAGGCGTTTTCCATTTAGGAGTGTTAAGCCCCAGAGCTTCAAGCCCCTGATATCGGAAATTACGTTATCACTAACTTTTTCGCCAAAAAACTGTGTATTCGCGTTTTGACTTTTGTCTACTTGTGCTTCATGCACCAATAAAACGGGTGGGGCTCGAGGGGCAAGAAGAATGAATGTCAATCGGTGCTTGAAGCCCCACTAAATGGAACGCAGGGTCATACGCTCTGGGTAGCTCTGAGGAGCTCCTTACGTTAAATGGAAAGCAGCTTATGTCTGCAACAGTGATGCGATGAATGCACGAAACGGCATAGGGATCACGAGACTCGACTCGATCAAATCGACTTAACTCGTTATCGTGTCTATGAAGTTGTTCACGAACGTCGATCGAATATGGAATATGCTATCCTAACTAGAGAGTTAAGAACAATCGAGTACTCGATTCCATATTTGATCGAAGTTCGTGTAGAACTTCATAGACGCGATAACGAGTTAAGTCGATTTGATCGAGTCGAGTCTCGTGATCCCTACCCTGGAACCACAAAACAAACATAGCGGCCTCCATGAGAAATCAAGTCGCGCAGCCTGACGAGCATTCCAGTCATCATGTCAAGTCACCGGTCGGACCAGGCACGCGCGTTCAGTATGAAGTATGACCATGAGTCGGACCGACCAGATGATTGAAAATATTGGTCACATACATACAGTTCTAATGACAATGAGGTCGTCAAGTCAACCAAATGACCGCGCTGGTCGAATCATATTGGTCAGACCCACAGAAAACACTGTTTTCTGTGGTCAGACCGTAGACTTGACTCAGCCTATAATTTCATTTCAGTGGAGCCATAGAATTCTACATTTCATCAAATAAGTGAGAACTGAGGTGTCATTATTATGGTTGAATTCACGGGAGAGACAGAGACATAACTGTCGACTATAGAGGTGCGTTTCAATTTAACGTCTGTCGTCCGGTAACGGACGATGTATGACGTCATAGTTGTTTCGTCGGGCGATATCTGTCAGATTGAATTTTGAAACGCTCTCCTAAATCGTGGGGTAAATAGTTGACGGTCGGACGTTCCACTCAAGAATTTTGAAACGATGGAATGAAGTTTTCGGACAAGACGTTCTAATATCGAAACGCTTCATAAGAAAAGTTAAACGTCGGACGCACGTCGGACGTAATATTGAAACGCACCTTAGAATTCTATGGCTCACGTAATCCCACCTCCCACCCCAAGAGCAACACTGCCTACCGAAACGAAACCCAATGGGAAAATTTAAAATATTTTTTAATGTTCAAAACGTTCAAATTATAGACAAGTTTCTATAATCTATACTGATAGTTCATATTCAACCACAACCCCCCAGTTCAACAATCAACAAGTGTGTCCGTAACGTAATGTGATTTTTTATAATCCATGAGTAAGATGTATAAGGATTTTTAGACATCTTATCCATGAGAAATGAGAAGGCAGTTGATTGATCCTGTCTTAGAAGAATAATGGATCTTTCATCGGAGCGTGAATTATTTTGCAGTTCCACCGTTATAGACTCATTGAACAGGAAACATATTTTCACGGCATTGGATTTTCTTAATTGCGATACTAAGTTGATTGAAAAAGCTTCGAGTCTGACATTTAGGGTAAATACCATAAATAGTACAGAGTAGTCGGGAGTATATTAATTTTGTCAGTTGAGAAATTACTTAAAATCGAAAGGACTAGTACTATTTGTTATTTTGTTGTTAGTTAATATTTCAATTTGATGCCTTACCTACTGTATGCAGTAATGACTAGTGACTAGAATAGCACTCGTCTACCTTCATATTATTGACGTTGGTCAGATTTATTTCAGGTCATGGAAAGGGTATTGTATTCGCTAAAAGCTATTTGCAAGAAACTTTTTCATTAATTTGGGAGATAAGTGGTATTTGTCCTAATGATTGGTAATTCCCACGAAACGGGTATGTGTGGGTAGTTTTCTTTCGAATGCTTGTCAATACATTTTTGTTTAGGATGATTTTAAATCAGTATTTCATTATTTTTGTGGTATTTCAAAGGTGTAACACTGAAAAAACTATATTCTTGCAGGAAATATTGGATATTAGAAAAGAACTCTTGAAAAAATATTCTGCTCGTCCTGAGAATGCATTTGATTACTATCAGTATATTTTGTCCAACTGTGCCATTATTCAGACTGGAATAAGTAAGTGAGTATGAAGTAGAGAATCCCTGGAAAAAATAACCCAGCCATATACTTAATGAACAGCAATTTAAGTTTGAGAGTTCCATCATTGTCTAGTCCAGTTCTTTTGTGTTGCAATTCATTTTGTTAAGAATGTTCTCAACACAGACAGAGCTGCAAAATCATTGTATTCACCAGAATATCATAGCCCCTCAGAAGGAATACTCTTAAACCACTGCAAGACAAAAACTTCTGCTTTTAGATAGAAACACTCAACAAAATCCTAGTAATAGTTATCTCTTCAAAACGGGTAATAAAACAAACTAGGCCATAAGATATTTTCAAATAGTTCACTGCAATATATTATAATCATGACAATGAACACCCCATTTTACCAAAGAAATGACCTAAAGAAAGCATATGTTGCACAATACTTTCCAGCTTTTGAATTTGAACACACCTTTACACAAATATTGCACTAAAATCATCGACATCATCAATCATCATTGCTGAAACTGTATTTGTTGATATTTTGTTTCTTCACTTCTTTCTTTCTGATCTTTGGTATTTTATTTAAATTTCTTGTGTTCTAAGCTGAATGAATCCTTATAATTCAAAGATAAATGGTGTGTCAAAATAATCAAGATTCTTCAACTGCAACTATTATCAATCAACTAATTTCTTTTGCAAAAACACAAGGCAAAGAATAGAGTGGACGACAATAAATTCTTATTCAACTCGTCCAAAATATCATTTATGCAAATTACAAACTGCATACTTAAAAAACCAGGTTGACTTAATCATATGATGGTTGACAAAATAGGACTATTAAAAAAACTCTGTACCAATTATCAGATTTGTCATGTTAGTGCTATACATTCTGACTTCCTCAATTGCTTTGTGACCATCACAAAACATTCTCTGAAACTGATAAATACGATTCTTAAAAAAAGTTTAAGAACTCTCTTGAGTGACCAAATCTTTTTGATCCGTGAAATTCTAATGTCCCTAAAAACCTATCCGAATTACTTTCAGTTTAGATAATTTATTGGGAGGCGGTTTATTTACTGGCAACATTTACGAAATCTGTGGCCCTCCTTCTTCTGGAAAGACGTTATTTTGTTTGACTCTCATGAGAAATATGGCTTTGAGTATGAAAGATGCTAATATTTATTATCTGGATACAAAACATGACTTTCAGGCTGTGAAATTGAAACGAATGCTCAATCATCTTGGTAAGGTAACAAGTGACTATCACTACAAAGTTCAAATTTTTAACATGTATTCTGTTACAGGAAAGGGTACTTGAAGTAATGAAAAATATATTGGTGCTGCAATTGAAAACAAAAGAGGGACTTTTGAACAATTTAACAGAATTAAGAGAAGTGGTTAAAAGTAACTCCAATGTCAAGCTCATCATTATTGATTCATTACCACCTTTATACTTTCAGTCATCTGATCATACTGAGAGTAATAGCTTTCTCAACTACATGGTCAATATTCTACGATACTTGGCTGTGAAATTAAATATTGTAGTTATTGTTACGAATTTGGTAACTCAATGGAATGATGGAGATTTTAAAAATAAAAACTCTATGAAAGATCGAATAGCTTGTGGAGGCTACTGGAGCAGTGTTCCAAATGTTAGACTGAAGTTCAACAAAGAAGATAGTAAATGTAATATAACCCTTACCAAATCTAGGAAAATCATGCCTGAAGTTTGCCATTGTGTAGTCAAGATAAATGATATGGGATTCATCTAAAGCCATTTCCTTTTAAACATCGGGATAGTAGAGCAATAAGATTTGATGATGTCTCAAGCCTTCACAAAAAAAAATCAATCTCAGGTGTTAAAATTTATTTGTGAATAAATCATTTAATTGAACTTGTCCGGTATTCTATCTTTATTTTGTCTTTGAATGGGTACATCAGAGGCATAACTTGGCCTTCAAAATAATTACGAAAAAACATGGATAATCAATTACATAATTTTTCTACCAAGTAAAATAAGAATGAGTTATGTACCCAAATACAATTCCAGAATGAAAACATTCAACTATTCAAACATTTGCAGATCATTCACAATTATTGTTAAACTTTGCTTGTTGTGTACCACTGCTTCTCACATCTTCTGATTTTTCATATACTGTTTCATAACCTTTTTACCAGGTATCAGTCCCTGACTCAAACCTGGCCGCTTTCGTTTTTTATTATCCTGTGTTGGAGAGTCCCCATCAACATGTTCTGAATCTGTCCCAGTACCTTGAATAATTTGTGTTCTAAAACCAGTTTGACTATTTTCGCAGACAACAGATTTCTGCAAAGCTGCTAGTTTTTCAGTCTCGATTTGGTCCTTGGATTTTTGAATATCTGAATCATGAGCAAATTTGCAGTTATGTCCAAACCGACATCTACCCTTTCGATAATTCCAACAAATTTTTTTTCCATTGATTACAACTATGTTATCTTTGGTTTCTACCATTTTCACGTGTTTTTGTAATATGGCTGCCTTTGCATCCTCAGCCTCGATAAATGGATTCTTGAAGACAGATGACTTGGTATCTCTGGTCGAGTCCTTTACTTCTCCGAAGTTGGGAGCAGGTAATTTGCACTTTGAATCCAATCTTGTATCATCCTTTTTATCACTGAAACATATGACAGCTGACCCATTTTTTACCAAATTGAATAAAATAAATCTACATTAGACAGCCAGAAATATTGTTGATAATTATTAGGTTTATCATTGACAAATAATCTAGGTATATATGTGAATTCACTTAATATATCAATACTTGAAAACTTTACTGTTACAATAATTAACATGAACTTAAATGAACAAATTTTTCAGTATTTGAATTAAATTATGAAGGGTGGAAGACTGTATGAAAACTAGCAGATGTTCATAGGAATTTTTAGTATACAGAAGTGATTATTATGAGAATTTTACGTACCTAGCATTTTCATTTTCTGAATCTATATCCGAATCCGACGATAAACTATCAGAGTTTGAAGAACTTTCATAATCTGGAACAAGAGACATGACTCGTTTCGTTGTTTTTGTTCTGAAAATTTGTAAATGGTATTGACAGTTTCGGCCAGTGTTGCCACACCCGATATTAATTTTTATACGATTTTAAAGAAATAAGCCTACATTTTTCATTGGTTTCTAAGAACAACATAATCGTAGACTCACTCTTTTGATTTTGATAAAGGAAAAATAGACAATCCGATGTGGCACCAAAGTAATGCAAATTTTTTCTATGCAAATAAAGCAAACGATTGGCTGAGAAATTCGGTTTGTTTCGCTTGCAACCGAAAGAGACGACAAGTGCACGGCATGACACGCTCGGTGATTGGTCACTGTAATGGCGGTAAGTTTAAATGACCGACAAGAAGAAGGCAAACCTGACTTGAAAATGTGTGAATTAATCAAGGAGACTAAAATTTAACAAGGAGAGTTTAATCCCCATAAGACAATGGGGACACTAGTAGAAAGAGCTGAAAGAACATTTGTGACGTAGTTGGACGTGTCATGGCCGCCGTTCTCTATAGACAGTGACGGACTAGCTCTTGGTATATGCAGGGCCTTGATCATAGCCATATTTTCTCGAAAGAGAATTTTGAAATTATTTCGAAACATGATTTTAATCACTATGTCATCGTTTTTGTTTGTCGCGAAAATGAATGTTTTCGAAAGAATTACGTCATAACTTCAAAGTTGTCACGTCGAGCAATAAGATAACCACAAACCACATTGAATTCAGTTATGGACATGTTATTATTAACACAACAGAATGGTTCTCAAGTAACCCTTTTGATTAATGATTTGATTCAACTGTGGCATGAAGATGAGGAAATCGTCAATTATGAATTTTTATTTTTCAATCATCAGGGACGAGAATTGTCAAAAAATACATTCAGTAAACTCCTGTCTGAAATAATCATTAATTTGGGGGGCCCAATTTAGAAAAACCTATACTAGAGGAGGAGAACCCATTTTCCCAAAGTTGCAATTGCTTCTAACCCTTTCTTGGTTGGACAAGGCCATACTTTATCTGTCTCAGATATAGTTAAAGTCTTCCCATCCGCTGTGTTGAAATGTTTAGAAGTAATTTTGGATAAGATAGTATTTTTGAAGAATAAATATGTGTTGCCAAATTTGGAGGAGATGGCATACATAGAAAACGAATTCAGAGACACATGAGGATATCCAGGTAAAATTCCAGCTGGATTTGCACTATGCCCTCCATTTCACAAACTTTCAATTTCTCTGGACGATTCAGATTTTTTTTAAATTTTCTTTGAACTCAACGTCGTCAAACTAAAAAATGACACCTGACGTGCGTCATACTGATTTGAAACATCCTCTCGATGTGATTTTGAAATAATTTCATTATTTGACAGTTGTGGCGTCATGGTTCGAAATAATTCCATCGAGAAAATAGAATGTTTTGAAATTATTTGAAATACTTTCACGAGAAAATATGGCTCATAAGAACCCTGGGTATATGAGAGTTACTGGTTACTGCTGACAGTTTTTTTGCTTGGTAAGAGTTCGACTCTGTACTCATATCCAAGTACGTCACTATGACGCGTTGATGCTACAAGATTCTGATTGGCTAGAGCTTATTAAACCCTCCTTGTTAGTTTAGTCTCTTTGTGATCGCCCTGTGTCGCGTGAGTATGCGCAATGGCATGCATCCATTTCATTTCAAGTATGGTATGTGGTATGATTGTCAGTTGTCATCAAGTCGCTCGACAAGTGTCAAAGTTGTGAATAGAAGAGCACGGAGGGACAATTTTGTTTCTTGAATTCGTAATTCGACAAAAACTGGTGTAGCAAGTGCATAACATATCTCGAGAAGAATTGAGAAAACTTTGATTTATGTGGTTCCTGTTTCCAGTGACTTGTCTGCTGTTCAAATGATTCCAATAATCTTCAAATAGGTATGTTATGATTTGGACTTCTCTTATTGTTTATATTTCCTCACTAATCAATGCTGAGTTGTTAACTTTTTGATTTAGCGGTATTTTGTTAATAACCGCAATGTCAATAATCAGTGGTATCTTGTATTACTGTATTTTCATGATAATTTATTTTCCATCATATGGGTAACATTCTTTCTAATAATGGTACATTATAGGGGTTTCCACTATGGTAATAACGTTTTCCACATAACTTTATTTTTAATGAATTAACCATGCAGTGCACAACGAGTTTCTAATTAACGGGTTCATACTAAAAATATTACCACTTTTCTATACATCCAATGGTATTTGAGTTTTTTTGTATGTTCCTCTAATACCCATACATTTTTTTATTTGGGAACAACATTGTTCTTCAATTAACAGCTTTATCTCTGAATGCAATGTTTATGGAATTTTGAAAAGATAAAATGCACTCTGATAATGTTTTTTAGGAAGTAAGAAATGCACATACCTATTATAGTTTCATATCATAAATTTTAACTTCAAGTTTATGTTCAGAACAATGAAAATTTGTTTGGTATTGTTTGACTATTGATGAAAATTTTTTCTTTAATATCTTTAGAGTAAACTAAATTTAATGGGATAAATTCATTAAATCATAGTTCTTTAAATTAATATCTATTCAATAGTTAACTACCTATCTGTAACATAGCATTATTTGGATTATAAATAATGTGGGTAGGTATCTAGTGAAAAAAATCGTTCTAATATCTGTAACACTGTAACGAAACTCGAGAGGATGGAATTATTCTTTGTGGATATTTTTTTGAAAGGTAAACATGAATTTTGATTTTTGGACCATTTTTGAAGTAAGCTGAGTGGACTCATATCAGAAAAAAGAAGTTGCGGTATTTAGGTACGTAATTTCACCTCCTGAATACGAATCCGAACATTCGCGGTACTCTTCAATACTTTTCGAGTTAACCCCTATTGAATTTTGAAAATCGTTCGTTTTCAAACACTAATTTTTTGGGCAAAAGTCGCTCAAAATGTCCCATTCTTTACCATCGGCGCTAATCAACTCATACTTCACAATATCAAACACCAAAATCAATTCTTTTTATACAAAAAATTCTTTTTTTTTCAGGGCAAACATAACCTAACTTTTCAAATAAAAAACTTTAGTGATTTTTATTCCACCAAGGGTATATCAAACTGTAATAGAAATCGAAAAAATTGGTTTTTCCAAAATAATTTGAAGAGCAAAAATAATTATGGAAATTTGATATTTCCATATACAGTGACATTCAAAAAGTACGCAACAAATGCAAAAATCTTTACAAGTGATTTTTCAAAAAAAAAACAACTTAGGCTCGTCTAGTCTAGTCTACAAGAACTATTTTGGTGAATTTATCTTCAAGGGCACAGAAAATTATGATCCAGGGTTCATTCGATTCGGAATGACCTCCAGAAACTTTTTGAAAAATTTGAAGGTGCGCCGGCAAAAATTGCAAAAGTTATAAACAATTTAGTAAAAAAGGGGGGGTTGGGTTTTTGCAAATATCTCGGAAACTAGCAAGATGAGTAGCAAGATGATATTATCTTAATGATATATTCTCCGTTGTTGTTAGGATACGTGGTTGCCATGACAAAGTGGTATTACCGGCTCGAAAGGAAAGAACTGCGTATTATCGGGGATAATACTACGGGTGCTCGCAATACTATCGATAGTAAATCTGTCTGAAATCAACGAGATCAAATTGCTTGGTTACACCACGAGTCCTTTAGGACGAGTGGTGTTACTTCAAAGCAATTTGATCGAGTTTAAGATTTCTGACAGAATTATCGATAGGAGCACGAGTAGTATTTATTGGGATAATTTCACGAACCAACAAAGTAAAAACAGTTCCATTGTCGTGAATTCATCAATAGTTATAGATAATGCCTGATAGACATGACGTATGTCAGACTGACATTCATATTAGTAGCAAGATGATATATTCTCCGTTGTTGTTTGGATACGTGGTTGCCATGCCAAAGTGGTATTACCGGCTCGAAAGCTAGGAACTGCGTATTATCGAGGCATACGTCTCTTATTGGTCCTAATATTGCAGGAAAGGAGGGTTTCATACGACGGGTGAAATTATCAAGGCATATACGTCCCTTATTGGTCCTAATACTGCAGGAAAGGAAGGTTCCATACGGCGAGTGAAATTATCATTTAACAACATTTATTGATAATCTCAATTTTATTTGGCCCTAAGCCTGAATAATAAAATTTTATATCAACAATGCAATTGGTACAGTTACTAATGTTAAGGATGGGATAGTCTCTTTTTTCTTGAATATAATTATTCCATATTGAAAGCTGCTTTCCAGCATCCCCATCGCTATGAGAACAAGTATTCATTTTAGAAGTGGATGGTTGGTTCAAATAATTATCTGGTATCGTTCCGGCACCATCTCCAGCGATATTCAATTTATTTGAAATCGAGTCTTCAATATATGTAAATTACTCATTATTCTTGATGATTGAAGTTATATATAACGTATGAAATGTGTAGCCCATTGAAACTCGAGTCATTATTTGCGATTCGCGCTTAACGACTAGTGCATTACATTTTGTATGTATCACGTTTGTAAAATGCGTTTATGCACTAGCGGGCGGTAAAGTACACTTTACCGCCCGATTCGCCGGGCGTAAAGTGACACTTTACCGCCCGTGGGCGCAATGGCCCGGCGGGCCGTAAAGTAGACAAAATTCTCAAATTGTCTATACTCACACATCATTTCATGCAATTCCTAACACGAATTAGAATCATTTCAGTTCAATAGAGCAATACTCTTTCTAACATTTGTTCATAATCGTTGGCAATTTTTTCGGTGATGATCTATTTATTTGAAATAGATTCTCCAATATAGCACTCAGCTACTAGATATAGTTTCACATTCCTTATATTATGTTACCCTTAATTATTGTATGCATAACGTATGAAACGTGTAGACCATTGCAATTCAAGTCAGTATTTGTGATTCGCGCTATAAAACCGCTAGTGCATAAAATTTTGTATGTATCACGTGCGTAAAATGCGTTTAAGGCCTTCGGCGTGTGATGGCCCTCGGCTAACGCCATCGGGCCATCATCCACGCCGCAGGCCATAAACGCCCTTGATACATAAATAACTATTATGCACTAGCGGGCGGTAAAGTACACTTTACCGCCCGGTTCGCCGGGCGTAAAGTGGCACTTTACCGCCCGTGGGCGCATTATGACCCGGCGGGCCGTAAAGTAGCCAAGTTCTCAAATTGTCTATACTCACACATCATTTCATGCAATTCCTAACACGAATTAGAATCATTTCAGAGCAATACTCTTTCTGACATTTGTTCATAATCATTGGCAATTTGTTCGGTGATGATCTATTTATTTGAAATAGATTCTCCAATATAGGACCCAGCTACTATAGTTTCACATTCCTCATATTATGTTACCCTTAATTATTGTATGCATAACGTATGAAACGTGTAGACCATTGCAATTCAAGTCAGTATTTGTGATTCGCGCTATAAAACCGCTAGTGCATAAAATTTTGTATGTATCACGTGCGTAAAATGCGTTTAACGCCTTCGGCGTGTGATGGCCCTCGGCTAACGCCATCGGGCCATCATCCACGCCGCATGCCATAAACGCCTACTTTACGCCCTTGATACATAAATAACTATTATGGCCTTCAGCGTCTAATGGCCCTCGGCTGACGCCATAGGACAATTATTCGCGCCTCAGGCCATAAACGACTACTTTACGCCCTGGTGGATACATGAATAACTATTTCGATATTTTCAACGGTGGACGAATTGTAGACGAAAATATGCTTTTTTTGGGGGATATGGTTAGATTAATTTAATCTAAGGAGATATGACTTTCCCCTAAAACGGATCTATGCGATTTTATGATGTATGAGACTTCTACTAACAGTTTATGAAGGAAAATTTCCAAGCCGGTTGATCGTGTAGGAAGTTTGTACACCGTCTGTAATATATAATGAAATGCGTGTAACGTTAAACCACGAGGTGTTGCCGAGTGTTTTAGTTTCACAAGTTTCATTAACAAAGTTTATATCGAACGTACATCCGTGAAAACGCAATTTTAGATACGTCTCAATCGTAGTCGCCATAGTTTTACAAATTACTGAAGATGATGTACTTTTTGCTGTGGCATCATTCCGCACCGGCTTTGTTGGTGGTTTGGACTATTTTCGTCCCTGTCACAAGTTCTGAAGCATTCAGAGATAAAGTGTTGGATCTTGTCGCTAAGTTGTGTACGTCATTTTATTCTGCCTGGAAGTGAACTTCCATCCATTTTTCCAGTACAAGGAGCTTTTTTATGTGCACTCAAAAAAATAAAATGGAAACATTTTCTCAACAGCTTTTATCGTCGCCTTGAGCAAAAAGGACCTCGCACCTTTTCGTGGAAAATTGGCTCGGTACATTTGCTCGAATTTTTTATATATTGTAGAATTCGTGATGCTGATCAACTGTCTCCACTGCGCCAAAGCTCTAAATTCAACGGTTTAGATTATACAGGGTGCAGAAGTTTAAGTCAACTTATCCAACATTTTATATGGCCACTGAGAATATATTTTTTCGAATACCCGAGTATAATAGATCGAGATCCCACGCCATCAGTCCACCAGTCCTACCATCCATTTTGTAGGACAATTGTTTTTTCGATTACTTTATCGAATTATCTCGAGGTTCAACTGAAAAACTAACTGTTATTAGCTACCACTATCGAGAATTTTCGCAGAGGAAAAAGTTGGGCGTCTCGGCAAAATGAAGCTACTCAGGAAGATTCAGCCTGTTATTAATCATTTTTGAAAGTAGGCGTGGGATCCCGGTCTATAAACCAAATCAACTATTGGCGAAAGAAAATAAGATCGCAGCGCCACCTATAGCAAGACTTTGAACTACGAATCACGGACAAAGGTTTTTGACTTTACACGTGTTTATATGGCGTTTTGACGATCTGTGCTCCTATTTTCAAACAATTTGTGAAAATTTGTGATTTCTATAACTAAAAAGTGATTGTGTTTCTATTGAAAGACTCTAAAGAACGTTTCAGTAAGGTGATTCAAAGGTATTTCATCTCCGATTAGTTTTGAATGCTTCTGCAATTCAAGGTTGTATGGCGTTTTGATGATCTGTTCTACTATTTTCAAACAATTTGTGAAAATTTGTGATATCTTTAACTGAAAAAATATTGTGTTTCTATTAAAAGACTTGAACGATAGTTTCAGTGTAGTTTACAAATATTTTACTTGTTTTTGGAGGTCATGATTTGCGATCAATTATTGATCTGATCATTCAAGCATATACTTCGATATTATTTAGCTTGCCCATTTTCAGTTTCAAAATCCATGCTTTCCTTTGGTCAATTTCTTCAATCTGGTCGAACCAATTGGTGATTTTTTAACCTTGCTTTTATTTTTGGGGGAAATTTGTGATATCCCACATTTTTCTTCTTGCCATATGTCCTGCATCCTGGGACTGAACAACTAGGATTGTATTTTCCCATATTTGGCAGTCTATCAACAGTATAAACCAAAAAAATACGAACAGAAACAGAAATCGAGTATGGAAATATCCTTAATCAACAGAATGAATCAGATCAATAACTCACAAATCATGACTTCAAAAAACACGTAAAATATTTGTAAACTACAGTGAAACTATCGTTCAAGTCTTTTAATGGAAGCACAATAACTTTTCAGTTAAAGAAATCACAAATTTTTCTCAAATTGTTTGAAAATAGAACAGATCATCAAAACGCCATGCAACCTTGAATCGGAGATAAAATTCCTTTAAATCACCTGACTGAAACGTTCTTTAGAGTCTTTCAATAGAAACACAATCACTTTTTAGTTAGAGAAATCACAAATTTTCACAAATTGTTTGAAAATAGGAGTACAGATCGTCAAAACGCCATATAAACACGTGTAAAGTCAAAAACCTTTGTCCGTGATTCGTAGTTCAAAGTCTTGCTATAGGTGGCGCTGCGATCGTATTTTCTTTCGCCAATGCCGATACAAATTTACTATAGAGCATATTAATTCCTGCACATACCCACGATATACAGGGTGAGACCAAAGCTAGCAAGTTTTTTTAGTGGTTTCTTAGAAAATGAATGATGGAATTTTTGTCATTTCCAAATATTTCGAAGAATATAAATATCAAATCCAATTGATGATGTTAGCATCTCCTGAATGTTCTATTTCTCACGAAGCCGCACCCGTCCTACTTGTTGATAAATCCAAATGCCTGTAATTCTGGATAACTCAGTGATAAACTCGATCGTCCATTATGATTTACTCTGCAGATATACAAATTATGCAGTGTCTATCAAAATTGGTGGCCTTTGCTGTTGATTTATTTGAGATTCATTTTATTGATGCATTTCCACAAAAACTTTCGTTCGACACAAATCTTCTGAAATTGAACAATGTACTGTGGAATTCTTTAAATAAAATGTATGAATATAATTAAGTACGTTGACAAACTTCGGGAGGTGATTCTTTGAAGGTTTTCAGGACATATGTCCCAAACGGCTTGGTTTTCGAGATACAGGGTGATAAAAATACATTTTTTTCAATATTTTTTAGAGTTAACTTCGACATTTTCTACAATAATCAGTTCAAATTAGGCAAGTACAATCCATTCAATAGTACGCACGATACAAAATAATGCATTTCTCAAATAATTCACAGGGTCCTCCTTTTTTCAGAGTAAAGCTTTGTTCAACCCTTCAGAATTTTTTTTCCGCCGCCACTGACATATTATGAGAAAGGAATAATGAATGTTGTTTCATTTAACATCTTTTTGCTCTCTTGATGTTTTTCATTTACTTGTACGGTTCAGGAGTTACAATGAAAATATTAACGCAAACATTTTCCAGTAACGCATAACATAAAGAAATTTGAGAAGCAAATAGTCTAACAAACTTGAAGGGTGATTCTTTGAAAGGTTTCAAGATGAAAAGTTCATATAAACATGTCCCAAGCGGCTTGGCTTTCGAAGTACAGGGTCATCAAAATACATTTTTAGGAGTTTTTGGAGTTTACTTCGAAATTTTCGACAATAATCGATCCAAATTAGTTCAAATTGGACAAGTACAATCCATTCAATAGTGCGCATGATATAAAATAATTCATTTCTCGAAGTGTCATTGCCACTCTCCAAAGATTAGCGCGTGACGCAATACGTCATTTTGTTCTCATTACACAAATAGCTATTTTCTGCTCGTGTAGAGAAAATGTAATGTTATGGAGCTCCCATACATTTTTTACCATAACTCAGGTTGAATATGTATTGCACAAAGTTAATTATGGCAAAATAATTTTGGACATTTTCAATAGTGAATAACTTTATTATCAAATACTAGAGCAAAGTAACATAAATTCCCTAGGAATAAAATTAAGTTCAGAAAAGGACCATTATTGAAATTGATATGTCAGAGCAGCTGCTGGAAATGGCCACCGCCAACTTCAATGCATGCGTTTATGCGCCTAACCATAGACTGGCGGACACGCTCAAAAATACCAGGAGTGTTTCTTATAATTCCGTATGACTCCTGTATGCGATTCCTCAGGTCTTCTTCACTTTGAACTGGAGTTCGGTACACTAATGATTTAAGGTGCCCCCAGGGGAAAAAATCAAGTGGATTCATATCGGGTGACCTTGGTGGCCAAAGTTGTGGCCCACCACGCCCAATCCAGCGATCAGAATAATTCTCTTCTAAATATTGGCGTGCAACCAATCTGAAGTGTACTGGAGCACCATCATGCATAAACCAAATTCCAATTCTTTCCCTCAGTGGGATCTCTTCTAGGAGTCCAGGTAAGATGAATTCAAGAAAATGTCGATAATGGTCACCATTGAGTCTATGAGGCAGAAAATGTGGCCCGATAAGGAAATTCCCTACAATTCCAACCCAAACATTCACAGAAAACGTCTCTTGAAAATGGTTTTCAATCACGGCGTGTGGGTTTTCATCAGCCCACATTTGATTGTTGTGAAAATTAATAATGGCTTTACGGGAAAAGCATGCCTCATCGGTGAATAACACTTGAAATAAAAACCATGGATTTTCCAACAATTTATTTCGAATCCAAGTGCAAAAAGTTAATCTCTCTGGAAAATCCCTTGGCAGAAGAGCTTGAACACGCTGTATGTGATAGGGATAAAGTTGTTGCTCTTTTAAAATTTGCCATACCAATACATGGGTTACGTTAAACTGTGCCGCAATTTGTCTTGTACTGGTGTCTGGATGCTGCTCAATTTCGTTAAGTACAGCTTCTTCTATCTGAACTGTTCTAACTCTCCTGGGTCTTCCTATGAGAACAGCAGACCTCTTGAAAGTACCCGTTTCACGAAGACGGGAGTGAATATTGATGAACATTTGTGTGCTGGGAATATGACGTTGTGGAAATCTTTCTAGATACATTCGTCTGGCGGCACGAGCGTTACCATCAGCCATTCCATACATTAAGTGCATGTCTGCCATTTCTGAATTTGTATATTCAACCATTTTATCCAAAGGAATATTGAATGAATTTGCTTTACAGCTTGCACTAATGAAGAATTAACAATGAGACAGTTTCTCAACTTTCGATAACTGTCAAGTTGTTGATATTTAAATAAATGAATTAATATCAAAGCCCACTTTGCTATTTTTATGAATTCAAATTGATTACAAAATTTCTGCGTTACTGCAGAAGAAAAAACAAACCGAAATTTCTGATAAAATAATGTACTCCGTACGGAAACAAAAATTTGTTTGATTTAGTTTTTCGGAGTTATGACCAGAGATTCATAAATGAAAATCAAACGTGTAATGATCTGCGACTATTAGATAAACCCTATTAACTATCTTCCATTACAGGATTACCTTTCGGAAGTTTTTTATGTTGAAAAGGAAACGTTCAATTGAAAACTAAAAAATATCTTTTTTTAAAATAACAAAAAATTTGTATGAGTTCTCTATCAAGACTGATGGGTAAAAACATTTTTAATCAAATATCTCAATGAAAATGCACATTTTTACCATCAGAATCTTCAGGTTGAAAGTTAAGTTTTTCCCAATATCTGTCAGATTAATATCCAGCGTACCGCAGTGACGGGGAGATAGTAGTTTTCTGTTAGATATCACAAAAAGAAATCACATCTTTACAATAACAAGCTTTTATTTAGCTTCACTTGTAACTAACAAACAATTTAATAAAAGTTGAATTTGACCCACTTCTAATACTCCGATTAATTTGAAATTTGGCAGGTTTCCGTAATTCTGGTGACAATGCATTAAAAAAATGTTTGTTAAAAAACAAAATGGCGGCTCCAATATGGCAGACGAGTTTTGTGATTATGATCCGATTCTGTTCAAAATTGGTATGTGATGGTTTTTGGGTTGGAGATTTTCAGTTTCACATAAAAAATAAACTAAAATGTTAAAAATGAAAATTATAAAAAGAAAACATTTTAAAGTTTTTATACAATACACTGAAAAGGAAAAAATAATTCATTTCATTGTTTGATCTAGGTAATCTTGTACAGAAAGATTTTGATGCTCACAGAATAACCTACAAAAAATGAAACAAATTATTTTTTCATTTTCAGTGCATTTGTATAAAAGCTTGTCTTTATATTTTTTATTGTATAATTTTTATTCATCGTAGATTTTTCTAATTCTGAAAAAATATTTCCATCAATTTACAATAATTGAAAATGTTTAATTTTCAAATTTTCTAATGTTATGCCACACTGGAAAATGTTTAAATTAATATTTTCATTATAGCCCCTGAACCGTACAAGTAAATGAAAAAATGCAAGATATCAAAAAGATGTTAAATGAAACAACATTGATTATTCCTTTCTCATAATATGTCAGTGGCAGCGGAAAAAAAATTCTGAAGGGTTGAACATAGCTTGACTCTGAAAAAATGAGGACCCTGTGAATTATTTAAGAAATGCATTATTTTGTATCGTGCGCCCTATTGAATGGATTGTACTTGCCTAATTTGAACTGATTATTGTCGAAAATGTCGAAGTTAACTCTAAAAAATCTTGAAAAAAATGTATTTTTATCGCCCTGTATCTCGAAAACCAAGCCGTTTGGGACATATGTTTATATGAACTTTTCGTCCTGAAAACCTTCAAAGAATCACCTCCCGAAGTTTGTCAACGTACTTAATTAACACCCTGTATATTTACTACTACTAGTAAATAGTAGAATAACTTAAGTGACGAAGGTAGAATGTTGCAAAAAATAAAATAAAAACATTGAATTACAGTATATAATAGGTAACGAAATATACTCATATTTTTTTTTACAAAAGACGTTTCGTACCTATACAGAGTTTATCACATTGGCGTAACAACAACCAATTTTAGTATTTTTAGGAGAATTTCAGATGTCCATTTGCAGATTAATCTATAGAGGTGGTGGTACAAAAAAATTGTTGAAGTCATCACGGATAGCTCTCAAATTGTACAGGTGCATTCTCATATGACAAACAACCCAAGTAGCACACCTATATTGGTAAAATATTGATACAATATTGTGAACATATTGGCGAAATATTTGAAATGCAATATTGGCGAGAAAAAAAATGTGAACATTCGGTGATATTGGTCCAATATTACTTGAATAATATTGGCGAAATATTCTTGAACTAATATTGGCCTCAAAATGTTCGGCAAAATTGGTACAATATAGCTGATACAATATTCTGACAATATTGGCACAATATTCAAAAGTTATATTGTCGAGAAGTAAAATGTGAACATTTTGCGATATTGGTCGAATATTGTTTGAATAATTTAGAAATAGTTTTGGTGGAATATTCTTGAAGCAATAATGGCCTCAAAATATTTATCGACATCGGTACAATATTTATCAATATTGGTAGAATATTTATCGATATTGGTACAATATTTATCGATATTGGTACAATATCATTTGAATATATTGGTGGATGTCAATATACCTTGGTAAATTATTAAATGTCCTTTAGTTGACGCAGGTGACACCAGAGTCTGCCTTTTGATCGCTATAACCGCTGAGTGAGCTGTCTTGAAAACAAGCTAAGGGAAGTATTTAATATACTTTCCTAGGTTTTAGAAGACGTTCTATATGTAGAGCCACCTAGCGGATTTTTATCCAAGTTTGATCATGATAAAATTTCAATATGTTTCATTGAATATTCGACCAATATTCAAATTTCATCTCAATCTAGATGTAGGAAACAATATAAAGACAATATTGTTTTAACGATATCGATAAATATTATTGAACCAATATTGACCCAATATTGATTAATAAGATTTGTTGAATATTGGCGAAATGATATTCAACCAATGTGTAATCACACATGGAGATACAAAATAGTTTTTATTCCTAGAATCGATATTAGGGGAATATTGGGATTGCGATATTTATTCTAGATGTTAAAAACGATGTAAAGACAGTATTGTTTTATTGATATTGGTAAATATCGTTCAACCAATAATGACTCAATATGAGTTATTACAATTTGTCAAATAAAGTGAAAATGATATTCAACCAATATTCTAACAAACTTGAAAATACAATATAGTTTTTTTCCCCTATAATCGATATGACTGGAATATTTGGATTGCAATATTTATTCTAGATGTGGAAAACAATATATAACCAATACTGTATTATCGATATTGGTAGAAATTATTCAACCAATATTGACCCAATATTTCGTGTGATAATCTACATTCAAAACTAGTTCAACCAATATTCCACCAATATTATTAATATAATATTGTTTTTTGAATATTCACCCATATTGGACCAATATTGATTTTTCATTTACAATATATCTATATTGGCCCAATATGGAACCAAGATTCAGCCGATATGATGTGCTACCTGGGAAGCTTCCCAATATAATTTTCCGTAAATTGTGGTGTTCACCCTCTAGAAACTGTGATCAAATGCCTTGGAGACATCTTATGCCACGGCCAGTTTCACCATATTTTTCGATAGATACAGAGGCTTTTTGAAAGTCCGGGGCGCCCTAGGATAAAAATTAATCCTTCGAATTCTTCCCAACGCTGCCAACTTTTGGCTTTTTTCTAGCATCTGCTGTCGACCCGAAAATTTGCGGCGCCGGAGGCTTTAGCCCAATCGGCCTTATAATAATAATAAACAAATTATTTATTGATAGACTTTACAATTGAGAACAGGTAATTGAAAAAAAAAATCACTACATATGTGCCAAAAGGTAACACCGTATGAGGGGATACCTTTCGCCCTGTTGAGTACCTCCACCATATCTTAGACTTCTATATAGGGCCGCGCGTGTAGGTGTAAAGTGTGCGTATTTCAATAATCTGACATTTTGAGTGTGACATAAGGGAGTGGGAGGGTCACAAATTTGCAAAACAACTTGACATTCTCAAGCGCGGTCGATTTTTTTTTATTCTGAAGGAAATAAGTCAAGGATGACTGGAAAAATATAATCTGCCGATTTGCACAAGCCGAAGTAACAAATTAATATCGTCAATAAAGTTAAGCGCGTTGATTACCCGACAATACTGTTAAGAAGTTTCAAAATATCGTTTTTCATCAACCTCGTAGCTATAATTTTTTTACCTCTCATTTAGTAATGTTTTGTAATTTAATTTGAGAAAGAGAATACCTACCGAAAGTTCATATACCGGGTGACCGCGGAAGGTGGCTCGCCCCTATTACTTTTTTGTTTTTGAAGATAATGGAATGAAATTTGGAGAATCTGTATAAGACACAAAACTGCGTTTTTTGACGGATAACTAAAGTTTATGCAATTTCCGGTTTCACCGGAAGTGACTTAAACTTCGATTTTTAAATGGGACACCCAGTATATTTTCACCTCTTTTGTCTCCACATCACATTCTGAATACAACCATGTATCATTTGTCACTTTTTGTTATCAATTTTTTTTTAATATTGAATTTTTTTTATCTAGAGTGCTATGGATACGTTCAAATCACTAATTACAGCCCTAAAATTTTGGGGAATACACAACTTCACTGTTTTGGGTCAAAATGTATGTGTTATGTAAAATTCAGTTTTAAAATAGAAATTACTAATTTTTTCAAATGGTGGCTCGTCGGGCTAGGAAAAAAGACCGTTTTATTAAGATTCATTTGATACCGCTAACGTATAGGTTTTGATCAAAATTCAGTTGAAAAACTCAAAAAACTACGTCAGATGTTTCATAAAATAAAGCATCTTTTGGTATTAAAATAAGATTAAATTCATAGAGTAACCTTTGACAAACATAACTGATGAAACAAAATCATTAAGGAGATCGACTTCTTATTTTACTTCGCTTTTGCATTTATTGTGTAATTATTTACGTAAGAAGATATGTTATTAGCTTTTGGATTTTTGATTTTGTTTTTCAGTTGTGTTGGTTACAGGTTGCTCGATGCACTCAAATCTTATTTTAATCTTTTATTTCTAAAGTAATCTTCTAAACATTTTTTACGGAAGTTTTTTTGAAACCTATTAATGGCAGTATCAAATCAATCGTAATCGAATGCTCTTTTTCCTAATCCGACGAGCCACCTCGTTGGTATCTGAAAACAATTAGTAATAGAAATTTTAAAATAAAATTTTGCATAGCAGATACATGTTGATCAAAAACAGTAAAGTTGTACTTTTCTCAAAATTTAAGGACTAAAATTAATGATTTGAAGAAATCCATAGCATACAATAAAATATAAATTCCAAAATTAAAATAAAATTAGGTTAGAAAAATTGACAAGTTTCACATGGTTGTATTCAGTAAATCATATGGAGAAAAAACTGAGTGAAAATATACCGGGTGTCCCATTTGAAAATCGAAAGTTTATGTCACTTCTGCTGAAACTGCAAGTAGCATGAAGCTTAGTTAGATGTCAAAAGATGTTGTTTTAAGTCTTATACAGATCCTCCAAATTTAATTCCATTATCTTCAAAAACAAAAAAGTTACAGGGGCGAGCCACTTTCCGCGGACACTCGGTATATATATAATATATGCATTATAAAAGAAATATATTCACGCGTGCAGGAAATAATATAACCACCGGTGAAAGGGTATACATCATATAACCTTTTTTTTTCTACCATGTAATTTTTGAAAATCAAATAGACGACTCTCGAGTAAATCCAAATTTAGCCTTGTGGCTCCCCCACTATTATGACGAAAACTGTATTGTCTAGCGCACACAATTTCTAAACATTTCAAATATTTATAAGCTTGAGTTGATTTAGTTCTCTATTACACCTTCAGATATGATGGATCCGTAGTTGCAAGGAGGGATCTTTTTTCTTTTTAGGGATTGGAGAGAGAGTGAATTTCTTGTATTTTGTTTTTCTTTATGGAATAGCGTACACTTTCAATATGCGCATCAAAATGCATCAATTTATCAAGAAATTACAGAATATCCTCTATAAATTTAGGTACCTCAAGAAAATTTTAACATTCAAGCATATGAAAATACTATATTTTGCTTTAATAGAAAGTCACCTACGTTACGGCATAGTAGGTTGGGGTGGAGCCCTAAGAACACACATAAAACCACTGGAGATTATCCAAAAAAGGTTCCTGAAATTGATTTCAGGGAAACCCCACCGATATTCTACAGATCTTTTATATAAGGAATGCGGTATATACTGGATTTGAGACAACTATTTTGTTTGAATATTATATTGAAATATAAAAAAAAATAAAAATTATGCCCGTTTACCTGCGCATAATTACGGTACCCGACAAAGACACCACTATGTTATTCCCCAGATGAGTAGGTCTGTTTATCAGCGATCATTCTTCTACATAGCACCCAAGGTGTTTAATTTTATTCCTGACAATATAAAAGAAATAATGAACTTCAAGAAATTTAAAAATAAAGTAAAAAGATTTATTCACGAAACACCAAGAGCTAAGTGTGATGAGATTGTTCAACCAGATTTCTCCATCTGATTCATTTTTTACATTTTATTTATACCCATCTTTTATTTCCTTGATAATTTTTATTTATGTGTTATTTGTAGCAGTTTTTCTAAAAACAAACGTGTTTCATTTCAAAACGGTTGTATGTACTCTCAAAATGTTTTTATTATTGTGTTGTTTTGGTAATGCTCAATAATTGTTATTGGTCATAACTATTTTTATTTATACAATGTGTTGTTTGTAGCAGTTCTTTTAAAATAAAGACGTACTTGATAACTTCTACATTTCTAAATGATTGTACTTTTAAACTGTTTTCATTATTGTGTTGTTTTGTAATGCTCAGTTATTATTATTTATCTTTTTTAAGTGTGCTGCATATTTCGTAATGTTATTCCGACTTTTTATACTTAAGTAATATTTTATTTATATCTCGAAACAAGTGTTCACTCATTTATCGAGTATGTATCATTTATACACTTTTTCATTATTATATATGTTTCTTTTTCATTCATTTGTTATCCAATTATTCAAAACTTAACATATCTTCCCTGGTTCCCCGATGCGTTCAATATATTCATTCCGCGTTCACCGCATCATTTTTATCTACTTCGCAATGCTGGAAAATAAGGCAGTTTTATGCTAACGTAATTTACCAACTTGTGGTAAAATTTAGCGCAAGTCGTGAAATCTCGAACGTAATTCTCTCTCAGCCGTTCTGGTCGGTAATTCTCTCTCCACTTGGGAGTTTATTGTAGCAGCAATATTCTAAATTCATCTTTCTGAATTATACAATTTGTCACGTCGAGTAGGTTTCTAATCCTCGCTATATTTCGGAATATTTCTGTAACTGCATCGAAAGGAATTAAATAGTGTATTACTTACCGTGACCTGTAATAAGTTATTTAAGTAAAGTGAATATTTACTTTCTGGACTGTATGCATGTTCGTAGAGAATTAAAACGAATATTTCACGCACTTGCCAAATGAACCAATCAGGAGCTCTAGTCAAGTTCGGATTATCAAAAATACCGAACTTGACTCTTGACTCTGATTGGTCTGTCAAGTTCGGTATTTTCATCTTCGTATATGTGGCAGTTAAACGTCAAATATAAGTAATGACGCTATGTACGCATTTGAAAACGAGCAGATTTGGGATGAATTCTATCGAATTAATCAATGTTTCCTGTTTAGTGAACTTTATTGATTTTTCAGATTAACTTTTTTGCTAATTTCGTCTAATTCTGCCAAATTTCAGATTGTTTACCTTTCTCTTTGTTTGTGAAATAATCTAATAAAATTCCACTCGTGATTGAATTTATCTCATAAGTCTGTCTTTTATTTCTGAACTCAACTGAGTTGTATCGAAGCAATTCAGTTCCGTTCAGAAATGAATCGACAGAATTATCGCAAAAATTAATTCACGTGTGGTATTACTTTTAACAAGTTGTCTTTCTCAAATATACATTGTAACTGAAAATTATGTTTTAACGGTTCAGAGTTGATTACATTACATCTGAATAGGCGAGAACACGAAAAAATATAGCTCCAAATATGCTTGGCAAATCTAGCTATGAATATCGAGAAACGTATGAAATACGTGGATTTAGAATGAGAAAGTATTCGGACGATAAACAGGGTAGTATAATGTAAATTCAGTAATAAAACTTCACAGTGCACTTCACTATGCGACAAACACAATAGACTGACCAGTACAGTAACTCATACTTGTTTCGGATTGTACCAGTGGCGTAGCCAGAATTTTTCTTTGGGTAGGCTTAGTATAAAAAGTCTAATACCAAATAATAAATTTTATTTTCCAAAATGGCAAATAGCCAAATCGTCGAAACTTTGGAAGCTTTCGGTGGGAGGGGAGGTGGGCGGGTCCACTGCCCCCCCCCCTCTTTGGCAACGCCACTGGACTGTACTGAGCTATTCTGCTACCGCGCATCGATAGGCGTGTCGATTTCACATTCATAGCTAGATTTGTAAAGATGTATATACTTTTTTTTGTCCTCGCCTATTCACCCAACATCAAACCACTATTTTCAACACCTCGACAAGTGTTTCAGTCACCAAGTGACCATCTTCTGGAGGAAAATTTATAAGTAAACCCAGTTATATAATTTGCCTTATTTATACTAGTCCGGTAACTACAGCCAGGCACCTGCATAATTATAATCTATGAACATACAATTTTGCCTTCAAGTATTATAATTCTTATGGCGTTATCTTATAGCATGAACAGATGGATGGAAGATCTTGGAATTAGTACCTCATTTCATAGCCAGTGTGGAGCAGTGTATGAAAAATTTTCGATGGCGGTGCCTAATGTAACTGAGAAAGACCATTTCTCAGTCGGGTTCTGGGCGCCGAACATTCAAATTCCATCCCAACAACAAATGAGACCAATCCGATTGATGGGCAAATACCACAAAAAATGGAAATAATCCATTATGAAAGCTCTATATCTAGAAAACGACGAGCGTTGGCGAGTCCTGGAAGTCTGCGAGTCCAAAAAAACTGTTTTCGGGCGTGTTGTGTACACTATTTTTTCGGCTACCATGTAGAATAACAAATCAATGAGACGCATTTAGTCTAAGAGACGAAGAGAGGTCGACCTTCACCCATCTGTTACCCAGAGGAAACATACTTTTTATGAAGTTACATAAATAGACGAAAACGCCTAAAATGGGTTGCCTATCAAAAGATGGTCATTACTATACATGGTGTAATTTAAATGACGTAATTAATTTCAGATGGTGATTCCTTGTCACATTTTATGAATAAAAGTTTATATAAACGTATGTCCTAACTTGCTTTGTTTTCAAGTGACGGAGTGTCAAAATTTTCATAAAAAATCTATTAATTATTAATTACTCAAAAGTCTTTTCGCCGATTTTCATGAAACCTGGTGTGTATATTGGCAGTTACAAGGGGCTTGTTTTCATGAGGTTAGATCTCATATTATAAGCAGGGAAGGGTCACCTGATGGATAAAAATGGTAAAAATCACTGTACGCCACTGTTTTTCGATAAGTTTAAAATACAACTCTCTTATAATGCCGTGAATTTGAAATAGCAACACTTTATCAATCGATAGATTTCCTTAATTAATTTATTTCTACCTGAATTCATTTATTGGTTTCGTCGTTGATGGACTGGTTGTTTGTTGTGTTGCTGGGCCCATTATTGTCAACTGTGTCTATCAAATCTTAACAATACATTTGTGCATAAAATTAAATAGAATTTCAAGTAAATTTGGAGTAAGTAACTTAAAAAAGATCATTCACACAACTTTCTGAATTTTGATGGTGCGTAACCACCATTTCTACGCCAATGACTATGATTTGGAATTTACAGCATTATAAGGAAGCTGATTTTTACTATAAATATCAATCAGGTAACCATCTGCAACTTATAATTTGAAATATAATTTCATGAAAAGAAGCCCCTTGCTACTGCTAATAACCCCACCAGGTTTCATCACAATAATCAAAAAGACTTTTGAGTAATTGATGAAATGCCGATTTTTAAATGAAACTTTGACACCCCGTATCTCGGAAACGAAGCAAGTTAGGACACACGTTTATGTGAAATTTTCTTCATAAAATATGACAAGGAATCACCACCTGAAATTAATGACATCATTTAGATTACACCTTGTATACAGTGAGTTTCAAAAATTTGCACCATATGGAAACTTTTTTATTATCGATTTGTCAGAAAATTTTATTCTTCATAAAAATTGGTGCATTACCGAATACTTATATTCGAGTTATCAAAATTCTAAATTTTCAAACTGTGTACAGGGGGAAACAAAAAATAGAATTTTGATCAAGAGTAAACTACCATGGCTGTGATTCCAAATTTGAATATTTCGAACATTTTAGTTCTTATTTGTATTATATATTGAAATTCGAACAGAAGATAGGTACCAACAGAAACATTCTAATTCTTATTTATATTAATATTTGTATTAAAATTCGAGCACTTCCCGGCCTAGTCCGGGAAGTACGTACTTCCCAGACTAGGCCGGGAAGTGCTACTTTCCCAAAGAAAAAGTGTCCGGGAAGTGAACACTTCCCGGATGGTTGCCGAAAAAAAGTATGATTTCGAAAGTTGTTAAATATTAACTTTTTTGAAATGAATTGTTTTGAAAAGCATCTCATTTCTGCAAGAAATTGTCAGATGTGAAAATGCATCATTGTATCCTTTATTATTATTTTTTTTATCAAAGTTCAATCGTTTCAACCTAATGTTATTAGCATGTTATTACATTCATCTTTTGTTAAAATTTTTCTTTAAGATTATGACAAAAAATTTCGATTACCTATAATTGGGTCGCCATGGTAATGATCGAAAAAAAAAATACAGATTTTACTGGTTGAAAGATCAAAGTGTGAAATTTTCGAATCCATTAAGTTCGACGGGTTCATTGGAAAATTGCTGTGAATCTGGAATACTCAATATTGGGAAAGACCCGGAAAAAGTGAAGTACCTGCTGCTTCAGAGTCAATCACCGCGTTAATGAGCCTCCTATTCGCCGTTCCAGCCATTTCCGTTCTTTTATCATTCATTTTCAGAAAGGGTTCGAGCATAACAGGATCGCTAGTGGACATTTCCAGCTCATTTCGAATCCGAATATCCCTGTTCGCGTTTTTAAAGCTTGTTAACGCTTGCCAAAGCTGGTGATTAGGGGCTGGTATTGACAGACAATTTATCGTGTGTTTCATCCGAAAATAATAACCTAGTTAAACCTGGGAACAGTAATAATGGTAAAAAGTGGATACTGAACTGAAAACTGAGAATTTCTCTCTCCAAATTACTACATTATATGATTGTATGATTAATACGGAGGGTTCCAATTTTCATCTTCCGTTGTACGGGATGAGTCACATTCGGTTGTTTGCATGTAGATTTCGAGATGTTACAATTAAATCGAAGTTTCATCCATCAAAAAGTGTCAGAAAACTTACTTAAAACTTCATACCGGGTGACAACGAACGTTCAAAACTTGATGAGACCGAAAGCATAACAATTTTACCATTATTTGGCCCTCTGATTTTATAACTCCAGCACAATAATGGGAAAGAGTGATATAGGGATGTATTACATTATATTCGGCCTATATTATAACTGATTGGAATAAAAATTTTCTTTGAACAATTTTAATGTCCATATAAGTGATTCGAGAACATTGATTACCATTGAAATTTCGTAATTTTTCGATTCTCCCATCCTCCAACTCCAGCAAAATGATCGATGAATGCAAAGAGGTGATGTATTCTTCAATTTTCTACCCATTTGATCTGAGCAGCAAGGAAAATCAGCTGAGAAAATATTTTTGAGCAGCTTTTAAACGTGATGAGACCGATTGCATTACAATTTTTTCATTATTGTGTCCTCTGATTTTCTAACTCCAGCACAATCATTTAAAATAGAGATACGGGGATGAATCACATCATATTCGACTCGTATGAATATCTGAGCAGCAAGGAAAATCAGCTGAGAAAATATTTTTAAACGGCTTCAAAACGTGATGAGATCGATGGCATTACAATTTTTTCATTATTGTGTTCTCTGATTTTCCAACTCCAGCACAATCATCTAAAATAGTGATAAGGGGATGAACCACATCATATTCGACTCGTATGAATTGACTGGGATGAATATTCCCTGGTAGTGAGTTCCCAATTTTTCGATTCTCCCATTCTCTAACTCCAGCACAATGACCGATACATGCAAAGTGGTGATGTATTCTTCAATTTTTTACGCATTTGATCTGCGCAGCATGGAAAATCAGCTGAGAAAATATTTTCAAACGGCTTCAAAACGTGATGAGACCGATAGCATTACAATTTTTTCATTATTGTGCCCTCTGATTTTCTAACTCCAGCATAATCATCTAAAATAGTGATACGGGGATGAAACACATTATATTCGACTCGTATGCATTGACTGGCATGAATATTTCACTGGTATTAATTTTTATGTCCACGTAATTCGAAAACATTAATTAACATTGAAATTTTACAATGTTTCGATTCTCCCATTTTCTAACTCCAGCACAATGATCGATGAATGCAAAGAGGAGATGTATTCTTCAATTTTTCACCCATATGATCTGAGCAAGAAGGAAAAATAGCTGCGAAAATATTTTTGAACGGCTTCAAAACATGATGAGACCGAAAGCATTATAATGTTTCCATTATTGGGCCCTCTGATTTTTTAACTCCAGCACAATGACCGATTAATGCAAGCAGGTGATATATTCTTCAATTTTCTACTCATGTAATCTGAGCAAACAAGGAAAATTAGCTGAGAAAGTATTTTTAAACGGCTTTAAAACGGGATGAGACCGATAGCATTACAATTTTTTAATTATTGTGTCCTCTGATTTTTTAACTCCAGCACAATCATCTAAAATATTGATACGGAGATGAATCACATCATATTCGACTCGTATGATATGACTGGGATGAATATTCTATGGTGTCATATTTAATGTCCACGTGATTCGAAAATATTGATTAACATTCAAATTTCGCAATTTTTCGATTTTCCCATTTTCTAACTCCAGCACAATACAATACAATACAAATACAAATACATTTATTCAGCTTTGAGACCTTACACATTCACGAATTTAAAAATTCACAAATACATAGGAACTATTTATTAGCCTTGTCAACATTTAGTGTATAGTATAATGGTAAAATTTAAAATACAATGAGTATAGATAAAAAATAAATAAAATTCAGTAAATAACACTATGGCTCCATTACAGGTCACCGGTATCATCATGAAATTCCTCATAGGAATAATAAGCCTTCAGGGACAGATATGTATGGAGCTTATTTTTGGAAATATTGAAGCTTGCATCATTCCCATTAGTTTTTCATATTTATTAAAACAAGCAATGCCTCTATAGAGTTTCTGACGGCTTCAAAACGCGATGAGACCGATAGCATTACAATTTTTTCATTATTGTGCCTTCTGATTTTCTAACTCCAGCACAATCATCTAAAATAGTGATACGGGGATGAAACACATTATATTCGACTCGTATGCATTGACTGGCATGAATATTTCACTGGTATTAATTTTTAATGTCCACGTAATTCGAAAACATTGATTAACATTGAAATTTTACAATGTTTCGTTTCTCCCATTTTCTAACTCCAGCACAATGACCGATGAATGCAAAGAGGAGATATATCCTTCAATATTTCACCCATATGATCTGAGCAAGAAGGAAAATTTGCTGAGAAAATATTTTTGAACGGCTCCAAAACATGATGAGACCGAAAGCATTGCAATGTTTCCATTATTGGGCTCTCTGATTTTTTAACTCCAGCACAATGACCGATTAATGCAAACAGGTGATACATTCTTCAATTTTCTACTCAAATCTTAGCAAACCAGGAAAATTAGCTGAACAAATATTTTTAAACGCCTTCAAATCGTGATGAGAATAAAAGTATTACAATTTTTTTATTATTGTGCACTGTTATTTTCTAACTCCAGCACAATCATCTGAAATAGTGATACGTGGATGTATTACATTATAATCGGCTCGTATGAACTGACTGGCATTCATATTCCCTATCTTTTCATGTTTAATGTTTACCGAATGCGAATAGATTGATTGCCTTGAATTAGCACAAATTTTCGATTTTCCAATTTTCCAACTCCAGCACAATGACTGATAAATGCAAAGAGGTGATGCATTCTTCAATTTTCTACCCATTTGATCTGATCAGCAAAGAAAAATCAGCTGAGAAAATATTTTTGTACGACTTCAATACGTGATGAGACCGAAAGCATTATTGTTCGAACTGTCGAAGTGGCAATGATGTTCAATGAACACGACCAATTTATTTCATAGAATGAACTAAATCCGTTTTAAAGCACAATTAGCACGGGAATAATTACCTACTGAGTGGGGAGAAACAGTCAATACCAATGATAACAAAAAGTTACTCTGCCCTTTACCACACTCCTAGGTGCGTATTTCGATAGCGAATTATCTTCATCACAAAGATTTCTGAACTATAGTTCTGCTAAAACAGCTTGGTTATCGAAATGCTCATCTAGGAGTGAAAATACTTGTTTGGGAAAGAGAAAAGTACTATTTCTTCTCATTGAGTATCATCTCAGGCGTCTAGTATCACCTATTTGCATGTTGCGGTAAATGGGAGAATCGAGAAGTTGAATTATTTCTTATTTCTTTATTATCTTTTCATATTACGTATATGTTATTAAAAATTAATACCAAGAATATTCATGTCAGTTATTTCCGAATATATTGTAATACATCCCTGTATCAATATTTCAGACGATTGTGCTGGAGTTTGAAAATCAGAGTGCAGAATAATGGTGATATTTTTATGCTTTCGGTCTCATCACGTTTTGAAGACGGTTAATAGTAATTTTCCTAACAAGTGCGGAAAGTGATACTTTCCCGCACGCGACTGCCGTTGACCCGAACGACGCGAAGCGGAGTTCGGGCAAGCAGTCAAGGGTGGGAAAGACACTTTACGCATGAATTAGGAACATTATTTTTTCTACGATCGCGTAAAGATTCAAAAAGCACATTAAAAATATATATTTTATTTCAACATACAAAACATTCCATGAAAATCCACTAATTATTATTAATGAAAAATACGCCAAAAAAAACCTCTTCTCTGAAGCTACTCACTCCTTTTTCCTTACACTAGTTTAAAAATTGGTTGTATTGCTGTTCGTATCTTTCTCGTGATTTACTTGGTAACAGGTCTGAATTTACCTCATCTGCGGCCTTTAATATTGCTTCTGGGAGCTCTTCGTCTGACGAATCCATTAAAATATTGCTTTTATTGAAATGCCAAAAACACCAAGGAAAAAAAAAATAATTTGAAAAATGCCAGAATCGGACACTTTGACAACGCTTCGACTTGAAACTTTGACATCTTGATGACAACTTGGTTGTCATAACAAATCTTTGGTTACCACAGCAAACCTCTTGACTCAGCTTAGTTTGATTGTTATGTAAATTGATTTTGAGAAATGTATAGGGTAGATATATGAAAGTATCGCAATTGAATATTAAAACCTATATTAGTTTGAATAGTGATATACAGGTAAAATCAATGAAATGTACATTTAATAACGATAAATTGACATATTTTACTTTCCCGCACTAGTGCGGGAAAGCGAGTTTTCCCGCACTAGTGCGGGAAAGTGACACTTTCTAAACTAAAATTAGTGCGGGAAAGTGGGTAAAAACGCACGGTCGTAGAAAAAATTATTTCCTCAGCGTAATTTCTTCGCTGCTCAGATCACATGGGTAGAAAATTGTAGAATACATCACCTTTGCATTTATCGGTCATTGTGCTGGAGTTAGAAAATGGGAGATTTAAAAAAATTGCGAAATTTGAAAGTTAAACAATGTTTTCGAATTACGTGGACATTAAATATTAGTACCAGGGAAATGTTGCGTAGAAAATTGAAGAATACATAACCTCGGTGCATTTAACGGCTATTGTGCAGTGCTGGAGTTAGAAAATGGGAGAATCGAAAAATTGCTATATTTCAAAATTAATCAATCTTTTCGCATTACGTAGACAATACCATCGAATTCCAGGGAGTTTTTCATCCCGATCAGTTCACATCGGTCTAGTGTAATGTAAGTCATTTCTGAATCACAATTTCCAATGATTGTGCTGGAGTCAGAAAATCAAAAGGTGAATTAATGTTGTAATTTTATTACTTTCGCTCTCATCACGTTTTGAAGCCGTTTAAAAATATTTTCTCATCTGATTTTTCTTGCTGCTCAGAACACATGCGTAGAAAATTGAAGAATACATCACCTCTTTACATTTATCGGTCATTGTGCTGGAGTTAGAAAATGGGTGAATCGAAAAATTGCTATATTTCAAAGTTAATCAATCATTTCGGCATTACGGAGACAATAAATGCGAATTTCAGGAGTTCTTCATCCCGAACAGTTCACACTCGACCGATGAGTGTACTAATGTAATACATTTCTGAATCACAATTTACAATGCTTGTGCTGGAGTTCGAAAATCAGAAAGTGAATTAATGTTGAAATTTTAATACTTCCGGTCTCATCACGTTTTGAAGCCGTTTAAAAATATTTTCTCAGCTGATTTTACTTGCTGCTCAGATTACATGCGTAGAAATTGAAGAATGCATCACCTCTTTGCATTTATCGGTCATTGTCAATCGAAAAATTGCGAAATTTAAATCTTAATCAATGTTTTCGAATTACGTGGACATTAAATATTAGTACCAAGGAAATATCCATGCCAGTCAATTCATACGAGTCGAATATGATGTGATTCATCCCGTATCACTATTTTAAATGATTGTGCTAGAGTTAGAAAATCAGAGGACACAATAATGAAATAATTGTAATGCAATCGGTCTCGTAACGTTTTGAAGCCGTTTAAAAATATTTTCTCAGCTGATTTTCCTTGCTGCTCAGATCACATGGGTAGAAAATTGAAGAATACGTCACCTCTTTGCATTTATGGGTCATTGTGCTGGAGTTAAAAAATGGTAGAATCATAAAATTGCGAAATTTCAATGTTAATCAATGTTTTCGAATCACTTATATGGACATTAAAATGAATTCAAGGACAATTTTCATTCCAATCAGTTCATAATAATACGGGCCGAATATAATGTAATTTGTAAAATTTGTTTGTAAAATTTGTTTTTACGAAACTCCCAGGTTTTCGGAGAAAACCCCTCAGAAGCAGAGCTTGTGCGAGCAAGGGAGATCCGGGACCTACAGTTTAAATAAAAGTGGAATCCGAACCACTTCAGCTCAGTGACACTCGACCGGGGATCGAACCCGGACCGTCTGGGTGGAAGCCAAACGCTCTAACACCTCGACCACTTCGCTGTAAAATACATCCCTATATCACTCTTTCCGATTATTGTGCTGGAGTTAGAAAATCAGAGGGCAAAATAATGGTAAAATTGTTATGCTTTCGGTCTCATCAAGTTTTGAACAAGATTAAAAATGTTTTTGAAGGAAACTTAATTTGCTATTTCAGATTACAGGTCGTGAGTATTGATGATTACATCCCATCCGTGCATTTATCGGTCATTTAAAAGTTAATCAATCTTTTGCATTACGTAGTCATTAAAAATGAATACCAAGGAAATTTTCATTCCAGTTCGATCATGTACCACAATTTCTAATGATTGTGCTGGAGTTACATAAAATTAGATGGCAAGATGATGGAGAAATGGTCAGTTCATATGGGCCGAATATATGTAATACAAACCTGTATCACCATTTCAGATGATTGTGCTATAGTTAAAAATCAGAGGGTACAATAATGGTAAAATTGTAATATGCTCTCGGTCTCATCATGTTTTGAAAACTGTTAAAAGCATTTCCTCAGCTGATTTTCCTTACTGCTCAAACTACACGGGTTGAATTTTTACACCTATTTGCATTTATCGGTCGTTGTGCTGGAGTTAGAAAATGAGAGAATCGAAAGATTGCGATATTTCATAGTTAATCAATCTTTTTGCATCATGCGTGTACAATAATGTGTACCATAAGGAGCGAATATAATGTGAAATTGTATATTATTTCCAATGATTGTTCTGATTTTTAGTCTCATCTCGTTTCGAAGATGGTTAATATTTCCTCCTATTCATATCATTTGGGTGAAATATTGAAGAGTAAATTTCCTGTTTGCATTCAACGAAGACATTTTTCATCCCAACCAGTTCAGTTGAAGTTGGAAAATGAAAGAGGAAAAAGATGGTGATATGACTGGGATTTCGGTCTCATTGCGTTTCGACACGATTTTAATACTTCCACTGTAATTTTTTTCACCATAATCGGACATAATGAGATATCAAGTAAGTATAATATCACCTCAGCTCATCTGAAGCGGCAGTAGAAATCTATAATGTAGAAAATGTTTTGTTAAATAAGACAATTCTCTCAATAACTCCAATCACCTTTGACAATTGTTTTAACTGTAATTTCTCATTCGTTTTTTTTAATAATAAAGAATGATTTATATAGTGATTGTGAACGAGTTTTCTCAATTAACAATTTATTTGATGACCACTTTTCAGTCAATCATACAACAGTTGATTCCAAAAGTGTACACGAAATTAAAATGAATGAGATCCCAGAGTAGGTGCTCAGAACTTCAGGTACTGTACTTAATGTATCGTATTCACGTATGCCCTCTTCCGGAGAGTATTGATTTGATGAAAACGATGTGCAAAGGTATCAAAAGAGCTTGCTTGCATGATCAGAAACAAAGCCGGAATATTATCCGGACCGCTGCTCTCGGTAACATCAAGGTTATCAATTTCATTCCGTGTAATTATTCCTATTCGAAAATTGGTATTAAACTCGGCTCCAGGTATTTTCAGGGCGGTAGGTATTGCTCGGTTTGAAAATTGATGAGAGCTACGTACAAAATGCAAAGTAGATTCCATCGTCATTCCATATCTTAATGAACTAATATTTATTTATTTATTTTGCATAAGGTAATTCAACAGTACAGATTTTCCCATAACAGAATTACACATGTATCTAAACAAGTGTGGCAGAGCTGAAAGTTAGTAAGCAAGAAATTTTCAATCACAACGCAAGAACACGATAAGCCTGATTTTTTACTATTACAAACGTTTGGCATAATAGGCCGATGTGGCTGAAATATTGGTTATATATTGTTTGAATCGCAACTACTGGTGAATTTTGTACACAGTATTGGTGTTTGGTGTGTAGAACAAATTTGGTGAGAAATTGAGACTACCCAATAAATTAGTACTATCAACACGGTAATTAACAATCTTGTAGAGAAAAAGAACATGTGAAACCAGTCGTCTTGATGAAAGTTTCTGCCGATTAAAGTGTATCAAGCTTACTTCGCAATCCTGACGACACTGTTGTCTATTGAATCTATAAGGGTAAAAATATTGTAACTATGTTATTTGTATCATGAAAACTCTAAAAATATTGAATTGCCGTGGCGGCTGAATTTTATATTAGTTATAACTGTTCATTATTGAGTTATAAGAATCACATACGGATCATTCTAAATTTTCGATTGTTCGAGTTTTATACGTGGGTTTAAAAAAAGCTTCATCAGTAAATTTTTAAAAACTTTTATTCTTGAAAAAAACAAATTGTTGGAATGGGTAAAACTATCAACTGAATTCACCAATTTAAAAGAAACTATCACTTTCAATGGTATCAGCAGTTAAAAAATTGGATCTAATCAATGGTTTCAAGTTATGATGACAAAGTTGAAATTACTACTGCTAAGGTATTTAAACTAAAGGCCAATAAGCCAAAAATAGAGCAATATGGTAATTACAGTTGCAACATGATCTGTTAAACTGTCTGTCTGAGCTTTAAACAATTCGCAATATTTACTACAAAAATCTAAAAAAGAAAGAGTGAAATAATTTCCAAAGTTTGTTTGCTTTATATTCAAGTGCTTTATTAGTTATTGACTCTTATGAAAGTTACTAGTGTCTGGACAGTAAACGCTACATTATACTGTAGCTTTAATAAAGACGCCGGGCATCAAATATCATAGTTTCGGAATTTTGACACATAATTCAACATATTGATAAATTTCTTCTGAACCCTCTCGATTGGATCAATATATTTTTGATAATGAGGATTCCAAATTATTAAAGCAAATTCGAGATGGCTACGAATCAGTGCATTATACAAAGTAAATAATGAGGTGTGCCTTGTGAATGACCTGGTTGCACGTGAAATAAACCCTAAATTACGCATAGACTTTCTAACTATTGATTCAATATATGATGCTCAAAAGTTAATTTGGAGTCCAATAGGACACCTAAGTCTTTTATGACGTCGACTTTCTCTTGTTTTGTATTGCTGATAGTGTAGTCGAAAAAATTGTTATTGTGTACTCTAGAAAACGTAATTGAGTTACATTTAATAGTATTCAGATGTACTTTAACTTTCAATGCTTTCAAGTCATCCGCGTACAGACAGAAGCCAGAATATTCAAAACATGCACCAATATCATTGATAAATGGGGTGAACAGGAGTGGTCCAAGGTGGGATCCTTGTGGCACACCGGAAGTTACACACACTGATTCAGAAGGCCAATTGTTCATAGTTACAGTCTGGGTCCTATTAGTTATACAGGGTGTTTCTTAAGTACGTGTAGAAAATTTAGGAGCGTATTTCTGACATCAAAATAAGAAGAAAAGTTCCTATAAACATATGTCCACAAGTTATTCGTTTCTGAGATACAGAGTGTCAAAGTTGAATTCTTATTTTAATTTTTGGAGAATATTTCAAAATAATTTTGATATTTGGGTAAAGTTTGGTATCTTGGAATATTTATTATTTAGTTTGTGTAAAACATATATTCTTGATAGAGGTCACTGCGAGCAACTGTTTCCGAGTTATTGAGATTTGAAATAATCGATGCAAGTGATTTTGATTTTTTAATTCAAAATAAATTCAATTAGAAATTAGTTTTTTCACAATTAACACAAAATTTGATTTTGTCATTGAAAAATCATCCCAGATACCAAACTTTACTCGAATATCACAAATATTTTGACATTTATTCACAAAAAAAATATAATAATTAAACTTTGACACTCTGTATCTTAGAAACGAATAACTTGCGGACATGTGTTTATAGGAACTTTTTTTCTTATTTCGACGTCAGCAACATGCTCTTGAAGTTTCTACAAGTACTTAAGAAACACCCTGTATAACTCTCAATCCCTCTCAGTAAGTTGCCTTTGTCAAAGTCTTTTGAGAAGTCGGTATACACGGCATCAACCTGTTTTCTTTCGTTCATTCTGTTCAATATGTACTGAGTGAAGAATACTAGATTAGTGAGTATAGAGCGACCTTGGAAAAATCCAGGTAGGCCTGCATCGATTTGGTTTTTTGTTGAGAAAAATAACTCAGAGGTAATGATAGCCTCAAATAATTTTCCTGGGGCTGATAATATCGAGATTGGCCTATAATTCTTTACCTCATTTTTGTTTCCGTTTTTGAAGATGGGAAAATACTTGAGAGTGTTTAAAAGAAATTATTAGATTTAATATTGTATAGTATTGATATATATATATATTTTTTGTGATTGACTTCTGTGTATTACTACATCAAAAACAAAAAAAAAAAAATCTTACTATTTCTTACTCAATGTATCTCGATGATTCAATCAGCTGACCATGCTGACACTATTTGCAATGTCTTTGCCAGTTTTTTCAAAAGTACATATATTCATCCAACGACGAGAGAAAACCCGTCTTTTACAAATCTGCCACCGGAAACAATCGAAATAACTCAAAACAACCTGGCGGCTGCCATAAACTCTCTAGACCCTAAAGAATTTGCTGGTCCCGATGGAATCCCATTGTCATTCATGGAACAATGTAGTGCCCCCTCTTGCACGTGTTTATAACCTACCTCCTCGACATGGCATTTTCCCTACCAAGTTGAAAACTTCTTCCAATTCAAAGAAAAGGTGATAGACCCATCAGTAAATTATGCATATTCGGCAAACTTTTTGAAAAGATTATTTACAACGAAATTCTCAATAGATGTAAAGACAATAATTCCAGAACAACATGTATTTTTTCCTCTCAGATTAAAAGAAACAAACCTGATGAGTTTCATAGATTTTTCACTGGAATCGATGGATGATCTGGTGCAGGTAGATGTAGTTTACACTGACTTCAGCAAGGCCTTTGATAGAATCAGTCACATAATTTTAATAACTAGGCTTGGTGAAGTTGGTATCAGCTATTGAAATGTACCAAACTTGCATTGCAGAACTCAGATGGTAGCACTAAATGAATATATTTCAGATATCTTTGAATCATCCTCTGGAGCTCCCCAGGGAAGTTACCATGGACCGTATTCTTCAATGAAATTATTACTTCTTTAAAATATTGCTCACTTCTATTTTATGCAGACGACTTGAAACTGTATCGCACATTGAATATCATAGCTGACTGCAGAAAGATACAAGAAGACTTAAACCGTTTTACATTGTTTTGTGATAGAAATATCCTCTTATTGAATCAATCAGAAACAGATATAGGTTGGACCATAAATACAAAATAAAAAAATCTGAACTGAAATCTGTATTTGAAGTGAAATATCTAGGGGTACTGATGGACTCTAAATTAACATTCAAGCCGACCTTGCAAAATATATATATATATATATATATATATATATATATATATATTTCATAAGGAGTTCCCAACATTTCAGAAATGCAAGATCACTTCTCAGTATTTATTATGCTTTTATACACAGTAAACTTTGTTTCGCATCAGTTGTTTGGAATCTTCAGCACATAGTTCACATTGATAGAATTGGGAGAGTATAGAATTTTTTTTAGGTATATTGCGTATAAGACAAATGTACAAATCACTAATAGTGACTACACACCACTGATGCGTGAATACAACATATTTATTGCCTCTCAAAGATAGGCGAAATGTAACAGACTTGATAATGATTTTCAAACTGATGAAGGGACTAGCGCAGTGCCCACATTTATTCTCTAACATTAAATCCAATGCTCAAGGTAGACAGCTGAGAAATCCAGAATTTTTCAAAATATCCTTTAAAAAAACAGCGCTACTCAGAATTCACCATTAAACAGACTTCGTAATGATATTAAATATTTCGAACTTATTTGATTCGTTTCAAAGAATAAATCAAGAGAAAACGTATAATCTGTGAAGTGGGTTCAAAACTAATATGCCGTAACATAATTCTGAAAAAATCATCCAGTTATGGTCTGTTTACGTTAAGATGAGAATGACGTCACAAGATGACAGGTTACGGCGTTGCCAACATGTGCATTATATTGAACTTTCTAATTTTTTTGTACTGTTGATTTGGTCTTACTATCATAAAATGTGTAGATAAATGTGTATATAATTTGACTGAACGTCTCAACTATCAGTGAAAGCTTAATATTAAACTTACTAGTGACAAACCTAGTTGAACTACAATCAGAGTGGCACTCAACTTTTTTTATAATACTTATGAAAAATAAAATATTTCCTTTAAATTCGTTTACTATCACTTCATTCAAAATGAAATGTAACAATAACAAAGTAACAATAAAAAAATAATTGGTGCTCCGGTTGGCTTAAATTATTTCGGTGGCGCATTCGCTTTTACAACTGCGTGCCTAGTGGTTTGGTTGAAGTCAAGTCTTCAGATAGTTCTACAAGTTACCTTAAAAATCATAGGAGTAAAGTTGGATTGAACAATTTGGAAATACTAGTTTCGTACATATCATAGATCACATTTTGAATGGCAGTTTCATCGAAATCATCAATATATACCACTGGTTTCACCCGTTTTCGCTATTTCGATGGACTGCTGAATACTTCACCTGAATTAGATTTAGTTGCGATACGGAGTAGTAATACTCAACTTCATGTCATCTGCAACCCTCTGAAATCAACAATTCACAAATATTTAATCTCACCTGACATTTATATATTCACTGTATGATTTTTCATTAGTTCTTATAAATGTGGGATAGGTAATTAATATAACTCACATCTCTGTTATTGTAAGTAAAAGTCCTCCAATCTCAAGTTCTCTTTCAAAGTTGTCTATTAAAGACGGCACTATTTGTTGGGACTGTGTTGACAATGCTTTCGGCATATTGAATTTACGCAGGCCTTCTCAAACGAATTGATTAGTTCTGTAAGGAACAATTTTTATTATCGAACAGAGAACGGTAAGGAATCAAACGATATAACACACAAACTGAACCACAAAGTCACAGCTGTCAGACAATGACAGTATTCGAGTTTTTTTCGCTTCGGCAACGTCTGAAATTTTTCTATCAGTTGAGCAACTCATAAAATGAAATTTTACTAGTTTCCTCGCTACTGAAAGTATTTCATTAGGAATTTCAACAGCGTTATGTCTCTTTAACGTGTTCCTCAACGACCTTTTTGAACAAGAAACTAAAGGAGAAATCATCAGCTTTGCTGATGATACGGCAATTTTTTTGGAAGACTCGAACTGGGTTTCACTTAAAAATACTATAGAAATGGATTTCTCGACAATCACAAATTTTTTCAACTATAAATTACTCACAATAAACTTTAAAAAAACATTCTTCATCCCCTTCACCTCATACAGTAATAACCTCCCTTCATATCAGGACATAAAAATCAATAATACCACCAATACACAAAAAAGTATAAAATCAGCACTGAAAATTAAATATCTAGGAATAATCATAGACTGCCACATGAAATGGGACGAACAGGCATATTTCGTAATAAAAAAACTCCGGTTTATGGTCTATAAATTCAAAAATCTGGCAAATTTTATCGACTTGAAATATCTGAAAATATTATACCATGCTTTGGTGGAATCTCACCTGACATATGGACTTATTGCCTGGGGTTCCACGTCGGCAACCAACTTCAGCAGAGTGGAAAAAATTCAAAAAAGCGTATTGAAAAATATTTATAAAAAACCAAGAAGATATTCTTCTGAAGCCTTATTTTCTGAATTAGAAGTATTGAATATGAGTCAGTTATTCGCCAAAACAATTCTGTTGAAACAATACAAACATAAAGAAGAATTGATTTCAGTCAACCATCCCTATAATACTAGATACAGAATAAATGCCGTTACTATACCCCGAGCAGAAAAGACAATTGGTCAAAAATGTTTTACCTACCTTGGACCTACACTATTCAATAAACTACCACCAGATATAAAAAAAATACATTCATATAACTTTTTTAAAAAGCTGATTACAAATTGGCTACTGACTCTCCCCTACAATTACATATCTAATATTTTATACAAAAATAGGTCATAAAATACATTACTCAACTTACATTAGTAATAAAACAAGTTTCCATTTGTAACAATGTTCAATCTTTTATTCTTATTCTGATGTACATGTATATAAGTCCCTGTAACCGTATGTACATGTACATGCGTAAGTCCTTGTGTTTACGTGTTGAACATAAAATAACATTCCACAATTTTTATTATTTTATAACTAATACTATTTTTACTATTTTTACTATGTTTACAATGTTTACAATTTTTACTATTTTTAACTATTTTTACTAATACAAACTAATGTCTACATGTATATGTATATGCGCAAGTCCTTGTATATTAACATGCACATAAAATAATACTCTACAAATTTTACTAGTCTATAGCTATATTATACAGTTTTATTCACATCATTTACTTGAATGAATTACATTTATGAAAACTTGAACCAAGCTCCAACTAGCGCACAAACATAGATGGAAAAATCAGCCCACGCACAAGTTTTACTTTTGTGGGCTTTCTCCCATTTTTTCACCATGTATAAAATTAATGTAATGCACAATCGAAAATTTTGTAATTTCATGATAAATAAATTATTATTATTATTATTATTATTATTATTATTATTATTATTATATACAAAATTACCAAATATGACGTCATTCTCTTCTTAACGTAAACAGACTATTATTAATACATTTTCAAGAATCGTTATTTTGACACGTTCAGGGTGGGAGACATCCTCAAGAACCCAACATTTTTGTCCAACAACTTTTTTCTCTAGAACTTTATTCAATTATCTTACGATTACAATTTGTAAACAAATGATATCCATAAACTTTCAATTTAACGCCGAATGCATGTTTTTCGGAAAATGGGAAAGAGAAAGCTCCAGTTATTATTTGCTGACGGGCTTCCGGACCAATTTGTGTTTTGAAACTGCGACGATAATAATTATCATAGTGGGATGCATGTTAATGATATAACTGTGACCTAACCACGTGTTCCTGAAATTCGCCACAGATGTTGTGGTTACTTTCTCGACTATGTTAATCTATATGTCAGTAGTGTGGCTACAATGTGTAAGCCACCAGAAGATTAATGTATATCAGGTTGCCTTATGGCCACTCGCTAATTTTGATTAGAAAGGAGAATGTATTATTTTAAATATAAAATAATACATATATAACATTCCAATGAAGTTTCAGAAGATAAAAAAGAGGTAAGGAAACTGAAATCAATTTCCAACCTAAAGTAAGATTTACAAAAGAGCCATCGGCAGTGTTATTCTATTGATGAAAATAGAACGTTTTTGCACGATCCATGCAACAACGTCTATCAGGCGGGTTTTCGTAGCTCATTAAACTACTGAAATCAAAAAGTAACCATGGTGACGTGTTTAAAGAATGGAGTTGTAATGGTAATGTTTAACAAAACAATAACAAAAATAAAAATGATTTATTCAAAAATATGTGCCAATAAAATGTTGGTGCGATTCTAATGAACTATCCTTGAATATTTCGAAGACTAGTATATAATTAATATTCGATGCGATCTAGATGTCGTACAACTGAATGAAAATATGATCATCGAACATCAGCACCAATCCAAGTTTCTGAGGGTGATGATTTATTATAAGTTCAGATTCGAGGATAACATAAAAAATCTCAATATGAAATTATCGGATGGCTGTTTTGCAGTAAGGGTCACATCGAAAGAACTGGGGATGAGTGCTGCCAAAACAGTATACCACTCGTAGAATCTCACTTATGATATGGAATTCCATTCTGGAGAGTGTGTAGTAAAACTCATAACACAAACTTTGATTTCGATCTTTATTCTGGAAACTGTTTGCCTGAGCAATAAATATAAACATAAATTCATTAAATGCTCCTCAATATATTCAACTCGCCAATCTAAGGAACTTAAATTGCCCAACCCTATCTATACAATTGTCAAAGACTCTTTTAAATACAATGCTGCAAAATATTGTCTAAAAACCCTGGTGTGTCGACTCATACCTGCAAAACTGTGGGATAAAACGGGAGACAATCCGCCAGCGTGATTAAGAGAAAACAAATGAAATCGTGATCTGTTTCCCAAATATTCCGCATTTGCGTGTACCGCCACGGTCGGTTTTCCTGTTAGGGTAAATTTACAAGAACACAAGTTTTCAAGTATTGCAGACGAATGAAATGAATAAAGAATAGTATATTCTTCAACGAGCGTATAATGATAGCTATTATTCTCGAGGATAAAAATTCCGAAACGAGGCGAAGGAGAATTTCGGAATTATCAGATAAAATAATTGCTATTATACACGAGTAGAAGACTATACTTTCTCTACGACTATACGATAGTCAGAGTTTTAATGAAATCTATTATTTATGAAAATAAGTATACATTATAAAGTAATATAAGGTAGAATAACAATTATACACGAATAATTGGTGTTCATTCAAAAAACTTCCAAGAGTGGGATTCGAACTCACGCCTATATAACCACCTTCGTAATACATTTACTTCATGTACACGGTTCTACCAACTGAGCTATAACAGGCACTCAAAAATTATTGAATGAAATACCTACTAGAGAAACTCTGACCAAGAACTGAGAGAGTGTGGAACTTTCAAGTAAAAATTGTTTGACATACCTTTGTTGCAAGATAGATTTCATCTTCCTCACTATCACTGCTTTCCCAATCCGCTCTATTCATTTTTATATTAGGTACTTGTCACACAGATCAAAGTTAAAACTAAGAAAATGGTCAATCTGTCATTCGCGGATGCCAAGCTGTGACAAAAGTTCAATCAAGCAAATGCTTATTGAGAAATTTGTTTGTTAAACCTCTCAGTTCCCGTGGATTCTGAAAATTCTGAACCAGTGATTGGCCGAGTGCCGTTGAATAATGAGTTAGGATCCACGGTGTCTTGGAATCATCTTTATTCTTCAATTAAAAATCAATATGTAATGAACGTAGAATACAATAGTCGTAGAGAAACGTAATTATTGGAATTTACTGAATCACCGTCACCAGTCAGTTTCATTTTGTTACATTTTCGACTCATTATATTTATATTATTTTTTTGCACTGAAATTCAATGAAATTAGGCTTCATGAAAATTCACCAATAGAATCTGTCAACCTTGTGCTAATATAAACGGGAATGGTGGGATTCCGTTTGAAAAATATTCGTGCCATGATTTTCAATATTTTTTTTTTTAATAATACAAGATACTATATGTTATAATCTTCATTATATGGTGGTACGTCTCACTTTCGGTACTGGATATAGATGAATTATTTTGTTCGTCTGTCTGGATTGCCAACAAATGATACAAAAACGGAAAATGATCAAATTATTATTGTACAAACTACAGAGAAAACAAATTTTATTTAATATGACATGATTCGCCAGCATAGTAGTTTCTTCACAGTCTGATTAAATAAAGTTTGTGGAGATCGAATCGTTTTCTGTGGATTTTATACAATTACTATGGATCTTTACCAAGTAACGGCCGAGTCAATCAGACAAATTAAATTATTATTGAATAAATGATGAAAGTCTAAGAAAATATACAGCAAAATGAAGAAACACATTAATAACACAATACAAGGAAATTGCATTATGAAATTTAGATTCCGTCACAATTATTCACTTTTAATTGTATTTAAAGTTTGTTGAAATTCCATAAAATTGACCACAGTCATCAATCACCATATCCCTGGAATATTGACAGGACTAAAATCTATAAGGGCGCCATCTCTGGAACTGACTAAAGAAGCAGAACACAATTTCATTTGTTTATTTGTCTTCCGAAAAATCTAAACCAAATCGAATCAATCGACATACTAGGGTTTTTAGACATCTTCCTGCAAAATATAGGTATAATTACTTACCTAGTCACATTATAATATCGAGTGATTATCCAAATTTTAGAAAAATATTGCAAGACTTTCTTATTGATAAAACCTTTTATAGTCTGAGAGAATTTTATGAGGATAATTTTTAATATCTCTACAATGTTATTAAATTTTGATGTTGTTTTATTGTCATGTATTTTATTGTGTGTTTTTATCGATTGTGATGTACAGTTGCGGTCAAAAAAATGAGACAGTATTCTAATATAGCGATTATTCCACCTTTTGTCACTGTATTTATATGCGGCATGATTACTTACAGACATAGACAATGAAGCAGATATCTATATATCTATTGAAAAAAAAGGATGTGCTTCCGGGGTGCAACTGGTGATCAACAGGACTGAAAAATTTCGTGGACAATGCCCTCTGATAAAATTGCAACCGCAGACACGTGTTTCGGGCTGTAGGTCATCTTCAGTACTGTGTAGCCAAGTGCAAGGATGTGCAAAACTTGATCGCAGGTGAAACAACAAACAAGCGGAGTCAACAACAGGGAGACAACAGCACATTGTGGTTTCAGTCATTGTGCTTACAAGGCAAGAATGGACGTCACCATAGAATAAAGACCTACTTTACAGAAGAGAATCATTTCGTTGTTTCTGGTCAAAAATCAATGACCTTGAATAACACTTGCAACCACACTGAGAAACGTGAATGAGATAAACGTAATAGAAATACACTAAGAAAAACTAAACTTGGTCGTAGGTTGCAATACTCTGATTACAGAATATAGACATCCTGTGCTTGAAATATTGAAATTTCTTCTTTTGATGTAACAGTATATGTTACTTCAAAGTGAAGGAGAAATGAAAACCATTAAAAACTTTTATTTATCCATACATAAGTTTTAAAATATTATTTTTATGTAATTATTTATTCAGAAGCGAACCCAACCTTTTTTGGGGAGATGGCACCTTAAGTTTGCATCTATATTTTCATCTTCTTTTGAGGCAAGTTATATAAAACACTCGGTTTTGGGTAACAGTTTTGGTCTTGGGGAGGCAAGCCCCCCCACACTCCGGCTTATCTGGGTGCGCTCTTGATCATATTACATCTTCCTGGGAAAAGTAATATACATTTCCACATTTGTATGAATATTAACAATTTTTTCCTCATACTTTTTAATCTTCGAAATGTGAGGCAATCAAAAAACATTCACAAAGTATTAAAACATATATAAATACTGCTCAAGAAACTTATTTACTAATACATAAACTCTCTATCTATTGAAACATTTAATTTTCAATTTTGAAATAAAAAATATAGCAGAAGAAGAAGAAATATCCACTTCTGATGAATCTTCTCTGCCGGCTGCCTTTAGCCACAATGACAATCTAAAATAATATTGAAAAAGCATGTATTCATCTTAGGATCTTTCTTAGGATCTTTCACGAGAGAAAACATGCTCACGTTCCCACCCGTTATAGTAGAACATTCTCGACATATACAATTAATAGTTCCTCCTCGGCGAGATATTCTTCTCTAATAAAAATAGCTGGTACAAACAGTACGAATGATACTAATCCAAATGATTGCTGATTTCAACCAAAAACGAACAAAAATGAACGGTTTGAAAAATCTGTCAGTTTATAGGGCTGTCCGTTTTGTTTACTCTTTTTCCATTAACACTCTTTTTATGTCTTTGTCTTATTTGCAAAATATAAAAGATAGAAGACTTCACTTTACAGGCGAAGACATATCAGCGCTGGAACAACAAACAGTACAGACACCACATTCATGATTGGTGTCCCACTTAGAGAAGGTGTGGCTTCATACATTTTTGATACATGCAATAGCTTCTATGTAGGTATAGGTCTAAATTCTGTGACGTCACCATAAACTCTAACTCGATCGAACAGTGCTTTTTTAAACATAAAATAAATGACACTACATGTTAATCGTACCGGCTAGTTTCATAGATAAGAAAAATCGTGGTATTTGTTAATTTGCGAAACATGCATTATTTCGGTGCCTTCGTCAATATTGAAGATAAATGGGTAATTAAAATCCACAATCGCACACCATTCAAGTTATTGCTGTTATTTTCGTGATTCACAGAAAAATCATTCTTCCGTTAGAACATAACATTCTCGGGCACGGTATGAACCCGTTTTGGGAATACTTTTCTGCGTGTTTTCGCTGCTTCAATGCTTGCAGGTTGTCTCATAGAAAATAAAATTGTTTCACTCCATTTATCTCGGCAGATTTATTGGTGAATCCTCAGGATTTAGCGCAGAAAGACGGCATACAAATTGATTGAATTTATAACGATGTGATTCTCTTCTGAAATATCTTCGGTTCTATCGGTTGTGGACCGCATTGGGGCATCGCACGAAGGCGAGTGGAGCGAACTGAAGTATGAAATCAATTATTTTATGCTGTTACGCTACTACACTTTGGGGTTGTTTCTATCTACAGTTCAATTGAAATATGGTCCGGCGACAAGAGTGATAAATCGTCGCATTATACGTTCACGGGTTGAAAGGGCAATTTACTGTGTGAGGTACATTAGCTGTTTTTGGACATCCGATGAACAGATCTGTCCAACCGTCTGAAATATACTGCGTGTTTCACTTCTCATAGAAACACTCTCCTCTGTAATTTTTGACGTAGAACCATGATATTTTCAGGATCGATAGATACATCAGAAAAGAACTCACTGCACAAAAGGGGTCATCCTACGTTATATACACCACCTATTTTTCCATCGCTGCTGGCGTGCAGTGTAGGATGACCATTTTTTTGCAGTGGGTTCATTTCTAGTGTATCGTCGAAAATTCCATGGAAGATACGAGGGTATTTCCATGAGAAGTGAAACACACAGGTAGCCGAGTGGTGAAAGCGACATGGTTTAATCACTTTGGATGCCAGTCAGACATTTTTCTGATGGCCCGAGAAAGTGCTAGGAATCGCACGTAAAAAGGTAAGATGTCGTTAATCCTTGGCTCGCACAAGTTTCGACTTTTGAGGGCTGCCGTTCGTAAGGGGACGACAGCTGGTTAACGGAAAAAACAATTTTAACAACAACAACAACAATATTTAGCTAGTCTGGGAAAGTGCGGTTTTTCATCAGAAAATTATAATTTTGTATTTAAATAATTACTAGTGAATTACATGCCTGTGTCCGAAAGGTTTTTGCTAAAGATAACTGGATAATCTCATAAAAGTTCACCCACTTACGGTAATACACTTGTCAACCTGCCACAAAAATATCACTCGATGACTCACTTACGGGTTTTCAGTTCCTTGATGTGGTTATTCGAAGTTATGCTAATATTTCTCCCCCCACGAACGCAACAAACATTTGCCGGTCGATTAGTGCGAAACTGCGAAAACGAAGAAATGCTATCTCAGTCCAGCCATAGTGCCAAACAGTGAATAAGCAACAGGATGATTTATTTGACTATTTCACGCACTTGCCAAATGAACCAATCAGGAGCTCTAGTCAAGTTCGGATAATCGGGGATAATACAACGAGTGCTCGCAATACTATCGATAGTAAGTCAGAAATCAACGAGATCAAATTTCTTGGTAACACCACAAGTTCTTTAGGACGAGTGGTGTTACCTCAATGCAATTTGATCGAGTTCAAGATTTCTGACAGGTTATCGATAGTATTGTCAGCTCGAGTAGTATTTATTAAGATCATTTCACGATCCAACGAGGTACAAAAAGTTCCATTGTCGTGAATTCTTCAATGGTTATAGATACTGCTTGATAGACATGACGTCTGTCAGACTGACATTCATATTAGTAGCAAGATGATATATTCTCCGTTGTTGTTTGGATACGTGGTTGCCATGCCAAGTGGTATTACCGGCTCGAAAGCTAGGAACTGCGTTAATAAAAATGTAAAAAATGTTCTTAAAGCTACTCAGGTCAACTATATTGTTTCAGATACTATCGAACAAGTTTGGGTTACTTTCTCCATACAAAAAGAAAAGTATGCCGTAGCCTCCATATACAGGCCTCCCAACTTTTCCATCCCGGATTTTTGTCAGCTTTAGAGGACAGTTTATCAATAGTTTGTCCAAAATTCCAAAATATTATATTTGGAGGTGATCTAAATATCGATTACTCAGATCCAATGAACAACTCTTGTGTCCAATTGAACGACATTCTTGAATCCTTCGGTTTAAAGCAAATCGTTAATCAACCGACACGATATTCACGCTCTAGCTCTAAATTACTCGACATCATAATTTGTTCTGAAACACTAACAACAACCGATTGTACTATAATTGACCACTTCCTTGTATCGTGTAAAATGGGGGTATTGAAAATGAAAGATACCAATTTCATGTATACCTACAGAGACTTCAAAAAATTCAACTCGGAATCTTTTAAGGTTGATTTGCAAGCCACCGATTTTACAGTTATACAGTGACCGCCAAAAAGTATGTACCATATGGGAAACATTTTTATTATTGCACTGTTGTCCTATGATTCTTCAAGATATAAGTAGCATATTCAACCATTGTATAACGAGAAATGTTTATCCTTCAAGTTGGAAAAAGTCACATGTTCTCCCATTAGCCAAAGTAAGCAATGCCGAAACTGTAGGTGATCTGCGACCTATCAGTATTTTGTGTGCCATATCGAAAGCTTTTGAAAAAATTCTCAGCTCACAAATGCGAAACTATCTGAATGAAAATGAAATATTACCGTCTAGTCAGTCCGGATTCAGATCGAATCATAGCTGTACAACAGCTCTTCTGAAAGTTGTTGATGATGTTCATATATCAGTCGATAACAATAAACTTTGCATTTTAGTATTGCTTGACTACTCTAAGGCTTTTGATCGAATCAACCATAAACTCCTTTTAGCAATTTTGGGTTACATAGGTTTCTCATCAAATGCTGCGACTTTGCTTAAAAACTATCTTTATAATCGCTCACAAGTTGTTATTCTCAATAATATTAAATCGCGCCCCCTTGATATTATAAATGGCGTTCCTCAAGGATCAATTTTGGGACCTCTTTTGTTTGTTATATATACTTCGCAATTTCCTAAATCTTTAAGGCACACTTACATACATTGCTACGCCGAGGACACACAATTGTATCTAGAATTTGATGAATTTGATTTGGACAGTGCTTTAGAGCGAACGAATCTCGATCTGGCTTCATTATTATCTATTTCGGCTAAATACTGCCTCTCTGTCAATCCGAAAAAATCATGCGTTATGCTATTTGGAAGACAAGCTGCGAGAAACCGTTGTACTGATCTTGTGAATGTAACAGTCGATGGCGTGCAACTACCAGTTAACAAAACTACTCTAAGATTCTCATCACATGTCAAACACATTCTGAAGAGGGGTTATATGAACCTTAAATTGATATATTCCAATGGAAATATACTGGACAAAAGGAGCAAATTAGTACTTTGTGATGCGTTGGTGCTATCTCATGCAAACTACGCGGATGTTGTATATGGTCCTGGACTATTGAAAACTGACAGAATGAGAATTCAAAAATTACAGAATGCATGTATAAGACTCATAACAGGTACAAGAAGACGAGAGCATGTTTCACATCATTTGAGAGATCTCGGATGGCTGAACATGGAGGGCAGACGTATACTTCATTCTGCAACTATTTTTCATAAGATCCTAACAACGAAAATGCCACCTTATCTCTATAGGAAAATAACGTTCAGAACCGATGTACATAACCTCAACCTGAGATATAAAAATCAATTGACAGCACCCAAACACAAAACTTCTTTCTTTCGTGGATCATTTTCATTTACTATTTCCCGCTTGTATAACCGTTTACCGACTGAAATGAAACTGCTCTCTTTGGAAAATTTCAAAAAAATAATTAAAAACTATCTGCTTGAATCCGACCACACATTTATATTATGAAACCTCTGCTGAATCTTGTTTTTTCCCTTTTTTTTCATCATGTCGATTTTTGTTTTATTTTATAAAAAATTCTAGTAGGTATTACGTCAGTATATTGTATAATGTATACACATGTCTCTACGTATGCATATGTGTATATAACTGTATATATAAAATTGTTGGGGTATTCACATTTACATTTTTTTTAAATTTAATTTATTCCAGTCATGAGAATTCTATTGTTTTTGTAGACTGTAGGTATAATGTATTTCTATTTGTGAATCCTTTTTTTTATGTTTCAATAATTTTGTTAAAATTGGAAGAAAAGTTCATATAATTAGCTTTTTATTTTCAAGTTGGATGGAAGAGCAATATCTGCCATGTGCAGATGTTGAATCCTGCTTTTTGACAGGATTTCATTGTATGTCTGTATTTTGAAAGAAACTGTCAATAAAAACAATTATTATTATTATTATCGAGACATACGTCCCTTATTGGCCCTTATATTGCAGGAAAGGAGGGTTTCATACGACGAGTGAAATTATCGGGGGTAATACCACGAGTGCTCTCAATACTATCGATAGTAATTCTGTCAGAAATCAACGAGATCAAATTGCTTGGTAACACCACGAGTCCTTGGACGAGTGGTGTTACCTCAAAGCAATTTGATCGATTTTAAGATTTCTGACAGAATTATCGATAGTATTGAGAGCACGAGTAGTATTTATTGAGATAATTTCACGAACCAACAAAGCAAAAAAAGTTCCATTGTCGTGAATTCTTCAATAGTTATAGATAATGCCTGATAGATATGAAGTCTGTCAGACTGACATTCATATTAGTAGCAAGATGATATTAAGTTCTCCGTGGTTGCCATGACAAAGTGGTATTACCGGCTCGAAAGGAAGGAACTGCGTATTATCGAGGCATACGTCCCTTATTGGTCCTAATTTTGCAGGAAAGGAGGGTTTCATACGGCCAGTGAAATTATCGATAATACCATTGTTTATATAGAAGATAGTAAGTCAACCTTATGGGAATAAAATTGGATCAAAATGGATGCGACATGTAGATGGCGATAGTGATAGTCATGTTTTGGATTGACGTGGCCTTTACTTGATGGAAATTCATAGTATATGACACTAAGGTAAACACGATTAAATTTCCACAGATTTATTGTCTTCGCGACATGTTTCGATACACTGTATCTTTTTCAAGCGAATGTATTACATTCGCTTGAAAAAGATACAGTGTATCGAAACATGTCGCGAAGACAATAAATCTGTGGAAACTTAATCGTGTTTACCTTAGTGTCATATGATAGTCATGTCGTAACTTCTGTGATCTGGCCTCCAAGTCATGTCGTTACTTGATTGAAACAATGGGACAGCATTAAAATCAGGGTTTTTTGAAGGAACCTGCATTAAAATGACGTCAAATATTCATGTTTTTAACTAATCACGCTAGATGACACTAGCGTTTGGGGTCCAATGACTTTTCCTCAGGCATTGACTAACTATCTTACTTCTATATAAACAATGATAATACCTAACTTGACTCTTTACTCTCATCAAATAATGACGCTGTGCACGCATCAAAAAACGAGTAGATTTGGGATAAATTCTATCGAATTAATCAATGTTTTCTGTTTATTGAACTTTATTAATTTCTCAGATTAACTTTTCTGCTAATTTCGTCTAATTCTGCCAAATTTCAGATTGTTTCTGGGTAGTACACGGTTCTTTCCTTGTAATATCAGTCTGACATACTTCGTTTATTAGACATTATCTATAAGTATTGAAGAATTCACTACATTGGAACTTTTTTGACTTTGTTGGTTCGTGAAATTACCTCAGTTCTGTCAGAAATCTAGAACTCGATCAAATTGTTCTTAGGTAACACTACTCGTTCTGACGGACTCCTGGTGTGACCAAGCAATTTGATCTCTGAGAAGTTGATCTGAGAAATTAATAAAGTTCAATACTACTTCTTTAATTCATATGCATAAATAACAGACAAGTGACATTTCTCAATTAGTTAACCTCTCTTTTGTGTTTATTAAACTTTATTTGGCTGTAACAATTATTAGGACTTGTTTCCCCTTTTTCGATTTCTTCTAAACTCTCCTCCAAACTCATTTTCGAATTTTATTATCAATAAATAAACAACAACGATCTTGAGTCTTGGCATAAACTACAGATCCACAGAACTGACAGATCACGAGGTTTTAAGTAAAATATGGTGCCAAATTCATATATGAGGTCCACACAGGCGCATTATTTATTATTTCACTTTGCTATTACACAAAAGTTGAAAGTTATAGGAACTTCAAGGATATGCATAATGAAATTTTATTATAAATTGTGAAACGGGTAAATCGTTTCATTCGAGTCCCTGTGTTGAACTTTTATGGATTATGCAATAGAATTACGCATAAGCAATAAATTATGCATTATGAATCCGGTAAATCTGCCTTTAATCTTCATTCAGAATAATGAAATATGAATATCATTTTGCGTTTGGCGTCTCTAAGGCGTCAAACTGACGTTTCTATATTTACCGTGATTGCTGTAACTATGGAAATGTAGAACTCAGGAATCGTCTGATTTGACAATTTCAAAATACTTTCACCTTGCCAGTCGCTCAAACTGTGTTGCTGTACAAAACACCACTCGAGCAAGCTCTGGTGGTGTTTCTAAGCAACACAGTCTTCGTGACAGCAAGGTGAAAGTATTTTTCGAAAATTCAGCATTTTGTCGGGATATTACTAGTGACAATTTCCCTCATTATAAACCAACCAAATGCCATCATTTTTTGAATTCAAACCAATGAGAAAAGGACTTTTCGAAAACACTGTCTCCAGCCCGTTGTATTTTCAAATCGGTGTTTCGCTGGAAGCAGTTTTCAGAACGTCTTGTTGTCATTGGTTCACATTGAGAAAATGATGACATTTGATTGGTTTATATATTATGGGGGAAATTGTCAGTAGTAATATCCCGACAAAATGCTGAATTTTCAAAAAATACTTTCACCTTGCTGTCACGAAAACTGCACACAGCAACACAGTTTGAGCGACTGGCAAGGTGAAAGTATTTTGAAAATTCTGCATTTTGAAGGGATATTCGATCAGACAATTTCAGGAATACATTAAATTATTATGGACTAAATGGAACGGTTCATCATGTGTCATTAATGTCAGTTGAAGAGTTGAATCGTCAAACTGACGTTTCTCTATTCCACAGAAATTGTTGTAACTATGGAAACGTATAAATAAGGAAGAGGCGAAACACCGATTTGAAAATACCACGTGCTGTAGACAGTGTTTTCGAAAAGTCCTTTTTTTATTGGTTTGAATTCAAAAAATTATGGCATTTGATTGGTTTATATATGAGGAAAAGTGTCAAAATAATTCTGTGCCGTGAACGTCCAACCTATATCCACGGTGAGTGACCGTGTATTCTGGCAATACTGTATGGTGACATGTAACCAACCGATAAAAATATCTCTAAAAGCTGTTTCGTAGGTATCACACGATTTTTTGACGTTGTCGTGTTCAACATTTTGTCGTGATTATCGTGACACAAAGAAATGAACGAGTGCTTTCATACATCACGACACGATAAGATAATAAGGCCGTTTACGCCATCGGATTTAGATTCTAATGTTACTGTTATACCGTTTTGTTTCAAGATTGAAAATATTTGCCACCAAAAATTTTTTATCCAGGATAGTGGTAGAAATGGATTCAATTTTCAGTTGTAATACCACAAGAGAGTGAGAATAAAGTGAAAATAATTCGACAGATTTTTCTAAAACTTGTTGCCAGGCAATAGACACGAGAGCCCGAAGGGCACGAGTGGCTATTGCCAAATGGCAACAAGTTTGAAAAAAAATGTGGAGAATTATTTTCTACTTTATCGAACTCTCGTGTGGTATTCGATAGATTATTTTTTAATGCCCCAATCATAGACACATTCTCTATATAACATTTTTATTCATTACGGTTATCTAAATTCATTTTTCAATTTACATGCAAACTGATGACAGGCGTCAAATCAAAAGTATCAGTTGTTGTCACACAATAAAAACAAAATACCACGAATATTCCCGAGGCAATAATCTAAGTATAAAATTCCCACTATAATAATGTTGTGATTGGTTTATAGCTTTAAATTGATGGTTTTTATTGGTTGCAAGATATGTCGAAAAATAATCACGAGAATTAAATTAATAAAACGTTACATTTTCTATGTCAATTATGTCGAAGAGATTTGGAGCCAATTATTGATTTAGGGCGTTTTCTACAAAATTCTATTTTTATAATTGCTCTCTTATCAGTACAGTAAAGTTTTGTTATCTTGGCCTGTTAATGTTCGATTATTGGGGGACAACTGTTTGCAACACCTGTTTGCCTGTCTAAAGGAAGAATTCGCCTGAACTGGATAAAATTGAAATATTTAGTTGACAAAAACAATTAATGAAATTCAACAGTGATTGACATAAAGTACGCATCATATGGAAATTTATTTTATTAATAAATTTTGACAGATGTCGATACGTGCAATCGCTTCTACATCAAAAGAAACCCCGAAAGACGTTATACAGTGCTGTCCGTCTTTTCGTGTTTGGCGGGAAATTTAAAATGATTTCTCAAAACACACTTGTTTGAAAAAATATCGAAAAGTGTTAATAGGAAAAGTTGTTCAGAATAACATTTCAAGTTTTGAAAAAGAATCGAGATAAAAAATAAAAATCGATTTTTTTACACAAAAAAAATTTCCAGTCGGAAAAATACATTTCTGACGAAGAAACTAAAACCAACACTAATATTTCAAATTATGTTTTGTGAAGATTCGCAAGCTATTTCTATTTTATTCGGAGGAAATTTGAAATCTGTGAATTTGCCATGTATTCAGCTGCTTCATTAGAGGTTACTGAAATATCTTCAGTACATTATAATCCCGATCCTGTTTATTAATAATAAACAAATCTACACAATATTAATTTGAATTTTTCATTAGAACCAAAAATTAATTGATTTTTGGCAAGTTGTTGTAATCATACACAATATTATCACTGATGATATGCGTGCGTCGACAGATTTCCTCATCATCGAAGAAGTCTTGAATCAATTGACTATAATAATTTTATTTTGTCATTGATAGTTGTCAAACGATTTCGTAGTGTTATTATTTATCCAGACTTTCTTGTATAGTTTTTTTTTTCAATGTAAAAGTTATTTTACATTTTGTTGTTCGTTAACAATAATTAGAGATGCCCCAAGAAAAGCTAAGATTGCTAGAAAAAATTGAGCTCGTCTTAATATGTGGAGCATTTTCATATTTGCAGAGAAGAAGCAGATATTTTCAATGATAGATATCCAAATAAGAATTTCCATGGATCTGCTGTGTTGCGTATTTTATCAAGCTACAGGCGGTGCAGAAAATCATTATAAAATTCCACATAAGGTTTGTTCGGGTTCTTTAATTGGAAACTGTTGGGAACCTGCGCAGAACTATCGACGCAATGACAAAAATTGGGAACGATTCAGAACTATTTCTAATTTAATAAAAACCAAAACGAACTCGTGTGAAGAGTGTGGCGGAACCTATTGGTGTAGTGATGAACTGATATTACTGACGTTAAATTTGCCATCTGTTTTCTGACTTCTACTGATGTGTTCCGTGGCTTTGTTTACTTTTAGATTTTCGGCGCACACCTTTGAAACCCAAAATTAGTAACATAGCAAACTTGCTTAAAACGAAATACTTTTCTATTATGATGTCCGGTAAGAACTGAAATATGTGAAAATAATGAATCTGACTCAATATGCATCCTACAAGAAAACTAAAATAATTTTCTTTGGAGCAATCCTAGCTTGTCCAGTTTCAATATTAGAATAAAACTCAGATCCCTCATAGGCATGAGAAAGAGATTCTAGTATACTTCTATCAACCCTAGCAAAAAAAAGAACAATGATTCAAGAGAATATCATTTTTTTTAAATCTACCTAAAATGTACTTTGAATTCTTTGTCAGTAAGCAGGTGTATAGTATTCTCAAAATAGTCCTCATTTTTAATGTGAGGAGTTTGCAATTCTTGAAAAATAACCCCCACTTCTTCATCCCCAGATGACGAGCTTGACAATCGAAATACATTCATGATCACTAATTACAAATCAACAAATAATAGGAATATTTCTGTAATAAACACTATTCGGAACTTATTTTTATAACCTCAAATGGCTCAATGACATTATTGACAATGACAAATCACAAAATACGCATGTGTCAAATTATCGATTCCAAATAGTTCAAGCTTGACCGCAGGGACTAGTGAGAACGGTTCGGGATCGAATTCAAATTGAACCAAAACAAGCCATAGCGAAATCCTGAACCGTTCGCGTCGAACTCGAACGCGAATTCCAAAAGACGCATGCTCCGAACGGTTCCGAATCGGATAAAATGAGAACCCGAACAAACCCATAGTGAGCCCGTCACTAATGAAGAATGTACTTCAGTGTTTTGTTATCGGTCACAGAAAATCCACAGATGGTACTATCGGAGAGACAGGAACAAACTGGTATATCTGAAAAATCCATAAGAATTTTGAAGAATAATAAATTATTTCGTGTATACAAACCAAAATTAACCCGCTCCTTACTCGATAGAGATTTCGATGCCCGCTAAGGTTTTTCATTGTGGTTCCAAGGCATGATTGAATGGACTAGTTCAGTGATGTGGAAAATACTATATTTGACGCAATGGTATTAAAATATAGATCAGAACTAGTAAATCAGTGTTTTTTTTTAACCCATCAATAAATGACTGAAATATAGATTATTTAAATTTACGTATTTCAGCGCGGAACGTCTTTGGTCTCCGACTCGTCTGTGACGTCACTGCACATGTCTGAGATCCTTAGCCGCGCCAAAGTTCTCGAGCCGTTTGTAGTTGTACCTAGTGCTGTTTTAACTCGAGTTTTTATGTCACCATAGTGGAAGAAGGCTTCGTGAAAGGACAAATTGACAATTTGCCTAAAATAGATATATTCACTGCGATGTAGTTTTTTCTTCAAATCTGTTTTATGTTAGTGCTGAAATAAGAGGGGTTAAACTTTTTAAGCTCTCTTATTCCAATCCTTTTTACATCAAAATGATCTTCACACACATATGTAGTACTTTTAGGTCCAATTAAGTCACGCCTCATTAGTTTGCACCACTTCTTCCTTTTATTCATGTCATTTGGTACATGAAAAATCAATTTATTGTGGTTTCTAATTGTCGTGCTTTTACACATAGGCACAATACAATAATTGTAGGACATTTTTTCAATTTCAGCCTTGGTGTAATGAACAATACACGACACGAACGTCGCAAGTGATTGTACACGATAAATTTGTACTCACTTTGCGAGTAGCAGTCGCCTCGTTCATGTGGTGTGACGTCATACACTAGAGCGCTGCGTGGTATGAAATTATTCTTCCAAGCACAACTTCAAAGTCCCATAACTTTTTAATTTTTAGAGATATTTCAATGATTCTTTCACATTTTTGTATCATTTTACTTAAATTTTTAGAATTAATCCATAATGAAAAAATGAAAACTAGTCCATTATGCCAAAATTTTCCTATACAAATTTTATTTACTGATTAGTTGACTTTTACATCAAACGTTACTGTCAGTTCGCAGAACTGTAGATGGTGGGCTTATGAGAACCCAAATTGGAAGGTAGAGGCAAAAATTCAATTTTCCTTCAAATCTAATCTAACGTTTGGTGCTGCATATTAGATACACAAATCGTTGGGCCTTACTTTTTTAGGGGCATTCTTAATTCACGAAATTGTTCAGAGTTTTTTCATTTCTTACATGGATTACCGCTGCAAAGAAGAAATTAATTTTTTTCCAACAACAACATTGCCAAAAACTGCCAAAGTATCTGTCGAAGCAAATATTCAAATTTATATTTTTGAAACTAACCAATGGTGAGGCGTTACAAAAATCTTATCACCAGGTAAGTTAATTTATTATCCATAAGAATCTTTCATAATGATGATCATAATTTGACAAAATAATAATGATGTCAGTTTGTGTTGATAAATATTCTCTTGCGGAATATCTGACTGATGTCTTTCTTCATTCGTTACAGGAAGAAGCGAATATAATCCTACAAGACGACAAGGAATACATTTCACTGATAGAATCAATGTTGTTCAATTTGTACAGTACATATGGACTTCAAGATGTTTTTACATGTTTAAATTCAGTTTACATTCTAAGGGCTTTCTCAGAGAGATACTCCTCGTAAAGCAAGTAAGTGGTTCGATATTTTTGATGGCTGTGGGCAATTTATTATACGTCTCAATCCCATCATTTTTGAATGAATATTTTACGAGGGTAAAGCTCGAATAGGATCTTAAATTGAATTGCTTTGCGTGTATCTTACATTTTATATCGTGAAACACGGTTAATTTTTCATATATCATGCACTTACTCTGTCTCCAATACGATCATATAATTTTCGTTGAAATATTCAACTTTAGCAAAAAATGGTCTGTAAGCTCGTTCAATTGCAATAATGAAATAAAATTCATTTCAAGACCCCTACAGAATATAATTTAATGCAACTAGTCAGGGCTAACACCCAGACTGCCATTGAATTACATCTGTCAGATGCCCTTGCAAATATTCTAGAAGTCTAACCTTTCTGTCCTAGATAGATAGATATGTTTATTAATACTTAGAGATCATTAGCATGACATAGGATAGGTCAATATAAATATAGATGTAAATATAAATACAAATATACATAAATATAAATAAATAATACGATTGGGACATACACAAAATGAGACGATATCTGAGACATAAAAACATAAAAACAGTGGTACGTAAAATTACAAAGAGGTGTATAAATAAAAATTACACATAAGTATATAATACAAAAACTACAAAGAAAGTATATATAAAAAGTGACAGTAGAAATAAAAATGCTAAACCAAAGTAGAGTCAAGAACGTGTCAGCGCAATGATTAAATAGACTAAGTGAATTCATCTAGCGAATAAAACGAATTTTCTTGGAGATATTTTTTTGTCGCACTTTTGAATTTTCTTTCGCATGAAATATTCTTCATTTGTGGCGGTAGCATATTGAAGAAGAGAGATCCAGCGTATGCGGGAGACTTTCTGAAATGCATTTTATTGGATTTCTGGAAATGTATATCATTTTTTTTCCTTGTTGGGTAATCGTGAACATCTTTGTTTTTCTTGAATTTGGAAAGGTTACGAAAGGTGTGCGTCAGTAATTTGTATAGGTAAATACAAGTGCATGTCATTATTTTATTACGTGCAAAAGTTTCTCTGCATGACTCATTGTAACCGAGATCAAATATCAAGCGGATGAATCTTTTTTGTATTACGGACACTCTAAAAAAGTCAGTGGCACGTCCCCATACTACAATATTTGAGCTAATCGTTGAGTAGATGAGTACGTAGTAAATGTTCACCATATGTGCTCTATGAAAGTTTTCTTTCAGTGTTCGGAATGCATAATATAGTTTTCCTAGTTTCTTGCAGATTGCCTCAACTTGCAGATTAAAATCTAAATTACAGTCCACTATAGTTCCTAGGAACTTAGTAGAATTTATTGTTTCTAATTTGGTCTTGTTGATTTCGAATGAAAGAGAATTTGGGGTTTTGCATTTGCTTGTTTTTTTTTAGATTATTGATAACAGAGAGAACTTTTGCTTCAAGTTCTTGCAGATTCACCGCAGAAACAATTATCGTGGTGTCATCGGCATAAATTAATACTTTACCATCGTGCATTGATTGGGGTAGATCGTTGATGTATATCAAGAACAGTAAGGGACCTAGAATTCCCCCCTGAGATGTACTCAACATAAGGGCGAATACATTCGAGTAGTCGTTATCAATTTTGACTTTCATCGTTCTTCCAGTAAGAAATCAACCCTGCTTTTTTGGGACCTCGTATACCCATCGATTCCAATTTTATGTCCAGAAAGTAGGGGTCGATAATGCCGAAAGCCCTAGATAGGTCGAAGAATAAACCTACAGCATATTTATTTTGATCAATATTTTCGTGTATGTGCTGTATTAGATCTATCGATGCTGTTTCAATTGATAAATTTTGACGAAATCCGTGTTGACAAGGTGTAATTATTTTATTTTGATTCAGTTGATTATATACGGCAATTTCAATAACCTTGGAAAAACAGCTAAGGTGACAAATAGATCTATAGTTTTCTATAAGTAATGGGTCCCCCTTTTTGAGGACTGGCTTTTGACAGCTTTTGACATTTTTAAGTCTTCGGGAAATTGACCTGAAGTCACCGAGAGGTTGATAAGGTCAGAAATATAAGGGCTGAGTTCATCTACGCATTCTTTCAGTAGTAATGCAGGAATTCCATCTATTCCGGTTGAATACTTTTTTTCAAAATGCGAATTATATACGAAATCTGTTCCGGGGTCACAGGATTGAAGAACATTGAATGTGAATGTTTCACTTCGACTTTTGTACATATGTTTTGTGGTAGGTGAAGGGAGTTTATTCTGTTTATAACCGAATTTGCAAAGAAGTCTCCAGTCACAGGAAACCCTACGAACGAGTAAGAAATCCAGAAGAAGAAGGTGAGAATTGGTGTCAGTTTTTTGAGGTTGTAAGTCTGAAAAATACCTCCGTAGTCAAATAGTTCGAATGCTTTGCCATTCTTTGAATCGTTAGTTATGGGTTCTCTTTGTTAATTCATTTGAAATGCCATGTTGAACAACACTCAGAGGTCTCTTTATGCCAATCCGGACATTTTATACTAAATTTGTTCCAATCTCAAATGTAACAAATTTCATGAGAGGTCGTCCTGGAATTCCAGAAGATGAAAAATTAGATGTTCTATTGACAGTAATGGAAAATCCCCACAAACCAAGTTGCCAAGTCACAGCATAGTATTCAATCAGTCAGTTGTCAGTTTTGAAATGTTTGGAAACAAGTAAATGGCACACATATGAAATTCATGTATATAGTTCACGAGCTCAACGAAAAATATTTCGACAGCAGATTATAATTTTGCGAGATCATGATGGGATGATGCAATAACCCATATTTCTTGAACCGAGTAGTTTTCTTCTATTTAAACGGCACTGCGAATAGACAAAATTGTCAATATTGGGCCCTTGAGAATCCACATTGGAAAATGGAGGCACATGCCCAAATTCCACAAAAAGTTAATGTGTGAGCTGGTATAGTTGGAACCTCAATTTTGGGCCCATTTTTCATTGAAAGATCATTGAATGTTGAAAAATATTTGTAGTGGCTCCAACGAAACACAATTCCGGAAATTACCGCATTGAATCCAAATGGCAGAAACCATAATATACCGGATAACTGTGGGTGGTTTCAACAAGATGTCGCACCACCGTATTATTGGCGGCTAGTGCGTGATTATTTGGATGAAACTTACTCACGCAGATGGATTGGTAGACGCGGAACAATAGAATGGCCAGCTAGATCTCCGGACCTTAACCCGTTAGATTTTTTTATGGGTATCTCAAAAACCAAAGTTTATTTCAATAGACCGACGACCGACCAATCTTGAAAAATTGAAAGACAACATAAGAGACGAAATTAGAATAATTGTACCCGAAACAATAAGAAACGTTCTAGAGAATTTCAACATCGCTTTGAATATTGTCAAGAAGAAAACAACAGACAATTTGAACATCATTTCGAGTATATTTTGTTGTTTTTTTTCGTTAAATCATTAGTTATCAGTATTGAAGATTTTCTTCGTCAATTTTCTTATGTGCTATAGTCACGAAATTATACGTATTGTATGCAGAAAAATGCCCTCTTTTAAACAAAATTTTCAAATATGGGGGTTGCATTTAAAAAAAAATTGATAACGTCATAACTAACACAATAGAAGAAATACTAACTGTAGTCATAACAAACTCCCTTTTCTTTTTTTTGCCATGGTTTCCACTGAAAGAAACTTTTAGTAGTGAGAACGTCGTGAGAGCCGGCAGAGAGAAAACCGTGTTTGGGTTTTGTTAGCATTGTATTCTAGAAAGTTGTTAGATACCCATTATGAAAAGTTTGCATTTACTTTCCTCCGTCCGTTCTTTTCTGGTTTTGGAAGAGTATAGGAATAATTATCCGCAAAGCTATGCACTGCGCATTAGGTATAGCTCCAAACGAAGCATTGATTGAATCCCCGTGAGAAAATAACATTTATATGTTGAGTGTCGGATATAACCATCGTTTATATATAAGTAAGATAGCCAACCTTATGGGATTAATATTGGATTCAAATGGATGCTAAAAGTAGATGGCGACAGTGATCTTGCATCCAAGTCATGTTTTAACTTCAGTGATCTGGCCTCCAAGTCATGTCATAACTTGATTGAAACAATGTGACGGCATTAAAATCAGGGTTTTTTGAAGAAACCTGCAAATATTCATGTTTGTAACTAATCACGCTAGATGACAATCGCGTTCGGGTCCAATACCTTTTCCACAGGCATTGACTGTTACTTCTATTTAAACAATTATATAACCAAAGAGAGTAAACTAACAGGAGGGTTTAATAAGCACTAGCCAATCATAATCTTGTAGCATCAACGCGTCATAGTGACGTACTTCGACATGAGTACAGAGTCGAACTCGAACCAAGGAACAAAACTGTCAGTTGTAACTCTCATATACAAACTGTTCGAGGTGCGCTAGTCCGTTAGTGTCAATAGAGAACGGCGGCCATGACACGTCACATTTCGTCACAAATGTTGTTTCATCTCTTTCTATTAGTGACACTATTGTCTTACGGGAATTAGACGCTCCTAGTCAGATAATGTTTAATCTCTTTGGGATATAACATCAACCACCACGTGGAGAGATCTGTCTGAGAGAAAACTAGCTGGCTATCTAGCAAGGAACGCAACTGGGTACCAAGTCATAAGATGGAAGCTTGGCGAGGAGTTCCATAGGTCAAATGCGGTCAGACGCCTTGGAATGCAACGGTCAAAGCTTCACCTTATTTTTCAAATGATAACGATTGCCTTATATGTGAAACAAGCACATCACCAGTGGATCTCTGATGCGTAATGCTGAGCGTTCCAGAAATTTCGTCAGCTTTATGTTGATGGCTTTTTCCATGACATTCGGGTTAACATATAGCAGTGCGATAGGTCTGTAGGTGCTAGGTGGGGCCTTGTTCTCTTTTTTTTTTGGGATCGTTCGTTGGGGAAATGTAATCTTAGGCATATGACTGCCAATGGGATTGAAGTTCCCAGAAATTGCAGCAAACATTTTGGTAAAAATATTGGCATTTCCCCAGGCGTACGTTGCTAGTGTTTCGTCTTCTTTGGTTGGAATAGGATATGAGCGGGAAGTTAGGAGACTCGACGAGTTTTCGTTGTAAGCCTCTTTCGAGGATTTGATTGTCTCTTTGCACTTGTTTCTAGCTTCAACCATTGTTTATATAGAACATAGTTAGTCAACCTTATGGGATTATAATTGGATTGAAATGGATGCGACATGTAGATGGCGATAGTGAGCTCGCATCCAAGTCATGTCGTAACTTCAGTGATCTGGCCTCCAAGTCATGTCGTAACTTGATTGAAACAATGGGACAGCATTAAAATCAGGGTTTTTTGAAGGAACCTGCATTAAAATGACGTCAAATATTCATGTTTTTAACTAATCACGCTAGATGACACTCGCGTTTGCGTCCAACACCAATTACACAGGCATTGGCTAACTATCTTACTTCTATATAAACAATGCTTCAACATATTCTGATGTAGTCTCAGGACCCGAATTTTGAACCATGGATGATATGCTGCCTGTTTGCTAATCCATGGCTTATCAGATATTGTTTTTCTTGACATGTGCTTGCATTTCCCCGCGGGGATTGCTCGAACGGAGAGCGCCGGTTCACCGATATCTTAAGCGTTGCTTGGCGAGGCCGGAGTTTGGATGGGTGACCAACGGACCTCCTTTCGATATTAATAATAATAATAATAAAAGGTCTTTATTTCCCAAATCATTTTTACAAAAAAAAAAAAAAAATAATCCACCTCAAATTGAGGAAATCTCATAAATAGATTCAGGAAAACGCCGAAGATCAGATCTTAAGCGCATTCATCTTAAGCGGATCGTGCTAGGAATCGCACGTAAAAAGGTAAGACCTCATTAATCCTTGGCTCGCACAAGTTTAGACTTTTGAGGGCTGCCGTTCGTAAGGAGACGACAGCTGGTTAACGGAAAAAACAATTTTAAACAATTTTTCAATTTTCTTTATTATCATCTCAGGAGTTGTCTCTGTGCTCTGTGTTTGATCAGTTGATCACCAAACGAGAAACAAACTCTTTCCCATGAAAATGCGTAGAAAAATTTGAGAAAACCATCCCAATCGGCTGATTTTTAGTGCGGTTTGAGACGGGGTAGTGTTGGGTTGCTTCGATGGTGTAGAAAAAGTGCAGTGTGGCCGAATTTCCCAAGTGGAGCACTAACCTATCACTCCCACGCATTTTGTTCGTTGAAACTGCAGTGCGTTCGACACTGTTGTAAGGATGGAAATGGCAGCTATGTATTTCGGATAGGGTTTGGTGGTTTGCCTTACAACAAAGGTGAAGACACTATCGACTGACCCTGTATGAAGTTTATGATTCTTCGGTAGGAGCATCGTTGAAAATAGAATTACATACCGTTATTCTATTTACATTCTACGGACGACCTTCGCGAGTGCTAATGGTAACGCGAATCCAAATGAACATCTTAGAAATTGGCGAGTAAAGTTTGTTCCATTGAGATAAATTACCTTCTCCCATAGCTATGATATTTGTATGCCACGATTAAGTTCGATGGTAATTGAAATTGAATCTATTGTTAGGCCGTGAATGAATGTTAGAGTATTCAAATTCGATTGGTTGAAGGGTTGCGATTTTACTATCGATACTAATTAGTTGGTATTGACTGTTCGAGTGAAATTTTGATGAAGCCGTTTGATATTTAAACCAAGCTATAGAGTTTTTTCCCCCACAAAATAAAAATCGCAAATGGCCTATACTAATTTTCTAAGATAGTTCGTTAATGAAAAGCCCAGTTTTCGCCCCAGCAAAATAGCTTGGTGGAATTTTTTAAACAAGCAATAGTGAAAAAAATTACAACTTTTTTGGTTTTTTGGAAATATGTCAGAGATTATTCCAGGAATCTTTTTACAATCAATGGTACTTTTGTAGAGTTTGGCGCATTTTCCACTGAGAAAATCCGGGAAAACCTCGAAAAAGAGAACATTTTAAAAAAAAATTATAATTTTTATAAATCTGAAGCTGGGCAAACAATATTGCGGAAACTGATAGATAATAATGTGGTTCAACTGTGCGCAAGATGTTTTCTGTCCGATATGTAGTTTTTGCACAATCACGTTATAAACAATTTAAGGGCACATCTTGCAAGATGCGCCGATTTAAGGGAAATCGTCGTATTCAAATTCTCTGAACGGCATCTGGAAGTAGAGATCAATATCTGCAATTTGTATATTTTCGATTTTCACCTGAGAGTTGGAAAATGTGTTGAAAATGTCACTGAGAGTTGATCAAAACGCTTCAAAGTGCGTCCGAAAGTCATCAGAAGTCATCCGAAGTCACCCAAAGTCGTATACTGAAGTTAACTCGAGTTGAGTTCGGGCGACTTCGGGTGTACTTTGAAGCATTTAGAGTAACTGCCATTGAGATTTTCAACACATTTCCCACATCAGTTTCCGCAATATTGTTTGTCCAACTTCAGATTTATAAAAATTATAAATTTTTGAAAAATGGTCTCTTTTTCGAGGTTTTCCCAGATTATCTCAGTAGAAAATGGACAACAGTTTTTCGATTTCGATTGAATATGGATAAACAGTTGAAATGTCCGGGGCGGATTGTCGTAAGTTACGCGAAAAGAAAAAGTTAAAGGATGCTGCTACATCACATTCTCAGACAAAATTTTTGTACCAAATATTTATCACCATAGGCACAAATAGTGCAACTACATAACGCACTTTTAGTAGAATAAAAAATATTGAAACATGTTAGACCCTCAATAGGTGACCAAAATAATGTTGAACGATTTAGCAATATCGAGTATTGAATCAGATTATTCAAAAAACATAGAATTTTCTGTCGTACTGGACGAGTTTAAAAACATCAAATAGAAATAGTATCATATGCATATAGATGGATTCTATTTTATTATTGTAATATTCCTTGTTTTAGATTTGTGACATTACTTTGTTTTCTAATAATTACAGTATTACTATAAATACCTATGCGTTTTTATCGAAAACTAGGCGCCCACCTATGGTGTGCCCCCTATAAATTTCTAGAACCGGCATTTTTGCTATCCCTCTCATGAAACGGTAAAATTTTGGAATTAATTGCACGGGGAAGTATTTTCTAATAATAAACTGGGAGATGGTGACAGATTTCAGGTGACGATTTTCTCTGAGACAAGTGAAAGATATGAAAAATCTGACAAGAATGATCAAAAGTTTGAGCGGTCGCCACGTGGCTTTCACATAAAAAATTCGATTTTCATCTAAAAAAATATGTGTTTTGTGACGATTTTATCGCCGCTGCCATGTACACCAACGGCATGTTAAGATAGACATTAGCAGCGAAAAAATTATAGGCATGAGGGTTGCACGTGGCCAAATGGTACCAATAATGGCGTAAACTTGTGATTTTTTTTTAATTTTAGACGATTTTCTCGTTGCTGCTAATTGAAATAATGGAAGTTTCCATCATGCCTGTCCCATAAAAAAGTGGCATAAAGTTTGCGGATGTCGAAGTGAGGTTAAGTGCCGGAATTGAATTTTTTGTATGAAGGCCACGCGGCGACCGCTCAAATTTTTCATCATTTTGGTCAGAATTTTCATATATTTCACTGGTATCAAAGGCATAAACGAGAAAATTGTCACCTGAAATCTGGTCACCATCTCCCAGTCTATAACTACAACGACGTTCCATGTATGAAGTGAAATTTAAATTGAAAGTACAACATTCATTGTCCAAAAATCTCACACGAAATGAAAATACTCTAATTATTTCACTTGACTTTTTCCCACGAGTAGTAAATCTAGGACACTGCGGTAAAGCTGGACGGTCCCGAAAGTATTAACACTCGAACATTTTGACTGACTGAATATTCCCGCCTAATGCAGTTCGAATAAGATTATCATAGTTTAGGGAATGCAATGGCCTGAATACACGATTGCACGATCCAGAGATTTAACTAGTTTCAGTAAGCGTGATGAATAATAATTATTGGAAAGGGCAGTATATATCGTCTTTACCGCTGAGAAGTCGTTTTGTTGAAGGCGATGAAAATAATCTGTGACTTGACTTGCACGGTAGACAAGAACTCCATTAATTTCTGACTGGAAGAGTGTTATTTCGTTTACTAGACAATCACAAGGGATCTCTAAATAGGGACTCGCGTCTCGCACTCTGGGAGTAAACACCAGTGTGAAAACAGCGGCCAAACTTAGCAGACCAAATCACCGAGGGTACCCTATCGACCAGTGGCGTACCGTTAAAATTTTCACTCGCCAAGCAATATACACATATGAATTCAAAAATTATTTATCATCTGTCTCATATACAGTGACCGCCAAAAAGTATGTACCACATGGGAAAATTTTTTATTATTGGAGTATTGGAAAAAATATTCTGGGGAAAAGTTTGTGCATGTCCGATAACCTAAAAATCTATTTTGACACATGTCACGTGATCGCTAGAATGGCGGCAAAATGAAAAAAATTGTAATGCAAAGGCAAAACAAGGGGTAAGATGGCAAGATATCAAAAAAAGTTATTTGAAAAAGTCACTTAGAATTCAATTTTATACACATAAACGAAGTTTCAAGAGATAATTCAAAAAAATTGAAAATAGCAATTTTTTAAAAATATTTTCCCATCTATTTAAAAATATTTTTTTTTTCTTATGAATAGCTTGACTATACTGAAACATTTGCATTTTAATGATAATGACGAAACTTTCTCATTTTCTCCACACCAGAGGGCACTAAATTGAAAAAATGGGAATTTGTCAGAACCCTTGCCGTTACATCGGTTCGTATCTAACAGTTATATCAGAATTCCAAGACTATTGTGTTGATATGGCAATCTAGAAACACCATGTTTCCTGATTTTAATCAAGTTTCAATAATAATGCTGTATGAGCGTTTTACTTTGCACATAAACTTTAAGAATCTTTAATTTGACGCACTATTTTCAAGTTTATGTGCGAAGTGAAACGCTCATGCACGATTATCATCGGACCTTGATTATAATCTGGAAATTATCATGTTTTTGGAGTGTCATGTCATCACAATGGTTGTGGAATTCGGATATAACTGTTAGATACGAACCGATGTAACAGCAAGGGTTCTGACAAATTCCCATTTTTTCAATTTAGTGCCCTCTGGTGTGGAGAAAATGAGAAAGTTTTGTCATTATCATTAAAATGCAAATGTTTCAGTATAGTCAAGCTATTCATAAGAAAAAAAATAATATTTTCAAATAGATGTGAAAATATTTTTAAAAAAATCAATTTTTTTGAATTATCTCTTGAAACTTCGTTTATGTGTATAAAATTGAATTCTAAGTGACTTTTTCAAATAACTTTTTTTGATATCTTGCCATCTTACCCCTTTTTTTGCCTTTGCATTACAATTTTTTTCATTTTGCCGCCATTCTAGCGATCACGTGACATGTGTCAAAATCGATTTTTAGGTTATCGGACATGCACAAACTTTTCCCCAGAATATTTTTTCCAATACTCCAATAATAAAAAATTTTCCCATATGGTACATACTTTTTGGCGGTCACTGTATATATGAGACGGTTTGTGGAAAATAAAAAATTCATGTTCATTCATTATTCACTTTACACTTACATACTTTATCGAATTGTTCCTTTCTTATTCTACTGTGAAATTAATTGAAGGCTGACAAGAATTAATGAATTCCAAGAATTGATTCAATATTTTGGTGGAGGCGCCGGGCATTCAGTTTTGCCGCCCTCTACCATTTGGGTAGATACTTCTTCCTGTTGATTCATTTGGGCTAAATGCTGAGTAGTGTAAATTTCAAGCGACTTTTTTAAATAACTTTTTTCGATATCTTGTGGAATAAAATGTCCCACTTTTAGCCTCTTGCCAGTGGACAGGTGACATGTGTCAAAATCGATTTTCAGGTTGTTGGACATGCACAATCGATCACCAATTTTTTTTCCAATACCCTGATAGTAAACTTTTTTCTTATATATTACGTACTTTACTATACAGGGTTTATACTAAATGATGTCATTAATTTCAGGTGGTGATTCCTTGTCATATTTTATGAAAAAAAGTTCATATAAACGTATGTCCTAACATGCTTTGTTTTCAAGTAACGGAGTGTCAAAGTTTTAATAAAAAATCGGTTATTTATTAATTACTCAAAAGTCTTTTCGCCTGTTTTCTGGAAACCTGGTATGTTTATTTGCAGTTACAAGGGGCTTGTTTCATGGGGTTAGATTTCAAATTATAGGCATGGTCACCTGATTGATAATTATGATAAAAGTCATTGTACACCACTGTTTTTCTCTAAGATTTATTTCAGCAGGGTAAACGTTTAAAAATACAACTCTATTATAATGTCGTGAATTTGAAATAGCAACACTTTATCAATTGATAGATTTCCTCAATTCATATTAAAATATTTCTACCTGGAATCTTTTATTGGTTTCGTCGTTGATGGACTGGTTGTTTGTTGTGTTCCTGGGCTGGTTGTTTCTTGTGTTCCTGGGCCAAGTCTTGTCAACTGTTTCCATTAAAACTTAACAACACATTTGTGCATAAAATTAAATAGAATTTCAAGAAAATATCTGAAAAAAAGATCATTCACATAACTTTTTGAACTTTGATGGAGCGTAACTACCATTTCTCGCCACTGATTTTGATTTGACAAAGTTTAGCTGTTTCAATTTCACAGCATTATAAGAAAGTCGTATTTTTAATTATTTATTCTGGAAAAATATGGAACTTAGAGAAAAACATATCAATAGCAATATTAATCAGGTTATCATCTGCTACTTATAATTTGAAATACAATTTCATTGCTACTGCCAATAACCACACCAGGTTTCATCAGCTTTTGAGTAATTGATGAAATACCGATTTTTAAATGAAACTTTGACTCCCCGTTTCTTGGAAACGAACAAGTTAGGACAAACATTTATATGAAATTTTCTTAATAAAATATGATATGGAATCACCACCTGAAATTAATGACATCATTTAGTATACACCCGTATATCGTCAGTTCCTGTTATTAAAGTTGTTGAAGCAAAATGTAACTATTGTTGTATAGAAGTTCTACCGTCTTCGAACACTATGCATTTATTTCATTTTAATGATGTACTTATTGGATGATGTACATTTAAACCACAATTTTCTACCAAGTATTCTCGCTTATTATAAGAAATACAATAATACTGTTCTGAAATTAGAGGTCTTTATATTACTCAGTTCATTAAAATAACTTCCAGATCTCAGACTAACACATATTCGTTTTCAAGAGCTTGTTCGATAATCCAGTCTTCGAGTTGTAAGAAATAGGAGATAATTAGGGAAAGGAAATATTGCATTACCTAGAACTTACCTTATCTGGTTTCTTTCAAGTTATAAATCCATAAAATTCATTACTCAGATAGTCTTTCGGTGGTTCTGAGGTGAGCATTTTTATAGTTATTCAAGTATTCTTCAAATGGATCGCCAATTTCCCTGAATTGCAAATAAATGAACTTTAACCTCACTTTCTTCTGATAGCTCAGAGTAGAATTGGTTTAGCGAGACGACAATAAAGTGCACGGTATAAACGCTATGTAATTGATCACTGCACTAGCCGTAAGTTTAAATGACAAGACAAGAAGGAAAACTGAGACAAAAAAGCGTGAATTACTAGCCATCCTGACCTGACCTGACCTGACCTTACTTGACCTGACCTGACCTGACCTGACCTGACCTGACCTGACCTGACCTGACCTGACCTGACCTGACCTGACCTGACCTGACCTGACCTGACCTGACCTGACCTGACCTGACCTGACCTGACCTGACCTGACCTGACCTGACCTCCTGACCTGACCTCCTGACCTGACTTCCTCACCTGACCTCCTGACCTGACCTCTTGACCTGACCTCCTGACCTGACCTGACCTGATTAACCTTATGTAGACAGAATAACCACACAAAATTGTTAGTGACTATAACGATATAGCGATATAACGACCATTCATCCAAAATTTAAAAAAACACCAACATTGGTCGGAGCGCTTATGCCGTGCATTTTAGTGTATAGCGGTTTAGTGCACAATTGACAGGTCTGGAAGAAATAATATCTCATTTCTCACTCTAATATTAACCTTATATAGAAAAAGAAAGAGAAGCTCTCTTTTCCGCTTTGTTTATAATAACCGATTTCAGAGAAAATTCGGTCATTGATTGTTAGATAACGTTTAATTCGGAAATAATCATATATTAAGTATTGTGTTGTTATTAAGGCTGTGTCAAGTCACCGGTCGGACAAGGCACGCGCGTTCAGTATGAAGTATGACGATGAGTCGGACCGATCAGATGATTGAAAATATTGGTCACATACAAACAGTTCTAATTAGGTCGTCAAGTCAACCGAATGACCGCGCTGGTCTAATCATATTGGTCAGACCGGAGACTCAGCCTAAATACTAGAAAAATAGGAAAGTAAGGTTATTTTGCCTCCACAGCTGTCAATTGTAGACTAATAAGCCAGTTGAACTAATTTCTTTTCGCTGTATTCTTAACCTACAGCTTAAGGCAAGCCATTAAAAATAACTTGAAAATACCGGGAATTTTTGTAATCTAATAAAATTGACGATCGTGTTTCGCGATTTTGCGGATGTTTCCTTAGAAAACCTTTATATTTTTGAGAAATGATGTAGTCAAAGGAAAGTCCCCTACTATTTGGATTTGGTCCCAAATTACCAAATTTCAATAATAGCTATTTGTTTATTCATATAGTAAAGAATTGTATATTAAAATATAAGTGGATAAAAAGGTCTTTCAAACACGAGCGACTTTTCGAGCACGACGGCGCAGCCGAGTGCTCGAAATAGAGCAAGTGTTTGAAAGACTCAGTTATCCACGAATACTTTACGCTATTTTTTTTATTGGTACACTTTGAAATCATAAATACTGGTATTATTATTACATAAAATGGAAATGAGAACTAATAACGTAAAATGGTTGAATTCATGATGTGACATTCGTTGACATGGAAATGAGAAAAACAGAAATAAATTTGCAATTTGTCATCAAATATTAATTATTGTTGTCACTGTAGTGCCTTTAAGCTGGATTAATAGATTGAGTCGCAGCCGCAGCCGTTGCAGTTGACGTTGCCGTACGAAGATAAATGTGACGTTGCTCATGTATATACAGGGTGTCCGGTAAACCTTGTACAATATTGAAACTGGTGATAGACCAGATCATGACTGTTCAGAATATCGGAATTTTACCTTGGTAAAAATCTCAATGTTTTCGAGATAATGAGCATTTTTTAATTTCTGGAAAATCACTACCTCACCTTGGATTTTTTAATGCCATGTATACAAATTGGGACGAATTTAAATATATTTGCTGCTGAAGATTACTGATGAGTGATGCTTTCAGATGTACGAAACAGTTTTTCAGAAAACAATACAGTTTTTCAAGAAATGAGGGTAAAATGACAGATTTGAGTTACACCAATTTTTTTAACAACAGTTTAACATTATTGTTTGAAAAAACATAACCAAGTGGAACTGGATATTCATTAATCAACATACACTATAAACCACAATAACGATTATTCAACATCGCACTGAATAATATTACAAAAATGTTATTTTCCATCCACTCGTACGCAGAGACGACATATTTTTAAGAAGAACCTTTTCAAATGCGTTATACGTTATAGCCCCCAAATCAGCGATTCTATGAGTGGCATTGTGCAACGGGATATAGTTCTGCATAAAGCGCTGCTGCAGCAGTAGCACTACCTCCACATTCACCGTAAATGTTGTGCATATGCGCATATTCTCGGGGAGAATAAAGTATGTACGGCATGACAAAGAAATAAATACCACTGAATGAAACAAGCAGAATAATTTCAAAAAACGACGATAGAAGTCACAAGTTGTTCAAACAAAAGTTTTTAATTTTCGACAAGGATTCATCTCTCAAAAAAGTTTGCACTTATTTGGTTACACCCTGTATATCTGTCGGTCTCTGAAACTTTCTTGGAATCTGGATGTTGGACAATTGCGACATTTATCACAAGAATTCGTATTAATCGGTGCCATGTCGGATAATCGACATTTCATTTCGATAATTTTATTAGGCCTAATCACATGAAAAGTTAATTTTATTGACATATTATTTAATGCTACCAAGCAGTCTATTCTTTATTATCAATAATTATTTCCACATTTTATCTTGATAAAATCTAAATAAAATAATTTTTGGGCGTAAGTATATAAGTTGATCAAATAAATGAATATTTTGGAACCTTTGGTGTAAATACAATTCAAGAAAAAAATAAAATACTCAAACACCAAAACTACGTCACAATCTTAAAACCTTAAAAGCTTACTTTTATGTGCGATTGTGGCGTAGTTTTGGTGTTGGGTAGTTTCCTTTTTTCTTCAATAAAAGTTGATAAAAGCCTAGATTAAAACCACGCCTAATTCAAAGGAAACCACTTCTTCCAAAAATAATTATGGTTTGTTTTATACCATGGTAGAGTCTGGACAAAATGAGCATTCTTTTGAAATGAATGTCCACTTCCAATTGGTTATGTTTCTTTCAGATAATAATGTCAAACTTTAAAAAAAAAAAATTGATGAAACTCAAATCTGTCATTTTACCCTCATTTCTTGAAAAATGTTTTCACTCTCTGAAAAACTGTTCTATACGTCTAGAAGCATCACTCATCAGTAATCTTCAGCAGCAAAGATATTTGGATTCGTCCCAATTTGTATACATGGCACTCAAAAATCCAAGGTTAGGTAGCGATTTTCCAGAAAATGCCCATTATCTCGAAAAAGGTGATATTTTTACTGAGGTGAAATTCCGATATTCTGAACAGTCATGACCTGGTCTATCACCAGTTTCAATATTGTACAAGTTTTACCGGACACCCTGTATTTATAGATCCGCTGCCGTTGCTGTTGTCGCTGCCGCCTTTATCTTGGACGGCAGCAGAAGATGACATGAAACTCAAAATGTCCTTGTCAAAAATGAACGAAAAGTCACATAATTTAGGTTATGTCGGGTTATGTATTTTTTATATAGTTTGAAAGCAAAAATAATTTTTTTTTCGGAAATGTTAGAATATGAGGAAAATATAGATGTTGATGTAGGCGTATTCCTAAACATACTAGAAGAATTTCCTCATCTATATAATCTGAAGGTCCAGAATTATAAAGATATGTTATGAAGGAAAACAGTTGGCGCTCAATGAACACAAAATGAAACTATAAATTGGTCATAATTTTGCCAGCGGCAACGGCTACGGCAGCGGAAGCGTCTGCGACACAATCTATAAATCCAGTTTAAAAATTAATTGTAATATCGATTCTTTGAATGGTAAAACGCGCCTTTTTGAAAGTTCGATTTAAACACGCTGAGACGTACTTTAAAAAGGTAAAATGGGGCACCAAAAAAAAGCATTGCCGACCCGACTATTTCTTTTATGCTCAACGCGAGGCGGATGGCAGTAATAAACGAGGGGAGTATATGCGGTTTCTCCCGAGTGGAACACAGTTTTTTACTACGTTGACTTCTTCAGAGCGGAGGGAAAAGTAGAAAAAAGCCCCTAAAGTGGAACGTCTTCAGAGCTGTTGCCACACAACTTGTGAGCGCCGGGGTGGAGGAATTTAAAAAAAGATTCGAGGGGAAAATTTTCCTTTTCCCTATACAACGTAGGAAAAGTACATATTCAACTCTGCTATGCAAATTAGAAACATTCATTCCAAGAATAGGTTGCCCCTAGGTACTGAGTACTTTTTGAAGCCAGTGTGGAGCAGTGTATGAAAAATGATTGATGGCGGCGCCTAATAATCTAACTAAAATTCTTGATTGGTTCAAAGCTAGCCTATTAGCATTTCTAGGCAGCATAAACATAAAAATGATATAATTGAAATATCACATGAATGAAGTTTCTCATACGTTCCAAAACCTGAGAAAACATTTTACAACGAGCTATACCTTCCTACGACTCAAATAATACAATACCGTTTTTCCTGAAGTAAGGCAGTTGAATTCTCTCAAATTTCGATTTAAAATTCACCCGTAAGTTGATACAGAAAATGCATACTACCTGCAAGCAAATGTTTGTTTTTATAACCGCCAATGACATTTTGAAATTACTTAAAAAATCTGCACCCGAAATTGACATTACTTGTTAGGAATGGCACAGGAATGATCAAGTCTCCACTTACAAAGTATCTTTTCCACTAGATAAACTGAATGTGATTTATAATCCTTCTGTTTGACCGAAAGGTGCTGCAGTTCGCAGATTCCAGTTCAGGGAAAATTTTCAGAAGTATTCCAGGACGAGCCAAGAAACGTAGTTTCCAAATTGTACAATGATATTGCACCATTCGACAGGAATCATTCTCAATGTAAAGGTGGGGCGAGTATATTTCACATTAATGCTCAATGTTTAGCAAATAAGATTGAAATGTTTGATGTATTCCTACAAGGGCACAGCATTGATATTTGTTGTATAAGTGAACACTGGCTAAATGAAACCAATCTTCGTAGTGTTAATCTCAAAGGTTATACCTGTGCTGCCTCCTTTTCGAGAAGCAATATGATCCACGGGGGAGTTGTAATATTTTCGAAAATTGGTATTACTTTTAAAGCATTAAATTTTGATAAATTCAATGTAGAACAGTCATACGAGTTCTGTGCAATCGAGATACCGAAGTTGAAACTTATCATATTAGCTTTATATAGATCCGACAAGGGTAATATTGCGTTTTTTTTTTCGAGAAATTTGAGAGGGTTTTAAGTGAAATTATTTTACCAGAAACGAAAATAATAATAGCAGGCGTCTTTAATATAAATTTCAAAGTTAATTCAAAGGACTTGAATGATCTGAATTGTTTTCTAACGTCATTCGGTTTGTCATCTACTATAAATGAATATACAAGAATTACAGCTACATCGTCCACATGTTTGGATAATATAATAACGAATCTCAGTGAATCTACATTTGACAGCAGGGTTATAGAACCTTGCCTTTCTGATCATCGTGGTCAGCTCATAAGTATTCAAAAAAACGAGATTGTAAGTACAAATATTTTGTACCAGAGGTCTTTCGGAAAAAAATCCATCTCAAAAATAAAAAATGCCCTAGTTTCTGTTGATTGGACAATTTTTGAGTCCAGTGAAAATGCTGAGTATTTGGCAAATTTTATGGTAAAAACCTACAATGATGTTGTAAAAAAATACTGCCCATTGAAGAAATATTCTACAAATAAAAAATTCGGTCCAGTTTGATGATAGCCTTAAATCTATCAGCTCTCAAACTAAGAGCTGATGTAACTAAAAAAACAACTGACTTCAAAACTTACACTCAACTAAAAACTATACAGGGTGTCAATTTGAAAACTTCCCACCCTTAATATCTTCCTTCCAGTAAACAATATGAGTAATCGAAAAAACAGGTCAATTTTATTGTCAAGGGGGACACTTTCACGGACTATTTGTAGCCCTCGTGGTTCAACCCCCTAGGAGGGGTAGATGTTACCCTTAGAATTTTAAATGGGAAGGGGGGTCAAGTGGTACATCATTTTGATGGGCGTTCAATTCTTGTTCCAATGGTACCCTGACTTATTATTTTGTGATGAGCATTTTCCGAAAAATTGCGTTCTAAACTAACAGAAGTAATTATTAGAACGCCTATACTGAGATGCATTATTGTATTGACTCCCTTTAATAAAAATGGTTAGAAGAGTAGGTGGCACCGCTCCAACCCTTGAATGACAGGAATAAATTTATTACGCATGGGATTTTTTATTTGGTGGTTATTTTCCTTCTACACAATAAAATTTAATTTGCGAGAAAGACATTTCCAACATAAAATCTACTTACGCTTATCTTATTAGCTGTTCGAAATGTTGTCCATTTTGCTCTAAACAGTAATACAGTCTGTTTTCGAACTCCCCTCTAACATTACGGAAAACTTCACTAGGAATTGACCGGCATACCGCTGTAATTCGTCTTTTAAGTTCGTCAATATCAGAAGGTTGTGTTTTATAAACAACGGATTTAAGATGCCCCCAAAGAAAGAAATCTAAGGGTGTTAAATCCGGTGATCTCGGAGGCCATTCAACTGCTCCCCTTCTGCCAATCCATCTACCCGGAAATCTCTCGTTTAACCACTGTCGGACGGGAAGAAAATAATGAGGTGGAGCACCGTCCTGCTGGAAATGTAACAGATCCTCCTGCAAAAGTTCATTACCTTCTGCATCAATTTGAGTTTCTAGCTCGTGAGTTATAAGAGGATCGATAGTCTCTTCAAGCATATCAAGGTACAGATTGCCATTCAAGTTTTCTTCCAGAAATAATGGACCAAGAATGGCATTTCCAAGAATACCAGCCCAAACATTAACTTTTTGTGGGTGTTGTGTATGCCCTTCCCGAAAAATATGTGGGTTTTCGTCACTCCAATAGCGACAATTTTGTCTATTAACATTGCCATTCAGAAAAAATGAACACTCATCGCTGAAACAGATGTTTAACAGAAGATTAGGGATGGTATTGACTCGATGAGACATGATTTCACAAAACTCTATTCTTCTATCATAATCATCCTCGTGGAGCTCTTGAAGAATCTGCATTTTATATGGATGAAATTTATGCATTTTCAATGCTTTTCTTATAGTCTCGCGTGACATTCCCGTCTGTTCTGATACTGATCGTAAGGAGCTCGTGGGCTCTGCAGCAAATGTTCCCAAAACTTCAATTTGAGCTGCTTCATTTAGTACTCTGGGGTTATTTCTTTTTTTATTTGTCACTGAACCAGTTTCGTAAAACTTATTCACCAAATCAAGCACATACCGGTGACTTACATTACAATTTGGATGTCTTTCGTTAAAAAGACATGCCGCCCTTCGTGCGCACTTTCCAACTTCGCCATAAATTACAATCATTTCAATTCTGTCTTGAAGAATGTAAACCATTTTTACACTTTTATACACTTATTAAAGTAATTCCTAAACAGCCCAACAGGTACAACGGTATTCACAATACTACGACATAGTTCAAATTTGCTAACCAATTTTTTGCCGGAAAACAGAAACTTTTTACAGCAGAAGTAGCAAAAAAGGAAGGCTATCTGTACAATTTCTGCGATGACACTTAAACATTCAGCATTTAATAAACACAACTTTACTACCATCTACGTTTTACTATTAGACTACTTTTTTATGTAAAGTGTTTGGAGCTAATGGCTAATGTTACCCCTAATAAAGGGTTGGAACGGTACCACCTAATATTCTAACCAGTTCTGGCTAAACCATGCATCTCAGTATAGGCGTTCTAATAATTACTTCTGTTAGTTTAGAACGCAATTTTTCGGAAAATGCTCATCAAAAAATAATAAGTCAGGGTACCATTGGAACAAGAATTGAACGCCCATCAAAATGATGTGCCACTTGACCCCCCTTCCCATTTAAAATTCTAAGGGTAACATCTACCCCTCCTAGGGGGTTGAACCACGAGGGCTACAAATAGTCCTTGAAAGTGTCCCCCTTGACAATAAAATTGACCTGTTTTTTCGATTACTCATATTGTTTACTGGAAGGAAGATATCAAGGGTGGGAAGTTTTCAAATTGACACCCTGTATATAACGGTGAACTGAAGAAAGCAAAAAAGGCAGCATAATAAACTTCGAGCGAAATAAATTCCACCGTATAGAATCGGTTCCTGATCTTTCTCCTGATGATTTCAATGATTTTTTTGTCAATATTGCTATTGATATTATAAATTTCTTACCAACCGTATCGTCTAGTGAACTTTTAAATTTCAAAAATTTTCCAACCCCATGCGAGTCATTTTATTTATCGCCGGTAGCACCCCAAGAAGTATCGGATGCCATAAAATCTTTGAAGAAATCGAATTGTCTCGATATACATGAACTGAACTCTCAAATAATAACAGACACTTGTGACATCATTCTGGTTCCACTTACTAATTTGATAAATGCAATCTTTTCAAGAGGAGTTTTTCCAGATTGCTTCAAGTATTCTAAAATAACACCGTTATTCAAAAAAGGTGACAAAAATAATATCAATAACTACCGACCTATTTCCATTATCTCAATTTTTGCGAAAATAATTGAAAAAATTCTGAATAAACGATTGAGGTATTACTTTGAATCGAATAACTTTTTCAGCAACACACAATATGGTTTTCGACCAAATCGTTCTACTGCTCTCGCTGTCATGAATGTTGTGAATGATATAGTATCAACCTTGGAAGATGGGATGAAAGCTGCCATCACCCTTTGTGACCTTTCAAAGGCATTCGTGTGCGTATCACATGAAATATTACTTGAAAAATTAAATTACTACGGGGTTAGGGGAGTACCACTCAATCTGATACAATCCTATCTGCAGAATCGCTATCAAGCTGTAAATATTGGAAATTCATTATCTGATTTCAAACATATTGAGCATGGAGTTCCTCAAGGGTCAATTTTAGGACCGTTGTTATTCATAATATACACCAATGATTTGAGCAACCATATGGTTCCTGTGAAAACTGTTTCATTTGCAGATGATACGACCTTCATTTATTCTCATAAAACTGAGATCAGAGCTGTACAGTACTCAAGAAGAATTAGCTAATAAATCCGAAAATTGGTTCGCAGCGAACAAACTCAAACTAAATAACGATAAATCGCAGTCTCTTCTCTTTCATCTACTACGGATGCCTCAGAAATGTATTCCGCAAATTTACTAGGAATAACTCTAGACAGTAATCTATCTTGGAAGACCCACATCACCAAATTGAAAGGTAAACTGAGTAGTTCGCTGTTTGTCCTACGACAACTTCAAAATGTAAGAAATTTTAATGCACTCAAAACAACCTATTTTTCGCAATTTCATTCTCACATTAGTTACGGCACTATTCTTTGGGGTGGTTCGTCTGAATCTCTCTCAATTTTTCGTTTGCAGAAAAAAGCTGTTAGGATTTTATCCAGCGTAAGTTATCTGGAACACTGCCAACCTTTGTTTATCAAACTCAGAATAATGCTTTTGCCGTGTTTATATATTCTTCAAGTTTTGATAGAGATTCATAAAAAGTCTTCGATGCTCACTAAGCAATCTGATGTACACAGCTATGGTACTAGGCAAGCAGATAACTTAAGAATAAACCGGTTCCGTCTGAGCAAATCCAGGAAAAATTCATTAAATTACCATCTCTACAATATATTACCGGCGGAATTGAAGTCATCAAGTATGCACTCATTCAAAAATAAAATGAAAAACTTACTCTTGACACACTGCTTTTATTCCACAGAGGAATACATTGGACATTACAGATCGTATAGAGAATAAAACTCATCTCACCAAAATTCCATTCTGTCAATGTTACGTTTATTGTAACAATATTTTTTACAGTAATGTACAATATATTTTTTACACTATTTGTTATATTTGTCATGTCAACTATATTTTATATTTAAATAATTCAATATTAGTATTGTCGCTTTTATGACGTGCTACAAACATGTAATTATAATGTAGTCAAATAAAATACTCTACTCTATTCAAGGGTCTCCTTTTGTTGACAACCTTTATTTATTCCCTATTTTGTGTTTATATGTTTTTATATCACTTCTGTCAATAATAATAATATTATTATTACTATAACTGAGGAAAACCATTTGTCATTTTGGTTCTGGGCGCCGATCATCCATATTGCACCCCAACCAGAAATGAGATATTTCCACATTTCAGCTTTGTGTCAGCTCCGGACACTTTTGATCGACACGTCAAGTACTACAACATATCAAAAATACAGCCAAATTCACGAAAACCCATTTCCCATAAGAAATGTGTGGGATCCTTGACCCTAAAACATCAGTTCTTCCGCGGGAACGTGAAAACAGTTTGACGTTCTACAAACATTAAAATCCAATCGATTGTGTTGATGCCAGGAGCTACACATTTTATATTCAAACTGTTTTGCGCCGTCTCCTGAAATTTTAATTTTCATATAATCAGCATACATTATTTTATGTGCATGTAGACGTATTGAGTTGAATCTGAATTGGATTGCACAGCGTTGCATCACGTAGACCCAAGAGGGGTCCACGTCAACTGTTAGAAAATCAATTGACAATATTCCACAGAATTTTGGTGATCGTTTTTTCGCTGTCAGGCTGGTAATGTATTTTTTTTAATGTTGGAAACACTGATTCAAAAAAATTGTAATAATTGTCATCTGTCAACTTCAACAAATTTACTATTTTGATTGTCTGAAACTGAAAGTTAAAATATAATGAAAAATTGATCGAATCAGATATCCTCGGTTTTTAGAGAAACATCGATACATTTATGCACTGCCCTGAGTTCACACATTTTTCTACTCACAGATCAGATGACTTATGAAGTAGAAAAATATTGAAAACTGGAAAAAATTGTGTTCCCATTCAACTACAGGAGTTGAAAAAATTAGTTTTTGGGACTAAAGTAAAAAAAATGGCTGCTATTTTTTATCATTTAGACCTTCTGTTTCTTGATTATGGATCCAATTTTAGAAGATGTAATCGTAGTCTTTCGTTTTCTTTCCAAATTTCAGAAGCACATTGGAGATTTGTTTTATTTTCTATGTTGTGTGCTTCACTCATCGTCAGGGATCAATGATCTCCAAAAATTACGATAAAAGAATTCTAGTTCGTCGATGGGAAGATTCAAATAGAACAACCATTTTCGCGCAAGTTCTTTAGTTTTAGAGAATCTGTGAAACTTATTTTTTTTGTATATTCGTACACATTCCAGCAAAATGGAACACAACATTTGCAACAATCTCGATTTTTTAAAAAATATTTTCTCAATAAATTTAAAAAAATTGAAACATGTCAGTGTATCAATTCAGTGTTTAAAACAGTTAAAAACAAAATTTATAACCAACCTGACAGCAAAAAAACTATCACCAATATCCTGTGGAATATTGTCAATTGGCCGAAAGTCAATTGATCGAAAAGTCGCTACTTTGTTGACACCAGACAACAGTTTCATACACGGTGGGTTAGACAAGTACGATATAAATATTTTTAAAAAGCACGAAAACATCTATGAAAGATGGATAGTGTGATAGGATAGTGATATACATAAATGAATCATTGTGTTATGAGACCAACATTATACAGGGTGACCCAGGGTTAAACCGCCAAACGTTCATGATCGGTTTTTCAGGCAAAAATAAGATTTTTGTTTCCTATAATCATGTGTCCTAACTTGCTTCGTTTTCGAGATACAGGGTGTCAAAGTTCCTTGACGCGAGCTCTCCTGAGTCAACCCCTATGGATTTTTGTATAGGGTGCAGTGAAAACCAAAATTTATGCTGAGCCCATGAACGACGAAGGTACTTTCCGGGAAAGAATTGTTCAAGCAGCACCAGAGATCACACCGTGCAGCTGCAGAACCTGTCGTTCGCAGGTGCGAACTTTGCATTGAAAAAAATGGTGGTTGTTTTGAACAGTTTTGTGAATTTTTGTTTTGCCGTTTCCCAAAAAATTATCCTATTGTCAATTACTTGGATACTTTTTTTGTGGTACATGCAAGGAAACGGATTTTAAATAGTTTCTCAAAAATGAAGTGGGATACGAACAAATTAAGCAGACAAAAAAAATTGTTTTCCATATTGCTAAAAAAATTAAACATACGAAACCACAGTTGAGTACAATAATTTCAATAATAATATCAATATAGGGCGGGGATTAGCGCAGTGGTTAAGCGCTCGCCTGGTAATCGAGAGATTGCAGGTTCGATTCCCAGACGGTGCGATCTTTTTTCATTTTCAGATGTGAAAGTCTGAATGACTGAGGCTCGTGTCGGCTGGGAATAATCCTCCACGATTCACTGTTGCGTTAAAAATTAACAGTGCTGCTCCTAAAGTGGCGTATGGAGTTGGTAACAAGGCCTGTCCAGAACACATGGCTAATGACCATAGCAGTCGATGCCAAAACACCAAGGAAAAAAAAATAATATCAATAAATCTTACCCTTTGGAACGCCACTGTAATTAAAATTTCTATTATAAGTACTTTCAAAGAAGGCCCTCATTACCGCAAATAAGCATGCCAGTTTTTATCAAAATCAGCACAAAGGTTTTTAAATAATTGATAAAAAACTGATTTTTTCTAAAAAAGTTGAACACTCTGTATTTCGAAAACGAAAAAAATTACAACAATTTCTTTTGAAAAAAAAACTTTCCTTTTCACCTGAAAAAAAGATCCTGGGTCACCCTGTATATTTGGTTATACCTAAATGCACACAGGTTACAATAAACTACTTTGGCAGGAAAATAATGATCACCTCGATATACAAAAGACTTCAATATTTCTCTCAGTGAACATCTACGAAATTGCTCAAACATTGAAATGCATATACTTTTAGGAGACATGAAATAGCTATTTGCGTATTTAGTGCGCAAAGTGATTGATTGCCGCTCGACACAGAGTTACCGCGCGACACGTTATTAAATAATTTCATGAGAAGGGCCAACCTTACAACATCCGATCGGGTCGTAAAAATCTCTCTCTCTATCTCTCTCTCTCTCTCTCTCTCTCTCATTTTATTCCTATTTTATTTCTCCACAGTTTTTCTCATTGGAGAGACCAGATTTCTGAATTAGTTTTCATTTTATAAACGAAACACAAAAAATCCATTTGTGGTAATTAAATGTTTATAACAAATTAATATATGACAGTTGCGAGTCGTAAACATAACAGAATATAACTGCGGGCTTTTTTTCATGTGATGGCACAGTCGGTTAGCTACTAGTATTTTTGTTACGAAAAAATCCTCTATTGATTGGCCTAATATGCAATGCCATTATTTTCGACATTTTGGTGACAGATAATTTCACCCCTACTACTGTGCAAATTGTCGTCCCGAAGACAAAAAATGTGGTTTGTGAAAGTGTAAATTCGAGAAGTGTTTTAAATAAAGAAAACTTGAAAAAGAAAATAACGAATGAAAATTGGATAGATATTTACAAAAAATTACTGATTATTCAGTTTGTCTCACTAAGTTGGAACCCTATGGAAAACTTTTTTATTATTCATTTTAGAAAAAAAGTTATTCTTCATAAAAAGTTCTGGATGTTCTGAAATCTAAAATACAATCATCAGATATCAATTTTTTTCAGTCGTATACGCGGTGTGACAAAAAAATATGGATTTTACTCAAGAGTAAAGTACCTTTATATTTGAAAATATGGAAAATTCTTATTGAAAGTTTTAGGAAATATTGGTTTTCGTGGTACTCCATTACAGCTGATGAAAGATTACCTATCTCATCGAAATAAGCGAGTAGAATCGAACGAAACATTAAGTGAATCTATATAGGGTTTTTGAATATGGTGTGCCACAGGGTACTGTTCTAGGACCGGTACTGTTTATCATCTATTTAAATAATTTGTTCAACCTTCATACTTGCGCTGACATTTTTTACCGGAGACTACATTTTCTCAGAAATAAACTCCTTTCCATAAATTTTAGTAAAACTTACTATGGCTCCTTTCACCTGTCAAGCATCAAGCTTACCTGAGTTCAAGTGCTTAACAATAACTGCTCTTGTAAAAAAAACAAATACTAGGCATTAACCAAATAAAATTTTTGGGTGTATACTTGGACTCGCATCAGTCGAAATGGAATATGCATATTACTTTTTTAATAAAAAAATAAGATCTTCTAGGGAGGTTTAATTTAAATATATTATGAAACCTATTTTTAATGTCGGTCAATTGCGCCCACGAATTATTCATAAGGATATGAAAAAAATTTTTTGTGTTGAAATGCATCTCTACAAGACATTAGTGTTTTTGAAGAGAGACGTGAGATGAATCTCTATCACCACCTTACGGAGAGTCTATTTCAGAAGGTATTCTCTTTCATCTGGACTCATGTTATAGTTTATAATACATAATAATTTCAATTTACATTTTTATTTATAGTCGACAAGTTTTGTCGATAAGTTGAAGTATATTTTGACTTTGACACTGTTTTTTTATCGGTATGTCTCAGATCGATGGAAAATATCAAACGAATTGATTGGAATGAACCGGAGTATAAAATCAATAATTGCATGCTTTCGCGAATATTACAATTTGGGGACTGTTTCTCTGATTAGTCTACAGTTCAATTGAAGCATCGGTCCTATTATTGTCCAGAGAGGCGAATAATTAATCGTTATGGCTGTTTGTTCCTAACGGTGAATTGAATTGATTGGATAGTTTCTGGTAGCAGTACATGCGTATGACACGGAAGTGATTGATTGAGTGGAAATATTTTACTGAAATTATCTTTTCTGTTCAGTTCGATGTTTTCGGTAAGCACAGATAAAAGGGATTCTTTGGTTTGAAAGAATTTAACTCAAGGGCGCCAAACATTTGAATAATAATAATGACCGCTTTTACTGCTAGGTCAAGGAAAAAACAAAGTAGAGAAGAATTATAACATCATTCACCTATATCAAGAGGCAGAGTTAGCTCTGGTTAGAACCCAATTGAGAGTTGAACCAGCGCTTTCTTCCACTCGACCTATGGAACCACCTAACTAAACTAAAATAATTCTACTATTGATATAACAATTTGGTATGGAGTATATTGTTATTCGGGGGTTATTATAAATTATTTTTTTTATTCATTTATATATCCAAACAGAACTGTAGGGTCTAATTTACAATGTATTGATAAAAAACAAAATATTTTATGCACACACAGTACAATGGATCATTCAAAATATATCTTAGCAACATCCTACTAAATATGTTTTGTCCATTCTAAATCCACATTGCATTGAAATTACTCGATATTCGACACATTGCCACAATTGGATATATACGTAACCAGATATATGTAACATGGGAGTAATAAAAATAGTAAGAATACTTGTTCTTCTTGGTGGACCATTAAATCGTATCAAAGCCAAAATCTCAGGGGAATTAATTTTACCGGCAGGTAATCATTTTATATAGAAATATTACAACCGAAAGTTTCCGTGTGTTTTCTTATTTTCCATGGACAATATTTTGGACTCGTTTCTGAAGTGTACAGTCCTAACTATGATAATTTGGGTAATCATGATTTTTTTCAAGTACAGATGTCTTAGGAATTTATTTTGTATTTTTTCAAGAAGGAGTAATGTTGACATATTCTCCAAACCTTATTAAACTATGGTATAGAGTTTTAAGAGCTTCTATGTTAGTGAAGTTTAACTGTTTGTCTAATTATGTATCCTAACAAGTGATTCGCCTATTTAGAAATATTTCTGATATGCTAAGTGGAAGATAGCTGTCGTAAGTAGGTATAATGCCCAAATCTTGAACATCTTTACAACTCTTCAAATTTTCCTGGTCAATTCTATATTCAAAAATAATCGGCTTTCTAATTCTCGTTATATAGTCATAGAGAAGCATTTTTCTACGTTGAAGTACAATTTATTAGTCAAGCTACATTCGTAAATATTAATTATATCATTTTGTAAAAAATCACAGCAAATAAAAGCCATTAGAATACTTCATTACCCATGGTAAATCATTAATAAAAAGTAGGAATAAAACCGATCCGAACTTGGAATGAGGAACTACAGAATTGACTTTAAATTAACCAGATGAATTCCCATCATGTTTCACTAAAGAAAATCTATTTTGGAGGTAACTAAAGATCAGTTTGATAAATCTATCGTTGAGCTCAAAACCATTCAATTTCTACAGCAGTACATCATGGTCTACCGTGTCAAAGGCTTCACAAAAATCCGTATAAAGAGTGTCCAGTTGATGTTTACTTTCCATAGTTTCATGAGCATACGGAGAAAATAAACAATTTTGAGCTGATTGATTTATTTGATACAAAACCGTGTTGCTGATATACTAACTACTTTTCAACAAATTGATATAGATTGGAATATATTAATTGTTTGAAAAAGCTTGACACATCATTGATATAGGTCTGAAGTTTTCAGATAGCATTTTGTTACAAAACTTTAAAATTGGTGTAATTATGGATGTTCTCATACATCACATAACGATGGAAAAACATTGGTAGAAATTATTAAATTAGAAATATGAACTAATGATTCCTGTAAGCAGCCACCACAGGCCTTGATACAGGGTGAAATTCAGCTTTTTTATGTATTTTTATTGCATTGTCCACTTGTGACGTGACGTAATGGTAATATTAATTTCTAAGGCGGGATTATTCACATATTCTTTAACAAATGGCAGATAATCTTTTCTTACGTTGCAGTTGCTCCAGTTATTTTCTGAACCAATGACCAGGTCCAAAGTTTCTCCTTGAAAATTCTTGATGTTATTATATGACTAAAGTCGTTAGAATTAAACAAAATTTTGGAATTTGTCCAATATTTCGTTGAACACGTTTAAATCGTAGTCGGTTCCTGTTATACAAGATATATTGAAATCACCAAAAGTATGTTTTGTCGGCATCCACAATATTAATTTGCAGAAAATCAAATGCTGAATCATATACGAGACGTGACGAAATGTAGATACTATAAAATGAATATGTACAACTATTCTCCTTAAAAGCTACCAACAAAGCACCAAAAAAGAGTTATGTCTTATAATGTTAACTATTTTATACTTTTTCCTAATTGCCATCAGAACTCCACCCCTGTGGTTTTACATGTAAATTCAAGATTTCTATATCACCTCTTACCACACCGGAAAGCTCAGTATCTACTAATTCTGCATCTAGGACTCCACTTTCCGACAATGTCTCGACCGCGATAATAATATTGTAATCATCATTTAAATAACTCCTAAAAGATTCATCATTATTATAAGGGCAGAACAAGTATTTTCAACTACATAAACATCAAATAATTAATTTAAAATAATTTTTGATAAAAATGGAGTTTTCAGCGAGTTTTGATAATGGAGACTGATATACCTAGCCTCTGAAACGTCAACGATTTTTTTTGAAAAGAGATGTTTTTTTAGTTATTTTGAATATCTTTAAGAAAGGCAAATTCGGCATACTACTAAAAAGATAAACATGTAGCTAATAATTGTAAGTAAAAAACAAGAATGTTCTGAAAATCAATTTGTATATAACAATTGTGTTTTTAACAACTGTACTTTCCGTTAAAATAAATAAAATAATGTTCACCTTGTTTGATAATTTACTAATTCTAAATTACCAATATATAAATTGAATAATGCATTCATTAAATTGTACCGAATTACACTTTTTTATATCGAATTAAACTTAACAATCATAATTTGAGTTTCCTTGTCTTGAGGCAATTCAACTCCAAAATCTGCGTGAAAAAATACTGGTTCTACGGACTCGTAATTTTTCACGTTCACTTCGACAAAAAAAAGCTCTGGTGCAATTACAAGTGAAAAAAACTAAAAGCGTTATTCGTTTGTCTTTATCGGTGACTAGACTACAATACTAATAATTTCTATAATGAACTTCATTATAAAAATAATGAATGTGTATATATTCCTATCATGCGAATTTTGAACGTTCTGACAGGGTTTAGGTTAATATTGTTATCGGTTGTGAACTCAATTTGAACAGTTAATTACCAAGCTGTGGTTTTTTTCAGTAACGGTATGTTGATTACCATTTTCTATCAACTTTTGGTTTACTTTATCAATGAACGAATAAGTGTCCTGTAGATCCAACAGTATTGAAAAACATGACCTATCTTGACCTAATGGTCCACTGAAACCAACATTGAGGTATGTTTCAAAATTTCTAATCTATGTTCTCTTTGCTGTCGATAATCCGAACCATTATAAAGGCTAACGGTAACTTTTCATTGGAAACGAATTCGTATGTGGTTAGATATGTCCTTATGATTTGTTTGTTCTAAAATTTGTCGTTTCCGTCAACCGGCTGCACCCTTACGACAACCCTCACGACAACCCTCACGAGTCTTCGAGCTACAGAAGACATATGATGTCGGATTAAAAATAGCCCCATGTTAAATCTTGTCTCTCGTATACTGTTCCGAGAACTTAAATTACTGAGAGATAATTAAGGATTAAACGACTTACCTTAAGGAAGTTCAATCCAAATTATACGAGACTGGTCACATCCGAATAGATCACATTGTAGTATTACCTCTCTTACTGACTATGCGCAAGTTGAAAGAAAAATCACCCTGGACTCCCCACATCCATCCCGCTCGCTGCTCGAATATGCTTCAATATACTTTGCGATGATGGTTACTTGATCGCCTTTGGGATAGGGTTAACAAAAATGGATACTTGTCTACGTATACAAAACTATATACTCTTATATGCATAAACACACACATAAATAAGTGTATCCTTGGGAGGGTGTTTCTCTATTCGGATGTGACCAGTCTCGTATAATTTGGATTGAACTTTCTTAAGGTAAGTCGTTTAATCCTTAATTATACCTCGACTGGTCACATTCGAATAAATCACATTGTAGATGTTTAAAGAATCTGAAGAAAAGGCGATCCTAAAAATCAACAAAGAAGTTCATTCAAATGTTGTCCCACCTGATTGATTGTATTCATGGTTTCTTGTTTTTGTAATGATCATATTGGCATTTCTCTAATGTGATTGGTAAGGTATACGCAGTCAGTGTATGGAGTGTGCATGTAAATATATTAATTTTTCACTTGTACTGAATTTGTATTTGTTGCCTAATAAGAGTTTCATTATAGAATTTACAAAGTAATTTTGCAGGCAAACGTATTTGTTCCTAATGTGTCCATACTTATGCCCCAGAACAGGAAACATGCTGATGATAATCATTTTCTATCCTAGTTGCCAGGTATGTGTGTTTTGTTTAGAGAACATCTGTGGAGGCTACACATAGATTTTTTTTTACCATACACAAAGCTCGTAATGGTAGTGGTCTCTTGGACCTAGATATGAACCGTTTTTATAGTCATTCCTCCACCTCTAATACTGATGTTAATTAATCCTCTTTTTGACAATGTTTCAACCATTTATGTAAACACAAGGTCAACAAAATAATAAGTTTTATGAACTCCGTTTCGGAGCTGAGATTTTCTAAGCAATGGAGTTTCTCCAAATGGACAAAAATATCGTGGAATTCTCATATTTCGTTATATAGAAGAATTTTTATCGTATTTTGAAAATACCCTCCGTGGAGCTTTTCATTTGGTTAAATTTCCTCTCGTAGAAAATCAGTTCAAATGCCGGTAGGTATATATTTATTGTACTATATTTTTCTCCTTTTAAAAATTCTACTTTGATGGATTATATACCTTAGTAAAAACTGAAAATGTCGAATTATGTTATTTCGTCGTGCTTTTGCTTAGCAAAGTCGTCATAATATCTATTTTCGACGACAATTAATAATAATGGCCGTCCTCTACCAGCACAGGCTATTCCTTTGGGTACACTCTGCTAGTGTATATGAGTAATATTATTATAATCTTCAGATTGGATGGAAGAATATTTTCTGCATACTACTTCTGGACATGATTTCACTGTATATCTGTACTTTGAACCATTATTAATAACCATTATTATTGTTATTGAAAAGGACCATCCTGCACGTCTTTATGGGTAAGCGATTGCTGGATAAAATGGCAGACCCGAGTAAGATAGCGCCCCAATGGGAAGGGGGCTCTGAATGGAGACAAGTGAGTCAAACTGAGTTTGAAAATATGTTGTCAGACGCTGGCACTGATCTCAAGTTTGGAAAAATGAAGCGAAAAATATGTATGCTTTGCAATCGTTCCCACCAGTGAACGCACATCTTCCACGTAGTCTAAAACACAACAAAACATTAGACTTTTACTCACTTGACTGATACGATTGACGTTTTTCCTCTAAATTCTTCAATGTTCGTCTAAAACCATATTTATCTGACTTCGGTAATTGCTGTTCCTAGATTTTCTTCCCATTTCGTACAATCCGTAGGTAATGTGTAGATTTAATTAGTTCAAGCACTTGTCGTCTGACAACCTCGCAAGAAGTATATTAAACCATATTCGAGCAGCGAGCGGGATGGATGTGGGGAGACCAGGGTGATTTATTCTTTCAACTTGCGCATAGTCAGTAAAAGAGGTAATACTTCAATGTGATCTATTCGGATGTGACCAGTCGAAGTATGATTCCGAAATAGCAGATAGTAGAAAACAAACGAAATAGACAGACTGTGACCACAATTATTATTTCTTCCAGAATCCCAAATCCATTGACGCAACGATGAGGTGAAGAAGACTTCGTGATGCAACTGACGCGGCCATTCCGAGGAGGTCTCAAAAAGGCCTTTGGACTGCTATGCACCCTCTTGATTGTGTACCTTCTGGTACACTCCGTTGGACTGATCAATTCCGATTTTCCCAGTATGGTTGCTGACCAGAAGTATATTGTTGGAAACGATAAGAAACATTACGAGTACAACAGACAGATGCCGCTTATTTTCATCGGCGGTGTTCCGAGGTCTGGAACCACGCTAATGAGAGCTATGTTGGACGCGCATCCCGACATCAGGTTAGTTTATAGATACATCTTTACGCCCACTACAATATCAGGTTAGTTATTTATTCATCTCTTCGCGCAACCCGATGTTAGGTTTTTTTTACACAAACACCTCTACGCGTATATCAGCGTGAAAGCAGCCATGAGTTCCAGCCATGACTTCGGGACTCGGGAGTGACCACCGCTTCGATATAGGGGCAATCCAGACCGCCAACGGTCGTCTTCGAAGTACATCGCTGGCCATGGGTTTGAGAATAGCGAGGGATGAAGTCTGAAACATGAGCCATGAATTCGTGGTTGGCGATAAATGTGTTTCAGCGAATGTTTTTCATTTTCCCTGGTAATGTAACATTGAATTGTTTTGTTTTCGACAAAATTTGAAAAAATATCAAAAGCTTGAAGAAATATTTGAATGAAATATTTTCATTTATTCGTCATACTTGACATTTATTCATAGATGATAGTGAATATGCTAAGTGGAGATAAAATCAATGAATGTTTCTATTACTGGACTATGCGGATACTGGTGAACAAGACCTACACCAGAGAGTATTTTGCCAGGCACGATTTTATCCTTAAACTACCCCTCAAACAATTCCGAAAAATCGTAAAATCCCAAACTTGGAAAAATCCGCAACAACCTAACTGCAGGTAGAATCAATATTTTTTTCTATAAATAGACTCTTTGGATACTAGTGAAAGAGACCTATACCAGAGATTATTTTGCCGGGCACGATTTTACCCTCAAGCTACCCCTCAAACACGTCCGAAAAATCGTAAAATCCCGAAATTTGAAAACTCCTCGACAAGCTAAATGGAGATAAAATGAATGATTTTTTCTATTAATGTACTCTGTGGATCCAGTTGAACAAGATCTATACCTGAGAGTATTTTGCCGGGCATGATTCCACCCTTAAACTACCCCTCAAACACGTCCGAAAATCGTAAAATCCCAAACTTGGAAAAATCCGCAACAACCTTAATGTAGGCAGAATCAATATTAAATAAATGATTTTTTCTATTGATGTACTCTGTGGATCCAGCTGAACAGCGTATTCAGATATGAGGTCAGTTTACAGATACATCTCTTAGCACATCCTGATATCAGGTTAGTTTATGGATACACCTTTACGCGCATCCCAATATCAGGTCAGCTCATCGATACATCTCTACTCGCATCCAAATATCATCTTAATAAATTAATCTTTACACGTATTTCGATGTCAGGTTATTTATAAGTATGTAAGTAAAAATAAAATTACAAATTTTGATTAAATTTGTTCAAAAAGTTTTTTATTTTGTTTCCTGCACACCTGAATCTATTTCTTCTAATCATAATACACATAAACACATATATTTTACTATACGATAACATTCGCTTTCGCAGTTCCAATACATATCTGGTAGTAGTTTTTTGGAGAGGCCGTTGGACCCTTTTTGCCATATTAATACATCTCTAACTCGCAACTCCTAAAAAGGAAGAAGAAAGATTTTGTCCTAATTCTTTTAAAGCCTAAACCCCACTAATATAACGAATACGATTAAAAACTTGACTTTCTATGCCCAATTTAACAAACTCGGTTAACAAAACTCAGCCTAACTTCACGTGCGCGCTCACAGACCAACTTCCGAGTTCGAACAACTCTTACTTGAACTTTTCTACGAGAGAGTCGTGAATGCCCCATTTCATAACTTTTTTGCGAGCCCAATTCAAATACCAATCTTACTGAAAATTTCCTACAAGTGCATTGATCGCCATTACAAGAGAGCTGCATACATACTCCACTTCTTTTATAGTAAATAAAAGAGTCTCTTTGGGAGAACTTGAAGGTCGACTTTCGTGTTCAGAGTCACGCAAATAAAATGCAAACATTTTTATATTATTTACAATTATTATTTATCCTCTCTTTGTTTTGGTCTTTATTTGTTTTGAATATCTATTTTTTTTTAAGTTTATACCTGTGCCAATTCGACCAATATTTCTTGACATACCTTTTTGGGAATTTTAACCTTCCTCAGTCTGAAAATGAAAAAATGTTAATTCAAAGAAATCTGTACAAGTGTAGAGGGGCAATAATCAATTTGCCCCGATCAGTTACTGCGTTTAGAAGAATGTTGTCTTGAAAACAGTTTATCGATTTCGTCAGTAACGTATCGTAACTAAATTTGCCTATATGACGAGAAAAATTTAAATTGACTGAAAATACCTCTCTTTTTCGAAAATGTTGACGTTTCGGAGACTAAATCTGTCTCCGTTATCAAAACTCGAAGTATGAAAACTTCCTCAGAATTCTATTTTTATCAGTTTGGATATGAAAAGATTTGTTTTGACAAAGTCGAATGAAATCTGCCAAAGAAAAACTGATTTCATAAATTTTTATTTGAACAGGGTCTTTCACGACGAGCGAACAATTCAAAATAAAAACTTGAAATTTTGTGGTAGTGGGTTTTACATAATATGGCCTCTCAACTAAAATATTTTCAACTTCCGGTCTCTTTACGTTATACCGGAAGTAGAAGGCAACTTTCTCATTTCAAATGGAACACCCTTTATTTCATTACATTTTTTTATTTTCCAGATTTTAGGCCCACTTTGTGTAAGAACGCTTATTTTTTTACGAATTTACCCGGTACTTTATACGAGACCACTGAATTTAACAGGTGCACTGTATACAAACCCTATGTGTGATATATTTTGGAATTCATCTTTCCATGAAGATTCCAAAAATTTAAAAAAGTGTAGGGTATTCATTCTATCTGAAAAACTTGTCGCGGACGTCATTATTCAAACGTGTATCACCCTGTAAATTTAATTTTCCCTAATAAATGTGTCAAATTGAGATTAAAAATCGACCTGTTTCAGGAGATTCCTTAGAAATGGATAGTGTGGCTAAAATTTTTATTTATTCAGTACTTTTCGTAAAGTACTGTAGGTACTTAAATTTCAATAACCAGATTCAATCAAGTTCATGCTTGAAACAGAAAATATTATCAAATATAAAATAATTCGTGTTTGCATAAATTATCAATGTTTTCGATAGGTACTTCAGTTATTTTCTCTATTATAAACATATTATTGTTTCTTGGGAATATTAAATGTTATTATTATTGTCATTATTATTAAGTTAACCTAGACTTTTTCAAAAAAGTAGGTGAAGTCCTCAAACAACATATTTACTCTAATTGATTAGTATGTAGGCCGAGACTAGAAATGGAAAATCTCATAGTTCATTTTTACATAGTAATAGAGTAATTTCCCAGAGCTCCCAGACATACTTTGTTTTGTCAAAATCAAAATGTGGGGCCATGAGTAGTGTTCATCTGTTCATTCAATGCCAGTATACCTGCTAAGTTGGTTAGACGGCCGATTTACATGTACCAGGTGAGAAAGGTGAGTAGAAATAGGAATAACTTAACTTTAATTCTGATAGTTGAATTGCATAAATGTTCTATTAAATGTTATTACAAAATAATATTCAACGCTGCCAGACAAATCTTGAGGGCAAAACTTTCCCCCAGACACCAAAAACCGTGAGCATGAGCACGAGAGTACTATTAGACTGGGAGATGGTGACAGATTTCAGATTACGATTTTCTCGTTTATGCCTCTGAGACCAGTGAAAGATATGAGAATTTTGACAAGAAAGATGAAAAATTTGAGCGGTCGCCGAATGGCAAAATATATGTTTTGGGACGATTTTATCGCCGCTGCCATGTACACCAACTGCATGTTAAGGTAGACAATAGCAGCGAAAAAATTATAGACATAAGGGTTGCACGTGGCCAAAGGGTACCAATGATGCAAACTTGTGAAAAAAAAATAATTTAGACGATTTTCTCGTTGCTGCCAATTGAAATACTGGAAGTTTCCATCATGAATGTCCCATAAAAAAAAGTGGCATAAGGTTGGCGGATGTCGAAGTGAGGTTAAGTGCCGGAATTGAATTTTTTATATGAAGGCCACGCGGCGACCGCTCAAATTTTTCATCATTTTGGTCAGAATTTTCATATCTTTTACTGGTCTCAAAGGCATAAACGAGAAAATCGTCATCTGAAATCTGTCACTGTCTCCCAGTCTATATGCTCGTGCTTTGGAGCGAGTAAGATATCTATGCGAAGTGATTTTCCTTTAAGCTAAGTGTGTCCTATTTTTACTAACCTTTCTCACCTGGTACCTATAAATCTGCCGTCTTAACCAACTTAGCAGATATGCATACATATGAAACTACTTGAAATACCTCATTTTGTCTTTGTCAAAATAAAGTATGTTTGGGAGCTCTGGTATTTTGGACATGCAAATTCCTTTGAAATTTTTTTGTCGCTTTGCAGTAACGTACTGGAGGAGCATGTCGGATGGGAATAAAACATTGAACTTTATGTATGAGCTTCGATCCAAGGTGCTTGTTATCACTATGTGTGTTCTGTTCATAAAACCGGACTTTCTTGATATTCAATTAGAATGTCATACAAATGAACACACTATAACAAACTTTGAAGCAATCACTTATGTTGCAGGTGCGGCCAAGAAACGCGCGTTATTCCCCGCCTCCTTCAGATGCGGTTCCATTGGCTGAAATCCGAAAAAGAGTCGATGCGATTGGAGCAGGCCGGCATCACCAAGGCAGTCCTCGATTCGGCCATAGCTGCGTTCACTTTGGAAATCATAGCGAAGCACGGCGAACCGGCCCCGAGGCTCTGCAACAAAGACCCCCTGACAATAAAAATGGGCACCTACGTCGTCGATCTCTTCCCCAATGCCAAATTCATTTTCATGGTTCGCGACGGTCGCGCCACGGCTCATTCGATCATATCGCGCAAAGTCACCATTACCGGCTTCGATTTGACCAGCTACCGGCAGTGTCTGAAGAAGTGGAACAGCGCCGTGGAGGCGATGAACAGCCAGTGCAGAGAACTGGGGCCCCATAGATGTCTGAGGGTGCCCTACGAGCAGCTGGTGTTGCACCCCAGGGAGTGGATGGAGAGGGTACTTACGTTTTTGGATATTCCCTGGAATGACTCGGTGCTCCATCACGAGGACTTCATCAATAACGGGATCGAGCTCAGCAAGTAAGTGAATTGTTTCCATGCGGATTTACAGTTACTGTGGGATTGAAAGTTAATATTGATTTGGGTTTGAGGTAGCCGGACCCTGATAGCATAAAGAAGTTCTGTGGACATCCATAAGACGTCTTTTTCGGATATTATTAGATTAGTTTGGGCTTTTGTGTTACATTCCTCTACACCGCGACCTTTTCAGATCTATTGTGAGTCCCCTTGATATCGTTTAGAGTTCTCTGTCTAGCCCTGACTTCGTTACGAGACTCCATAGGCTAGTTTTTGAAACTCCCATGTATCTGGGAGCTCTTGGTTTTTTCTTCTCCCAGTGTGAGAAACATTATAGCCTTGACAAGCCCTTGCAGTGGCATAGGATGTGTACTGATGTTTCCTCGTTTTCCTCACAGAACATGCTATAATAAAACGATATTCTGGTTGAATAGAGTTTTATCACAGCTGATACTATTAATTTGTAGTCCGAGCGGTGCTTTTGTCAGTATTTTATATCAGCGTTTATATAGGATCACATCAGGAAAATTATACATTTACTTACCTATCAAATCTCAATCTCTGGCAAACCATATCAGAAGCTGCTACCAGTTCTGCACACACACTAGTTTTAATTATCAAGTTACTTTATCTGTCTTCAACAATTTTCTGGATTTCAATCTATTCAAATACTTATCAAATTGTTATTTATCAATATCTAGGCAGAAGCCCAGGTGGAAGATCAAATTTAACTCAATAAAACAAAGAAAGAAAAAAATTAGAACGCCAGAATAACTAAGAAGTTTTAAATTTATACGTTCTTAAACCAAACCCGATTAGAACCAGTGAATTGAATGAAATTTCATTTGAATGAAATTTCATGACATTTACGTTATTAAATTATTCAAAAAGGTATTATTCTTACTGAAGCATTAAACTGATATTATGGAACAGGTCATTTACCAGAAAAGGTCACTTTACTAGCAAACATCTAACTCTCTCAAGATTTAAAACAGGACTGAAGATTAGGAGCATAAAATATCTGTACTCAAGTTAGCCTGGGTCTGGAAATCCTAATTTCTGTTTATGCGTGGCAATAAATATAAGGGTTGGTCAAAAATTAAATAGTAAACTGAGCTTACGTTACGAGAAAAAAAAAAACATAATGCAAATTTTTCGCATTGTGAAAAAAACTCTTTATATTTAAACGATGAATCTTATTTCTACTTATTCTATGTCGTGGATTTTTTTGCAACACTTAGTTATGGTTTTGAATCAAATTTTCTAAATGGAAGTATGACGTTGAATTCATATTGAAACTGATTATTGGATACAAAATATTTTGTTCGAATTAATAAATTCTCCTCGTATAACTCTCGAGCCTGTAGAGAAACGATGGTTATAGCATACACGTGTGAAGTTTTCGGACCGTTCTTGGTATCGTCAACTAAGTGCTAAATTTATTGGCTTCCAGATGTGCCTTAAAATGATCGTGCATTTTGGTCACTATTCAAAATAAATTCCCAAATTACGTTTTGTTACAATGCAGAGCATTTCTTCTGCCAAACCGATTGTACTCATATGTTTGTTAAGCCTACAATACCCTTTGAGAAGTCCTACTAATATTCTAGTAGTGCTCCTCTTCTGGCTTAGTTTATATTCTGTGAATGTTGGCTGTGGTTGATTGATAAACTCTTTGGCCTCATTCCTGGTGAATTGTTCCACCATTCTTGAGACTTCTGTTGGATCGATGATTTGGTATTTGTTCTTATTACAGGTTTTGCTATAATGCAAAACGGTTCTGGGCCATGCAGAGCCTTACTTGCCCTTCCTCGGGCTAGTGAATCGGCCTCGTGCATGTGAATCGGCCTCGTGCATGATCTCAATATAAGGTACAAAGGCCGACTTACCCCTCCAATATTTTGTTTGTAGATTTTTTTCGAAGATGTTTCACGTTCCAAGTATACTCAAATGTATTACGGCATTCCTTATTCAATCAAACAGGTAAACCTTTATCAGTTCAAAAATTACTTTTATTTCAAATTCAATCCACCCATCTGATCCGTATGTTAAACATCACCCCTAATTATTATCATTGAGTGAGTTAAAATTTTCTTTTTCTTTTTTTTATGTGGAAATAAATTATTAATTATTAATTATTATTATCAATTTTGGTTCAATTTGATGTCTTCATTAAGCAATATGTTCTAGGTTGAGTGGAAAAGAAATTTCCATGGTGATTCGTCACTATTGAAATTGAACTCCGCCTTTCATTTTCTTCCGAACCTATAATATATGTTTTGTGTTTCATTTGTATTGAATGGAATGTACTGTTAAATATGGAAATATGGATATTATTATTATTATACCAGTTGTGCCAATTTTTTAAAAATTATACTTCCGTGTCAAAAAATATTGTATGATACACTTGTGAAAAGTGTAAACATTCACACATGTGCATTAAACTTACAGTTTTCACTCTTGTATTATAAATAGCTATTATTACACAAGTTCGTAACGTAGGACTTTTTTGTATATGCGAGAACTTTGAATGAAACGTAACCGAGTTCATCATAACAAAAAAAACTCATGTGTTATACCGGCTGGCTACGGAAGTATTGCCTACGGAATATCTCAGTTATTGTATGAAGTAGGTTTGTGAAATTTGGAGCGTCGATATAATGACATAAGAGCTAGGATTTGAGCATATTGACATAACGAAGTTAACTTCCGGTCTGACCGGAAGTAACATCAACTTTCTTATTTTAAATGGAAACCCAATTTTTTTTCTTTTCGCTTTATTCAGCATTCAATTCCCTTTCTAATGACATATCACAAGTTGGTATCTAACCAGAAACTAGATCAGAAAAAAATTATTATTGAAATTCACCGAGTAGGCCGTGGAAGCAAAATGAAAGCCAAAAATTGAAAAGTTGGCTATGGAAACCATACGTCACTTGATAACAGTTGCTACTACTGTGATATTTTATTTTCATTCGTCGGCGTTATAAAAAGCCGCCAAAAAAAATATTGGAAAAATTGGGAAAAAAACAATACTCTGTAGGTCCATAACTTAAATAGGAACATACAACTTTTTCTTGCCTGTACTATTCAGCATAACCATTCCTTTCTAATGATATAATAGAAAATAATTTTTTGAACTGAGATACCGAAAAATCCAATTATTATTCTTCAAATAACAAAACAGATTATCGCTGATTAAGATGTATTTTGGAATGAAACAAAAAAGAAATGAGAGCTGTCACGAACGCTGCTATCCATATTATTTTGACGTTCGAAGTAGTGTTTTTGATTCTGCCATTTTAAAAGGGTTTGGAAATCGAAATCAGTTAGTGGAATATTCAAAAAATGCCCCGTTATTCACGAACCGAACAAATTGACATGCTTCTCATTTATGGTGAATGTTTAAAAAATTCTTATCCGCTGAACGATTGTATTTAGAGCGATATCCAGGGAGGCAGCAACCGTCAAGAAGGTATTTCCAGTTGCTTGAAGAAAAATTAAGAACTGAGCCTGATGTTCACGAAGACCAAGAAGCATTTGTTATTAATGAGGAAACTGAAATTAATGTATTAGCTTTAGTACAATATGATAGCACAATTTCCTCAAGGCAGATTGGCGCCGAATTAGCTATAAGTAAGGACTCTGCAAGGAAAATTTTGAAAAAACATCGATTGAAATCCTCCAAGTATCAGTTGCATCAACATTTGTATGAAAATGATGGTGAAAGGCGCCTGGAATATTGTAATTGGTTTCTTCGACAAAATGCTGAGAATCACCTATTTAACTATTATATCTTGTTTACGGACGAGTCAAGATTTACCAACAATGGATTATTTAACAGGAATAATACAAGGTAGGTACTGTACTTTATTTGGATTATTGTCGATAGTCGAAGTGTAAAGTGCTAAAAGTGTGAACGGTCTTTTGTTCCAGGTACTGGGCGATAGCAAACGAGCACCGGTTTCGACAAGGCGGCTTCCAGGAGAGATTTGGTGTGAATGTTTGGGCAGGAATAGTTGGAACTCATATTGTTGGCCCCATTCTTTTTCAAGGCCAACTAACCGGAGAGATACTTTAATTTTTTAACGAATGAAATTTCGGAATTCATTAACAACCTACCAGCGGAAATAACTGAGAGAATGTACTTCCAGCAAGATGGCGCCCCTCCGCATAATTCAAGAATAGCGAGAAATTATCAGTAGTAATACCACAAGTGATTGAATTTTCGCGATAAGTCTGTCGATTCATTTCTGAACGAAACTGAATTGCTTCGAGAAAACACCACGAGTCCGCAGGACGAGTGGTGTTTTCTCGATACAATTCAGTTGAGTTCAGAAATAAAAGACAGACTTATGAGATAAATTCAATCACGAGTGGAATTTTATTAGACTATTTCATGAAGCATTAAAAGTATTATTATAAACATGAATAATCAATTCATCATAGCCACTCCTTCGATTTCCTTGTATTTTTCGGTACATTTTCATCGATTTTTTCGTTGATTGATTCGATAGAATTCATCCCAAATCTACTCATTTTTGAATGCGTGCACAGCGTAATCACTTATATTTGACGTTTAACTATCACATGCACTGTAAACAAATCTGAAAACACCGAACTTGATAGGCCAATCAGAGTCAAGAGTCAAGTTTGGTATTATCGGTAAGCCGAACTTGACTAGAGCTTCTGATTGGTTCATTTCGTAGGTGAGTGAAATAGTCTTCAAAATCGCTTTGAAGAGAGACTTATAACAACCCATGGTCCAGTCAGGTGGCCACCAAGGTCACCTGATCTTACTCCGTGCGACTTTTTTCTATGGGGGCATCTTAAAAATAGGGTGTATTCCACACAGCCTACAACTCTACATGAGCTAGAAGTAAAAATTCGTAGAGCTTTCCAAGTTATCACGCCCCAAATGTTGAGAAACGTTTTACATGAAAATATCACCAGAGTCAATAAATGTATTGACGCTGAGGGAATGCATTTCGAACATTTGTTTTGAATTTATTTTATCTTTAATCCTATCAATTTGAATTTATTTTTCGATAAATCTGTTTTTTCGTTATTTGTAGAATAATAATTGGATTTTTCGGTATCTCAGTTCAAAAAATTATTTTCTATTATATCATTAGAAAGGAATGGTTATGCTGAATAGTACAGGCAAGAAAAAGTTGCATGTTCCTATTTAAGTTATGGACCTACAGAGTATTGTTTTTTTCCCAATTTTTCCAATATTTTTTTTGGCGGCTTTTTATAACGCCGACGAATGAAAATAAAATATCACAGTAGTATCAACTGTTATCAAGTGACGTATGGTTTCCATAGCCAACTTTTCAATTTTTGGCTTTCATTTTGCTTCCACGGCCTACTCGGTGAATTTCAATAATAATTTTTTTCTGATCTAGTTTCTGGTTAGATACCAACTTGTGATATGTCATTAGAAAGGGAATTGAATGCTGAATAGAGCGAAAAGAAAAAAATATTGGGTTTCCATTTGAAATAAGAAAGTTGATGTTACTTCCGGTCAGACCGGAAGTTAACTTTGACATGTCAATATGCTCAAATTCTAGCTCTTATGTCATTATATCGACGCTCCAAATTTCACAAACCTGCTTCATACAATAACTGAGATATTCCGTAGGCAATACTTCCGTAGCCACCCGGTATAAACTCTTTTCTATTTTATTGCCAAATTGTAGCAATTGTTGAATTATTTATCTTATAAAGTTTTCAATTTTTGTCGTATTATCAAATAGGATGACTTCCGATAAAATTTTACGCAAAAGACTCTTTTTTTTAAGAAGGCACACATGTTTGAACGGAGCGCAAAATATTGCTTTACGCACATTTGATTTTTGTACGCACTTATTCTAGAATGTATCACTTGTCGCGTCGTAGAAAAAAGTCATTTGTTCTACTTGGGATTGTTCTTCATTTTATTGTTCAGTTTCAAATTCCCTTATTTTCCCTTTATATTAGACGAAAATGAAGAACTACATACCGTTGAAAAAATAATTCAAAGGCCTCTCAAATGTCGTATTACTAGTCATATCGTTCCATTTAAAGAACGGGTAGTGAGTTATGTGGATCCCAAACTGTCTTCCTTAAGCTATTAAAATAAAAATCATTTGTTTTGGCAATTTTGGATATTGTTTCATTAGATATTCAGGGCGAATCGTTTTTAAATGAACATCAAATATTGACTCGAAAACATTCAAATTTTTGACGTTTTTTTATTTGTGAGACGTAAGAGATGTATTGCAGTACTCAATAACGTCAGGCCTGAATAGAGTCGAGTTACTTTCGCCATTTGCGCGCGAGCAGTGTGAATCTGGAATGAGGATAACTTTATTAAATTACGGCCTCGAATGTCGAGTGAGATTTGTCGCATTCGACATATGCCGATAGAAATTGTCGCACAACATTGGCATGTGGTATTCTCAAATGGGTTCGACATCTATGTCGCATGAGATAAATTTTGTCGAATAACATGAGCTGGCAACACCGAATGTTTTATGTTAGGTCGTATTCTATGCCCCTACACTTGTAAAACGTTATCAACAAAGAAAATGACATTTACTTTTGGAAGTAAGATTACATCAGAATAAACTAGAAACATGGAAAAAAATCATTGCTCCCAAAATCAAAAGCAAACTTTGAAAAATTTTATGCAAAAAATGAGACTCTTTCGTCGGGGAATTCTTTAGTTAATCTGAACGTTTTAATACATTTTTTCTCAGATGAAAATATAAAAGTATTTCAGTATCTTACTAGTCTCTCTTGAGGCGGCTGATAAATTTGCTGATTTTCTAAATTTTCTACAGCTATTCCTAAACATATGCCATTCTCTCACTACAAACATTTCTGAAAGTGTGTCAAAGAATATTTTGACATTTACTGAACTATTTGGACCCGACCTATAAATTTTGCATCTAATGAAATTCTTGCTTTCGACATAAATTGTGGACTGCCTTTGACTATTCTACAATTTGTCTATCAAAAATTTGCGAATGCGACATTTGAGAATAACAACACTCAGATTTCGTTCGACAAAGAGCATATCTCGCATGCGACAAAATATGTCACGGTTTGAGAATAGGGTCCCTGTCCTGCCTTTATTAGTGAATGTTGAAAGATGTTCCTTTATTTCCGCTTCGGACAAGATCGTAAGTTATCGTGACATGCTCGGTGGATATGACTTGACTCATGACGTTAAATTTATGAGGTTTTTAACAGGAGTCAATGTCGAAGTCCCTTTTGGCAATTCTATCATCTAGTGGGCCGTGGTGGTCGTGATGGTGGAGCATTCGCTTCCCAACCATAAAATCGTGGATTCAAATCCCAACACGGTCACCGGTCTCGTGCATGGCATCCATCACACGTCAAAAGGTAAGGGCCTCGTCCTCCCTAGCTCGCACAAGTCTCTCGAAGATTTCCGAAGGTTTCGCGTAGGGGTGCAACAGGTTGACGGAAATAACAATTTTAACAATAACTAAAAGACAATACTGAACGTTTGTGTAAATGAGTAACAATCAAACGAAACTTTTAATTTTTCTGTTTTTAATATCGTTACTATTGAAATAAAGTCGCTGCCTGACGCTATTCCAATATCTATCTAATATCTCCACAAAACTCATTCCTCTACTCAATTTACAAGATCCCTGTAGGCTAATAAGAAATGAAAGGGAGTCGGTTTCAGATCTCAATATTTGCGGGATTTCGTTATAATTTTTAATAATTTGGTATGAAATTGGGCTTCATGTTTTAGATTTGAATGGAAATGATATAGTTCCTTCGAATTTTAAATTCAAATTCTGTACGCCTGAACGAAAAGTTATTTTCTTGTATAAATAAGGGGGAGTTTTATGAATTATGATTTCGTGAAATAAGTTTGCACACTGAAGTTGTCCCTAGTTGATCATTCTACCAGCCAAGTTTATGTAATTTGTGAGCTATCTTCTACGCCTACAAACTCACTTGTTATTATACATGGACCATTAAGAGAATATCCATGAATGGACTTAAATAAAATTAATGTTTCTTGCAGAATAATTCCAAAACAGGTTATTAGAAAATGAGCATTGCTATACCGTGACTTGGTTGATTCTGAAGTTACGAAAATGAAATTCAGTGGATTTTAACTAAATCCTTTTTCATATTCATCTAAGTTGAATTAGAATAGAATGTATTTGACCAAGTTACAATTATGTTTTTGGCAAATCAATCAGGTACAAAACGTTAATTAAAAGTCATTTAAAAATACACCTAAAATATCACAAACAGACATAACAATATTTAAAATCGAAACGAGAACATGACTTATTGTCGAAATTAGAGTCACGACACAAGATTGAGAAGTGGGGGCGCTTTCAGATATTCGTTGATAGAGTAAAAACAGTGGAACAGTATGTGTCGTTTTAGTTTTAATTTAAAACAATTGTAATTCTTGAACTCTTGAGACAAAAAATTGTAGAGTCTAACATTCTGAGAAATCATCTGAGATTTGTTGAGCCTATATTGGGAAGGTCTTATGTCGTTCGCTCCACGAGTTTGATAATCGTGGAAATCAGAATTGGAACAAAAATTATTTTTATTCTTGTGAATTTCTAGAAGAGTATTAAAAATAAATAAGGAAGGAACAGGCATAATAGCGAGATCTTTGAAGAATTGTTGACAATGGCCCCTGTAACCAGCACCAGCAATGATTCTTATTGCTCTTTTCTGTATTTTAAAGACTTTATATGAGTGAACAGAGTTTCCCCATAACAGTATGCCGTAATTAATATGTGTGTGGAAGAAAGAGAAATAACACGACTGTACAGTGTTGTCGCAGAGTTGATTTTTCAAATTGCGCATAAGAAATATTGAACTTGATAATTTATGACATAACTGTTCTATATGTGATGACCATGATAGTCTATCATCGATAAGTACTCCGAGAAGTTTGACACTATTTTCATTGTCCGCAATGCCTTTATTGAAAATCAGTTTTTGCGTTTTATTGTTGTTTAATTTGTGGTTATTTGCATTAAACCAGTTCTGTGCCCTATTCAAAGAATCAGCCATGGTGTTTGAAAGACTATCTGCATGAGTGGTAGAGTGTATTTAAGTCGTGTCATCGGCGTAAGCAACGCATTTATTAGGGTACATTAAGTGAAAGAGATCGTTCACGTAGCCAAGAACGGGCCAAGAACTGATCCCTGAGGTACCCCATGTGAAATAGTTTGAAAGTCAGAACATGTCTCATTTATATATACTGCTTGTTTTCTGTCACTCAGGTAGGACTGAATGAAATCGAGATATACACCTCTGACGCCATAAAACCGCAGTTTATCAACTAGAGTGGAGTGAGAGACACAGTCGAAAACCCTTGATAGATCACATAGAGTAATGGAAGTATTGCCTTCTTCCAAGCCTTCGACTATCTCACTCACGATTTCGAAAACAGCATGTGTGGTGCTGCATTTTGTTCTAAAACCAAATTGACCGCAGTTGAGAAATTTATTAGATTCAAAATATTTCATAATTCTCTGCTTCAGTATAATCTCAAAAACTTTGGAAAAAAAAATTTCATTACCAATCTATATTTTTGCATTTTCAAAATCTGATCTAGACGTTATAGAATGCTTCAAAATGAGTGAGTCGACCAATCGCGGGCTGGTTGTCATTGGGTATATTTTTCAGTGATGTAATCCAGAAGTCGTTGAGATATTAGGATAGTAGTTGTACTCTACTATAGAAAACATTGCGGAAGCGTGGATTCTCGTATCCTTTGATTTTATTTACTGGCTTATTCAGCATAAAACAATTGACCATATTTCACCTGAAAAAGATGAGGGATTTGTCGTTATGCGGTTGGCACTACTTGCTGTCGATTTCAAGTCACCTGTCAATGTCAAACGTTTTTATTATAAATTTGAAAATAAATAAAGTATTCAAAGTAATTCACATTCACCAAGTCCTGCTGGATATTCAGAAAGCATTCGACTCTGTCTTGACAGATGGTTTTTCATGAAGGTGCAAAGGGCAGGCATGCCTTTACACATGGTATAATTATTTTACTCGTACCTGGTCAACAGGGTTTTCATTAGGGTCAATGGAACCAGCTCCGCAATTAGGCCTGCCGGAGCAGGTGTGCCGCAGGGGTCGAGCTTGCCCCCACTCTTGTATTCGCTATATTCGCATGACTTCCCAATGTATGGTGCCACCAACACGGCTGTCTATGTTGATGACACTGCAATCTATGTTCATTCACACTCTGCATGGCAGCCGCTAGGATGGTAAAAGTACATCTTGAAAGGCTAGTCGTGCCGTATCTAGCGAATAACAATATAGTGTTGAATCCTGATGAAACAGCTTATAAATTTCTCAAAGATACGTACCTGGGAGATGGCTTACTCTCCATAAACATGTCAGCTTGGTAATTCAGCGAGCTGCAGCAGCGGTAAAAAGGACCTTTCCTTTGATAGCAAGGAATTCCAAGCTGGCAATGGAGAGTAAGCTACGCTTATATAAACAGGTTATTAGGCCAGCAATGACCTATGCCTGTCCAGTGTTTTGCAGCATCCCCAAAACTCAAATGTTGGGACTGGAGAAGATGCAAAATAAAGTGCTTCGTATTGTCACAAACAGTGATAAATACTTTCAGCTGAACCCATTGCGCGAACTGAACGATATTAACACAGTAGGAGTAGAAGATCACATAAAAAAAACTTGATGACAAATTCTATCGGTACTTCATTCTTGGAAGTCCTTTGAACAGCCAACCATAACGTGCGACGGAAGCACGGTGGGTTCATATACCAGGCATTGGATCTTTTCCATGAAATTCCATAACACAATAAGATGACTCCTTATACCTAAGGACAGTAACACCAAGGCATAATGCCTAATCCAGTTTTTTCGCTGCTTTTCCGGGAATCAACTGAAAACTTTGATAAGGAAAATTTGATGATTTGATGTCGTACAGAGAATATATTAAATCCACCCGTATAAAATGGAGGAGATGGGTTAGTCCAACAGCCTATGAGTGAAGTTAACTCAATTTATAAACTCCGCTGCAGTAGCTACAGTTGATGCTGCACCAATTATATGAGTAAATGATTCCAAAAGAGTAAAAAACAACCCTACAACCATAGTTGTGTCACTCGCCTAGACTAACCTAATAAATCAAAAACCAGAAAATACTGTAGCTGTTAGAGATGAAAGTTGGTTATTTTCATGCAGCAGTGGCAACGGGTCGCTGCGGAGTTTGTAAGCTGTATCAACTGTAACTACGTCAGCGGAGTTTATAAATTGAGCTTTATTCTTCTTGAATTTGCTGATATTGTTTTGTGTCAACACCTATCCTATTTCTGCAATGGGGCACGTAACACTTTGCCCCTGGATGGCTTAGGGACCATTTGGAAAGCATCATTAATTTTATAAATCAATAAAGTTGAAAACCACAAATAAACAATAAAAGTAACGGAATGATGCTCATACACTATCAAACAGCTATAATCTAACAAGAATATATCTTGAAAATTGAGAATTACTCCATTTATTTTCAAATATTTGACAAGAGACATTGACAGGTGACTTGAAAATCTTGAAATTGACAGCAAGTAGCGCCAACTGCATAACGACAAATCCCTCATCTTTTTTAGGTGAAATATGGTCAATTCAGCCGAAATTGAGGTGGATTGTCGCTATTCTAATTCATAATGTAATTAAATCAATTCGATAAACAGGGTGTTTCTAAATTCATACGAAAAAATTGAAGACATCCATTGTTGTAAATTTATTATGAGGGGTCTATCCTATATATTTTTTTCTCAGACCAACCCTTTAAAAGATATCATCGCTGAAAGGACGGAAGGATAATAGAGTGTTTAATTTTTTTCTCAAATCCGAGAGTTAATGTATTAACTTGAAATTATCGAAATTACATAAAGAGGTAACAATGGAATTTTTTTCAGTTGTATTACCTTAATATTATAAGGGGGTGAAAATGACAATCCTTATTATATTTTATGTCAGAATTTTTTTATGGGGTTGAATTTTGCAAATTGTTGTTAAAATTGTTATATCTGTCAACCGATTGCACCCCTGCGCGTGACCCTCAGAAGTCTTCGAGAGACTTGTGTGAGCTAAGGAAGACGCTGCCCTTAGCTTTTAACGGGTGATGCCATGAACGACACCGAAGACCATGCGGGGATTTGAACCCTCGACCCTTCGCTCGAGAGGCGAATGCTCTACCAACACGGCCATAGAACTGATATTTTTCGAATAAAAAAAAATAGTGCATAGATGCTTTTTTAATTACAATTTTATTTATATTCGAAGAGTAGGCTGCTGTTATATTAGAAATTGGCTTTAGTCTATTAATTTTACATCAAATTATAGTAGACACTGTCAAGTTGGCAAATTTTTCATGCGTCTTTTTTGTGGTGATGTCTTATAAGGGGACTGACTTTTTTTATAGGGCAGACATCTCATAATTCACTACGAGAAATCTCCTGAATATTTTTGCATGAATGTTGCAGTATCCTGTATCTAGTGAAGTTGAAACATTTTTGACAGTGAAGTTGAATTTGACTACTCTACTGCATAATAATTATTTCTTCGATATTGTGAGTTAAACTTAAGAATGGGATATGACATATAGTTTAGTCATTATTTAAGAAACATTGAAAGCTATCGAATTCACACTCACCGGCTACCTAAACCTGGCCCCAAATTCAAAGTTGGCTTCCTCGCGAACCGCTTCTTTGATGTTTTCTTTTTTTAAATTGTAGAATAATTCCTTAGTAACGATGCCATGTCAGAAATTTTTATTCAGATTTGAATTCGAGCATATACGGGGTGCAACAATGTGACGAAGTTTCTTTTCCAAAATTTGAAACACCCTATGGAGTGCAAAAACTATAGCAGCTGTTGTCAACTGAAATCCCATTGAACCCTGATCTTTTCTGAACATTTTTTTTTTAATCACGACATTATCTCTGTTTTTACCGGAGATACACTTTTTGAAAGCGAAAGGCTCGGAAAAAGTGTTCGCAGGCAGAAATTTCTTCGTTTAAATAATCAAGGCTGCATACGCGGAAACCGATTTGAGTTTAACATTGATTGACACTGACATTAACATTAAGAGTTTGTCAACGGTTTTGAAATCAAAAAATGCCTTTATCTGTGACTTATCTGTGACGGATGTTGCTCGTATTGTGGCCTTAATTGAGTATGGCCGAAGTCAACGTTATTTGTCCGATACCCTTGGTATACCTCGAACAACAGTCCAGGATGCCTGGAATCAGTATATGGTAACGGCAAATTTCAACAGGCTAGTGGGTTCCGGAAGAAAACGGAAGACGAGTGCAATTGACGACCGCTTTATTGTCCTGAATACTTTACGAAATCGTAGAACTACAGCTGTTCAGAATCAACATCTTCTACAAACCGTGCGTAGAATTGAAGTCAGTGAGAGCACAATCCGACGAAGACTTAAAGAAAACAACCTGTCTTCAAGGAGGCCTGCCACTAGACCCCAGCTGCTTCCAAGACATCGTCGAGTACGTCTCCTATTTGTGCGCCTACATTTGAATTGAGCAATGGACTAAAGTGCTTTTCACGGATGAGTCGCCATTTTGCCTGCGATCAGTGCGATCGCCTGATGGTCGAGAGCGAGTTTGGAGACGTCGAAATGAAAGATTTGTGGACTGTACAATTTCAGAACGCGTAAGTTTCAATGGGGTTTCTGTGATGGTATGGGCGGGAATTTCGAGGGATGGCCGTACAGATTTAATCTTGGTTGAAAACGGCGCCTTAAATGCGCATCGATATATCGAAGATATTCTTCAAAACGCTGTTGTTCCCTACTCTTATTTTGTCGGAGACGGCTTCGTATTAATGCAAGATAATGCCCGACCGCACGTGGCACGAGTAGTTAACGAATATTTGGACGTGGGTATTGAACGAATAGTTTGGCAAGCTTGCATTCCTGATTTCAATCCAATTGAGCCTCTCTGGGACCAACTTCAAAGGCGCATTCGTCGCCGACCTGCTTTACCAGACACCCTTCATAATCTGCGAATTGCACTTCAGGAAGAATTTGATGCCATTCCACAAGAATTTCTTACAAACCTTATTGATTCGATGCAACATCGACTGAATGAAGTCATTTTGGCGCGGGGAGACCACACTAGATAGTAGCCCCTTGAAATGTGTTTATTGTTTTTTAAATTTTTATGATTTTGATAGTTTTCGAATTAAACTTACGTTTCGATGTTTATTTGTTGTTTTCACAGCTTTGTTCGAGGTGTTCCCTTTAAAACAGTGTATCTCCAGTAAAAACAGAGATAATGTCGTGATTAAAAAAGCAAAATGTTCAGAAAAGATCAGGGTTTCATGAGATTTCAGTTGACAACAGCTACTATAGTTTTTGCACTCCACAGGGTGTGTGAAATTTCGGATAAGAAACTTGGTCTCATTGTTGCACCCCGTATATGCTCAAATTCAAATCTGAATATAAATTTCTGACATGTCATCGTTACTAAAGAATTATTCTACAATTTAAAGGAAGAAACATAAAAATCAAAGGAGTGGTTTGAGAGGAAGCCAACTTTGAATTTGGTGCGAGTATTAAGTGGCCGGTTTTTTTTTGCCGGTGAGTGTATGTTCCTTGGGATGGTTCAGTGTAAAAAACTAATCTAATCTTTCACTAGATTTATTAGTCAGTCTGCTGCCAAAATGTGTAATGATTGTATAACGTACTCTCTTTAGGGTTTTGGTAGTTATAAATATAATGATCAATGAACAAGCAAAATTAGCGCTTGCCCGTGGATCATAACAATAATAATAATAATACTTTTTTTTTCTCAAATACATGCATTTTGTCAGAAAATTGTTGATTATTGTTGATTGCATTAAGAAATCGCGTATTTTAATGATAGTTTAGAGTATGCCAAGCATACCAAACGATATTTCCTCGAATAAAAATCAAACGGAAACCGATCGGCATACGTGTCGCGTTGGTCCGAAGAGTCACCATATGCCCTCAAATGTTTCGAGAAATAGGGCATTGTTGAATCTATACGTGTTTAATTTATGCATGTCTTTGAGAAAATAAAGTATAATAATAATTATGTTATGTTCCACGTGCAAGCGCTAATTTTGCTTGTTCATTGATCATTATATTTATAACTACCAAAACCCTAAAAGGCATAAGTTATAAAATCATTATACATTTTGGAATCGCGCTGACGGGCTTTTAGGCTGATCTATCGGAACGTTCTACTGTGCCTGACAGTGCGTCGCCTTTAGGGTTGAAGATGTCAGCTGTCAGTGTTTTGTTTTGCTCCAGTGCCTCGCTATTGCTGTGTAGTATCGGTGTCCTTCAATTTGGTCCAAATATGTTTGGTCTTTTGTTTTTTCCACTCCTTTGCGGTGGTTTGTCCTTGGATCTTCCCTATTACACCAATCCTCTACTGTCCTCAGTACATTTTGCATCAGCTCAGAGGTTATTTGGGCATGATTTCCGTGTACAATGTCGTCTAAGAAGTAAACACTGGACACTCCTAGCTCATATCAAAGGCGTTGAATAATTAATTTTGAAAAAATTTGTTCATTTTCATGTCTCAGCTGGAAAGAATTGTATGACCAATTTTTATATAAATTTTTGATCTTAAAAACCTTTCAATTCATCTCTTGTATTTTATATTATCGACGTTTTTACACTTCACCCTTTATATTCTCTTGATGGGAATATTGGGATTAGCAAATATATTCTATTTTTTGTTTCAGAGTTGAACGGTCCAGTGACCAAGTGATAAAACCGGTAAATTTGGAGGCTTTATCGAAATGGGTGGGCAACATACCAGATGACGTCATACGGGACATGGCCGATATAGCTCCGATGTTATCGGTTCTAGGCTACGATCCCTACTCCAATCCTCCGAACTACGGACGACCGGACGCAGAAGTAGCATCCAAAACGAAGGAAATTCAAAGGAATCGAAACGTTTGGGATAGAAAAGCCAAAGAAATGTTCAGCCTCGGTTGGGAAAATGCCGACGGAGATACCGCTCTAGATAAAGAACCCAGTGATAATCCCAATAACATTACGTGATGAAACTGCTACACCGCGGGGTGTTCGAGCTTGATTCTTGTGTGTGGACCATTTTAATGATACTAATTTTGAATCTGATTTGGAAATTGTTAGACTGGTGCGATCACAGTAGTTGGTTACGTCATTTTTACTTAAAAGACATGACTTATTTTATACTTGTTAAAAATATTACGGAGTTCAAATAGTTGTAGGTGTTTTCTATTTGATGTAGGTCCGATTATTCAAAATTCTGATGCAACTTCTGGCCAGTATAAAGTATATTTTCTTAATATACTGGGTTATTGCATATTCATAGGTTCAGTTTTTTTATGCTGTAATATAGAGATTGATTTATATCTAACTAAACCTACTGACATATTTTTTTAAGAAAAAGTCCGCACTTCAGCCGTTCTTGAGATAGTTCAAAAACTATAAAATCTTGTTACTTAATTACTGAACATACAATGGGTGGAAGATTACTTCTTCAAAGAAAAATTTCAGGAACTTCCTTGAGAATAATCTTTGTTGCTTTTGTTGCTTTTTCGCTATCATTGATTTAACTTATGAAAGTTAAACGGGATTTTTACTTATTCAATTAGTTTTTATTCTCTCTAGAATTTGTCTACGGTGAAAAATGTTTTAAAAAGCTATGTTTCTGTTCATTACAACAAAAGGATTCATAGCGGGCATGGATCAATGTTTCTTTGTCATTTCAGAGTTCACTAACTTGATTGAGTATTAAGCAGTAAGTCTCCAACATAAAACAACTACTACCCCATACGCCCGGTGAATTATATCTGTAAGATTCTTAGCAAAGTTTTCTGCATTCAAATGGGGTTACATTCATGGTCATTTCCAATCATCAGCGTAGGCCAACTTGCTCAATTAATTTTTTTCCTCCATAGATATCCCAGTCTGGCCACTTCTCCGTTGCCCCTGTACATCTGGGGGGCACGCTGGGGTCGTTTCTCCAAACAAATGTTCAACTAATAGGAAAGTCAGAATTACAATTCTCAATCTCAACTGGATTATTTAGTGATATTCAATTAACAAACATAATTATTTATACACTGAGCACGTAAAGGTTGGAACAAATTAGTTAATAGCTTGATATGGCCATTGGGGAAAAAAGTCGTACACGTCGATTTTCTTTTTCAGTTGCGCATTTTTTGGTCTACTAACATTTTTGATGATCATTGTTCGAGTTATGACGTCATTATAATTTTTTTTATATGGCAATACCCTATTTTGATAATAACTTCTAAAAGAACGCATTTTTCTGTGTATGGATGGATGTCATATTTTTTCTTATGTTATACAGTGTGTTTCACTTCTCATAGAAACACCCTCGTATCTTCAATCAGCAAAAACAGTGAATAAACCTGAAATCTGGATATCCAACAGGTCACTAATATACAATAAAAATAAGATTAATCTAATTATGGAACCCTGAGGAACTCCACAATTAATACTCTTCAATTCCTAATATGATGAATTTCTTACTGTCTGATTTCGTCCAGTTAAATATGAATTGAACCAATTGAGAGTGATTCCTCAGAATCCCTATTTTTGTAGTTTAGCAAAAGTATTTCATGATTCACACAGTCAAAAGCTTTAGAAAAATCACAAAATCCATAACTGCTGTTGATATCCAAATCTCCAATAAAGTGGTGAACATCTGATGAAAGACAATAATAAATAACAATACAAGTGCTGGGCTCAACGGTCGTAGTTGTTTTTAGTTGGAAACTTGACGAATCTATTGTATAGGCTGAAGCGGAAGACTAGATTACCAAATCTGTTTCTTCATTTTTCGTTAAATGGTTACTTGACAATGATTTTTGAGAATTTTAACTTTCCACTGTCAACAAATCAAAAAAAAAATCAAGTCAAGGATTTCTTGGGTATAAGGGCAAATATAAATAATAAATTCAAATTAACTTCAAAGAAACGTTTCAAGAAATCTTACTGAAAACTCTATTTTTATTTTATTGAAGATGACACAATAAGAACTGTTTTTCACCGAAAACGAATTTCCTCCACAAAACCAAACTTTCAATCAATAGTTTAGTAGTGTCAATATTTTCATATAAGGAATTCTGGACAGGAATGATGTGCATTTGTATTTTTCATTGCCTTTTGTTAAGATTAATGCAAAATGGGCTTAATCCAGTAGCAGTCATATTGATCATAAAAATTGTCAGTGAAAATGTTCAACTGTGGTTATTTTTTACTTGATCAAACCTCATTGTGCAATATGTCCTGGAATTCTAGAAGATAACATCTATGAGTGAAAATATTTTGTGAATATGCATCTCTGGTTCATTGAAGCATTCTAATAGTTTATCAATTACGTCATTTTCTCCTAACTGGCTATGCCCAACTTCCAGATTCTCTGCAAACTGCGAAATATTTGCAGGATTTTGAATAAATCATCCTCCATAAATGGTTTAAATTATTATATATTTATTCAAACCCCAAAGAAATTATGCATCAGTTTGTCGATACAAAATATGTCTGAGAGAGAGATCTGATACTTGGAACTTAACAGGTTCCACCCAAAGAGTCTTGCAGTACTGTGAAGGTCTTCCATATTTTATATCCTCTGGTTACAAGATTATTTTTCATGGAATTCGAACGATTATGTACATGAATGAATGAAGGTTTCGGAAAAAAAAATGTGTGAATTAAAATGGAATCTCTTGCTTTCAGGACTCTGTTGTATAATTTTCCATCAATGTCGTTATCATCATTTTTGAAATGCTTGGTAATTTTTTAGGAAGCCATGTCATGAATATTACATGAATGTGTTCAGAAATATAATTCTAATTTGATAAATAAAACGAACAATTACAAAGATACCGCCTTTAATTATTTTCCTTTATTTGTCTTTTTTCTGATATTTTACTAGAAAACTTCTTTTTCAACCCCTTTACAAACAACGCTCGTTACTTCTTCAACATAGGCACATAATATTACCTATGAGAAAGTTAACACTCAACAGCTATCCTGAATGTATACGTTGTCCAAGTATCCAATAATTCACATTTCTAACAAAAAAAATAAATGGGAAAATAATGTTTTTATTATTGAAGAAACATTATGCTGCTTATATTAGAGAAATATCAAAAATTAAATCCTAAATAGATTAACAACCAATAAAATAAGTAATAATATAATAAATTATCATATCAGATTTTTTTATTTTAAAATTGTTTCAATTTATACTTGAATTTTAAGGAACCTTTCATGTTTTTAAATGTACTTGGTAGATTATTATAAACGAGCACCATCGTGCATTATACCTTTTCTTCCAATTTCATTCATGATTTTATCAGTCTGCAGATCATGAACATTTCTTGATCCGTAATTATGAATTGGAATGTTGTCATGAAAATTTAAACTGGTATTATCATAATTTTAATTCTGCTAAGATGAACAAATGAACATAGTCCCAATTCATAAAATGAATTCAAATTCAATACATTTTTTGCCCTTCACAAATTTTCAGTAGGTAATTTATATGTACAGGGTTTCCCAAATTCGAGCCTCATCATTGATGGGATCTCGGAAACCAGAAGAGATCGGTTAAATGGAGGCAAAGTTGCGCAATTTGGTGCTCATTGAAACGCCGCTTTCATATTTGAAAAATTCCGAATACTTCCGAAGATTTAAGGAAAAAAACCGATTATTCTCGATTTCTTTTTTATTTTTTGTGACTCTATTTGAATAGATATAATAAAACAAATTTCACATTCTCATTGCTACTTTTTCTGTTCTACAAGATGGTGTTATCAGATTTTCAAACAGACGTTTCGTATTTGAGCTGCCATCATCAAATTTAATACGGCCTTGGATTTTTTATTATGGATTTTAAAATCTTCTAATGTCCCAAAACAAATGATGTATCGCACTTATTCTAAAAGTTTATATTAATAGCATTTTCCATAAGAACTCATGTGTTAGAGAGAGACAAAGAATAGATTTTTGGTAAGATCTTAGAAGGACATCGTTAAAATAATTTTTTCGAAAAAGAACGATACATCATTGTTTTAAGGACCTCAGAAGCTCCTAAAAATTGATATAAAACAATGTGTGATGTTCAACAATAGGCATGATGTTTTAATTATTCCAAAAAAAGTCAAACAAAAACTATAAAATTGAATACCCAATGAAAGTTAAAGCAAATATTCAAATTGTTATCCACCTGCTTGAATGCATTTTCGTGTCAGTCTGTGAAGTTTATGGATGGCACGCTGAATGGTCCTTGCAGGGATAGCCTTGATCTCCCTTATTAGGTCTTGTCGTAATACTTCAAGATTTTGTGGCGTGTTTCGATAAAGACGGTTTTTGAGAAATCCTCAAAGAAAGTAGTCTAGAGGGTTTAGGTCAGGGCTTCTATGTGGTTAACGTACGGGACCTTGTTTTCCAATCCATTTATTAGGGAATAATTCATTTAATTAATTTTTAACACATCTCCCATTATGAGGTGGTGCACCGTCTTGTTGCCACCATAGTTGACGTAATACGCCCAAAGGTTCTTCCATTAAGGAATCCAATATATTGGTCCTTATTAATTCTGCATATCTATCGGAATTTAATTTTCCTTGAGTAAAAAACGGGCCGATAATTTTATTGTGCCACATACCGACCCATACGTTAAATGATTGTCGTCCCTGAGGTCTTACTTCTTGATTCTTTCTTGGGTTTTCTATTCTGTTGAAAAACTGCATTCATCTGTCCATATAGTTTTATTTAGGAAGTCATCATTTTCATTAATTTTATTTTGCAACCAGTTACAAAATTCTAATCGTCTCTCAGCATCGCCAGGTCTTAGTGTTTGGCTAATATGGATTTTGTAAGGTTTATATCCACGCTTATTTAAAGTTCTCCAAACTCTCATTCGCGGTAATCCTACTTCTTCTGAGAAAACTCTAACTGAAGCTCGAGGATTATTATTGGCCTTAAAAAATAATTTAAAATTATTCATTTTACTTTCTACTTTGTAACAGTTTTCAAACTTACAGTGTTCAAGATAATTTGTTCATCTTCTGGATCGATTCGTGTTCCATATTCAACCCTTGGCTTAACAAAACTTCCGTACTAAGCTAAATTATTATCAATATTAGCAAAATAACTATAATGCGGCTGCCGTCTTTCTGGATATTCCAACAAATAGCGCTCACAAGCCGTTTTGAATTTCGATTCGAAATATAGTAAATCCTTATCATGTCTCGTTTTTCTTAATTAGAAAAGTCATTTTCGTTTAATAAGCGTTAACGATTAGTGAACGAACAGTGAACTGTCAAAATATTGGATAATTTAAACATTAACAAATGAACTAAGATAGCCAGAATGCACGATGCACAGCCACTTTGCAATTATTTTTGTAAATATAGCCTAGGGCCTGGAGTTTGAGGGATGACACTTCAATTATATTAATTATTAACCACCCACTTTTATGTTAGTTTTTGAGTTTTATGCAGTGCGTTATTGCAAAAAAAGTTTGTTTTAACTCTATTAAAAATCTAATTTTTGTCTCTCTAACTCATGAGTTCTTAAGAAAAATGCTATTAGTATAAACTTTTAGAATAAGTGCCATACATCATTTGTTTTGGGAAATTAGAAACTTTTAAAATCTATAATAAAAAATCCAGAGCCGCATTTAAAAAAACAAAGTTGATGATGGCAGCTCAAATACGAAACGTCTGTTTGAAAATCTGATAACACCATCTTGTAGAACAAAAAAGTAGCAATGAGAATGTGAAATTTGTTTTGTTATATCTATTCAAATAGAGCCACAAAAAAATAAAAATGAAATCGCGAATAATCGTTTTTTTCCAAAAATCTTCGGAAGTATTCGGAATTTTTCAAATATGAAAGCGGCGTTACAATGAGCACCAAATTGCGCAACTTTGCCTCCATTTAACCTACCTCGTATATCTTCTGGTTTCCGAGATCCCATCAATGATGAGGCTCGAATTTGGGACACCCTGTACATTTGATTGAACAGGTTTTTTAAGTGTTTTTAATACAGAAGCTTTGGCAGATCCCCATGTAGAAACTAATCTACAATCTGGAATATACAGTGTGACCCACTTAAGATCGGAGCACCCTTATAAAATCTACATTTTCCAACCGATTGGAATGTTTTTTTTCATTGGGTAGATCTTCAAAAAGTCTACTAGAGCACCAAATTTCACGAATAAATTTCCATTTCCAGGGCTAACTAATCTGATTTTTCAAGGTCAAAAATCTAAAAAAATCACTTGCAATTTTTTTAGAAAAATTCTACCTACACCACTGGATTCGCGACATTTTCAAATGTTTCTTATGTAAATAACGTTGAAATGCGTCAATCAATAAAAAAGTTATGATGGAATGAAATTTGAAAAATGAATTGGTGGGCTGATTAAACGGCATATTTTTCAAATTTCATTCCATCATAACTTTTTCATTGATTGACGCATTCCAATGTTATTTACATAAGAAACATTTGAAAATGTCGCGAATCCAGTGGTGTAGGTAGAATTTTTCTAAAAAAATCGCCAGTGATTTTTTTAGATTTTTGAACTTGAAAAATCATATTAGTTGGCCCTGGAAATGGCGATTTATTCATGAAATTTGGTGTCCTAGTACACTTTGTGAATGTCTACCTAATGAAAAAAAAATGTAGATTTTATAATAGTGCTCCGGTCTTAAGGGGGTCACACTGTATGAAACTAAAATGAACATGTACAAAAAATTTCTTTTTGAGTACCATTTAATTTTGTGTAGAATGCAAATTATCGGAAATATTTTTTTTCGGGCTATTTCTATATGTTTTTGTCAAACGAGGATTTCATCAATATAAAGACCCAAAATGTTAAGTATGCAATTTTTTTATGTTACATGATTATTTTCAAATTCTTTGGGTGGAATTATTATTTTGTCAATATGAATATGTATGAGGATTTAATATAATTTAATGTTAATTAATGACGATGTGACAACATACATAACAAAGATATATATTTATCAAAAGGGTTCATTTAAATTCACTCACTGGTTGATCGAAGGGGCGACAAATGCCCCCCCCCCCCCTTGAGAGCAAGCAACATTGGCACGTCTTCCTCCTACGAGTTATTCGTTATCACCTCTTTTGCGGTCATTTCAACTCTAGATAATACCCCTTCCTCTTGGGAATGTTGTGGATCCGCCCTTGTCTGATTTGAATGCATTGTCTGGTCCAGATGGCCCAGTTCTTTTAATTATTCTATGTACTCTGCTAATGGGTGCTGCACAAAGTACGGAGTAATAAATAGGTAGGTCTGTTCGCTGTTTCTGCATGAAATTTGTAATGTAGTAAACCACATCTTTTTACATTAATTACATCAGTCGGCGTCAATGAGTATAGTAGAGTGGAGTGGAATAATGAGTTCAAAAACTGTTTGGTGCTTCTATTGCTCCAATAGGTCCAATCCTAGGATTTCTAGGTTTGGTTGTGCATAATATTATTTGAGTCTTGTTGAGTTGAGTCATTGAAAATTTAAAATTGACAGTGATGATGAACTTCAGGAATTCATGCATTTCCGTACCAATGAAAGTCCTAAATGTATTCAATAAATTAATTAAATAATTAAAAAGTACTGCATGGTCTCTCTCAGATTTCTTGGCCTTTGCTTCCAATGTGGCGCATTTGGCCAAATATTCTTGATGTAACTCTTCAGGTTGAAAATATGATAAGTTTTGTATCAAGTCGACTTCCCGTCAATCTAAAACTGCCGGTAATAGTTGGATAATCTATATATCTATATAAACTGATCGAAAAAAGTTAAGGATATTGTGTTTTGCGATTCCGAAATTTTTTTTAGAAATCATCTGGTACAGCTATGAATACCTATGTCTTTTACTTTGAAAAAAAAAGTTGTTGTAGACATATACAATTTTACCCGAACAGATAAAAAGCATTATCACCAAATCAGTAGATTTTATGTTTGTGAAGTTTAGTTTTGTTTTTGTGTTGCCAAGCGCAGTTTGCGATATTGGGGTTATTCTGTCATCAACAATATGAATAGACGTCATTTAAATGTAGAGGAAGCCAATCAAGCCATTGGGTTGCTTCTTGGAGGTGCGCGACAGATCGATGTGGCTGATCGGTTTAATGTCTCTCAAAGTGTAATTTCCCGACTTAATAACCGATTTAATGAGACTGGATCTGTCATGGACAGGCATAGGGAGGGTAGACCAAGATCGACAAATGCTAGGGAGGACCGAAGACTAGTGAGAGGAGCTAGGATGGATCCTACAGCAAACTGTACGGTGCTCAGCCACGACCTTTTCGCTGCCACCAGAATTCGTATTACCCCTCGGACGGTTTTAAATCGATTGAATGACGCAGGTTTACATTGCTATAGGCCTATAAGACGCCCTCCATTGACCGCAGTCCATAGAGCTCAATGTTTGCTTTGGTGTAATAAAAGAGCCAATTGGAATGATGAGTGGCGTACAGTGATGTTCAGCGATGAAAGCCGCTTTTGTCTTCGTGCTGACAGACATACAGTTCGTGTTTGGCGACCAAGAAATTCCAGAGTTAATGACCGATATGTTCAGGAAGTACATCCATTTCAAGGTGGAGGTATAATGGTTTGGGGTGGAATTTTCTACGGAGGTCGAACGGAGTTGTATATTTGTGAAGGTACAATGACAGGTGAAATTTATGCCAACGACATCATTGATAACATGGTGTATGATTACCGTTGGAATTTGGAGCCCAATTTCAGATTTCTGGATGATAACGGCTAGCAATCAATGAGATTGATCATGTGCCATTACCCCCGCACTCTCCAGATTTAAACTGCACTAATTGCCCATCAACCACCTGTTCGGGACGTAAGGTCACTGAGGCAAGTTGTTCCACAATTATGGGATAACCTTGATCAAAATGATTTGGATCATTTAATTTCAAGTTTGCCTCGCCGAGTTGAAGCAGTGATAGCCAATAGAGGTGGAATCACACGCTATTAATATATTTTCCTTTTTGATAATAATCTGTTTTGTTACATTATTAAAGAAAAGTTGCCTGTAAATTCTTTTTTTCAGTAAAACAAATATGTTTCTGAAAGAGATAGGAGTAAACGTATGTTATACAATGTTTCTCGAAAACTATTTTGTTCTCAGAGAATTTCCAATATCCTTAACTTTTTTCGATCAGTTTATCTGAAAAACAAAAATGATGGTAGAACTTTTTGAATCACTTCTGTCCTTTTATAGGTCGATCGCTCTTCTAACCAAAACAAGCCCGTGGCTCCCAGTCTTACTGCCTTGAAGTGAAGTAATTTTATGGTTTGTTTCACACAATCTGAAGGAAATCTATAGAAATTACGTCATTTTAAGGCGGTTTGTTCAAACTATTTGACCATGAGCCATTGGTTTGATTGAGGTTTAAATCATTTTCCGTTTGAAACATAATCTGTTTCTCAAAATCGAAGGAGTTTGTATTACCTACGATAATTCTCTGTCTTTTCCAAAACGCAAATAGCATACTATAGTATACATACCATACATTCAGTATTGAAAATCTGTATGAACTTATCTATAGAACCAAAAATAACAAACTTCATAGTAACGATAATAATAGCTATTTATGATACAAATTCGTATAGTAGGACTTTTTTGTATGAGCGTGAAGTTTTTTTAATGAGGCGCAGCCGAGTTCAACAAACACACCCTTTACGAAAGTGTTTCATACAAAGTTTTTTCTTCGACAGTTATTATATTGCCAAATTGTAGCAATTATATCATTAATTTGAATGTTTAAGATATGAATTGTCGTCGTATTATCAAATTAAAGACTTCCGAGTTATATTTGACGCAAAATACTGTATTTTTCAAAGATGCATAAATGTATGAACAGTTGATGATTTTACGCACAGGTGATTTACACACTTGTGCGAAAAAGTCACTGTCAGCAGTGCGTAAAGGCGTAGTTTACGCACTGTCATAGAAAATAGTATATTCATTCCCGTATCGTTTTCAATACGGGAAAGTATTAAACGGTCCGGAAAAGTTCGTTGCTTAGCAACGGACTAAAATACTGGATTATCGTATTTTGAGGCCTGCAGTTGCTCCGAGAAAGTGGGCATTCTTGAACGATTTCAGAAAATAGTATATTGTGTATCTAGTAGTAAAAGCAATACATTTCCGGACCTCAATGTAAATTGTTGGCCGAGGCGTTAGGCCGAGGCCAACAAGCATTGAAGTCTGGGAATGTGCTTTTACTACGAGGTACACATACTATTTTTTCTAAAATCGCAATCAGCATTATCAAAAACTAAGGAATTCTACTTATTGTTTGCGTGAATTCAATAACTGTCTAAAATGTAAACAAGCCGGCAAAAATATTTCTGTATCGTTTTCGATACGGGAAAGTATTAAACGGTCCAAGAAAGTTTGTTGCTTAGCAACGGACTAAAATACTGGATTAGAGTATTTTGAGGCCTGCAGTTGCTCCGAGAAAGTGCATTCTTGAACGATTTCAGAAAAATGTATTTATTATCATCTGTCAATTTTGATCAATCGTTTTCAAATCGTGTGATCGTCAAATGTTTGATAGTTTCAAACAAACCAATGAGAATGATTTTACAAGGCAGTTCGATCAAACTATTTAACCGTGAGCCACGGGCTTAAGGCACAAACCCGATTTTTTTTAAATATTGCTTTATTAGTTCATTACCCAGCGTGTGCCAGTGTGTATTTTGTGTTGCCTATTGCCATTGGGTACTAGACGCACGCCTCCCTCAAGGGAACAGACGCCAACCACAATCATCTTATTTTTGAATTGAACTATTCGCAATATTCAAATTCGTTCTGAATTGTTCAGTTGAGTAGATATGTAATGCAAGGGCAAACTGTATAGACGGTAAAATAACCTTGTCTCAGAATGAAATCTTTATCCAGAACAACAAGTCCGCTTTATATATCCGAGGGCACCAATGAGTGAGGAGCATTGAAGACTGTAGTGTCTTAAATTTTGTTACCATGACGACAATCTAAGATACATTGAAGATGATAAATTAAACTGCAGTGTGTTAACAAAATGATTTCTATATTTTATTGGGAAATATCTATAAGAATTGAAAAGACATGAATATGAATTGTAGAACGTCAAAAAATCTTTATTATTCCTTTTGTTTGTTACCATGATGACACATTCATGATGATAAATTAAACTACAGTGTGTCAACAAAATGTAAGATACTACATGGCCTACGTAGAATCTTACATTTTGTTAACTCACTGTAGTTTAACATCATGAATGTATCTTAGTTAACAAAATGTAGATACTACAAAGACAATTGTGTAACGTTCGCATCAGTCGGATTGGCTTTGGAATAAGTTGTCACAGTCCAGTTACGAGAACTTTCTACAGCGAACAGGTTGATTGATTGAATGAAGGAAAATTGCGTAACAGAGAGGTCATCTGTATGAAAGATAAAATTTTGAAATAATTGGAAATACTGAATTTTTCCATTTCTCATTTTATTTTTTCTGATATTTTCGTCAGAGCTGGAACATGATGATAATATTTATTAACATAAACATTTTATAAGCTTTCTGTGATCAGTTTTACTGGCAAACGTTTCGTTTTGGAACAACCATCTTCATTTTATTTACGTCACCATTGCCTATGATACGACCCTGTTTTTTATTCTAAATTCAATGTAGGTATTACACATGGCAGTTTTCATTCTTTGTCAGATCATCTTTAATTTTTCAAGACATTTATTTCCTAGTACTGGGAATGAATTGGAACAAATCGTGAAATCAGATATCTTAGATTTGTGTGGTGTGTGTTCCTAGTTTTACAGTAAGCGACATCTACATAGGGATAGTGGAGGATTGCATCGGTCCGAGCACATTGTTACTTATAGTTTTCATTACTGGTTGAAACTTCAACTACTATACAATAGGTGGTGCTAGGTACTAGTGAAACTAAAAAGTTGAATAAATACATTTTAATTTTGCTCAGCTCAGTTGATAATTTGTTTTAAGTTAGTCTTTCAGGATAATTTGCAAAGAATTATTGAGAAGGCAACTATCTGTTCAAATTTTCTGTTTAAAAAGAAAATAACTTGTTTTAATAATTTCTAAATGATAAAAAAACTTATTCAGTTTGGAGAGTATCATCAATTCAAAGCTTCCAGTGCGCATGTAAACATTGCACATTTGACAGAATAACATCGAGCGCCATGCTTTTTCCCACCCAACTCGAACCAAACCGAACCGAGAGAAAAACATTCGCTCAATGCACGATACAGAACAACTGAAAACTGAAAACTGAACACCGACATTCAATAACAAAGTAGTAGGGAGCGTGCGTTAGCGTTAGTGCAGTAGATTTTATCTTTAGTACGTCAGTTTAAACCGCTGTGCCCAATTGTTTCCTAATTTACAATAGAAAATACCTATTTTTTCATGTAAACATTTCATGTGATCATTGGACTGTGAAGTGTTTTAAATATTTTCATTGAATACTAACCAAAGTATACATTGAAAAAGAAGATACTTCAAATTTTGCGTTCGTTTGTGGTAAGTACAAAAATGCCCTTTCATTGATGATTGTTTTTTATCTCCTGCTGGGGAGGAGAGCGTTGTGTCAATAATTGCAAGAAATTATTTTGAATAAAATCGTTCAATTTACAGGCTTCAGTCGAGCATGTCTCATTATTCAATTCCGTTAGGCTTTATTTCGCGATGACAGTGCTATTAAGGCCATTAGAGCTTTCATCGTATCAACTGGTAAGTTTAGGATCATGTCCCACAAGGATTTTATTCATCGTGTACCTTATTGTTTGCTTTGATATCACCCAAATCAAAACAGACCCAGTATTCAGCAAGCTGCATTCGATTCAGTAATTTTGTACATTCTGTTTTACTCAGTACTTATTTACACGAAAATTAAAATACAGTGTACACAGTGAATTTAATGAAGGCTGTACAAACTATTATTGAACCTATCGATTAAACAATCACCATCATTCATACATCTAACAACATTCAACTAAAGATCATCAAGTTCTTCCTAAAGAAATGAACCCTCATTGATCGAAAACGTCAGTGAAAGCATTTAAAAATACCACATTTTTCTTTTAGAAACTTCTCATCACCTTATTAAAATGTCAATTTGGTTTTTAAAAATACTTGTTGTTGTTGTTATCATCAATCATGTTGTCCTAGGCGTAGGTAGGTAGTTCATAATTTGGGTGAGAAAACCCTTGGTACTTGATTGTTTTTAAACCTATCATAGGTAGTTTTACATTGTGAAAATCGGGCGTATACTTATTGGAGTAACGTTACAACAGGAGACACCCAAGGTAGTGTTCTGGGCCTCGTTTATGACTCTTCAAGTATAAGTTCAGTGCTTCAGAAATATTCTTATATTTAACGATTAAGACGTGTTATTTTTTAAATTACCAGATATTGTATTAGTGAGTGCTGATGAAATAGATGAACAAACATTTTTAGAATTCATACTGATGTGATATTCATTTGAAATTATCAAGTAGTCTCAACGTTGAGACAACACATATTTGTTTCGTGACAAATAAATCTACAAAAGATGCCATCAGTAATTTCATACACAAAATTTACTAGGTTAATTAGATTGAAGTTATCCACACATTTCCATCCACACTTTTATGCGGTGTAGCCAAATTTCAAGAAAAATCATTAGTTATCATTATTTATGCTACTGCATCATGAATTATAAAAATTCATTGAATGAGCTTGGCGAACCAGAATTTGGCAAATATTTTAATATACCAATTCAAATTGTTACTATAAAGTAATATCCACTTAAATAATGAGCATCTGCCTTACTGCAGCGAAGTTGAAAAAAAATTACTATAATTTTTACACATAGAAAAATATCTGTGCTGTGTGAGATGGAAATCGCAAAAATCCCAGAAAAAATAATTTTCTCGGTTATTACGGCGCGAGTCACCTCGAAATCACACAGATGCTATTAAACACATCAATACCAATGCGTACACACAGAAAAATATCTGTACCAAATCGTAGGGGAGATGGAAATAGCAAAAATAAAAATAAAACATTTTTTCGGTTATTACGGCTCGAGTCACCTCGAAATCACTCGCGCCGTAATAACCGAAATAAACTTTTTTTATATATTTTGCGATTTCCATCTCCCCTACGGGTTGGTACAGATAGTTTTCTTTGTGTACACATTGGTATTGATGTGTTTAGCAGCCTCTGTGTTATTTCGATGTGACTCGCGCAGTAATAATCGAGAAAATTATTTGTTATAAATATTTTTACGATTTCCATCTCCCCTACCATTTGGTACAGATATTTCTCTGTGTACGCATTGGTATTGATGTGTTTAATACCCTCTGTGTTATTTCGAGGTGACTCGTGCCGTAATATCCGAAAAAATGTTTTTTTTTTTGCGATTTCCATCTTCCCTACGGGTTGGTACAGATATTTTTCTGTGTGTACACATTGGTATTGATGTGTTTAACAGCCTCTGTGTTATTTCGATGTGACTCGCTCCGTAATAATCGAGAAAATGATTTTTTATAAATAGGTATTTTTGCGATTTCCATCTCCCCTACGGTTTGGTACAGATATTTTTCTATGTGTACGCATTGGTATTGATGTGTTTAATAGCCTCTGTGTTATTTCAAGGTGACTCTCTCCGTAATAATTGAGAAAATGATTCTTTATAAATATTTTTGCGATTTCCATTTTCCCTACGGGTTGGTACAGCTATTTTTCTGTGTGTACGCATTGGTATTGATGTGTTTAATAGCCTCTGTGTTATTTCAAGGTGACTCGCTCCGTAATAATTGAGAAAATGATTCTTTATAAATATTTTTGCGATTTCCATCTTCCCTACGTGTTGGTACAGCTATTTTTCTGTGTGTACGCATTGGTATTGATGTGTTTAAAAGCCTATGTGTTATTTCAAGGTGACTCGCGCCGTAATAATCGAGAAAATGATTTTTTTATGATATTTTTGTTATTTCCATCTCAGCTCAGCACAGATATTTTTCTATGTGCAAAAATTATAGTAATTTTTTTTTCAACTACGCTCCAGTAAGGTAGATGATCATTATTCAAGTGAATAATTCTTTACAGTAACAATTTGAATAGGTATATTAAAATACTTGCCAAATTCTGGTTCGCCAAGCTCATTTAATAAATTTTTATAATTCTTGATGACATAATGATAACCAATGATTTTTCTTGAAATTTGGCAACACCGCATAAAAGTGTGGATGGAATGTGTGGATAACTTGATTTATCAAAGGCCTTTGACACTGTTTCTTATTCACATCTACTCAAAAATCTGAATAGGTATAAGTTGGTGGGAAAATACTAGAAGTATTAAAAAAAAATATCTTGACTATAGAATCCATCATGTTCAAATCAACAATCATATTAGTGATTCAAAATTATGTTAATACGGAGTTCCCCAAGGTAGGTACAGTTTTTGGACCATTTTTAGTATACAGTGCGTCTTTTTAGTCCCCCCGGTCAACTTTTGAACGATTTGACGTACAAACATGAAACAAAAACTATTTCGAATTATATAACCGATACTACTTTTCGAAATAAAATACATTGTGGTTGCCCGATAAATGGGGAAGGGGCACATCAATTCAAAAATTTCAAATGGCATGGGGGGTTTAATTACACTTCGTTGAAAAACGAATTCAATTCTGTAATAATAATGTAATTTTTTTCATTTTTGTTAATGCTTATTCTCACAGTTTCTCTTTTCCCTTCAAAATTTTCAAGATGATGTGCCCACAGTGCCATCTGTCGAGTAATTGCAATGTATCTTCTCTCAAAATATTTCTTGTCCCATTGTTCCAAATCAAACCGTTCAAATTTATCTAGATAAGCCTAGATAAGCATACCATTCAGATATTTCGAGTGCATATGGTGAAAAAAAATTTCAACGAAATCCGAAAAAAATTAAATAGTTGAAAACAGAATAAATTCTCTTTTCAACGATGTGTCACTTGACCCCCCGGCGGATTTTGTTGAAGGGTAGTATTTGGTTCAAAAATTACTTCACACCCTAGAACGTATTTTCAAAAAACCTCGAGCAACGAGTATTTTTGTTTTTACTGCGGTGGGGTTGTTGAGGGGTAGTTTTTGGTCTACAAATTATTTCATCCTGGTGTACAAAGAAAGAGTTCATTTTCGTAAAAAAACCTGGAGCGACGGGTACTTCAAATGTTTCAAGATTTTTCTACTGCGGGGGGTTGTTGAGGGGTAGTTTTAAGTTCAAAAATTATTCCACCCTATAGAACGTTTAGAATATAGCAGGTTTAGAATAATTCATTACCGTCAAAAAATCTCGAGCAACTGTTATTTTTTGGAAATACCATAAGCGAAAATGAAAGAAAAACCTCTTAGAAAATCAGTAATGATTTAGATGTCATCATAGTTGTGAAACTGCGGTGCAAAATATTTTATTCGTCTGGAAGACGTGGATGGATGGAAATAAAATGATCGGAGCAGTTTTCTTAGATTTAAGGAGAGCTTTTGATACAGTAGACCGCGGCAAATATTACTTTTGAAACTTAGAAAATATGGTATATCATCCACGTTTTTCGATTTGGCAACACCGCGCAGTTCCATAGCTTTCCGTAAGTTACGGCTCTTGGCCTTTTATGAAACCAATAAAATAGCGATTAAATGGTAGATATGTTATTCTTAAACTGGATATTATTAGGAGTTACAGATCACGAAAAAAAAAAAAGATAAAATGAGGCGGTGATGTGTGGCTCATGAGGTAAAATGTAAAACTCATGCTGAAAAATTATCGGTTCATAGCAAGCAGTGTGAATGAGTGAAAAACAGTCTTTTACATTTCAACATTTATACCGCACCCCCAAAAGTCATTGTCGGGCCGTCGTAAGGGGTAAAGATTTTTTTAAATTCCAACTTTTTACCAAAAACGTATATGGCGATGGCATTCGAAATGAATGGGTAGATAACAATTATTTGCAACCTTACTTTCACCCTCCGCCTCCAAAGGTCATTGTCGCGCCGTCAGAAGGAGTAGAGAATTTTTTGAAAATCCAATTATTAACCGAAAACTTATTAGGCGATGGCACTCTGACTGAATATGTAGAAAATAATCATTTGCATCCTTACTTTCATCTTTCTCCCCCAAAAGTAATTGTCGGGCCGTCAGAAGGGGTACAGATTTTTTTGAAAATCCAATTTTTTAACTAAAATATATTAGGCGATAGCACTCGAAATGAATGGGTAGAAATTAATCATTGGCATCCTTACTCTCATCCTTCACCCCCAAAAGTCATTGTCGGGCCGTCAGAAGGGGTACAGATTTTTTTGAAAATCTAATTTTCTTCTTAAAATATATTAGGCGATAGCCCTCGAAATGAGTAGGTCGAAATTAATCCTTGGCATCCTTACTTTCATCCTTCACCCCCAAAAGTCATTGTCGGGCCGTCAGAGGGAGTACAGAATTTTTGAAAATTCCAATTATTTACCGAAAACTCATTAGGCGATGGCACTCGAAATGAATAGGTAGAAAATAATCATTTGCAACCTAACTTTCATCCTTCACCCCCAAAAGTCATTGTCGGACCGTCAGAAGTAGTATAGAATTTTTGAAAATTCCATTTATTTACCGAAAACTTAGTAGGCGATGGCACCCGAAATGAATAGGTAGAAAAAAATCATTTGAAACCTGACTTTCATCCTTCACCCCCAAAAGTCATTGTCGGACCGTCAGAAGGGGTACAGAATTTTTAAAATTCCATTTATTCACCGAAAACTTATTAGGCTATGGCACTCGAAAATAGGTAGAAAATAATCATATACAACCTGAATTCCATCCTTCACCCCCAAAAGTCATTGTCGGGCCGTCAGAAGGGGTACAGAATTTTTTGAAAATCCAATTTTCTTCCTAAAATATATTAGGCGATGGCACTCGATATGACTGGGTAAAAAATAATCATTGGCATCCTAACTTTCATCCTTCACCCCCAAAAGTCGTTGTCGGGCCGTCAGAAGGGGTACAGAATTGTTAAAAATTCCAATTATTTACCGAAAACTTATTAGGAGATGGCACTCGAAATGACTAGGTAGAAAGTAATCATTTGCAACCTGACTTTCATCTTTCACCCCCAAAAGTCATTGTCGGGCCGTCAGAAGAGGTACAGAATATTTTGAAAATCCAATTTTCTTCCTAAAATGTATTAGGCTTTGGCACCAAAATGAATGGGTAGAAAATAATTATTGGCATCCTTACTTTCATCCTTCACCCCCAAAAGTCATTGTGGGGCCGTCAGAAGGGTTACAGCATTTTTTGAAAATTACAATTTTTTACCGAAAACTTATTAGGCGATGTCACTTTTGAAATGAATGAGTAGAAAACAATCTTGTGAATCCCCACTTCAATCCTTCACCGCCAAAAGTCATGGTCAGTAGGGGTATAGAATTTTAAACTTAAATCTGTACCCCTGTTGACGGCCCGACTATGACTTTTGGGGGTGAAGGATGGAAGTAAGGATGCAACTGATAATTTTCTAACTATTGGTTTTGAGTGTCATCGCCTGATAAGTTTGCGGTAAATAATTGGAATTTTCAAAAAATTCTGTTTCCCTTCTGTCGGCCCGACAAAGACTTTTAGGGATGAAGGGTGAAAGTAAGGAAGCAAATGATTATTTTCTACCTATTGATTTCGAGTGCCATCTCCTAATAAGTTTTTGGTAAATAATTGGATTTTTCAAAAAATTCTCTACCCCTTCTGACGGCCCGACAATGACTTTTGAAGGGGGATGGTGAAAGTAAGGATGCAAATGATTGTTATTTACCCATTAATTTCGAGTGCCATCGCCATATACGTTTTTGGTGAAAGTTGGAATTTAAAAAAATCTCGACCCCTTCTGACGGCCCGACAATGACTTTTGGGGGTGAAGGATGAAAGTAAGGATGCAAATGATTATTTTCTACCCATTAATTTCGAGTGCCATCGCCTAATATGTTTTTGGTAAATAATTGGATTTTTCAAAAAATTCTCTACCTCTTCTGACGGCCCGACAATGACTTTTGAAGGGGGATGGTAAAAGTAAGGATGCAAATGATTGTTATTTACCCATTCATTTCGAGTGCCATCGCCATATACGTTTTTGGTAAAAAGTTGGAATTTAAAAAAATCTTTACCCCTTACGGCGGCCCGACAATGACTTTTGGGGGTGCGGTATAAAAGTTGAGATGTGAAAGACTGTTTTTCACTCATTCACACTGCGTGCCATGAACCGATAACTTTTCAGTTTTACATTTTCTCCGCCTCATATTTTCTTTTCTCCAAGATCATCACAGAATTTGCCAATTCTGAAATCAAATTTGATTACAGAATGCTGGAATTCTCTCTCTAGAAATTGAAGAAATATTCTGCAACACCTCTGCTCCCATGCAATTTAAAATACTATCACATTCTCTCTTTTGTGATAGAATAATATTCTCATACTGGTTAGCAATAATAACATTAGCCTTGACGCAGTTGATTGTCATCGTAGTGGCAAAATTTGAGTAAGTGTCAAAGTTATTGCTGTCACGTTTCCTATCTTTGCTCGTGGAGATAACATAGTCTGCTAGTCGGTTAGAATGAAAATTCGTGTTGCTCCTGGTTCCTCACTCTCGCTTTCGGCTCGCTCTCGGAACTTTCCACTCGCATCAAAATTTCATTCTAACCTTGTTACAGAATATACTATTCTTTTCGTGATCTGTAACTCCTAACAACATTCTGTTTAAGAATAACATATCTACCATTTGAATCGCTATTTTATTGGTTTCATAAAAGGCCAAGAGCCGTAACTTACGTGAAGGCTGTGGAACTGCGCGGTGATGCCAAATCGATAAACGTGGATGAAAAAACCGTGGCTGTTTTCACGCCCGTTATCAGGTACAGTTCTTAATTGGTTTGAAAATTACCTCCCCGAAAGAAAACAGGTGACTAGAGTCAACAACGGCACTTCCTCTGAATTAATGAACGATAAGGGTGAACCGCAAGGTAGGACACTTGGACCTTTACTCTTCCTTATATATTACTGTTCTAGTGACATGGATGTGATGAATACTTTAAAAATGAGCTCAGCAAAATAAGTAACTGATGCAGTGCTAATACTCTAAAACTTAATAGTGAGAAACCAAAATTTCTGATGTAGGGTAACAGAGTACTCCACAATGAAACAGGTAATAGAAACCTGCAGATAATGATTGAAAATGACACAATTGAAAATGTTAATGTGGAGAAATATCTTGGAGTCTTAATTGACTAGGAAGTAACTTTCAAAGCTCACGTAATACAAGTTATAAAAAGAGTAACATTAAATATTAACTTAATAAGAGTATCACCAAACTTGTCTAGAATATACAATACCACATTTTATATTCTGTGTATAAATACTATTTACAGTTGATAATAATGACTTAGACCCAACTACAGAAACAACAAATCAGAGCAATGAGAAACACACTGAAGTTACCAAGAGATACACCAATTCGCAATATGCTCAAGGAATTAAAATGGATGTCTGTAAAAGACTATATACAGTGCGGCTTTTTTTAGTCCCCCCCCTGTTAACTTTTGAACGGTTCGACGTACAGATTTGAAGAAAAAACCGTTTGGAGGGTTTCACCAATACTACTTTTTGATAAAAAAAATGTGGTGATTGCTCGACAGGGGGCGCGGGGGGGCATATCAACTCAAAATTTTTAAATGGCATGGGGGGTCAAGTGTCACATCGTTGAAAACAGAATTCAATTCTCTTCACAACAATCTAATTTTTTTTTAATTTGTTAATATTTTTTCGCAATTAAAATTCGAAATATCAAATATAAAAGCGGATCTGAAGAAAACTACTCGTATCTCGATAAATTTGAACGGTTTGTTGTGGAATAATGAAACCAAAAACATTTCGAAGGGTATTACCGATACTACTTTTTGAAAGAAGAAACATTGCAATTATTCGACAGGTGGCGCTGGGGGCACATCAATTCGAAAATTTCGAAAGGCATAAAAATCGAAATTGGAAAAAAATTTCTCAACAAAATTCAAAAATATTCAGATGGTTTTCAACGATGTGACACTTGACCCCCATGCCATTTAAATTTTTTGAGTTGATGTACCCCCCGCGCAATCCCCGAGCAATCACCATATTTTTTGTTTCAAAGGGTAGTATCGGTGAAACCCTCCAAACGGTTTTTTTTTTCATGTTTGTATGTTGAACCGTTCAAAAGTTAACAGGGGGGGTACTAAAAAAAGCTGCACTGTATATTATTATACCATGATACTAATCTACAAAATGTACCACAATCTGTCACCGGAGTACCTGAGTAAAAAAATTGAATTCAATGAAAACCAATATAATATGAGGACTAGACATAATATACCTATTGGAGTCAAAAATAAAAAAAAAAGACTGAAAAATCTATATATCATGCAGGAATGTTAGCCTTCATTCAACAGCGTAGACAGAAACTCAAAGAATAAACTTCTATAGGTTTAAAAAAAAAATTGAAAAATCACTTGCTGTGGGAATGACTATAGAACCACTTTTTCCAAGATGTTGTATGTAATATTTTTAACGATAAACCTACATATTAATATGGTTTTGAAAGTGTCAAGTATTAGTGGTGTTTTATATTGTAAGAGTGTCTTGACTGTGTTGTTAATATTTTATATTGTAAGTGTCCTGACCTCATTCATGACTTTTATATTAATGTTTTTAGATTCTATTTATTTTTGGTTAGGACACATTTTTTTACAAATTTATGTACTATTAGTTTTTCTGCTAAATAAAAAACCATTGGTAGGAAAACCGTTGCTGCTGTCACACCCGTTTAGGTAATCATTTTTTCATTATACCTATCTGAAAACACTATATTTACATGCTTATTTAGCATACTGAAGAGTGTTTTTTCAAAATGAAATAATATGTATAATATGACAGTTCTCTAGAAATCGCAAATTGTTTTAATATTTCCTTGCCAACAGGGTAAATAACACTTGTTTTGTGGCAATTTCTGGATATTTTTGCACCATAAATATTTCAATTAATAATACATGTTTTTGTTCCTTCATCATTAAAAATAAATTTTTCTTAACAATCTGTGGTTTTCAGGTAGATATAATGAAAAATATCGTTCATTACTCGTTCATAAATGCTTTTTCCGTGCTTGCACGACTTCCCGTCTTCGGTTTCGTCTCCCACGGGAACATGTCGCACCCGCACGGGAAAAGCCTATTTTCTGAACTCGTAATGAAATACACTATTTTTCTAGATATTGGGCCTGAGGACTATAGACTTCTTTAACCTCGAACAAGATAATTTAATATTCGTAATTGATTTCGTGTTACGAAAATAACCTTCCGCTGCCGTACGTTGTTATCGATAAATAATTTCTTCTGCCCAACGATTTTTTGAGCTTGGCATGACAACGTTCGAGCATTGCCTAATTAGACAATGGTTCGAGTCAATTCGTCACGCCAAAAACAAACAAATTGTTCTCTAACTAGGCATTCAAATCCTTTCAAATTGGCTTGAAGATGCGGCATCTACTCGTACCTAGCAAGTTTATTTCTGATCATAATGGCATTCAAATGGGGCAACGCATTGCAAAGATAAAAATAAAAGGTAAACAAACTATCCAGGATGCAGAAGCAAATGGCACTGTGCAGTAAATAGAATATATATTATAGTAAACTTTAATGAACATTACCTGCAAGCAGATGTCGACAGTGCTTTGCTTGGGGTATGTATGTATAGTCTAGTCTCAGTCAGTGTAAGCATTGTTGCAACTTATAGGGGGAAAAATGGCACAAACGGCAGTACAGAAAAAGAAAGGAATATGATAAGATTAAGGTAATCCAATCTGTAACGTCTCCGAATGATTGAAGATGTTGTTGAATGCACATTTTCTTGACACTACTATTTATTTGATCCTGATTTTTCTGTACATGCACATAAAGGAATATTAAACCCTTAAACATCTATTATTTAACATCATTGACAACAAAAATCAATAAGTTTTTCGAAGACAGTGTTTGTAGAAAATCGATAGATAGAATGAATATCTGTTCTACTAGAAAACAAACGTTGGTTCATTCATGGTTACTCAGCAAAAATACGAGAACTAAATTTTTACTGATTGATCAGGTATAAATAGTGCCGTTCAATAAGTTGGGTCATATGGGAAAAAAATTGATGATAATTTATTTGTAAATTCGACTTGAGCTTTAAGTTTAAAAAAAAGATGAGAAATGGCTTACTCAGACGGGGTCACGCGACTTTCGATACCTTGCGAAAATTACATTTTTTCAAAATAATCGCTTAGTGTTTGTTGAGTAAAGGTTAGATCCGTAAAAAAGTCCGATGTTTTTTTGATTGAGTTTGGCATGGTACCAGTATTGATAAAAACCTATTAAAATAAATGTATCTAATCTATGAAATGTCAAATTTTGAATGCATTTTTGACATGGTTGAAAAAAATCATGTTTTTTTTTTAATAATATCAAAAATTGCGATTATTTTATGTTTTTATTGATTTTTTCCTATAAATAAGACAAATTGCTATTTTCAAAACGTTTTTTATTTTTACAATCTCAGAAATCGATTAGGAACGGAAATAGCGGCAAAATTAGATTTTTACAATAAACCATTAATTGATTATAACTAATCCGAAATTTTGATTCCAATAATCATGATTTTAATTGAAAAAAATTATGTGATTTGAATAATTTATTAAAATCGCGATTTAAATCAATTGATGTGGTCGATCCACCTTTTGTTGATACATTTAGATTGACCTGAGTAGTTCAGAGTTAATAACCATTTGTCAACTTTCTATAATGTAGTTCAATGCCTGTCATGGTATAGCCAGGGAAGTAGTTGTTTTCTCACCTATTTGCCTCATATTTTCCACCTTGTAGGAATTTGTGTAAAGAAGGCCGATTCATTTGTTGGCGTTTATATGTTTCCTTCATATACACGAGTGGGAAATGGGTCATTTATATTCGTTCTTATTGTATACTACACTTTTTCTACAATTTGAATCGTAAACAAAAATAGTATTTTTTTAGAGATGATTTTTTTCTGAAATTATTGACTCGGGTTAAATGAACCATCTATCTATCTTTTTTTATACGTACCTACTTGCGTTGTGAAATTACTCTGATAATTTTGAAATTTTGGCAAATCGAAAGTAAAATTTGTGCAGTTGTTCAATATTATTTGGGGAAGGTTTGTTTTTGCGTTGAAAGTTACGTCATTAACACATAAACTTTCGCTTTGGGAACAAGAGTGCATTATAGTTGAATTTCAATGGCCTTAAGAATTTTAGTGGCCACGTTAAATTTATATTTTATCGAGTCATCTATTATATACAGGGAACCAATGGAAACTTTCCATCCTAATTTGTAGGATTTAAAATCAAAATTTTGGAAAACGCTCGAACACGTCGATATTTGATTTGAGGCGGAACTAATTTTCAATTTTTTTCACCCTGTAGCTTTAACCCTGTAGCTGGGGGGTGAACAACCCTCAAAATGTGAATAGGGAAAAGGGGTCGTGCCATACCTCTTTTTGAAAGTCTCATTGAGTTCATGACCCTATAATTTTGCCTTATTATTTTCATCGATAACAAAATGACAGGTTGTCAAAATCTTGGAAATAGACTATTGTTTTCGTAATAAAAATACCAAATAATTAAAGTTTCAAGGTTAATAATCAGGTGTACACGTCAAATTTATTTTAACTCCAATTATTTGGTATTTTTATTAAGAAAATAGTAGTCTATTTCCAAGATTTTGACAAGCTGTCAGTTCGTTGTCAATGAAAATCATAAGGCAAAATCATAGGGTCATGAAGAACTCAATGAGACATTGAAAAATATGTAAGAGGTGCCATTCAAACCAATAATATTACAAATATGCTACCCATTAAAAAAATAGTTGATGTTGGTGGCCGAAAGATGAAACGTCTGATGGCAAATTTGAAAATGCTCTCATCTAGTGCAATGAAGTGGCAACGTAAAAGTGCAGTTCAGTTTGGAATCCTTCATGAAATAAAGCTAGAAAAAAATCAAGGATTTATCAAAAAAAAAAATTTCGCAAATTGTTAGTCAGATAAAGGCGCAACTTTGCCCCAATTCGACTTTCCGTAAAAAAACCCTGTATAGAAAATCTCGGAAACTAAGGCTGCTAGATACTGTCTATTTTTGTGACTCCACTTATAGTAATTGCTTCTAAAATGAATAAGAGTCAATTTGGTTTGAAATAATATTCAGTTTTGTTTTCCGATTATTCATAGTCTAGAATTTAGAGGACCGATTCACACTGTGTGTTTATTTTTGATCGCAAAGTTATTCGAATGGAACGCGGTGCAGTGGTAAAAATAAACCATAAACAAACTATGCAAGATGCAAAGTAAATGGAACCGTGCAACTAACAGAAATACTTACGAATTTGTTGCGGGCTGTTCCAAAGGCATTTTAATGTGTTAATAAACTGCTCCAAGAAAGTTTAGGAACATGATAAAAGTAACATAAAGGAGGGGTTGCTTTGGTTGCAAAAACTGTACCAGTTTTATAACAAACATTTATTCAGGAAAAAAAATATATTCTATATTGGTATGAGGGGGGTTTTCGGGTCGGAGTTATGAATTTTTCGTCAAATTTCAAAAATTAAATATGGCTGCTTCAAGGTAGCGGACGAGTTTTGTGATTATAGTCAGATTCTATTCAATATGGCGGCTCCAAGATGGTTGATAGTTTAGTAATCATGGTCCGATTCGATTCAAAATTGGTGGTTGTGGTGGTTTTCAGGGAACTAATTTTTGTCAAAATTCATACATTCAATATGGCGGCTCCAAGATGGCAGACCAGTTTTGTGATTATGGTTACATTCTATTAAGAGTAAATATTTACATATATGATTCGTTTCAGACGAGTAAATATTTAACATTTTTCGAAAACATACTCTTTGTTGACGTTTCGAGCTGTCAATATTTTCATGACCCTTTATGTAAAACCCAGTATTTTATGAACCTTTTAAGTTACGAATCTGTTAAATCTGAAAATGTAAAGTTCACTGAAACTAACAACAACCGTAAAAAAAAACTACCAATTGTAGTGATTCAAACTTCTATGTAGGTGAAATGTCGAATTTTAAAATAAAATTTCTGTTCAACTACATTCTGTTGAGTTGCGGAGCAAACTAAATCAGAGTGTAAATTAGAAAGAGACCCAGGGAGGAATAGTTACATTCTTCAGAGTTGTTAACACACAAGTCTTGTGACGGGGGGGGGGAGGGAAAAGTGACATTCTTCAAAGTTGTTGCCACGTAATCTCGTGAGCGGGGAGAAAAGCAGAAAAAAGGCTTTAGAAGAAGTCCTTGAGATTCTCCGCCGATGTTCGTTGTTCTTGATGCATTGTTATTAGTTGGGTTGATTATGCAGAAATGTATTTTTCTGTTATAATCGTTTGAATTTCACGGGCGATAATATGACTATATCCAGACCGATTAGTCATATTCTCAACAAACAACGTATTGTGCCCACCATCTTGGATAACATTTCCTCATGTGAATTAGATTAGATTTTTGCCGATAATTCCAATCTATTTTGGTATATTTCATTCTCTTTTTTTTCTTCATTGAATTTAATTGATTTGCTCTCTACCATTTCAGTTGATTATGAACAAGAAAATATGAATATTACAATATGAATATTGATTGAAACTTGGATTTTGTGGAGTAAATTCGTTTCTTCAGATATTAAAAAATGGAATATTTCTCGTTGCGAATGCTTTCTGAAGTAATTTTTTACTGATGCAGGGTCTCACATTTTCCGTCTCCAATACAAACAATCGCGAGTTGTGCCTGATAACATTGAATTGTAATAATAAAAAATACTTATTTTATCATCAATACTTTTTTTTTTAAATAAATAGACCACTGAACTGTTTGAAGATTCACCAAACATTCCCTACAAATTATTCCTTGGTTTCCACAATATTGATCCTTGGGTCTGTGCTCTGCGTAATTTATATCAATATGATTTTGCTGATACAAATTTTCTATCTCTAAATATTCAGACTTGTCCTTTCAACACAACGACAACATTTTCACTGATCTTAATGACTGATTTTCATCGAGATATGTTGGGTATTTACATGTATTAACGGGAGGGAAATATAACTGGTTAAATAATATAAAGTTCCTGGTACAGATATCAATGAAAAGATGGAACCAAAACAGTATAAGTTAAACAAAAGAGTAGGCAAAGCAATACTTGTGATAATCATATTAATAAGGCTTTATCTTGACTTTTCAGCAACTAAACTATGGATGATTTCAGTTGATTCCATAGCACTCTTCAGAATAGTCCAGAATTTTGGGACAAATCTGTTGCTTATGACAGTTTATATTAACTCCAAAAAAGTCAATTAAATGTATGTAGCTCTGCTGTTTGATTACAAGATGCACTTGCAATCTGGAACATTGCACAAGTATCTGTCAGGTATTGATCAATGTTCGTCGCAGTTTTAAACAACAAAGTAGTTTGTTTCTCTAGGACAGTCCGAATACTACCTTGGAGGGTATATTTGGAGAGAAACTGAGAAATGTTTAGTAACAACGCGTTTTCCCATTTGTATATAAAAAATCTGCCAAACACCTTATATTATGCGACATTCCATATTGTTAAAAATTACTTGGACTTGTTTTCCAATGAAAATTGTGAGAAACGGAAACTCGAGAACAAATCGCACATGCAGGAAACACATAGATGCCGATAATGACCTGCAAGACCTGTAAGTAGGGGTTTCGTTCGGTAGAAATAATTTGACATTACGAAGATCTTAAAGTTCACTTGTCGAAAGGGAAAGTTGCATTTGCCAATTACGTTGATAGGTGTGAGGAATGTTCTAGTATTGCATAAACCCTGATTTTATTGATTGTTATTGTGTATTTGTATTATTGCTGAAATAAAGAATATCCTAGTAGTAGAATTGCAGTGAAAGTGATAATGAATGGTAATAATGTGTTTCTTACTCATAAAGGTTAGTTAAGTCGTTAAGAATTTGATAAATTAAAATCAATCATCGACCTTTGATATGACGTGTTCTGTAAACATATTATTTCCCGAAAGAAATGTAAAACTAATGAAAATTATCGAAATAAATAAGAAACACCATTTGTAGTGTTGAATACTGAACCCGGAAGGGTGAACATGAGTTGATTTCTTGAATAATTATTATAGTCTAAGATCCGAACCTAAATCGACCTTCACCGAGCTGATAGTAGAAAAAATATTTTTAATTATTTTTTGAAAAACGATTTTTCATGAAATTTTGCAACATCAAGATAATAAGAAAATTTTATACTGGACTTAAAGTAGGTATGAACATGTAGAATGTGCAGACATAGGGTTGTCTATTATTTACCTGGACGAACTACTGGGTTGCCAGGTATAAACAGGTAAGTCGATACCAGTTACTTTCACTTGATGTGATAATAGAAAAAAATTATATCAGCATAAGCGCTGTTTTATTGTGAACACGTTGATATAGAGTTGTCTGCGAAAAATTTGGTCCTAATAGAGGTTTGCGAATTTTAAAGATTTAAATTGTAATGCGTGTGGAAATGAGTGACAGAGAGATCCGAGGTAAGTATACCGTGTAATAATAAAGGACCAAACATCGCAGCCGTGTCTGATGGGACCCTGAATGTAAGAAAGTGCGCATGATCGGTACGTAAACTATGGAGAGTAGAGGTACCCCTACTACCCTCCATATTGTAAACAGTACGGCGTTATTGTGGAGCAACTGACATTTGAATTGCAAACAAATTAATTAAATACATAACAATGTAATGTATTTAATATCATACAAAAATTTTAAACAATATAACATAAATTACATAACATTATTTATTTTATTATATATTTTATTTATTTAATTATATAACATAAATTAAATAAAATAAATTCGGTTTTCGAAGCAACAGAAGCACCAATGATGCAATGTTCAAACTTTTGGAACACCTATATGGTCAAATAAACGATGGAAGTATAGTCGCAGCAGCATTCTGTGACTTAACAAAAGCCTTTGACTGCGTAAATCACAGAATATTGCTTCGAAAACTTGAATATTACGGATTCAGAGGATGTGCCCTTAATTGGCTCCAGTCCTACTTAGAGAACCGCACACAAAAAGTGTTTATCGGACAAGAATCATCGAAATGCGGGTATATTAATTGCGGCGTTCCACAAGGGTCAGTTTTGGGGCCAGTACTCTTTTTGATATACTTGAATGATCTGGCGCTTCTTGGTGTTCAAGGCAAGTTCACTCTTTCTGCTGATGATAGCACCATCTTGTGGCATGGAAAAGATTCTTCAACATTGATGGAAACAATCCAGAATGACTTAGTAAAGATAAAGGAATGGTGCGACTCTAATTCGCTCGCCTTGAATATCAATAAGACCAAATTACTCACGTTCAAGTGTGACATGACAGGTATAACTATTGGTAATGACCACACTAGAACGTGAACACCACACAAAATTTCTTGGCTTAATTATTGACAACGAACTGAAATTTGATGATCACATCTTGGTTCTCAGTAAAAAACTGGCCTCGGGGGTTATGCCGTAAAAATGGCTACAAGTGAGATTGGTTCAGAAACAGCTAAAACAGTGTATCACGCTCTCATAAGCTGCTTTCCATTTATAACGTAAGGAGCTCCTCAGAGCTACCCAGAGCGTATGACCCTGCGTTCCATTTAGTGGGGCTTCGAGCACCGATTGACATTCCTCTTGCCCCTCGAGCACCACCCGTTTTATTGGTGCATGAAGCACAAGTAGACAAAAGTCAAAACGCGAATACACAGTTTTTTGGCGAAAAAGTCAGTAATAACGTAATTTCCGATCTCAGGGGCTTGAAGCTCTGGGGCTTAACACTCCTAAATGGAAAACGCCTATAGAGTCCCATCTCAGATACGGTATTGCTTTCTGGGTCGTGTGCAGCCAACAGAGGTTCAATAGCATTTTCATTTCACAGAAGAGGGCATTACGATATATATATATATATATATGTAAGGTATCTCCCAAACATTCATGCAGGCCGCTCTTCGTCTCTCAGAGAATACTCACTCAACCTTCTTTATTAGTACTAGAAAGCGCGTGCTTAGTCTTTAAAAATCGTGATAACCTAGATAATCCACAGTTATATCACAGAACACGTAGGACATATAATCTCAATCTACCTCTACCTATACCTTCCTCGACCCTGACCAGAAAGTCAATTATATACGAAGGCATAAAAATATATAACCATCTACCCTTACGCCTGAAGACTATTGACTCTTTCAATAAATTTCGAAAGTCTGTTAAAGAAGCTCTGGGGCTTAACACTCCTAAATGGAAAACGCCTATAGAGTCCCATCTCAGATACGGTATTGCTTTCTGGGTCGTGTGCAGCCAACAGAGGTTCAATAGCATTTTCATTTTACAGAAGAGGGCATTACGATATATATATGTAAGGTATCTCCCAAACATTCATGCAGGCCGCTCTTCGCCTCTCAGAGAATACGCACTCTACCTTCTTTATTAGTACTAGAAAGCGCGTGCTTAGTCTTTAAAAATCGTGATAACCTAGATAATCCCCAGTTATATCACAGAACACGTAGGACATATAATCTCAATCTACCTCTACCTATACCTTCCTCGACCCTGACCAGAAAGTCAATTATATACGAAGTCATAAAAATATATAACCATCTACCCTTACGCCTGAAGACTATTAACTCTTTCAAAAAATTTCGAAAGTCTGATAAAGAAGCATTACTTGATGGAGCTTACTATAGTTTGGAGGAATACTATTCTGAGATGTGGTAGAGTATGTTTGTACTACTTATATTTCGTTTATTTATATGACTTGATTGAGTCAGACTTATTTATTTTACACGTAATTTTGTTCGACTTATATGTTTTTATATATATATACAACTGACTTCTAATTATTGAGTGAAATTGTTTATTTCAAATGTTTTTTATACGACATATACTTTTTTATATATATATATATATATATATATATATATATATATATATATATATATATACCTGACTTCATAGGTTAAATGAAACTTTGTCAACAAGATATTTTCTTATGACAATAAAGTATATTCTCTCTCTCTCTCTCTCTCTAAACAAATAAATAAAAAAATATATATCAAAAAGTAACTTGTGACATCTATAGTCGGCATTAATTATGAGTGGATTCGATTTGATTTTGAGAGCTTCCAGAAAACCTTTCTGACGAGTGGGTTACCACGAACCAGCTGTCAAAGGTTAGAACTCTCGGAATCAAATCGAAAAATACTCTATTTTCACTTATATATGTATATATTAACTTATAAGTATAATAAAATCAATAAATAGAGATAATAAAATATTAAACAATATAAATTAAATAAATAAATATAAACCAGGGTAGATTTATCGAGGGGCAATATATAAAAATATAAATAGAAAAGTTGTTGGGTATAGCCCTCAATATATAAGTATATTTATATAAACACTTATAAGTATAATAATATATCGTATGAGATAGAAGTAATTAATGAAAATATCAATAGGTAACTTTTTTTGGCTCTTTCTGAAAAAAATTATAGGGAAACAAAGTGGACTGCCGAAAATTTAAATAATAAAATAACAAGAAAGATAGACTAAAGATCGTTTATTATATTTAAGATTTTTATTACAGAACAGCAAAAGTACAGAAATAATATTAATTAACAATATGGAGGGTAGTAGGGGTGCCTCTCCTCTCTATAGTTTACGTACCGAGCATGCGCAATTTCTTACATTCAGGGTCTCATCAGACACGGCTGCGATGTATCAACGTGTTCACAATAAAACAGCGCTTATGCTGACATACATTTTTCTCTATTATCACATCAAGTGAAAGTAACTGGTATCGACATACCTGTTTATACCCGTCAACCCAGTAGTTCGTCCAGGTAAATAATAGATAACCCTATGTCTGCACATTCTACATGTTTCATACTTTGTCCAGTATAAAATTTTCTTATTATCTTGATGTTGCAAAATTTTATGAAAAGTCGTTTTTCAAAAAAAAATTAAAAATATTCTGTCCAGGATTTTTTTAGACTACCCATTTTTAATATATTTTCTAATATACGAAATTTATTATAAAATAAGTTTGATTCTATTATCAGCTCGGTGAAGGTCGATTTAGGTTCGGATCCTCTACTATTATCTCAGCATTTATTTTATTAGAATTTTTATATTCTGTGTTTCTTTGAATATTTGCCTTGTTGAATTTTGAGAATCAAAGTTGAGAAAAATTTAATTGAACAATTTATTGGAGCCAAATAGACTATGTGACAACTGCTGAGCAAAAAATAAAATAAATCCAAGAGACATGTTGAGTCCTCTCTCTTTTCATTGTGAAGCTAGTTACTAGATTCTAATCCATTATATACTTTATAATTTGTTGGTAAATTTAATCAATAGTTTTTCTAGATATCGCCTTCCTTTTGCACTTTTCTGTTTTACTTTTCTGCTTTTGTTGGAAATGCAAACAAAGTCACAGTATTGCTATAATCGAAGCGACTTATTCACATTGCGCATATTTTTTAAACAAAAAACTGCGTACAAACTAGTAAAGAGAACGTAAAGAAACATAAACAGTTCCGATATATTCAGGATGGTGCTATGAAGGCTATCTTAGCAAATATGGAATGTGAGTGTCCGGGTAGAACCGTTGGCAATATCTTCACAACTCTAAACTCTATCCGAAAGAAAACTATATAACAAATGCATGAAATGAATTTTGTCAGTTTCATTTTGGATTTACAGACCTTTGCCAATGAAAGTAACAGTATAACGGCAAAATACGCTCGCTTTGGTTGTCACGTTGAAATGAATGCACCATTAAATTGAACTAATTAGCCATTTTTTTCCTTCGATATTATAATTACCACTATAGGATTCATATTGTATAAAACTACATTTTCTTAAGCTATGCAGAGTAATCGCCACTCTCCAAATTACGCAAAAGTGACCTTAGAATTCACAGATATTCAGAAAAAATAAACGCATTTAATTTCATATAGCGGTATTTAATTATCATTTTCACATGCTTGCAAATTTCCCACGTGCAGGGCTGTTGTTGTTTTTTTTCTGATTTTGACATAATGACACTTTTCAAAACCGACGTATATGTAAGAACGTCCAATTAGCAAAAGTAAAAAAAAATCTCAAAACTAAAGAGATTCCTATAGCGTGATATGCGTCTGATTCTCTTTTTTGATATGCTATCAGACTATGTAGGGTATGACCATATCTTTGCCTTTTTTAGGTTTTTGGTTTACTTCTCAGCATCGAGTCTATTAGTGCAAGCTTTATAATTATCTTTTTCTTCAAAATAAACGCTTCTGCAAATTTAGAACATTCTGAAATCGATTACCACAACAAACTCCCCAAAATGCTATTCCATACCGCAGATGTGATAGAGAATGGGACAAAGGTTTAGAAGCTGAAAATTCTGATTCATTCGATACAACTCTCAATGCATAACAACCAGAAGATATCTTTAAAAAAATTATGTAAAAAATCCGTTGCAAATTATATAAAAACATGGACAATTGAGAATATTGAAAAATCATGTAGCATTTGAGTGAAATTTCAGACTGATGATTCGGTTATGTTTATATAATTACCTATATGTGAAAATAGAGGATTTTTCGATTTGATTCCGAGAGTTCCAACCTTTGACAGCTGTTTCGTGGTCACCCACTCATCAGAAAGGATTTATGGATCTCTCGAAATCAAAACGAATCTCGAAATCAAAGTTATTACCGTGAAGGCAAGACAAAATATTACAGAAAGTTACTTATGACATCTACAGTTACTAGTTTCAACTGGTAATATGACAGATTCAACTTTCGCTTTTGACATATATTTAAGCACAATTTTAAAATGATGTTGAATAAAAGCACCTTTAGTTGATTGTTGCGAGTTATTTACCATTTCGGCTAGTACTTGAATTTCAATATCTTCCGTAATTATTTTCGGCCTCCCAGATCTCGGAGCATCTTTCACGGTGCCAGTTTGGTTAAATTTTGCCACCAATTTCTGCAGATATTTTCGACACATCGGACATTCCGGAAACCATTCATTGAAAATGCAAATAGCAGCGTGGTAATTTCGGTTAGCTTCACCAAATATGATAACGGCTTCAACTTTGTCTGGTACTGAACGAGCCATATTAATCAACAAGAGAAATTGAAAAAAAAGTTTTAAAAACCTACAAAATATCAATGACATTTGGCAAAAACTGATAAGAGTTTTTTTTCGATGTCATGGAAAAAATAAACGCGCCTAGCGTGCATAGCCTACCGCATTAATTTATTCGTGAACTGGTGCAAAAGTAGTGGAAACAATTATTTACGAGAGTTCATAATTCCAAAACTATTAACTTTTTTGATAGAAAACCATTCATCAAACTTGTTCAAAATTTAACGTAGAATCTAATAATGCGATGAAATACAGGGTGTTCCATTTAAAAAAATAAACTTCGCTGGGCTTTTTTGAGACACTCTGTATGGATGAAACTTAAACCATTAAAGATATCGAATGAATCCCTACAACTTAAATTTTTTTGTAATATGTAGAATGAAGAAGTTACAGGGGGGCGACGGACTTTTGGTCCTCACGGTATAATTTTTGAGTCATATTCTGTTAGTATTTAGATTATTTATGTATATTGAGAAAACATATAATTACTCACAGGTCTTATAACCTATGTAATCATACATTACCTTATGAGTCCAATATTAACTTTTATTGTTTATTATTTATAGATACAGTGTATTACAGATTCGATAAAAATTAAATTATTTACTCTGTGCCAAACTTGTAAATGGTCGCAAAATTTTCATTAACATTTTTCTCTACAAAATTCTAAAAAGAATTTACATTTTTAACAATGTTGCCGGCCTCGTAGGAGGGCGCAAATTTGTATTGTTTAATTGTACACTAAAATACAACTTTTGTGAAAATTTGCATTGTTTTGCTATTTTTTCCCCATTTTTGCTAAAGTAATTGGCCTATATTCGATATTATCTCATCGTAATTTGTGAGAACTGGTCAGTTCAAACACTTTATTTATAACACACTCCAGTCAGATTAATAACCTATATGAGTGTTGTTTATCGATGCATCTCAACATGTGGCTAGTAAAAATAACAGGTGCGACAGAAATGTCATTCGAAGATTTATCAGGTTATTCAACTGAATCACTGATTCTATTTCCGCATCCTAGCTTTGTTTATATGCAGTTTTATTGGCGTGAGTGAAATGTGGATGCATTGTGAATTAAAAGTAAAATTTCCGGTGTTTGCCTACTATGTAGTACTGTTTGTACCAATTTAAATTCAAATGCGGTTATTGTCGTTTACAATCATTTACACAGATAACGGTTACCTTTACGATCCATTTGATTCAAAGGATTTCTCTGCATGATTGGATTGACTTTCGACCAATTAAACAAGTTTTACGATTGTTTGTATTTTTTTGGGGGGAAATTGGACAATAGGCTTGTAAACCTCGTGTGGTTTTACATCGATTATTTCACTTATGCTAAAATAGCGTGTTATGATTGGTTGAAATTTTTGTGTTGATAAATGAAAACATCATGTTTTCGATTTTGTAGTTCGGTTCTTAATTGGCTACTGGATATGTATATGATGTGTTTTCGATTTTGTAGTTCGATTCCTGATTGGTTATTATCAAAACACAAACTTACCACTAGCAAGCTGCTATAATGACACAACACCAAACTTTGACCAAAACTAAATAAGCACTCACTATTATTTCATATCAACTTCACAATTTTCGACAAATTTTGCATACTCGTTGATTAATCAAATCACTAAATCAAAATGTTATCAAAACATAACCTCGAGCGAGAAGCAGTAGACTAGACATGAAATGACGAAACTACGAATGACGCGCTCTGTCATTGGCAACTTAAATAGTGGGATGTTTGAAAAATCAAGTAAATGTTTTGTTAGTTGCATAATTTCAGAACTAAATGCGGGATTAATGTTCCTAGTTAAATTGAATAGTAAATAAATAAAAATGGTTTCGATTTTATTCATGAAATAATCTCAACAAATACAACTCGTGTTATCAGCGATTATCGTTAATTCCTTCTCGGTTTCGAATCAAATTATGTTGCTTTAGGCAACCACATTCGCGCAAGCGCTCGTGTGGTTGCCAAGCAACATAATTTGATTCTCAAATTCAAAGGAATTGCTATTTCGATAATCACCGATACACTTGTGGTATTACCTACGAAAATTTCACACCTCTATTTTTTAACCAATAAAATGCCTTAATTTTGGCTAGTTACCATGACAACTAAAAAAAATTCCGGAAACTTTTTCGTGGTGCCACGATATTTAAGTGGAATTTTTTTGACAGTTGAAAAGGTAAACGTATGATCTACAACCATTAAATATTGTAGATATACCTGTGAATAATGCAAAATTTCTATAAGAATTAACATTATTATTTATTATTCGCTATAAAGTTTCATTAAACAGAAAACACAAATTTGTTTAATTATTATGCATTAACAATTTATATTTCAAAAAACGTAGGATCTACAAACATAGTAAGATTTAAATGTTGCTTGAATTTTAACCCATCCTCTCTTCTTAATGGTGAATAGGAAGGTGACGAATTAATTAGATGTCTGTGTTTTAGGACATATATGTAATATTTTGAAACAATTTAGTTCAAATCTCTGTTACGCAAAAGGCCATATTTACTTGACATCTGCAACAGACTTTCTTTGATTTTCGTAAACAAACCATTCGATTCTAACGCTTCCTGGTCGCAATCTTCTATTAAATTCATAAAATATATTAATTTTGGATGACATATTTGCACTTGACTCAACTCTTTGCAGTATTTATATAAATTGTACTTTTCAAAGCATTTCATTTTTCTCAAATTGTTTAACGCAAATGCTTACAAGAAATGTTTTACATAAGAATATCTTTGTTTGCTGGTTTACTATACAGTAACTCAATGTAATTTACCAATATAAACCTCATCTGTCAAAAGCATGGCCGCCTATATCACGGCCACCTACTGCAACAAACCATGTTAATATTATATATTTTACATTAGAAGTGTTATGGATTACCTACTTTAACAAAAAATACATTTCTACCACCTTTAGTAACCTAAAATTATGAAAGGGCGATAGACTGATCTAATACCCATCTGAGTTTTAGCATTTGGTGTAACTAAAGTTAGTAATATTTTTTATTAACGAAACATGGTGGACTTGACAAGCAGTGAAATTAATTTAAAATGTCAGATTGAATTAATATTTTTTTTCCAAATTATGGTGTGAAATTTTCTTTCGGGCACTAATATTTTAAGAAAATTATCTCTCGTCGCTTCGCGACTCGGGATAATTTTCAAAATATTCGTGCCCTCAAAAAAATTTCCGGAAATAATTTAAGCTCTTGTGATATAAGTGAGAATATTCCTTAGCTTCTTCCAGAAGCGCTAAATCATCTTGTTCGGTGACATCCCAAATGTTTCGACCGATAGTAGCTCTATTTTTATCCTGTCTTGAACTAGCGAGTGGCTTCTAAAATTTTAAATTCTATACCGTGAAATTGAAAAAAAAATGTTGTTTTGACAAAATATTCAATCATCACCAAAATATAACAACTATATTCAACTCAATCCCGTTTAATTATTTTCCATTCCAAACATCGTTCGAGATTTTTTGTTTCCGAATAATTTTGGTTTTCCTAAAGAATATAATTATTAACGTTATAAGGTCGATATGTACCAATTAACGGATGAGGTTGAATATTGTAATTCGAGGCGCAGTCGAGGATTATAACAACCGAATCCGTTATTTTCGTATCGGCCGTATGTCGTTCAAGACTTTTCGTAATCCCGCTGAAAGATTCCATTTTGATTCCGAGGAAAGAACAAACCACGTTCCTCGTAATTCTACAGAAAAATCCCAACATCGTGCTGTCATGGAACAGCTTAACAATATCACAACAATATTATAAACAACGTCATGGATGAAATTGAAGAAATTGAGGAACAAAATCAAATTTCTTTAGAAATATTGGGAGAATCATGTGCAGCGAGTGTTGATTTTCTGCCGCAAATAACTCGAGAGCGATATTAAAAAGAATATGAAAATTTTGAAGAGTGGCGTGAAAGCAAGAATGTAAAGGTGGTTAATGAAGATGTATTATTAGCCTATACGAATGGAAAATCAGAATTGTATTCTCCTAACTCGCTGTGGACCAAGATTTCAATGTTGAAACTTGCTTTGAAAGTTTATGACAATATTAACATTAATTATTGTTATTAGGTATAAGCAGAATAAAGTTTTGAAAAAAATATTTGAGCAAGTGATTTCTTAACGTCCGCCGTAAAATCTTAACGGTCGGAGAGGCTGTTAACATTAACTTTTCAATTGTCATCTGAATACCTTTAAATCAAAATAACAATATGGGATTACGAAAAAATAATATAAATGTTTGAAACCGAAAAGACAAGTAGTGTTTGTTTTCTAATTTTCTCTTATTGATAATTATTGATCTGAAAGTAGGTAAATATGTTATGAAAATGAGAGTCGTCCATTTCACAAACACATCAGACTTTTTCTAAAATTACGTATTTTCTGGTATAACATTTAAGAGCATTAACTTTATTTTCAGTTATAAAAAAAATATGAAACTGTTAACATCAAAATTTGCTATGAGAATATTATCCCAACTTCATTTGATTATTCGTTTCTTTGTAAGTACAGAACAAACACATTTTAGTGTAATTTTGTAACTTAACTGTTTCTTCATCTCCATATTAATTATCGGTACAATCAGCCTTATTTAGGTGTCCACATGAATATTGGAAATTTTTCAATATAGAACATTGTAACTTTTCATTTTCAGGAAAGTTTGTTATTCACGTGTCACTCTTGAAAGTCAGATTATTGAATGTTGAAAAACTGTTATTGGAATAAGTTTGACTAGGCAACATTGGAAATTCTGTCAAATGATACATTTTTGACAGATGCGAATGCGTTTGTTGTTCAAATTTGTTTGTATTGGGGAATTTATGATATATTAATTTTTATTATTTGAGTAATTTGACAATAAAGATAAAAAGGATTCAACACTTGAATCTAATTTGTTAGCAATAACCAACCTGGAAACGCATCGAAGTTGTTAAAAAACTTAACCTTTTCCTCATATTTTTCTCCATCAGTTTGAGGAAAATGAACTTTATGTCCAAGGATGTAAGATCAGGTTTTGTTTAGATGTGTGACCATTGTAAACTATTCAAAATTTTATTTTGATTCATGCATCATTCTGATCACAATGGACATATATCTAAACAAAAACTCAATTTTGACTTTTCTGCAGATACTGCGTTTTTGGCTAAGGACTAGGAGGCAGAGTTACAAGTCAATGCACCTGGTAACGAAAGATTATACCTCATGGGACAGCTCATATCCTGTCCAGTGGATTTTTGATATGTCCCTTGGGCTGCCTTGGGCATAAAAGCATGGTAAATTGCTTAATGCCTTCAAGCATTTTAGTATGATAAAAGTAAAGAGGACACAACATTATTTGTGATTTGGAGATTTTTAATTCATTTCATTCTGAATCTCGTCCTATTTCATTCATTAGGTATCTTATTGCCATTGCCATATCCTTAATTCGATACTTATACAGATTTGCGAACAATTTCAGGAAGACCAAGGGAATCTGAAGTAGGTATTTTATAAAAAAAAAATTTCTTTAGTTGTGCTCTAGTCTGGAAATATGTTGTGTAAATACAGAAAAATGCTAACTATGTACATTTGTTTTCACCTTCTTGCCTAATTTTGCAATGCTGTAATTAAAAGAGGGAAATTTAGGAGATCACACCCATTTTCTCACTAAAAAAAGTTGACTAGTTGGGTATGGTTGATTAAAAATACTCGGAGACATTAATGCTTAACATCTATACATTTTCAAGATTCAAGTTTATAAACAGTTCCTTAATCATCTGCTTATGATATATGGAACTTGGAAAACTGTTTCAAGGTGCACCTGAATAAGGCCCATTAACTCTGATAGTTTTCAAATCACTTCTAGTGGAATTAAAATGTTTTGGGTATTGTACATAAAAATGTGTATTTCTAGTGGGTGTGTATTATTATTTGAGAAGTAGGAGAAAAATAGAAAATAAAAGTGATAAACTCGCGCTTATTGCACATTACAGCCATGATGTAAGAGCATGTAAACATCTAATTCATTAGCTGCGTTCTTGTGTTCGAATACGAAAGTTTACCATTGTTTCAAAACGTTTTCTTCTCATCATTAAAATAGATTCAAACACTCTAAGAATATTTATTGTTCGGAATTCTCAGAACTCATCAACGACCAACAATCACTTGTTTTTATTTATCTAATATTTGCCTGAATTTATGCTATTTCATTATAAGTTAAGAATTTCAACACGGAGGTCTGTTCTCGTATGTAGGTAATTAAAAAATTGAGAAATCATTCATTTTTCATATATAACAATTTGTAATTCATCTGTGAATAAATTATATGGCTACATATTACATATGTAAAGCTTTAGACCGTATCTCACATTCTTTATTTCTCCTTAAAATGGGATTCAATGGAGTGAGAGGACCTCTTGAACTATTCAAATCATATTTAAATAACAGATATTAAGATAACAGAAACGGTATTCATGAATGAAGAATTTTCTCTCAACAAAATTGTCCAACAGGGAGTTACTCAGGGATCGGTATTGGGGCCAATTTTATTCTTGATTTACATCAATGACTTTTACCAATGCATGTTACCAGTTACTCTTTGCTGAAGATACAACCATCTTGACACCCTACAAAACAGTAATTAACATAACAGAGAAGCTTAGAACTATGCTTCTAAATGGTTTACAGACAATCAATTGAAACTTAGTGGGGACAATACACAAGAAATTAAATCACAAGAAATAAAATTTTCTTATACCAACATTGTTGACAACAGTCGAAGTAGTAAATTTGATCATCGACGAAAATTTGTTGTTGTGCTCACGTGGAAGAAAGAATTGTCAGAAAAATTATCCAAGAATATTTTTGCCTTCAGACAACTTAAGAAATTCTTGGAAGTTGAGGCATAGAAGAGTGCATATTTTGTTTTATACCACTCTTTTTCATGGGGAAATTTACCTCATTCTGTGAGAGTATCCATATTGCAAAAAAGAATCATTAGAATAATATTGAATGCTGACTACAGGGAACTTTATTTGTAGAGATCGGCGTTTTACCTTTACTTTCGTTTGGTATTTATAATACTCTTTTAGAACTACATAAAAAGAAATCTGACTTCACTAGACATTCGGATGTCCATTATTATACGAAATTCGCATCTGCTCGTATCACCTCGGTACAGACTGTCAAAGTCTCAGAAAAATTCATTGGATCTCAATTTATATAATCATTTACCAAATGATTACAAGTTGCTCAACTCCTATTCATTCAAAATGAAAACCAAATCATTATTTCCAGAGAGTTGTTTCTATAGTACTGAGGAATATCTTCATTCGACTTTTTCCTGATATAATATTTTTTTTTTTGTTAAATTACTAGTTATATTTACGTATATTATATCAACTTGTCTACCTGTTCACACACATATTTTACATGTATCTGTCGTTTTTGTCTTCATACAATTTACTTTACTTACATATTTCTGTTGTATTTGTCTATATACAGAGTGTCCGGTAAACCTTGTACAAAATTGAAATTGGTGATAGACCAGGTCATGACTGTTCAGAATATCGGAATTTCACCTCAGTAAAAATATCACCGTTTTCAAGATAATGGGCATTTTAAGAATTTCTGGAAAATCGCTACCTAACCTTGGATTTTTGAGTGCCATGTATACAAATTGAGACGAATACAAATATCTTTGCTGCTGAAGATTACTGATGAGTGATGCTTTTAGACATACAGAACAGTTTTTCATAAAGTGAAAACAAAATTCAAGAAATGAGGGTAAAATAGATTCGAGTTTCAAAAATTTTTTAAAATTTTTTTGACATAATTGTCTGAAAGAAACATAACCAGTTGGAAGTGGATATTCATTTCAAAAGAATGCTCATTTTGTCCAGACTCTACCATGGTATAAAACAAACTATAATTATTTTTGGAGGAAGTGATTTCCATTGACTTAGGCGTGGTTTTATTCTAGGCTTCCTTCCATCAACTTTTATAGTTACGCCCAAAAATTATTTTATTTCGATTTTATCAAGATGAAATGTGGAAATGATTATTGATAATAAAGAATAGACTGCTTGGTAGCATTAAATAGTATGTCAATAAAATTCACTTTTCATGTAATTAATTAAGTCTAATAAAATTATCGAAATGAAATGTCGATTATCCGACATGGCACCGATTAATACGAATTCTTGTGATAAATGTCGCAATTGTCCAACATCTAGATTTCAGAGACCGACAGATATAGGGTGTAACCAAATAAGTGCAATATTTTTAAGGAGGTGAATCGAAAATTAAAAACTTTCTAACTCCTGTGTTGTGTCCGTAGAAGCAATAGTTTCCTAATGAAAAAATAAAATACAGCATTGTGCATGAACGGATCTTCTGTAAATAGAATTGAAAAAATCTAGTAGGTTGCTGTCACATTTTGTTTGAACAACTTGTGACTTCTGTCGTAGTTTTTTGAAATTATTCCGCTTGTTTCATTCAGTGGTATTTATTTATTTGTCATGCCGTACACACGTTATACTCCCCGAGAATATGCGCATGTTTACTACATTTATGGTGAATGTGGAGGTAGTGCTACTGCTTTAGCAGCGCTTTATGCAGAACGATATCCGATTGCACAATGCCGCTCAGAGAATCGCTGATTTGGGGGCTATAACCTATAACGCATTTGAAAAGGTTCTTCTTGAAAAGATGTCGTCTCTGCGTACGAGTGGATAGAAAATAACATTTTTGTAATATTATTCAGTGCGATGTTGAGTAATCGTTATTGTGGTTTATAGTGTTTGTTGATTCAAAAAAACGTTGGATTAGTATTTTCTCTTTACATCTCATTGAATGCCTCTGAGCAGTTGATTCGTTATTACTCATAATTATTTAATCATTTCATCTTGATAGGATAAAAATAAAAGACATTACTGACAAAGTCTAATGGAGTTCAGAATAACATCACACTCTAATATAATCGAAATTTTACTCCTTCCAAAAATAATTATCGTATGTTTTATACTATACCATGGTAGAGTCTGGACAAAATGGGCATTCTTTTGTAATGAATATCCACTTCCACTTGGTTATGTTTTTTTTTCGAACAATAATGTCAAACTGTTGTTAAAAAGATTGTTGAAACTCCAATCTGGCATTTTACCCTCATTTCTTGAAAAATTGTATCGTTTTCTGAAAAACTGTTTTGAACGTCTGAAAGCATCACTCATCAATAAGCTTCAGCAGCAAAGATATTTGAATTGGTCCCAATTTGTAGACATGGCTCTCCAAAATCCGATACGAGGTAGTGATTTTCCAGAAATTGAAAAAATGTTCAATATCTCGAAAACGGTGAGATTTTTACTAAGGTGAAATTCCGAAATCCTGAACAGTCATGACCTAGTCTATCACCAGCTTCAATATTGTACAAGGTTTACTGCACATTTAATGTAACATTGTCAAATAAAATATATCTATTGATGTATCTATACACGTCCACATATGGGCACAGATAAACCAACGGATTATATATAATCTGCTTCTATTTCTATATATGAAACCCTTTCCCTATTTACAATTTTTTCAAGAACCACCAATACCGGTTTCGTAGCAACGGTTGCCATCTGGAGCATTTATTACCGCACTATGTATGAATACACTTCGTCATCATCTCATCATTGAAAATAAATGAAGCAAAATACAGTCATAGTTGAATCACTAACCGAGCTCAGTGATAAAAAAAATTGTTTAATAAAAAATATATTTGATCAGATTTAGAGCAACTCCAAAATAATTTAAAGATAAAGTAGTTTTCACATGTGGGCTGAAAAATGAAACACTTTGGATGAATGAAAATGAAGATCGTTATGTCCTTATACAAGTTATGGTGAAAACGGGTGCCTTAGATGGAAGTAACGAATATCTAAATGCAAATCTATCAAAAAATATAGGAGGGTAATATGCCATGTCTTTGCTCTTTGTTGTAACTGTTGAATATGGGATGAGATTTTTTGTATCTGTTATTTCAACAGCAATATTTTTAGTTTTCCAGTTTATTAGAATTTTCATTGCAATTCATATATTAATTTATATATTAAACATAATACGTCTGTATTATTTTCAATTAACAAGAGACTTACAATTTTTGCTAATAATTTAAGGCAAAGTTTCCTTAACTGAAACATCTCTGTGAGTGAGCGAAAAAGAGAGACAGGAAAAATAAATAAAAAACAATATCACGCATTGGGGAAAGGGAAAAAATGTGACGGCAGTGTTTGTGTGATGACATCACTTTCTGTTTGATGACTATTAATAATATTAATAACTGCCTTTATTCACCATAGCAATTATACGGCTAAAAAATAATTATCAAGTACATAATAATGATGTGGTGAAAGGGCGAAGTTCGGTTGAAGCTCCTAAGAGAAGCTTCACGTCGCTCTTCCACTCAACCCTAACTATTGATAATTATTTAATGAAAATGTTTTCAATTTGAATCTGAAGATTTTTATTAATTTAATTGTCTTTGGAATAGAGTTAATTGTCACATATTATGTGAAAGCTGAAGGATCTCTTGAAAAACTAGGTGTTGGATATGAGTGTTAAATATCAGAATGAAAACGAATGTGAAGGAGTTGTTATTATTTTAATACAATAGGAGACCTTTTTTGCAATACTACAATGTGTCATAAACGGTGGGTTGTCTAAAAAAATTACAATGTCTCAACGCCAACACCTTGAAAGTAGTATCCTATACATTTTCCAAATTGGGCATGAACTCTATTATAGTTCAAATAATCTAACATAGTTGTTACACGTTCCACAGGTAGGTGCATTTATCAACGAATCAAAAAGTAAAAAAAAATCAATCCAGCAAAAGTGAAAATTTTTTGTCTTTGAAAAGGGCGACATTTTTTTTATATGTTTCTCGAAAGAAAAGATGATTCATAATAAATACTCTGCTAGGAATTTTGACAAAGTGTAAGAACCTTTATTGGCAAATAAAATCTGAAGAAAGTTATGTTCCTTATCTAATCTGAGTCCTAATATTTGAGTTCCTCATTTTACGATTATAATTCAGCAGTGAGGTCCTTAAATGAAATATTTCGCCGAAAATAATTGTCATATAAATGGAATTTTTTGCAAAATGATAGTTCATCAAAGGAATAAGGAGAAATTAAGTAAATCTCAAATAATAAACTAAAAAATTAGTGTAAAGTCTGAATTCTTTCACTGAAATCAAAGTAGCTATGAACAATCTTTGAAAAAATAAAGACGAAGAATATCAAAAAATATTGATTCAAACAAGACATACGCACAGTAGCACATAGTTGAGTGAATTTTTTATTTATCCAAATACATATCGAGTTCTTTCTGTTGAAGGGTACGATATACCGAATTTCATGGATGTACAGGGGAAATAAAGTGAACAAACTCAGTTCAATTATGAGAGATGAGTATTATCTGAAAGTAATAAAAATTATGTTTTCCAAAATAATTATAAACGACTCAACATTTTTTCATGTAACTCGGTATATCATTTGACAGCATTTAGTTTAAAATTTCAATGCAATTCACGTACCTATCAAAGGATGGGGCATTTGCTGTTGTTCGTTTTGAATGTCAGGAAATTATCGATGCACACTGAGTTCTAGAAAAACACACAGGATTGTAAATTTCCATCCCTAAGTTACGATTACATTTTTTCAGCTATTTTCTGAAATTCAACAATGGTTTGTACCTATTAATAGTATCTTAATGAAATGAAGTAATTGTTCAAATATGTCGGATAGAGAAATTATTTTTCTTTTGTTGGCAATACTCATTATTGAATCATGTGAGGATTCAAATCCAATTTCTTTCGCTGACAGTGCTTATTGAATGAAGTCTAAGCAGACAAAAGAGTGTTAGCTGACACTTTCCTGCCGTGGCAGGTAAAAGAGGGTTTCAAGACAGTTCATATCTACGAATGCAAAATCAGTTTCTTTGAACGAAGTCCTTAAAAATATGAACGCAATAATAATTTCCATTTAACCATTCCCATGCAATGCTCTCAAAATATCCCCTCTGAATTTGTTGGGTACTATATCAACCTATAACCCCACACATAAAAATCCTTGCTCTAACGCCTTTAATTTTTTCAGAATGACTAATTTCTGGCCATCCGTTGGTAGGATAAAGATTATTTTTGTTCAAATATTAATTATCAGTTGTGGCTTGTTTGATTTTTCTGAAAACTAAGTTGAAATCAAATTTTTTCAAATATTTCAATTACGAATTATTAGAGAGACTGAAAATTATTGCACCAGCTTCTTTTTCTACTTGCGAATATTTTGATCCTGCAGAATTCAGCAACAGGAAAGTTATAGGGCTTTCTTTATAATAATTATAAATATGACTATTTCTGAACTTTAAGTTGATGTGCCCCCAGCACCATCTGTCAAGTAATTGCAACGTATCTCCCCTCAAAAAGTATCAGTTATACCATTAAACATATTTTTGTCCCATTCTTCCACATCAAACCGTTCAAGTTTATCGAGATAAATGTACCACAGTTCCGTACTTATACTTGATGTTTCGAGTGAATACGTTTAAAAAAATTACCTGAATCCAAAAAAGGTATATAGATGGTAGAAAAGAGAATCGAATCCTATTTTCAACGATGTATCATTCGACCCACTATACCATTTGAAATTTTTAAATTGATGTGCCACCCAGTCCCCTATATCAAGTAATCACAATTAGTCTAAGATCCGAACCTAAATCGACCTTCACCGAGCTGATAATAGAATCAAACTTATTTTATAATAAATTTCGTATATTAGAAAATATATTAAAAATGGGTAGTCTAAAAAAATTCCGGAAAATCGATTTTTCATAAAATTTTGCAACATCAAGATAATAAGAAAATCGTAGGTATACTGGACTTAAAAAGTATGAAAAATGTAGAATGTGCAGACATAGGGTTGTCTATTATTTACCTGGACGAACTACTGGGTTGACGGGTATAAACAGGTATGTCGCTACCAGTTACTTTCAGTGGTAGAAGTCCATTATATCTCGAAGTGGAGTGGCATAGTTATACAGCAAGAAAACACAAAGTTGTCTCCACAATTAAAAAAAAAAAATTTAAAAAAATTGTGGAGACGACTTTGTGTTTTCTTGCTGTATGTATAACAGTTACTTTCACTTGATGTGATAATAGAAAAAAAAATTATATTAGCATAAGCGCTGTTTTATTGTGAACACGTTGATATAGGGTTGTCTGTGAAAAGTTTGGTCCTAATAGAGGTTTGCGAATTTTAAAGATTTAAATTTCAACGCGTGGGGAAATGAGTGACAGAGATAAAAAAACACTCTTTTTAGTTTTGAAAAATGAGTAGTATTGTATAGCATAATTACACTACTTTTTCTCAGTTGATTGAGAGATGATTTTCGAGCCAATTTTTGAATATATCAAACATTATAATCACTCATTGGAATACTATACTATAATTATATATATAGTAAGTATTAATAGCAGAATATGACCGCTGTGAATTAGGCGATGGCCCAGTCAAGAATTCTTAAGGGTATAAGTTGTGTCCTGACTGATGCAGCAATGAATGCGTGTGCAGAGGAAAAAAAATAATTCAAGTGATAAATGAATTAAAATAATATTATTCACTTTATTTTTGGACATTTTAAATCGATTCCACCACTGAAACGAAGTAATACTTTTCAATTATTTCATTCCAGTATTTAAGTTCGCCATGTTAGTAGTAAAATCTGACTTATTTTTATTAAAAAAAAAAAAAAATTGTAGGGATTTTCATAAGAAAGTGTTGATTTTGCGAAGTTTGATATGGGAAATATGAAATTATATCTAAGACAGATAATGAACGTTAATCTAATAGTAACTTGAAAAGATCAGAATCATCTCCATACGGATGTAGACTAAAACTAATTTATTTGTTTTATAACTGTGTTGAGTTCTCAAACAATCCTACTAGCCTTGAAGCCATGAAACTTTCAATGAAAACTAGACGCATCTAGATAGTTGATGGCATTAGTCGGAATACAGATCTTCCTGACTGACTCGTTTCGTCGAACTTCCTGTATACATTTCCCTCGAATGACCTCTAAGAACGCCACTGATGTCGGTGCTCAAACTCATTTCGATTTTTAATCACCCAACTTTGAAACTTAAACGGAGCGTACCTTTTTAAGGAAAGTTGTTCAAGTAAGGATTTCTTATGGTGGTGTACAATGGTCAATGCCGTCTCTCGATTGTTAACTCCAATGAGTCATGCGAGTCTGGCGTCAACGAGTGAAAACGATCTTCTGTTCCAAAAAATTTCGTAATAGTCGCTAGCAATTGTTTTGGTAATTAAATGCATAATTCACCGCTGCTGACCCAACTAACGAGATATTTCAAGTTCACTTGACCGGTATTTCTCGTATTCTCGTAATCAGTAAAGGGGCATCGTTCGTACTTACGTAATGAGTGAATTATTATGTGATCTCAGGTATGTACAATGTTTTTGTTTGTGCCCTCATGAAAGTTGCATTCGGAATTTATCGATCGTTTTCTTGAAACGGGTTTTTTGTTGCACAAATTATGAAACACATTTTTAGGTTGACGATAATTTTCGGTCCAGCCTCGATAAGGTAAAAATGGATTGAACTCATTCAGTCTTGTTAGTCGAGTTGGAATGAAAAATACTAACGCCATCGATGCCTTGAAGATATTTAATGTCACGGCCAGAGTTTCACTATATTTCTCCATATACCGGGTGACAACGGGATCACTTTCGGGCTGCCATTTTTTTTATTATTTCACCCTGTAAAACGAAACTTAGCAGAGTTAATATTCGAACTGAATGTCATTTGACTAATGTAACGACAAATTTCTTCAATTTCCGGTTTCCCTGGAAATGACCTTAACTTTCGAAATTTAAATGGATATATCGTTTGTTATTAGGATTCTTTAAATTATTCTACATCCGAATTCATAATTTCCCAATTGATTTTGACATAAATTATATTTTTAAATCAAATATCAATTTTCAATCTAGAGTGCCATGACCATCCTAAAATTTCTCTATGTCGACTCTCTATTTTCAGAAAAATCTAAAAAGATTATTATCTCTGTTCGTTAGCCTAGAGACAGGCTGAAAAGTTGTATAATTTAATTTTTTTGTATTAATTCAAAAAACTTAAATGTAACTATTAAATGCATTATTTCAAAACGAATCCAAAAATGTATAACACATATATATGTTCAGTTGATAATTTCGAGGCCTTCTACACGAGAGAAGAGTATGCTTTTTAATTTTCGTGATCCATATAACATGATAAAATTGTTTAACATTACTGGATTTTTTTTGCAATATTATTACTATTCTTTTCATTGATGTACATACCAGAATTGTATGCAAATTAATATTCTTCATTATTATCACGTCATTAACCAGTATTTCAAAAAGCATACTTTAAATAATTGTTCAAATTGCATAAATTATTTTGCAACTTTCTCAGCGTATGCAACCATGTTATACACTTCCGCAATGTATGCTTTTTGTTTTGGGTGCCTATTTACACAATATCTTTCATATAGTTGCATACATTAAATAATTGTTTCGAGTTATTACAAAAAATTTGCATATTAACAAAACAATTGCAACGCATGTGCACGCCGCGATTGTATATGCTTTTTGAAATTCGTTATCCATATAACACCAAAAGTCTTCCTGTGAAAAAGCATACGTTAAAAAATCGTTTTGAGATACCACATTTTTTTTACATGTTCAATAGATAATTTCGGGGCCTTCTACACGAGAGAAGAGTATCTATGCTTATTCATTTTCGTGGGTTTTTCAGTTCAAACTGTCGGAAAAACCGCTATGCATACATTAAAAAATCGTTCAGAGATATCAATTTTTTTTTTTCAAATTCAAAATTGGTTGGTGCCGCCGCTGCATGCGAGCAGTCTTAGATATTTGGTGAAAACATTTATAAACCTATAATAATCATAATTTTAAAAAGCATACGTTAAAAAAATGTTTTAAGAAATGTGTCGTCACCGGCCGGTCTATAAGGTCCATTGTATTGTTCTATGGTCGGTGGTTCCTAGTTAACTAGGCCTGTGATTTTCACCAGATTTAGTAGTCTATTTATTAGGTGATTCGGATTCATGCCTGTTTCTAGGTTAGCTCCCAATGACATATTACGGCTAAGCTCCGTTATTTACATTTCGAGTTGTGGTCACATTCTAAACACAATTTTGATTGCCGTTTGTTTCGCGCAAAATAGTTGCCAGTCAACCCAAAAGTCGGCAAAGCTGAGTTTCTCTTATATACAATGTATATAGGCAGATAATTGCCGCGAAACAAGCGGCAGTAAAAATTGTGCTTAGAACGTTGACCGCAGCTCGAAATGTAAATATCGGAGTCTAACGCTAATATGTCATTGGTTGCGCCTATTGTGCAGCGTGTAGCATTCGAAGATGATGTGAGAGGCTGTTTCCTCCTCTTCACCACAAATTCTGCATTCCACGGTTTCTCTGTTTATTCCCATAGTATGCTGGTTATTGTGCGTATCTTCGATCTGTTTAGGTTGAGGATGTCAGCCGTTACTGTTTGGCTAGGTGCATCACCATGGCTGCGCTGTGTCGATGCCCTTCGATTTGGTCCCAATATGGTTTTTGTTTTCTTATACGCATTAAGTAGGTCTCTGCATCGGGTTTGGATAATACCAAACAGTGCTCCTGGGCCTGTGTATGTTGATTCAGATTGGCTTGCTAGCTGGTCTGCTTTTTCATTTCCTTATATTCCCCTATGTCCAGGCAGCGTATTACTATTGTTTACTATTATACAGAACAACTGTGCTCCGAAGCGCAGTGAACAATGGCTTAGCAAATACGAGTATTTTAGATTGCCAATGTTTACTGCGACTCAGCACATTGCTCAAATCGTAATGGCCTACTTAAGACCAATATTTACTGCACTCCAGCTACTTAGTTAAATTTTATAAGTCAGAATATTGTTTAACTTTAAAAAAAACTTGCATCAATCATTAAATAGAAAAGGTGAGATCCAAAATGAAAAAATAACAGCAGCACAAATTTTATAATGGGATAAAATATGTATTTCTTGTAAATACCAATGAACCTACGAAATAAGAATATCTGTTTTTAGTGGAATATATTTAAAACATCGTCGATACAAACATAAAAGGTTTCCCCAAACCAACGCGGGAATGCGGGAGAGGGAACTGGATGAATGCGAGACGAAATTCTGTAGTGGGATATGTAAACATACATACCGGTGTGATTATTCGTATTCCCAAATTCAGACAAGTAGCGAAATATATATGGTTTGCTACATATACTGTTTTTCTAGCAATTCCCACTTCCCGCTTTAGTTTGACGGAACCTTTAATCAACTTCAACTTTCAACAGTTCCTTGTTCTTGATCGTATTTCTGTAGATTTTCTTTAAAAGAATATCAATGGTGGCGTTGCATTCTAAAGTCTTCTCTTTCCTATCTTCAATCTTGTCAAATCTGTTATGTTGACATTTGAATATTTTCCGATAAATATATTTTTTTGCAGGGGGTAAGTATAACGCGCACAATCCAATTGGTACTAAACTTGGCAATCTACCTATCACACCAAGCACTATTCTCTTCACATCTGATTATGTCTTAACCCTTACACAGGCATCAAAACCGTTTCCAGTTGAATTACATTAAAACTAGTGTAGTTTTGAACTAGATGAATTACAGATATCGGTTGAAACAGAAAATTATATAAACGAAACTACTAACGATGAGTAGCAAAGAAATTTGAAAGCATGTGTCTAACAAATATATTTCGTGGAGTCCCGAAACTAACTAAATGACAAGACAAGATATCGCCGCAAGGCGTGGCTGCACTGTCATGCAGTAAGCAATGATCTTAGCAATGGCCAATAGCAACACGCCGTAAAATGAAAACTATTGCTTACTACGATTCAGAGTATTACGATTTGGACGATGAGCTAAATCGCAGTAAATATTGGCAATCTGAAATACGCGTATTTGCTAACCCACAGTTGCTCTGTATAGTAGTAAACAATGGTAATACGCGTCCAGGCACCCACGCAATTGTAACCTTGTTGTGCTCTGAAAGTTCATAAGGCTCTGGAGGCATTCCCAAACTTGCTTTGACTTCATCTGTACTAAATTTTTGAACAGAGTGCACGGTGTTCAAAAAAAGTGCAGATCTACGTACAATACAGTACAGGTGATACATAATACCCATCATTCTCATTCCAATCGTTTTTTTATACAATTCAATTCAATTCGTACTATTTTTTCACAAGATTTATATTGATAGTACAATAATTGCTGTTATTCTGTATGTTAATTCAAAACGAAGACTGTCGCTGCTAAGACAATAAGAATTGGACGTTTGCTTTCAAAACGTTAATAATGAAGGGTATTTTCTTTTTATATTAAAAAACCAAATTATTGTAAATAGTTATTTATGATACAAGTTCGTAAAGTAGGACGTATGAGCGTAAAGTTTATTGAATGAGACGAAGCCGAGTTCTACAAAACACGCCAGTACAAAAAAGTTCTTTACGAAAATATATCCTGCAAAGTTTTTTCTACGACAGTTATTATATTAACAAATTGTTGCAATTGTTGAATGTTTTATACTACGAAGTTTTCAATTTTCGTCGTATTATCAAATAGTGACTTCAAGTGAAATCTGACGCAAAATATTGTCTTTTTGAAAAGTTTATGTATAGTGCGTAAAACATTACTTTACGCACACAGTTGATTTTTTATACGCAGTTGTGCCAAAAAGTGGTTTACGCACTGTGCAAAAATGTCGCTCCATATTCTTGTTGTATAATAGTATATTATTATACAAGTTTTATAAGACACCAATTTGTCGCTCGCGATGTTTGGAGCACGACGAGCGAAGCGAGGAGTGATCCAAGAGAACAATCGCGACAATACGTCTTATAAAACGTGTTTCATATACTATTTTTTCTATTTGGCATTTTTTGTAGTTTTTTATTGGAAAAAATTGGATTTAATTTAATAAATAATATCAGAAATATCGGATTGGTAACATTGATAAAATATTTAAAATTTGAGGGATGCTATAAGGTAATTCATTTGTTCACATAAATTATTTAAATTTTGAATGCAAATATCAGTAAATTACCTTTTTAAAATGATGAAGAAAACTCAAGTTGCACCCCTCCTGAATTGAGAATAAATGCTCAAACGGCTATGAATGATTTGTTTCCCAAAAAATCTCGTTCAGTTTACGAAAAGGAATTTCACAATTTCGAAGTATCCGATGCCTCACCACACTCCCACTGCAGTCAAAATAACTTTTCAAACAATCAGATCACTGAGCATAATTTTGTAAACCCAGTCCAAACCACACCAGCTAATTTAATTATAAACGCCCGAGAAACCAGTCATGTAACAATTAAAGTTTACAATAACTGCACCATCCAAGGCAACAAATAACACCACAACATTCAAAGGTTATTCTTCTTCTTTGTTTATTATCTGAAAATCTCATCCCTCTTGTCTGACGTTCATCTGACAGTTGATGTTACCATTGTTACCAATCTCGAAAACAATTAAAATGTGTACATTTTAGACTCCAAATAAAAAAATTATATTCACAATGGATTTTCATGTGATCATTCATATAGTAAGTGAATTTCATCAAGTAACGGTCGAGTCAATTCAACAAAGAAAAACAACGACACATTCATCAGATTCTTCCGCAGAAAAAAAGAAACAAACGTGGTTTGCGGAAAATATCTTCCTCGAACGCTCATTTTAGGACGAAAGTACGTCTGCGTGCCAGAAATAACGGATTTTCGAAAGAGCCATCGCATTCCTTCCCATGTTACGAACGATATTTCTCGGTTGGAATGAAAATAAAATTATAATGGTTGGTCTCGGCGACTTGCATATTCCTGAACGCATACCGAAGAGAACTTGTACGTCTTGTATTTATTTCCATCGATAAAAAGTGGAGTTCATAGACGTCACAGACTATTTAAAATACGTCCGCATATTGAAGTGCAGACGGAGTTGACAAACTTATTGGCTAACGAGAAGTTATTTTGTTATGACCGCAGATGGTTAGGTATTTTTTTGTTGTTAATTATTTTGAGATGCTCTCTCAGAAAGAAGATTAATGATTGAAACGGACAATTTTCCGGTTGACTGATTTTATTTTTTTATTTATTACACGGAATAACTCAATATACAAATATAATAATAATATATATTTATTTCAGTTAACGAAATTGCAAACAATACAATCTCTGTTGTAGGTACATCATGATAAAATAATACATCTAAAAGATGTCAACGGATACACCTCTAAGTACATTCACTGAGTATAACACAAATAATACATACAATATAATAAATATTATTGAATAGTAGACGATAAAATAAAATTAATAAAATAAAAGTGTTACTGGAAAAAGAAGTATAACAATTTTTATCCAAAATAAATCTTTTCGTAATTTTTTTGAATGTATTTTTACAACTTTTTATAGTTTCTGGCAATCTGTTATAAAATGTACATCCACATAACTTTTTTGAAACAGAGTAGTACGATGTTGTGGTGGTAATAACAAGTGTTTCCTTGTATTATAATCATATGAACGTTCAGCCATGTTATTTTGATTTTTAAAAATGTACACACAAGTTTCTGAAATATAAATTCCTGCCACAGTTAAAATATCAAATTTCCTAAAAGAATCCCTACACGAGTCTATAGAGATTATTTTACCTAAAATCCTCACAGCATATTTCTGCAAAATGAAAGCTCTGCTTGCAATTACCCCAATTCAGTATACCATATTTTAAGTGTGAATGGAAATTAGCTTAGTATAGTGTCAGCAGCACCTTTTCACTACAATGATACGTCATAAACCTTAGCGAGTAACACATTTTTCTCAATTTTGAACATAGATTGTTCATATGTGGTTCCCAGGCCAATTTGTCATCTATATTTAGACCTGGCATGCTTACCTGTTTAGACATTTCGACCGTGTTGTCAGTGTTTTCAAATAGAGTCCAACTTAAATTTTGCCTACGTAATGTGTTTAGAAGTGCAAGGGTTTTAGAGGTGTTTAATTTCAAGGTAATCATTTCTGACCACTTCAGAACAAGTTCATAGGTTTTCTCAGCTTTGTTTTTCAATGCAATCAAGTCTCTCTCAGCTACAAAGATATGTGTATCATTAGTATAACATATTTTGTATGAAAGGGTTGTTATTGCTGTTTAAATGTCTGATTAGGTCATTCGCAAAGACTATATAAAGAAAGGGGCCCAGAATTGATCCTTGTGGAACTCCATGGAGAATATTTAGAGGACTACTGCATGTTTCATTGAGTCTTACCACCTGCTTGCGATTAGTCAAATAAGACATCAGTAATTGCAGTGGAAGACCTCTTACACCATATCTTGATCACTTAGAAACCAATAAACTGTGATCTACACAGACGAAGGTTCGTGAGAAATCGAGAAATAGACTCATCACGTATTCGTTGTTGTCCAGATGTCCAATTATGTTGCTGTGAAATTCACATAGAGCAGACTCTGTGCTGACCATGCTGAGATGGTGAGAGTAGTTTGAGTTTGCTAAAGAGGTTAGTCAACTGATTCTTCATATTCAGTTCAAACAGTTTCGAGATACTTGATAAAATGCTTATCGATCTATAGTTATTCAGATCTGTTAGGTCACCTTTTCTGTAAATGGGTGATACCCGAGCATACTTCAACTTTTTGTGCTGACAAATTTATCAAAAATACTAATGGCTCATATACATAGAACGCAATTTGTTTTGAAGGAATATTCATACCATCTATCCCACAAGAAGTTGTATTTTTCAAACAAAGGATTAAATCCAGGAGGTCATTTTTAGTTATGGGAGACATATAAAAAGTGTTAGGATTCATCTGGATATTTGACTCAAGGTAGTTATTATCATAGACTCTGTTGTCAACAGGAACCTTGGTGAAAATATGATTAAACTCTGAGTAAGGTTGTTCTGGACTTTCATTGTCTAAAAAAGAACAAAGAAAAATTCAATTCTCTGCAATTTTTAATCACGACGTTTCAACTGTTAAAATCTACAGTCGTTATCAAGTGTATATTTTTTTGTTTTTACGAAACTCCCAGGTTTTCGGAGAAAACCCCTCAAAAGCAGAGCTTGTGCGAGCAAGGGAGATCCGTTCTCATATACACTTGATAACGACTGTAGATTTTAACAGTTGAAACGTCGTGATTAAAAATGGCAGAGAATTGAATTTTTCTTTGTTCTTTTTTAGACAATGAAAGTCCAGAATAACCTTACTCAAAGTGAAACATTGTCAACCACTTTCAAACAAATGATCATCATCAACCCCCAGCTGGTCTGCTAGAGAAACTTTATTTACATCCGTATTTTTTTTTCTGTAATTTGTTTATAATTTTCCTGGTTGCTTTTGTTTTGTTCCCTGTGGTCAAATTGACATTATCATAATACTGTTCTGAGGCGATTTGCAGTTGTATACTCATTATTCAAATATCTGCTGATTTCAGAAAAACGTCTATCATACCTCCAGCAATATATTTTTTTACGTCTTACATTCTCTTTACCGCCTCTATCATAGCACAATTTGAGTGGAAAACAGTTTTCAAAATGATAAAAAAGTTTTTCAGTGAAAGTTTCAAATACTAAGTTAGGACTTTCGTGTATAGACACTTTTCTTGTTGTAAGGCATTTTTGAAATCCTCAATATTTTCGGGTAAAAAAATGCGTTTATAGCAACTAGTTTTGTTTTTCCTAATATTCTTTTGCAGATTGTAAACCTGCACATTGAAGAATTGTGCAAAGTGATCTGAAACACCTATATCCACTAGTGTTGCTGTATAAGTATTGGAGGTTTTCACCAAAATGTTATCAATACAGGTTGATGATCCCTTACTTACCCTCGTGGGCATTCTCAAGCTAACTTCAACATCAAAGCAAGACAATGAATCTTCAACTAAAGAACGGTTAACACTGTGAATCATAAAATTTATGTTACATAACCATTTAAGAATTCACGACAATGGAACTTTTTTACTTTTTGGTTCGTGAAATTATCTTAATAAATACTACTCGTGCTCGCAATACTCTCGATAATTCTGTCAGAAATCTTAGACTCGATCAAATTGCTTGTTACCAAGAACAAGCAATTTGGTCTCGTTGATTTCTGACAGAATGAATATCGATAGTATTGCGAGCACTCGTGGTATTACCCCCGATAGTACTATATTGCTCTGGGAGCTTTTTTCATTTGCATCTATGGGCATCCTTTTATTCACGAAAAAATGTGGATCTATTTGTACTATTATAGTCAATGGTACAATATTTTACAGTCTTAAAGAATTTATAAATATACATAATATACCGGGTGTTGGCGGAGTTGGGTCCCTTATAACTTTTTACCTATATAAAGTTAGCGAGACAACTTCGAAAAAGTTTATAACGGATTATTCCATAATTTGCCGCCTTTTTGTTGCTAATTAGTCGCGAAGAAAAAATTTGTCGCTCTTTTTTTTAAAAAAATATGCGTTGTTTCGCTAACTTCATATGAAGATAGCGAAACAACATCCGTAATTTCTATTTTTCCACAGTTCTGAAATATCCACAACTTGCCGCCTTTTTGTCGCTAATTAGTTGCGAAGAAAAAAAAATTGTTGCTCTTCCTTTTAAAAAAAATATGCGTTGTTTCGCTAACTTCATATGAAGTTAGCGAAACAACTCCCATAATTTTTATTCTTTCACAGTTCTGAAGTATCCATAATTTGCCGCCTTTTTGTCGCTAATTAGTTGCGCAGAAAAAAAATTGTCGTTCTTTTTTTTAAAATGAGACGTTTCGCTAACTTCATATGAAGCGTAATTTCTCTTTTCTCAGTTCTGAAATATCCAGAATCTGCCGATTTTTTGTAGCTAATCAGTTGCGGAGAGAAACAACTTGTCTCTTTTCTCAAAGAAAATATACGATGTTTTGACCGTTATTTTTATCTTCTCTCACTTTATAGGTATCCAAAAATTGCTCCTTTCTTTAAAAAAATATGCAATGTTTTGCTAACCTTATATGAAGTTAGCGGGATATTTTCCGTCATTTTGTGGGTATCAAGGGAAAGGGAAATAGAATACAGTACACCATAAAAATTTCCAAATCCAAGATAACCGCCGCCCAAAATGGCGGACGACATATTATGTTCAACCCTCCTATATGGATATCAAATTAAAGGGCTGAACATGCTTGAAAGAGAAAACTAATTTTTTTTCAAAGCACATTAGCTACAGAGGAAACCATGTATGAATCATTTTTGGCCTCAGAGATAATGTTATGTAAAAAAATGAATGCTTGCATCACCCTGCAAGTTACAGCAACCCATAGCTCGACACTTGTTCATTCTGATACAAAACTACCACTCACAACGACTCACTCTGTAATAATATTGCATGCCTCAACTTTGCTCACTTCTTATAAGTAAGTCTGAGTATTTGGGCTAAATAAAATTTGAGGCGGTCACAAAAATATGGCCGGAGTGAATTTACTTCTGTACGGTGCTTCAACATATTCGGAACCAAAAAGCAATAAATCAAATTCAAATTGCATATGGTACTACTTACCGCACACTTGTAAAATATCATTTTGAAAGGAATTCAGTTACAAAAACAAAGATCTGCCACAATTTTATTTAACGGTTACCTGAAATATGTCATGAATATCTTCTGAATCGAGAACAATTTAATTTTATTCCAAAAGAGATCTCATGGCAAATACATCATATTTTTATCATCATAACTTCAAACGGGATCCCCACGTGTTATAGTCAAATTATGGATACTTCAAAATGATAAAAGGTAGAAATTGCGGAAGTTGTTTCGTTAACTTCAAATGCAGTTAGTGAAACATCGCATATGAGCAACAATATTTTTCCACAACTAATAAGCGACAAAAAGGCGGCAAATTATGGATCCTTCAGAACTGTGAAAACATAGAAATTACGGAAGTTGTTTCGATAACTTCATATGAAGTTAGCGAAACCGCATATTTAAAAAAAAGAGCGACAAATTTTTTTTCTTCGCAACTAATTAGCGACAAGAAGGCGGCAAATTATGGATACTTCAGAACTGTGGAAAAATATAAATTACGGAAGTTGTTTCGCTAACTTCATATGAAGTTAGCGAAACAACGCATATTTAAAAAAAAGAGCGACAAATTTTTTTTCTTCGCAACTAATTAGCGACAAGAAGGCGGCAAATTATGGATACTTCAGAACTGTGGAAAAATATAAATTACGGAAGTTGTTTCGCTAACTTCATATGAAGTTAGCGAAACAACGCATATTTAAAAAAAAGAGCGACAAATTTTTTTTCTTCGCAACTAATTAGCGACAAGAAGGCGGCAAATTATGGATACTTCAGAACTGTGGAAAAATATAAATTACGGAAGTTGTTTCGCTAACTTCATATGAAGTTAGCGAAACAACGCATATTTAAAAAAAAGAGCGACAAATTTTTTTTCTTCGCAACTAATTAGCGACAAGAAGGCGGCAAATTATGGATACTTCAGAACTGTGGAAAAATATAAATTACGGAAGTTGTTTCGCTAACTTCATATGAAGTTAGCGAAACAACGCATATTTAAAAAAAAAGAGCGACAAATTTTTTTTCTTCGCAACTAATAAGCGACAAAAAGGCGGCAAATTATGGAATAATCCGTTATCAACTTTTTCGAAGTTGTCTCGCTAACTTTACATAGGTTAACTTTTTGGTGTTAGAAGAATCTTCTCTGACGTCCTCTCAGGAAGGGGGTCAGTAATGGATACAATTTCTCTCTCATTTGCGTCAAACTGGTTCCATTTGATTGATTTTCTTGCTGGAAACTACTTTGAAAGTATGGTTTTTCAACCTTCATCAGATATCAAATAATTTGATTTGCAAATATCTTATTCTTCACTCTCTGTTTCTCTTTTCAACTATTTGAAATGAGATATTTGGTTCCGAGCAAGTTCTGAGTTCACGTCATAAATGACAGTTTAAGTTCCGTAGTTCATTTGCAGAAAGCATTCAGTACGCTACGTCATCTATTGTTTGAAATACAAGTGTATACTTAGAGATATAGAGGTTATGGTGTACGAAAATTTCTAAAATTGATCTTCGGTCCCCATTCGGAACAAAATGTACGGATTCGATTCAATTAATGACATAATTGCTACAATTTGGCAATGTAATAACTGTCGAAGAAAAAACTTTGTATGAAACACTTTCGTAAAGGACTTTTTTGTACTCGTGTGTTTGTTTAACTCGGCTGCGCCTCATTCAAGAAACTTCACGCTCATACAAAAAAGTCTTACTTTACGAACTTGTATCATAAATAGCTATTTCTAATTTTGACATATAAAGTGACACTTTTCAAAACTGACGTGAATGTCATAACGTCCAACTTTTCATCACGAAGGAAAAAAAAATCAGACGTTTGTTCCAGGTGAGCTTCGATTCTAGGTTCAACCCCAGATATTTTGTCTCTCCTGACATCTGTAGGCTTTCACCAAAGATTCGAAGAGCTCTGTTGGTCTCTAGGTTTCTCTTCCTGGTGAAAAAGGACAATCTTGTTTTTTTGAGGGTTGATCTTGAGGTTCTCTCTCATACATCACATCTGTGAGGGCTGATTGCATTAGACCCATCAGATCATCAGTACTTAGTCAACTTTTTATTTCAAAATGAATGAGACAGTTGCCACATTTTTACTTTACTCTCCGCTGGTGAATCGTCTTTGTCTTTTCCCCTGTATTTTGAGTGTAATTCTGGAAGCACTAGCTCTGTAACATGATATTCGTCTCCCAATCTTTATCCTTGTCGCTACCAAGGTTGAATGATTGAATTTTCTCTCAGCATGGAAATACAATATAGGACATTAAATTTATTTGTCCGCTTTCGACGCTTCGCGTTCGTTTTCCATCCAGTCTAACCCCTGCCACTCCTTTTGATATGGGAGTGACCTGACCTAATATTTTTTTGCTGGAATTCTCCAGGGCGCCGCTTTTTTCCATTGATTGAGTTTGGAAGCTTTCAGAATGAATCGACGAATAAGATAGAGTTCTGATGAATTACGTTGGACATATGGCATAATTGCGTTTTCTAGAAAAAAATATATTTGACCTTATTAGTTTAGGGCCATGTTGGATGCGACCCTATGATTGCCAACTGCGTAAAAATAAATTTCCCTGAATTGTATAGGGAATTTCAGTCAAAACTAGATAAGAGAACTGACGATGGTAAATGACATTTCGGAATAATAATATAACCTATTTTCCACTTTGTTTTATTTTCAGAAAATTTTATAAGTTGAGATATTTCGATTTTTCCAACTTACTGTGTAGCAAATCGTAATTATTTTATGTTTTTCGAAAATTGATTTTTCTCAACCCTGACCCCAGCGGTACACCCGATGTTAATCCATTGAAATCTGATGAATCGTTTTCACTTGAGTGTTCAGTACTGACTTCTATTATAAACACAAAAATAAGTAGTGAATGAAAGTTTGTTTCTGTGGAGGATATTCGTTTCTTGACATAACTTTTTGGGAATATTAACCTTCCACAGTCTGAAAATTAAAAAATGTTAATTTAAAGAAATGCAGAGGGCCAAACTGATAAAAATTGAATTTTCAGCAAGTTTTCGTAGTTTTGATACGTCAACGTTTTTGAAAAGGAGAAGTATTTTTACTTAATTTAATTTTTTTTTGTCGTCACAAAGGCATATTCAGCATACGATAGGTTACTGACAAAATTAAATAACTGTTTTCAAGAGAAAAAACAGCCTTCTAAAAGCAGAAACTGATCAGGGCAAATTGTACAGATTTCTTTGAATTAACATTTTTTCATTTTCAGACTGTGGAAGGTTAAGGTTAAAATTCCCAAAAAGTATGTCAAGAAACTAAAAATAAGGTTTTGTACACGATCAAAACAATTTCGCTGAAAGAAAGGATCCCCCGCCAGATAAGTTTTTTTTACTGCTGTCTAAAGCGAATTGATCCAACAACTAATTGAAACTAATTTGAAATATCACTGCTCATTCAGCACGCTTATTGTCTGCCACTTTTAATTTACTAGGCATACTCATTTTCTGGTGAAAATGTGGCATCGGGAAAAACGAATAGCTCCAGGAGAGCTTAGTAACTGAATGAACGAATGAATGAATGGAGGGCATACGTTATAAAATCATTACGCATTTTGGCAGAGGACGGACGGGCTATATTCGACTAACGAAATTGGATGATTTATACTTCAATAGAACCTTAGTAAATTGAATGGCATGCTTTCTAAATAAACGTGTTCAAAAAATAAAAACAGGCTCAGCAGTTTCAGACATCATCGAAGTAACTTCTGGAGTCCCACGAGGATCACTTTTGCTTCTTTCTGTAATGTATCCTCCCATTCTCTTTTCTCACTTGCAAATACAAAAGTATTTAAATTATTATATACCTGTTGTATTTTAGATGAAAAGTTTAGAAACGTAACATATATATTCAGTAGTAATAATATTAGTTTTTCAAAATATTCGGGTTATAATACATCGATAACTTGTTGCATGATTACAAAATAATAGTGTCAGTTCAACAGTTGAAATGAACTCACCGCGAAGCTGGCGGTTTCAGTTATACAATTTCTTCTTGGTGGAGTTAGTTTATGTATATCCACGTATATTCGAAATTATACAAGGTAACTTGACTCAGTTGGACATTCCAATTGGTTGAAAATCATACGAAAAAAATAATCAAACATATAACAAGTGATGACACATCTTTATTATTTATAAATCAACATCTCTAGCAATAGGTAGAAGCTGGCACATTTATTTTGATTATTTCCAAGGTCAACCTTACAAGATGAATAAACCTTAAAATATTTAACTTACCTACTAAGAGGCCATGAGCGCGATCATATTTGGGGCGCTTTTCAGGGTAAAAGAGTCCATTGATAACTCAAAAACGTTTCGTCGTATCGATTTCAAACAAGAACAGCATTCTAGAGGACGTTCATTACATTTCCATTACATCACGTACCTAGAATGTAATGGAAATTGAAATTTCAATCTACTTTTTCACGAAAAAATCTTAAAAATGTCCCAAAAATGCAGTTACTTTGAAGTAATTTTTTGGGTAGAACGATGAATAAATTATTTCAAAAAAACAGTACAGCACGTACATAGATCAACAACGTTTTACCTTTCTTTTGATACCAAATTCATTTGAATAAAGATTGCTTCAAATGTTAATGGAAGAGAAATACCATTGCAACTACGTCGATTATCTGTGAAAAGCATCGTGAGGGGCTGCCGCAGACTTCGGTACATATAATCGAGCGTCCTCTAGAAGCCTGTTCTTGTTTGAAATCGATACGACGAACCGTTTTTGAGTTATCGCCTCTTTTACCAAAAAAACCGTCCCTAAGATGATCGCTCTCATGGCCTTCTGACAACACCAATGTTACCGAGTTCATTGGAGAAATAATGACACTTATAATAACTCGCTCCAAGGATGACGCCGCGTGTCGAAACAATAATTATAGGGGTTTTGATTTCCTCTAATACTCCGAGAACTTTCAGCCAATAGGCTGAATGCATCTCTATTTATTTATGTTTTTTTATTCTGTTATTCATTTCCACCATTTTTCAATGGTCAAATTCATTCAAGTAGAAATCCACGAATCTCCATAACAGCTATCAACAGAATAATCCACAGAGAATAAAATAAAACAAACTCTTTGGTAATGGCTTCAGTGCTCATAAAGTAAAGGAAAGACAAATAAATATTTGTTCACTATTTTATATCTAGGTTAAAGATATATTTACCTACCAGGAAATCTTTTAAGTAGCTCACAACCATATTTGAAAATGTTTTAAAAACGACATTTCTACTTTCAAACAGTATCGATTGAGATGGTGCAGACTTAACATCTATTCAGCGTAAACACTTTGTTGCGATGTAAACAATAGCTTTCCAAAGATGACTTCAATGACAACGAACGGCCTTTCGTTCGCATATAAATATAGTACATAAGCCGAGCAAAATTTTTCACATTATGTTCATGATAGACGTGATCTTGAACTGCGTAAGGATATATTCATTTAGTGATCTTATTGCAGTAAACATCATATGAAGGAACAGTTAATAAGAAAATTCATTCCACCAGAGAATCAGTGGCGTGAAAAGAAAAGGATGAATCCTCCACGATTCACTGTTGCGTTAAAAATTAACAGTGCTGCTCCTAAGGTGGCGTATGGAGTTAGTAACAAGGCCTATCCAGAACACATGGCTAATGACCATAGCATTCGATGTAACAATTATATGTCGTCACTAAATACAAATCACTCAGATTACACTGACATTACTTGTGATATATCTGTCGACTTTCTGTGGAATCCAGTTGTTCCTTTCGTGCTGTTATAACTTGTTTGTTTGAGTAAAAAAATGCCTATTGAAAATATGTCAATTCCTTATTTCACCAATAAGTCCATTTTTCATGAATAAGCACCAAAAAAGATATGAGACCTGTTTTTGACCACTTTTTGGGAGAATCAGTTGCACCATACTAAATGTTTCCATGCTTCTATGGCGTTGCTCGGGGTCAACATTTTCTAAAATCATTTTGAAAATTCCAGTACGATTTATAAATTTCAGTTGAAAATTGAAAATTGTTCTAGAACTTTTAGGAAGTATTGTGGTCACTGCTGGTGCTGATCAGTATCTCGCTCTAGGAGATCGATATACAAGCATATGCTGACGATCTGGTTCTAGTAATGAAGAACAAATGAACGATCTCATACGTTCTTGACGAGAGAAGGCGCACCTCTATATTTGAGATAAATAATCCGATTCAAAGCACGAACATTTAAGGGACTATAAGAGAACTAAAATGTGATTTTTTTAAATAATAACAAATCCATGCCGGGGCTTCTGACTCTGAGCCAAAGGTCCGGAGTTCAAGCCCTTTTTGGAGTTGGGATTTTAAAAATGTAATTTACCCGATTAATTTATTAAAACCTCGTGGCTCGACTGGGGTGAGTCCTGCACGATTCACTGTTGCGTTCCAATTAACAACAGTGCTGTGCCTAAGGTGGCGTATGGAGTTAGTAACAAAGCCCACCCAGAACACATGGCTAATGACCGTAGAAGTCGATGCCAAAACACCAAGAAAAAAAATATCAAATTCACCGGAAGTTGTCCCTTTCAGTTTTTTATATTGTATATTTTCACATTTTTGAAACCCAGAGCATATTTAATGGAAAACCTATTTTTCCATTGGATGTGAATTTTACACATACATCGTTCAATACAAAACCAAACACGATTATAGAAAGAAGTTTTGAATATTACTAATAAATCAATGTATTTCATGTATAGTGAATATTTATAAATAAAACTCTGTGCTTAAGCTTCAGGTAGTTATTTAAATTGTCAACTGACAAACTATAAAACTATGAAATAAATTGTTTTATAATGATAATGCAACTTTCACAAAATATGTTCAACATGTCGTCCATTTTCTTGAATGCAGAGCTGAAATCTATGTTCGAAGAAGCGTTCCACCCTGCGCAAGTCGCATATTTTCTGAACTACTTGGTGGCTCAACAAAAACAATATTTTTCATGTATCCTTATAAAAAACTCCAGTTTTGTCAAATCAGGTGTTCTAGCGGTCCACCTGACAGGCCCATTCCTTCCTATGCATTAATTGGGAAATACTTCATTTGATTGATCTCACATTTCTGCCGAATAGTGAGCAGGAGCGCCATCATGTTGTAACCACATTCTATTGCGAAGGTCGAGAGGAATGTCTTCTAACAAACCTGGTAAAGCATTTCGTAATAAAATGAGATACATTGCTCCATTCAGTGGCTGCGATAAGGGGCCCGCAGAGCCCGCTGTGCGGGGGTGGGGGGGGGGCAGCTCCACAAGGGGCCCCTTCGACCTCTTTGCTAAAACTTTCTAATTCTAATTGTTTGTTAACATTTACTTTAATTTGCAAAAAACCAGCTGACAGAGCCGAAGCAAATTCCTTGCAAAAGAGTACGAGTAATTATGGCGATTTCGAAACATTGGTCGCAGAAGCTTCCAATTTGGTGACATCGTGGGACAATAGCCAACATTGACATCTAAGCGCCAAAGAATAGAATAGAAAATGGTCTAAAGAGATTCCAAATTAAAGTCTTCTACGAGTCTTTCGATATAATAATTAATCAACTCAGTACACGATTTATCAGCATGAACGAAGTAATGAGCTACTTTTCATTTTTAAATCCAGACTGTTAAACTATCACAGGAGAAATTATGGATCATGCTAAAAAAAAACTAGAAAAATACGGAAATGACTTTTCGCACAACTTATCTACGCAATTAATAAACTGGAAAAGTGTATTTTCAAATGAAATTCGAAAAAAGAAAATCTACGAATCCTGCCTTCCTAAGCCCAAAGGATGTATGTCGTTTCTTTCCATAATTAAAATTTCACTCTCAATATGTTCCCTATGACTGAGCCGTTGACTTGAACAAATAATTTGGCCATCTGAAACGTCAGTAAAAAAAGATGTATTTTCAAAATACACCTGAAATTCTAAGCTTTATAGGCGTAAGTGACTGCCTCAATATCTCTGGTCACTATTGACTTACGCCCTTTGGTCTTAGGACTGCAGAATTGGCCACATATTTTGCATCAGAAACGAGATGAATTTTGAGCAGTCTTCCGGATATTTGTTCGTTGTTTCAACTTTTTTTGACTTAACCGGTAACATCTGCTTCTGCCGAAAGAACATTATCAAAGTTGAACTTGATAAAACATATTTACGTAGTACAATGTGAGACTAAGTGCATTGGGTACACCTAATAATAAGTATTGAATATGAACGTGCTCGTAAACTTGATTTGGAACAGTTGGTCTATATATTTTTATTACAAAAACATCGCCGTTTCGGCTATTCAACAATTCAACAAAACTTCATATTCCTCAATCTACGGATGGCTTCACTAGCACCAGACAGATTTTTGCGATGGTAAGATATTATATTCAAATCACCTAGCAAATTATGGCATTTATATTATCCAGAGCGGCAATAAAACCATATACCGGAATATTGCTAATTTCTTTGGAAAATATTTCCAATATAAATAATTTAATATAAATAAGTAATTTGGCGGGGGGGGGGGGGGCGAATCCTTATCGCAGCCACTGGCTCCATTCAGATGTTCCTCAAAAAAGTGTGGACCAATAACTTATTCTCCAACAATGCCTTCGCAGACATTAAGTGACCACCTATGTTGATAATCCAACTGTCTCAATAAGAGGAGACTTTCTGTTGAGTAATAATGGTAATTATGTTGATTCACAAATCCATTTCTATGGAATTTCGATTCTTCCAACCATAAAATGTTATTTGAAAAAATAGTTGTTTTTACGAATTTCCCACATGCAAAATCTCACTCTTTTCTCAAAATCTGCATGAAATAGTTCTTGGTGTAATTTATCACGGTACATATTATGAAAGCGATGCTTCCTCAAAACACTTATATCCTTTATTTAACCAATTTGTCGTTGACTTCTACGAGGATCTTCTTCAACAGCAAGAAGAACTCTCAATTAATTATCTTCATAAGTGACTGGTTTGATATGAACTAAAAGCTACACCAGCATTTATGGCACACTCCAAAAAAAACTATTACATAATTTTGTACACATTTATTTCAAATTTGCGTCCCATCCAAACATTTTTTTACAGCCCCCGAATTTCCAGGAAATGGGCGTGGGCTAACTTTTAAGTGAACCTGCACCACACATTCTGTATTTTGAAGAAATACGCATTTATTGATAATCAAATGGCTGCTAACATTTCTTAAAAATGTATTACAAATCATTGACGTGTTGAAAATTCCAAAATTTTCATCCCCTAGGGGTTAAATAACCCTTATAGTTAAAAAATTCCCTAATAAATATAGTTCTCAACGTTCACAGATTGTTTTTAATTTTTGTACAAACTATCGAAGTGTTAAAAATTACAGAATGAAGGGTTTGAACACACCCAAACTTCTCAAAATTCCTATTACATTATCTATCACATTGCTCTATCTCTATCTCTAAAATGTTTCATCGAGTTTCAGGATTTATTACAGTGACTCACAAGCTTCACAAGCTACTCCATTTTTTTGATCTAATGGATTATATCAACCATGGAAATTGATATTTTTGTTGCTATATGATAGGAAACCCGAAGCGAACTGTTTTTCATCGAGTATTAAAATTATTTACAGTATCCCACACGCTTCTACTGCGTGTCTTCAGTTGCTCATGGACAATATCAACCATGGAAATCAATATTTTGAAGAGTGGGCTGTGTTAATAAATTTTCGTGTTGCGATATGATAGAAAACCCGTCGTGAACTGTATTTTATCGAGTATTATAATTCTTTACAGTATCCTACACGCTTCTACTGCGTGTCTTTAGTTGCTTATGGACATTATCAACCATAAAAATCAATATTTTGAAGAGTGGGCTGTGTTAATAAATTTTTGTGTTGCGATATGATAGCAAATCAGAGGTGAACTGTATTTCATCGAGTATTAGAATTCTTTACAGTAACCCACACGCTTCTACTACTTGTCCATGATTTATTTCGTCTATGAGCAACTGAAGACAAGTAGTAGAAGCGTGTGAGTTACTGTAAAGAATTCTAATACTCGATGAAATACAGTTCACGTCTGATTTGCTATCATATCGCCACACAAAAATTTATTAACACAGTCCACTCTTCAAAATATTGATTTCCATGGTTGATATGCAACTAAGACACGCAATAGAAGCGTGTGGATTAGTGTAAAGAATTCTAATACTCGATGAAATACAGTTCACGTTGGATTTCCTATCATATCGCAACACGAAAATTTATGAACACAGCCCACTCTTCAAAATATTGATTTCCATGGTTGATATTGTCCATGAGCAACTAAAGACACGCAGTAGAAGCGTGTGGGATAGTGTAAATAATTCTAATACTCGGATTTCCTAACATATCGCCACACAAAAATTTATTAACACAACCCACTCTGCACAATTTTAATTTATATGGTTGATATAATCCATTCGCTCAAAAAAATGCACTAGAAGCTTGTGAGACACTGTAATAAATCCTGAAACTCGATGAAATAAGGCTTATTGAGGATTTTCTGTCAACTCCTTAGAGGTTATTTTTTAACGGTATAATATGAAAATCCGAATTTGTTCACTTTGCAATGCAGTGAAGTGTATGCGCTGTGTGGGGTGTTCAACCCCATGGATATCATCATTCTGAAATTTTCAACACGTCGGCGTCGATAGATTCTAATCATTTTAAATAGTTTTGTGGACAATTTTAGCGATACGCGCAATACCGCAATAGATAATGTAATGGGAATTTTGAGAAGTTTGGGGGTGTTCAACCCCTTGGGGGCCCTTCATTCTGTAATTTTTAACACTTCGAATGTTTGTACAAAAATTATAAAAAATCTTGTGAACAATTCTGGCACCAACCACGTTGGGATCTATATTTACTAGGGAATTTTCATCTATAAGGGTTATTCAACCCCTAGGGGATGAAAATTTTGGAATTTTCAACACGTCAATGATTTGTAATGAATGTGTAAGAAATGTTAGCAGCTATTTGATCATCAATAATTGCGTATTTTTTCAAAATACAGAATGAGTGATGCAGGTTCACTTAAGAGTTATCTCACGCCCATTTCCTGGAAAACGGGGACTGTAAAAATTTTTTTGGATGTGACGCAAATCTGTAATAAATTTGTACAAAATTATGTAATAGTTTTTTTTTTGAGTGTGCCATAAATGCTGGTGTAGCTTTTAGTTAGTTCATTGGTTTGATGCGTTCATGTTTAGAATATTCGATACATCGAGTTTGAAAAAATCTAGTCAAGACCATTAGAAATATCCTTCATCTGGATATCGTTGAGAATAAATTCTACTTGGCAATAAAAAATTCCTGTCTGATTCACATAATATGAAAATCATATCATTTAAATCAGTTTTGGAAATCAACATTTTGATTAAATAATATCGAAAATTCAACTTCACGATGAGTACAACATTAATCTGTCACAACGTTAATATGTTACAACATTAATCTGTCATTTGCCAAACTACTTGATTTTCAAAAAATAATATTCGCTTCTTTTTCTTTAAAAGTTGTTTTGATCGGAAGATTGTGGCACATTTTTCAAGATTATTGAAATTATTGAGAATATTCCAGAACTTGTCTTACTGTGAAAGAAACTAACAATCGAGTAGTGGTCGAATTCATAACTTATTTATGTCGCACGCGAAATTATAGGCATATATTTTAAAGAATGGGTTGGATAAAAACTATGCATCAAAAGAAAAATTAGGTGTTCCATTTAGAGAAATGTGTTACAAACCTAACGTATCTCTTGATCGCAGTCGTTAAATATTGAGTTTATGGCGAAAAAATAGTAAAAACTTGCAATTTTTAAAAAAATATTTTTTTTAAGGAAACCCCTCTCACCAAAATACATCTTCGATAAACATTCCAAATTCAATTACCTAATGAAGTTCTGAAGTTAGATGAATTTTCAACCAACTGAAAGCTTCGGAAATAAAACTCTTCAGTAATGTGCAATTTTTTGAATATCTTCCGAGAGAAAACAGTACTGCTCACCGGCTATTATTATTTCATAGAAATAGGCAAAGAAGAAAGGTCTTATCTTCGAGGAGATATTAACCATCAAACACGCTTTGTATAAGGTAAAACATGTAAAACGTGCTGATCGCGTATCGAATGGTAATGCACGTGTGCGATTTGAAACTGTATCGGAGTAATGCCACAACTACAAGCATTCTGAATAGTAGGATATCGAAACCGAAGCGAAAATAATAGAAAAACGCTTGAACTAGATAAAAATACCTAGTGGCATAGCTTAAACGATAGTTCATTTTATAACTTCTTCTGCGAAAAGGACAGCACTAATACACGTTCATTGTTTTGAGGGGTTACTTCAGAGGACACTGACCAGTGAGTATAATATATAATACCGTCTTTCTTTTCCAGCTTGAGAAGCTGTTAAGCTTTTCTTGGCGATAGGGTCACTAGCCTTGTCTTTGTCCTGGCACTTTATTCCAGTGAGTTTTAATTTCATCAGTTACCCAGCGTCAGAATTCTTCTTTCAGGTTCTGGGCCGGGAAATTGTGTGTTTGCCCCTTCTTTGACAAGATAGTCTGCTTCCTCTTTGCCTCTCTGTGACCTGGCTCCCACATCAAAGTGTTTTCTGTCAGTTGTCTCAGGGAATGTTTGCAGTCCTAAGTTAGCTTAGAAGTGTATGACTTCAGAGCTTTCAGTGCTGCTTGGCTATGTGACAGTTTATAGATTGTTTTCCCTTCCGTTGTCCCTTTCTACATGTCCCCCACAATAGGAAACAAAAGGATAAAACAAACCTGGAAGACCACTAGAAACCGGCCATCAGAATATGAAAAGCGGAATACAAGAAAAAAACACACAAACATGTCATATCCACCAAACATCAGAAACAGATATACACTTTACACCAACACTAATGACACACATAAACCAATGGGAAGAAGTTTGTTATAGCATTTTGAAGTGGTCTCGAGGCTCTGTCGAGTTCCAAGATGTTCCTTGTAAATATCCCAGTAGGCTGAATCCCTCGAAGCGTGTTTCTGATGTATTTCCAAGTCAAACCTAATGTGCTGATGATCCGACATTGAGAGTTGTAAATGTTATTTGTTATAAATTGATCGGCAAAATATTAGTTTGATTTTTTGACGGATTCATCTTGGGCACTTACAAGAAAAATATTTTGAAACTAAGTGAACACTTGCTTCATAAGTTGGTTGAGGTAAGAATATTTTAGGTTCAATAATGGGCCATTCTTTTGTTGAATCACGGGAGTAGGTTGAGACAAAAATATTGCAATTTCAATAATGAATACTATTCTTCTATCAACTTGGAGGTTGATTTCCAATCTACACTTTGCACTTGGTTATAAAATATAGAATGGAAGCCATTTTCATTTTGGCAACATTGAATAGATTAAACAAAGCATAGATTCACAAATGAGAATAGTTTTAAGTTTAATCACTGTATATTCTCAATAAAACCAGTTAGTAGTGACGCATATTGCAGTTTGATTGAATGCATAAACAACGCCACTCGCTTTTAGACACAAAACTGTAGAAAACCAAAATATATTTCACTCATTTCCACAACTGGCCGATAATGAGCCAAATTCAATTTTTGATATTGCATTTTTATTGTATAGAAACAATTTCCACTAGGCACAAAACTAACATTCCTATAGGTACGCATAGCCTCATAACCTCCAACCCAAATGGTCAAACTGGATGAAATGGTCGAAATGGAAGTCGTATTCACAGGTCGCGGTGTCGCCACCTGCTTTGATTGCTCATTGGTTGAATGTGTCACGGGTAGTGATATCTACCAAGGAATTATATTCTTGTGACAAGACGATTATGTTTCACTATGAGTTAATGTGAGTGTTTTCTAGGATGAAGAGTAGAATGTTTTCACTGCAAGCAAATTTATTTCAAACAGTTTGAAATGGGAGTATATTGATCAATTAGAAATGATTATTCTATTCAAGAGTATGTATATTTTTGATTGAAGAAATCTTTTTTATCTGTGTTTAGCGACCACCGCCTTCTCGACTACTCGATCGACGTGTGGCCCCCAAGTTAGCTTCAAGTCTAGAATCACCCCAAGGTATTTTACCTCACTAGGGGTTTTCCACCCATTCCGTGAGAGTCAAATCAAGAATCTCTTTTCTAATCACATTTATAAAGGTGTGTTTACTTACCCTATTGATAATGTCGATATTAGTGGTCAACAAATATTCTAGAAGGTTCTAGAATTCTAGACCGACACAAATACACTAAAGGAAAAAATTGTTATTAATGTTCAAATATTGTAAAATGTGTCAAATATTACAGATCACACAAGTTTTCTTTCCTGTCTAGAGTTTCAACACGATTTATACGAATGTAAAATAAGTCATTAGACACGGAGGCCTGAAAAATAATACATGTTGGAGTTGGAAAAAACTTGGGGCATTTGCAGAAACTTAATTCTGGGATAAAATAATAGGAAAATATCACAAATCTGTTGAAAATCTGGCTGTGGCGTGAATTCAGAGAATAAACCAGGTTATATAAACATACTTCATGGTGACCGAGGGGGAAATATAACGCCATCATTATATCACATATACACGTATTGTAGGAGGGTTGAGGGTTCCGTATTATCGATTCGGATGACCCGTATGGCACTTATTAGGAACAGCTGTGGATTCTGTACGAATATTCTCCAGATGTTTATTCAGTTTAATTCTTCGTATTGGTCTCATTGAATCTGTTTACAAGGTTAGTCACAATGAGAGATACGCTACTTCTGTACCGGTAGGTAGACTTAAAAACTCATTGAACGAGGATAATATTAGTATTGAAGTAATTATTATACAGTGTTCCTTAAAAAGTTGTCATTTTATGGGAAACAATAATTCATTTTGAAATTCAATGGGAGCGTTAAGTTTCGCTTCCAAACAGATGAAACATGGCTTACACGGACAAGGTCATGTGACTTTAGCTACTTGTCGAAAGTAAAATTTTTTCAAAATATTCGCTTAAAATGACTTGTGTTTAAAGTCCTAAAATTCAAATAAATTTCTAACCTAAATGTTCAACGATACATCAAGTTTGCATCAAACAAAACAGTAATTTGAACCGGTCTTAATAATAATAATAGTATTAATTTATTTCAGAAAACACTGTAAAAAATTAATATTAAACATCGCTTAAAAAATATTGTCAAAAGATAAAATTATTGCATATAAATCAACACGCGCAAGTATCAACAAGTAACAAGAAAAATACAATTACAACAATAAGAAAGTTATAAAATTACCACAACCAAGGTAATGAATTACCACAAACAAAGTAATGAAGCCACATAGGTACAACGATAACAAACAGAATTCAAGGAAAACGTGTTTCTTGAAGGAGTGTGTTGATGATAGGATCTTTATGTCATCTGGTAGATGATTGAAACATCTGCAGGCACTGAAATATAGACTTTTTTGTATTACATCTAACGTTGTAGTGTTGTTGAGAATGTTGAGTTCGAGTTTCCAGAATCGTGTCTGTATTTTCAAAAGCAGAACTCATAAATCTACAAAGATATCATAGTAAATATGTTCAGTGACTTAAAAGCTTCCATGCAATATTGTAAGTTGCCCAGAATCCGTATAGCACGTTTTTGTTCTTGTCTTGTTCTTTTTGGAAATGGCAGGACTGATGAAATCAAACTCTTTGAAGGTTCCAATGAAGAAATAGTAAATAGTAAATCAGTGAAAATGCTGGGGGTTACATTTGATGCAAAACTTCATTGGGATTGTCACATTGAGTGTTTGTGTAAAAAATTACAGAGTAGCTGTTATAGTCTGAAATTTATGAAGAACCACTGTAGTGAGTACACACTACTGTCATTGTACTATGCAAATTTTCATTCCCATATAAAGTATGGAGTTTTGATTTGGGGAAATTGTGCACATGTGAACAGAGTATTGGTCCTTCAGAAATACACGATTAGAATTCTTGCTAGTATCAATACTAGAACGAGCTGCAGAGATTATTTCAAAAAATTCAAAATCCTAACTGTTGTAAGCTTATATATACTGGAAGTTTGTACATACGTCTATAAAAATAAAAATAAGTTTTTGAATACTGCTGAGAAGCATAACCATAATACACGTTTCAAAGGCCAACTACAACCTGAAAATCACCGGACTACGCTGAACCAAAAAATTTTTTTTTTACTGGCTGTAAATTATATAACTCTCTTGATGAGCATATTAAGAGCTCCCTCAATATAAATATTTTCAAAACAAGACTGAAACAACAGCTAGTTCAGAAACCCTGCTACACTATAGATGAGTACTTTGCATAGTTTGTATTATGATCGCGATATATGCAATTGATTTTGTTTGTATTCAAAATAGCACATTTATATATATATATATATATATATATATATATATATATATATATATATATATATATATATGTATGACTGTCTCCTTTTGTTGTCTCATGTTTTCATGCCTTTTACCTTTTTATGCTTACGATTAAAGAAAGTATGCTCCTGTGAAGATGGATTTCTCAATTTTATATTATGTATTTTAATCTGTATTTTATTTTATTTACTTTGATATTTATTTGTGACTTGTCATAAACATGCATCTGTCTTTGGTCCTTGTGATTGAATTTATATGTATATTTTTATGATTAATAAATTGATTGATTGATTGATTGATTGATTTGAAGAATAAAAATACTTTGGGCTTCAGTTGCTTGCTCCCAATGCACAATTCCATTTTTCAAAATAGAATGAAATGATCCAAAATATACTGCCTCAAGATTAAACTGCGCGATTTGGATGTTGTCTTCAGTGCATAAGGTTCTAGCTAATCTACCACATGTCACCTCAATATGTTTGGACAAGTTGAGACTAGAATCTAACGTTCATATTCCTCAAGAAAAACATATTTTTATCGAAACTCGGTAATTAAATGTTAATAAAGCTAGTAATATAAAATATTTTGGTCGAAGGTACACATTCTTTTTAAATAGAAAATTTGCAATAGAACGTTCAAATTTGTTACATATGTGTAAAATTGGAATAGCAACAAGAGTAAATTTTGAGCGATTGTTTATAAAAAATTACTTTTGCCAAAAAGCGACTGTGTGTGCCCCGTCCGAGAAGGCTATTTTTCATTTTTTTTCCTAGTCAAAACTTGGCAAAAGTATTTTTAATTTCTTTTTTCATAATATTTTGATCCCAACTCTTTGTATTATAATTGTTTTTACTTGACCAAGCGTAATTCTTCAAAAAATTACTACTGTTGATGTAGAAGTTAAAAATCTTCATTCATTAATTGATCTCACTACCATCAGAAATGATAGGTCAAGCATATTAAATAAATAAATGTAAACTTGTAGCTGAAAATTAAGGAATGTCAAAAGATTTATCGGTTAAACGTAAAAAGAAACAGAAAAATGTTCTACGATTCTACATCTGATGATCCTGATACTGATTAAAGTTTTGAGGAAAATTTTAAAATAAATATATTGTATGGCCTTGTAGATTCTGTTCTTTTAAATATATCAACCAGATTTGAAGCTCCAAAAAATATTACAAATCAATTCGATATACTTTGAACTTTTCCATCAGACGCAACTGACGAAATTGAAGAAAAAGTCGGCAATCTATACAGAATATATTTTGAAGATCTTCTTAACTCCGAAGTAATAGATGAAATCAGACATTCTAAAAATATTTATACTGCAAATTTTGAAGATCTGAAACTTACACCAAAAACCCGTCATGGGATTCCGCTGAAAATTTTGTACGATATGAATGAAAGTATTTCGAGTTCTCCCGTGAAAAAATATCGCTATCTTTTCGGACTCCCTTATGAGATATAGGGTGATTTAAAAAATCAAGGTTTTTATTTATTAAAGTATAACTAATTTTTTAAATTGATATCATTCGACTCTGTATACGATGAAACATATCATTTAACATTCTTCAAGTGAATTTTGTCATTTTAGGTTGGTTTATTACTACAAGGTGTCCCAAAAACCAAAATTCGTTTTGTTTCCATATTTGTGAATCACCATGTATGAATTGTATCAACTGTGATGCTAGATGAAATGAATTTATAATATTATGTGATAATTCTACCTTTTCTCGCATTTTATCTTTATAAAACAACTAAATTATGAAAGTCTCAAAATAGCATTGTTTTCAAGTGAAATCGCCCTGTACTACGAAAAGATTTGGAAATGAATTTCTCATGAATTCATCATACACGGATGCGATGATGATCCCACAAAAGATAAATCCGAACTAAATCATAACTTGGGAGATACAGAGTGATGAAAAGTGAATGTTTCTCATATTCAACACCCTGTATCTCGAAAACTAGTCATAGGATCGTGTTGCGCCCGTTGAAACATTTCATCGAAATGATCAATTCTACAACATATCAAAAATTCAAGAAATTTGACGGAGAGCCATTTTCCCATATAAGGTGTGCGGGGTCCTTTGCTGAATAAAATATGCAAATTAAATGTAGTCGCTTTGTTTCCAAACATTGTAATTGAACTGAGACTGTTTTGCACTGTTGCAGAAGAAGAAAGATCTTTAAGTCATTCATCTAGGATTAAAAATGTTTTGAGGTCTACAATGAATCAAAAGCGGCTATGTGATCAAGCTATCTTATCAATTGAGTCGGAATTATCGAGAAATTGTGATTTTTCCGAAATTATTCATAACAATGCACGTCGAAAAGTCCGTAAAGCCCCATATTATGCTGAGAATTACTCTTATGTCTTGAACCTTGTGTTCTGTTTTCTATACTTTGTTTTACTTGTTTTTAATTTTATCATAATACATGTTTATTTAGATTTTCAATCATTTTCATTCAATGATCAGATCGTCAAGTCTTTATTTTTTTTAAATCAGGAGTAATATTGGTGAGTTAAAGGTTTACCATGATTATTTTAAACAGTCAATATTTAAGCGGGCCCGAAACATATAGCTATCCCAGTTGTCAATATATTATGTATTTAATTTGAATTACAATGCTATCCGAGAAATAAACTCGTATGGCTCTTGATGATAAGACTATGAAAGGTCTGTTGAATATTTTATTTACAGATAGACAGCATCCGGTGGTAATTCAATCCAGAATGTGGGTCGTAGTTAACCACATGCGCGCTTCTAACAATGAATAATTTGCAATGAATTGAAGTTTTTTTTAGTTTTTAACGAAAATGCTAATTATTGTGTCGAGTAAAAGTAATAAAGTTCAACTTCTCTGTGACTGGTGTGGCGAAATTAAGAACTTCGAACCGAAAAGTATGTAGTTCTAATTCTTGGTCAAGAGTAATTAGCTATAGGTATTTGAATATTTCTGAATAAATCTTCGAAGACAAGTGCAGTTGATTCTTCCGCTATTCACTGTTAGATTTGAATCAACGTTGCAGTCCATGAGTGACTCATAGAGGTGTAACAAAACCTACACAGAGTATTGAAAGGAAATAGAGGAAGATAGTGAACGAAATTTATTATGGTCATTAAAACAGTTATTCAAGAAATCACATCTAGTAGACCAGCCGGTAATGACCGATTTGGTGCAACGTTTTTTTAATCTATGCATCTTTCGAGTTATGATTATTATAGGTTTTTAAATGTTCTGCTCACATCCAGCAGCGTCACCAATCAAATTTGAATAGATATTTTCAAACTATTATTCAATGTAGGTATGCAAAGCGGTTTTTATTACAATTTGAAATAAATGATCCCACCGAAAAACATTGCATACGCTACTCTAGTGTAGAAACCCCCGAAATTATTGAATGAATCTGTGAAATAAGGGAACGATTATTTAACGTATGCTTTTTCACAGGCTTGTTTAGGGGTAAAATGGATCATGAAAATAATATTAGCATAAAATCGCGGCGTGCACATGCCCTGCAATTATTAACAAAAAAAAATGCAAAATGTCAAATAAAAACTAGTTATTTTTCATTTTAGGAAAAAAAAGTCATTCTTCTTTCAAAGTTCTGCATATTACAGAACATAATTTTGAATAATCAAATCCTAAAATTTCCCAGTTGTATACGAGTAGTGTCAACTAATATGAATTTGGTACAGGAGTAAAGTACTTTCATTTGTGACGGTATTGAAAGTTTTTTATTATCGTAATAAAAATAGTCTATAAACATCGTTTTACTTATTTATTTGAACGTCCTTAATACAACTGCTAATTTATTGCAGACAATAAAGGCGAAAATAGATGATTCTGATATACAGGGTGTTTCTTAAGTACGTGTAGAAACTTCAGGAGCATGCTGACGTCGAAATAAGAAAAAAAGTTCTCATAAACACATGCCCGCAAGTTTTTCGTTTCTAAGATACAGAGTGTCAAAGTTTGATTATTATATTTGTTTTCTGTGAATAAATTCCAAAATATTTGTGATATTCGAGTAGAGTTTGGTATCTGGGATGATTTTTCAATGACAAAATCAAATTTTATGTTAGTTGTGAAAAAGCTAATTTCTGATTGAACTTATTTTTAATTTAAAAATCTTGTCATTCAAAATCACTTGCATCGATTATTTCAAATCTCAATAACTCGAAAACAGTTGCTCGCAGTGACCTCTACCAAGAATATATTTTGCACAAACTAAATGATAAACATTCCCAGATACCAAACTTTATCCAAATATCAAAATTATTTTGAAATTATTCACAAAAAATAAGAATTCTGACACTCTGTTTCTCAGAAACGAATAACTTGCGGACACATTTTTATAGGAACTTTTCTTCTTATTTTGATGTCAGCAACACGCTCCTAAATTTTCTACACGTACTTAAGAAACACCCTGTATATGTATCTTCTGATACTTTAATAGGGAAATTGGCTCTCTGTCGAATTGGCTGAATTTTTTATATGTTATAGTCCAAGTCATTCCAAACCAAAAGTTTTGGAGCTAGAGGCCCCTGAAAACTCTCATTTGTTCTTCATTGTTAAACAACACAAAACGTAATCCTGGATAATCATTACTATTCTGATTGATCAAAATGTAGACAGTCATTAATGTGAGATGCTATTAAAAGTATTAAACGTGTTTTGTTATATTTGGTCGTATAACAGTGTGTTCAAGCTACTTACAATTTTTAGAGTTCAATAATTCTAAAATGGTTACAAATTGCTTTCGTCGAAAAATATATGGAGTGTTCCTCTTAAAAGAAAGCTAAAGTTATATTTGAAAAGTTTCGTATGAAAAATATTTTTCGACCATCCTGTATAATTTCAAGGCATGAGAAAGTATAAGAAATCTTACAAATCTGTCTATAAAATGACATTACAATTTTTTTTTCTAACTCTATCATTGTAACATCATGGATTTTTACGGAATGCATCTGCAAATGGACCCATTTCGACAAAAATTCGTAACATCCAAGCGATTCAGAGACAATCAGTAATAGTTTAGGGGTGGGTGAAGGTTACAAAGATATTTGAATTTACTAATATATATTATTATTATTAATTTTTCGTTTTAAAATAATGTTTTCCACCTTCCAACCCAATTTATTTCGTATCGCCTTATATGTGTGGCAATAAATTCTTGTTCAACAGGATTTAGATGTCTAGTTAACTTTCGTTTTTAGATCGATATCACAATAGAACTTGATAAATCGAACTTTGACGCACTATTGCCCCACCTTGTATAAAAATGTTATAGTCCAGATTTGTTTTAAAACTTGTTTGAGTATTTTCGAAATTGTGGGGTACGCACTGGATAAAATGAAAACATTGCATCCCTTTAATGTAGAAAAAATATTTTTTTTTCTGTAGATGGTTTTGGAAACGATGTCAAAGTTTCTAGGTTTTCTCATTAGGATCAACGGTACCAGGTTCAATAGGTACGTTGAATGTAACATTTAATATATTGACTTATGGCCCATTATTTTCTCCATATACTTATACTAAATATGCGACTGGAGGCTTGGTTGACCGCCAGGAGGAGTTTGTCCGCCACTCTTCCTGAGTGCCAATGAAATAATCAGATATAGTTACATACTCATTTGACACAACCCTATCGAAATGAAATACACCACTTTTTGTTATATCTTCCTTGAGTCGCATCTTCAACTTGAAGTATTAATTTGACCAAACTAGCTGGAACATACTATATATAATTGACCACCTGTAATGACACAAATGAACAACGCTTTTAATAGTATCTCATTTTAATGATTACTCAGAATAGTGAAAATTATTCAGGAGTTTTCAGTGGCCTCTAGCGTCAAAACTAGCCTATAGAAAAAGTAATGCCCATAGGACTTTTTGTTTGGAATGATTTGGACAATAACATATCAAAAATTCAGGTAATTCGACAGGGGGCCACTTTCCCTATTGAAGTGTGCGGTATCCTTTACAAAAAATTCGTAAAATGTTAGATTTTTGGTAGACTTTATCATGTTACAAAATTTTAGTGTTCGCGGCACTTTTTCAGTCCTTTAATTTGTTTAGAAATTGATCGAACTGATCTTTCTCCAGAACATTGTCACTTGGTGACTGAAACACGTTCGACATATTGAATTGTGGTTTGATACTTGAATAAAATTCTATTTTGTTTAGCAGATTTAGCTCCCCAAAACTGTCTCCTTGTTAAGAAAGCGTATAAGGGCCACTGAGTTTTTTTTTCTATTTTTCCGACTTCAAACTCGGAATTTCCGACTTTGAAGTCGGAATTTTGTTTTTCCAACTTCAAACTCGAAAATTCTTGTATCGCGGGTTTAATTTGCAAATTTTGCGTGTATCCTGGACTTGTACCTGCCAGGAATGGCTTTGTGCTGATCACTAGAGACTGTTGTCTATAAAGGACATGTTTTTTGTTGTCAATGTGTTGGGCAAAGCTTCTTGAATATACATTTTTTAAAATAAAAACAATATCATCTTTAAGAATCTTTGTAGTAAATAAAATCAATTCAGCTTAAGTATGTCATTCATCATTTTGGGAACACCTATTTTTATGGATCGGAAAGAAGTATAACACAACTTTATTATAAACAAATTTCAAAGTAGGGGTTACAAGTTTCGGATTCAGCAAGAATCCATCTTCAGCCTTCTACAAGTTAAGTAGAAAAAATCTCTTTTTTCATATACATGTGAAAAATTGTGGAAAACTTAAAATCAAATATTGATACTATGTCCAATGCCCAAGCATGGTTAAACTTAGTTGATTCAAAAAGAAAATATTTGAATTTGGTAACTAGTACATGGTCCGATGATCCGTGTCACCACTACACTTGCTGAAATGGACTTCTAAAGAGAGTACCTTTTTTATACTCATTTGGTGATTTGAATTGAGATGAAAGTACATATTATATGTGTTATTGTGGGTTTCTTTACTGAAACCACTAATTTTGGAATGATCTGGATACTTTTAATTAATATACCTAGTAAAAATTGTGATTCTCTTTTATTCCATTGGTGCATCTGATCGTCGGTTCCATTCCAAAAATATAACTAAATGTAGTTGGTAAATCTTGTCTGCCATGTGGCCGAATATATCTCCACTACCTTTAAGACATTTCTGTTATGTTATTTACCTACAGTCATTTCGGATTTGGTGATGGGTGAATAATCACTTTAAACCTTTTATCTACAACTGTCAGGTAATGATTATGATTTGACACTCTTTTGAATGTCATAATGACGTTTATTACCACACTAGTGCGGTAATGAGATAAGAAATAAATTTTAACCAAAATAAATCGTTTATTGAATGAATACAAGGAAAATTAAAATAGAAAACGATAAAAATTCAACAAAACGTTATTTTTCTCTCAAGAATTACGTGAAAACTTGATGAAGGCTTCTGTAATTTGCTTAGTTCATTGAAGTAAACTAGCAATCCCTTTTCATTCGTCAGGTAAACAACCTTCCTTTCTCTGCACCATTTTTCATACCTATCATACACTAAACGGTATTTTTCTCGGGATTTCTCGGACACGAGATTTGAAATATCACTTGTCGCCGCATTTTTAATATCTTCACTTGAAGACATTTTCACTCAAGAAACTTAATGATGGTTCTGGATATCGATCGGACAATTACATTTAACATCTATAAAAGGCTTTATTTATACCTACCGTTGCTACGGTTACAAAAAGGATCACAGGCAACTTGTGTTTTCAATTATCTGAAAACTGTCATGAGTAGGTACGTGGAAGTGGAATATCCATGAGGTACATTTAAAGATAGTTATGAAAACGTTGACAGTTGTAGATATAATTTTGTACGCAATGCGTTGGATACTACATTATTAACGCACTCATGTGATTACACGACTCAGCCTACGGCTTCGTCGTGCAATCCTCACATGCGTGCGTTAATAATGTCTATATCCCACTTGTCACGTAAATAACTATTGTCTTATTTTTCAAGTATTTTTTGACAGTTACAGTCGGAAGTAAAATCACCTCATCAAAATTGACTAATATAATATCATAACTAAAATTTGTTTCACGAAATTTTCAAAGGAGGTATTGCTTGGGTATTTGGTATGAGTCACAACAATTCAAATGATATTTATTCGAAAAATTATTTTGTTGAATTAGAGTAGAGAAATGAAAGAATTTAATTTTTATTCGACTTGTAATAAAGCCCAAAAAGTATGAAACGGCTAGCTGTCACTCCTCTCGGCGTTACACTTTCTTTGGTCTTATTGAACGTTTGATATAATTCAAATTTTGATGTCATATGGATCCAGGTAACATACAGGACAATGTTATTCTTCAAGACGGCAACAAACTAATTTTTTCATCAGTTTATTTGTGATCAATTCTTTTAAAATGATGAGGAAATTATAGACCGTCATATAGTGATAGATTTAGGTGCCCCATTTTCGCATACAAGCCTCGAATAGGCTCCTGGGGAGAACATATGGAAAATTCGATTTTCCATAACAGAAATAAAAGGAGTATGTTGCCCATATTTTTACGCGAGCCGTGTTCACCTAATTAATAATTAATAGAACCTGGCTTCGGAATACCAAAGGCCTTACTGTTACAGGTGGCTAAAAGGTCAAAATGAGGGTGTAATCTTGTTAGAAAAAATCGAGATTTTGACAGATTTTCCCACACAAGCTCACCGAAACTATGAAAACTTACATCGTCACTAGTCCGAAAAATATAATGGCTGGAGTGAAAATATAGGCAACATCCTCCATTTATTTCTGTTCTAGAAAATCGAATTTTCCATATGTTCTCCCCAGGAGCCACTCGTAAATTTCCCTCCATTTTACTCAACATCGATGTACTATTCATCCTTATTCGAGGCTTGTATGCAAAAGTGGGGAACCTAAATCTGTCTGAATTTCCGAGTTTAAAGTAGGAAAAACAAAATTCCGAGTTTAAAGTCGGAATTTCCGAATTTGAAGTCAGAATTTCCGACTTTAAAGTCAGAAAAACAAAATTCCGACTTCAAAGTCGGAAATTTCCGACTTTGAAGTCGGAATTTCCGAGTTTAAAGTCGGAAAAACAAAATTCCGACTTCGAAGTAGGAAATTCCGAGTTTGAAGTAGGAAAAATTAAAAAAAAAACTCAGTGGCCCTTATACGCTTTCGTACCTTGTTCATTATATTGCCATTCACATTCAATGAGTTTGGAGGAAAAACATAGAAATACCTACGGATTATTACTCAAACGCCGGTCCTGATTTAGAATGGTTTCTTTATACTAGATATATTATTAAATCTTACTTTTGGCACCTTCATAATTTGTTGATCATTATTGGAACCTTGATTTAATATTCTTTTTGAGGTAATTATTACTGATTGTTTCGATGACAAATTTCACCAAGGTCATGTGTGATTTTTCGAAGATGCCAGCTCAAAGTTTTATATAATGATAATCTTAATATTCGATGGAATTATCACTTTGGTGATATGTTTGTAATCAATTAATACCTTAGATTATCGATTTCGTAGTCGGCGTCGTGAGTAGGTATATACTTTTCATTGAAATATGTTATTATCAAGTTTTGCAAAAATAACAAAAGATAAAATTACACAGAACGAGATACCGGATCTCGATGAAAACGACACACTTGGCCAGTCAGTTGTAATGTTTTTTCTAGTCAAGTGCAACGATTTTTTTTTCATGAATCTATGTTTTATATTTTTAGTGTTCATGTCGGTCTAAAATTTGTGCTATAACAGGTATATAGTCGATAACGGAAATTTTAGATGGTCGTAAAAGAAAATAAATAAAAATATGAAGGTCGTCTGGATACTCAAGTTGATAGCAACATATAGACTTCAATGATTAGTGGCAAAGAATATCAATAGTTGAAATAATATTCACCGCCACTTCATCTGTGAGTTAATGTTCTTTTGGACTTGAATTAATGACTGTACGTCAGAAGAACTATTTGTGATGAAATCATAATCATTGTGTAAAACTTTTCAAATAGTTGTACCACCGCAATTTTTTGTTTTCCCTCATGTGTTAGTGAGAAACACATTGTGACGAACCTGTTGAAAAAGAACAACTATTATGAAATATTGTCACAGAACAGGGATATTGTGGGGTTTAATCATCATTTCATAGTGAGCTGTGGTCAAGTCTGTTATCTCTTGAGTTTTTGGTGTTGTGAATTGTGGATTTTTTTTAATCGGCTGTTCAAATAGTTTGCGAGTTGAACTACTCTGGTGGTCGACAACTGTTAATCCTATTGTTATTATCGATTAAGATTTCTTCGGTTTTTGTATTGTACATTATGACATTAATCAGCATTTGCCAGCATTCATAATTATTGAAAATCGCCTTTGAGTGAACACCCTATATTCAAACAGCCATCGACCATAACAAAAATGAATATGCAGAGCCTTTCACTGCGCAACACCAAATTAACAAATTCCTTGCTTTTACGAAACCATATTTAACGTGTCTGGAATGTTTTGACAAACGAAAATAAGGTAATATCAATCTTTGAAATATAATATGTAATAATTATAGGTATAGAAGATATAGAAATAAAGATAATTTCACGATCTTTATTAGAAATGCGGATGGTTCGAAGTGAACTTGAAAATATACTATTCCTATGTAATTAAAATACCTGACTCAGTTCTATTTCAACGATGATTATAAAGAGGAAAGTTCTTAATGCATAGATAGCTATGGTTCTGATAATCTACCTAGTAGATGTTTTATTTTAAATTTAGCACTATAATACGTATTATTGTCTTTGGGTAGGTACCTTCAAAAACTCCATCATGTTATTATTGTTGTTGGATATAAGGGTATCACAAGTTCCGTTAATTTCAAACAATTGATATATTCACTTGGACAACTCGCGGTACTTTATTCTTGCATGTAGGTACTCTCTAGCAAGATTCAAAATTCAACGAAAAATGTACTAAATATTTCTTCCTCCGCCAGTGAAAAGTTTTTCAAAAACAATTGTTCAATCGGAATGTTTTTAGAATGGAATGTTACTCGAATTGAAAATTATTCGACTGAAATATTTGAATACTTTAAATAATGGTGAAAGAGTTTCATGCCCTATTTTATCTACGTAACTTCAGGCATTGTGGTTAGATTATACTAAAATAACTAACTACACGTCTCAAATTTGAATGCCCTATTGCCCCATGTGCAGTTGACCAATTCACATTTGAGACTCTTGCCATCTGAAAGAACCTACAGAAGATAACTTCTACTTAGGCCTTTGGCGCCCACAAGAGGCGCCAAGTTTTGTTATTGTTTTTCCTGTCAGAGTGGGTAAGAGGGGTAAGATGTCTAAAAACCCTGGTGTGTCAACTCATACCTGCAAAACTGTGGGATAAAATGGGAGAAAATTCGCCAGCTTGATTAAGAGAAAACAAATGAAATCGTGACCTGTTTCCCAATTATGCCTCATTTGCGTGTACCGCCACGGTCGGTTTTCTTGTTAGGGTAAATTTACAAGCACAGAAGTTTTCAAGTATTGCCGACGAAGGAACTGAATAAAGAAACCTAATTATTGGAATTTACTGAATCACTATCACCAATCAGTTTCATTTGTTACATTTTCGACATATTTATATTATTTTTTACTGAAATGCAATTGAGTACAATGATAACCACGCATATCATTTGGAAGGATTGAAATAATTAAGCTTCATGAAAATTCACCATTAGAACCTGTCAATCTTGTGCCAATATAAGCAGGAATGGCGGGATTCCGTGTGAGATGTATTCGTGCCATTATTTTCATTAAAATGTTTTCTAACAATACAATATACTATGTGATAATCGTCATAATATGGTGGTACTCACTTTCGGTACTGGATACATATGAATTATTTTGTTCCTCTCTCTGGATTGCCCACAAATGATACAAAAACAGAAGATGATCAAATTATTATTGTACAAACTACACAGAAAACGATTGAATATTCACAAATTTTATTCAATCAGACATGTTTCGCCAGCACAGTAGCTTCTTCACTGTCTGATTGAATAAAGTTTGTGGAGATCGAATCGTTCTCAACAATCTCAACGGTCGAGTCAATCAGACAAATTGAATTATTATTGAATGAATGATAAATTTCTAAGAAAATATACAGCAAAATGGAGAAACACATTAATGATAGGAACAAGGAAATTGTACTATGAAATTTAGATTCCGTCACAACTATTCATTTTTGAATAGTTTTTGAATTTTGTTGAAATTCCAAAAAATTAAAAAAAGTCATCAGTCACCATATCCCTGGAATATTGACAGGACTAAAATTCTATAAGGGCGCCATCTCTGGAACCGATTAAAGAAGCAGACCAACATTCATTTATTTATTTGTCTTCTGAAAAATCTTAACAAAATCTAATCACTCGACACACCAGGGTTTTTAGGCATCTTATCTACGGGTAATAAGGTTTCAAGAGTACGGACGCCATATACGAGGATGTATTGATATCTAGTTAGCCTAGACCAGTTCCCTGCATAAACAAAATATTGCGTTACCATAGCAACGAACAATAACTTATTAAATGTGTCAGTGTAAAGTTTGACGTTAAAAAAGTAAACCAGAGTTACGCAATAAATTAAAAGAAAAAATATGTCCACCGAAATTGTGAAAATCGAAAAATTGGAGTATCGAGCCATCATCAAGTACCTGTATTTAAAAGGGTTAAGAGTTGAGCAGATTTACGAAGATATGCTTAATACCCTTGGTGATCAATGTCCTTCGTATGCGACCGTGAAAAATTGGACTACAATCTTCAAAAGAGTTAAATTTTCCATTGAAGATGATGACCGATCGGGAAGGCCAGTTTCTGTGTCAGTCCCCGAAAATATCGATGCAGTTCATGACATGATTTTAACATACCGTCGAATTGTGCTAAAACGGATATCTGAAGCACTGAATATTTCATACGAACGCGTTCATCATATAGTTCACGTCAATTTGGACATGAGAAAAATTGCTGCAAAATGGATCCCCAAATGTTTGAATGTTGACCAAAAGCGTGCAAGGGTAGTAGCGTCGCGTTCGATCTGTGCTTGATTTGAATTGAATTTTCTTCCAACGAGGAGGTAATAAAAGCTGTTGAGGTCTGGTTTGCAGAGCAAGAAGAAACATTTTTTTTTGAAAGGTCTAGAGACGTTGCAGGTTCGCTGTAATAAATGTATCCAATTAAGAGGAGAATATGTTGAGTAATAAAATATTTTGACATTGAAATTTTGTTTGGTAGGCTAAGAATTTTTCAATATGTCCTCGTATATGATTCCAAGCTCACCTTATAGATTTTTTACTGATTCCCATTTAACACGATTTCACAGGAATTCACATCACTGAATCAGGGAGCTATTTTTTATCAAATCTAATTAGGTTTCATCACTCACCTAAATATCTAAAACTACAGAAATACTATCGTGAAGTATGGGATTTACTGTAGCAGCCGTTTGTTGACAAGCACCAAAATCCAATATTTATGGAACGCCATCTTTAGATGGAATAGTTGGAAAGTATCAGAAATATGTCCAATATTGAAGTCAGTGGCTTCAAATAATATTTTGAACTATCGACCCATAACAATACTGTCTAACTTTGCAAACGTCTTTGTGATGTGCTTGTATAATAACATATTTCCTAATGTGAAGAATAGCATAACTCTAGATCAACATGGTTTCATCAACAAACGTTGTACGATAACAAATCTTATGTGTTTCACAAAAAATGTCAGCAATGCATTAGATAAATAGCTACAGATTGGTGCAATCTATAGACCTCAAAGGAATCATCAAGTTTTATTAAATAAACTGAACTTTTTAGGTTCCGATAGTCCTGTGTTGAAGTTATTACAATCATATCTTCAGAATCGTACCATCTTTATAAAATACAAGGACACAAATCACTCGAATTCGCTCCAACTAGTGGCGCTCCTCAAGGAGGCAATCTAGCTCCTCTTCTATTATCTTTGTTCATAAATGTTATCAATTCAAATATTGCTCTCTGCTGATGATTTGAAGATTTTCAGACCGATTGAAACAATTGAATACTGTCTTCTATAGAAAGAGTTTAATTCAATACAAGAATGGTGCATACTAATAATAAGCTTCCATTGAATATTAAATACATTCTCAAATACAAAAATATACAGTTTGACTATTCAATAAATGACATCACATTAGAATAAAGTACAGAAACTAAATATTTGGGCATCGTATTCGATCCGAAACTTAGCTTCACTTCATAAATGAACCAAATTACATCTAGAATGAATGCTTGGACTTGTCTTCAGGATGTGCAAAGACTGTCAAAATCGTGAATGTTTTTTAACACTTTTTGATTCAAATGTCCGATCCGATATGCAATGTGCATAGGCAATACCTCGAATCTTGTCAAGTGTCTTTATGAACTTCTTGGACTATAAATTGGAAGAAGTAAACCAATCCCAAGGAACTTATGACAGAAAATAGAAGAACATATCATGCTTGTATTTTCACATACAAATTGTTTCATAATATAATAGACTGCCCTGAATTGTTATCTCAACTAGATTTTCACTTACCGAGACTAAATGGTGGAAATGAAATTTGTTTTCATCTGCCTCTACCAAAAATTATTGTTCTAGTGAAATCTCCAGTTTATAACATCTGTAGAATTTGTAATAAATTCTATTCAGAATGTGATATTTTTGTTGTTACATTTGGACATTTCAAAAATAAAATTCGAAACAAGTTAATGGAAATGCAGGTCTAATTACAAAAACCTTCAGTTATTTGCCACGTTCAATTAGTATTCAAATGCAATTTCTATTATTGTGCGTATTATTTTATGATTCTACTAATTTTGTATCCTATTTTCGTATTCTCATTTTGATTTCGATCATGATATTCTATTATAGCCCTACACTTATTCACATCTCAATTAATGCAATCTATATATTTGTATTGTAATTGGGCCTACTCCTGTTAAACAATAAACCTATTTTGATTTTTTTATTAACTCAAAATTCTTTTTTGTTGCAGATTGGGGTGGAATGATAAGATAAACATGGAAGCCGATTCTCCACCGGTAGAATCAGATTTGTCTATCGTGGTGACCGAAGAAACTACTACCAACAATGAAAATCATACTGCAATCAAGTCTTTAGAAGAAAACTCAGAAGAAAACGAAGCTGACAGTACCATACACTGTTTTAACATATCTAACATAACTGTAATCGAAAAAACGACAGCAATTGATCCCGAAACCGTCAAGAAAGTTCCACAATGTGAAGGTAGTGATAGTGGTGTAGAAGTAGTAGAAAATTTAGAGCCATGTTTGTTTCAACGTAACCTTAGTTCTAATAGTGGTACTTCTCAAGATTTTGACAATATAAATTGTGTACAATCCTGTGATTCCTCGATAATAAGTTGTTGTTCGAACTACGACGAAGCTTACAATTTACTGGTACGAAAAAACTCCAATCTGCTCGAAGATTATAGAAGACATGAAGATGTGACGAGCGAAAACGGCAGTGAAAGTTCTTCCATCAGCGGGTCTAATTTGAGAACGAATAGGCGAACGTCTGCGAATAATGCCAAGAAAAAAGTTTCGATTCCTGATACAAAAACGAAGCCCTCCACGAAAGATAGATCTCGATCTAAACCCCCCGTGAATCCTAAAATCACGAACGGCTCGGTTAGGTTGAAATCGATCGACAGGTTGCAGTCCAAGCCATCTCAGGGTACAAAATCCAACTGCCTAAGAACTAAGACAACTCCCCCCAACTTGGATTTGCTCAGTTGTACCAAAAAGGAATCAAAAAGGCCTTCCTCTGCTTCCACGCGCACCCCTTCCAATTCCCGGACACCATCAACCACCCCTACAGATGATGGTAGATGGCCTTCTATAAACAGCAAACCAGCACCTCTCATGTCCAGGTCTATGAAGGGCCAGATCGAGTCGCCAAAACAAAAAATATCGCAAACGGATGTTAAAACCATCGAAAAATACGCAACACTTCCTAGGCAAAAGAAAGACAAGAGTTCTGAAAATGTTAAAGAAGCGAAGAAAAGCACTAGCAGAGAGAACACCTTGCACCGTATAGCCTTAAGTAAAAAAAGCTCAAAAGAAAATACTCCATCCAAAATGACCAGTTCGTTGATTCTACCTAAGATTAAACAAAAAACTAAAATATACCACGAATGTTGCATTCAGACAGCTCTAACGATGGCAGATGTAGAGAATGCTTTGTTGGGAGTAATGATCAATCCCAAAAGTCCCAAAGATTCTGAAAAATGTGATAGAGATGTTCAGGCCGATCTGACGACGAGGGAAATGGAAAAACTTCAAGAAACCCTGAGACAACTGAACGAAAAGTACGAATCTTTACAAAACGAACATAAATTACAGACTGAGAAACTCAAAGAGACTGAAATTAAATTAAGGGAAGAAACTATCCAGAAGGAAGGCTTACAGGAGGAACTTCAAATTAACTCGCAAAGGGTATTGGCCATACTAGGAGGAGATGGAGAACTCAATTCAGGTGAGTCAAAGGATTTTTATATACCCACCCTCATTTCATTTCTGTTAAAGTTATTCATTCTTCGCTTCTTCCACGTCTTCACTTGTAAATATTGAATGATAAAACACTTGTTCTTGAAGAATGCTATACTATTAACAATAATCTGGGCGCCCAACAAACATCTCAGGCCCCGGTGAGATGATTCAATCACCAAACGAAGGAAAAAAGTAGTAGTTGTAGTAGTATTTAGTGATCACCAAATTACATAAATTTATAAAGTATATGAAACAAGACATAACAACAATGTTCACCTGTCTAGATGTAAATTATCGAACTCTATGAAAATATTATTGTACAAGGGTTTAAATGAATATAATAAATTGCCAGAGGAACAAAAAAATACTAATAATATTCGTGAATTCAAATCAAAGTTATCTTCGCATATAAAATTGAATAGGACCTACATGGTACAAATTTAGACATAGCGTATATAATAGACTCTTGTTAGAAAATATGTAGTCCTGAAACATCATTGCGGTGTCCGATTAGTTATTAGTTATAGTTATATGGTTTTTGTAACTACTTTAATATTTTGAATATTAGGATGTATACCTATTGGAAATAAATTCATAACCTAATGGAGCTAGAGGTTTGTGGGCATCCAACCCACAATGAACCTCTCTCTATGAGAGCCACTTCCTCGGTTCCAAAATAATCAACAAATTGTAAATTCCTATAAATAATTCACCAAATGTTTCGGTATTTACAGCTGGATTGGAAGACATCTTATAGAGACAAATTGCTACACCGTTGATGAGTTTTGATTAATACCTTATGTATTTGTGATTTTTTTGTTCTTCTTTTTATTTCCTATTCGAGATCTGAAATGACATTCGAAAAATAACATTGACAAAATGTATCCAGAACACACAATCATTTCAGATGCAGATGACAAATCCAGCGACAGTCTTTTAGTGTTAGAAACTCGATTTCAAAACGTCGGACAAGTCGTTATTAAGCAGGAGCATGAAATTTCAAAACTGAACGCACTCTGTAGAGCCCTTCAAATGGAATTGGAGAGGAGCTTAGCTTCACAAAGGATATTGCTGCAACAACACAAAGATTTGGAAACCGAAAGCTTGGAATTACAAGAATTCATGCAGGCGGAAAAAATGACCGTTCACGATGCTTTGAAGGAGTCTGAAGCCGAACTGCAAAGGCAACAGCTGATGATTCAGCAGAAAGATAAAGATATAGCCGAGAAGCAAGATGAATATAGACATTTGGTGAGTGCCGGAATACAACGAACTTAAATTTGTTTTTAATGCGAATTTTTCTCAGGTAAGAACGAATGAACAGAGGAGACAAGAAAACTTGAATTTGAAAGCGCACCTAGCGTTGCTAGAATCGAAAAGTCGAGATCTTCTTGTCCACCAGGGTAGCGCTGTATCCGGGGCAGCAGTAGCTCTATCGTCTCTCATTGGAAGGCTAGATGGACTCGTAGAAGAACTGGTTGCAGCTTATAGTATTTCAGATCAAGAATTGGAGGTAAGTGAAGTGTTATTCATTCATATTGTAATAATTAATAACTAAACAAATTCTAATGCCATAAAGTATAAAATAAAATAATCGTAAAGAAACAAGCTTTTATTTATAATCTATTTAACTGAAAAATAATGATACTTTTAAACAAGCATTATTGCAAGTGTAATGATTTTTCACGCCTCAAGCTTTTGAGAAAACATTTCAATGAAGTTCTGTGTTTTTCATGCACCAAATATTTTCAGTTCAATATTTTATAAATATAAGCTTAATTTTAAAAAGATTTTTTACGTTGGGACGTTTACCCCATTTCTGTACACATACAGGTCAAGCTACCAAAATGATTCGACAGCCCGATTTTGTCCAATATTTTTACGGATTTTTTTCAATTTTCTTTTCGTGAGTTTTCTCATCTGTTTTCGAGGAGAGGGGGCCAAGCCCGCTAACAGACTTTTTTTTTTCGTGGTATTTTGCCCGATTTTGCCACTCCCGAAATCGTTAGAAATGTTTCCGAATTCCTTCGCGCTCTCTATTTAACTTAAGGGGGCAGAAGGAAAAAAATTTGACATCAAATTCTTCAACTGCCAGATATTTTTCACTATTTTCAGGAGTTTCTTCGATTTTATTTTCGCTTGTTTTTTTTTTCGAAGAGTCCGAGCCTTCCGACCCACATTTTTTTGACGCAATTTTAAAGTGTCTTCACGCGTTCTCTATCTAGCATTCATGGGGACTTCATTGTTCATTGATGTTTTTCACTGTTTTTACGAATTTTTCCGATTTCAATTTAATCAGTTTTGCAACATTTTTTCGAGAAGGAGGGGGTGTCGCCTTGGAATGTTCTGGATCTGCCCTATAAATTTTTATGGTGAAGTAGTTCTTTGTTGGCATGGAAGAAGCCAAATTTTTTAGTTGTATTGGCAATATTCTTAATTTTCTCCCGTCAAAAGGGCATTTCTGCTAGTGATACCGATCATCGAGTAGGTAGTTCCAAGTTATAAACGTCATAAATATGCCGGGCAATGTGCAAAAATAGAAGCTTGACTTATCTGCCGTACTGTGATTAGTTACGTTTCGAACGTCCATCTTCTTCATGGGTTGAAAGATTTTTACTTCTTTTACTTTTTCACAGCTTTTCAATTGCTTGTGTCCGTAATTAATAGTCTCCAGGTGAATACTGACAAGCTTAGATGCTCCCTTCCTTCTGGTCGATGAGTCAACTGGTCGTCGAGTCCGCTTTTTGTCATTGAGTCCACTTTTTGTGTTCAATTATTCTTGCGGATAACGGTATCTCCGATGTAGGAATCTCCACAAGCGCATGGGACTTCGTTTCAAAGTTTTGGTGTGTGGACTATCGGGAGCAGCTCGTTCCTGGCTTTGTAGCAAAACAACTGACTCGTGCATGAAACCTCATCGAAGGAACTCGATTGTTTAGTCAAAGTCAAAGTTTGGTTGATTTCAGTATTCATGAAAATTTATTTTAAAAAAATTCATTTTGTAACTACGTGTAACCTTAGCAACGAAGAATTTTAGGAAAAAAAGTTATATTGATTACTGGTGGTATTTTAACCCCTTAACCCCATCATTGAAGAAAAGGGACCGTTTCTTCTCCAAAGTCGTCGGACTGCCCATGGGATCGTCTCTTAGCAAGAATGGTGATAGTATGATGATGGTGGTAATAATCCCGCATGCATACCGAAAGAGACTCTTATTAGCCCATCAGCTGGTATCGATTCTTATTAAGACCATTAACAGACGTCACTTCGATTCTCAAGGATGAATGACAGCCGAATTAGTATCTTGGCTGGTCTCCATTTTCACGGATTTTCAATTTCCATTTTTCATATTTGCATTAGCGCCAAAATATTCCTTTCGTGTGAGTAAAACTGCATTAAAATGCCAAATTAATTCTGAATATTAAAATAAATTGAAATACGCAAATGAGGGCAGTCAATCATAACTATAATGTCAAATTAAAAAGCGATATGTTTACTGCTTGAACAATTGCAAGATTTATTAGTGCATTAATCGATTTGGAATTGGATAGAATGTGATTCTCAATGCCGGTATTCCATATTAAAGCAAAAGAAATCTTTCTATTTATAGCTGAACTTGAATTTTATACGGTGACACGATTAATTTATATTCCATTCGGTGTAATGGAAGTTCATTTTTATTTCACATAATGATTTCATCGTTCATTTATTTGGATAACTAGGAATAGTAACTGTAAAATACTCTGATGTTACCTCCTGATGAATTAGTGATGATGTAAATTGGCCCACGAAACGCGCAGTGAAATTGAAGTGGCGTTTGAGTGCGGTGTTATGAATGAATTGTATTTTTGATATTTGTTTAAAAAAATAGTGGATTGTTTTAGGAGTGAAGCGAGAAACAAGCTTCAAAAAATGTTTTCGACTAGTAAAACACTATACTTTTCTTACAACCTCGTTTATGTCATAATAGTATGCCAAAAAAGAACGATGATCAAATATTTTATTTTAAATTAAAAATAACAGAATTTCTTTAAAAGTTACTCATGATTTAAATATTAGTTAATTGTTACATTCGAGCAATTATTCAATATTATAGGAGTATTACAATCAATATTTTCATGTATTGAGGTGACGATACCACATCTGTTATGTTTTTAACTGATGTTACTTCACATGAAGATGCGCCGTAATCGGATAGCGCTGTATTTAGTATGGATTGTAATATTTTGGTTCGTATTTGATTTTTGCTGCTGACTGATTGATCAACATATCCTTCCGCAACGTTACTAGATTTCCAGCCTTCATGATTGTTTAATTGAAGTGAATCACCTCCTGCATCCACTAGTGGTAGCCTTGCGGAAGTTGTACTCAAACAATGCCCATTATATTTTTGGGAATCAGGCAACTTTAAATATTCAGCTATTGACATAGAAAATTTAATGATTTTATTTATTCCCACAACCTATCTAGTACAGTGAGAACAAAAAGTATTTTACCCCTTCACCACCCAATAAATGTAATTCTTAGATGCGCATTTCGATAACAAAGTTATATTCATCGGTAGGGATTACTAAACTAACTGTACATCGTCATACCAGTCTTATTTTTATCACATAATTAATTACCATGAGATAATCTGTTTACTAGGAAGTGACCCTACCTGATGGACAGGTACAACCCCACCCAATAAGCAATACAACAAAGGCACTTAATTATTCCTTTGCTGGTATCAAATCAAATAATTTGGAATTTAATGGACCATTATCATTATTAAGCAGGGGTTTCGAGCCCCTTTTTCGAATAGCAATACTTTCGTAACAATCTAATTTTTTGTAATCATCAACAAGCTTTATTAATTTTAAATTTTGGATATTAATATTGTGATGAGTTTCTAATAAATGATCCGCAACACTTGATTTATTTTCTCGCGAATATTTAGCATGTGCCAAATGTTCGCGGAAACGAACATTCGTAGATCTTTTGGTTTGGCCATAATATATCGCAGATTTGACAGCTAATTTCATATATTCCCAATCTCTCTAAAGTTGGAATTTTATCTTTCTCTTTTTTAGCTGAAGGTTTGTGTCTCGGAAAATAGAGTCGTAAGCCCGTAAGCCGTGTATCGTTTGTAATTTTAATGAATTTTTTCCTGTCTTTAGGTTGTTCTAGTGTGGTTATTTGTCTTAAGGACGTTCTGAATTTTTTCTTTTTCAACAAATTATCTTCCATTTTCGGCGAATAACCATTGATAATGGCTATTTCCTTGATGGTTTTTATTTTAACAGTGAGTGGAAAGTTTAATACCCTGTGAACAAGGAAATTGAAACTCGCCATCTTGTGTTAAATGTGGTGGTTTGAATCAACGGGTATAAATCTCTTAGTGTTGGTTTGGCTTTCTATAAATGTTTATTTCTACACGTTCCTCATTACTGATTACCAATGTGTCCAAAAATGGCAGCTGTCTGTCAACTTCCATCTCCACCGTGAATTGAATTTGTTCAAATACTGAATTCAGACTATTCAGGAAGTGATCTATATTCTGATTTTTCACAGTGAAAACACAAAATACGTCATCCACATACCTGATCCAAATTCTCGGAAAATAATTGTTATGTGATCTATAATCTGTTTCAAACCTGCTCATGAACAGATTAGCGATAAAAGGTGACAGACAGTTACTCATGGCAGTGCCTTCTAGCTGCTGGAAGGATTTATCTTGAAACATAAAATAATTCTGCAAAAATTATTGAGGCACAAAATATCTGTTTTGGTGCATGGGTTTTGGCAATTTTATAACGAACACCTATTTCGAGAAAATTGTACCTTTTGAATTGATTTATTGAACTAAACAATACATTCATTAATTTTGATTTCGATCATCAGTTTATTTCATTTTTGAGCTTGAGCAGATCGACATTTTTTGGAACTACGCCTAGGAAAAGTTTAGTCTAAGCCAAAATATACTCGAGAGTGATGAAAACTTATAGAGAATCTTCATTGTATTAATGAAAATTGAAATGAATAATTATAAAGTACAATGGTGATACTCCCGCACATCATCCCAGATAAGAGCGAACACCACCACTATAAACTGGTTGAAAGAAGCTTTCACAAAATACGATAAAATCAAATCCTACACAAAAGACATCAATACACTTGCAATCAATTTTTCAAGCCGATTGATCTGAAATTTGGCTCACGTATTAGGAACCGATGACAATATTCCCACTCCCGAAGGCTATATAGAAATAATTTTAAAGGCTAGATAGAGAACGCGTAAGAATTCGGAACATTTTTGGATGTGGAAAATTGCGACGTAAGAAAATGTCAGTCTGGGGCTAGTATCCTGCTTCTCGAAAAATGTGCCAAAAAATCCGTCAAAATAGTGAATAACATTGAACCGTCGAATAATTTTCGTAGCTTGAGCTGTATGAACGTATTCATCCAGTGAAGTGGAGTACAGCTTTATTCAATGAAGTTTTGGACAGCGATTGTGCTGTGTAAACTTACCTTCTGCAGCCTCATCCAGTGGCGTACCCAGAATTATTCTTTGGGCTAGTATAGACCATCTGCGTCCATGATTCACATGTGTTTTGATTCTAGTTAAAGTAATTAAGGCCTTTAATTTCGTTATACAATGCCTCATTTCTCTGTATGGTAGTGAATTGTGGCAGTAATGAGAGATAAAGTAGGATTTTATAGGATTCTGTCAGGGTATGACAATCATAATAAAACAAAATGATCTAGCCAAGATAAGAACAGATTTGTTAGACACTAAACTGAAATATGTAATATAACTGGATACAGTACTGGTGGCAGGTCGGCAATATTCCTTTCATACAATATGGATCTTCATATCCTATACATGAAATTTTTCCATATGTCTTTGAACAAGGACTTTATCTAAGTTCATATAATGTTCACTTGTCATTGGTCTTTCAGGAACGACAAAAATATAACACTCAAAACTTAAGAAAAACAGACTCTCAAATAATACACAAATTTAAAGCATGATTCTTTGATTATTTTATCTTCTGATTGTTTGATTTTCTAAAATCTTAGTCAACCCCCCATTCATTTTCTGCTGCCTTATTTCAGGACGTCATCTTCCACAACGAAGCTTACAAGAACAGTAGCAGTAGCCCGGAATCAACACCTGAAAAGTCTAGAAAGTTATTTGTAGATAAATCGCCAACACCCCCGAAAGGTTCATCTTTCGTGTCCGCTGTAATAAATGCCATAAAAAGTGCGGCGCAATCTCCATTCGCCATTAGAGATGTCAGCAAAGAAACTTTGTCTACAGATCACTCAAGGTAAGGGAAAATATGTTTATAATTTATTAAAATATTGAACACAACAATGACGAAGTAACAATGTAAAAAATAATCATTCTGTGTTCCGGGGCGTCTTAAATAGAATCGGTGGCACATTCGCTTATGAAGCTGGAGGGAAACCCGGAAAAACTAGCAAATCTACATCATCTGAAGAGTTGGAATCAACCAGATAACAACCGCTAAACAGGTCCGTCAAACTGTGAATATCTGCTTCTCGATAAAAGACGAAACACCTTTTAAATTTGACGTACCTACTGAATAGTCGGTGTGATGATATTTCACCAGGCGATGCTGGCCACCATCTACTACCTCCTGTAATTGACCTTTTAGCCGCCTCTTACGGCAGTTATTATCAACGTAATTCAGAATCATATTCTGATTTCGGCAGAAATAATGCAGCGTGTACATCCAATGACTATATAGAAACAGATAATAAAAATCAAACCATTTCTTCTGCAACTGAGTTCACTCAAAAATGCTTTTTTGTCGCATAATAGACATCCTCGATTTATTGGATCTGATAGGGAACAAATGTGTTCCTTTTGTAAGAAAATGGGTAATTTCTCGAAGGTTTGCATGAAGTTGAAAACCCCAACAATGAATTATAAATCAACCACTGCTTCCACCTTTGTTGCTGTTAATGCAAGAATCAATAATATTTATGTAGAATCTTCAGTAGATACTAGAAGTTCTAATTGTTAGTTAAACTCCGAATATGCTACTTCCAATTAACTGAAAATGCATCATACTGATGGCCACGTGGACCTCGATATTCTTGGTAATAACCATAGAGAAATCAGGCTTCAGTGTGTGGAATCCTTAAGATTTATTTCAGGCTGTGTACAAGTATGGATTAATTCTGAATAAAAGTGTCAATTCTCCAAAGAAACTATCAATTTACTTGGTTATACTATCGAAAATAAAATGTTGAAACCTGATGCTGAAAGACTCTGCGAGTGGTAGTGGGTATGTTCGCTCATTATTCTTTGTGGATACATAGATTCTCCCATAAAATTCGAGCCTAGTAAATTGAAAAACTGTTCTAATGCCGACTGATTTTGTGAACGAATTCGAACAACTGAAAAATGGTATCTACAATTATTTTGTCATTGTCTGTAGTATATCTTACAATAATGAAATTTTGGTTGTTGAGACGGACGCATCGGAACTTGATATTGCAGCAACATTGAGCCAAGCAGAAAGACCAGTTTTTACTTCAAAATGCTCACAGATTGTGAGAGACGATATTCGGCTGTTGAAAGATCTCGCAATCGCGGAAGCAATACAGAAATGGGAAGACATTTCAAACTGAAGAATCAGTATCATTTATGTTTGACATAAAACACTGCAGTAAAATAAATGATGAAAAAAATCATGAGTTGGCCACTGGAACTTTCTTGCTATAGTGATGATATAACATATCGTCCAGGGAATGCAAACGTAGTAGCTAGATAGGAGAGGAGATATGACTTCCATGTTGGAGCCGAAAATAGAAGACGAACCTAATCGGGCCCTAAAATAGAAGAGGTTATATCTAATACCGAATATTGTCCTGACTTGAAATCTGATCTAGCTCAAGAATCTCTTGAAGCAATCCAAGATAATCAACCTGGAGAACGAAGTATTACTCCGAATATCGTCGATGATAAAAACAAAGATGAAGAAAATGAAGGCCTTGTACTTGGTTGATCTACAAGAAATCGACGTCTACTCAAATCTTACAGCGCGTTACAAGAAGAGTAAAGTCAGGGAGAATGTGAAATACTTCCTTATCAACGTTTTTTTTTTTATGTTTTCACGAAGTGGAAAATCCTGTAATGTTCTGAGAACATCGTGAGAACCAATAGAAGAACATCATTTGATAAACCCTGGTTTAGCAGGAACTTCTCCAGATCTTTTGTCATAGTAATATTGACAAGTTCATTGTGACAGGTTTTGCTGATTAAATAAAGCCTTTGGTTCTTGAAAGTTGAAGATGCAATATTTACCATGTTCAATAAAAAGATTAATATCAGACCATCTCATCAATTATTACTCGGGAGTAGCAGAAAAAAAGTAATAGAAAATGTATTCCGTCAAAACACCCATATTTGAACCACCAGAACACTAAAAATTTTTATCTAGAAAACACAAATCCGATTGAAATAGAACAAATAATAAAATCATGGAAATTGAAAAAATCTCCAGATACTGACAAAATCACTTCAGAAATACTAATATTCTCAAGTCAAATTATTTCCGAACCATTGACTCATCTGACGAATTTCATCATGAATTCTAGTAGCAAAATACTAGTAGGAAACTGACTGCCATCCCATGAGTTATATTCTGTTATGTTTTCGACTCGCGCAACTGTCATTTATTAATACAATAAACATGTTTTTTTAGTGTTTCACTTATGAAATGAAAACTAACACAGCAATCTGGTTGCTCCAATTGTAGAGAATTGAAACATGAAAAAAATTAGATTTTTTACGACCCGATCGATTAATTAGTAACGAAGAAAAACTGGAGAGACCGGAAAATTTTGCGATTGTTTTAAAATTCATAACTCCGTTATTTTTCAAGTTGTAGGATTGGCCCTTCTCACGAACGTATTGAATCATGTCTAATTTATGTGTGCACAAAACAGGCGCTGTCGGGCCATTAGTTTTGGCACAATCTATCATCATCAAAAACACGTTGTTTGGATAATAGAACCTGACTTACACCAACGACAATTGGAAGCGTGACGTCATGGCTAATAGAGCGTATTCTGCACGAATCCAATGGGTACATGGTTTTGAAGTATGATCATACATTAAGTTAAGAACTTAATCTGTGGTCAGAACCTTAAGCTCGTGGCTCACGGTCAAATTGTTCGATCGCACAGATCGCACAATTTGAAACAAACAAATAAAAATGACGTCAATCGAAGGTAGTTTGATCAAACTATTTGACCTTGATCTAACTAGTCATGAGAACCATACAAATTTGCTTGCTCTCTGATATATTTTGACTGAGTTTCAGTCAATCAAAAATGTATACAAAATTTATACTAAATTTTTGGGAGTTGTGATTGACAATAAACTCACCTGGAATCATCATATTGATATTGTCAAACTGAAACCCAGTCAAAATATATATTTGCTACGTCAGTTGAAGGATAGTTTCAACAAAAGTTCTTAAACTGCTTTATCATAGTTTGATACAGTCTGTTTTTGGCATATGGTCTTGAACAATGGGGATTATCAAGTGAGGCTCATGAAGCTGTTCAGAAAAAGGACATAAGAATTATGGCATGTGCTGGATACAGAGAACACTGCATGCCATTATTCATATATTTCAATGTATTCACTATGCCAAGCTTGCTCATTTATCAAACTTTGATCTACATCAAAAAGAACATTTCTTGTCTACCAAAGAATGAACAAATAAATACATGACCATTACAACAGGAATAATTTACAATTACACCAACCCTTTAATAGGTTGACAGTGTCACATAATCATCCCATGTACAGTGGTGTAAAACTATATAATAACAATAAGCTCAATGATGAGCTAAAATCGTCTCCAAATGTCAGTGTATTTAAGAATAAACTAAGATTATTTATGTTGAAGAAAGCATACTACTCAGTTGATGAATAATTTCTCAAAGATTCATAATTTGATGTGATATTTATTTAAATATAAGAAAATATACTACTGTTTTAAAAACATTTTAATTCTCATGTATGTTTCACTCTATTGAGTGACTGTCTTTTAGTGTTTATTTTGTGTGTTTTTGACTTGTTGGAGTAATTAATATGTTCCAGTTTTGTTAGGTTTCACTTGATATTATCGTAAAAGAAAACTGGTTCAATAAAATTTTGATTGATTGATTGTATTGCTGATGTATTTTGAAATGAACGTACTTATTATTTATCGTCTGATTCTCGTAATTTATTTTCAGTTCTAACGAAATGCTCGATTCAGAAACTGAACCATGTCTCATGATGGAACATGTATTAGAAGATGTTATAATACCCGACGGACATTCGCAAAATCTCGTATCCTCTGGTCATGGAAGCATGATGAGTTCTCGCTTGACGCACAGCGAGAGTCTCACTGACCTTTCGCAAGCCATTTATAATAGACAGATGTCGGAACCCACCAGCGTGAGTTTATACGGCAGTTTGAACGCTTCCTTCACAGGTGATTTGGCATCACTAAGCGAACTGTTTCCGTCCGTTTCGCTCGTGGATCAAGTCATCGACGTCGATAACCTAATAACAAGATTGTTGAAAGTCATAAGAATAATCCAACTCGAAAACGAAGACTGCATGAACGAGTTACAGGAACACAAGGATAATTTGTCCGAACAAGTTGATAAGCAGAAGGAAACTAACAAGGTCGTGGTAAGGCAACTGAAAGATTGGGAGGCACTAGGGGCGAGGCTGAAAACGGAAGTTAAGGATCTTATGGCGCAAGTGAGCAGGAAGAATGCAGAGATGGACAGTCTCAAAACAGAGTTGAACAAGCAAAGGGAAGAAGTAGAGGTGATATATGAATAATATAATGAATATTATACCGCTTTCAAATTTGTATGGTTAGCCAACCTTATGGGATTAATATTGGATGCAAATGGAGGCGATATGTAGATGGCGTCAGTGATCTCGCCTCCAAGTAATGTCATAACACTGAAACAATGGTACAGCATTAAAATCAGGGTTCTTTGAAGAACCCTGCATTAAAATGACGTCAAATATTCATGTTTGTACCTAATCACGCTAGATGAAACTCGCGTTTGGGCCCAATACTGATTCCACAAGCATTGACTATCTTACTTCTATTTAAACAACACTAAAACCCTGGTGTGTCGAGTGATTAGATTTTGTTTAGGTTTGTTAGAAGACAACAACTGAAATAATGGTGTCCTTTTGTAACAGGTTCCGGAGATATGGTGATTGTTGTCAATTGAATTTTATGAAATTTCAATTAACTTCTTATAACTATATTTAATTAGTCAGTGAAGAAGCTACTGTGTCTGAATAAATAATGTTTGTGAATATTGCATAGTTTTCTGTGTGGTGTATACAATAATAATTTAATCATATTCTGGTTTTTAATCATTAGTGGGCAATTCAGAGAAACGAACAAAATTATATTCATCTATATCCAGTACCGAAAATGTACTGGATTGTAAAAATCCAAGACAGAGTTGTCCATTCAACATTTCATTCAAACGCATCCATGTGTTAAACCTAAAGTGTTCCTGAAAATTCACCTACTTTTGGAAAATGGGCTTTGATGAAACCAGCTATTTCGTGAAAATCCCAGACAGAGTTAGTTGCCCATTCAACATTCCAATCAGACGCAATTATGTGTTAAACCTAAAGGGTTCCTGAAAATTGCTTGCCTTTGAAAATGGACATTTCTGTACCCTAGTATGTTTTTTCATTAAACTTTCGAAGATTACAAAAAAGTAATAGTCATTTCAAAAAAAAAAAATCAAAATTACATGACCATAATATCAGAAATGCAAATAACTTCCATTTGAATAACGTTCATTCAAATAAAGGCAAAAACAATCCAGTATCTAGCTCTATAGAAAGTTACAATGAACTTTCAGATGATATAAAAAAATCAAAATTAATATATATTTTTTCGAAAAAACTCAAACAAAATTTGTTATCATTCAAACTATTATGCAAAGTTGTTATATTTAATTGATTTTAAAATTATTGACACTTGTAATTATATATAATGTATTATTATCTTCCTTACACCAGAACTTGTTCTGTTTGGAAGATGTATTTTTCAATAAAAAAATAAAAAAAAATAGGCTGCAAGAGTTCAAGCCCAAAATCCCATCGTATTTCTTATGGAGATTCATTCTGCCCATTTTCACACCTCCGATCGTATTCTTGTGGAACACCAACTCCCAGGCCGTGACTTCACACTTCTCTGACAGATCCTGATACGCCTTGAACAGCTTTTGAACATGTTCTGATCCACTTTGAACAGGTCTTTAGAACATCTTTTGAACCTGTCCAACACCTGAGAATGGTGTTTCACAAAGATACGATCGGAGGTGTGAAAATGAACAGAAAGAACCTACATAAGAAATAACATGGGATTTTGCGCTTGAACTCTTACAGCTTATTTACTTTCTTAAATGACGATTCAACTGAAAATAGAATATATCTCATGAAATTATGTTCTCTAATGTAGTTTTCAAGTATCCGATTGCAATATCGTACACTTATCTGGAAGGATCTTTTTTGTAGAGGCTCTGGTGTATTTGCTATTTATAGAATTTTATCCTATGTTTTTTCAGACTTCGAGTTCAACAAAATACGCGAGTACAAAGAAGCTCTTTACGATGTATCATACACATTTTTTCTACCACAGGTATTATATTGATAAATTGTAGCAATTGTTAACAGTTTCATCGTATGAATTTTTTTTCTCAGTTGTAATACCACAAGAGAGTGAGAATAAAGTGAAAATAATTCGACAGATTTTTCGAAAACTTGTTGCCAGGCAATAGACACGAGAGCCCGAAAGGCTCGAGTGGCTATTGCCAAATGGCAACAAGTTTGAGAAAAAATGTGGAGAATTATTTTCTACTTTATCAAACTCTCGTGTGGTATTCGATATATTATTTTTTGATGCCCCAATCATAGACACATTCTCTATGTAACATTTTTATTCATTACGGTTATCTAAATTAATTTTTCAATTTGCACGCATGATGACAGACGTCAAATCAAAAGTATCAGTTGTTGTCACACAATAAAAACAAAATACCACGAATATTCCCGAGGCAATAATCTAAGTTGAAAATTCCCACTATAATAATGTTGTGATTGGTTTGAAAGTACATCATAGCTTTAAATTGATGGTTTTTATTGGTTGCAAGATATGTCTAAAAATAATCATATTATCAAATGATGATGATGATGTAAAATCTGAATTTCCATTTCAAGAATGCGCAAATGTATGAACAGTGCATAAAACATTACTTTATGCACAGTTGATGTTTTCCGCACACTTGATTTTTTCACGCACGTGTGTTAAAAATAATTTAACGCACTATTAACAGTGCGTAATATCTTAGTTTACGTACTGTCGTCGAAAATTTGATATTGTCATCTACTAATAATGATTGGTCTAACGTTTTATTCGTTTGAATTTATTTCAGAAACTGAATCAGGATGTTTGTGAATTGTCCACTGCATTGTCCAAGGCTGAGTTAGATAATAAAATGAAAGAGGAAGATGTTGTTGAAGAAATGAAAAAGTGGGAAAAGACGGGAGAACTCCCAGCTCCCGATATTTTAGGTAGACTTGTATCAGCTAATAATAAGGTAATTATCAAAATGACCTTTTCAGTGAATTTCAAGGTGTTTCACAGTCACACCACATTGATGTTTATTGATGTCTATTGTTCAATTCAAATACCTAACAATAGCGTGGCCAACAGATTAAGTACACCTAATTGCATAATGAAGATGTATTGTTCTTGATGCTTGCTGATGTTTCTCTGTTTTTATGTACATAATTAATTAATTGTCATCCAGGTAGCTTGACAAAAATGTAAGGTAAAAGATGTATTTGTAAATTCAATGGATACTTCATCACTAAAATTTTCGAAAACTTATTGACTAGTCAGAGAAGAAAACACAAACTTGTGGTCTTCCACAAAATTCGGGTCGATTCTGTTTCTCAGTAGCAAATTTATCACCATAGCAAGAAAACTATCATAGCAAAAAATATCTCAATTTTGTAGAGGGCTTGCTATCTACACATTACTTCATTGGCAGGAGATGAACGATGTGGTAGCAATTTCTTCTGCCGATAAATAGCTTCCACAAAATTAAGAAATATTTAGCTGTAAAAGATTTCTTGCTATGATAACAAACTTGTTACTGAGAAACAGACTTGACCCGAGTATCTGTTTGAAAGACATTGCACATGTATAAAAGAATACTGATCAAAACTGGCATATTTGAATTTGTTATTTTTTTCTATAACAAAATGAGCACGGGGAGCTAATTTCCTGACGTCAGAGGTCATTAAGAAGGCCTCACCAGAAACTTGAGCCTCTTGCAGAAAATTACTTGGCATTTGCAAAGCAAATGTTTGCCCATTTTTTGAGATGATTCTTGAAAAATAGTTGGGGTGTAACCAAGGGGTTTTGTGAGCCTGAAACTTAGCCCTGTAACGCCTACTCGGGCCCTTTTATCCATCTGATGCATCCCTTCCCAGTTGAGGTCCTTTCTCTTTGCAAATTTGGTGGTTGCTTATGAACACTTGAAACTGCATTTCGAGTCCTACCTAACTGGCATGTTGTCTGTCATTTTAGAGATGGTTTCTAGGTAAATGTGTTCCAAAATCTTCAGATGTCTGATCAGATTTCCTGTCTCTCGAAGACTTCTGACTTTTGCGTAAGGTTGCAGCCCGTTGACGGAAATACAATTTTTATTGCAAAACAAATATTGAATTTAAAAAACCTATCGATTGATACTAAATATAAAATATCTATTTTGCTTACTTATATTTTGATAAAATTGTTAGTGTTTTTGTTCAAGTTTATTCCATATTATGCAAGAACCAAGCCTTGTTATTTCCCACCAAACCAAATGAACATCACTTTCTTTGGGATTCATGTACACTTACTGCTAATAGCAGTAAAGGGATTATAACGAGATTCTCATTGAAGATTCGAACCAGTTCTTGATCTCCTTATTTGTTTGGTCAGGATGAAGCCCATTGAACAATATTAACAATTTTGGCTAATCCAACCTTCTATAGTTATTTTTTTTATTGGTGCCCCATTTTACCTACTTCAAGCACGCCTTAGCGTGTTTAAATCGAAATTTCAAAAACGCGCGCTTTTTAAAGTTACCATGGCAACATCAACAACTCGAGAAACGTGAAGTCTGAATGACAATTTTTTGATTATTGGTCTGCCAGGAGCAAGAAGACTAAAAACAAGGAGTGTTTGATTCCCATAAGACAATGGGGACACTAGTAGAAAGAGATGAAAGAACATTTGTGACGGACTAGCTCTTGGTATATGAGAGTTACTGCTGACAGTTTTGTTGCTTGGTTCGAGTTCGACTCTGTACTCATACCCAAGTACGTCACTATGACGCGTTGATGATACAAGTTTGATTGGCTAGAGCTTATTAAACCCTCCTTGTTTTTAGTCTTCTTGTGCCAGGAGTACCTTGTAACGTCAAATAAAACATTACTAACAAATGCAGGACAGTACAACTCGTTCATTTATATCTGGCGTTCTTTATACAAAAATAGCTATTGTAGAACTAACTTTTGTAAGATGTCTTCAGGTGATTTTCGAACAGATGGAAAGTTTGAACACATGTACAACAATTATCTACAATGTCAATTACATGCAACATTACAAGTGCATTTCCTCTTGATAGTTTCAGCGATTAATGGTAGAGAAAGTTGCACAATTTCATTAAAACATTCATATTATAACGGTGATCTGAGTCATGATTTATTAATACTTGAACTAATTATTTATATTATGCAACAAATTTATGAGGACTGTCCATTTATAGATACCGATTTTAAAGGAGAAGTTGGCGGAAAAGGAAAAACATCTGCAGGAATTGACCCAAGAATTTTTGACGAGCAGGCAGGTTCTCTCGGAAAGTTTGAAGGATGCCCTCGATGAATCAAAGAAACAGTATGATGCAATCGATTCTGCATTAGAGGTAACACATCAATTGAAGACACAAGTGGATGAAGGTGTTATGTTACATAATTGAACAATTGAGTAAATTTAGGATAATGTTTTTATACTGGAACTTTTTCATTTTAAGTTCAATCACTTCTGAAGTAATAATAATAATAATATCGTCTTTATTTTTTCTTCCTTTTTAACGGTACAGTCTATTGAATAACAATACAATATATATCATATATAGTTTCGGAAGAAAATAAAAGGCGGAGTTCAATTTCAATAGTGACGAATCACCACGGAAATTGCTCTTCCACTCAACCTCGATGGAAGACTATTGATCGTGAAATATCCATGAGGGATGTCCACTTTTTCAAAATTATATATTTTAGTGAATGTCGCCAGCCAAAAAATTGTACACCTTCATCCACACAGAACAATGAATAGATTGACATACTTAAGTTTTCAAATAAATTTCTTTATTCTGTCTTTTTTGTTTGTTGTACCAGAAGGTTAGTCTGAATAATACAGTAACAGTTATCTATAATATTTTCATAGAAATAGCGGTGTTCTTTTTTAATAGACGGAATTTGCTCTCTCAGATTTCCTTCTCATCAGAATGGTGCCGTATTTTTCAATGAATCGTTCCACATAAATATGTTCAGGTGCTTCCGTGGCCATTTGTTTGTTTAAGAATGTTAACTTTTCTAAACAGCATTTTTCATTCATACGATAATTTGTATAGATAAGACCCGTATTCTTCAACCCTTATCCTTCCATCCCTGAATCTTACAGTGCTTTTCAGTTCATCTATTTTTCCCTCTATTGTACAGTCTGAGGTTTTTAGCAATATCATATTTATCTAAATTATTGGTACATATCAATCACTTGATTTTTCTTATAACTATTTTCAATAATTCGAATGTTTTGATCTGGAACCAATATGAAAACTTTTTTTATTCTTCCGGATCTGAATGCGCATGTCCTACTTGCGGAAATGTATGATAAATAATGCGAAAGTAACAATTCAGTATCAAATACTGATATAGGCAAATGATAGAAGTTTTGTTTTGGCCTGTGCACGAATCAGACTAAACAATTAGGAAGTCCTTTGTTTCTTAGTTTGTCGTCAACTTCAATACAACGAAGTAGAGAGCTGCAAATCTCAGAAATTTCTTGATCGGCCATATCTTCAGTCCATGTCCAAAACGTTGTTCTCTCCACACCAACAATATTATTAATTAATTAAACCAAATTGGTACCTACGAAGTTGTTTGGTCACAACCTGCTGTTTTCGATTGGGAGGATCCAATACACATGATTTGATCTTCCACATCGGCGATAATTGATTGAGAGACACACTTATTTTTTGTTATTTATTTATGCTAGTTATTCCTGAAAAAGTCTGCCATTATTAAAATGTGCTTGTAAACGTCATATAAGTTTATCGTCATTAATGGCAGACATATGTCTATTGTTAATTTTTACTTGAAAATTTATTGCAATTTTACTAATTGATAATTCATACTTGTAACTTGTAAACGTCTGCCATTAAAGAATTTGTTTATTTTTATCATATTTTTCAACCCACTAAACTCAACCCACAATTTTTACGTGTTCATGCGCGTCCGCCACTCATTTCCACGCCTATGGAACATTTTGATTACTTCACAGAACTCTCCTGAAGTGTCACTTGGCAGCACTGGTGGCGACTGGAAATTTGTGCTACTCGTCATCTTTTACATAATCAAAACGTCTGTATCAATGACATTCGTTTATAAGACAGTTTGAAATGTCGCGAGCTGCCGGTCTATTACCTTTATTTGAAACTTTTAAAGTGAAATATTTGAGGTTATCGTTTCCGATTCGCACAAAGGCATTTCATCTAAATGGTTAGATTCTGTATAGTTCAACTCTTGTTAGGTTTTGAATATGTGATTAGTTTTGCAAAAATAATTATATTCATACGATTCGGATGAAGGTGCTATGTACATAACACCATCTAAACAATGTCAAAACTGATCGGGTGCAATGAATGAAAGTGTTAAAAGCACACGACACCTTCCAAAACGAAAAATCTTGTAACATAACACCTTCATCAACTGGTAAAACCTACATTCTGTCCAATTTTTCACGGTTTTGATGGTGCCATGTAACCGATCGAGATTTTTTTTTTTTATTGAAAAATACATCTTCCAAACAGAACAAGTTGAATTGATGGTATTTTTTGTGAATTGTAACAGAACACCTTCATCCACTATTGTCATCAATTATTTTTAGAATTTTACTGAGAAAATCAAACTTGCAGGTACTGCATAGCATTCAACCGGTCGTCCAACAGTGTGCATCACTAGGAAAGCTACAGAGGGACTTGGAAGAAATCAGCTTCCAGAGCGCGTCTTCGATGCCTTTGGCACCCTCGGATTGTAATGCGAATGCTGCCTTGTTGCAAGCTGTAGCTAGCTTAGAAATAACACCTGCAATCAATTCAACTGCCTAAACTCGATAAATGAAATAGTTGTTGTCGATAGGTTAATGTTTGTAATGTAACGAAGCTACCCGTTTGAAGGTTTGTGAAAATATTACAGGGTGAGCTAAGTATAAACAAATACATTCAAGATTTATGAGTTTCCATAAACCACTGAATATTTTGAATTTTTATATATTGAAATAATATTGTTGATTTAGTCGTATTTTATAAAATTTCGCAAAATTTCTTTATACACATTGTTATTTGTTAGGCTGTTGTTTTATTTTCACATCATCTCGTATAGTGTAATTTAGGGTTGTGAAAAATGCCATTCAGTTTATAGTACGTATTATTGCTTTATCTAAATTGAACTTCCTGAGAATCACAAAAGGCTGAATAATGCCATTTAACGATCCTACGCGTCCAAACGAACAAGTATGTACTATAAATCTTTTGTTTTAATATATATTATTAAATATTAGGTGATATTTATAATCAACATTTTTTTCAGTACGTATTATTTGTACCAACTATTTAGAAACAATTCCATTTTTTTGGATGCTAAACAAGAAACTGGTCATTTTTGCACATTTGAATTCCACCAAAGGAAAATTTTAATATAAATGTAAATTCGTATTTTTCTGAGTGTATTTTATTGCCATTACTGTAAATAAATTTATTTATTAATTACTTGCCTTGTTTATCCTTATTACCATTGTTCTTAGCAACTGAAATGCATTATTATTTACTATAAATTTTCAATCAATTTTGTATAGTAACATTATAAAAAACAAATGAGGCTCGGAAGTGGAAGGGCCTAGCAGTTGTAGGGATTTGAATACTACGACTCAACTGGGGGACTCTCGCGCATAGCGCAATGATTTTGAAAAATACGTTTTGATAGGGGCTAAGGTTTCAAGACGACAAGTTGATGACAAATTTATTTTGTTCGAAAAATCACAAAATAAAGATTTTTTCCATTTGTTGCGTACTTTTTGAATGTCACTGTATATGTTTGTAAAGTTTTAAACTCGAACAAAATGATAAAAAAAATTATCTGCTTGAGTTAACTGAAGTGAAAGATATCAGAAATAAATTTCAGCTAGACTCTTGTAAATAATCAATAGAAGTGGTACCAAAACAGTCCACGGTGGCACACCAAATTGAAGGATTTTTTTTGTTCACCTCTAGCTAATTTCATTGAAGGTCGTCACAGTGTACCGTAAATTAATTTCAATTAATTTATATTTATTTCATACCACGTGGTTTCAAATTTGAGTCACGCGAAGTCTTGCTATTTGTCTCAGAGAGCTCTTGCAAAGGTGTTCCTTCAAAGTAAGGATCTTTGCACATAACATAATTCAATATCTGACGCGGTAATAGGAAAATACGTGTTTTCTGTTGGACATATACAATCAAATCTATACAAAACTTGTATTTACATACTTACTTCTGGTTAAATGGATTTCTGGACTCCTGTCAACACTGAAGAATTAGGTAAAAGTATGTGGTAGACGAGCAACATCATTTGTGTTCTGCTTACTTTTGGAATTAGTTTCACTCTATTTTCTGATAGTTCTTCACTAACTTTGAAAATAAATCCATTTAAGAAGAAAATGCATTGTTCATCACTTTGAATAAACTAGACAGATTCTGCAAATAACTTATGTAAACTCTAGGATAACAGGAAAAATTATGTAAATAAATAGTTGACAACTTTTAATATTGATATAAAAAAGTTTACAAATAAAAAAAAAGCACATCAACCAATCACATATACTTACTTTTAGTTTACAGAAAAACTTAATTGGATAAATATAGACGATGATAATCGTTTGCACCAAATGCACAATTACACTTGGGGCATTTCCTCTGCCTAGTTTCATACCTTGTTTTAAGACAATCATAGCAGAAGACATGGAAGCACTTTGATAGTACTGCATCTTTTCTTTTGACCTTACACGAAGGACAAGTGAGAGTCTCCTTGTACTCCCTGATTTCTTCCATCATAACTTCATCCAGGGTGGTGCCTGCCATTTCCATCTTCTTCATTCTCTCACCCTTTCGTTTGAGTTGAGCAATTTCTTCTTGAAGTCGTTTTGTTTTGTAAGCCTCGGCTTCAAGGGAGCTCGTTTTCTCAGCTACAACTTGCTGGGCTTCCTTCATTTGGGAATGATACTTTTCTGAAAGAAAAATAACATAACTCTCTATAGAATGTCTGTTATTTCGACAAAAAAGTTAATGATGGAATGAAAGAAAAATGCTAATTTGAAAATGACTAAGAGAGCATTGGCAAGTAGATGATGACAGGAAAAATAAATCATTACAACCTATTGATATTGACCCAGACACTATGAAGCAATTGGCAATATCCACAGGCTATCGGTGATGGTTTTATTGCTGTCAGGTAGGTCATAAATTTTGTTTTAAAATGTTTGAAACACTGATTTGATAGACTGACGTGTGCCAATCCTTTCAAGTGTCAAATTCATATTTTAATTGAATTTATTGAAAAAATATTTCCAAAAAAGTGTCATGGGTTCAAAATCGAGTCCGTTGCAAATGTTGTAATCCATTTTGCTGGAATCTGTGTGATTATAAAAAAAAAAAACATTTCACAGATTCCCGAAAAGTAAAGAACTTCCGCAAAAATGGTTGTTCCATTTGAATCTTCCCATCGACGAACTAGAGAATTCTTTTATCGTAAAATAATTTGTGGAGATCATCAAGAAAAGTGAAATGTTAAAAAGCGGAAAACACCGTTTATGTCATAACTCTGAGATGTTGGTGAGTTCCATTCTAATGTCAAAATTCGATTGAGCCAGTAAAATTCAAAATTTGAGAGAAGCACACAACATAAAAAATAAAACAAAAACCAAGTGTGTCTCAAATTTGGAGAAGGGAACAAATGACTAGGATTACATCTTCCAAAGTTGGATCCATAATTAAACGACAGAAGCCGTCAATAAAAATTTTCTTTCCCAAATTTGGCCTAAATGACAAACATTAACAGCAGCCATGAAAGCTGAGTTGGATTATGAATATGGGGCTGAAGCTAAATATGAAACAAATAATGCAAGTCTCAGATGTATTTCATGTGGACTTGTTATTAACCCAGGAATCCCTTTCTTGGCAACGTCCCCCGGCAGAATTGTTTTTGACACCATTACCGATATCTACCATTTGTTGAAAATAAAAACATTGGTAGAGGATTTAAAAGAAAACGTACAATGTGAAACAATAAGGGAGTGTTAGCTTTAAAAAAAACACACATCACTATTTCGAAAAACAAGTGCAATAGCTCCAACGGGACTACATTGTCGTGGACTGGGGACAAGATTATATTTTGAATATTTCAAATCCAATAGACGAGGAAAGAGTGACGTCACAAATGTCATCCTTGTCAAAAACTAAATCCAAACATTTTAGGTGACATTCTCTGTTGATTATTTGCTGCTCTGCTTTCAAGTTTGCGTCTAGGAAAATAGAGTTGAGACCTCTCGTAAGCCGGGAAAATCACACACGATACACGGCTTACGAGAGGTCTCAACTCTATTTTCCGAGACGCAAACCTTCACTTAGTACATAGCAGTACGAACAATCTCCAAATGTTGTTAGGTAATCCGAAAGATGAAATTTCAACTTTAGAGAGATCAGGAATCTATCTAGCCAAACCAAAAGATCTACGAATGTTCGTTTCCGCGAAAATTTGACACATGTTAAATATTCGCGAGAAAATAAATAAAGTGTTGCAGATCATTTATTAGAAACTCATCACATAATTAACACCCAAAATTGTGGATGATTACAGAAAATTAGATTGTTATGAAACTATTGCTATTCGAAAAACCCTTGCTTAATAATGATAATGGTCCATTAAATTCCAAACTATTTGATTTGATACCAGTAAAGGAATACTTAAGTGCCTTTGTTGTATTGTTTAGTGGGTGGGGTTGTACCTGTCCATCAGGTAGGGTCACTTCCTAGTAAACAGATTACCTCATGGTAATTAATTATGTGATGATGAAGATAACTTTGTTATCAAAATGCGCATCTAGTAATTAAATGTGTGGTAAAGGGGTAAAATACCTTTTGTTCTCAATATTGATTGAAATAAAATTCTTCTTTCTGAAAATCGATGTTTTAGAAGTGTTTACCAATTTTCTGCTATGTCATAAAAAACCTACTGATAGAGCAACGACCGATTCATATTGAGATTTATGGTATATAAAGAATAAAAAAATATTTTTTACTTTAGTCCCAAATATTGAGATGTTTTCTACTCCTGAAGTTGAACGGGAAGAAATTTTTTCCAATTATCAATATTTTTCTACTTTTTAGGTCATGTGATCTGAGTAGAAAAATGTGTGAACTCAAGACATGTCGATATAGATGATTGTCTAAAAAAACAAGAATATCTGATATTTAACTTTCAGATATACCAAAATCAAACAATCCGTTGAGATTGACAGATGACATAATTGTAATTGACGTGAATCGTATTTTCAACATTTAAAAACAAAATTCATTAAAAACAGTACTTGGCCCTTTTTTCTTTTTTATGTACGTGAATGATTTGATACAGTTGCAATAGTGTGTCTTTTGTTCGATTTCAATAGTTTTATGGACCATGAAAATCTACCTGAAAGAAGTATTTGCGAGTCATTTTCAATTGTTGAATCTGTCAACAGTCATTTTTGAATTTTGTGGATTGTTCAATCTATTCCTATTTGTATCAAGATTCTTATTGAAAATTAATACAAACGAAAGTGAAATGGAAGAAGATGCGAAAAATTAGAAATTACAGCAAATCAAAGAGATTTTATCTTCTGAGAGGAAATTCACGCATATGAAACCAACATTATCTAGGTGCCATCTTAGTTGCATACTAATGTATAGCATTATGGTCACATTTCTCAATTCCTTTGAATTATTTTTAGGTTGTGATAATTTGTTTAAATTATGGGAGCCTGTCGGAGAGAATTATGGAAAATTTACATAACTCATGTTAAAAACATTGTGCATATTCTTGAGATGGCCCCCAGCGCCATCGAGTAATTGCAATGTATCTTCTCTCAAAAAGAAGTATCGGTAATACCATTCAAAATATACGTAATACGTATACGTAACACCGTTCAAATTTATCGCTTGATATTTTGAACGCATATTGTAAAAAAAATATTAACGAAATTCGAAAAAAATCAGATGATTGAAAAGATAATTGAATTCTCTTTTCAAAGATGTTACACTTGACCCTCCATGATATTGAAATTTTCAAGTTGATTTGCCCCCTGAGCACTCTGTCGAGCAATCACCATGTCTTACACTGAAAAATAAATTAAATAATGCATATAACCATAAAGCGCCCTCTTTTGACTCGTGAGTCATAAAATAAAAGGCATTATAAAATCGTTGCTAAAATATAATTTAATTTTGATGAAACGAGCAAACTTATTAAATCTGCTATCCCAACTTCAGTTTCACTCACCTAAATGAAGTTTCAAATCAGCTGCAGACTGAGCAGATTCAATAGCTTTCCTCTTGTGCATTTCCATAGCCTGCTGTCTTAGAGTCAGTTCCTTTTCCACTGTGGCCAGAGTGTTCTGCAAAATTCTTTCCTTCTCTTCCAGCTTTCTGACGACGAGGTTTGCAGAATCTACCTGAGTAGTGAGCGTACCGACTTGTTCTTTCAAAACGTCTTTTTCTTCTCTTGCCAGTTTATGCAACTGATTCGATTTGATCCTCTCCGACATGAGTTTGAAATTGGCGTCGTCTTTCTCTCTGAGTTGTTGTATCAGTCGCGAATTTTGCTCCTAAAATTCAATCAATAAATGTCAAAGATCCATATCTAATTTTTCATTTACTAAATTCCATTTACTCTTCACAAACCTACTTCAAAGAATACAGTTTTAGTCCATCAGCCCGCTAATATAAAACTGAGTCAAAATATCATACAATACAAGTTAAAAATATGCAAAGCACAACATTTAACATTCACTGTAACAGTCTCAGATTAACAGATTTCTTGAGATATTTAGTAGGTCTAATTCAGAGACTTTCAGGAAATCATTGACAGTAACTAAACAGTTATCAATAGGGGAATTATTGTTTGTAGTTTCGAACATGACATTTCTAGTTCTTAGTCTTAGGTCCGGTACATTAAAACTAAAAAGTGACAATATATCAGGTACATTGATAAGGTCATGTAACACATCAAAAATGAACAAAATTTGATTTTTTCACTTTTGTTTAATAAGGTAATTCATATCTCCGCCATTTTTTTCAAGAAGTAGGATTGGCATTTCTCATGATAGTATTGAATCATGTGCACACAAAACAGGCGCTGTCGGATAGTTAGTTTTGACACAATTGCAATTTAATTTTTTTTTGCACCATCTTGCAGCGTGCCTGTATGCTCTATTGATAGCCCGATTTCAATTTCTCAAACAGATTATGAAAGTAGAAGTATAGTACTACAAAATGGGTGGAAAATGCATGAAAACATGACTGAAAACGGCCTAGCTGCCGAGGGGTAGGAGAGTCTGGGAAATAAGGGGAATTCTTCTAATGAACGGGTTACGTGATAATACGCTTCCCCTCATCTCCCGCTCACTCCTACCAATCGACCGCTTCCACAAGCTCGGTCGTTTTCAGTCATGTTTGCAAGCATTCTTCACCCATTTTGCAGCTTTATGGCTCAAAATGAGAATATACGTTTAGTGGTACGGTACTTCTACTTTCAAAATCTGTTCAAGAAATTGAAATAGGACTATCAGTATAGCATCCAGGAACGTTGCAAGATGGTACAAAAAAAATCAAATTGCAATTGTGCCAAAACTAATAATCCGTCAGAGCCTGTTTTGTGCACACATAAGGCGTTTTCCATTTAGGAGTGTCAAGCCCCAGGGCTACAAGCCCCTGAGATCGGAAATTACTTTATCACTGACTTTTTCGCCAAAAAAACTATGTATTCGCGGTTTTGACTTTTGTCTACTTGTGCCTTACGCACCAATAAAAAGGGTGGTGCTCGAGGGGCAAGGGGAATGTCAATTGGTGCTTGCAGCCCCACTAAATGGAACGCTTGGGCACACGCTCTGGGTAGCTCTGAGGAGCTCCTTACGTTAAATGGAAAGCAGCTATAAAGTGCACATGATTCAATACTTTCATGTCAACCCTATTTCTTGAGAAACGGCGGAGTTATGAATTAAACAAAAAACTGAAATTTTCCGGTTTTTCCTTTGTTATCAACAGTAAAATATTGGGTATCAGTTTAAACGAGGCCGTACGACCTGCGAAAACGAGCATCGCATTGGTCGACCAAATGAGGTGACGATTCCAGAAATGTTGAAGAAAATCCACAAAGCGGTACTGGATGATCGTCGACTGAAAGTGCGCGAGCTAGCAGACATAGTAGGCATTTCAAAAAGTGCGGTACATCGCATATTAACTGAAAATTTGGACATGAGAAAACTGTGCGCAACATGAGTGCCGCGTTTGCTCACAATGGATCAAAAACAGCGTCGTGAAGATGTTTCCATCGAGTGTTTGGCAAGGTTTCACAGAAACAAATCCGAATTTTTGCGTCATAACCATGGATGAAACATGGGTCCATCACTTCACACCCGAAACAAAAGAACAATCAAAACAATGGACTGAAAAGGGAGAACCGGCTCCAAAGAAGGCAAAGACCGTTCCATCTGCAGGCAAGATCATGGCGTCGGTTTTTTGGGATGCGCGTGGGATAATTTTCATTGACTATCTTGCAAAAGGAAAAACTATCAACGGCGAGTATTATGCGAACTTATTGCAACGTTTGAGCGAAGAAATCAAGCAAAAACGGCCGCATTTGGCTAAGAAGAAAGTGTTGTTTCATCAAGACAATGCACCAGCTCACACATCCGTTATTGCAATAGCCAAAATTAATGAATTAAAGTTTGAATTGCTACCTCATGCACCCTATTCGCCAGATTTACCCACTCGGATTATTTTCTGTTCCCAGACTTGAAAAAATGGCTCTGTGGTCAAAGATTTTCCAACAATGAAGAGGTTACGTTGGCAGTTAATGGCTATTTTGAGGAGCTTGACGATTCTTAGTATAAAAAGGGTATCAAACTTATTGAACATCGCTGGGAAAAGTGTGTGGAGCTAAAAGGAGATTACGATGAGAAAGAAATATATTTTTTCCAAGATTTTTGTGTTTTCTTTGTTGGGCCAGGTACTTCTGGGACCACCCTCGTACTTAAGGGACTATCTGGTTCAGATAGTTCTATGGTTCTCACTATTTATTAATGATCTAAGTACTCGAATAAATTCCATGAAACTCTTATTTTGCTGATGATCTGAAAATTCTGAATTCTATACTCAATGTGGATGATTGCATAATCCTTCGAAAATACATAGATATGTGCAGGCTTGGTGTGAAGTTAATAACCTGCACCTGAATATTTCCAAATGTAAAGTTATGTCTTATCCTAGAAAACATACGCAAATTGAACACCCATACAATATCCGAGCCAGTTTACTGACTCGTTGTGAAGAATCAAAAGATTTAGGTGTTTTCTTTGACTCCAATATGTCTTTTGCAAATCACATAAATAAAAAAGCTGCTGAAGCCAATAAAATGTTAGGATTTATTATACGAAACTGTCGAACGTTCACTAACTTAAATGCCCTAAAAATACTGAACTTCTCATATGTCAGATCCAAACTGGAATACTGCTCAATAATTTGGAGCCCCTACTACTATTGTCACGAGTACACAATTGAAAAAGTACAAAGAAAGTTCTTGAAATTCATGTATTTCAAAAATTGTGGTACATATTGTACTGTATTGTCATTTGTAATTCTTTTTGGTAATGGTGTTATTGTAACAACCTTCTTTCTAGATGCTTTTACTTAAACTTTATTTTGACAAGTACCTCAAAGTTAAAATCGCCTCATCCCAATCACCATCTCATAACATCATTGATCTAAAATCATTTGTATGTGCTGCCGAACAGTTTACAAAGAAAATTATTTTTGAAGCATATATTTTTTACTCCTTCCCAACAACGCAATATGCTTACGGGGCACAACTTAGAGAAGAATAAAGGTTTCCCCAAGCCAACGCTTGATCTTGGGACGGGAGCGGGAACGGGATGAACGCGAGACTAAATTCTATAACAGGATATGTGAATATGCATACCGGTGGGATTATCAGTACTCCGAAATCCAGGTAAACAGCGATATTTGTTTGGTTTGCTCCGTGCACTATTTTTTTAGCCATTCTCCCAGTTCCCATTTTCCGTTCCTGCTCCGGCTCCCGCGTCCCGCTTTGGTTTGAGGAAAACTATTGTCCTCGTGCGTAAATCTTGAACGTTTTTTATCTTTTCCCTCATGATAACCTACTTTGAACTCATGATTTTCTCACACAAAAGCTACTAATATGTTTTGATGTTCACTGCAAATTTATAGGTTACGAGTTATGATTCACAAATATTTGGCAGATATGTCAAAATAAAGACGACTTAAATATATATTATATGTCAAATAAAGGAAAACTCTATTAAAGTATCATCACATTAGAGGTTGCAATAACTCTCTATTAACTGCAGTTTGCTCCTATCTGAGTTAACTTCAGGGTGCCAAGGCTCCAGTCAAGTCTCAAATTTTACTACACTACAGCATGAACAAATTTGATTTTTCAATCGCCAATTAAATATATGTGTGATAACTATAATTATCAAAATATCTGTATTATGTTATATTATATGATTTATAATGTTTGAATTTATAGTTTATAATCTGTTTATAATGTAATAATTCAAATAGTGCTGATGTATTTTATCATGACCTGTAATTGGGTGTTATCTGTTGGGCAATAAAGGATTATTATTATTATAGATAATTGTAAACTACCTTTTTCTCTTGTTATTTAGATATTCTAAAATAAATCAGTATTGGTACACAGGTTTTGTCTCCAAAATGAATAATTTTGGTATCTGTTCTTAGAGTAAACTCTTTAAAGAGGTATATGTTACAAAAAATGGATATATAGAAGTCAAGTATTTCCAAGAAAACAACCCTCTCCACTCACCTGCATATCTTCGAAAGCTTGCCCAGTGACTTCCATTTCATTTAACAGAGCTTCTTCTTCGTGTGATCCAACGAACGGCCTCATTTGATGCAGAACATTGTGCCCACCCCAGTTTCCATCCGATGGTTTGTGATTAGCAACCTGTTTCTGTAATTCATACTTCTGCTCCTCCAACTGCTTGATTTTTTTCATTGCTTCGTCTTCCGCCAGTTTCCTTTTGTCGTCCCTCTTGTTTTCCTCAACGTTGTAGAAATTTATATTCATCTAGCTAAGCAGAGTATTTCCTAAATGAAGTTATTATTCGAACATGTTTAGAAGAGCGAAGAAATTGTTCTACTCTTTTGTGAGAAGGCCAGAAAGTTCTAGAGTATGGTAAACAAGTTTCACATAAATCCCTCAAGAATATCATGAAAAAGAATATTCTACTACTTTGTTGTAAAAGACCTTGTAAGAGTGTTCAGGGGTTCAAATTATTTATTTCAATCAGTTTTTCAGCCGATACTGTTTATATGTCAGAAAAATAAGTATTTAAAATTTTAATTGAATTCACGTAGGAAATACTCTCGATTTTACATGAAATCAAATTGCCAATCACTGTTCAACTACATCAAGTAATTTTTTTTACTGTTTTATCAGGGTTATAATTGAAAATTTAAATACATAAATAAAGAGGAATATGAAAATGAAACTGTAAAAATGGAAAAAATTGGCAATTTGCTTTGCGAATAACAATTTCAGAGAAATAACAGAGAAATTTCAACAACCTGCAACTTCTTGATGGTTTGTCTGAGTTCTTCTAGATCAGTTCTAAGCTTTTTTTCAGCAGCCATTAGTTGTACCTTATCCCTCTGTTCCTTGCTAACACCTTTATACATATCAAGAAGCAATTTCATTTCCTTCTGCTCATTAAGTGCTTTTCTGGAAACAACAATTACTTTTAACATTTCTAAATGTAAAGAATACAAACTTCTCACTTCAATTGATTCTTCAAATCTCGAACCATTTCACTTTCGACAATTTTAGCTTCTTTAGCTCTCATGGCTTCCCTGTGATCCTTCTCAGTCTTAGGTACAGCTTCCTTTTTGACAACATTTTTTTCTTGTTTGATACCTCCTTCTTTCTTGATTGTTGGAGAACCACTGGCTCCCGAAGTTTGATCTTTGCCTTCCATTTCGTCAGTTTGCTGAAGAGAAAAATGCAAATAAATAATAACATTAATGTACTGTAGTTTCGGTGTAAATATTATGTATGAGTTGTTGATGACATGTTTATTTTTCAAGTCAGTTGTTTGTTATAATTGTATAATATAAAAGTAATATCATGTTTTCGCACGGATCTAAAATAATATTCGCACGAATATACAATATTGGCGCAGTCTTAAGGAGTTAAAGTATTTAATAGATCAACAGAAGATCATCGGCACAATCTATATAACAATATTTCAGAAATGTCAAATTTGGAAGTGACGGATGGTTTGGCGGCTGTTGCTATGGGTAACGGCCACAAAATTAAATTTCGCGGTCTGTGTTGAGAACCCGAAATACTCACTTCGCATGCGATTGCACTAAAAGAAATATGTCAGCGGCAATTGAGTCACGAAAAATAGAAATTGAAAAACTGAAATAAAAATGTGGACCAGACGGGATTCGAACCCCGGGACCCCCATTATCCAGTCGGCTCGTTTTTTAGTTCGGATAGAGGAGAGCATGTCAAATATCTATCAAACATTCTTCAATGTTGAAAACGTTGCATAGTCATTTCATGTATACAGTATGAGTAAAAAGATACAACCCAAGTTCCTTGGAAATATGCGTTTTTTTTCAATGAATTTCCTGTAGTTCGAAAAAGAATCTGTTAATTTTCATGAATTATTGATATAATGTACGGTTTGAGGAGTATGAGATATTGTCATCAATATCAGCATATGCCTCCAGACTCGTTTGTCGGCTATATACTTTTGAATGTAAGTACTGATACCCCATATACTCCATCGGAGACCGAGATGTATATAAGGTATTGCATTTTTGGAATAGGTACTGCACTAATCTACTACGAATATTTTTAAACGAGAATTGCTCGAAAATAGCCTGTTTCGGTCTCCGATGGAGAATATCAGGGTACCAATAAAATCCATACATTCAAAAGTATATAGTAAGTACATTATATGAAAAATTCATGAAATTCTCAAAACTGAAGAATGTTTGATAACTATATGACATGCTCTCCCCTATACGTACTAAAAAACGAGGGGTTGACGTACTCCTATTTTCAAACCACACTGTATAAATAAAATAATGTCAGTTAACTTTGATCGAGATTGAAGGAGTTCATTCTGGCTGAACTGAATTTTTAATTCACATCGGAGAACTCACACTGGTTGGTTTGAAATTAATCGAATTGGATTTTTCTTTGTTCACCATGTTGTGGAGCACAAAACGAAAAAGTACAATGGATACGGGATCAAGGTGACATTGTACTATTATTGAGGCATGGTACTCCCAAAATAAATAGTCGTTTTGTCAATTCTCGGAATTGTTACAAACTCTGAGCAGAAAACTTCACTTTTCATCTTTGATACCCTGTATCTCAAAAACTAGTCGGCCGTTTTTTTGTACCTGAGGACACTTTTGCCGACGAAGTCAAAATCTACAACATACCAAAAATTCAGGAAATTTAACAAAGTCATTTTTCACAAGGATTGTGCGGGATCGTGTGTCTCACTTCTCATGGAAGCACCCTCATAACAATAATTTCTGACGTAGAATTCCATGAAAAGAGAGAAATATTTGGATTTTTCAGAAATTATTTTTTTAGGAACAAACTGAATTAGTATCAGAATAGCTGTTCTGATTACGAATCCGAAGACATTTTTTATCGATTTTAACCACTGCTATAATTTTTCGGAAATGTCGGTGTTCCACCGCTACTGGCGTGCAGAGTATATCACTTGAAATGACCCCTTCCATTTTGTTCATTTTTTATGTATCTATCGAGTCTGCAAAGACTGTTGATGAGAAAATAATCAATGTGGATGTGTCACCTGAGATTACCAGAGATCAGTACTGTCAGAAATAAAAAAGTTAACTTAAAAAAGAAACCTACCTCTGCATCTTCTTCTTCTTTCTTCACAGTTAGTGTTGGTTCCTCTTTGATTTGTGTGCCGTCACTGGTAGATGTATCTTCCTCTTTGATTTCCTCTTTTTTGATGTTGTCTTTCTGATCTAGATTAGCATCCTGTGCTTGAGTGAGCTTCGCCTGAAGTTCTTCTATTTCTTTTCTCAACTTTGGAATCTCAGTATTCGCTTCTTTGTATTTTCTCTTATATCTGCAAATCAAACATGAGTAACGACCTGCACGTTTACAAGTGAATTAGTTAATACCGGTGCACTTCTCCTTTCAGCTGCTGAGTGTTGTTCTGCAAAGAAGTGATCAAATGCCTCATTTCTCTGTTTATTGGTCCGGTCTGCTCATTCGCCGCCAAATTCTGTTCGAACTCTATTCTCAGCATTTCATATTCTTTCCTCAGCTGAGCCAAAAAGTCTTCTAGTTGCATTACCTCCTGCCTCAATTTCTTCTGTGCTATGAGCTCCTCACCCTTTGAATATGCATGAATTTATAACTGCATACAAGTACAGGGTGGAAAACTAACAATACTTGACAGGAGGCAATTAAATCAATAATGATCAAATGAATATAAAAATTATGGCCAAAGTTTCGGTAGAATTCCATACAAAACAATTTCATAGGCAAGTATCCATCAGAAAAAAACTAATTTCCTGTCTTATACCACAGATTGACCTTAAGGTGCATTTAGTCAACATAAACCTAACTTTAGCACAAGCACTGACAAACATAACCGTGAAAATAATTTTGAATGAGACCTGATATTACACGAGTTTTACATTTAGGCATACATTTAAGAATGATAGGTACATTTTATGACATGAAACTTTAGGTTCACGTGAATTAAGGATAATATTTTTGTCGTAAAAGTAAGATTCTTATAAAATTGGGATTTTCAAAGTGACATGTTTTTAGCATAAACTTAATATTGTTGTATAAATGGTGCCATTTGATTTAACAGATTCAACTTTCGTTTTTAACATATATTTAAGCACAATTTTAAAATGAGGTTGACTAATTGCACCTTTTAATCTTTCAGAAGAAATATATTTCGAAATATTGAATTCTCACGCAACTCGTATTCAGTTTTCGATTTTTTATTTCATCAATCTATGGATTAAAAAATTATTAACAATACCAAACTAAACTACCGAATTCAAAAGATCAGACGCAGAAGAAGACTATTTCATAATATGCCCTCCATTACGTCATGTGAAAAAAAGTGCATATTTCAAGATACTGGAAATGCCCATTAATCGGGATGGCAATTTTTACTAATACCACTAGAGATTCAATTATTACTGGACAGTTTTTCGAGCACACAAATATTTCCAAAACAGGCAGGGTATAAAGATAATCTGTTATAGTACAGGAACCAAAGAGAGGTCGACCTTCACCCATCTGTTAAATGGATGAAACATTCCTTTATGAAATTTTATAAATAGACAAATACGCCTAAAATGCTTTGCCTATCAAAATGTGGTCATGGCTATCTTTAGTTTAATTAATTTTTTTTTCTGTGCTACTGTGCTTCAATATCTTCAACGGTTGACGAGTTACAGGCGAAAACAGGCTTTTTTGATGCAAAAGGATGTATGTGATTTTATGAAGTTTGGAACTTCTACTAATAGTTTATGAAGGAAAATTTACATGCCCATTCAATGGAGATATAGTGCTTAATTTACTTCAGGAACTGTACTATTGACACATGAATGATTTTTTTGTCAAAGGGAGGTAAATGACAAATTTGATATTACTGGATATTCACAAAAAAACTGTATATTTGATACAGTACTGCATGTACTGCTGGAAAAAATATTTTCGATAAGTTAACTGATACTTAATCATGTGCAAAGGCTGTATTACTGTGCAGTACAAAACAAAAATGAAAATGGCAGGGCAGAAAGAGCTAAGTAAAGCCGGCTACGGACGAAGATGAGCTATAATATAATATATATTATAGCTCGGCAGTAAGCTATAACATATTATATTATTACTGCAGTGCACGAGAATATATATTTGTTGATATGTCAATATAGTAAGTAGTCTCTGATTCAAGTGAACTAGGTATATGGTGTAGAAAATGGCGATGGCGAAAGAGTTGTTATTACTTGATACTATTGATAGCTCATCAGAAGATGAATCAGATGCTGAAAGCGACAATTTATTAGCAATTATGGTTAGTAACCAAAAAGAAACACCGAGATTCTGGGTATCTAATCATATCAAATACCGAAAAGAACGAGGAGAATTTACACTTTTCAACAAATTAAGTGACGAAAAATTTACAAATTATTTTCGAATGGACAGAACTAAATTTTATGAACTTCATGATTTAATAAAAAATGATATAGAAAAGCAAAACACAAATATGCGAGAAAGCATTAGTTCGTTAGAGCGACTAGCAGTTACTTTAAGGTATGTAGATGATAGATTATACTTAGTTATAGGAAAGTAAAATTTCCAAAAAACAAAAGAGTTTAGACAAAAAAATTTATTCAAAAATTAAATCTACAACTCGGTGTAGTGTGTTTGGTCACTTATGAAGCTTCTGATGTTTTAATGGTGATAGGCATTCGTTCCAGGAGAGACAGGATTACGGCATTGTGAGTTTGAGTCATCACCACATGAGTCTTCGAACTGTGTATGTACTGTAGTTGAAGTCGTTGAGTCCTCGAACTGCACAGTATGTACATTAGACTGTGGAATAGCGTAACCACTTGAATCTGATGAACATGGAAGGGAAACTAGATATGTGTTATTTTGGGACTGCCTTGAAAAATTATTTTGTGCTGGAGTTTCACGTTGCCTTGTCGATGCTTCTGCTCGGACCTCCATAACAATGTCAAAAATCTTTCGTTGGGCTCTCATTTGCAAATATTCTGGCAGATCGTTAGTATAGGCGTACATACTATCAAAAAACTTCTTTAATGCTGTGTCTTCCTTTGGCTTCACATTTTTTTCTTGACTGAGTAATTCTTTTCTAAATAAATCTCTGTCATTCGATCTTTGAATCCTCCTTTTTTGTTCTTGTTCAAAATAATCAGTTATTTTATCAATTTTTCTTTTAGGTCGCGCCGGTGTATTATAATGGGTTGTTTGCTGCGATTCATTATTTGTTGCCACTTCAGAATTTTCTTCTGTTTGTGTATTTCCAAGAGTTTCAACAGTTTCATTATTATCTATTTCTGTATCTTGAGTAGCGGAAGCGTTGGTGTCTCTTCTTCGATTTGTGAAATGCGGTAGTAGAAATTCCATTTGTTTTTCATATTTCCAGAGTCTATTGTCAATACTTGCTGCTTGCCCTGTTGTAGTTTTTTTTTTATTTAAAGCTTGTCTATGACCATCTCGAAGTTTCTTCCACATACATTTGGCTTCTTTCACTGAAAAAAAAAAATAACTTATGTATTTTTGCAGGTCTCTAGCTACGGGGGACACATTCAGATCAATGGCTTATAGTTATAGGATAGGGGAGAGAACAGTTTCAGAACTTGTAGAAGAGGTCTGTGATGCACTGTGGACCCACCTTAGACCACGGGTTCTTGCCGAGCCCACCACTAGTGATTGGAAAAAAATTGCAAATGATTTTAAGAACAACTGCCAGTTTGCTCATTGTCTCGGTGCAATTGACGGCAAACATGTTACTATTAAAGCACCTCCTAAGTCTGGATCTAATTTTTTTAATTACAAAAAAACATTTTCTATTGTTTTGTTGGCAGTTGTTGATTCAAACCGAAAATTTGTTTATATTGATGTAGGGTCTATGGGAAGATTTAGTGACAGTGGTATTTTAAACGATAGTGTATTTGGAAAAAAACTGAAAAATGGAAGCTTGAACTTGCCACATGATGAGCCTCTATATCCAGGCGGAGTAGAAATGCCATACGTTTTTGTAGGGGATGAAGCGTTTCCGTTGATGAACAATTTAATGCGTGCATATCCGCAATCGAGGTTATCGGAGTCTAGAAGAGTGTATAATTATCGGCTATGCAGAGCACGCAGAGTAGTAGAAAATGCCTTTGGCATATTGGCGGCTCGATTTAGAATATTTAGAAGACCCTTTGAGTGCCGCCTTGAACTAGTTGATAAAATGGTTAAAGCCGCCTGTGTTTTACACAATTATTTAATCAAATGTAATTTTTATACCATGAATGAAGACGAAATTGAAGATCTGGATGACAGTCAACTGACGCCATTGGGTCATTCTGGATGTAGATATTCCAACGACAGTTTTTTGGTAAGGGAAGAATTCTGTAGATACTTCAACCATATTGGAACCGTTCCTTGGCAAATGATGCGTGTACAAAATAGACTGTTTCCATTATAATTAGATAAAATGTATGTTAGGAGAATAAAACTTGACTTTCAATTGTGAACTGCAACCGTCTTTTTTCACCACACTTATTTTTATCATTGTCTATAGTAGGTACCTACCACTAGAATTGGAAAATGAAAAATTACCCAATTGACAACAAAAACTGACTGGTTAAATCCTCAACTCTATCTAGCCACCTATTACCGTATTTTCTTGAAAAGCCGGGGTATATAAAATACAGGGTGTTAATTGAGTATGTAGCCAAACAGGGTTTTGTTCCTTACTTGATATTAAGAGAAAAAGTTCATATAAACATAGTTCCTACACGGCTTTGTTTTTATTATACAGGTTGTTGTTATATTTCAATCACAATAAAATGGTACTACTTACCGTCTGGTATATCGCATTCAACTATGATATTTCTCCAGGCTGCTTCCTTAAGTTCATTGTTTTTGTATTCATTGGTATCCACTTTCCATAGACATGGATATTTTCTCACACTTTCTATGAAATATTCCATGTTCTTCGCAGAAATAGCAACTAAGTTTACAAACTCACACAAAATCTATTTATCAAATCACGTAAACAAAACATGTAAACACGCCGGTTTGCTTTCCTCGCGGGCAGCGCAACGCAAGAGGGGGGAAACTATATATCCTAAAAATCGCTCCGAAAGCATATTCCTTCAGTCATCAAATATATCGCCGGGATATAGATATATATTATAGCATCAATGCGCGGCGACCTGCACTTTTTAATGCAAAGCGATATTTTTAAAATATGTGCGCTATAATATATATTATATTATCGCTCCTCGTCCGTAGCCGGCTTAACGGTGATAGTCAAATGCTATTAGAGATAAGTCCAGGAATAATAACTTTCTAAAAGGAGCTAAGTTAACGGTAATAAGAGCCAACGCGTTATGTAAATTTTTGTATGACACAAAACAAAATAACTTGCTAAAAGGAGCAAAGTTAAGGGTAATAAGAGCCAAAACGGTATGTAAATTTTTGTATGACACAAAACAACATAACTTTATACATTAATACGGTAGCACGACTAAATATCCCGTCCAAAAATATCCTGACCAATAATAACCGTCCTACTTGCGAGCTAGGTTAGTTCTTTCAGGTTAGATCAGACTAATAAAATACTACCCGCAAAGTGAAATTTTCTTCAACTTCCAAGCTCCCAACTTGTGAGCTACGTTAGTTCGTTCAGCTTAGATTAGACTAATAATTGGACAGGATAATTTTGCATAAGGTTAGTATTGTCAGATGATATTATTGGCCTAAATTTGACAAAAAATAATTCACATGTATGTATCAGACATAATTCAATAGTTGTAGTTTTAATCAAAGCAGTAGTTGTTTTCCGATAGAAAATTGCCAATGTACAGGATTAAAATCTCAAATTTTTTATACATTATTCATAAAAAAATATTCTGAAATATGCGACCAACCTCCATCATTTCAATGTTCCTCAAATGAGAATTTTTGCTGGATTGTAACTGCTGGCGTGCTTCATCTAACTGGGTTTTTAATTGCATTGATTCATTGTACAATACTGAAAATTGGGATTGGAGACATTTGTATTCAGTAGTCTCTACAATTACGCTTTCTGGCAGTTGTCTGATCTGTAAAAATGATCATAAAAATCCTATAATAAATCAAGGATTTTGAACTCACGTCCATTTTTAGCTTCTCCACTTCTTTCAAAGTTTCCCTGTGAGTCTGATGTAACTTATCTAACTCTTGGAGCCTATTGTTGGCCAACTCTTTCCACTCTTCAACTTCTTTCACAAGATCCTCAAGTTTAGCTTGTGATACACTAGTTTGCGGAGCTTGAGGTTTCTGTTCTTTTCCTTTATTATCTGGGTCTCCATGGAGCTGATGATAGGCTCTCAACTTCTCCACAGCTTCAGCAAGATGGGTCTCCAGCTTGTCATTTCTATTACGAACTTTCTCGAGTTCATACTGCAAATCGTCAATTTGATTTTTCAATTCAGCATTTTCAGTTTCCTTTGCAGTTAAAGAATCCTGTAATTCAGATACTTTCAAACTATTTGTGTGATACTTTTCATGCAGAGAGGTGTGGAGAGCTTGGAGATTTCTATTTTCAGCTTGGAGTTGTATATTGGTATCCCTGATTGCTTCGTCAATTGAAGGTGCATCCTCTACATGAATAAAAATACATAATTATGTCAGCATATGAATCTCTGCAAATGTTAAAAGTTCCGAAAATGGCAGTGACTCTCTTTTATATTACAAAGTGTTCTGGAATACCCTGAGAAAAAATATGAAAAAGACAAGGTGTGTTCAGAAGCAACCGTTTTTTTATCCTTAGGTTCATAGAGAAATTGCTCCACTGGTTATTACAAATAATGTTATCAACCTAGGATGCAATGAAAATAGTAAGGAAAATGATGAGGGTGAAGTAAATTTCGAAGGTGTTAATGATGGAAAAAATGGCTCAATTGATGCAAGTATTAGTGAACCTTTATATGAAGCTGTAGAAGATTTTTCAACAAACAAAATTCTAATTGTAGGTGATGAATATGCAAAAATTGTTTCTAAAGTAATGGGAAAGATGCTCGATAATAGTAAAAAATATGTAATTGAGGAGTACATTCAAGTAAACATGGCAATTTCTACTGTAACTAAAGACTTATCTTCACATGTTAATCAATATGGACAAGATGATTATGTTTTGGTAATGTTTAATACAAAAAACATCAGCAATAATTGGACCTTAAAATTAGCGTTGAAAAGCAGTCTTCCTCAAGGTGAATTTACGAACATTCTGATCATTACAGAAGAGGATCAACCGATTGATACAAAAATCATCAATCCCATTAATAATGAAAGCACAATTTACTCCAAAGTGAAAAGAAATATACGTGTCAAGTTCTTAGTTGATCCCAAAATCAAAAATAGTAATCTGTGCATTGCTGACAATATAAGACATGTTATATCTACTTATACAAATGTTTAAATAGTTCTGAAAAGTGTAAGAATTTGCGAAAGTAGTGATGTTTTAGGAAACCTTGATAGAAGTCACAATAGTAACAATTCTGATGTATCTTCCCATAATAGTTATTATTTGAATGTAGTTAACTCCTCATCTCTGGGTAAAGAAATGAATATTGTTAATTAAGAAGAATGAATGTACCATGTCTCAGAGTAATGTTCTAAACCTTCTCTCATTTTGTTACCGAAATATGCAGTGCATTAGTACTAAGATCATGATGTTAAATTATATATTTGCTATTGAACAAAAATGTGAGATTCTGTTGATAACAAAACACTGGCAGAATGAGACACAACTTGATGTGCTGAAGCTGAAATATTTTAGCACATGCACCAGAATATTCTGGTCTTAAATATTTTAATGTTTACTGTCTTCTTGTATTGATATATTGTGTGTTGTTTATAATTTCGACTATTAAATGATCATATGCAGTTGACTTTTTCTTTGTTTATTGTGCATTGACTTTTTCAACTATAATTTTGAACCAAAGAAATAAATATTACCAAAAACAAAACTCGTTTTACAAATATAATGAGTACCAAGCAGAAGGATGTGTATTTTTGAATTACTGAAGGTTGTAAACTTCAAGGAAAGCATCTCTAGGCAAAAACTTCAAAAACTCTAGGTTTGATAAAAGAAGGGTTTAGGCAAGTCTAATAGAAAACCTCATATTACATACAAAACCAATTTGAAATGCATGGTACCTCCAGGAATTCAGAAATGTATTGAAAATACCAGAGTAGTCATTGAAAAACCTACGGCCTTCAAGCTCTCCTTTGAGAGCTAGTGTAATTTTCTCATTTCTCTGCATCAGCCTATCAAAAGCTTGTATAACTTTGGCAACAGCTCTCCTCGAGACTTGTACTCTGTTAGCCAGTTTATCATTCAGTTCATCCTTGTCCCATGTTGACAGTTGCATCAAAAATGAAGTGGTGGCTTCACTTTCATCTACAAGAAAATAATTTGAAATACATGATGTGTGTAATTATGAAACTTATACTTTTGGTTTCAGATTCATCTGCAGTTTCAGCATCAAAACGTTGTAAAAGTACACGAATGTCTTCATTCAGTTGGTTCCAGTAGCGATTGACAACATTGAGCATTGCATCGTCCTGTGTCTGTCGTTTCTCCAATTGCTCTATCCTTTGACGAAGCTCCTGCTCTGTTCTGCATCTTTGCTCAAATTTCTGAAGCAATTGAAATAAAAAAAATTAAGTAACAGATAGGATATCGTGAAAAGTTCATACTTGCGCTAGTTTTTTATTCTGGAATTGCAAAACTTTAATATCCATTTCTTCTAAAGTAGACACTGGTCCAATCAAATGTGGTTCAAAATGAATTTTCTTGATTGGAGGTTGGCCACTGGAGCCTTCCTCTGCTTGTCTCTTAGACATTGTTGCTAAGCGTTGGGCAGATTTTCAAATTTATTTCAAGCTATAGTTGATTTGACATCCAAAATTATATAGAAAAAACAAATACTAGTGTATGTTAAAACTCACTAAATAGTACATTAGTATATCTACAGTTGATGTTTTTTGAGTTATTAAATTTGCCATCCGATACCTAAATAACCAGATATTTACAGTATCAAGACGGCATAGCCAAAATAAAATTTACGGTTTCCAGAATTGAATTTAAAACATTACAACTCCACAAAACTCGTACAAGCGGCAGGTTCAATAAAGCCTTTGAGGGTTGCGCGTTGCGCGTTAGTTGCGCTCCATTGACGTTGACGTTTAAAACGACAGCTAGCAGCAGTGTTGCCGCAGCCGAAATTATGAATTTCCGTAGAACTGACACGTTTCAGATCCATGATCGTCCAACATGAGAACCTCATTAGTCTTTTTTCTATTCCGTGTTTACGTTATTGTTATTTTTTTGTGGATTAGTTTTACAGAAAACATTTGACAGAAATATTGATAGTGGTAAAACCAATAGACCGCAAAATTGAAAAACATATTTGTCCCAAAAAAGTATAAAACAATGATTTTCTAAATATTTGCCCATTTTTTCGCTATTCGTTGCTGGATTTTTCGCATAAATGGTTTTCCTCCGTAAAACGAATCAATCCTCTTGGCTGCAGTGCCTCTGGAGTCATTATTATCGACTCTTCCTTTCTGAAGGAAAATCATGAATTCAGCTGGATCTACTGGAAAATGAAGAACTATGATAACATTGATAACACCAGCTGGCAACAGTGGCAAGTGATATTTGACATTTGACAGAATCAATCGATATCTTTTTTTTGTTGCCAGTTTGTGAGTAATTACTCAGATTTGTGAGTAATTTCATGGTCTGAGCACAGTTTTACTGTGGTCTGAGAGTAATTTTGTGAGTAATGGTATTGTTTAAATAGAAGCATTGTTTATATAGAAGATAGTCAACCTTATTGGATTATAATTGTCAAAATGGATGCGACATGTAGATGGCGATAGTGAGCTCGCATCCAAGTCATGTCGTATCTTCAGTGATCTGGCCTCCAAGTCATGTCGTAACTTGATTGAAACAATGGGACAGCATTAAAATCAGGGTTTTTTGAAGGAACCTGCATTAAAATGACGTCAAATAATCATGTTTGTAACAAATCACGCTAGGTGACACTCGCGTTTGCGTCCAACACCAATTACACAGGCATTGACTATCTTACTTCTATCTATCATTGTTTATATAGAACATAGTTAGTCAACCTTACGGGATTATAATTGGATCAAAATGGATGCGACATGTAGATGGCGATAGTGAGCTCGAATCCAAATCATGTAACTTCAGTGATCTGGCCTCCAAGTCATGTCGTAACTTGATTGAAACAATGGGACAGCATTAAAATCAGGGTTTTTTGAAGGAACCTGTATTAAAATGACGTCAAATATTCATGTTTGTAACTAATCACGCTAGATGACACTCGCGTTTGCGTCCAACACCAATTACACAGGCATTGACTATCTTACTTCTATAGGCGTGTTCCGTTTCATGCATTGAGGACATAATGCGCATATGACCGTTCCGTTTCCTACATTGGGAGCGCATTGACACGCCCACTTTTATATTCCCCTCTTTGGCCTTGAGACATCGAAAGTGCATGAGCTACTGCCCGTTCGTCTAGCAGCGATCAATGCGATCCAAATTAGATCTGTCAAACTCAAAAGTCACGTTCAAACAGAAACGTCAGAAACCGAATTAAAAGTTTAAATTTGATATTTGATGAAGTGTCGAGTATCGTGCATTATCACATTTATCTGATTTACCGTACAATGGAAGAAAAAATCGTCAATTCATTCAACATCATATCGTCGGTCTCATGCCAAAACCACGAATGTGCAATTTGTCATTTCGAATGAGGAGAGTTTCAAGAATATTCGTGCTTCTTGCTTTGAAAACCTAGGTAAGTTTTCACATTGGCGAATTCACTCTCGTTCACAGTAGACAACCTGATAGCACTTTCGTGGGTTTGGCAATGAACATTTTGGTAGAAAATTAGTATATTACATGTTGAAGTCAGAACCCTGGAATTAGCATATTCGTGGTTTTGGCCTGGAACAGACGATATTATCCTCATAACTATCACTTGTATCAGAATCTGAGCTACTCTCAGTTTCACAAAGCTCGCTTCCTACTCTTGCTATTAACACTTTCGTTCTACCCATATTAATTTATTTACTAGATTAACATATTTGTTTTCGTAACATAAGAATTTGGTTAACTGATAAAGTGATAAATGTCAAAATCTGCGGGAAACGGCATGCACCACGAAAGCAATTCGTTCTGATTCAACCCACCAACGTCAAAGTTAGTTGAAACGGAACGCTTGATTATGTCTGCAACAGTGATGCGATGAATGCATGAAACGGAACACGCTTTATATAAACAATGATAGAAGCATTGTCTAAGACAATGATAGAAGTAAGATAGTCAATGCGTGACAAACGCAAGTGTCATCTAGCGTGATTAGTTACAAACACGTATATTTCACGTCATTTTAATGCAGATTTCTTCAAAAAACCCTGATTTTAATGCTGTCCCATTGTTTCAATTAAGTAACGACATGACTTGAAGGCCAGATCACTGAAGTTACGACATGACTTGGATGCGAGATCACTTTCCATCTACATGTCGCATCCATTTGAATCTGATATATATCCCATAAGGTTTGCTATCTTACTTCTATATAAACAATGGTAATGGCAAAATGTGAGTATCCCTAAGCCAGCGGTACAAATTATACATTCCAATACCTAGTTAATGCTCTCTTGAGAACAAAAGAAGAAATAAAGATTAAGAGAGATGTGCCAAATTAAAGCCTACACGTATGCGAAAGTTTGGATGAATAATAGTTATTTATTGTATAAGTGTTTTAGATATCATTTTATTTGCGCAAGAATGTTTAAACGCGAGAGCGAAGCTCGAGCGTTTAAATTTCTTAAGCAAATAAAATGTATCTAAAACACGCATGCAATACAACGTTTTATTCACAATCACATTAATTTAGAATCAGAATAGCGGAAATTTTTCATCACAAAATGATTTGACGTTTTGCTCTGACAGCGGCTGTCACCTCCTCAAAAATCATTGAAGTAACATACAAAAATATCGGGAGGTGTTGAATGGTTGCTATGTATTTTCGATTGTTTATCGACTCCATTTGTACAAATTTGTGAAGTTGGTGAAAATAAGTAAAATGTGATTGATATTCAAGATTGTATTTTTCATTATTCCACTAGTGGAATAAAGTAATTTCATTATTCCACTAGTGGATAAAGTGGTACTTTATACGGTTCATAAGTGTGGATAAAACTTCAATTATAAGGTGATTGTGGATAAAGATATTTACTTTTGTCAACGTTCACCTAGCAACGATAGTTATGAAAAAATGGCAATGTTATTAATTCAAACCGGATTTTTTAAAATACTGATTTGTGTTGAGATTGGATTGCAATAACGAACTAGTATGACATAAAGTTATGTATGTACCGCGGGCATAAACAGATTGTATACCCTCGGGCGACTTACCCTCAGGCCAGATGCCCTCGGGATCGTAAAACGTCGCCCTCAGGGCATAAACATCTATTTATACCCTTGGTACATAAATAACTATCAATATATCATTTGCAATTTTTTAAATTTTTGTCAAACCAATTGAAAATTTCTTTTTGCATGACGACTACAGACTACACAAGTTAATTTTCTACCAAATAGATACAATTCTGCATTCTGTCAAAAATTGAGTATATTCTGGGGCACTGTCCAGTCCAATCACATGACGCCACAGAAGAAAAATAAAAAGTAACAGGCCTATAAGTGAACTGTTATCAAATATTCGATTTTGTGCCATTCTGCGATGTATATTAAAAAAATCGGTATTGATATTTTGATGTTGTGAGTAATAACAAAAATTTTGAGAGTGAAGGCTCGTTCATACCCTTGCCAATATTAGCAATTTTTTGCGATTCAACCATAGAAATATAATAACCACCTCTGAGGTGCGTTTCAATTTAACGTCTGACGTCCGGTAACGGACGATGTATGACGTCATAGTTGTTTCGTAGGGCGATATCTTTCGGATTGAATTTTGAAACGCTCTCCTAAATCGTGGTGTAAATAGTTGACGGTCGGACGTTCCACTCAAGAATTTTGAAACGATGGAATGAAGTTTTCGGACAGGACGTTCTAATATCGAAACGCTTCGTAAAAAAAGTTAGACGTCGGACGTAATATTGAAACGCACCTCTGTGGATTCGACTCGTACTGCGAAAAATATAGCAGTGTAGAATGAATCATTGTTTCATTTTTCGGTGATGCAGTGATGTCTAACCCCAAATACAGAAAAATTACTTGTTATGATTATCATTTACCGCAATTTTTCGACGTACGAGTCGAATCACAAAAAAATTGGGAATATGAACAAGCATTAAATCTCTCGTCAGTACACTGTCTCATAGATTAGATAGATAATCTAAGCTTCTATTCTAATCTAATTTAGATTAGCATTTAGGTTTTAGGAATAGCAAGTAGCAACTCTTTTTGACACTGTTAAATTTTGAATTTTTTTGGGTATAAGAATAATCATTGTAAATGTATAAATGAAGATGTACAGCATTGATTATGAGTATTCAAAAAACTTAAGACTGTTTTTCTTCATTTGAAGAATAATAGTAAAATTTGTAGTAGGTATACGTTTCAGCATCTCGGAAATTATGTGACGTGCTTACGTGGATTATTTACAGCTCCATCCTTCTATAGGACATTTTTTTCATTTCCGACATGGTTGATCTAATATAGGTTTTCAGTCTTCTTAAAAGTCGAGAAACTGCTTTCTGCCGAAGCGACAGATACCGGTAATGTCACTTGAATTTGCAAAATAGTATAAATTAATAATAATGCGCCTCCTGATTGCGAATATTATAATTTAATGTTGTGACTAGAAGCTATAGAAGACTCTGACTAGAAGACAGGTGTGAAAGCCCATCGTTGTGTCTTCATAATAATTTTTTAAGTTTCATAATAAGGAATGTTCGATTTTTTACTCAATGTAGTCATGGTCATGGGGGGGGGGGGGGTAATTACCCCATTACCACCCCCCTCAGCCAGGCGCCTGCTCCAGTTGCAAATAAACACGTTAACGCTACTTCGCTTTGAAACGCGCGCTACCTTTGGTTACATAGGCTTCAGCAATTCCACCTTTTACCACTTCGTCACCACGCCGCTGGCCTACCCTTCTTCACAAAAAATCTACCCTTGGGCTTCTGAAAAATGGTGCCATCTAGGGTTCCGTTTTCGTCTTCTATAGGCTAGAAATAACGGATTCTATATCTAATTCATTTAAAAATATATTTGATAGATAAACATTATAAAAAAGTATAAAAATTAAGTTCACAAAACAAACTACTGATTCTCGTGCTTGACTACTGAAGATGAAAATGGAGAACTAGATACTGGATTACCAAGACTGAAGTCGACAGATGAGAATGTGCTGCTGAGAGAACCTGGTTGGCTGGAATCTGAAACAAAAAGACAATATAAACAGATACCAGATCATAAGATGAAAAACACTATTTTAATAGTTATTGATTGTATAAGTGTTTTAGATATCATTTTATTTGCGCAAGAATGTTTAAACGCGAGAGCGAAGCTCGAGCGTTTAAATTTCTTAAGCAAATAAAATGTATTTAAAACACGCAGGCAATACAACGTTTTATTCACAATCACATTCATTTAGAATCAGAATCGCGGAAATTTTTCATCACAAAATGATTTGACGTTTTGCTCTGACAGCGGCTGTCACCTCCTCAACTCCATTTGTACAAATTTGTGAAGTTGGTGAAAATAAGTAAAATGTGATTGATATTCAAGATTGTATTTTTCATTATTCCACTAGTGGAATAAAGTAATTTCATTATTCCACTAGTGGATAAAGTGGTACTTTATACGGTTCATAAGTGTGGATAAAACTTCAATTATAAGGTGATTATGGATAAAAACATTTTAATCGCCTGTAATTGCCCTGGATGTCAATCAATAGAGGAACGTGAAAAATGTAATACAATAATGGATGGTTTTTCAGTGTCTGTTTTTTAATTTCTCAAATACATCATAAGTGAATCAAGTCCATTGTATTGGTCAGTTTGTTCTGATCTATTTATATTTAACTTAAAAGTTGTAAACTCCACTTCTATGTATAAGTATTGTATTCTGTTTTACTTTATTGCAATTTTAAATTTTGCATATTAATTTTGTGATGAGTTTCTAATAAATGATCCGCAACACTCCTTTGTTTCTATTATCAAATTGTTGTGTAACCGTAGACACGTGTTTCGAGCTTAAGCTCTCATCAGTACGGTAAAATCAAGTGCGAAGATGTAAAAAACTTGGATGCAAAAATAGAAACAAAGGAAGTCAACACCAGGAAACCAACCACACATTTATCTTCGCACTTGATTTTACCGTACTGATGAGAGCTTAAGCTCGAAACACGTGTCTATGGTTGCACAACAATTTGAGGGCTATACCCAATAACTTTTCTATTTATATTCAAATTTTATGCATACGATTAAAAAAATATATATACTCACCATGATTGGGACTACTATTTGAGGCCATTTTCTTGATGCCCTGGGATATCATTTTAAGATACCTGTTGAACTCATTATTTTCCTCACTGAATCTTTCCAAATCTTCTACATGCTTATACATTGGTCCAAAATTGACGGCCTGAGACGATTAATGTTAGAGTTATGGATGCAACAAAAAATGTATTGTAGCCAAAAATTACACAATGAGATAGACAGCTAATGGAGTTAATTTTTATATATTTTTTGTTAAGTGAAGAGCAACTAACAAGTGTCTCATTTCTATAATAATAATAGTTTATTTGTTTCATCGATCATTTACATGATATGGAATAAGTCAGTCAAGGTATTAATAATAATAATGTAAAAGTAGGTAAATATATAAAGTATAAATTCAAAATATAACATTAAAGCGAAAGAATATATAAACAGTTTGAATATAAATACAAATTTGTCAGTTTCAAAATGCAAAGTTTAAAAATTCATCTACACTATAGAAAGTCTGTTCCAGAAGAAGTTCCTTAACTGCTCTCTTAAATTGGTCAATGGAGAGGTGTTTGATTTACTGGGGAAGAGTTTTATTCCCATGAGCTTTGGGCACTGTTCAGTTTTAGCCCTCTTGTGTCTGGGTATTTCCAGCACCGAGGCATTCCTAGTGCGATAATCTTTACTTAGTTTTGCTACATTTTTTGGATCTCCCCTAATGTAGACTAGCACTAGTATGTACAGTGTGTTTCACTTCTTATGGAAACACCCTCGGATCTTCCGTAATTTTTGACGTAGAACCATGAAATTTTCAGTATCGACAGATACACTAGAAATGAACCCAATGCACAAAAGGGGTCATCCTACGTGATTATACACTGCACACCAGCAGCGATGGAACCACTCATTTTTCCGGAAAGTTATATTAGGGGGCAAAATTGGCCCAAAATTCATTCGGATTCCTGTTCAGAATCTCCAAATTACTCCTAATACACCTGTCTCCTGAAAAATCCTAATTTGTTTCAATTCTCATGGAAACGTCCCCGTATTGTGGTATAATAAAAAAATAACATAAACTTTGTTCTGTATAAGTTTGAAATAGTTTCAAATTCCATTTACTGTATTAGTTATAGATTTAGGTCCTTATTATAAACATTATTGTTTCTTGGGGTCAATAAAGATTATTATTATTATTAGATACAGACCTCGTTTAATTGCGGAGTGTTGTGCTTTGCAAAATAATTCAATAACTGAACAGATTCTTCTTTCAGATTGATCAGGTGGTGGGCAGACTCTCTTTCAATGGGTAAACTCTCCTCAGACTTTTGTGCATGAGCTACAAATTCTATCTCATTGAGTAGATTTGAACTGGCTGTGTTAACAGTCGTCAGAGTATTTGTAATTTTTGCTGAAAATTGAAACAGAGAGTAAGTACTGTTAAGAATCCGTCAAACCAAAGCGGGAACGCGGGAGCGGGAACGCGGGAGCGGGAACGGAACTTTGGAACCGTGCGAATTGCTAGAAAAACAATAAACGTAGTAAACCATATATATTTCGTTGCTTGTATGCTTTACAGAATACGAATAATCACACCGGTATGTCCCACTATAGAATTTAGTCTCGGATTCATCTCGTTCCCGCTCCCGCGTTTCCGCGTTGGTTTGAGGAAACCTTTATCATCCTGATAATTTTTGTTTCAGTGGAAGTGTCCTTGACTGATAATCATGACAGACAACAAAATCAAATTAAATGCGAAAATTCAAACAAGTTCGAATTTTTTGCCGGAGAGTACAAATGATAAAAATAAAATCGACAAAGTCGAAGTACCCTTCTCTCCACATATTTCCACAATTTTCCACTTTGTGGAAATATGTGGAGAGAATGGTACTTCGACTTTGTCGATTTTATTCTTATCATCAAATTAAATGTTTAAAAACAAACTCATCAAGGTTTCAGTTTGATAAATGTGACCCATTTACTTTTTAGCTGTAGAAAACCCAGAAAGACTACAGCATCACAGCTATAAACAAAACATGTGGGTAAAATGATTGTACCTTGGATTGGACTCTAAAGGTTTTCCCAAACCAACGCGGGAACGCGGCAGCGGGAGCGGGAATGGGATGAATGCGAGTCTAAATTCGGTAGTGGGATATATAAAAATACATACCGGTGTGATTATTCGTATTCCGGAACGCAGATAAGCAGAGAAATATATATGGTTTGCTACGTTTGCTGTTTTTCTAGCAATTCGCACGGTTCCCATCTTCAGCTCCCGCTTCCGCGTTCCCGCTTTGGTTTGATGGAACCTTAATTACATAATTGAACCTGTACCAATAAATGTTGCTTGGAATTCAAGTACCAGAGACCTAGACTGCTCAAACACTGGCTACTCCAACCTTGGTAAACCTTCATTAATTTTAGATTCACAATGAAATGTCGTCTTTGTTGATATTAGTATTGCTCGACATAGTTTTGATTTAAAGGGGAAATAGTGAGGAATTATGAGACAATCTGGTAGCACAATAACCATAAATTATATTTTGGACACAAAATGGAAGGAGTTGAATTAATTGTCAAAAATACTTGATATATGAACAAACCTTTGAAATGGAATAATAACACAATACTTCCAAAAATAGACTTGTAACTATGCAAATTGTGATCAAGTACTTAAATACATGCACCTACACAGTTAGCTGAGAAGTTTTACTTCTTTTGTTATTCTTTGTTTAAATCCACTAAGAAATAATTGCTTGAAAATAAATCCGGATAATTATGTTTAAGAAACCATTCGAACTTCCTTCAAAATTATTTCATAAATATAGTCAGGGAATTGTTTTATAAAAATTCCAACACTTTCCCTAAGAATAATAATCCGAACATCATCAGATATTACCATAATACAAGATTAAAATCTTCAGTAACCAATATTTTCTCACTTTATACCTAGGGTATTGATGCTTGGTTTATGCAACGTGCCCAAGAACTAAGCTTATGACCTAGAAATAATAACTAACGATTCAACACAAACAAATTAATCAGGGCGTTTACGCAATCCTCCCTAGTACTAAAAATTAAGAATTAATACCAAAAAGTTGGTCAACTTTTAACTAAGAACTAAGTTCTTAGTCAAAAAAGGAAGTGCGCATGCGCCGGATGAGATATTTCGTTTACAATGACAGTTTGTCATTGTATCACAGTTTGTTTGAGCATGCGCGAATTTCTTCACTAAGAACTAACAGGAGGCTGCATAAACACCATAGCTTTCTTAGGTATAGTGCTTAGTTACTAGTTATTAGTCTTAGGAATTTAGAAGTGTTGCATAAACCAAGCATGATCTGTTTCCAGTCACCTTTCAAAATTCTTTGGATAAAAATGAATAAAAGAACTGATAAGTACCTACTTGAGAATAAAAAAACAAAAATCATGTTCCTAACGTTTTGGTAGACATTGAAGTATGTTTTTTACACATTACAGATTTCAATTGGGAAAAAAACTCACCGTCTAGTTGCTTCATAATTTTGAATACATTTGTATAATCTAGTTTTTCAACTTCATCAATTGACTTTTGTGGTTTACTAATTTTCAAAAGATTTTCAGTTTCCATTTTAATTGAAATTATTATTAATATTATTCCACTAGAATAATTTTATTTAAATTTTTGTAGTTAATCAACCACACTCAACTAACACTGACAGATAACAAAAACAAATAAAAGATTTGCTGATTTGCAGCGTTGCCACTACAGATTTTTTTTGTACTAGATCGTCGTTCGAAAGGGTCCATCCAACCCGCTATAATATATCCTATCATAACATCAAAAATAGAAATCGCAAAGCATCATAAGGCTACAGGGTCATATTAGTAAAATATACAAATCGCAATGCAAAGAAAAGTACACTGTCATAAACGTATTGCAGCATAACGTAACACAGCATAGTGTGCTTTTAGAAACAAGACCGAATCATATTATTAATCCATCATTCTCGTATTCTATCATGTCGTCATTGTAACATAACGTACGTAGAATTCGTATTGGATATAATTCGTACCTGATCATATTCGTATTGGGTAGATATCATATTCCAGCATAATTTGGATGCGCGCGCATCAGTCAGCTTCACGATCGGTGGGCTGAGCCAAGTTTCTTCAAAGCTCGAATCGAAATAATTAGGTAGTGTGAACTTGCGATCAATAATATTATACATTCTTGAAAATTAAATTAAACGGATGTAGTGATTACAAAAGAAACAAAAACTGCAAAAACAAATTCGAAGCTATTATTGCCACTATAGGTATTCTTTTGGATGAGAGTGATATGTTTGACAAAAAACTGATAACTTATTTCATTGCCATAGTCATAGATACACGGAAAAACGCTTTTTTCTACAACCGCTTACCAAGCAGTCTTTGACGCTTTCAGATTTCAATGCAAAGTTGACGTTCTCAGGAAAATGTAATTTTTCTGTAACTGCTTACTAAATTAGCCTTTACCGCTTTCAGATATCAACGCAAATTTGACATTTTTCCAGGAATCTCATTTTGTGACAGCTTTGTTAAAAATATTGTTGAAATTGTTATTTCCGTCAACCGATTGCACCCCTACGCGCAACCATCGGAAGTCTTCGAGAGACTTGTGTGAGCTAGGGAAGACGCAGCCCTTACCTTTTAAAGTGTGATGCCATGCACGAGACCGGTGAATCGGTGGATCAAACCCACGACCCCACGCTTGCGAGGCGAACGTTTTACCAGCCGACCACCACAGAGCGAAGATATTGAAAAAACTCTCGATCTTCTTAGCTTTTGTTAAAAACGAATCTATTATTCTTTCATGATGGAAAGTATAGAAAATAAATTTTTAGCATTTCAAGCAGCTGTGGTGGTGCCAAATTTAGCAACTCTGCCTACTAATAACTGATGGCCTGGGTTCGATCTCGCAATTCGGATTTTTGAAAAGCTTATACATTTGGAATTACTATTTAGTGTTTATTTTATTATAGTTAATACTATTGTATAAGGATTTACTCATACTATGGTAATACTATGTGCCTATATTGAATGAAGTGTCGATCGTTTGTAGAGAAAAGTATTTATCGTACATTATTTGTAGTTGAAAAATGGGAGAATTCATTGAAGAATTGTATATAATACTTTGTTAATGTCAGTTGCTTATAATAATAATGCCTCTGTTTTTGGGTTAGTTCAGGAGCTGAAAGCTTACTCAGTAAGCTTCAGTAGCTCAAAGCTTACTCAATAAGCTTCAGGAGCTAAAAGCTTACTCAGTAGTAAGCTTCAGGAGCTAAAGCTTACTCAGTAAGCTTTTAGCTCTTGAAGAAGCTAACTTTGTTGGCGAAACGCGCGTCCAGTGTGATTGTGACGTAGTTTTGGTGTTTGCTTGGGTAGTTTCTTTTTCTAGAAAAATATTTTTAACAAGATTAATTTTCTATTATTACTGTTGGACAAATATTTTGAAATAACTTTTCATCACTTTCTTGTTTTGCTTATATTTTGCCAATTCAGAAATAATTGTTTCCACCAGTTTCCCAGCAAAATAAAAATATGTATAAATAGCCTGATCATTGCATGCACGATTCTATTTGAAACTGCTACGTACTCTCTTGGTTTTTCGAAAAAGGTAGTTTACATTATAGGGTGGAAATATAATTTTTTATAGACAAGTACATTTTTGTGTCTATTTTATTTTTTTCATGGTCATCCAATGCAGTAGCAAAATCAACCTAATATGAATTAAAAACTGGATTTCATCGAAAAGTATCAGATTGGTTATGACGATTATACTGCTGACCGAATTGAGAAAATAAAGCACAATGCTTCACAGTTGAAGCACAATGCTTTACAGTTGAAGCACATAATAGGCGTTTTCCATTTAGGAGTGTGAAGCCCCAGAGCTCCAAGCCCCTGAAATCGGAAATTACTTTATCACTGACTTTTTCGCAAAAAAACTATGTATTCGCGTTTTGACTTTTGTCTACTTGTGCTTCATGCACCAATAAAACGGGTGGTGCTCGAGGGGCAAGGGGAATATCAATCGGTGCTTGAAGCTCCACTAAATGGAACGCTCTGGGTAGCTCTGAGGAGCTCCTTACGTTAAATGGAAAGCAGCTAATAAAGACCTACTATCCGGAAGAGAATCATTTCGTTGTTTCTGGTCAAAAATCAATGATCTTGAACATCTCCTGCAGCAACACTGAGAAACGTGAATGAGATAAACGTAATAGAACTATACTGAAAAAAACTAAACTTGGTCGTAGGTTGCAATCCTCTGATTACAGAATATAGACATCCCGTGCTCGAAATATAGAAATTTCTTCTTTTGATGCAGCATATGTAACTTCAAAGTGAAGGAGAAGCCATAAGCATGTAGGCCTCTCAATCGGGCCCGTTATGCACCCACTACTGCTGGGAGATGGTTCAGTTTTGAAGGTAGCCTGTCTCGCGAGCGAAAGAGGCCAGCCTTCTGACCGATACCACCCTCACACTCTCCGGGTTCAGTACGATGCTCCCGAGGTGTGCTTCCCGTATTGCTGCCACTGCCGGGCATTCCGTGAGTGTGTAAGTGGCTGACTCCTCATCCTCCAAGCACCACCTACATTCGGTATGCATTCGGTATCATCCGTGAAACCTAAAATGTTGAGGTGCCTGTTGAGGTGGCAGTGTCCCGTCAGGAGACCTGTCACTAGTCTGATTTCCTTTCTGCTCAGTGTGAGCAGTCTTGGTCCTCCTGGTAGAAGGGCCTCCGATGTGGAGTTTCGATTGCCTCATGCCTGGTGTATCTTTCCATGTATCCTGGAATTTTACTTCCAGAATTTCCTTCAAAGTTTTAGTATATTCAGAAGCGAACCCAACCTTTTTTCGGGGGATGTTACCTTCAGTTTAAATCTATTTTCATCTTTTTTTGAGCCAAATTATCTAAAACACTCTGTTTTGGGTAATGGTTTTGGTCTTGGAAAGGCAAAAGCCCCCCCACGCTCTGGCCTTTCCGGGTGTGCTCTTGATCATATTACATCTTCCTGGGACAAGTAATATACATTTCCAAATTTGTATGAGTATATGCACTTTTTTTTCCTCATACTTTTTAATCTTCGAAATGTGAGGCAAACAAAAAATATTCAAAAAGTATTAAAACACATGTAAAACAGTGTTCAAGAAACTTATTTACTGATATTATTTTATTAATACATAAACTCTCCATGCATTGAAATATTCAATTTTCAATTTTGAACTTCAGTCAAAAATATAGCAGAAGACTGATGGTTTGAAATATCCACTTCTGATGAGTTATCTTCCAGATGGACAGCCGATATATCTAAACAAGTTGCAGTATTATATATTGAAAATATAATTTCACATATTGTTTTGTTTTTGCAATCACTGCTAGATGTACAATAATAATCCATTCATGGCTACAGTATATTTGGAAATGGACCGTTTTTCCACAAATCGTTCTTATTACTTACTTGAAGAATGAATACTTTGCTGGAAGGTTCCGATTCACTTTTTGATGCAGGTGTTACACGGGTGACTTGAGGAAATATTGTAGGAATTGCATTATCATAGAGATGTTTTCCAGATTCACCCTGAATGATCCATTTTTTTTCAAAATGCAGCACACAAATTCTACAATTTCTATGCAGTTCTTCGGTGTTCCTTCTCTACCGACTGCCTTTAGCCACAATGACATTCTAAAATAATATCGAAAATAGCACGTATTCATTATAATGAAAAATTTATTAGACATACCTTGTAGGATCTTTCACGAGAGACAACATGTTTACATTCCCATCCGTTTTAGTAGAACATTCCCAACATATACAAATAGTTCTTCCTCGGCGAGATATTCTTCTCTAATAAAAATAGGTGGTACAAACAGTACGAATGATATTGGAATGATACCTAATCGAAATGATTGTTGATTTCAACCAAAAGCGAACGAAAATGAAAGATTTGTCAAAAATCTGTCAGTTTATATAGGGTTGTGTTAGGAGATTTCTATTGCCGAACAGTATATATTAGTCATGTGCCGCGCATCGTCATATGCCGGTTTTTAGGGATCTTCAACAAAAACGTTTGGCTGGCGGGAGGCGAGAAAAAATAGCATGGGAATGCGAAGTAAGTTGGTGTTGACTCGAGAGTTGGTATTGAGTTTCTGAAATCATTGTTCTTGGGGTGATTGTTTAAATATATTTATTTGTGTTGAAGTGATACCTATGGTTGGAATAAAAGGTAGGAGTTAAATTTGTTTGAAATTGCTTGGAATTATCTTCGACAAATGGCTATAATACCTGTTTGATTGAGTAATTGTTGGAGTTTACTTTCAATAAAAGAAAAGCAGGTTGTTATTCAGAATCAGTATGTTTCATTATATTTTTCTTGGATGTACTTTCCATTGCTTGTTGATTATTAAACAAAGAAAATCATGTGGGAGTTCCGCTCGTGGCAGCATAAACATTTTGAAGAATTTGTGTTTTGATCTTACGATCATTGGTACGGAGCTTTCCTTCAATACTGAATATTTAATCTTTGTTGATATTTGTATTGATGTTTACAAAAGTAATGTTTTGAAAAAGGGTTTTATTTGGGTATTTATTGGTTGTACATGAGTCTCAGCACATTGGAATTGAGTGAATATATTCAGTTTAGCTATCGAAAATTCAAGGACTTGTAACGTGCCTGTGTGAGAAGTTACATGTCATTCGGTGATTTGCAACGTGCCTGTGTGAGAAGTTGCATATCACCGTTGTATTCATTTCAGCCTGATGGTTTGTACCGTGCCTGTGTGTGAAGTTACCTATTATTGGGCTGATTTGAGTGTTTATTGGCTTACAACGTGCCTTTCTGAGAAGTTGCCTGCTTTTGTTGGATTTTCGAGAAACCAAGGACTTGTAACGTGCCTGTGTGAGAAGTTACATGTCATTCGGTGATTTGCAACGTGCCTGTGTGAGAAGTTGCATATCACCGTTGTATTCATTTCAGCCTGATGATTCGTAACGTGCCTGTGTGTATTATTGGGTTGATTTGAGTGTTTATTGGCTTGCAACGTGCCTTTGTGAGAAGTTGCCTGCTTTTGTTGGATTTTCGAAAAACCAAGGACTTGTAACGTGCCTGTGTGAGAAGTTACATGTCATTCGGTGATTTGCAACGTGCCTGTGTGAGAAGTTGCATATCACCGTTGTATTCATTTCAGCCTGGTGATTGTAACGTGCCTGTGTGTGAAGTTAGGTACCTATTATTAGGCTGATTTGAGTGTTTATTGGCTTGCAACGTGGCTTGGTCAGGAGTTGCCTGCTTTTGTTGGATTTTCGAGAAGCGAAGGACTGTAACGTGCCTGTGTGAGAAGTTACGTGTTATTATATGTACAGTACTGAGATGAGGTACATTGACTTGCAACGTGCCTGTGTGAGAAGTTGCAAGTCAAAGTGTTGACTCATCAGTTCATTTTTATGAGTTTATTGAAAATGAGATTTGCTTGATTTGAAAAAAAGCATTGTTAAAGAGAATCCATTGTGTTTTGGCTCATGATATCAGCCTTTTTGAAGCCTACCCAATAAGTCTTTGGATTATTGATATTTGATAATTCCGCTGGAAGAAACCATGTCCTGATTTATGTATATGTGTGTGAATAAATCCATAGCCACAATTGTTTCAATAAATGAATCCATTTTTTTTTCACACAAATAAGAGAAGCAAACGTCCTATACTGCTTTTTATAAGATAGTTCGTAAATGAAAACCCCGGTTTTCGCCCCAGCAAAATAGCTTTGTGGAATTTTTTTAACAAGAAATAGCTCGAAAGCTTTACCCAGCTTTCTTCAACTCGACTTTGGGGAGAAAATCCCCTGAGCTTAAATCCATGTTCTAGTGGCTGAAAAATATTAACATATCATACTGCCTTTAATTTCACTACAAAAATACTTCCTGGGTGGGCGACTTAGGAATGGTTGATTGCCGTGGTGTGAGTAGAACCAAAAATATCGTCGCAAATACCACCTTATCGATTTGTTACAGGGAAGTACATTCAAAGATTGAAGGTTGTTACAATCCCTTTCTCTTTGATATAGTTCAACTAGGACAGATTAACCACCGAGATGCGCAAACAGAGGTATATTTAATCCCCATAAGACAAAGGGGACACTAGTAGAAAGAGATGAAAGAACATTTGTGATGAAATGTGACGTAGTTGGACATGTCATGGCCGCCGGTCTCTATATACAGTGACGGACTAGCTCTTGGTATATGAGAGTTACTGACAGTTTTGTTGCTTGGTTCGAGTTCGACTCTGTACTCATATCCAAGTACGTCACTATAATAATAATAATAATAATAATAATAATAATAATAATAATAATAATAATAATAATAATAATAATAATAATAATAATAATAATAATAATAATAATAATAATAATAATAATAATAATACGTCTATATTTCCCACAATATAAATGTCACAAAAAAGTACATAAAATACACAAATACATATTCATGGGAAAATGCCGAACATCAGGTGGTCATGCATCATGTATGAAATACACAATACATAAACCTCTGTTATTATTCTTAAGCAGGAAAAATAAATAAAAAATTAAAAAAAAAATACAAAAGAAAATTTTAATTTTATACATATGGGCAAAGTCATATTTTTCGATGTGTAGTTATGAGCAACAATATAAAACGATGGATGTACTTATATGAGAGTGACCAAGTCGTAGCTCGTCATCATGGGATCCTAATGCATCTGATCGTTCTGGAGATATTTTTTCATTTGCTTCTTGAAACTGACTCCTCTAAAATACTTCAAGTGTTGTGGAATTGAGTTATAAATCCGTGATACTTGATAGGAAAATGACCGTCTGAAAATTGTTGTTCTGTGAATGGGGGGCGTTATAAGTCCCTTGAACAGAATATTTATGTTATGAACATCTTCACGGAAAGTTTTTTTTTTTCATCAAATAGGGGGGTGTTTTCGAGACAATCATTCTGTGAAATATTGAGCCAATTGTGTTCGATCAATTTATCGGATATACCATGTCTTCTTCTGATTCCATATATGAGTCGAAGACACGAATTTTGCATCACTTGTATGCGGCGTATGTCATCGGAGTAGATGCTTGGCCCATAAATTGAATCACAATAGTTGAAACGGGATAATACCAAAGCTTCACAAAGGATAGATTTTACTTTTTTGTTCAAAAACTGCCTATTGTTATAGATTTTTTTTAAGTTAGCAAATCCTACTCGACGAATATTACAAATGTGAGATTTATACCTCAGTTCGTCATCCATTATTAGCCCTAAATTCCTACTACTTTTTTTAGGTGTTAATTCTGCATTTTCCTCAATTATTCGCACATTGTCATTCAGAAGATTTTTCTGAGCTTTGGAGCCAAAAACCATTATTGTCGTTTTATCACCATTTACGTTCAAACAGTGCATGAGTTCTGGATTTGCCTATAAGTGTAGAAATATCACTGTTGATGTTATCAAGAGCAACATTAAGATCTCGAGGAGAAAATAAATGATGTAACTGAGTATCATCAGCATAAAAATTCACTTTGCAATGGCTCACTGCATTATCAAATTCGAATATATAAAGGGCAAATAACAATGGACCCAATATTGATCCCTGATGAACACCTGATCGTATCTGGAGGGGGTTTGATATTTTCTCATTTATTTTGATGCATTGACTTCGTTCATGAAGGTAACTCTTGAAAAACTCTACCGTTCTGGAAGACAAGCCTATGTATTTCAATTTTGTTAATAAAAGGTCATGATCCAGAGTGTCAAATGCTTTTGAGTAGTCCAGTAAAACCAATATCTTGCATTGCTTCTTATCAATCTCTCTCAAGATATCATTTGTAATAGATAAAACAGTCGGTTCACAGCTATGTTGCTTTCGAAATCCAAACTGCACTTCAGGGATTATACTGAACTGTGATGCATATGCTCTCAATTGTAAATCGATTTCTCTTTCGAGAACTTTCGATGGAGTAGGAAGAATGCTTACGGGACGGAGATCTTTGAGCTCCTCTACTAGTGGTTGGACAAAGGAATGCTTCCAATCATCCGGGAAAACACTATTCCCTGTGCGTTAGATCTTAAGTTATATAAAGACTTCTGAATAGCATCGTGTGAAACTGTTTGAAAAGTATATTTTTCGGAGTTTCTCAAGTGATTTTCGCGATAAAAATCAACAGCACCTTGGTCAGCTGCGTTCTTAGGAATTCTGTTAACAAAAAAGTAATTTATTGCATTCACATCTGTAAAATTTTCTGGTAATGTTGTTTTGTTTCCGAATATTTAGGTGATTTTTTCACATTTTATTAACTCCTTGTAAAATACATTGGAAATAAGCTTTCTTTTCATTTCTACACGCCAATGTAGTGAAATTTCTGAACATTTTGTAATAGCCATAATGCGATTGCAATTTGGTTCTTTTCCATCTTTTCTGAGCATTATCCCTAAGTGACATAAGGAGCTTGATTTTGTCTGTAATCCAAGGTGCATATTGTTTAGTTATGACGTGTTGATGCTACAAGATTCTGATTGGCTAGAGCTTATTAAACCCTCCTTGTTAGTTTAGTCTCTTTATATAGTAACAACGGTATGAGACGAGGATCAACGATCAACCACCGTTCTGTATCAAAAAGAAAGAAAGGTGATCTTGCTTCTGAAATGAGATCAATAATAGTTCCCTTATTCTAATGAAAAAGTTTGTATAGTATTATTTTTACACCAAAAGGCATGCGCTGTTGATTCGATTATTGATTTTTCAGCATCTTTCATTATGATTGGGTATCGTCATAAAGAGTTTAAATGAACTAGTTGTTCCAGAACTGAATCGGAATTCTAAATATGTGATGATATTGGCAAGCAAAGGTATAAGCAGTATACAGAGTGGGCAATTGAAGACGAAACCGCACAGTACTGCCCACACAGAACTGATGGACGTCTTAAAGATGTTAAATTTATGTCCATACTTAATGCCTAAACGGTCAGAGGCATAAAACGGGCATCTTAAAGACGTCTGATAGGGATGTCTTAGTATGAATGGACGCCTTCAATACATCACGTATTGGTCCAGAATGTTGATTTTTTCCGTGCAGTTATGTTAGCTGAAAAATATATCCTAAATTACATAAAAAATAACAATTTGTTGAATTATTTCAATGGAGAATATTTGATTCGAATAACTTTGCTAATGTACCAAAATAAAATAAGATGAAATAAGAAAAGGAAGAAAAAATATAACTTTTGTCCAGTTTCCACTAACACTTTACTACTTTATTACGACCGGTTTCGGCTTTTACACCATTTTCAAGTAACTACAGATTTCATCAAGTTCGTGAATATTTATACATAAGAAAGTAATTAAAGAAAGGTTGGGTTTAAATTACCTAACTGATGTTTCAAAACAAGTTGGGAAATACCTAGAATCTACCTGATGAGTCAATTTAATTTATCTAATAGGGGTTCATACAATCGGTGGGTCCAACTTTGTTATCAAAAGTCACAAATTCAGAAGTGGAGAGCTACATAATTCTAACTGGTCATTGAGGGTATCAAAATTGGGGTTTTTATTCAATTTGTTTATTTCCAAGGCTTCCAACAAGTTCATTTCTCTTCCTTTATTGCACGTATGAAGAATGTTCATGTTATTTTTATTTATTGTATGATTCGTTTCTTGTAAATGTCTATATATAGCTGATTTTTTATCTGATAACACATGTTCACGGTACCTTATTTCAAAATTTCTTCCCGTTTGTACTGAATAAGCTGCTGTACAATCACCACATTCCAGTCTATATATACCTGATTTTTTCCATTTATCCTTTTTGGGTTTTGCATTGAATAGTATATTCCCTAAATTACTCCTACTAGTGAATGAAGTTATTATATTAAATTTTGAAAAATAGTTTTTAATATTTTCTGAGAGTTTTCCCGAGTAGCTTATACTAGCATATTTTTTATCTCCTTTGGGTCCTATTTGATTTGGATATAATTCATTCCTGATCATTGTCTGCTGTTTATTGGAGATGATCTTATCAATTAAGTAGACTGGAATTTGGTTATTTATTGCAATCTGTTTTATGATTTTTATTTCTTCCTGCAAAGCCTTATCCGACGAAGGAATCATAAATGCCCTATGTATCATTGATCTGAATGCTGATAATTTGTGTGATAATGGACTGAAGGAATCTAAATTATCTTTCTTATTCTTATTTCATCATGAACTTCCACAAAATAAATAGATCATCAATCAAACAAGATAAAATAAGATCACGACTTTCCTCATTTTCTTTTACAATCCGTGAAGCTTGCATTACTCTTCAATGTTCTTGCTTTGAATGATTGACGAATATATCGAAAACATCGCCATTTACCAGCCTCTAATTTTTCGGGTGTCCGCGGGAGGTGGCTCGCCCATATAACTTTTTTGTTTTTGAAGATAATGGAATGAAATTTGGAAGATCTACATACGACATAAAATTGCGTTATTTGACAAATGATTCAAGTTCATACACCTTCCGGTTTCACCAGAAGTGACTCAAACTTTCGATTATTGAATGGGACACCCAGTATATTTTCACCTCTTTCTACACTTGTATAGATTCTCTTAAATTTACAATATTTTCATTTTCTGTGGAAGGATAAAAACCCAGAAGACCATTTCAAGAAGCAAATTTCCTCCACAAAATCAAAATATAATCAAGAAATAATGACGTTTTATCAATTTCATTTTATAGATCGCGCTTGCGTCTGATATCGCAGATGTTGCGTTACCATAGCAACAATTAAATAAATTGAACTCAGGCAGTCGACGTTTTATCAATTTCATTATAAAGATCGCGCTTGCGTCTGATATAGCAGATGTTGCGTTACCATAGCAACAATTAAATAAGTTAAACTCAGACAGTCCACAGTTTTGTATACTCTGATGTAACGCTGCTGTTGAAAAAGTGATTCAAAAGTTAAGAAAATTGTGTGAAAAATGTTAAGAGTTCATATTATGGTGCAAACAAATAAAGCTCTTTTACAATATTTAATCGAAAATGGCTAAGAAGTATTTTCAGCTACTCTATCGACAAGTAACAAGTTAATCTATGCGTGAATCGATGATGACTTTTCTGAAGATAAAAAATGGTTCTCTCTGCTGAACAAGTTGAACCAAGCCTTAGACAAACAATTTTTAATGGCTAAAGTGAGTGATTTGGATGAATACAGAATTTTTCTGGATATTTGTAAATGTATTTAATTTTAGGTTGCACTGATTATAGGTATAGCAAGAACAGGAAGAACATTTTCAGTGAAGCTTCTGATAATGAACTTTACTTACTTATTATGTTTTTTAAATACAAAATTTAAATAATCTACGTAGTTCAAAGTACTGACTCCCGAAAAAAGAAGACTAAGGAGAGTCTGGCATAAAATTAAATCTCCTGCAGATGAAACTAGAGTAAACAAATCTACACAGCAACTGAAAAAATACATTCAAAGTAATTACTGTATTGGATACCACTTGAGTTAACCTGAAAAATTACAGTAAAACTAACTACGTACTCTCTTTTGCAGGGTACCTGGTAAGTTATATTTCTGAGCACAATAGCATACACATTTTGTAAAAAATGCTAATTTTCAAGATGGATTCGAATTCATTGTTTTTGCAATGATTGTGAAAAATCAAGTGGAATCTGATATCAAAAATATTAATGCTGAAAGTTAGGTGCAGTTCCTCAGAGGGATTGTGTCAAGGTTTTAAGATAACTTCCCCTTAGGCGTATTGAGAAATTTTTGGTATCAGCTGGACGGGGAACGTGTAAATACTTTCTGTATGAGGCGAATTGTACATGTTCCAAGATGGCTGGATTGGAAGTAATGGACCATATGAAAATCAATTCTACGATCAGCCATATCATTTTCGTAAGAAATTTGAATGAAGAGTGTAAAGCAGTTTTAAAGGAATTTGATATTCTTCAAATTATGAAATCGTCAACTGAAGGCTAGATAGAGAATGCTAGATAAAGAGGGCGTAGGAAATCGCAAATTTTTTCGATGATTTCGTACGTGGAAAAACAGTGTCGGTAGGGGGGCTTGGACCGCCTTGCCGAAAAAAGTTGCAAAAACTCGCGACTGCAAAATCGGAAAGTACGAAAAATTTGTGAAAAATAGCGAACCGTCGAATATTTCAATTTAAAAAAATTGTACACGAGTGCCCCCCACCCCTAAGGCTAGATAAAAGACGCTTAGGAGTTCGGAAATTTTTCCAGACGTTTCGGAAGTGGAAAAAAAAATCCGGTCTGAGGGCTCCGACCTTCGTGCCTCTTCAGAGAATGTTTGAAAAATTCGCGAAATAAAATATAAAAAATCTGCTAAATAGTAATAATTATCGGACCGTTGAAAAATGTTATTACAAAAAATTAACCCCCCTGCTACTTCGATGGCTCGATAAAGAACGCGTAAACATATACGAGGATATATTGAAAAATTCTTAACCTACTATAGAACCAAACACAATTTCAATGTCAAAATATTTTATTACTCAACATATTCTCCTCTTAATTGGATACATTTATTACAGCAAACCTGCAACGTCTCTAGACCTTTCAAAAAAAATGTTTCTTCTTGCTCTGCAAACCAGACCTCCACAGCTTTTATTACCTCCTCGTTGGAAGAAAATGTATGACCTTTTAAACTTTTTTTCAGTTGAATAAAGAGATGATAGTCGGACGGAGCCAAACCTGGTGAATAAGGGGGGTGGTCTAGTAATTCAAACCCTAAATCACAAATTTTTTGCATGACAACATGAGATTTGTGTGCAGAAGCGTTGTCCTGCAAAAAAACACCTTTGGATAGCTTTCCGCGTCTTTTCTCTTTAGTTTTTTTCCCGTAGAGTGGTCAGTAATGTCGAATAGTAATCTCCAGTTATTGTTCTACCCTTATCCAAAAAAATCAATTATGATTACTCCATGGCAATCCCAAAAAACTGAAGCAAGAACTTTTCCAGCAGATTTTTGGACACGAAACTTCTTAGGTCTTGGAGAACCGGAGTGTCACCATTCCATCGAATGTTGCTTCGTTTCTGGATCGTGGAAATGTACCCAAGTTTCATCCATAGTAACAATTCGGTTTAAGAAGTCTACATCGTTTTCAAATCGAGCACAGATCGAACGCGATGCTACTACCCTTGCACGCTTTTGGTCAACATTCAAACATTTGGGGATCCATTTTTCAGCAATTTTTCTCATGTCCAAATGACGTGAACTATATGATGAACGCATTGGTATGAAATATTCAGTGCTTCAGATATCCGTTTTAGCCCAATTCGACGGTCTGATAAAATCATGTCATGAACTGCATCGGTATTTTCGGGGACTGACACAGAAACTGGCCTTCCCGATCGCTCATCATCTTCAATGGAAAATTTACCTCTTTTGAAGCTTGCAGTCCAATTTTATACGAAGGACGATCAACAAGGGTATTGAGCATATCTTCGTAAATCTGCTTACCTCTTAACTCTTTTAAATACAGGTACTTGATGATAGCTCGATACTCCAATTTTTCGATTTTCACAATTTCGGTGGACATATTTTTTCTTTTAATTTATTGCGTAACTCTGGTTTACTTTTTTGACGTCAAACTTTACACTGACACTACTAATAAGTTATTGTTCGTTGCTATGGTAACGCAATATATTGTTTATGCAGGGAACTGGTCTAGGCTAACTAGATATGAATACATCCTCGTACATGCTACTAACTGAAATTTTCCACAAGAAGGGATTAGTGTCCGACGACAATTTATTCATTTTAGTAAATACCCCGCCTACGCCCCCTCAGACGATTTCAGACGTGGAATAGTACGGCGAAGAAAGAACATGTAGATCAGGACGGCTCGCCCCCCACCCCTTCCTCAAAAAAATTGCGAAAACTCATGAAAATAAAATTGGAAAAGCAATAGTGAAAAACATCAGACCGTCGTGTGATTTTCTTAGCTTGACCTGTATGTATGTATCCAGTAAGGAAGGATGCATCTCGAGAAGTATGCCACTGACGTACCAATCTCTGTGTACCTGGCGCAACTATTAAGAAAGATAATCAAACAGAGAGTGTTAATTTTTGGCCGAGACCGCAGGCCGAGGTCAAAAATTCTGTCGAATGTGCCATGAAAACGCGAATTTTATACACGAAAAATCAACATTTTTTGTACAACTGTGAATGTGAATTAACATCGTCTGAAATATATTAAAAATAAATACTTCCAGTACATCTTCACGTGGTTTATTGTCCCGATAGGTTATCGCTTTTAAACGACTGTTGTCTTGAAAATATTATTCTATGTTTTCAGTAAAATCGTATTCAAACATTTTTCCTGACTGAAAAAAATTAGTCCAAAATAACTGAATAATACTTCTCTTTTCCATACATGTTAGCTTTAATGTTATCAATACTTCCAATACAATTTCACAGCATCCAGTGGTATTTCTGAGTCGTTCCTATACAAACGGTTTGTTGGCACTCCGCGTGTTTGACTGTTTGACTGTGTTTGCTCGTAGTTGCTCAATTTCAAGTTATTTTCAAGAAGATGGATGTTGATTATGATAGTGATAACCCATTAGATATATCTGAGGAAAAAAAATACAATAGTATCTAATATGTGACCGGCCAAATCCAAGTTAATATATGAGAAAATATATGACCAATTTCGTGAATGGTGCGACAAGAAACATGCAAAAAAGGTTTCTGAAAATGTGCTTATATGCTATTTTGAGGAAAATCAAAAATTATAAAAACTCCTATGTTATGGAGTGTCTACTCAATGTTGAAAAGTACATCGAATGTTAAGGAAAGTATTGATATAAGGAAGTTTTCAAAATTGGTCCCGCTCATTAAGAACAAAAGCGTCGGATACCGAGGAAAGAAATCTATAGTTTTATCAAGGGTTGATATCAATAAAATTCAAGAGGCTGATAACGAAACAAATTTCCTTTATAAGGTACAGATATAATCATAATTTTGTAAGATTAGTAGTAATTTCAATATATTTAATTTGTAGGTTGTCCTAATTTTGAGTATCGGCGCCGGCGTGCTTGTCGCCGTGAAGAATTATTACATTACATACAACTATTGATGCCATTGAAGATGCTGGATCTATATTGATTGTTAAAATACCTGATACGAAGACTTATTGCGCAAGAACGTTTACTGTTTCAAATTCTGAAATATTCCAGAGGAAAATGTATTAACCAACATGTGGGGATAAATAAAATAGGAGAAATTCCCATCTTGATTTCAAAATAGCTTGGTCACTGTTTCAGGAGAAGCTCTGGCCAATGCAGGGGGCAACATTACATCCATAAAACGTCACGGTGGCTGGAAATCTGTCTCCGTAGCAGAAGCACCACCATGCACCCCCTAAGGTTGAGGTCCGGAAGGATGAACGCCCCAGCATTCGTACGTACTCGAAAGCTCACCCCCCCTATCCACCACCCCCGCTCGTTAAAGCGGTTCCTCATCCTGATGATTGGCGATCAGCAGAATAAAATCTGATCGTTTGATATGGAGTGCTCGGCCAATTCTCGGCCTGAAACTCTCTTATATCTGACATGTAGCAGAAGCATATACAGTACGGCTTTTAATATCCCCCCCTCCCCCCTGTTAACTTGAACGGTTCGACGTAGAAACATAAAAAAAAAACAGTTTCGAGGGTTTCACCAATACTACTTTTTGAAATAAAAAAAATAGTGATTGCACGATAGGGGGCGCAAGGAGGCCCATCAACTCAAAATTTTTAAATGGCATGTGGGGTCAAGTGTCACACAACCATCTAAATATTTTTGAATTTCGGTAATATTTTTTTGTAATTCAAAATCGAAATATCAAATATAAATGCGGATCTGAATACTACTCATACCTCGACAAATTTGAACGGTTGGATGTGGAACAATGAAACCAAAAATTTTTTGAAGGGTATTACCGATACTACTTTTTGAGAGAAGAAACATTGCAATTACTCGACAGATGGTGCTGGGGGCACATTAATTTAAAACATTCGAAAGGTATAAAAATCGAAATTGGGAAAAAAATTATAAACAAAATTAAAAAATATTTAGATGATTGTAAAGAGAATTGAATTCTCTTTTCAACGATGTGACACTTGACCCCACATGCCATTTAAAAATTTTGAGTTGATGGGCCCCCCTGCGCCCCCAATCGTGCAATCACTATTTTTTTATTTCAAAAAGTAGTATTGTTGAAACCCTCGAAACGATTTTTTCTTTCATGTTTCTACGTCGAACCGTTCAAAAGTTAACAGGGGGGGGGGGGGCTATTAAAAGCCGCACTGTATAGAAGATAGTTTGAATAACAAAATTGAAATTTCTAACAAATTGAAATATCTGATGAAATAGTGGAATCAACTCTTCAAGAAATATCTAACGTTTCTGATCAGCAGCAATATGGAACATCTTCGGGAATTTATGTTGGATGTAATTGTCCAAAAACTTTACTATCAATTATTATTCCAATAAATGAAATTGTTTTATGATGAATAATAAATTAATAATTCAAGAAAAAAGAAACTACCCAAACACCAAAACTACGTCACAATCACACTCGACGCGCGTTTCGCCAACAAAGTTAGCATCTTCAGAAGCTAAAAGCTTACTAAACCACTTATCCTAACTTACTTATATTCATACCACTATATCTTAGTGGACGTCAAATTATCTAACATTTCGAATCTACCTGCTCTACCTACTACTTATCTGAGTGGCAACCGCACTCATTATCAAAGTTGCCTACTTTTGTTGTTTACTAATTTTAGCAATTTACCTGCACTAAATTAATTTTAGTTTTATCCTACTTGTTTTGGATTTGATGACACAAATTTAATGTAATTTTCTTGTCATTGTTACTTTGAAATTCCTTTGTTTTTTGTAAATTAAATGTTATTTTTTACTTTTCAATTCAATAGTTTCTAAACAAAGGCTTGTATTCGTTTATTTTATTTGATTTTATTTGTTAACAATCGGCTCTCAGTGAAACTTGACACTAAATACTCCAGAAGATTATGTTTAGATGAATATACAATCTAAGGATGACCGGAAACAAATAATATTGTGCAACTAATATTGTGTTGTTTATTATTTCTTGAAAATTCAGGTCACGGAAACTGCAAAACAATTTTATGATGAAAATAGTTTTGAAAAACAGGAAGCTGAAATGTATTCGTTTTTTTTTGGTCTTCACAAAAACTGTACTTGATATGAATCATCTGTTTTTGTACTCGAGTCAAGAAAAAAATCATGTAGGTACTATTTTGATAATGGTTTTCAGACGTCTAGAGCGATAGTAATTTTAACAATTTACCCGCGAAATAATAGACATTGGAAGTAGGTATACACCTTATATGTGGTCATTATTATACAGTGAGCACGTAAAGGTTGGAACAAATTCGTTATAAGCTTGATATAGCCAGTTGCGCATTTTTTGGTCTACTCCGATTTTTGATGACGTCATCGCTGTTCGAGTTATGACGTCATTATACTTTTTTTAAATGGCATCACCCTATTTTGATAATACCTTCAAAAAGAAGGCATTTTTCTGTGTATAGATGTCCTATATTTTCTTTTGTTACATAAATCGAGAAATAAAAGATATTTCATTCATAATCAGGTCTGTTAAAGTAAACTTTTGACTTGAGTTAAAAAAATCTAGATCAGAAGATCTAGCTGGCCACTATAAAAATCTTCGCCCGTGATCGAAATTCGGATGAGGGAATTTTTCTCAGGTACATCGGTATCGATAGGAGGCGACCTGATACCTTGTTGTGAAGCAAGTGCGATCTGAGTTGCCAATCCCGACGTCTGGTGTTTACTCGAAGGGGTGGGGCTGAGGGTTTTTACGGATTTTCCTGCAGCTTAAAAGTGAATACGCCACCAAAAATCAGAAAGTCGTCCTGGAGCGCCACGACAAATGATAATAATAGCCATCCTCTTCCCGCAGACGAGGATTTTTAGAGTGGTCAGCTAGATCTCCTGATTTAACCCCACTAGATTTTATTTTGTGGAGATTCCTTAAGTCATAAGTTTACGTTAACAGTCTTAATATTACATTATTATCAAGTATTATCAAAATGTAGTAAAACCATGTAAAAAAATATATAATGACTCCATAACTCGAACAGCGATGACGTCATCAAACATCCGAATTGGCCAAAAAATGCGCAGCTGAAAAATAAACTCGACGTGTCTGAGTTTATTTTCCCTAATAGCCATATCAAGCGTTTAACGAATGTATTCCAACCTTTACGTGCTCACTGTATATGTATTTGGATTTTTTTATAATACTGTAATAAAAATAGTCTAAACTTAGTTTCATAATAGTATATTTCATTAAGAGTTCAGAAAATAGGCTTTTTCCGTGCGTGCGCGATATGTTCCCGTGGGAGACGAAGCCAAACACGGGAAGTCGTGCAAGCACAATGAACGATATTTTTCATTATATCTACCTGAAAACTACAGATTGTTAATAAACATTTATTTTCAATGATGAAGGAACAAAAACATGTTTTATTAATTGAAAAATTTATAGTACAAAAATATCCAGAAATTTCCACAAAACAAGCGTTATTTACCCAGTTGGTAGGGAAATATTCAAACAATTTGCGATTTCTAGAGAACTGTCAACAACATATCATTTAATTTTGACATGTAAATAGGCAGCTATAATGACAACAGCGCACGGAAAAAATTTCCGTGCCCCTTTTCAGTATGCTAAATAAGCATGTAAATATAGTGTTTTCAGATAGGTATAATGAAAAATTGTTTTCTGTAGAAATATACTTAGGTGACTGAAAATTCATAGGTACATAACAATACTTACATAATTTACTAATTATTTATTTTTAAATATTGCAAAAGTGGGTTTTACAGGACACTTCCGAAAAAAAAACTACTCAAAGGGCTTCTTCTAAACGCTTTTTCAGTAGAAATCTAGATTGTTTTTGTTTATCATTTAGTTATAATTAAAAAATAACTTTATTAAACTCGGTTGGTTGAGGGAAAAAATTAAACTTCTTTTTTCTTTTCAATGTTGTATGCAGCGAAAATATGAATTTCATATAGAGTAGGTATTCGTTCTGTTATACCTTTATAACTGTTCACGACACGTTCCATAATACATTTTCCAGTCAGTCATGTAGGTAGGTGGTGGGTACAACCTTTGGTACTTCAATCAGAAATATATAAAGAAGAATTCGAAAATAATCTTGCAAAACGTATTGCCAATGAAAATAAACTTGCCTCTGTATGTTGACAAAGACCAGCTATGCTGATGACAAAGTCTACTCTATCTTTGTCCAATTTTTCGTAGACCATCATTTACTCAAGGTGGGTGTTGTAGGCTAATCCTTCATCATATAAAATGTGAGGAATTCCTTCTTCGAAGTGATTTGTGAGGGTTTGCTCAATAGTCAATGGACGAATAATGCTCGATATTTTTTTTGTAATATTTGTTAGATATTACAAAAAAGTAACTTCAATTTTATCGTAGGGTTTTTCCATTACCAGAGGAGTCATGTATTGATTTAATTTTCAATAGAGAATGTTTCTCTTTAAAACATGAATCCCTTCCAAGAGATGTTATCTTGTACGATGGAAAATAGCGACTAAATTCCAACTTGCAGTCGCAGATGATTCCACTACTGACTTTATGAACATCCTGTTCATATTTTCAATGAAATCAACATGCCATACCCATGACAGATTTTATGCGAGAAAAATATTTTCAAAGTTTCACCGCACAAGAAATAGTCCAACAATTCCTCATTAAAGTGTGAAATTGCTTCTCAAGAGTATGTTTTCCAATTCTTCCGACCTCCCTGATGATCTTAGAAGAGTGAAATAGATTTTTGTCGACCAAAATGTATTGAAGGCCTAGCGAAAGTGATGCAATTCACGCATCAATGGAATGAGCGATTTTCTGTGAGTGATACTTCTGAATAACATTCTCCCTTATCTCATTCATAGATAAATAATCAACTATCTGAATGAAAATGCAAATTTTCAATTTCAGATTTTTTCTCTCAAGTTATATAGGGTCTTTCTCAATATCTAACAGATGTAGTTCAATGTCCAGCGTGGCTTTAGCCGGGGAAGTAGTTGTTTTCTGTTAGATATTACAAAAAAGTAACTTCAATTTTATCGTAGGGTTTTTCCATTTCCAGAGGAGTCATGTATTGATTCAATTTTCAATTGAGAATGTTTCTCTTTAAAAGTCAATCAATATTATGCCATTCTACGGTATCATTTCTATAGTCTTAGAGACTGATACATTGATATTATTTTTATTTCTCATTGTTATTTTCAAAATGAAAATAATTTTCATTTATATTATCATGATATTTGATTTTTACTTGATTGGCTGAAAATGAGTCTTTTGCGTTTTTCCGCACTTAAAACTGTGCAACAAATAGAAATAGAAATATTTATTTATCCTTTGGGACATTACAAGATGTATAGGACAAGTCAGTCATTCACTGAGAAGTGTTACAGATTATCTTGAAATTATTACATGAAAATATATAAAAATACATAAAAAATACAGACGGCACAATAAAAATAGTAGGGCTTTACACGCTAACATAGAAGTATTCTGTTATACTATAGTAGCATTTATTCGTCATCAGAATTTTATTGTCTTCTTAAAATTACTGAAGGAATCTATGCTCCTAATGGTAAGTGGAAGTGTATTTTAAATTTTTATTCCCATATATATCTGAAACTATTTTCTAGTTTTGTTGAATAATTGAGCAGAAATTCATCAATGTCTTTCTCACATATGGAATACAACGGTAGATGTATATGATAAAATGGCATAATTTTATATTCAATAAATGTGGTCCTACAAGTTTGTTTGAAGTCTAAGCTCAACATTTTTCGTATGATTTTTTTCTGGGTTACAAATATTTTACCTGCATATATAGAGTTTCCCCATAAGATTAAATCTTAACATAAGTGAGAGTACCCTAAGCTATAGTAGACGTTAATTACTGCACTGGTGGGCTTGCAGTCTTTTATTCTTGAAATTGCATAAAAGGCCTTATTTAATTTTATGCTAACTGCGTTATCTTGTTCTGTTCATCTAAGCCCAAGAAATTTGTAGTTATTGATTCAGTTTTATGACTCGACATGTTAGAGAAAATGAGTTGGAGGAAATATTGGTGGAATGAAAATATAGACATTCTGTCGTATCGACATTAAACCGTTAGATTTACACAAGTTCACAAAAGAATTTAATGTATCTGTAATGAGGGATCGTCCGCATGTATAGTTATAGCATTTGCAATTTAAGGTGGACTGGTAACTCATTTATAAAAAGTATAAATATTAGTGGTCCCAGCACAGATCCCTGTGGAACTTCTCTGTTCATAATTTGAGAGTTGGAGGTAGCTTCCTTTACTTTGACTATCATCTTCCAATTGCTGAGAAAATCTGTGATCCAGTCCAAGAATATTCCTCTGAATCCAACATTATACAATTTTTAATCCATAAAATTCATGTTTAAACTATCGAAAGCTCGTGATAGGTCAAAAAGTAGCAATGCCATGAGTGCCACGTGAATAATTAAACACGAAAACTCTCAAAATGGTGAAATGGGAAAGCAGTTTAGGGGTTGAAAACGGTTTTTTGCAATTTGCGACGAAACGTGACCTTTTAGCAGAAAATGTTCAGTAAAGAAGGTGTAGATAATAAAAAATTCAACACTTTTCGACAAAACCTCAAATTAAATGTCAAAATGGTGAAAACCGATTTTCCAGTATTTATTTTTTTTTCTCGCTTATAAATGAATTAATTAGATGAAAATTTATAGAAATATGTCTTTTTTGGTGTTGAATAAACATGATTTTTTTCGCAATTCAGATGACGACAAGTTTATTTTACATAATAGAATTTTGATAATCAATAATATACCCGATAATTTAAAAAATATACAAAAAAAATCATTTCAAATTACATTTAAAGAAATTTTTATTACAATGATCATTTTTTTAAACTTGTGCAAACGTTTTCAACTTGAAATTTTGTTGTTTATTGTATTAGTTATAAATCTAGGTCCCTATTATAAAAATTTATGTTTCTTGGGGTCAATAAAGATTATTTTTATTATATTATTCACCAAATCAATTCTCCTTCACTTTTCTCTTGGAAGAAACACATAAATCATTGGGAAGTACCTACCCACTCACCTACAAACTAATTAAAACTTTTTTCAATAATCTATTCGGTTTTTTCTTGCCAAAATTGGAAAATAGTCTTCCTCTTCTTTGTAGTAAAGAATCTTATGATTGTTATTGTTTATAAAACGGTTAATAAAACGGCGCATAAATGAAATTATACAATATGTTACGACCCTAAAGTAACATAGAAAGCTGCAGACCAATAGTGATATCATGGTTTCAGACAAGAAAGCATATTAAGCATATTTTTTATTGATTGATTGATTTCAAAAAGAAAATACAGACATATAATAATAATAATAATAATAATAATAATAATAATAATAATAATAATAATAATAATAATAATAATAATAATAATAATAATAATAATAATAATAATAATAATAATAATAATAATAATAATAATAATAATAATAATAATAATAATAATAATAATAATAATAATAATAATAATAGTTTGGAGTGTATGCATAACAGAATGGTTCTGGATGGGGCCTGTAAAGTCATCAGGAGTTCAGATCCCCTTCTCTGCATGGTCCGCGACCATGAAAAAGCAAGGATTGGAGCATTTCTTTTTAAGGCAGCAACCCGTGCGGCCGATGAACTCGGTCTCGTATTCGACACTGAACGGGCTAACCCAAACTCTGTCACCGAGTTGGGACCCGTTCAGCAAAAAGCTCACATCAAAGCTGCGGAGACAGAGGTCCTGCTACAGCTACATATGGATAAGCCAATGCATGGCGTCTTCTTTCACAACATCGAAGACATTGGCTTATCCAAAAGCTTGACCTTTGCCTTCCTCAGGTCGAGTGAGCTAAAGTCGGAGACCGAGGGATTCATAATGGCCTGCCAGGATGGTGTCTTCAACACCCTCGTCTACCGTAGTCGCGTGATGGGTATAGACGTCCCTGACACCCGATGCAGGGCATGTCGTGGGGCACCTGAGACCGTAATGCATTTGCTATCAGCATGCCCATCTTATGCGGTCTCAGCCTATATCCACAGGCATAACGCGGCGCTACGAGTGTTATACTACCATCTACGACACTCGTACGGTATAGACGAGACACCGGTGTTGCCTTATGTTCCGGGGGATATTGAGTCCGTGGTGGAGAATGAGAGGTGCCGGATCTATTGGAACTACTCATTCCCCACCCTCAGGCAAATACAAGCCAATAAGCCTGATGTTGTCCTCCTCGACCACCAAAGTAGAACGATATTCGTCATGGAGTTTTCCGCTCCAGGCGAAATGAATATCGTTCGAAAAGAGGAGGAAAAACGGACTAAATATCAAGATCTTCTCTTTGAACTCCGCAGGTTATATCCGGACCATTCTGTCAAAATGGTGGTTCTGATCATAGGAGTCCTTGGTGGAATGATGGACACACTGCTCTCCAACTTGAGGATAATACCTGCTTGCCGTAATATGGCAGAAATCCTAGCAGCGCGAATGCAGAAGGCCGTTATCCTTGGTTCGCTCCGTCTACTCAGGGCACATGATTCTCGGACCCAATAGTCACTCACCCTACGGACGTAGGGAGTGGTTATTGGGGTTAACGACACCAGCGCGCCCTCCGGATGTATCGGAGCACCGGAGACAGGGCCTGACTGGTACATTCCTAACGGAAAAAAATAATAATTTGTCTTTATTCATATTGTCAACTATTTAGGAATACATTGAATTAGGGTGAATTAAATTAACAATATGAAAGGGCGGAATTCAGTCGCCCTTATCCGGAGATAATGGTGACTGCTCTTCCATCCAACCCATAACAACATCATAACGTATGTTCATAACATTCAAAACAGAAATATGTAAAAATACAACTAATTCTAGTGATTCTTATCAATTACATGATTTTTTTTTTCGTGAACAAATATTTGTTTCAAACATAATGTAATAAATGTAATTGCAGAGAAATGGAAAAAACAATATTCATATAGTCATTCAAGTTGATTCAGCAAATGAACTTTATGTTCATAGGAAATTAGCAGAAAACATATTAACAAATAATAACCTGAAACAGCAGAATAATAAAAAGTAATGACAAACTTGTATATATATACACATATACATATATTTTAATTTTTAATTGGAGGCAAAAGAGTTTTAATGGAGGAAACTAGGGGTAATAACTTTCAGAATAAAAAATTAGAGCATTCATTTGGTAGATAACAGGAAAAATCATAATATATTAAAGTTACCATCGAGCATCATTTTTTTCAGCGAGTTCTTGAATTTGAATTTATTCATGATTTTCATCGAGTCAGGAATGGCGTTGTAAATTTTTGTAGCGTTATATGAAAATGATCGTTGATATAGAGATGTATGGTGCCTTGGAGGGTTGAGGCGGTACCTATATCTAGTGTTGATTGTGTGAACATTCTCCCGGAACTGTAACTTTTTAAATAAATATATTGGTGATTGAGAATGAATTAAATTATGAGTGAAACAACATAAATGTAAAATCCATCTCTGCTTCATAGTCAACCATCCGGAGTCTTTAATTTTATTCGAAATGGAATTGCGTTTTCTCACTCCGTAAATTAGTCGGGCACAAGCGTTTTGCACAAGTTGGATGCGATTTTTATCATGATTTGTTAAACATGAATAATACACTATATTAGCGAAATTAAAGTGGCTCAAGACTAGGGCATCACAGAGTATTTTTTTTGTCTTGAAGTCAAGGATTTTAGAATTATTATAAATCAGTTTGAGATTGCAATATGCCGTCCTCATAGTTTTTGTTACATGATCACTGAACCTCAATTCGGAGTCCATTAATAAACCCAAATTTTTTGCCTTATCCATTATTTCAAGTGGTTCCGAATCAATTGCAATATTCATTTGTTCCTGTAGCTGAATTCGATGGTTTTTGTTACCAAAATTAACCAACTTGGATTTTAAAGGATTAATGATCAAGCAGTGGTGTTTTGATGCTTCTGACAATTTTTTCAAATCCTCATTGAGAACAGAACAAGCTTCTTGTAAATTATTAATACTAAAAGAATGATATATTTGCGTATCATCCGCATAAAAGTGAGAATTTGCATTGTGATAAATAAGTTGATAAATTAGTTGTATACACCATGAAAAGCAACGGACCTAAGATTAAACCTTGGGGTTCTCCAGTACCCAGATTCAGCGGAACGGAAAACCTGTCCCGAATTTTCACAAACTGGACGCGATTAGAAAGATAATTCTTCATCATGAGCTGTGCACATATTGTCAACTCTTGCTCAGAAAAATCTATTCCTCCAGATAGCCAAATTCATTAGTTTCCAATGGGAAGAATATAAAATATTCAGAAACAACAAACATTTTGGGATTATACATTGATGAAAAACTCTTTTGGAAAAGCCATATTGAACATTTTCGAAAAATAAATCTCCTATAATTGGTATTTTGTTCAAAATTCGTTATTACATTCCCTTGACATTTCTAAAAATGATATAATTCAGTTTAATTTATTCAAAATTACCATTTATTTAATCAACTAGTGTATTAATGAAGGCGATTAATGGTCGAGATATTGTAAAGCGTCAGCGAAGCGAGCGCGTTAATTTTCGAGATCATTAATCGCATCTTAATATAAGAATTGATCACAATATTTTTCGGTCTACCTCACTCTTGTTGAAATAAAGGAATCTATTTTTTTTCTGGCAATAAAGTTAAAGATGCTAGTTTTGCAGTTTCTGCAACACCATGAATTTATCGTCAATATCCATTTTAGCGTCCATAACATCTGAATTCGTTTTTGTTTGGTTGCCTATGCAACAATCATGCATTCATAGAGAAATCGGCAATTAATGACAAATCATCATCATCATTGAAGAACATTAAAAACATACATGTTGATATGAGGTAGGCGGAAATAGGTATTTACTATCAGTATGATAGATAGATAGATAGATAGATCTTTATTCAATTAGGCATCCTAATAAACATAATATTCATAAACATAAATAAATATACGAAATATTAGTACAATATAACAATATTAAAATACATGAAACAGCTATACATTCATGGTACATTTCAAACAACACAATAAATTAAAATTAAGAAATACTAATAGACATATAAATATATAAAGATGAATTCGATTATTAAATTGGTATATATGAGACAAAATATTGAAATATGGAAGGAAATTAACATATAAAATTCGATAGGTAGGTACGACTAATAACATTTATATAGATAAAAATACTGTATTGGCAAGAAAAAAAGAGTTTTAATTTTCCTAATTTTGTTTTATTTTAATTTTTAATGAGGGCTTTGATATTTTTTTTGAAACTAGTAAGAGTTGAACTGTTTTTTATTTTATAAGGTAGTTGATTGAACTCCTGGAGACCCTTGAAAAACAGAGAACTCATGGTGCTCCTGCGGTTTGTTCTGGCGATATGAAAATCATCGCAATTTCTGGTGGGGTATGAATGGACTTCTTTTCGAAAAACCAAATATGTTCGAAAATTAGCTGGTGCTAGATTATTTCGAATTTTGAAGATGAAAATCATAGTGAGATAGTGAATTCTTTGAGAGACAGTAAACCATTGTAAAGTATGGGAAAGTATGGGAACTGCTAATTATACTATCTTGCGTCCACTCAAATCTTTGCAAAACAAAAGTATCAAATGTATTTTTAAATTACCTAGAATCTACATCCCTTTTTTATGCTCCAAACAATCTTTTGGATATCAATTCTCTGTACAAATTGAAAATATGTTTATTCATATATTCCGTTATCAATGATAGGAAACATTCATCTCTGGAATTTCATTCAACGGATACTATTCACAATCACCAAAATAGACAATCAAATAGTCTCATATCACGCATAGAATAAAAACAAACATTGGAAAAAAGTTAATTTTACATAATGGAATATTGGTATTCAATAATATACCCAATAACTAAAAAAATATCATACAAAAAAATCTTTTCAAATTGAATTTAAAGAAATTCTTATTACAATGATCATTTTTTTAAACTGATTCAAACGTTTTCAACTTAAAAGTTTGTTGTTTATTGTATTATTTATATATTTAGGTCCATATTACAAACATTTATGTTTCTTGGGGTCAATAATAGTTATTTAAGTAACAAGGAATGTAAAGACGTGTTAACATTCGAGGTGAGCGAGTACGAGCCGAGGCAAAGCCGAGGCTTGTCGCTTGCCGAGGATGTAACAGTCGATACATTTCGTGTTACTTATTACGTTTTTCCCGCTGCTTGTTGACAATTCTCAAGATTTGCCTGGATTGAAGTTTTTCTTACCCTTCCTTCATGATTATTTGTCCCGCTATTTCATTCTAAGTTGCTTGTGCGCGTTACTAAGTTACCGAATAAACAGACAACAATAATTTTCAAAAAGACTTATAACCTAAAAATTGATATAAATGAAGGTGAAGGTACTACTTGTCAAAGTCAGAGTCATTATTACCCTAGGCATGTAAATGACACTATTTACATTCCGTTGTCAAGATGAATTAGTAAACGAATGATATAGACTATTTACCTGTTTTGTTGCTAAGCATGTATGGACTATTTACAGTGTCGGCAGCGGGAAAAGATTATTATTATATAATTCATCAAATCAATTCTCCTTCACTTTTCTCTTGGAAGAAACACATAAATCATTGGGAAGTATCTACCCACTCACCTACAAACGAATTGAAACTTTTTCAATAATCTAATTCGTTTTTTTCTTGCCAAGATTGGAAATTTGCGGTAAAGAATCATATGATTGTTATTGTTTCAAACAATATGTTATCTATACCTATATCACTTTTCATAAAAATGAACGTCCCTAAAGTAACATAGAAAGCTATACCCATAGCGATATTGATTATTTTCCTAAATTATATAAAAATTCGTTTCTAAAAGAGTAGAGTATTATTTGAAGTCTTTCTCATTACTCACAAATAGTCAACATGGTTTCAGACAAGAATTTTCAAACTAGTATAGTTAGTTATACCGAATATAATATTATCAGTCAATTAGATAGCGATGTCGGGGCGTGGCGCAGTGGTTAGAGCGTCCGACTTTGGGTCGAAAGGTCCAGAGTTCGAGCCCCAGTTTCGGCTGAGATTTTTAAATTTATTTTGACCGTTTAAATTATTCAAATCTTGTGGCTGGACTGGGGTGAGTCCTGCACGATTCACTGTTGCGTTCCAATTAACAGTGCTGCTCCTAAGGTGGCGCATGGAGTTAGTAACAAGGCCTATCCAGAACACGTGGCTAATGACCATAGCAGTTGATGCCAAGACACCAAAGAAAAAAAAATAGATAGCGGTAATTGACAAGAGCTTTTTGATACGGTTGATACATCATTCGTTTCTGAAAAGCCTAATGCTATATAGGTTCACGTGGTTGTCTTAACAATTGGTTTCTCTCCTACCTGGAAAACAGAAAAATTGTCGTTAAAAGTGACAACGTCATCTCCAAAGAGTATGCTATTAATATTGGTAACCCACAAGGCAGTGTCCTTGGATCGCTAATTTGTTATCATACATCAATGACTTACCTCATTCTATACACGCTGAACTATTTATGTATCCAGATGATACATGCATGGTTTTTACTGAAAATTCGAACAAAATCTTCTTTAAAAAATTGTCGAAACTCTCAATAAATTTGAAAATTAGTGTTCTAGAAATATCCCATATATTTGTCCATATATCCATATATTTTTCATTATTATGTATTTTGTAAATGTGTGTATAGGTATGTTATGTTAATAGCTATTTCACGTGTATATTTAGTTCATTCGGACTAATTTTTCTGCAGTTTGGCAAATTTAGAACACGTAACGTTATTTAGAAAATTTCGTAATTTTATTCATGACGAGTTGGTTCATTTGCCCTTTTACACTCGCATAGATTTCTTCAAATTTACATTTTAATCATTATAAGACTGTGGAAGTTTAAAAAACATCTTCAATACAGGAACTGGTCTTTATTTCGCAAAGTTGTGAAAAAATTCTCCCTAATTTTGATGCACTTACTCTAATAACTATACCCAAGAGGATAGCTATCTAGTATTTATAGGTACCTATAGCAAATCTGGAGTTCTTATTTTCTTATGCATAATTTATCAAAGTCTTCACATTTTTTTGGGAGAAGAACATCATGAATCATTGCGAAGTACCTAACCACTCAAGTAAAACGAATTCAAACTTTTTTCAATAACCTGTTATTTTTTTACTTGCAAAAATGGGAGAATAGCCTTCCTCTTCTATGTGATGAAGCATCTTCTGATTATTATTGTTTAAATGCCTGAATGAATACGTGAAGAGAATGGCTCACAAATGAAATCATACATACACAACCACGTACGTATACACACTTCATTATGTTATTCATCCAATATTATGCACTGGCTATCCTTGAAATAAAACAAATATAGCATCAAGGATAAATATTTTTGCATGTAACAAACTCCCTTTATATTGATTAAAATGATCCCAATTCTGACCATTGCTTGCCAACCGACCAGGTACCTATACCTGGCTTCAGGTCACATCTGTACAAACGCCATTAACTAACACGAGACTTTAAGCCCATATAAATCTGCCGCTTCCTTCAAATCTTCATTCGATATTCCTTCAACCCAGAGCAGTGCATTGGCTCGACTAGCTCCGCTTTTATTTTCTTCCCATGCATTCATTCATTGTGCCTTTGCTGACACAGAATTTCAACGCTCAGCATTTGAAACGACATCGGGACGGAAAATCCTGACTGAGTGGGGAGGACGGAGACGGACAAATCGACAGTGTGTTATGGCGTTGCCCGTTGCCGTTTGTAGCATCGAGGTGGCCGGTTCCAACTAAATCTTGGTTCAATTGCTGGTTTCGAAACAGTAACATAGTGTAAGATATCAAAAACAGTTCTCGTGAATGGTGTACAGTGATCAGACGTTAGTTTCGAAAGACAATCCTCATGTCGGACCCGAGCCTTTGCCATTTCCAGTCCTGTTGTAGATTGTGTCTCGCAGAGAAGTTGGACACTTCGAAATCCATTTTCGATGAAACGGTAGAAGATCGCTCGTTGCCGCAGAAGATTTTACAATTCGTTGGAGTAGAGGTGAGTAAATTAACTATTATAGTTTCGCAGTTGTCTGTACTTTGTTAAATAATTCGTGGAAAACATAGCAAAGGTGAAACGATCACACATCCCAATTGTTCGATGCGTTAAGGACACATTCGCGTAAGGAACGTGAATAAAATCGACCTTAGTGCGTATCAACCAACTTGGTCTGGCCAGCTGTGGCAGCTCGCGTAGTTGTTAGAAGTGGAACGTTGTTAAAATGGCTGCTCTTTGTAGATAGGAGACGAAATAGAGGCGACTGCGTTATGCTTGTGATGCTAGTTATCTTGATTATTTCGTTGACATAAACATTTTTGGTGCGGATGACGCATTTTGTAATGTAATTATCTTTGTCTTGTCTGTTGCTACTTGATTTGCTTGTTTATAGGAAAGGAATTGATAAAATTCATTCAGCGGATGACGATTACTCATCTCAACCTACACCACTAATGCAATCGAGTTCCTACTATACTTTTTGGGATAGTCAGTGACAATTTTAGAGTTTCGTTAATTTTACCAAGCAACTTTGTTTTTACTTTTTTGGTACTTTTACTGTACCTTACATCTTTTAAAGTGAAATATAGCATAACAAATCCTGATCAATCGTGTCTAGCTTGAGTTCCTATCTACAGGGTGTTGTTCGAACGATTGATCATTCATTGAGCCTGGGAAAGGATGGTTATTTTCCAAAGGCATCTGTGATTAAATGATAACAATGAAATCGACAAGGTCCGAATGTATGAGGCAAGCAACTGACTGAAAACAACTACTTCCCTGGGTAATGCCACAACGGACATTGAACTATATATTTGTGCAACGTTCCTCCAAGAGGATGCAATTGCAAGTGCTTATTGTAATTAATTAATGGGTTATGTGATTAATAATTTGCACCTACCTAGTGACTAGTGATCTTTTTTTTAAAGTTTCTTGTTTCTTGGCGATATTTCTATGGAATTTCGATATTGTAAGGTACGGCAATTTTCGAATAAAAAGGTACCTACTGCGTTTTTTTGGATGTGTGTTGCTAATAATATTCTGTTTAACAATGAACTAGCAAAACAAAGCGAAGAACGGTAAGGAACTATACTTAATTACTAATGTGGAGGTGTTGGAATATGAGTCAAGGCAAATCTTCGTCTAAGTAGTCTAAATATTCAAAATTTTTGAGTGAAACAACATTTTGGGATAGAATGTAGTATTTCTTTTAAAAATGGACAATGTCAAAAAATCTTAACACATTTGCGTGTTAGATATAACTTGATTTCAGACCATAGGACCGTATTGACAGACAAAAATATGGTATTACCCCTCCTAAGACCACGCAGATGATAGGAACCTTCAATGAAGGTATAAGTAATCGTTATTTTAAAAATTCACTGAAAGCGGAAAATTGGTCTTCTCTTTATCATATAGACGATGTCAATGACGCATTTGATTATTTTAATGGCATTTTTTCATATCACTTTGAGGTACATTCTCCCAAGCATGTACGATGATTAAAATAAGTGGGATCACGTAGTAGTTTCGAAGATTTATTATTCTAAAAAAAATGTGGCAACTCTATTACACCAGTTAGTAAATAATGAAGCCAAGACAAAATATTCTCTACATTGAGAGCAAAAAAAGGGTTTTTGTCAACGGCGTGTAATGAAATCTGATATTATTCGGTATTCGTGGAATGTTGTGAGAGAATTAACACATAATAAGAATAAAAATGATAATGAAATTGCTATTACAAAATACGGAGAGCTTTTAAATGGTCCAAAAATTATGTCATCTGGATTTAATGAATTTTTTTAAATGGGTCCACTGACTTGGGGAATAAGATACTATAAGTCAATTATCCAGTGAATTCGATAGACTTCAATATCAAAACCATGTTTTTGAATCCAGTTTCTAAAAGCGAACTTTTGAGTATCCTCATAATGCGGATATGAAAAATAAGTACTCTGATGCGGGGAATGATGATGTTCCAGGATTATTTTTGAAAAAACGATATCTAAACTCTTAACTTTTTTGATAAATGAATCATTTGCGACTGTTTTTTTTTTCCACAGAAAATCAAATTCATTTTCATTTAATTTTTTTCAATAAGCTCACAAGTGTCTTAGAGCGATTTAATGGTTTTCGCCAGGAAAGATTTACGTCAACTGCTGTCATTTTATAAACAAATTTTCAAATATATTGATGCTGGCGAGTGTCCTGCTGCGATATTTTTCGATCTGAGCAGAGCATTCGGGTGCATTAATTACAAAAAACTATTAGTGAAATTGGAATTATATGGTTGGCGAGGTGCATTCTTATCCTGGGTTTCATCATTTCTGGAAAACCGTGAATAGTTTGTATCAATTCAAGCCCATGTAGATAATGAAATTCAATAATTCAACTCGGATAGTCTAACTTCGAATATGGGGGTACCACAACGATCAATCTTAGGACCTGTGCTTTTTATACTTCTTGTGAATCACCCCGATAGCTTTATTGCATATGCAGATTTTTCTTTCGTTATCTCGGTAGCAGACAACATTACACTTGAGAGCAAGTGTACTGAATTTATGACCGATATTTCAGATTTCTTCAACGATAACTGTTTATTTGTGAACACACACAAAACAGAAGTTATTAGACTCCACAATAGTCATAAACATCTAGATTATTTAATCTTTGCTATTAACAATTATCATAGGAAAAATAGTCCCAACTCTGTAAGATTCTTGGGCATTACCCCAGATAAAATTAGGGCTTGAAAAGATCACTGTGGAAAAATTACATCGAGGTTATCTTCCTTGAAATTTCTTTTCATGAATTTGAGAACTGTATATATTAGAAATAAATAAACTTATTAGTTACACACACAAGAGCATTATCAAATGTATAGCAAAAGTTTCGAAAATAGGGGTCATGTAGAAGTCTGATGTTCGTCCAATATAACTTTTTATCACTATGCTGTCTTTACATATATGACCTATGCATACTTACATGTATTTAAAAATAAGCTACAATTTTTTTTCAATTAATACTTTCCTAATTACTACACCAGACAAAAATAATATACTGTTGTCACGATCATGTGGATTTGAAATTGTTCAACAAACCAAACCACTAGACTGTGTAAAATCCATCAAAATCCTTAATTCGTTAAGTTAAGCCTGAAAACATTCTTGACTGAAAACTGTTCTTATACCCTTAATGAATTCTTGTGCATTTTCGTTGTAAAAACTGTATCTGTAAATAGTGTCTTCCTTTCTGTTATCAACTGTTGTATAAACATGACTTCTTTCCGTGACGTTTCCAATACAATCTATATTTTTCAAAAAGGAAATAAAATGAATTGGATTCAAGTTGAACATCATAGTATATCCTAGAAGTCAAAACTCTTTCCGTGATTGGTAGGTACTATTCAAACTTTTGTAGAATATTATGCATCAATAGTTCCATGTTATTGGCGAACCTGTGCTACAAAATTTTTACAGAAATGGATTGCATTTTTATACAAGCATAATCAAAGCAATATTTATTGAATACATTTGTGAACCGCTGGCGTATACCGGCAGAGTTCAAAGGTTACGAGATTCAAACTAGTCAGGGGTGGGTATTGGATTCAAGAATTGTAATATTTTCCATTGTTGCTTACTCCATCACTTCACGTTTCACCGGAAACGACCCAACTGATGAGAATTCCTGTGGAACTCCGTATATTTTCACAGTGGTGATAACAATGAAAAATATTTTTGTCACTAGGGTGAGTTGAACGCACTTCAACCAATGTGATGGACATGAACTATATGAGTAAGAAATAGTGTATAGTTTTTTCCGCCTAGTTGAGTACCTATGTCAGTTTGAAATTTCTAATACCACTAATTGTTGAAAAAGTCAATTTTTTTAAGTGGTATCTCTTAGAAATGCATTTCTTAGATTATCAAATTTCACGACGAATCGAAAATCGGATGGATAAAAATCCTAATACACTAATTATTTGTTGAAAAATCATGAGTGAGTTAGTGTAATAAATTACAATTAGCTTATCAAGTATGCCGTGGAAACAAAATTGAACAAAACCGGATTCACATTAATTATTTATTAAATAAACCAAACATTCCGAAGACACCTTATTCGAATTAAATCAAACTTCAAAATTCTTGATGAAACACTCTTGTATAATTGTACATTTTTCGATTCCGCTAAGAAAGTCATGTAGGTGTACTCATTAAATGAAAAATTGGAAAGTGTGTTATAGAAACAAAAATAACTTTGACAAGTGAGAAATTAGAGTACATCAATAAATTATTAAATTCTCATACCTAGTGCGCTTTAGGTTTAATTTTTCAACAAACATGTATGCAAGAGATAAAAAAGTGGACATGCTAGTTTATGCAGCATTTTTGTATGATGAAAGGTTTCCCAACAGAAATCATCCATGTTTCCTGCATTTCTCCTTCGTGGAGAAACAACTAAGACGAGAAACTTCCAACTATGAAACTTGAATTATTGATGAGGTGACGGAAATCAATGTTTTAGCATTTGTAGAAGTGAATCATACTGCTTCTACCAGGAAAATTAGTTACGAGATACAAATTAGTCATCAGTCGTTTATGCAAGTTTCAAATGAACCAGTATTTGAATGAAAGTGATGAAAACCTAAGATTAGTTTATTGCGATTGGTTACTGCTAATCCCGATTTTGTTTCTTTGATATTCTCAGAGTATACTTCCGCTTGAAGAAGCCATTGTATTAGTGAAACATACTTATATCGCGGTTTTGTAAACCAAAATTTTGTGAAAATCAACATTTTTATAAACGTTAACATAGATTTTCATCATATTATTTTCACCAACATTCACGAACATTGGAATGTTTAACAGACAAAACTGCAGATATTGGGCACAATCAAATCAGGAGAAGGAAGGTAATAAATATTCAGGAAAGATTCGGTGTAAACGTATGGGTAGGGTTATCCGAAGTAAAATGATTGGACTCATTTTATTCCAAGGACAGTTGATAAGGCATTTAGAATCCCTTTAGAACGATAGTCATTGAAGAATTTTTAATGGACTTACCACTTGCACAATTCAAATAATCTGAAAGCTACTTATATCAAGTAGAAAAACAAAAACAGGAGATATTTACACTGTCAATATCAAATCAAAATATACTTTATTGTCTGAAGAAACTTATTCTTATTGACAAAGAGTTAAAATTGGTCAGTTCTACAATAATGAGTGAATGAAATTCTGTGGGTGAACATATAAAAATTTAAAAAGCTATGATATTATAGTTTATTCTCATAATTGTAAATGTGAATATATATACATACATGCACATCAGACAACTTAATGAAATTCAATACTTAAGACTAGGTTTATGTAAAACAATGAGTAATGCCAGTTATCTTCGGTATAATAATAAAAACATAAAAATAAAGTTATAATGTTCCATATCTAAATCAGAATGATCAGAAATGCTTTTCTTATCCTAGAACATAACTTCAATTTTTTTATTTTTGACAAGGCCTACCCAAATATGTAAAATACATATAAATTGTGTAAAATTAAAACATGAAATAATGTGAAGTAGTATACATTTTATTATGTATAACACAAACAGTTCACATATAATATATATATACATTAAAATGATAAATAAATAAAAATAATAAAGATGCTAAATCGTAGTCATTTTATGTAAACTACTACTAAGCTGTCAGTGAGAAATTCTTTTGTGCTGTGATAAATTTTCAGTAAGAGCAATTTCTTTATTCTCTGCGAATTTTTCACTTCCATTTATTTTCCTTATAGAAACAGGAAGATGATTAAATAATTTTCTTCCATTATAATGGATGGAGTTCTTGATTTGTGTTGATGATGGTATTGGACGCCTGATATTATATGTAAGTCGAGTGTTATAATAGTTTGACTCAGACATGTTTCCCTTGTACATTTTGTGTATTAGGTAAACTGTTTCTGTAATAAAAAGGCAGGCTAGTGGTAGAATCCATTGTTGTTTAAAAAGTGGCCTGCAAGAATCTCTGACTCCTGCTCAGCACTCATATTTAAGAGCTCTTTTTTGAAGCACAAATACGGAATGCATTGAAACCTGGGAGCTTACACCCCAAATAGTTATTTGTATGCTAAGGCCGCGAAATACCTTTTTAACGTACCGAAAGAACAGTTATCGCCGAGGCCGCTTGCGGCCGAGGCAAGATAATCTTGAGGTCGTTAAAAAGTTTCGCGGCCATGGCATACACACTATTTTTCGTGCAATCGCTAAAATTATTAAAATAGATAGTTGTAAATAAATATATTATTGCTCTAAAATCAACAGCAGTTCAATTTATTTAACAATATCACCGTGTGCTATGGAAATGATATGTTTCAATATATACAAAATATTTTGACAGTTCTTGTCAAAACGCAAAATGTCTGATACTGATAGCGATATTTCAGTACCTTCCACTCCTCCTGAACTCAAAAGCGTTGTAAATTCGGCGCTTTCCGTTTTAATACCCGAAAAATCTAAACGGCAGTACGAAAAATGTTTAAAGATTGGTGTGACAAACAGAATGTTAAGACGATGTCTGAAAACATTTTTGAAAGTGACGTTTGGTTTCGCGGCCGTTGCTATGGGTAACGGCCGCGAAATTAAATTTCGCGGACTGTGCTGAGAACGCGAAATACTGACTTCGCGTGCGATTGCACGAAAAACAAATACCATAACGCAAATGAGATTCACAAAGGGCAAAGTACGCATTTCTTGTTGACAGAAGGTCAAGATTATTGGAAATGGCTCTTATGGCATAACAGCTGGAGGCTAGTTTTCTGCATAATTTATTAACATGATTTTCAAATTTTAGTTTGTTATCCATACATAGGCCTAAAAATTAGTTCTCTTGTTTTGAGTCAAGGATTTTATCATCAAGAGGAACCTGATCTATATCACATCTGAATGTTAAAAAGTTTGGTTTTGCAACATTAAAAGATAATATATTCGCATCGATCCATTTTTTGACTTCTTTCAGATTTTTTTCTATATTACGTTGTAGTGAGAGTGTCCTACTATCGTGCCAAGATATAGATGTGTCATCTGCGAATATTGTGAATTTTCCTTGGATGGGGACACTTACTAAATCATTTACATACAATAAAAAAATAATGGACCGAGAACTGACCCCTGCGGCACTCCAGATGTTATTTCCATTTTGAGGGAAGTATAGTGCCATTGAAAGTAACCATTTGCATTCGATCTGATAAATATGATTTGAAACATGATAAAATGTTTCCCCTAAACTCATAAATTTCGAGCTTCTGCAGCAATATATTGAGATTTACACAGTCAAAAGCCTTTGTCATGTCGCAAAACACAGTCGCCGCAACTTCTCCTTTGTTCAGTTGAAGATAGAGTTCCTCGAGAAAAGAGAGCATTGCATCGTTTGTGCTTCTTGAAGTTATAAAGCCAAACTGTTTGGGATGTAGAAATTTATTTTTGTCAAGGTAAATCAGAATCTTTTTTTTTCAATAATTTTTCTATAATCTTTGCCATAGTCGGTAATAAAAATGTAGGTCTGAAATTTTCTGAATAATGGAATGACCTCAGCAATTTTCAGAAAAGATGGAAAATGACCGTTCATTACAGCTAAATTAATAGAATCTGCCAAAATATTCAAAACACTGTCAGGTAGTTTTAGAAAGATATTTAATGAAATATCATCCCATCCTGACGAATTTGTACTTTGAAACCAAATAAAGGGTTGTACCTAATTCCTAATTGGTCAAATGTGAGAGAATGAATTATACCGAAATCATTCTTGACACCAAAATCATTTTTGATAAATTGTTGGTAAAAATTGTTTTTAACTTTATTAATTTATTTTTTTGGTAAGACTTGTTTATAACTTTATTTGTGTATAAACTGTTAACGAAAAGATTACTACGAAAAAACAGAGAAAATGGAAGAAATTCGAAGGGGTGGGAAGGGCTGAAAGGTTGGCCAAAAAGTATTCCCTTTGGAAACAGGTTTTTTGGTCCATAAAGAAGCTCCGTACAAAATTGGAAGCTTAAGATTGAACCCAAGTGCAGTTTTCGATTTTTCAACTTAGCCGCTCCCGCGAGTTTTCCAAATTATTTGATTTAAAAAATATTTGTAATTTGGGGTTTTCGAGGGATGGAGAACTACTGGAAATTATTTTATGAGATAAATAACACAATTAAATGGAATTAATTCCTAGATAGAGTAATAGCCAATATCATCAGGTACCCCTAAATTATTGATTATCTTTCCATGCATCAGGTAAAATCCCTTAGAAGCTTACACTGCATACGTTTGTTATTCAACAAAAACGAGGGTCAGTTATGTTTGGACCCGATTTACCTTTTTGCTATACAGGAGATAATTTCAGTTGAGTTTCGTTGCGACATATTTGGCTGCTGTTGTAAATGTCCTAAATTATATCAGATGGAATACCTTTTAGAAATTGCCTTTCATCTAGGTAGCTGCATTTCATGATTCCAAAGACATTGATGTATTCAATCTCTAAATTCACGTATACCTATTTCATAACACTGAAATTCACAAGACTAATAATAATAATAATTTATTCCTTGGATTGATCATTTCACAATGACGTAGGAATCCTCAGTTTAACCATGAAACATTTAAATGTATAACTAAACAATACATGAATTACTAATATAAATACTATACATGATACCAGGAAATAAACGAATACTCAAAATATTCGTTGGTGAAATAAAACACCCCTCCAAAAGATATTCTTTCGTTTGAAGGTAGAAAGTAAAACCTAGGCGATTGAATGGCTTTGAACCTATTGTGAAACACCGTTGTACGACGTTGTTGCAGTTTGATAAGATTTCTGTCTTTTATTGGATAGTTATGACACTCTGACTCGCGCTTTTTCATATGGCTGTAAATGTAATTTCGATATTGTAAGGTACGGCAATTTTCGAATAAAAAGGTACCTACTGCGTTTTTTTGGATGTGTTGCTAATAATATTCTGTTTAACAATGAACTAGCAAAACAAAGCGAAGAACGGTAAGGAACTATACTTAATTACTAATGTGGAGGTGTTGGAATATCAGTCAAGGCAAATCTTCGTCCAGGTAGTCTAAATATTCAAAATTTTTGAGTGAAACAACATTTTGAGATAGAATGTAGTATTTCTTTTAAAAATGGACAATGCCAAAAAATCTTAACACATTTGCGTGTTAGATAACTTGATTTCAGACCATAGGACCGTATTGACAGATAAAAATATGGTATTACCCCTCCTAAGACCACGCAGATGATAGGAACCTTCAATGAAGGTATAAGTAATCGTTATTTTGAAAATTCTCTGAAAGCGGAAAATTTGTCTTCTCTTTATCATATAGACGATGTCAATGACGCATTTGATTATTTTAATGGCATTTTTTCATTTCACTTTGAGGTACATTCTCCCAAGCATGTACGATGATTAGAATAAGTGGGATCACGTAGTAGTTTCGAAGATTTATTATTCTAAAAAAAATGTGGCAACTCTATTACACCAGTTAGTAAATAATGAAGCCAAGACAAAACATTCTCTACATTGAAAGCAAAAAAAAAGGGTTTTTGTCAACGGCATGCAATGAAATCTGATTTTATTTGGTATTCGTGGAATGTTGTGAGAGAATTAACACATTATAAGAATAAAAATGATAATGCAATTGCTATTACAAAATACGGAGAGCTTTTAAATGGTTCAAAATATTCGTTGGTGAAATAAAACACCCCCCCCCCCCCAAAGTTATTCTTTGACCTTTCGTTTGAAGGTAGAAAGTAAAACCTAGGCAATTGAATGTCTTTGAACCCATTGTCAAACACCGTTGTGCGACGTTGTTGCAGTTTGATAAGATTTTTGTCTTTTATTGGATAGTTATGACACTTGGAGTTGGCTTCAAACTCTGACTCGCGCTTTTTTATATGGCTGTAAATGTAAATAGATGGAAATGGTGAGATGTTTTTTCTCTTGAAAACGGGCCTACATAAATACGTATGATAAAGACCATATAACATTCTTATAACTCGCTTATGAGCTAAAACAGCTCGAGTTATGTTATTTCAACAAGGAAATTGCAAGAGAGAACAATTTACTATTGCGTGGTAACCTTTAATAGACTTTTCTCAGTTAAGACTGTCTAATGTTGTAACAGAGCATAAAAACTGCTGATGATTTTCTCACAAACGCAATTGATGTATAATTTCACTGATGGATTATCACCACCTTATTGATTTCAACATGTATTGGTTGCCCAATATATTTTTTTGGAAAAATTGACCAAGCACCGTTTTATCCGCAATTAGAGCGACACCACATTGAGATGTTTTTCCCATCGAGATGAGTTTGGCTTGAAGTTCAACAAGACTATCAGCTTCTGCTGAAATAGAAAATGAGGTTGTGCCTATGTTATCGTAGGCCATTGATGTAAATCAAGAACAGTAAAAGTTCCAAAACTGAGCACTATAGTGCACCAACGTCTATATTGTATTCGTATCATTTCATTTCACATAAATTCCCTATCTGTATATAATTTATCAGCAAGTCGAATGCCTTGGACAAATTGAAGAATAGTGCATCAACAAAGTTTCCCCTGTCAAAGCCAAATAATATCCATAAAAGTTACAGTCACCGTCGGTCGCCCTACCTAGGAACCTGGTCAAAAACCAGTTTGATGTTAACTAATTACATTTTTCTATTATTTTACTAATCATGATCACACTGGAAATGGTCAGTGGCCTGTAGTTATCAATCGATAGGGAGTAAAGAATATTGTATACAGTTTTTTTCCGCCTAGTTGAATACCAATGGCGTTTTGAAATTTTTAATACCACTAATTACTAATCGTTGAGAAAGTAAATTTTTTAATCTTTTAAACAGGCATTTCCTAGATTCTAATTTTCACGATGAATCCATTGATAGGTGGTTCGAATCGAAAATCGGATGGGTAACAATCCTAAACCACTTAATTAAGTACTGGTTGAAATATTATTATGAAATCGGACTGTATCACTCATCAAGTATGCTGTGGAAAAAAAAACTGAATTAGAAAACAGAAGAAAAATGAATTCAAGAAAAAATCTTATGCTACCAGGATAAGTTAGTGTGATGTAAATGTTCGAAGTGCATTTCGACAACTTCCCGACATTTTATGGCCCTATCAATAGTGTTTAGCATAACAATTCGCAACATATCGGGAGTTATTTGTAGTAAAACTTTACGAATGCGATTTTGTAACATTTTGTAACATTTGAGTGTGTTTGAGGTGGTGTATAAAACACTCGGCTTCCACGTAACCCCCTAAAAAAACTTCAAAATGGTGAGATCAGGTGATCGAGCAGGCTAACGTATTCGTTGAAACTACTCGCTCATCAAACCGGTTCATTAAATAGTTCATGACTTGGGTGGCGTTATGAGGCGGAGCCCCATCTTGTTGAAAATACATCACTCCCTTACCCCAACCCCTATTTTAAAACACGAAAAAAATGTATTCAGGCACCAACTCAAATTCAAATTGTTGATATCTAATTTTCATTTATTTTCAAGATTTTCGCACAATTAATTGATATTCAAATAACACTACGCCCTACTAAGAAGTCAGCGAAATACACCAATATGGAATGGCGAAATTAAAGTACTGTACGATTTCCTTAATTTGAGCTGATTAAAACATTTATATTGATAAAGCATTCACAAGTAGTCGATAATTCATTATTTTCGTGTTTCGTTATTTTTGCGTTCCGTTATAGGAGCTAGGAGGGAAGAAAGGGGGGTGGTAAGACTTTTTTTTATAAAAAAGCACAATGTTTTGCAACAATGAAACAACTGAAAATATTGTTACCGGATTCAAAAATAAATAGTCTACTCTGTGCAAGGGGTGATTTCAACACCCAAATAACGTTCATTTTTTCGAGTTGGCGCAATGGTAACATTGGTTGAGAATTAGATGAATTACATCAAATTCAAAAAAATTCACCGGGACTCAAATTCCATAAGGAGTTTGCGGGGTCCTTAGATAATTTATAGTGGATCATCCTGTGATCAAAAGATCGAAAAATGAAGAATAATTAATAGGTCTATTGAAAAAAGTGCTCTATGGCTTTTTCATGTTTTGTTTGTAGATCAATAGATATATCGCGATACATTAATGCAACAACCGTCTAACTCCACGTTACGTTACGTGGATTCAGAGGGTTTGCGAGTTAATAATAATTAATGAGGTATGTTGATCATGCGAACAGAATTGTTGGAATGACCGATGAGATACGACTATCGATCTGAAAAGAACAGATGACAAAATTTTTGTTAAATGTCTCCGACCGTCATGTTGATTGAAAACCTAATACATAGAATTGGAATTCGATTGAACCATGTTGATAAACTACTAAATCATTTTATAATGCGAATTGTTATTTTCATATTCTTGATCAAGACGACAATAAAGGGTCATCTGCCTTAATATTACCAGGGTTTGTTCTTGTTTCGTACACTGAATTAATGAACCCATTTTCGACTTCGTTTCGTACACCGAGGTAGGTTTTGAACATACATTTTGTGAGGAGTAATTTTTTATTATGATCGAATCAGAAATGAACTAACTCTACGTAGACATTTGATTTGAGTATGAGGCGCTGTTTGGGTACAAAGTATTTTTGCAAATATTTAAAATTTTGTGTCAATATAATAATAATAATAAAGGTCTTTATTATTTTCAAATTATATACATAGATGTATCTTTAGTAACTAAATAAACATTTCTGAAAACAAAGGGCGAAGTTCATTTTCTGCAGAGAGACGATAATGACTTCCCTACGAAAATGTTCTTCCACTTAACCCTAATACAGTGTGTCTAATAATTTCAGAGTGAAACCTTCTAATTGACAAACAGATAATGAGAGAGAAGGGATGATAATAGTTATATTTGTAGTATAGGCAGCGAGGAAGGAGTATCTAGACTTGTGTGTTGAATAACTTGTTTTTATATTCAGACCTGAAGAAAGCAATGTTGTGGTTTTTCAAACTTTCAGGAACGGAGTTATACAAGTGATAAATTTGTTATGTAAAAGATCGCCTGAACATTTCAGTTTTGAATTTAGGTGGGGATAATGATCCTTTAAATCGTAGATTCAAGTTATGTATATCTGTCCTGAACGATATTTTGTTGTATAAATATGGAGGAATTTTAGATAAAACAATTTTGTGAAATAAAGTGACTGCATGGTGAACTCTTCTATTTTCCATATTCAACCATCCAACCTCGATTAATTTATGTGATATTCTCTGATTTCTTCTCACACCGTAAATAAGTCTTAAACAGGAATTCTGCACTTTTTGAATTTTACTTTTATATACAGTTGTTAAATTCGGACCATAGAGTCACCGAAATTAAAATGCGATAAAACTAATGCTTCACACAGTTTTAGTTTGATGTTTTGAGGAAATAAATGCATGTTACCGTAAATCAATTTCAGTGAACTATATGCACGATGAATCAATTGATTAACATGTTTTTCGAATCCTAAGTCCCGGTCTATGATAATGCCTAGATTTTTAGCATCTTTAACTACAGTGATCGGTTCGCTATTAATTTCTATATTAATAGGAAACTGAAATCTAGTCCGATTGTACATAGAACCAAATAATATCACATTAGATTTAGCACAATTCATTAGTAAACAATGGTCAGAAGCTACTTCAATAAACGTAGCCAATTCCCTATTAATAATTTCACAGGCATTATCTGATAACTGCGGAGGAAAAGTGTGATAAATCTGGGTATCATCCGCATAGACATGAATCTTACATTGATCTAAAGATTTTATTAAATTGATGGTATATATAGAAAACAGTAAAAGGGACCCAAGATTGAACCTTGAGGTACCCCAGAGTTCAACGACATATATTCGGACTGATTTGATTCAATTTTCACAAACTGTTTACGATTGTCTAGATAATTTTGAATAAGATCAACAGCCGTTTTTGAAAAACCTATATAGTGCAAAATATTGAGCAGTAATTTAAAGTTAATAGTGTCAAATGCTCTGCTGAAATCCAGCAATATCAAAATTGCACACTGACCTTTATCCATTGAAGCAATGATGTCGTCGACTATATTAAGTAGAGCTGTGGTACAACTGTGCCTTTACGAAAGCCAGATTGAACAACAGGCAATAGTGAGTGATCTGCTAAATGCTGTCTTATCTGTTCTTCAATTGATCTTTCTAGAATCTTGGAAAGCATTGGTAGAATACTTATACTTCTAAGATCCTTGTACTCTGAAGGATTTTGTTTTTTAGGCAGAACTTGGACTATAGCCCTTTTCCAAACAGTAGGGACAACACCGCTTGAAAGGCAGAAATTTATTATGTGTGCAATATATGGCACAATGAGAGGACAACAAAGTTTAATAAGTTCAACATTCAGTCCATCACAGCCCATTGCATTGGAGTTAATTTTACAAATATTGCCATATACAAAAGTTTCATCGATTTCTTTGAATTTAAATGTGGAAGGAATAATATTGTTGGTTTTGTAAAAATTCATAAGGTATTCGGGTGGAGCAACATTTGGAATAGAGTTTATCAAAAAATTATTAATTTCACTTGGCTTCTTTAAACTTTCAGGAATTTGGCTATTTTTATTTTTTAAAAAATTATTTGTTCTCAGTGTTTGCCACAGTTTTTTTGAATCTAAATTATCAAACTGATACAAAAAGTAAGCCCTTTTTTCCCTGTTTATTGCTTGGTTTGTATAATTTCTGAGATCCTTATACAATTGAAAATGAGCCACTGATTTTGTGCGTTTATATTTATTTAGAGCTTTATTTCGTTCTTTCATCATTTGCTTCAAGACAAATGTCAGCCAAGGAGCTTTCTTTTTTGTAATTTTAGAAGTTATTATAGGAGCATGCCGTTCAAATAAACTAATCAAACAATTTACCAAGTACGACACTTTTTCATCCACACTTTCTTGATCGAAGATGCGGTGAAATGATATATTTCTCAAATCATGAACAAATAATTCTTCATCAAAGTTTTTGAAACACCTGTAGGTATACATTTTGAAAGTCCTTAATTTCTTTACATTAAGCTTGCAGGTTACTATAAAATGGTCCGATATGTCGTTAGGAATAACACCTTTTTCAATTAAGTTTTCCTCTTTAACTATAATATAGTCGAGTAGAGATTCAGAGTTAGCAGTTACTCTTGTTGGTTCGTCAATTATCTGAGCAAGATCAAATACTTCCAAAATATCATTCAGTTTATTGAACACAGCATTTTTCTCGAAAAAATTTATGTTGAAATCTCCTAAACATACCAGTTCATCAACAGTTGGAAACAAATATCCCAAAGAATCTTCAAATTGATCAAGAAAATCATTTGCGGTTTGGTCATGTGGTTTATAGATTACACCTATACCAAATGATTGTTTTTGTATTGTAAGTTTTACCCACATTTGTTCCCAATTGTTTCTATCATTTTTTACAATTAATTCACTAGAATATTTATTTTTAACATAAATACATAAACCTCTACCACGAGCATTTCGGTCTCCCCTGTATAATATATAATCAGCAATATTTAAGACTTCATCAGTAACATGATCAAAGAGCCATGTCTCACATATTAAAAAACATCGTATTCCTTTTGCTGAAGTATATTTTTCACATCGCGAATTGATGGTAGCAAAGATCGTACGTTTAAACAAGCTACACTTAGATAATCCATCCTGACTGTTTATTAATATTTAGTTAAATTAAAAACCTCTCAACTATTCTCTCAAAATCTATTATCAATTCAATGAAGCTTCACAACTGAAGGAGTAAAATAATTAATATTCCGTCAAAAAAGGCAAAACCTTCTGAACCACAAAATCTTAACAATCACTGTGGGAACAGACGAATGGCACTAGCCCACAAAAATTGATCTTTTGATTTAGGTGTGCCAAAAAAAAATTGAAAATTCTACAATCACAATTACAAGATATAGAGTCCAAAAATGAAAGAAAACACCTCTTTTTCTCTAAAAGGAAAAATATCAGCACTGCAGGGCAAACAACATTTTCAATTGAACTTTAATCATCAAAAGTATAATTTCTGACATTCCATTTAATAAATGAGTATTGTTCGAATAAGAAAAAAACCCAGAAACACTATATATTTGAAGAGGTAGCCATACATATGCAATAACATTTCTTTTCATGCACTTTCAATATCACTGAACTTCCTAATTTTGCTAATGGTATCTTTGTTATTTTACTTTACGAATATATTTCCATTATTCGACCACACACGTCCATCCTTTTTTATTTTCTCCACCACCGCTTTTACCAGCTTTAGAGTTTCGGGAGACAAATCTTCTCTAAACACCCGTTCCTTTCAGCATCTTCTTATTATATACCAAATTTTTAACAAAAACTGTACAGAACTGGATGATAATTGGTTAAATATTATTTCTGTCAGGAATTTTCATGCGAAAACAATTATCAATACTAATCGGGTCAAGTCTTATATTGAGTTTATTATTGATTATTTCCAAGATGGTAACCATGCAGTTTTCGTTCTCATTTTCTTGAACGCCATAGAGTATAACATTTCTAGATCTCCGGATTCGATCACATGATTCTTGGTCAGCAACTAGAGTTTTTATTTGATGTTCTTGATTTTGTAATACTTGTGTCAGATTATTATTTTGTTCCTTAAGCATGTCTATTTCTTTATCATACTTTTTTGTAATCACATCCATAATAGCATTGGAGAGGAGTGCTATGAACTCTTCAGATGAAACAAGTTTATTGACTACAGATTTAATGGTTGTGTGCAGTTCGTCTTCTCCCTTAGTACCTCTAGTTTTCGACATGATGAAACTAATTATATTATATTATCTAGTACGTTCAGGCTAGATTTGAAATGACACCACCAACTAGTAATTTAACACTTACTTGTTTGGCAAGACTTTTTTCAATTTTGTAATTGCACTTTTTGCTCGTTTATTTGACTTTTCTGTGGAGCTACGCTACAACACGTCTACTCAGGATGAAACATCGACACATATATTTATTAGCTGTAGCAATATTTTTTATCTTTCTTTCCGATATTCTTATTTTCTACCAAACACAATATATTTACATTTCAAGTGTTGCAAATATATTAAAACGTGAATACACTCTTTAAGTTTTTCAGTTTTTAGGTTTTTGACTCTGAATAATCCAATGATAATTCAAAAAAACTAATGAAAAAGTATTCTTAGAATATATTCTGGCGGCTGCGATATTATTCGGCCGCTATATTCTCGAGAGTGTAATAAATCGCATAGGTAGCGCCATCTCTGGACAATATGAAATAGATCGATTTTATAAATACAGTGCGACGCTAAATTATGGAACAAATTCATTATTTCTGAATATAAAGATATTTCGGAAAAATCCTCGGACACGTCGATTTTCTTTTCCGATGGGCCAATTTTTGAACCCCATCCAAAATATATAGGGTTATCCGCAATTGAGTAAAAATGACTTAGGTGATATTTTTAAATTGGACACCCAGACTGCGAGACTCACACGATTCAGAAGGTTAAAAGTCTCTGTCGCACTCATTGGGTATATGTAGAAGTTTTTTGGTCATATCTCCGCAGCCGTTTGATATAATCCCATCAAATTTGGTATCACTGGATTTGTAATGACGATCCCTAACCAAATATGGACAAATATACTGGGTGTCCCATTTAAAAATATCACCGAAGTCGCTTTTCCTCAAATGCGGATAACCCTATATATTTTGGGTGAAGTTCAAAAATTGGCCCATCGGAAAAGAAAATCGACCTGTCCGAGGATTTTTCCGATATATCTTTATATTCAGAAATAATGAATTTGTTCCATAATTTAGCGTCGCACTGTATATGGGAATTCACGTTTTTATATATTTGGAACGCTTGAAACGTAAATATATTGTCTTTGATCAAAAATAAATATATCGGAGGGCAAAGTAAATAATGTTGCCACAACTAATAAATATATTGACATACAATTTTATATACAGCGTCCTGTAACAGTGCGTCAGGCTTTAATAGCACTCATACCATACAAGTTACCAATTTTCTTCTAGTGTAAACTCAAACTGTTGACAAAGGCACATTATAAGAAAATATTCTCAGATGTTTCATAGGTGTGTGGCAAATTGAAGTTGAATACCCTGTATTTTTTTCCATATTCTGACCGCAATATTAGCACCAGTCGTTGGCAGCTTCGGACATAAATAATTTTTTTTCAAAAAAAAAAAAATGTACTTCACACCTCCCAATTCAAAAATTCATATGTTGTGTGAATTAACCATTTCACTGTAAATTAACTGATAATTTCATTTGGAATGGCTATAGGATGCTACCGTATCTTTTTTGAAGGTCGGCTTCATACACGGTCTTCAGAATAAATGTTTGAACTTCGAGAATTTGGAATCGAATTTTCTCAGATTTGGCAAATGGAACAGTCTGTATATTTTTCGATAGATCGACGTAGAATTAAAATACAAAAAAAAAATTGGATCATGATATATTGCTCATTTCTAGCCTTTTTAAGATATTTATGAAAATGAAAACTCGGGTGGCGCAAAATCATTATTTATTTGAAATACATCGAAAAGATCGAAATATAACGAATTATAAACTGAAAATCTATTTCATGTATCAACATAAATTAATTGTACTATGGAACGACCTCTCGTTGTTTGTTACTTTTCGGATTTCAATCCTCATGATTGTCAAATGCATCTAGAGTGTCAATGCTATTCACAAAATTTAAGGATTCTTCTGTTCACTGGATTTGACAAGTTGTCAGTGTATGGTTTGGTTTCAATTTGAAGTTAGCAAAATTAATTTTGATATGGTTTTGTATTAGGGAATAGTGGAAGAAATTGTCTTCTAGCTAGTAAAATGTATACTACCCTTACAGCAAAATGGAGAAACACATTAATTATAGTCATCAATACAAGGAAATTGCACAAAGAAATTTAGATTCCATCACAACTATTCATTTCTGAAGTTTGTTGAAATTCCATAAAATTGACAAGTCATCAATCACTATAACCCTGGAATATTGACAGAGGACTAAAATTCTATAAGGGCGCCATCTCTGGGACCGACTAAAGAAACAGACCACTATTTCATTTGTTTATTTGTCTTCTGAAAAATCAAAACAAAATCGAATCACTCGACACACCAGGGTTTTTAGGCATCTTACAACAAAGTAAAAAAAGGTCCATTGTCGTGAATTCTTCAATAGTTATAGATAATGCCTGATAGAGATGAAGTCTGTCAGACTGACATTCACATTAGTAGCAAGATGATATTAAGTTCTCCGTTGTTGTTTGGATACGTGGTTGCCATGACAAAGTGGTATTACCGGCTCGAAAGCTAGGAACTGCGTATTATCGAGGCATAAGTCCTTATTGGTCCTAATATTGCTGGAAAGGAGGGTTTCATACGGCGAGTGAAATTATCAGCGATATTGGTACAATACTCTGGTACAATATTGGCAAAATATTCGAACGTTATATTGTAGAGAAGTAAAATGTGAACATTTTGCGATATCGGTCAAATATTGTATAAACATTTCAAAAATAGTATTGGTGAAATATTCTTGAATGGCCTCAAAACATTCATCGATATTGGTACAATATCATTTGGATGTAATGGTGAAAGTGAATGTGTCTTGGTGAATTATTAAATGTCTTTTAGTTTATCAAGGTGACACCAAAGTCAGCTTTTCGGTCGCCATAACCGCTGAGTAAGCTGCCTTGAAAACAATTGATTTGAAATATTTAATATATCTTCGTAGGTGTTAGAAGACGTTCTATATGTAGATCCACCTAGCGGATTTTTATCCAGGTTTGATCATAATATAATTTTAATATGGTTCGTTGAATATTCGGCCAATATTCAAAATTCATCTTCTTCTAGATGTTGGAAACAATATTGTTTTATCGATATCGGTAAATATTATTGAACCAATATTGACCCAATATGAGTTAATAAGATTTGTTGAATATTGGCGAAATAATATTCAACCAATGTGCAATCACACTTGGATATACAATATAGTTTTTATTTCTAGAAGCGATATGAGAGGAATATTGGGATTGCAATATTTATTCTAGATGTTGAAAACAATATGAAGACAACATTATTTCATCGATATTGGTAAATATCATTGAATCAGTATTGACCCAATGTGAGTTATTATAATTTGTTGAATATAGTAGAAATGATATTCAACCAATGTGCGAAACTTGGAAATACAATATTGTTTTTTATCCCCAGAATCGATATGACTGTAATGTTGGCATTGCAATATTTATTCTAGATGTAGAAAACATTAAGACAATATTGAATTATCGATATTGGTAAAAATTGTTCAACCAATATTGACCCAATATTACACGCGACAACCTACATTCAGAACAGGTTCAACCAATATTCCACCATTATTATTAATATAATATTGTTTTTTGAATATTCATCCATATTGGACCAATATTATTTTTTCATTTACAATATATCTATATTGGCCTAATATGAAACCAAGATTCAGCCGATATGATATGCTACTTGGAAACTGTATCTTGTTCGAAATAATCAGATTAAAGTATCCTGTAAATTTTTAAATTTTTCTGGATAGTAGGTAATTTTATGTTTCTTTCTTTTTCAAATACCAATAATAATAGATGACCGCTTTTGATGTTCAAATAATTATTTGATTCTCATTATATGCAAATTCCCAATATGACTGTTTTAGATTATGCTAGAATCGACTCCATGAAAAATGCTGAAACTGCTTTTTATTATAATGGTAATTAACATTTCTCTTTGTTTCAGATAAATAATGAAGACAAGCTTTCAACAGTGGTCTGTTCACAGTGCGTAACTAAAGTGATTGGTTTCCACACGTATAAAGAACAATGTTCACAAAACCAAACGAAGCTACAAGAATGGCTGATGAGCAGTTTTCCGACTATACCTATGAATGGTATTGGCGATGTCGTAAGTTTTCCTATATAGGCTAGTTTCAGCTGTGATTTCAGTCTGGAAAGATATTATAATGTCTTTCATATCGACGTAAAAATCTGCTTAATATTTTGCTTCTGGTTAAATAACGTTACTTCATCCATTCATATAGACACTGGTTTGAAATGGCATATTATAATATTAACCATATATGTAAAAAATCAATAATAGTTTTTACGATCTGCTCCACCTGAAAATGTTTTGGATTTTAATAATCTTATCAATGTTTATTAAGCGATGGGGAACTCTGTAATTTCCAACAATGTCCTCCTGTTGGTTAATGGATCGAATATTGAACGAGCTTTCATTGGCCGAAAACGCATAATTCGACTTAAATAAGTTATATCGAATCATGTAGACCTATTTTTTCTAAATATTGCATTCTAACACTATTCTCAATATACATTTACCATTGCATACCTACCCTACTAGGAGCGGTAAATTACTGAGTGAAGCAACATGGAACTCAAATACTTCAAAAGTAGCCTTTTCCAGCTGAAAACTAAAGTTATACAATATTCATGAGACCCTCGGTACTACTTGACTTAATTAATCAAATAATTAAAAATTCCACATATAATTCTTAGGTTCGTTTAGAGAAAAATATATATATATATATATATATATATATATATATATATATATATATATATAATATTGGGAATAACTGTTGGTAGGAAATGTTTACAATTCAAACTGATAACAGTCATTGAACAGTATTCACAAAATTGTGATATAGGTGACGATTATTCGAAATATTTCGATAACGTTATTTAAATTTCAAATATGCTGTATTTGTTTGAAAACAATTTTTTTTTATATATCATTCCATGTATGTGCGACCATAATGCATTGTATTCACATTGTGGAGAGGAGAAAAAAGTGCATTTCACGCATAAGGATTAACAAATCCTTATGTGAGTTTCCTTGTTTACTTATCTCCTGCATATTTTCACAGAAAGAATATAATTGAATGTGAAATTTTGTTATGCTAATGGTAAATAAATTAATCAGTCAGTATAGGACAAACAGCTCGAAACTTTGTTACAAGATATATTAGACATGTTCGGTTAAAATATCATTGAGGTATTATAAATACCATCAACATTCAAAACAAAATAAATGAATATACTTTAATTATGAGTCAACAGCGAACAACTTTTTCTGGACTGAGGTGGTAATTGTGAATTCCATCAGCTCAAAGCAATACTGATACAAACGCATTATCGAAAAAGAGCTTTTTGATTTTTATTTCCCCGATTATTAAGATTTAATCAAACTGGTTTACTTTTTCATAATTTAAACAATGGAAATAATAACAAAAGTTGTTAAATAAAACTTTTTTGCCAGGGTCCCTCAGTCATTGAAACTCCGTCGGCACTGCAACCGAAAGGCTTATTGTGCTCTACAACAGACTTATACCGGGGCTATGTATTCATTGAATTGGTGCCATGATAAAACTCATTATTTATAAATAGTTGCATTTTTCGTATCACATATCATCTTTTTATGTATTGATGCCTATTTCCAGAGTTTCCAAATAAAAGAAGAACCCATGGGAGATGCAGATGACACAACGGAAGATTCTGAAGTACCGGAAAACCGCATTGAAATGATACAAGTCAAAAATGAACCAGTCGATCAAATTGAAGAACCAATGGAAGAGGAGTACAATGAGTTGCCCCCAGCACTCACCCCGCATCCTCTTGATCCCGACCAATTGCAGAATGGTGTAACCGGTAAGTAGTTTTTGCAATTGATTAAACAGTCTATAACGATTTTGTGAAGCTGCTAGTTACAGACAATATAAAAAATTGAAAAACTAGATTTCAGAATTTGTCTTTGCTAGTAATTAGTGTAGCAGACATTTTTTTCTGTATAGGTATTTTTTTGTAGGTATTTGTAATGAACGGAAATCATTCCATCGCTCTTTTTTACTTGATCAATTCCTCAAATTTGACCAACACTATATTCAACTTGATTTAAAAAAACTACTAACTTAACTACAAATTGTTCGATGGTGCAGAACATTATTTCATTATTGTATTTCTTTGAAAACGAAAACATAAAAACAAAATTTAAAATTATAAAAATCCTACGCTTGCTATAGGATGTTATCGGGAATTTCGTCTGAGTACATTTTATCGGCATAAAGGAGGGTATGTTTTGCTGGGTCTCATGATCTCTGTAGTAAGGCACACTTAAATGGCTAAAAACATTTTCCTAAAATTTTAACTTACAAACCGGTCCGGAACATCTTCAAATAAATTACTTTGCTGCAGAGTTTGTGAAGTCAATTTTGGCAAAATGGCCTATGTGTGCAATTTTTGCCACTTTGTATTCTTTGACAATAATTGATAAGAACTTATTGAATAAGTTAACTTATTCTACACTGAAGATAAAATTAAAATCTGCGGTATTACTCATTTATAAGCATTAAAAAAATGTTTCAAGTCCCAACAAAATTTTTCTATCCAAAGCACATCCTTCTTTAATTGTATGGTTACGTTTACGTTTCCATGGCTACTCTCAAATTAACTCAAAGGTTATTTGATTTGAATAAGCGTATGTCAAATAAGTCGGATAAAACGCCAAAAAAGACAATTTTTTTTTAATAACTAATTATAATGACATTTTTGTCATTATAATAAATAATGAAAATAAAGTGTTTTCAAAAAAGTATAATTAAAAATCCAATTTTGCGTTTTTTATTTATCTGACGAAACTATTTAAGACAATATATGAGATTAATATTAAGTAAAATAAACATTATGTGGATGTGGCAATATGACTTGACATCCAACTGTGGAATTCTTCACATGTGACATTATTTTCGAATTTCTATAGTCATGCAATGAACAATAGTGTAGCAGTAGTTTATTTTTATCCCAAGAAACAATTTGTTTATAATAGGGATATTAAAAAAAATTATTACAATGGAAGGAAGGAATGCAAAATGACACTTTTAGCTACATATTTTCCATTTTTGTACTTATTTACTGATAAAACTTAAATATTTTTTTTGTATTTTCTTTGATTTTACATTCAAATTCAAACATTCGAATCAATTTTTTATTTTTATTGAAATTACGACAACAGAGTTTATGGAATTTTCAAAAAATAACCAGCAATAGAGAAAAAAAGAAAAATCTACATGAAAGATTAATCACAACAGATCTAGTTATCAAGTCACGTTCAGTTTTATTAGTTTTCTTTTTTTTATAAAATAGGTAGGTACTACCTTTCCCTTAGCATTTCGGTAACTGGTTGAGGTCATTGGTGCCTGAATTTCGTATCTGAAATATTTGAAAGTAACGCATTATATTCAGCAACAAATTGTGAACACACTAATAATAACTTACTTATCTAAATCACCTACTGACTAATTATTGTTCTGGTACATTCAAAACATACCAAAGAGTGCTACACAATCAACACAAGTGAACTATGTATTCTGATGTTGCCTGCTATGCTTTGCTTTTTGCTGATTGTTTGTGTCCATTATATAGATGATATAATTATATTAAAATGAAAGCACATGTCTGAAAAACATAGGGGGGAATATTTGTTCATCACTCTTGAATAGGTTACCTACTTTTTATTGATTTCAACTAACTTTTTATGGCAGATGTGTTCGATAGGCATTTTTATTTTTGCTTCTTTGGTCTATGGAAAACTGAATTTTAACAATTTCTAACATCAAAATATCCACTTTATTTTGTTAACCCTTCCACTTTATCGTTCATAGACGGAAATTATAATTTCACATATATTTTTAGGTTATGCTCTATTGAGACCCCCTTCATTATTTATATGACACAAACAGGCCCTAAGTCCTGGATAAGATCTGGGATATTTTTATCCCAACAGTAACTTTCAAAGGGGCCACAATAACCCACCTGCGATAACGGACGCTGTCAAGATTATTATTAATACCTCTATTCAGTGATGGTATTTTCAACATTGTTGCCATATCTTTATCAGGAAAGGTGAACTACTGATGTTCATAATTTCAGCTCTGTCAGTTTGTGGGACATATATGGCCCCGCAGTAGTGAAAGAGTTATAGAAGAAAATACTGTGTTCGAATATGTTAATGTCTTGGATAGTGACTTTTTAGCTTTCCATTAAGTTTAATAAGGATTATCTTGGAATTTGCTCCATATTGCGCAACACTTACCCTTCAATTAAATTTTTCACTTATTAATTCCTCAGCATTATCCATTTTCTTTATTTTGTAACCATTGAAAGTATCGAGACATTTATTTATAGATAATTGAAATTTCAAGAACTTTCAAACTGTAAATATTATCAAGGAAGAAATCTAAAATCTCCATGAACCTTTTATTAATCTTTCTGAAGCAAGACTGCTTATATTTCCATCATTAAATGTAAGGCGTGGTCTGGATAAAAAGGTATATGAATTAGGGTCAATATTTTTATTATGTGGCAATATTTTTTATTTTGCTCTCCAATATATTTATTTTCAATTAAACACAATATATTCACATTTCAAGCGTTACTAATATTCAAAAACGTATTTATAAGACGATCTATTTTATGTCGTCAAGAGATAGCGGTGAAACTGGAAGTGATGGAGGATTATGAAATATTGGAAAATTTTCCAATTCTTGAATTCAGTAACCCTGCCAAGTTTAAATTGCATAGCCTTGGAATTCTGATAGCTATGGCTTGCCTAAAGAAATCGTTGACACCCGGAATTCACGTTTTCATACATTAGAAACGCTTAAAATGTTAATATATTTTATTTGATCGAAAATAAATATGTCGGAAAGCAAAATAATAAATATTGCTACAATTAATGAATAAACTGAAACAAAATTACATAAATTTCCAAAAACATCTTTTACCCAAACGGCACCCCATGATTAAACACCTACATGAATATATTTTTTCATCTTAGATTTTGTGTATTTGGTTTTTGCACGGTTTTTGTTTGTTTCAAATTTATTTTTGCATCTTCCTTTTTTATTTTGTTTTATTTTATTTTGTTTTCATTTATTTAGGCACCGAGGCGAATAAACAGTGTGGCGTTTGTAACAAATTATTCAGTAGTGTAGGGAATAGAAAAAAACACGAAAAGAAGATGCATGGACTCTATCAATCCGAAGTTGAAGTTGCTCCTACAAAAACAGTGAATGGTAGGTTTAATCATATTCTAAAATCCCCTTAACACAGACACTTTGTGATTTTACTCATCACATTGGTATTAACAGTGTAGGTATTTCAATTATGGATAATAATTTTTTATTATACCTACATCACAACCTCGTCAAATGCACTAAAAACCGTGCCAAATCTTCAATATTAAAACACGACTTGCTAGAAAGGTTGTTGCTAGGTAACAATTCCAGGTTCTCAGTTTTAGCATACGAAATGTTAAATAAGCCTTCATGTCAACTATAAGTGACATCGGACGTCGATTACCTACTTGATGTGATGATAAGGGACGTTATCCTGATTTAAAAATCATTTCCAGCATTGTTTTTGAAGACACGATGCAGGCATTAGAGAAAATAGTGTATACAATACAGTACAAAGCATTCGCAACGTTAAGGACACTCCGCTTCGTGTCATAAATGGAATTCCTTGTATATTATGAAATAACTAACGGACCATTGATTTCTGCTTCGACTGGTTTTTCCAAAGTTTTTCGAGTTATAAGGGCTTTTTAAAAGAACCTAATTTTCTCATGAAACTTTCACATAATTCATAACTCATAATTTTTCACAAAAATCGTTGATAATTACCGAAGGGATAAATACGAATTATTTAGGATAAAATAATACGTTGATTTTAAAAATGAAATAAAATACAGTTCTATTTAAAATACGGAAGTTTGTATCTACTTCCTACTTAGAGGGAAGTGCTACGCCAATAGAGATATATTGCAATAACACCAGGCAGTATTTAAGGCAACTTTATTTTGATGACTGCCACTATTCTGTGATCAAAATCATAGAAATCGTCCCTTATTTACACGTGATTGACAGATGCGTTCCTAATCTTAATCGAATTTGTCTCTTGGATTTTTCTTTCTATATAAATAATTTCAGAATTATTCTGATGATAGAATTGCCCAAACGAACTTCTACGTCGACTCTTGTTGACAATCTCATATATTTATCAGTCAGAACCATGTCACGATAATTTACGATCTCACCCGAAGTGGAAATAAAGAAATAATAATTCTCGCCTGTAAACTTCCACTAATAAAGGCAGGCAGTATTTTAATAAAGTTGTCCTTATGTACGCGTGCGTACATGTCAAAATAACGTCGACTGTATTACTGCCTGACATTATTTGGTACTGCAATATCTCTCTAATGACGATATTTCAAATCGTTTATTAACGTTGACTTCTGTGATTTTTAAAATTTTCTAAAAATTAGCGGGTTACATAGTAAGTGCATGAAATCTGATTATTATGGTGTTATCGTCAGAGCTGGAACAAGGTGAAAATACTTCTTTGTACAAACTTTTTATAACCTTTCGTGTGATGATATCAGTTTTACTGTTCGACGTTTTGTTATCTAACAACCATCATCAACTTCATTTTTCAAATACCTGTTTACGCCCTGTTTCGGAGGATACAGTTTTTTGAATTTTTTTTCTTCCTGCATTCATTCGTGTAACACTTATGACGGTTTCAATACGTTTCGGACCCTTTTCGACCATCATCATGAATTTTAAAAAGATTTTCACCAATTATTAAAGATTAGATTTTCCTCGGATCTGAGAAATTTTTCTAATTCTGGCCCGTACTCAAAAATTTCTTTAAAAATTGGAGATAATCTGACACATAATGGAACTGTCATCTGTGGATTTAGATTGGAAAATACTTTAAAATCCTGTGTTTACTGAAACTGGCTGGCACTTTAAAAATATGAATTCATGATGGATGTACGATAACGAAACGTCGCACAGTAAGACTGAGTTAATCACAGGAAAGCTTATATGAAGTCTCTGTGAAGAAGAATTTTCATATTGTTCCAGCTCTGACGATAACACCACAAAACAATAAAATAAGAAATCGAAAAATTGAGTTTTTCCAAAGCAATTTGAAATTGAAAAAATATTTTTGGAAATTTTATGCTTTTTTCCCATTTAACTTAAACTGTAATTATCACAATTTTCCCTGTGGTGGACAACCTTATCATGGACTGTATAAAATCCCTGTGGTGGAGAACCTTATCTTGGACTGTATGTTTTGCACGGTTTTGGTTTATGCTTTTGAAATGCTTCTCAGGCATTGCTTTTGTGAGCTCAAATACAGATTAGCACTTTTTATACTTTATTTCAAGCGATTCTTCAATTTGAAAAAGACTGGGAATTAATTTTGACCATTTTTCAGGATTTCCAGATCAACAGGATATCCCAAACACTGAGGTGGCTGCTGAGGACCCTGATCATCAAAAAATTCAATTTGCAGCCGGACTGAAATTACTGCAAACAAATTCCACTCCTATTTCCTGCGAAGCTCTATCCAAAATAGAATTGAGTTATATAGAGAAATGTAAAGCGATGGTCAATATGCACCAAACATTGATGTGCGCTTGTCACAATGTACCACATCAGAATCTCAAGGGTCTCTTGTCTCATCTAAGAGCATTGAGGATATGGTTTCCGGTATTTACGTGCTATAATTGCATGATAACATTCACCGACCGTTCCACATTCACTAGACATATTGTGAGATGTCCCTGTCAGTCTTTGGATACAATAACAAAGTTGAGCAACTTACGTAAAAGAAGCGAAGTAAAAACGAGGCTTTACCAAAATTTCAAATGTACAATTTGCAAATTCATGTTCAGCTTTCACGAGGACTTTTGTAGGCACGTTGACGAAGAACATTCCTCTCTTGCATTGCCTTTCCGTTGTCAGTGTCGCAGAGTTTTCGAAAACGTTGAAGAATATAAAGATCATGTTTACGTGAGCTGCATGGTGGACTATTACTGCGATATCTGCTTCATCACCACCAAAACCCTGGATGATTTTCAAAAGCATGCAAGTAACGTTCATGACAACTCCGAGGGATTCATATTGCTGCAAGATGATAATTACAAAATGAGAAAGCCACTGATGCACGTCGTTGCTCCTAAGGAAGAGCCGGAAGAAGGAGTTATTCTAACTGGAAAAAGGGAGAGGAGAGCTTCCGTCAGGGCTGCTATAATTGAAACTGAAGAAGAAAGCCCGGCCAAAGTTATTAATCCAGTTACATTATCCCCTAAGTCTAATAATAGAAAGTGCCCTGTTTGCTTCAAAGAATATTCATCTTATAAAAATATGATGCGCCATTATAAAGTGCATTCATCCGAAAAATCAGACATGGTAAGGGATGAAGAAGAGGAAGCGTTATATTCTTGCCCAGATTGTGGAGGCATGTACAACAGTACTGAGTGGCAAAATCATCTGGTTGAAAAACATGAATCAAACATTTGTGGGGAATGTGGTAAATCATTCCAATTCCAATCTGAACTGGAACAGCACCGAAGCGTTCACTTGAATCTAAAAGTGTACAGAGACTCCAAAACACAGTCGTATAAAAGCACTGTTATCAGTCCAGGATCTGATGAGGAACCATCGTTGTCCTGTGAAATATGCGATGTATTGGTCTTCACCCAAGAAGAACTTGAAGATCATAGACTGTCTCATGAATCATCAGATTCAGCTGAAGTGTCTACAAGTACTGATAAAAAAATGAGGAAATGCGACCTCTGCGATAAGGAATTTGCCACTTATTCGGGCTTATGGGACCACAACAAGAGAATCCATCCTGAAAGGAAAACGCCTTCGTCTAATGCTTTCCCGAGACAATGCGATTATTGCGATAAAGTATGTACAACAGGGGCAGCGATGCACAGGCATAAACTCATTCATGAGAAGGTCGACGGCAGCGTGAGTAAATCTGGAAAGAAAAACAGCTCATCCGCTGAGGAAGAATCATATCATACATGCAAAAGGTGTTTCAAAGTATTTTCTTCCAAATACAACTTGAAAAATCACATGAAGTGTCATGGCATAAACACCAGCCCAACTGCTAAGAAAGTTACCCGGAAGCCACACTGTAATATATGTCAGCAGGTGTTTGATTCGGCTGAGGAAGTGGATTTACATAAGGAAGAATTCCATGATCCCAACGAAATGTCTACATTTACCGACGAAACTGAGGAAGCGGCTCCATTCGTTTTCACATGTGATGTTTGCGTGATGACTTTCACGTCAAAAATGGCACTGAAAAAACACAAGGAGAAGCATATTGCAGAAGCAAAGTCTTCCAACCAAAAACAAGCAAATGTCTTCTGCAAATATTGCAAAATCTCTTTCGAGTCGATTGTTTCCTTAACAAAACACATGCATGAAGAGCATGAAGAAGGAAGCAAACCCAAAATTGGCAGACTGAAAGCTAAGGTAGAACAATTTGTGTGTACCATTTGTGCGAAGAGTTTTCAGTCAGCCGCAGCACTGTCAACTCACATTGGCTGGCATAAACGCGGACAAAATGAATTCAACACAAAGCTCATGAGACAAAACAAAGTCATCACCAAGTTGGCAAACAGTGCACAGATAAAACAAGAACCGATAGAGGAACCAAAGTTTCGATGTACTACTTGCCTAGCAGATTTACCTAATGACACTGCCCTGCAGGTTCACATTCTTGAAAAGCATAGAAGCGTTAGTGCTATAATGCTTATTCCGCGTTGCAATATTTGCAATAAAGATTTCTCCACGCAAGACGAGTACGAAACCCATAAGCGCTTGCACGATTTTCTCCAGAGGCAAAAGCAGCACGAAGATAATATGCTGCTGCAGCAGCAGGAACGGGCCCAGGCAGTGGCTCAACCGAAACCAAATATTCCAGGAAGTCCAAAGTTCGCCAAAAATTTCCCATGCAAATACTGCAATGCGGGATTCAGTAGGTCTGATACCTTGGGAGCTCATGTTCGGCAATATCATAAGGAGTATGTTCAGACGGAGTTCAAATGTACTCAGTGTGACAGAGTATTCGACAAGCAAAACTCGCTGACAATTCATCTGAAAGTTCACGAGAAACAACGGGTTGTAGTAACCAGCCCCGCAACCAAGTCAATGTTTTCTTGTTCCATTTGTAACATGGGATTTGATCTGCCAAAGGATCTTAGAGCACACACGATAAGTGCTCACCCATTTTGATTGAGATGAATCTGATTTTTTATTACGAGGATATATGAATGCCTTTTACTTTTATTTTATTAAAAAAACTTTACTTTACCTTTTTTCTACTGAAATTACGTTATTTTGTGCCTAAGATGTAATATAGTATTATGTACCAAGGGAGGTATTTTTTATAAAACATTATTTCTAATAAAGCAAAAATGTGGTAAGGTGTTTTCTTATTCTGAAAGTATTTGTAATTTTTTAAGAAAAGTGTTTAGAGAAATTTCAACTGATGTAAAAGGATGAAATTGTACTGATAAACTAAAAGTTATTGTTTTACAACTGTAATTAAATTAAAATCTAAAATCGATCAATCTGGATTCGAACCCGGGATGTCTTAATTTCCGGGCTAGTGCATTATCAACTACGCTAATGATCCCATCTCCGAGACATCCCGGTTCGAATCCTGGATGTCAACATTTTATCTAAACCCCTCGCTATAGGAAAAAAAGATTGAAGTTTGCAGTTGCACCATTAACGATAGGTTATTGATCGGCGAATCTGGCCGAAATTCCGGAAGTTCTGCAATAGTATATTTCATTAGGAGTTCAGGAAGTATGCTTTTTCCGTGCGTGCGCAACATGTTTCCGCGGGAGGCGAAGCCGAACACGGGAAGTCGTGCTAGCACGGAAATAGTAATTTACGTAACAAGTCCAGAAAATACTGTTTTTTTTTGGACGAGTAGACCAAATTTTAGGACGAGCGTTAGCGAGTCCTTGAAGTCTGCGAGTTCAAAAAAACCGTTTTCGGACGTGTTGCATACACTATTTTTTCGGCAGCCATGTAGAATAACAAATGAATGAGACGCATTTAGTATGAGACGAAGAGAGGTCCTTCACCCATCTCTTAAACGGATGAAACATACTTTTTATGAAGTTACATATATAGACGAATACGCCTAAAATGGGTTGCCTATCAAAAGGTGGTCATGACTTTATACAGTGAGTTTCAAAACTTTTTTATTATCGATTTGTAAGAAAATTGTATTCCTCTTAAAAATTGGTGCATTACAGAATACTTGTATGCGAGTTTTCAAAATTTTAAATTTCCCAACGGTGTACAGGGGGGAACAAAAAATATAATTTTGATCAAGAGTAAACTACTCTGGCTGTGATTCTAAATTTGAATATTTCGAAGATTTTAGGTCTTATTTGTATTATATATTGAAATTCGAACGGAAGATAGGTACCAACAGAAACAGACTAATTCTTATTTATATTAATATTTATTAAAGTACTTCCTGGCCTAGTCCGGGAAGTACGTATTTTCCGGACTAAGCCGAGAATTGCTACTTTCCCAAAGAATAAGTGTCCGGGAAGCGAACACTTCCCGGTGGTTGCCGAAAAAATCATTTATGGACGAGTAATGAACGATATTTTTCATTTTATATACCTGAAAACCACAGATTGTTAAGAAACATTTAATTTTAATGATGAAGGAACAAAAAGATGTATTATTAAATGAAATATTTATGGTCCAAAAATATCCAAAAATTGTTATTTACCCTGTTGGTATGGAAATATTCAAACAATTTGCGATTTCTAGATAACTGTCAACAATATATTATTTAATTTTGACATGTAAATAGGCAGCTATAAGTCACCAGCGCACCCTAAAATTTTCCGTGCGGGCGCACCCATTTTCGGTATGCTAAATAAGCATGTAAATATAGTGTTTTCAGATAGGTATAATGAAAACAACATTTTTCTCCTCGTTGTCAGGTCTATCTCGTGAGTACTCTGGATTTTCCGAAAACTTCAGGATACTTTTCACAAGGTTTTCGTGTGGAATGTTATCTTCTGCACTTTAGCGTCGGAAGATATTCATCATCCTCAGGTCCTATGTGAGATGCTGTTTCATCCTCGTCACAGAATCACAGTGTGGAGTATTGATGTATTCCCAGCAGATGCAGATGTTTTCTTAGATGGTCGTGCCTGGTCAGAAGTCCTACCACCTTTCCGAGAAAGTTAGAAATAACTGGTCACTTGGCTCCATCATTACTTTTCGTCTGACACTTTCCTAGGAAGATTTAGCCCGCTGCCAAAATGTGTAATGATTTTATAATGTATGCCCTTCAGGGTTTTGGTAGTTATAAGTATAATGATGAATAATCAAGCAAAATTAGCGCTTGCCGGTGGAACATAATAGTTATTATTGTTATACTTTATTTTCTCAAAGACATGCATAAACACGTATAGATTCAACAATGCCCTATTTCTCAACACATTTGAGTGCATATGGTGACTCTTTTGCCGATTGGTTTCCGTCTGATTTTTATTTGATGAAATATCGTTTGGTCGTTTGGTATGCTTGGCAAACGCAAAACTATTATTAAAATGAGTGATTTATTTATGCAATCAACAATAATCAACTAGTTTCTTACAAGTTGTACACGAGTTTATGCATGTACTTAAGAAAAAAAAGTATTTTTTTCTTTTCTTTGGTGTTTTGGCATCGACTGCTATGGTCATTAGCCATGTGTTCTTTATAGGCCTTGTTACTAACTCCATACGCCACCTTGGAAGGGCATACGTTACAAAATTATTACAAATTTTGGCAGCAGGCTGACGGGCCAACTGATTATGGTTCTCAACACATTTATTTGTGTCCTGCTCAATATTCCCAAACGTGATTCCACAGGCTGGTTCTAGACCAATGAGAGTTGTTGTTGTCCCCGCATTTGCTAGAACATCCTCCCTTTCATTCCCCAGTATGCCTTTGTGACCTGGTATGCAGAGAAGTTTTATCTTGTTCTGTGTCCTAGGTCTTGTGTGTCTCCCAAACTAATTTGGAAGAAAACCTGCAACCTGCAACAAATAAATGAAAAGCAACTCATCAGTTGAGCAATTATCATATCATACATGCAAAAGATGCTTGCAAAGTATTTTTTCCAAGTATAACTTGAAAGTCACATGTAGTGCCATGTTATCAAAATTTGAGGAAATTCAAGCACTAATTATAAAAAATAAACCCCTTGCCTGTTTGGGAGAAGTTAGATTGACTGACGAAATTAGAGATAGTGAAATATTCATAGATGGATATCAAATTATCAGGGTTGATAGTGACAGCCGCCATACTGGAGGAGTATTAGTTTATTTGGAGCAAGAGGTAAAGATATTAAATACAAAGAGACATATTTTATTAAGGAATTTTTTGGATATTACATTTAGAAGTGTTTTATGGCAGGGTAATTCATCTAATATGTTTATATCATTCACCCAGCAGTAGTGATGCTGATTTTCTAAACTATTTTGAACAGTGGTTCAATAGTTTAACAGATTTAAAATACCCTGTTATAATTGTAGGTGATTTTAATATAAACTGGTTTGTGGATAGCACCTATAGTAGGAGATTGAAAAATTTAACATCTGACATGGGTTTTGAACAGGCTGTTGATAGTATTACTCATCCTAGTGATAATGGAGGTATCTTGATAGATTTAGTAATTACGAATCAACCCATAAATTGTAACGTCTATGAAACACTGAGAATAAGTGATCATTATCTAATTACCATAGAAATGAATCTTGGAAGTAATCAAAAACAAAATGGAACCATTATTATGACCAGAGGTAAAATTAACTATCATGACATCAATAGTAGATTAGCAATGGTAAACTGGGTATACCATCATGATAATATTGATGAGAAATGCCAATTCTTTACTAGTATTCACAATGTTTGGATGAATCGTCCCCAAAACAAGAAAAACTCATAAAGTCTAAATTCAAAGAATGGTGGAATGATATCGTCAGAAATGCAGTTAAGAATAGAGATCAAAAATATAAGATCTATAAATATTCCAAAAGAGCCGAGGATAAAGAAAGCTACAAACAAGCTAGAAATAATGTTGTGAGAGTTATTAGGGAACAGAAGCAATTATATTATCACAATAAAATTGATGACTGCAAAGGAGATTCAATACAAATGTGGAAAACACTGAAACTACTATTGTCAACGAAGGAAATAGCAAAAATGACCTCAGTACAAATCAACGACGAGGAAGTAGATGATATCAATATGGTTCCAGATAGACTCAATAATTATTACATCGAAAGTATCAACAAAATCGTTAATGAAATTGATGGCGGGACAACAAACGAAGTCATAATTTCAAACAATGATAATATTTCTTTAAATGACTTTCAATTAATTGATTATAAAGAACTTTATGATACATTATTTTCAATGAAAAATAAAGGAAGTAATGATGATCTCACAACAGAGTTATTAAAAAGTGTATACCCCAATATAAAGAATCCATTATTGAATCTTGTAAATAGTTCTTTAGAGACTGGCGAATTTCCATCCATGCTGAAATTTACGACTATAGTACCAGTCCCAAAAGTAAAAAACTCCAATAAAGCTAGTGACTTGAGACCCATTAATACACTATTTGCAATAAAGAAATTATTAGAGAGAGTGGTATATAGACAATTGATCGATTTCATCGATAAAAATAATCTCTCAGAAAATCAGTCAGGATTGAGATCTCATCATAGTTGTGAAACTGCGGTGCAAAATATTTTATTCGACTGGAAGACGTGGATGGATGGAAATAAAATGATCGGGGCAGTTTTCTTAGATTTGAGGAGAGCTTTTGAAACAGTAGACATGCAGAGATTACTTTTGAAACTTGGAAAATATGGCTTATCAGGTACAGTTTTTAAATGGTTTGAAAACTACCTCCGTGACAGAGAACAGGTGACTAGAGTCAACAACGTCACTTCCTCTGAACTAATGAACAATAAGGGTGTACCACAAGGTAGTACACTTGGACCTTTACTCTTCCTCCTTTACATAAATGACATTGTCAGGGAGCCAACTAAATGTAAAATACACCTGTTTGCAGATGACTCCCTTATATATTACTGTTCTAGTGACATGGATGATCTGATGAATACTCTAAACAGTGAACTCAGAAAAATAAGTAAGTGGTGCAGTACTAATACTCTGAAACTTAATAGCGAAAAAACATCTGATGTTGGGTAACAAGGCACTCCACAGTAAAATAGATAATAGGAACCTGCAGATAATGATCGAAAATGACAGAATTGAAAATGTTAGTGTGGTGAAATATCTTGGAGTTTTAATTGATCAGGAACTAACTTTCAAAGCTCATGCGCTACAAGTTATAAAAAGAGTAACATTAAATATTAACTTCATGATAAGAGTATCACAGAACATGTCTAGACGGTCCAAATTAACAATATATAATACATTAGTATTACCACATTTTACATTCTGTGCATCAATACTATTCACAGTTAATAAGAATGAGTTAGACCGACTACAGAAACAACAAAACAGAGCAATGAGAAACATATTGAAGTTACCAAGGGATACACCGATTCGTACTATGCTTAAAGAATTAAAATGGATGTCTGTAAAAGATTATATATACTATACTAATCTACAAAATGTATCACAATTTATCACCAGATTACCTGAGTAAAAAAATTGAATTAAATGAAAACTATCACCAATATAATACTAGGACTAGACATAGTATACATATTGGAGTCAAAAATTAAAAAAAAACTGAAAAATCAATATATCATACAGGAATGTTAGCCTTCAACAGCCTCGACAACAACCTCAAAGAATGTATGTCCCTGTTTATTTAAAAAAAAAAAAAATTGAAAAATCACTTGCTGGGAAATGATTAGAACCAATTTTCGTTTTCTTTTTCTAAGATGTTTTGTACAATATTTTCAACGATAAACCTACATTTTGATCTGGTTCTGAAAGTCTAAAGTATTTTATATTGTAAGAGTGTTTTGACTGACTTTAGGATTTTTATAATTTTTATTTTTCATATTTATTTTATATTATGTCTTGACCTTAATTATAACTTTTATTAATGTTTTTATATTTTATATAGTTTTTATTGACAAATTTATACACATTTATGTAATATTAGCGATTCTGCTAAATAAAGGATTTATATAAATACCAGCCCTACTGCTAAAAAAGTTATCTGGAACCCAAACTGTATTATAAGGAGGCTTGAAATAAGGAAGAATTCCACGATGGCAACAGAATGTCTATACATTTACCGACGAAACTGAGGAAGCGGCCCCATTCGTTTTCACATGCGATGTTTGCGTGATGAATTTTAGATCGAAAATGGTCCTAAAAAAACACAAGGAGAAGAATATTGCAGAAGCAAAGCCCTCTAACCAAAAAGAAGCACACGTCTTCTGCAAATATTGCAAAATCTCTTTCGAGTCGATTACTTCTTAATTCAAGCACATGCCCGTAGTCCAAAATGAATTCCACTCAAAACTCATGAGACAAAACAAAGTCATCACCATGTTGGCAAACAGTGCCTAGATAAAGCAAGAACTGATTGAGGAACCAAAGTTCCAAATGTTCCGATGTGCTACTTCCCTAGCAGATTTACCTAATGACAATGCCTTGCAAATTCACATTCTCGAAAAGCATAGAAGCGTTAGAGCTGTCATGCTTATTCCGCTTTTCAATATTTGCAACAAAGATTTCTTTATCCAAGATGAGTACGAAGCCCATAAGCGCTCGCACGATTTTCTCCAGAGGCAAAAGCAGCACGAAGATAATATGCTGCTGCAGCAGCGACTCAACCGAAACCAAATATTTCAGGAAGTCTGATACCTCATGTCCGGCAATATGTTCAGACAGAATTCAAATGTACTCAGTGTGACAGAGTATTCGACAAGCAAAACTCGCTGACAATTCATCTGAAAGTTCACGAGAAATAACGGGTTGTGCTAACCAGCCCCGCAACCAAATCTATGTTTTCTGGTTCCATTTGTAACATGGTATTTGATCTGCCAAAGGATCTTAGAGCATACACGATAAGTGCTCACCCATTATTTGTATCCCATAAAATACATACAGTCATCGCCATCTTCATCCATGAAACAGCATGCTTAATAAAAAAACATTTCAATCAGTTTAATACCTACTACTCCTTCCCATTACTCAATACGCAAGCAAAACAATATTAACCTACCAAGTCCAACCTCAACCCTAGTAAAGGACTCACTTATTTATAATGGTTGCAAGATGTATAATCATTTACCTGAGCATATAAGAAATATAAGCAATAAAAGGCTGTGCATGTTTTATTAAGTGATCGACCTTATAGTCTTGAAGAATTTTATTCTGACAAATTTTAATGTCTGACTACTCTATTTTTAATTATAATTCTAACTGTACAACCATATACATTTGCTGTTTTGATTTTTCCTCTCTCTCAATGTTCATGTTCCTGTAATATATTTATAGATATAGTTTTTAGATTTACGTAAACACTTTGTCCATAAGAATGTATTTTTTCTTGATGACAATAAAGTATATATTGATTGATTGATTGATTGATATCACGAGGATATATAAATTTTTCAACAAACACGTATTCTAAGAGATGAAAAAGTGGACACACTATTAATTTATGGCGAATGCAAGAAAACTTCCCTTTGTGGAAACAACTAAGACGAGAAACTTCCAACCATGAAAGTTTTATTATTTATAGTGACGGAAATCAATGTTTTAGCTGTTACAGAAGGGAAAATGCTGTATATGATGAAATAGTAGTCTTCGTTGACTCAAAACAATCACCCCTTGCCAGCATGGTTTTCGGAAAAAAAAATTCAATTGAAACGGCTTCTACAGAGATGTTCCAATATATTCACGAAAATATCAACAATGGCCATTATGTTAGTGGGTCTATAAATCAGTGGATACGATCGTATATAACAAATGGAAAAATTATGGTAAAAATAAGTAGCATCTACTCAGATGAACAAGAAACAGAACTCGGTACCCCGCAAGGTGGAGTCTTGGGACCCACCCTTTTCCTGCTCTACGTAAATGGCTTGCCATTTTATGCGGACGATCCTACAATTATAGTGACATCAGAATGCTTGGAAGTTTTAAACCAAATTTATCAATAATGATCAGTGACTTCTCTAATTGGTGCCAAAATAATCACCTAATAAATAAAATTGCAAAAGCTGTTTCCGTAAAATTCATCAATAAACATACCGAACAAACAACTTGTTCGTTAAATTCAATTCTACTACTTCAACCCATACAATTCATCTGTAGCAAACTAAACAGAACATATTTTGCATTTGTGACAGTGATAAGTAGTTTCAATCTGAATCTACTTATCAACCTGTATTATTCCTTTGTATACTCAGTCCTGAACTTGAATATAACAGTCTGAGGACAATGTTTGAATGTTGACAGAGTATCCAAAACTGAAAAAAAATCATTCGACTGATCTTCTTCAATCTTCGTCATGACGAATCTAGCATGGACAGTTTTTTAAAATATAATATTCTCACGCTAACAAGTATTTACTTATATAAATTGCTGTCCTACGTACACCTAAATCTTGCATCCTTCACAAAAGCCGCTGAATGACATAATTACAATACTCGTTCCAGGCATGACCTTCAATCAGACGAATCAAACTGATGGAATACAAAAAATCCGAAAAATATTCTGGAACCAATTCTTCCAATTATCTTCCACAAAATTTAAAGAGTATTCACGATCACAAAAAATATTCAGATGCATATTCAGAACCAAACTCGGGAATTTTCTATTAAAATATTGGTTTCACTCATATATAAAGAATGTGTTACAAGTTAATACGATTAATTGTTCCTTGTGAAGTCTATAAGTGTAATTTATATTTATTTGTATTCGTTTTTTCTGTTCTTCTATATTCTATATACGAAGAAACCCCTCGACTTATCTTATGTATACCTGTATACCTTATAGAGATGATTTTAGGGATGCTTTCAACTATGTTAAGATACTCACGCTGCCATGTACTTACATACTGCATTACTTCGACGTCGTATGCATACCGGGTGGCTACGGAAGTATTGCCTACGGAATATCTCAGTTATTGTATGAATTAGGTTTGTGAAATTTGGAGCGTCGATATAATGACATAAGAGCTAGAATTTGAGCATATACATGTCGAAGTTAACTTCCGGTCTGACCGGAAGTAACATCAACTTATTTTAAATGGAAACCCTATTTTTTTTTCTGTTCGCTTTATTCAGCATTCAATTCCCTTTTTAATGACATATCACAAGTTGGTATCTAACCAGAAACTAGATCAGAAAAAAATTATTATTGAAATTCACCGAGTAGGCCGTGGAAGCAAAATGAAAACCAAAAATTGAAAAGTTGGCTATGGAAACCATACGTCACTTGATAACAGTTGCTACTACTGTGATATTTTATTTTCATTCGTCGGCGTTATAAAAGGCCGCCAAAAAAAATATTGGAAAAATTGGGAAAAAAACAATACTCTGTAGGTCCATAACTTAAATAGGAACATACAACTTTTTCTTGCCTGTACTATTCAGCATAACCATTCCTTTCTAATGATATAAAGAAAGTAATTTTTTGAAATTAAATACCAAAAAATCCAATTATTATTCTTCAAATAACGAAAAAACAGATTTATCGAAAAAAAATTCAAATTGATAGGATTAAAGATAAAATAAATTCAAAACAAATGTTCGAAATGCATTCCCTCAGCGTCAATACATTTATTGACACTGGTAATATTTTCATGTAAAACGTTTTTCAACATTTGGGGCGTGATATCTTGGAAAGCTCTACGAATTTTTACTTCTAGCTCATGTAGAGTTGTAGGCTGTGTGGAATACACCCTATTTTTAAGATGCCCCCATAGAAAATATTCGCACGGAGTAAGATCAGTTGACCTTGGTGGCCACCTGACTGGACCATGGGTTGTTATAAGTCTCTCTTGAAAGCGATTTTGAAGATAATTTCTCGCTGTTCTTGAATTATGCGGAGGGGCGCCATCTTGCTGGAAGTACATTATCTCAGTTATTTCCGCTGGTAGGTTGTTAATGAATTCCGAAATTTCATTCCCTAAAAAATTAAAGTATCTCTCTCCTGTTAGTTGGCCTTGAAAAAGAATGGGGCCAACAATATGAGTTCCAACTATTCCTGCCCAAACATTCACACCAAATCTCTCCTGGAAGCCGCCTTGTCGAAACCGGTGCTCGTTTGCTATCGCCCAGTACCTGGAACAAAAGACCGTTCACACTTTTAGCACTTTTTACACTTCGACTATCGACAATAATCCAAATAAAGTACAGTACCTACCTTGTATTATTCCTGTTAAATAATCCATTGTTGGTAAATCTTGACTCGTCCGTAAACAAGATATAATAGTTAAATAGGTGATTCTCAGCATTTTGTCGAAGAAACCAATTACAATATTCCAGGCGCCTTTCACCGTCATTTTCATACAGATGTTGATGCAACTGATACTTGAAGGATTTCAATCGATGTTTTTTCAAAATTTTTCTAGCAGAGTCCTTACTTATAGCTAATTCGGCGCCAATCTGCCTTGAGGAAATTGTGCTATCATATTGTACTAAAGCTAATACATTAATTTCTGTTTCCTCATTAATAACAAATGCTTCTTGGTCTTCGTGAACATCAGGCTCAGTTCTTAATTTTTCTTCAAGCCTCTGGAAATACCTTCTTGACGGTTGCTGCCTCCCTGGATATCGCTCTAAATACATTCGTTCAGCGGCATAAGAATTTTTTAAACATTCACCATAAATGAGAAGCAAGTCGATTTGTTCGGTTCGTGAATAACGGGGCATTTTTTGAATATTCCACTAACTGATTTCGATTTCCAAACCCTTTTAAAATGGCAGAATCAAAAACACTACTTCGAACGTCAAAATAATATGGATAGCAGCGTTCGTGACAGCTCTCATTTCTTTTTTGTTAAATTCCAAAATACATCTTAATCAGCCTACTTGTTAATATTTTGGTTCGAATGATTATTGCAATGGAATGATTATTCTGAATAGCACAAACATCGTCCATAGGTAGATATTAGAATATCTATGGACGATGGCACAGACCAAGTACGTTTATGTTCCTATTTAACCTAGAACCTACAGGATATAATTTATCATTCCACATTATTTTTAATTTTATTTTTGCGTATGGCGATAATCTGTTTTGTTATTTGAAGAATAATAATTGGATTTTTCGGTATCTCAGTTCAAAAAATTATTTTCTATTATATCATTAGAAAGGAATGGTTATGCTGAATAGTACAGGCAAGAAAAAGTTGTATATTCCTATTTAAGTTATGGACCTACAGAGTATTGTTTTTTTCCCAATTTTTCCAATATTTTTTTTGGCGGCTTTTTATAACGCCGACGAATGAAAATAAAATATCACAGTAGTAGCAACTGTTATTAAGTGACGTATGGTTTCCATAGCCAACTTTTCAATTTTTGGCTTTCATTTTGCTTCCACGGCCTACTCGGTGAATTTCAATAATAACTTTTTTCTGATCTAGTTTCTAGTTAGATACCAACTTGTGATATGTCATTAGAAAGGGAATTGAATGCTGAATAAAGCGAAAAGAAAAAAAATAGGGTTTCCATTTAAAATAAGAAAGTTGATGTTACTTCCGGTCAGACCGGAAGTTAACTTCGACATGTCAATATGCTCAAATTCTAGCTCTTATGTCATTATATCGACGCTCCAAATTTCACAAACCTACTTCATACAATAACTGAGATATTCCGTAGGCAATACTTCCGTAGCCACCCGGTATATAGACCGGGAGATAGTGACAGATTTTGGGACACGATCTTATTCAGTATGCCTTTTGGAGGACAGTTTTGTCCGTATATCCTCATGATAATAATGCATGAATCAAAGAGTTGTCGTAGGTTCTTCATATTAAATAATAATAATAATATTTTCGAAAAATTATGTATTTCGGTACGATTCCAATCAGGCTGCCATGTGTTTTGTAATAAAATAATAGACGTAAAATACTTGAAAAACAATTGGCATACCATTAGGATAGGCGGAGAATTCCTTTTTTTCAAATAGAATTTCACGTGACCATACCAGCCATTCGGACCCACCCTGCCAATGGTTTTACGAGTATTTTAGTTTTATTATATCATCACGAAACACATGGCAGTCTGATTAAAATCGTACCCGAATAATAATAATAATTAAAATTAAATTATTATATTTTAATATGAAGAACCTACGACGACTCTTTAATTCATGCATTATTATCATGAGGATATACGGACAATACTGTCGTACAAAAGGCATACTGAGTAAAATCGTGTCCCAAAATCTGTCACTATCCCCCGGTCTAATATAAAAGCAAATTTGAAAAACTACTTATAGGACAAATGAAAGTTCATAGACAACGCGAAATAAAGATAATAATATGATGCGTCAACACTATTTGATACTTTCGAGAACGAGAAATGGGACTAGCTATTATGCAATCAAGTTCTTCAATGTTCTACCACACGATGTCCAAGTTCTCGAGTGTGTTCAGTTCAAATCTGTTATCAAGCGGTTCCTGGCTTACAATATATACGTAAGTAATGTATCGTTACTTATTGCTGTTTGTTAAATTTTATTGTGCAAATGTTTTTAACGACAAAAGTTGTTTATATTTTGTTCTTTTTTATATTATTATTTAATTTTTTAGTTTTATTTTATTACTGACTTGTCAAAGCACTATTGTTCAATATTTGTCATACGTATCTATGTATCAAAACGTAATTTTGAAATTTATTTTAAATGGTGCAGCCATTGAATCTACATCCGGAAGCCATTAAATTCAGCATTTACGATACCGAGAAGGGCACCAAAGCCTTCGCACATGTGTTAGCATCGTTTCAATACAGACTTGAGAGTAATACGAAGGGAATTTAATAATTCGAACAAAATATTTTGTATCCAATAATCAGTTTCATTATGAATTCATGTCATATTTCCATTAAGAGAATTGATTCAAACCATAACCGTGTGTTACGGAAAGATCCATGACATAAAATAAATAGAAATAAGATTCATTGTTTAGATATAAAGAGTTTTTTTCACAATGCGAAGAATTTGCATTGTTTTTTTTCTCGTAACGTCAGAATCTCTGAGTTATAAAATATTTGATACAAAGGCAGATTGTAGAAGAAAACGAAAAGAGATTCAATTCTCTATTTAATTTTTGAACAACCCTTATATTTATTGCCAGGCCTGAATAGAAACTGGGATTACGAGACCCAGGCACTTGAGGTCAGATATTTTACGCTTCTAAACTTGATGAAAAGTCGAAAATAAATATCTATATATTACACTTTGTTAATAAGATTTTCTTAGACAATAAAGAATATTTTTGATTGATTAATCTATCCTTCTGCTTCTACTAGGGAAATTGGCCATGAGTTACGAAACGTCCGAAAAGTAAGTAATCACTAATTTCTTTATTGTATGATCCTTTGGCGTATACTCTGATACTGAAGACAGGTATGCAGGCATGCCAAATTCGACAAGGAGACTCATTATTGTTGGTTAGTTTCGTCAGCTCGGAACACAGCCAAACCTAATTAAATATACCACGTTTTGGTGGTTTATCGCTGGAATATTGAAATTAAGTTTAACCGATTACCGCACATTGTATTCAAGGTTCAAGTGAAATATTATCGCCATTTCCTATGGACGTATGTATTTATACGTCCATGACCTAGTAATCTCTGCATTGGCAATGGTAAGTGAGTGGAGTAAGGAGTCATGGAATGAGAAGTCGGTGGGTTTCTGAAAGGAAGTTCGCCTATCCATCCCAATGGACTGTTCGAAAGAAACGCAAAGCCCAGAGATTGGTGAAATCGAACCATCTCGAGAACATAGAAGGTTAGATGATGATTGTGCTGCTTTTTGTTTTTCGATCACCCAAGTTTTTATTCAATTCAATAAATATTATTACAAACAGCCCAGTAAACAATTTTTGGTTCCAGGAATATTTCAGATACATGCTCTGTCAATGACGAAATATTTCACTCAGAGGCTCAGATATTTTCTTGCAATATTCCTGAAACCAGAGATGTCCACTCTCACAGATTGCAACATTTCTAAATTCACATTCCAGGAATGTTCTTGAAATATATACAGAGTGTTTCTAAATTCAATACAAATATTTCAAGGGCTTATTCCTGGGGTCAAAACAAGACTTTCTTTTCCACAAACATGTGTCCTAAAATTCACCCCCTCCAAGCTACAGACATCGCAAGTTGCCAGAAAAAAAAGCGTAAATTTTGAATGGCGTCTACAATTATGCATCAAATGTTCGGAAAATTTACAGACCCTTGGTTTTTTGGACGCTTTATTCATTTCTTGCTTCATAGTTTTTATGGCCAAAATTTTCTATTTCCGCCCAAAACATTCAAATTCAAATATCACCATTGTGTTGTCCATGAAATAACCTAAAGTTTTGGCATTTTGCATTTTTTTGAATCAGCTAATAGTTTTCTAGAAAATCGCTAGTACCTAAATGAAAGGTGAATACAGAATAAGTAACAAACTAAAATACTTAGTGGGCTATGAGTTTTAAATTTGTTTCCCATTTTGACGCTTTTGACTTTTAAAATGCAACATAGCACTTTGATTTACTTGCTAGTTTGACCTTTGTTGAACGGTTGAATTACTATTTTTTCAAGCAACTTGCTATGCCTGTATATTGGAGGGATGGATTTTAGATCACACACATATGGAAAAAAAAGTCTTATTTTGACCCCAGGAATACGCCCTTGAAATATTTGTATTGAATTTAGAAACACCCTGTATATTCATCAATTTCACTTCAGAAACGTTAAGGAAACATTGCATCAATGTTTCCAATTTGTTAATATAGATCAAAATTCTATTGAACATCTCATTTATGTTTATGATTTATGTTCAAAGGTTCAGTTTTTTTAAGTTTTTGAAATATTTCAACTATGTTTATGAAACATATGATAAATGTTCGAAATGGTTGGATATGCCAAAGAAATATTTTATTTATGTTTCGAAACATTCCTGATTTTTTTATTTTTGTACAACTTTTGATATGTTTGAGAAATATATCTTTTAAATATTTTAATATTTCTATGAAGCATTTCATTCATGTTTCAAATGTTCTCCGATTTTATATTTCAACACTACATCTGTTGTATTGATGAAATATTGGATAAATGTATTGAACAAATTTGAAAATTATTAATCCTGCCAAAAATTTCTTATTTTTGTTTCTGAAACACTTTTGAGAAATGTTTATGAAATACTGTATTAAATAATTTCGGGATGAGATTGATTTTTTTTGTAGGTAAAATTTCATGTTTCTGGGTTTTCATTATAATTTTCTTGACTTTGTTGAAACAATGCAACCACAATCATCTCAAAATTCTTTTCTGTTGCCTGTTCTGCGAGACGTTCCTTAGTTGTTCTGAAATAAGGTAATTCTGAAATGTTTCAGTTATTATATATCAAGAAATTTTTGTAATATTTCGAAAGCTATTGCCTAATTAAAGATGTCTGGAAATATTCCAGAAATGTTCCTGGAATTTAGCAAAATGAACTTTTCAAATATTCTCAAATAAGATTACTTTGAAATGTTTCAATATTGATGAAATGTATTAAAATTACGTTTCATATATTCTTGATTTATGTAATTTATTTCTGAAACATTTCAGTTATTATAATTGATGAAATTTGAAATAATTTGAAAGTAAAGTGTGCGTCTTAGGTAAAAGGTATAAAAATACTTTTAATATTTTAAACGAAAAACGTTTTACAGCAGTCTTCTCGACAAAATTGAAGCTGCTTCTATGCACTCTTTGAAGAGTTCTAGGATTATGATAAGGTTTCCAAAAATGTTAATGATTTTTTTCACATTCGTTATGATACATTTAATTATAAAAGGGGAATGTTAATATTTTTAAGAAAATTTACATGAAACTGATATGGTAATCAACTGGTCTATGGGAGATAGCAAAACTTATGAACTGATAATAACTAAATAGGGCAGGGCAGGATTTATACCCACCAGTTGGGATATAATTCTAAAATAATAAGAATACCTAAAGTACCCCGCAAACTCCTTTTGGAATTTGGTATAATGTAGTAGTAGTCCATGTAATTCTCAACCAATGTTGTTGCGCCAACTAAAAAAAAAAAAAATGAACAGTTTTGCTGCTAGGGGGCGTTGAACTCACTCCTTGCGCAGATTAGACTGTTCGTTTTTGAATCCGGTAACGACATTTTCCCTTGTTTCATTGCTGCTAATTTTGCACAATATTGTGCTGTTTTATAAAAAAAAATTCTTATTCCCCCCTTCTACCCCAAGTCCTATTACGAAACGCATAAAAGTATTTCTCGAGTGCCTTTAAATGTATCGTCGAATGTTTAAATATACCTGAATAAGGGATATAGTAGTTTTTTATGACTATCCCCCCTCCCCCCAAAGGGCACAAAACGAAAAAATTTCGGTGGATTTTCAGAATTTTTTAATATTTTAAGTTGTTTTGATTAGAAATTAATTGGGTGACAAACCCCAAAAATGAATAGTTTTGATGCTAGGGGGCGTTGAAATCATACCTTGCTCAACAATACCTCTACATATTTCAGTTTAGATTATTCTGAACAATTGCGTAATTTTTAATAAAAAAATATATAAAATCCCCCTATCACCCCCACCCCCATGTTAAAACACGAAATAAAAAATTATTCTCGAATACTCGTGAATGCTTTATCAAAATATGCAACTCATTAATTTTTTTGAATGGTTTAAATGGTTTGTGCTTTTTTTTCTGGAGTTTAGTGAGTTCGGTTGTCCACCTTCCCTTTGGTTTGTCTGATGCTTTTCAGGAGTCAGTTGTTCTGATACGAAGTCATTATGGTCTCCTGTTGAATTTTCTCCGAGGTTTCCTCTGTCATAAGCACTATGTGTGTTTCTAAAAATGTTTAGGATTTACCCAAGCTCCTCACGATATCTTAGCCAGTCGGTTTTCCTCGGGACCCGCTACATTTTGGCCACTAGCACTGCCAATCTCTAGGTAAATGTGACGGTGGTCTGAGTCTGATGATTCGCCTGAAGCTATAACGACTTCCTTCCCAACCTGCCGACTCACCTGGGGGGAGCCAATGGTAATGTCAATGATTCCCCGTCTTCTTTGGGTTACAAACGTTGGTTCATTACCCCTATTCAGTACTTGCACGTTACTGGAGACAACAAATTCAAGCAATGATGGTCACTCTGTACATGTGACACATGGACCAATTTCGATAATGATTCTCTTCCGGTATATCCAATGTGGATATCAAGTATTGTGAAAATGATCATTTAGATCCAATCCTATAGTTTAAAATTGTATAATTTCAGTAATCAAGAATCAGCACGGATATTTTGGAGAAAGAGAAGATATGTTGTATCAATAATGGTTTTTTTTGGATTATTCACTTCCTGGGCCCTTAGAATCAATTTAAGCGTTGCTCTGGTAGCCATGACTGAAAAAAAAATTAATGTAACATTTGAAAATGGTTCAACTGTTTTAGTAAGTACCTATTTGAAGTTTTGAAGGTTTTTCTATGTGGAATATACAAATGTAATAATATAAACAGAATAGAACCAAGCCCAATGCAGACTTTAGACAATCCTATTGGTGAAATTGGTCTAGACCAGACGAGAAATCAATAAAGGGGCCAGAGTTGGACCAAACTAATAAAAATCTGATCTAATGGTGATTTTTGAAATTTAGGTGTAAAATTCATACTTAGAACAATGAAGTCACTTTAGCAGAATTACCGATTAAATAATTAAAGACCTTTGTCATCATTTTTGGTGGTCATAGGTCTAGTCATGAAGTACATAGTATCATTGTTTAACTAGATGTAATACAGTTAGTCAATGCCTGTGGAATCGGTATTGGACCCAAACGCGAGTGTCCTCTACTGTGATTAGTTACAAGCATGAATATTTGACGTCATTTTAATGCACGGTTCTTCAAGAAACCCTGATTACACACAGTCTAGGTTATGTCATTAAAAAAATAAAAATAATCTCTTGAGATATAACTTTTTGTGTAAAACTGATATCTCTTGCAAAGACACTAAAAGACAAAAGAAAGTCTCGGTTTTAATATTAAATAATAAAAATAATCTCTACACTAGAAGACAAAAATGTTTTGAGGAAAGTGCGCTTGACTTGACTTGAAAGTCGCGGAATTGAAGCAAGAATTGGAAGAAAGGGAACTCAAAACAACTATAGTAAGAAGGCCTAACTCCAGAAAAGATTAATGCAAGAGGGAAAAAAACGATAACGAATAAACTTGATGAAAATACCAAATTATTGGAAGTTAAACTGTAAAAAAAAATTCAAGGAGTCCAGAAAATAAACTAATAACATTCTATGAGTACAGAAGATGAACTTCTAGAATATTAGGAAGACTTGAAATATTTGAAATACGAACTTCAAGAAAAACTCAAGAAAATTCGAATAGTTTAAAGGAAGAACATCTCGAAACTTCGAGAAGAACTTTGTGGTGTGGCGAATAGATTAGAAGAAAGAATACGAACCGTCGAGACAGAGATAGGCAAAAAGAAAAAAACAATCGGTGATGAAATCAAAGTCGGAACCGAGACTGAAATGAACAAAATGAAGGAAACAATCTGCAAGTTGATATCGCTTATACAGCCAAACCGTAAAATGTAATGGAGCGACTTGCGGTTCAGGCATTCTTAGATATGGACTTCGCGACCAACAAACCAGGAAAGCGTTGACATTCGCTCGTCCAACACCTTGGAATTTTAGGCTGCGAAACAATCCTGCAAAAGCCAGAGTGAAGTGCAAATGGTTGAAGAAGATCCGCAGGAGCCTGCTACTATTGAAGCATCCATAAGAAATGTTGTGAAAGAAGTGATGCCCGAAAGAAAAAAAAAATTGAAATTGTTATTACCGTCAACCGATTGCACCCCTACGTGCAACCCTCGGAAGTCTTCGAGAGTCTTGTGTGAGCTAGGGTAGACGCAGCCCTCACCTTTTAACGTGTGATGCCATGCACGAGACCGATGACCATGCGAGGCTTTGAACCCTCGACCCTTCGCTCCAAAGGCGAACGTTCTACCAGCACGACCACCACGGCCCAGAAGACAAATAAGATATCCAATATTCAAAGAATCGACACAAAACTTGGAGGAGGTTGGTACAGTCAAACACTCGCAGACTTGAACTTTTGCATCTAAGGCCTACATAACATCCAGGGCGGATGTGTGCTGGTTTTGCCCGCCCGCTGGCTTCCCAGAAGGGCATGATGAAAAAATCTATCGCCGCAAGAAATGGAATATCATTCCCTCCTAACCCATCTGCTTAGTGATCGTTTTATTGTTATTTTATATATTTAGATGTTTCATATTATTTAATTGTGAATTTAAAAAATAAATATTTTTGGATTTGGAAGATACGCACCGGAACAGGGCAGCCTATGATGCGCCATTAGGGTAAAAAGTGTTTTTGCAAATATTTAAAATTTTGTATCAATATATTATTTATCAGTTGTAGCAATATTTTTTATTTTGCTTTTCGATATATTTATTTTCTACCAAACAAAATTTATTTACGTTTCAAGCGTTGCAAATATATCAAAACGCGAATGCCCATATATTTATAAACACGATCTATTTTATGTCGTAAAGAGATGGCGCAGCCGACCTGATTTATTACACGCTTTAATTTTTTCGGTTCTAAGGTATTTGAGTTTGAATAATCCAATGATTATTCAAAAAAAGAGTGAAAAAATACTCTGAGAATATATTCTGGCGGCTGCGATATCATCCGGCCACTATATTCTCAAGAGTGCATGAATCGCGTAGGTAGCGCCATCTCTTGACAATAATAATAGAATAAAATAGATTGAATTTATAAATATATGAGAATCCACGTTTTTATATATTTGGAACGATTGAAACGTAAATTGTTTGATCCAAAATCAATATATCGAAAAGCAAAATAAAAAATATTGCTAAACTAATAAATACATTGACACAAAAATTTACATATTTGCAAAAACGCTTTTTACCCAACCGGCACCTCATAGGAGCCAGGCACTGTATATGAAGGATTACCAATCGAATTGGGTTTGGGCTGCACTTAATGGATATAAATAGAGAGCCATGATCAGAGAGGGCAGATATAGTACAGTCCAACACAGACAGTCAAATGTTTAAGTGTAGAGTGTTGTGTTGAATGAGTCAGTGTTTATCTAAACTACTTCAATACGTTAATAATAATTTTATTACAATGTAAAATTCCATGCTTTTCAGAATTCTTGTGTGACTATAAGTATATTTCTGTTTAGATGAAAGAATTTGACTGGGATTCAAAAACTCAAGGATATATTTTAAGTTCTTTTTTCTATGGACTTATAACCACGCACATTATTGGAGGATACGCATCATCAATATTTGGTGGAAAACTGATTCTTGGACTGGGAATTGGAGTTACTTCCTTCTTTACCCTCGTCACCCCCTGGGCGGCAAAGAAGAACTTATATTTCTTCTTAGCCGTAAGGATTATTGAAGGAATTTGTGAGGTTAGTATTGAATTATATTTTATATTGAGGAGCACAAGTATCGATATATTTTTTAAAGCAAACTACTCAAGCGTGTAGATTCGGGAAGTTACCATACATCTAACTTCCATTAAGGCTGTTCCGCATATTCTCTGAAACGTCTGCTCAAATTTTCTCGAATATGTCTAGTCCGATTTCAATGAAACACTGTTCAGAATATTGTACTCTTACCCGGAAAGTTATTTTCATTATTTATTATAAAACATTTTGACTCAAACTAATTAAAATATAGCTTTTTTTCGAGTCAAGCTACTTTTCGTAAAAGTGGATAGAAAGTCACTTGATTGAAACAGTACAAATACTGAAAAATGATAAATGAAAAGTGCTTAATAAAACAGCCGTTGGCCTAACAGTGACAGTGGGGGAGACTATTTTTGTCGTAAACGGAAAAGATCCATACGTCTCATTCAGTTGCAGGTACGGAACAACCCAATTCATTGAGCGATGTTTTGGTAATGTAATCTAGTTTTACTATTCAGACAATTATAACGATAGCCTGTACATACAAAATATCAATTGGCATTTTCCTCAAGATAGGTTTTACACAAACCTTGAGGATAGCAGCGCCATGAAAGAAATTAGAAAAATATTTACGTATCTACCGTATAAGAAGATCAAATTTCTAAATCAGTCAACACACGGACATTCGATGGATATCCACTGGACATTAATTTTGGACATTGGGGATATCCAGAGGACATCCAGTTGATATCCGGTGGATATTTTATGGACGTCCGGTGGATGTGCCGAGTGGAACAAGCTGGACTTCCATGAGATATCCTTCTGGGATATCCATAAGATATCGTTCAGGAATATCCATTAAATATTTTTCACGGATATTCTCAATATGTTGTTTAGGGGCATCTACAAGATATCCACAAGGATATCCATAAGATATTGTTCACAGATATCCAAAGGATATCTTTTAGGGATTTTTTTAAATAAATAAAAATTACTTTGGTATGACAAAACCATAACAATTTCCATTAAATAAAAACGAGAGGATAAAAAATAGTTATTTATGCAACAAGTGCAAAAAGTGAATGTTTATTGCACTCGACGTGAAATTGTCCGACGAGGCCGTTAGGCCGAGTTGGACAACACGTCGAGTGCAATAAATAATTTTTGCACGAGTTGCATACAACATTTTTTCTACGTTCATGCAAAAACCAAAAAACGATTTATTGAGGTGCGGCACTAGGTGTAGGAAAATGAAAAGCGCAACTTGAATACTTTATTATTAATATCGATTTGCATTGAAACAGGAACTAATACGTTACGAACAATTTAACTCAAACTTTATTTTTACCCTCAATATTGAAAGTGAATGAACAATTGGTGCAATTTTCAATATGAATATTTCGTAGTGAAGTACCTGTTGCCAATCTCACAGAATATTTGCTAAATATGTAGTAGGTTTAAACGTTTATGTTTGTCATGATGACAGCACGTTGAAGTAGAATGACAGATGAGTGCAATAAAAACTTTATTGCACTAGTGCAATAAAGAACTTCTTTTTCCACTGAATATAGTTCAATAAAGTTTTGCTTTTTTCATGAATGTAGAAAAATGTATTTATACTCTTATTGATGAATTGACACATTATGATATTAAAAGAATATAAAATGTGAATATATTTTATTGTAATAATAAAATATTATTTTAGGAACCAAAAATAAATTAAAAACATGCCACTCATAGAATGTCAATCTCGGTTTCTTCTTGGGGTTTTTCCTGTTTTTCCGGAGCTAGCAGATGTATTTCTGTGGCCATTCGTAGCCAACTTTTTATTGCCTCTTCTGACATTTTCCTATATTTGCTGCCAGAACAGTGGAATTACTTACGTCTGACATTAATTGAGTAAACACTAATCCTATACCACATAAGTGAAGGAAATTCAAGCCGGAATGAGGAATTAATTTTCTAAAGATTGGGAATAAAATCAAATTCTATTGAAGAATTTACTATGTGTATTCTTCATTATAGGCAGAACTTTATATGAAATATATTCTCATTACCTAGTAAAAGTTCAGCCAATTTGAGTTCAACAAAAACTCTTTTTTTTTTGTCCCATACCAGCTATATTCTGATGCAAAATCATTTGTTATATTGGATGAAAGACAACGTTTTATAAAATCATATAATGATGAACCTCCAATTTTTGAAACTTCATCGACCTGAAAAAGATATTTTTGATAAAAAGATAGGGAAAACATTATTCACTCACAACAGCTCTGAATGTATCCCTGTTGTCCAAATACTCCACCAATTGTTTGATTTTCTCAAGGAATCAATATGGAAATGGTCAAATTCTACAAATATCGATAAAACATCCCTACAGGGTGCAATTATATTATTCATCTTATCTGTTCGCATGTTTCATATCTGTTAGCGAGTCTATTAGTTTCATGAAAAGTATTTTCTGTAACTGAATTGAATACGAATCCATTATCCAAAGAGGAAACCTCGTCTGCAGAACTATCAAATTCTGTAACAAGAGTTGATGAATAATCAGAATTAATATTTTCAATAGACATTATTTCATTATCAGGAATGCATGATGTTGAAGTCGACCATTGACGAGATGGAACAGGCGTCATTAGTGAAGTTTGTAGACTCTTTAACTAATACTCGTTCGGATTCCAATTTTTATTTTTTATAAGTACATCAGTTTTGTTTGATATTTCTTGATGTTATCCATTTTCTCTCACCTAATTGGCACAAATACATTGATTGAAAATAGTTTAAATTTTATATTTCTACCACTTACCATCAAAATGTATTTGAAGGAATGATAAAAACCAATTGCCCAAAACCAAAATCCTCAAAATCCACGTGAATTTAACCGGGAATCAGAGACATAACTTAAGTATGTAATGGAAAACCAGTAAAACCACAAAAGTAAGCAAGTAAGGTTAAGTTTCTCTTTCGCACAAATCGCATGCCAGCAATCACAGAACTGACGACAAATAAACTGCACGACATACGAGCTCTGTGATTGGTCACTGCCATGGCGGTAAGTTTAAATGACAAGACAAGAAGAAGGCAAAAACTGAGTAAAAATGAGTGAATCACCAGTCAACCTAACCTAACCTGACTAATATTACGTAGATATAATGTTAGCGATTTATCGAATATTCTTCCAAAATTGTTAATAAAAGCAGCGTTGGTCGGAGCTCTCATTTAGTGCATTTTAGTTCAGAACTTAAGAATGCAAAACATTCGTTATTTTATATTTGCTTTGGATATTTTATGGCCATCTGTAGAATATCTTCCAACGGTTCAGGAAAAAGATTATTTTCATAAAGATACAATTTGTGTACGTGGAAGAGAAAAAAAAACATCGATATCCAAAATTCAGCTCGACATTTCCCAGATAACACATGGACATCCAATGGATATCCACTGGACATATGTTATGGATATGCTCTGGATGTACTATGGACGTCAGGAAATATCCAAAGGATATACTATGAACGTCCAATGCATGTTCGTGGGGTACCAACCTGTACATCCATAAGATATCCTTCAAGGATATCCATAAGATATTCCTGAACTATATCCATAGGATATCCATATAATATATCTTATGGATAATCTCTATGGATATCTTATGGATTTCCATTTCAGATCCAGTCGGAAAACGAAAGATAAGAGTATTCTTGAAATGCTTCTATTCGTTTACGAGCATGGAAGAAACTCAGAAATTGATATATCAAAATCAGTCTTGCAATTCAATCACATCCATAATAACTGTGGATATTTTATGGATATCCATAGGATATTTGCTGAAGGATATCCATTTCAAATCCTTCGTTGGATATCCCATGAATATCCATTTCATATCCAAGGATATCCCGACCAGAATTGGACATAAAATGGATATCCATGGGATATCGACGTGTGTTATCTGGGAATGTAATGGACTAATTCAATCAGAAACGGCTCTGAAAATGATACTCTCAATCTCGATAAAATTCACGAAATCAAAAGTAGATACAAATCTTCAATTTATTGCAAAAATTATTTCATACCTTAACTCTCATCTAAGTGGAGTATTATAAATTTGAGATATGCAAAGAAGTATAGTATACATATCAGTGAATCCATGTCATCGTTTCGATCAAACAATATTATGAATGAAAAAACTGAGTTTGTCGGTCTCATTTTGTATCACCCTTATTGTATTTCCGATTCTCCCAACATTAGAAAATGTTTAGAGCTGTTTTTTGTCGTATCATTTTTTTGAAATTATTTGGGCCGTTTTGAAAACTTTTCATTTTAGCGTTGAAACAATGACGTCATAGACAGAATTTTTCAAAACGAGATGCACTATTTTGAAGCCATGGTCAAATTTATGACGTAAAATTGAAAAAGTTTTTAAAACATTATTGAATACGGTTCAACGACAAAAAACAGCTTAGTAGGTTGATAAATATTGCGATAGGTATAGTAAGAAAAATTGTCACTATGCAATTATTGCACACAGGAAATTATGTCTCTTCTCAGGACAAATCTCTGCCTGAAAGAAGCCTGAAGAAGCCTGAAAGAAGCCACTAACAGAAGTGTATATTTTGCAGGGTGTAATATATCCATCTGTTCATGCAATGTTTTCAAAATGGGCCCCACCGTTAGAAAGGAGCCGCCTGGCCTTGATGGCATTCTCTGGAGGTTCTGTTGGAGTTTTAGTTTCATTGCCAGTGTCTTCTTTATTGAGTACCGCTTTTGGATGGGAAAGTATTTTCTATAGTTACGGTAAGAGTTCAGAAAAAAATGACCATCAACTTTTAAACAACAAAATTTTAATGGACCCCGACTTTTTCTTTTAAGAAATGGTGGTCTGTCAAATATTCCAAATTTTTTGTATTTTATAGAAGTCGATGTCCTTATAAAATATGTCCAGGCCCATCACGATCCTATGACTATTTCGGAGTCCTTTGGAAAACAAAATTCATTCAAAGAAATCACCACTCAAACTCTCATTGTATAGAAATTCTCACCGCCTCTTCTAAATTCATAAAAATTCACGATTCATGTTAACCTTCACCTCTTCCAAACTTTATTCCTTCAAATAGTTCTGAAGAGTATTTGTAGAGGATGGGTGGTAGATGGGTCCATTTAATTCATCATAATGGATTCCATCATATCGTCAAAGGAGAGAAATTGCAAAGCATCATAAACTACAATATCATTCGTAATAAACAAAAAACTTAATGCAGAGAATGGATGGGCATAATCGCATTAACATAAAACGGCAGGACGTACTTTTTCAAAACGTACAATTATATAACGTTATAGAAACTGTATACGATCAAATTCGTAATGCATCTTAATCGCATTGTATTACAAAATCACCGTATCATATCGCTAAAGTACATAATTCGTATTACACAGAATACGTACTGTGTAGAAGTGTAGAATACGGAATGTGTCAGAACGTAATCTATCATAATTTGGATGCGCGCGCATCAAGCATGTCTCACAATAGCTTTCCGGACAAAAGGAAGCAGGTTTTCCGATTCAGATTGCCTGCGCCTACACGCATGATCTATTGTCATCGTTCACTACTAAAACTCAACACAGAAAAACCAGGTTGGCGGGAAACTGCGCTGGATACCTGCTAGATCCACCAGAGCGGATTTTACATAATATCAAGGGTATTGGATTCCTGATGGCATCTAAACTTTATCAAACATCACACTTCATTCACCCTGTTGTACAGCAAATTGTTTCAAAAATTGTTTAAAATTGTTTTTTCCGTTAACCAGCTGTCGTCCCCTTACGAACGGCAGCCCTCAAAAGTCGAAACTTGTGCGAGCCAAGGATTAACGAGGTCTTACCTTTTAACGTGCGATTCCTAGAATTAAACAGCATGAATATTTGTTATAATGTCTATTGCTTGTAATTAGTGTTGTCTTTTGAACTTGATATGCTGCTTACACTGTTTGGAACACTGGAGTTTCATCTCAACATCAAACGCAATATTTAAAAACTGGGCACGTGGTTGTCACCAACTGTCCATGAAATGCAATCTTTCTCCAGAAGTTAGTCACTTAGTGCCTGAAACACTTCTCGAGGTGGTAAACACAGTTGTTTGTTGTTGGAATAAATATCCACAGTATTTCTAGTATTTTCAGTCACAAGGCTAATTCGTGTGAACCTAAGGTATTGTGAGGCAAGAACGTAAGGTAAGGTGATGTTAATGTAAGGTTTACAAAAACATAAGATGTTTCGCAAATACTAGTAAGTTTGAACTTATTATGTACGCTGCACTACAATGGGAAACGGCAGAAGATACACGACTGACAGTTGTGTATTGTAAATTCGATTATGGTTTGATTATGAATTTACAGAATATTAGGTAGAGACGATCCTTCAGTAGTTTATTGTGAACTGACAACTGAAATCTAGATTTTCTGATTATCATCACTCGGAATAACTCGTTTTAATAAGCCCTCTGATTGGCTAATGGTAAGAACGCAACGCAGACAGTTGAAAGTTGGTTTTGCGTTACCTTACGTTTCATACTTTACCTTGCGTTTTATCATGAACGTGTCTACACGATTCCAATAGTTTAAATGTATTCCTATCTCGGGTTACCTCACCTTACGTTTACTTGAACTAGGCTTAAGTCCTCATAGTGTATTTATTTATTTTACTTTCTCTGGTACCCACGTTTTCAGTTGATTTCGATCCGCAATGAATTTAATTGATTTTGATAGTGGTTTCCAAGTTTTCTGTGTCGTCTGAGAAATGTTTCAGATGCTGAGTGATTACCTAAAGACGTTGTTATTGAAAACTAGAGATGTTGGCGAACGGTATGATTAAAAATACATGTCTCTTTTTGTTTACATTTCAAGCACTCCAGTCTAGGTATATGATTAAGTTTGCAGGCCTATACCTAAATATTTTCAGTCTGGGTTCGTGGTGCAGGCTGGGACAAAGATGGTTTATGATTTCTACGTTTCATTTAGGAAGGTAATATTCTTTGAATTCTATTCAAATCAGGAGCCAATATGGCCAGCAATTATGGTTCTGTACTGTAAACGAAACTTCAAAACAGCCGACCTAAAACTTCAGTTGACATTGTAATGGAAAATTATGAAGAATTGAGAACAATTGGGGAATAAGTCTAAATGTTCGATGATAATATAAGCTTCTCCAATATCATAAATGTCTTCTTAGGTCTTCAATGAGTATAAAACTTTCACTACCTCCAGTCTTCCACATAGTTTAAGCAATCGCATAGACTATAGTATTATGAAAAAGTACATTACGTTCTGATCTGTTACGTTGTGTAGAAGTACGTTATGACGCGTTACGAATTCTACCGAATACGATTATGATCGTTTATTACTGATCGTGTGAATGTTGTGAGTACGTCATAAAAAGTACGTTATGGTGGTGTACATTGTGGTATATTACGTTTTGAAACTTGTCAATATACCGCTGATCATTTATTATTATTATTAATTGTGATTTGTACCGTTAATTTCTTCATGATACGATTTCTGTATGATGCACTGGGTGTTCCCATCTAGATCGTGTGGTGTGAGGCCAATCAGGTTAATAAAATATGTTCCTTATTGATCACATCATTCACATCATAGCATTATTCTAGATGCTTTCCATCTACTTTATAGAAATATTAAAACATAACGTTTCAGGAGTATTCGGTTTATCATGGTCATTGATATGGATGTGGACAGTAGCAGAATCACCAAATGCCGATTCAAGAATCACTCCTCACGAATTAAAGTATATTACAGAATCTCTTGGTGGTACCGATACAAATAGGAAATTGAAAGTACCCTGGAGTTCCTTTGCGACTTCCGCACCTGTTTGGGCTATGGCCATAGCGAATTTAACTGAAAATTGGGGAAACTACACTCTCGTTACCGAGTTGCCAAAATTTATGAAATGTAAGTAAATATTTGACTACTTCTGCTGCAATAAGACAATTAAAAGAAATGATATCACAGAAGTTCAAAGTGAACTTCAGTGAAGTTTTTTATTCATTGCGGTGGCAAGGCCCTCTCTTCTTATTCTCGAAAACAATTCCGGTGTTCAGAATGGTGATCCAGAAATTGTTGAGAATTACAGAGGCGTCTCAATCCTGTATTCAAAAATGTTTGAAAAAGGGATGTATATCCGGCTCAATAATTTTCTAATGACGAACATTGTATTCAATGACAAACACACTAATATCTATTTCATCTAAAGAAGCAACAACAAAACAAGATTTTTTTTCTCCCAAACCTTTGTATGAGAATGGATGCAATGCTACTTGAGATCTCAGGTACTTCAATTTTGTGAAGTGGTGAGTTGTGTCACCACTTGAAATCTCAATTCGGGAGGAATATGCTATGCAATAAACCTGCTACCCCTAATGCATTGAACAACATTTCGAAGTCTGCGCTATTTCCCACATACTGAATGAGCAAAAATTTGTCATAATGAATTGTTATAGATCCCCTTGTTGAGATACTGACGTATTTTTTCACAATATTCGTGAAATACTGGACTCTTTTTATAAACCTGGTATAATTTATTTTATATGCGGTGATTTTACCTTCGATAACTTCATATAGTGTTATGTCATGTTTCGATTTTCGAAAAATCGCAAAATTTTCCGGTATTTCCAGTTTTTCTCCGTTACTAATGATCTGGCAGGGTCGCAAAACATCTCATTTCGTTCGTATTTCAATTATCTACTATTCATTTCATTGGAGCAACCATATTGCTCTATTAGTTTTCATTTTATAAGCAAAACAATTGGAAAAACCCGTTTTTTGTTATTTGAATGTTTATAACAAATTAATAAATGACAGTTGCCAGTCGAAAACAGATAACAGAATATTACTACGGACTGTCTTCCATGTGATGACAGTCGGTTTCCTACTAGTATAGTTGTTAAAAACCCACTCATTTTATGCTCTATTGGTTGGTGTAATAAGTTATATAATTGAATTTTTGTCATTTTAAGGAAAATAAAGAATTTGATTTGATACATATATAACAAGGGAATTTAATAATAACATTATCACCTTTCAGGTATTCTCAAATTGGATCTCGACGCAGCAGGATTCATGTCTTGCTTACCATTCCTAGGAGCTTCCATCATGTACCCGATTGCTGGTAATTTAGCCGATTGGTGCATTGTGAGAGGGCCTTTGAATACCACTCAAGTCAGGAAAGCATTCAACTGTGGCGGTTTTGTTGGCCAGGGCTTATTTTTGCTGTTACCAACTTTTCTGTTGTCATCTTCAGGAAGTATAGTGTGCCTCACGATTGCTCAGAGCTTCGGGGCCTTTGCGTCGGCAGGATCCAGGTAGGTTTTCATTATCAATTACGAATTCATTTAACGGATTTTAAAAATAGGCGAGAACACTAATTTCTGAAAAAAAAACCACAACCTTCAGTACGATGAATAAAGTCACAAAATATTTTTTAAATCTTTTATTTTCTGTAATAAAAATAATCGCTTTTATTGATAGTTAAATGTGAAAAACACAATATCAAACTATGGAAACAATTACATAATTCTCACCTATCAAGAGGCAGAGTTAGCTCTGGTTCAACTCAATTAAGAGTTGAACGAGTGCTTCCTTCCACTCAACCTTAGTAGTTTTTCAAAAAAATACCAAAAAAGAAATACATACATTGGCATTTGTCGGAATATTACAAGATAATATTACAAATTATGCATACATGTCATTAAACAGCTATATTTTAGTCATATGCTGATTCTTATCAAATTTACGCGTATTTGTTCTTCCAATTTTCACAATTATTGATGATACTTTTCAATTATGTGTGTTCTTTCTGTTTAGCGTAAATCTTTTGGATGTAGCCCCTCAATATGCCGGTATTCTGATGGGTATCTCCAATACATTTGGAACCGTTCCTGGTATAATTACTCCGATTATAACTGGATATATTGTTACAGATGAGGTAAGGAACTAAGCTCTATTGATATCGCTAGAGCATGAATCAATTGAAAATTAATTTATTCGTACGAATAAAACCATAGCTCTAACAAAAATATGGACTTTCCCATATTTATCATTGCCTGGGGATCTCGGGTAGTCGGTAAAAACGATCTCCTTAAATTTTCGAAGTTATATTTCGTTTTTTGAGATGAAACAAGGAAAGCGTATTTTTGAAATTTTGGTTTATTACTACGTAAACATTGTGTTTCAGACTAGCTTACCCCAATGGAAAACCATATTCTACATATCTTGGGAGCAATAATTTATGGATCTTTTGCTTCCTGTGAACTTCAGCCATGGGCTTTGAGAGTTGAATCAAGTAACGAACTCGAGAAACAGCCAGAAGAAAATCCAGAAGTCAGCTACGTGAATGAAGCTTTCAGCAACAAACTGGATGAAGTATAGACCAACATTACAATTTCAACATTTTTATTCGATAAGGACTAATATAAGAACTTGTTTTACAGTTCTTGTCTCATTTATGATATCTTGAATAGACTATGAACGAAAAATTTGTTTTAGGACTCTCGAATCAACGGTATCTAGTATCCAATGTCCAATTTTCAGTGTCCAGCGAATTGTTTTCTTCACACCAAATCCAAAGTCCAAAATTCAAACATTATTAAATTTTGTATAAAAGGCACGTTGAAAAATAAAAAAAAAATTTGTGTCCTTTGTTTCTTCATGATGCACAATATTTTTAGTCTCAATAATAATAATGATAACTCCACTCATAACCACTCAATATGAGTGTAACCAAAGTCTGTGCAGGTGAGCGCAGGAAGATAATGAGATAATCAAATCCATCATCTAAATTTTGATAACCTCTTTCCGTATACAGTAAAATATTGACAATAACAACAATACAGTACTTACTTTTTAAAATACACAAAATTGTTTTTTTAAGAAAACATATAATACAGAGTGACATATTTGAGAGCGGGGTATGCCGTTTAACTTTTTTATTTGTTTTCCGGTTTAAAAAGTTTTTTTTTCAGAAGGAAAAGCTTTATTAGCTCTAGCATAACTTTGAATTGAAATATGGAATGTCAAGGCCTTCTTTGAATCAGTTTCAATGTAAAAAATTAACAAAAAAAACATATTAGAAATTGTTTTAAATAAAATTTAACGACGCCACCAGTGTTGTGATACTTTCAAATCGGTAAAGCAGAAATTACATGGAAAAATAATAATACAAATTATATTGTTATAAGCCACAGGGATTGTTAGAAAGTGGTGATCCTCCAACGTATTCGAGATGGCGAGTATCCTCCAACAATAGCAACAGTGCTCCAAAAATCAATAATTCCCAACTCAATTCAACCAAGTAACAACAAGCTTAGATAATCCCCAACATGGGATGACACGATGATCACTAGATATCTTCCAATTTGCTTGTCGTATAACAAGGCTTACAGCTCTCCATCTAACGTTTCACCAGGCTTCCTTCAACTCCACTATCTCGAAAAGACTGACTCGAAGCAGAAGTCATATCCTAAGCTTTCTACCTGAGTACCTTTCAACAAAATTTTATATATTTGCAAAAACACTTTTAACCCAAAGGGCTCCTCATAAAGCAGTACACCAGCGACTAATATTTGGCAAATAGTTTGGCAGTTATAAATTCAGTTGAAGTCAAGCTAGTCAAGTTGATTAAGCCGATATGTGTTTGTGTTCTGATAAGGAGATGTTGAATTTCAGTCGTGATTTTTTTTGTGGGGAACCCACCGAATATTTTCAACAATATCCTTTCTTGAACTCAAGTTTCAGAATTGTCATGTTTTCGATACAATCATTGAATTTTTCAACTTTTTCTGCTCGATCATATTCAGCGTTATCAAATCTCATACCATATCTACCAATAACTTTTTTTCATGCAATGCTTCCTAATATAACTTGTTGAAAATTCGTTCTCAAATAAAATAATGAGAATGTGTAGAACAATAAAACTACCGTATTGATTGGTCCCTTGTATATTTTTCAGATCAGGCATGAAAGTGAATATTACTGATAATTTCTGATATCAGTTAATTATACGGTATTTGTATAATAATAATAATAATAATAATAATAATAATAATAATAATAATAATAATAATAATAATAATAATAATAATAATAATAATAATAATAATAATAATAATAATAATAATAATAATAATAATAATAATAATAATAATAATAATAATAATAATAATAATAATAATAATAATAATAATAATAATAATAATAATAATAATAATAATAATAATAATAATAATAATAATAATAATAATAATAATAATAATAATAATAATAATAATAATAATAATAATAATAACACCACTCTCAAGAAGTTATAACTGTCAAAAACTCTCTCCGCGGCAAGTATCAGCACAAACTCCGACAGATCTGGTCATCAGAACTGTCGGGAAAGAACAAAGTTGCTGCCACAACTATGCTTGCCGTTCCGATCTTACTCTACTCCTTCGGAGTAATGAAGAGGAGCTGCGACAACTCGGCGTAAAGACTCGCAAGATGATGCACCTATACAGGAGCTTGCATCCCAAATCGTCCGTTCCTCGGTTAAATCTCCACCGACAACAAGGAGGACGAGGACTTTTGAGTTTGGAGTGTCTTCACAACAGAATGGTATTGGAAGGAGCATGTAAAATAATCAGGAGTTTGGACCCCCTTCTCTGCATGGTCCGTGACCATGAAAACGCAGGGATTGGAGCGTTCCTCTTTAAGGCAGCAGCCCGTGCGGCTGATGAACTCGGTCTCAGTTTCGACACCAAACGGCGTGATCCGAACTCTGTCACAGAGTTGGCACCCGTTCGGCAAAAAGCCCATGTAAAGGCCGCAGAAAATGCAGCTCTTCTACAGCTGCATAGGGATAAGCCTTTGCATGGGGTCTTCTTCAGAAACGTTGAAGACCTTGGCTTATACAAGAACTTGACCTACGCCTTCCTTAGGTCAAGTGGGCTGAAGTCGGAGACCGAGGGATTCATAATGGCCTGCCAAGATGGTGTATTCAACACCTTGGTCTACCGAAGCTACGTGATGGGTATAGAGGTCCCTGATATTAGATGCAGGGCCTGCCGTCAGGCGCCTGAGACCATTATGCATTTGCTGTTAGCATGTCCAGCATATGCGGTATCAGTCTATATCCACAGACATAACGCGGCTCTACGAGTGTTATATTACCACCTACGACACTCGTACGGTATAGACGAGACACCAGTGTTGCCTTACGCTCCGGGAGATATTGAGTCCGTGGTGGAGAATGAGAAGTGCCGAATCTACTGGAACTACTAATTTCCCACCCTCAGGCAAATACAGGCCAATAAGCCTGATGTAGTACTCCTCGACCATGGAAGTAAGACGATATTTGTCATTGAGTTTTCGGCTCCTGGCGAAACGAATATCGTCCGAAAGGAGGAGGAGAAACGGACGAAATATCGAGATTTACTCTTTGAACTCCGCAGGCTCTATCCAGACCATTCTGTAAAAATGGTTGTTCTGATAATAGGGTCCCTTGGCGGTGTGATGGATTCATTACTCTCGAACTTAAAAATCATACCGGCATGTAGAAAGATGTCAGAAATCATAGCCGGAAGAATGCAGAAGGCTGTCATCCTCGGTTCATTACGTCTGCTCAGGGCACACGATTCCCGGACCCAATAGCTGCTTACCCCATAGTTTGGGGAGTGGTTATTGATTGGGGTAATGATGTTGCCAGCGCGCCCTCCGAATGTATCGGAGCATCGGAGACAGGGTCCGACTGGAGAATTTTAATTCAAAAGAGATAATAATAATAATAATAATAATAATAATAATAATAATAATAATAATAATAATAATAATAATAATAATAATAATAATAATAATAATAATAATAATAATAATAATAATAATAATAATAATAATAATAATAATAATAATAATAATAATAATAATAATAATAATAATAATAATAATAATAATAATACCCTAATACTCGGTTCCAAACAATCGGGGAAGAGGCCCCCACAACCGACCCCCTCGGATTAGGGGTCAAAGGCAAGGTGGTGGGGCCAACAACGATGATTTGCCAAATGACAACCGCAATGACAACGGACGCTTTGAGTGGACGGACGAATTGAGAGACGGACTTCTGTATATCTACGAGAGCAGTGAGCCCGCCCGGAGAGGATACATGGCAAGGATGCATGCTCTCTGGTGTGAAAGACACCCAGAGCATGCCGCCGTTTCCGCCCAAAATCTCAGGGATTATGTTTCCTATCTCCGGGCTCGAGGCTATGTTAGAGCTCCTCCTCAGCCGATTAACGAAGTGCCAGAAGTGGCAGATATGCCACGTGTCGGTCTGGCTGTAGAGGAGGCTCGCATCATACCACCAATGGAGGACATCAGAACCCGCAGGGCGCTTCACAATATGAAGCCCCTGAAGCCGCAAGAACTGGCACGAGTGGATGCAGAGATTGGCGATGTTCTTTCAGAAGAGGCTACCATCTGGCAGATCAATTCTGTCGTGTACGACGCCGCTCGTGCTCTATCCCAGACGGAGAGGAGGGAAACCACCGCTCTTGTTGGGAGGCATGAGCGACGCGTTCACAAGATGGAAGCTAAGATCAAGTCGGCGAGACAACACGCGTCTCGTATCCAGTGTGTGGTGGACTACATGTCGGCCAATAGGCCTTTTACGCCGGCAGTGCGGCGAATTGCTGCAAAGCTAAGACGAGCTCACCACACATTGAATCAAGGCGTGCTGTTTACCATAAAACAGCACTGTCTTGATAGGATACGAATGCTAGTGGCTGCAAAGAAGTCACTAGTGAGGCGGGCGAGAAGTATCGCGGAAAACATGAAGTTCCGCGATAAACCTTCTCGCTTATTCCAAGAGCCTCCACGTGTTGTCGATAACCCGCCGGCTGCTGATCGGGTAGAAACCTTCTGGAAGAACATCTATGAGTTTCCGCAACCACTCAATGTAGACACTCCAGCCCTAGCGCAGTTCGAAGCTTACTGCAGGACGCTTCGGCAGCATGAGCACAATGATCTGCGCAATCCGATAACCACGGAAGAAGTTCGAAGGGCCCTAAAAGGTTCTAAGAATTTCGCTGCTCCAGGCCCTGATGGGTTGAATAACTATTGGTGGAAAAAGTTTCCAACAACCCACCGCCATCTGGCTAGAGTTTTTAACTCATGGCTAGATGGGGAGCAGCAGATTCCGGAGTGGTTTGTCGAGGGGCGAACCGTGCTCATCCCCAAAAACGGAGATTTGTCTGATCCAAAGAATTACAGGCCGATAACATGCTTGAATGCGTGTTATAAGTTGTTTACACGCATCTTATACACGCGCATTCTCTCCGCAGTTGATCCGGTGTACGAACGGATATATGAGCAAAGAGGGTCAAAGAAAGGGGTCGCCGGCTGCAAGGAGAACCTGCTCATAGATAGATGTATCACGCAGGACTCCGTGCAGTATAAGCGTAACCTTTCGATGGCCTGGATCGATTACCGCAAGGCATTTGATACAACATCGCATGAGTTAATCATGCATTTGCTCAGATGTCTTGAGGTACCCGATCAAATAGTGGGATGTATTGGACAACTGATGCCACTCTGGAGGACTCGCTTCACCATAAGATCTGGTAGAGACACAGTCCAAACAGAGCAGGTCATCATTAGAAGAGGCGTGTTTCAGGGAGACTCCCTCAGCCCTCTTCTCTTCTGCATCTCACTATTGCCATTGTCCGTTGTACTTAGGAATACCCGTGGGTACAACTGCGGCACCCCCAGCAACCGGAGGCATAAAGTCACCCATTTGTTCTACATGGATGACCTAAAATTATATGCCTCTGGAGAAAGGGACCTACATCAGTCCCTTAGGGTGGTGGAAGAGTACACGCATGCTATCGGAATGGAATTTGGGATCGACAAATGTGCCACGGTTCATCTTAAAAGAGGACGATGCGAGGAATACGGAGAGGATGTCCAGCTCGTAGACGGAAGCATCCTACATCATCTGGATGCCGGAGAGACGTATACTTACCTAGGGGTGGAGCAACGCCACTCCCAAGAGGTATTCACAGTTAAGAACTCTCTCCGCGGCAAGTATCAGCACAAACTCCGACAGATCTGGTCATCAGAACTGTCGGGGAAGAACAAAGTTGCTGCAACCAATATGCTTGCCGTTCCGATCCTTCTCTACTCTTTCGGAGTAATGAAGTGGACTAAGGAAGAGCTGCGACAACTCGACGTTAAAACTCGCAAAGTGATGCATCTCAATAGGTGCTTGCATCCTAAATCGTCCGTTCCACGGTTATACTTTCCCAGACAACGGGGAGGCCGTGGACTTTTGAGTTTGGAGTGTATGCATAACAGAATGGTTCTGGATGGGGCCTGTAAAGTCATCAGGAGTTCAGATCCCCTTCTCTGCATGGTCCGCGACCATGAAAAAGCAGGGATTGGAGCATTTCTTTTTAAGGCAGCAACCCGTGCGGCCGATGAACTCGGTCTCGTATTCGACACTGAACGGGCTAACCCAAACTCTGTCACCGAGTTGGGACCCGTTCAGCAAAAAGCTCACATCAAAGCTGCGGAGACAGAGGTCCTGCTACAGCTACATATGGATAAGCCAATGCATGGCGTCTTCTTTCACAACATCGAAGACCTTGGCTTATCCAAAAGCTTGACCTTTGCCTTCCTCAGGTCGAGTGAGCTAAAGTCGGAGACCGAGGGATTCATAATGGCCTGCCAGGATGGTGTCTTCAACACCCTCGTCTACCGTAGTCGCGTGATGGGTATAGACGTCCCTGACACCCGATATGCAGGGCATGTCGTGGGGCACCTGAGACCGTTATGCATTTGCTATCAGCATGCCCATCTTATGCGGTCTCAGACTATATCCACAGGCATAACGCGGCGCTACGAGTGTTGTACTACCACCTACGACACTCGTACGGTATAGACGAGACACCGGTGTTGCCTTATGCTCCGGGGGATATTGAGTCCGTGGTGGAGAATGAGAGATGCCGTATCTATTGGAACTACTCATTCCCCACCCTCAGGCAAATACAAGCCAATAAGCCTGATGTTGTCCTCCTCGACCACCAAAGTAGAACGATATTCGTCATGGAGTTTTCCGCTCCAGGCGAAATTAATATCGTTCGAAAAGAGGAGGAAAAACGGACTAAATATCGAGATCTTCTCTTTGAACTCCGCAGGTTATATCCGGACCATTCTGTCAAAATGGTGGTTCTGATCATAGGAGTCCTTGGTGGAATGATGGACACACTGCTCTCCAATTTGAAAATAATACCTGCTTGCCGTAATATGGCAGAAATCTTAGCAGCAAGAATGCAGAAGGCCGTTATACTTGGTTCGCTTCGTCTACTCAGGGCACACGATTCTCGGACCCAATAATCACTCACCCTACGGATGTAGGGAGTGGTTATTGGGGTTAACGACACCAGCGCGCCCTCCGGATGGGTCGGAGCACCGGAGACAGGGCCTGACTGGTACACTCCTAAGGAGAAAAAAAAAAAAAAAAAATAATAATAATAATAATAATAATAATAATCATAATAATAATAATAATAATAATAATAATAATAATAATAATAATAATAATAATAATAATAATAATAATAATAATAATAATAATAATAATAATAATAATAATAATAAGGGTGCTGGAAGAGTACACGCATGCTATCGGAATGGAATTTGGGATCGACAAATGTGCCACGGTTCATCTCAAAAGAGGACGATGCGAGGAATACGGAGAGGATGTCCAGCTCGTAGACGGAAGCATCCTACATCATCTGGATGCCGGAGAGAAGTATACTTACCTAGGGATGGAGCAACGCCGCTCCCAAGAGGTATTCACAGTTAAGAACTCTCTCCGCGGCAAGTATCAGCATAAACTCCGACAGATCTGGTCATCAGAACTGTCGGGGAAGAACAAAGTTGCTGCAACCAATATGCTTGCCGTTCCGATCCTTCTCTACTCTTTCGGAGTGATGAAGTGGACTAAGGAAGAGCTGCGACAACTCGACGTTAAAACTCGCAAAGTGATGCATCTCAATAGGAGCTTGCATCCTAAATCGTCCGTTCCGCGGTTATACTTTCCCAGACAACGGGGAGGCCGTGGACTTTTGAGTTTGGAGTGTCTGCATAACAGAATGGTTCTGGATGGGGCCTTTAAAGTCATCAGGAGTTCAGATTCCCTTCTCTGCATGGTCCGCGACCATGAGAAAGCAGGGATTGGAGCATTCCTTTTCAAGGCAGCTACCCGTGCGGCCGATGAACTCGGTCTCGTTTTCGACACTGAACGGGCTAACCCAAACTCTGTCATCGAGTTGGGACCCGTTCAGCTAAAAGCTCACATTAAAGCTTCGGAGACAGAGGTCCTCCTACAGCTGCATACGGATAAGCCAATGCATGGTGTCTTCTTCAACAACATCGAAGACCTTGGCTTATCCAAAAGCTTGACCTTTGCCTTCCTCAGTTCGAGTGAGCTAAAGTCGGAGACCGAGGGATTCATAATGGCCTGCCAGGAAGGTGTATTCAACACCCTCGTCTACCGTAGTCGCGTGATGGTTATAGACGTCCCTGACACCCGATGCAGGGCATGTCGTGGGGCACCTGAGACCGTAATGCATTTGCTATCAGTATGCCCAGCTTATGCGGTCTCAGCCTATTTCCACAGGCATAACGCGGCGGTACGAGTGTTGTAATACCATCTAAGACACTCGTACGGTATAGACGAGACATCGGTGTTGCCTTATGTTCCGGGGGATATCGAGTCCGTTGTGGAGAATGAGAGGTGCCGAATCTATTGGAACTACTCATTCCCCACCCTCAGGCAAATACAAGCCAATAAGCCTGATGTTGTCCTCCTCGACCATTAAAGTAAAACGATATTCGTCGTGGAGTTTTCCGCTCCAGGCGAGATGAATATCGTTCGGAAAGAGGAGGAAAAACGGATTAAATATCGAGATCTTCTCTTTGAACTCCGCAGGTTGTATCCGGAACATTCTGTCAAAATGGTGGTTCTAATTATAGAAGTCCTTGGTAGAATGATGGACACACTGCTCTTTAACTTGAAGATAATACCGGCTTGCCGTAATATGGCAGAAATCTTAGCCGCAAGAATGCAGAAGGCCGTTATCCTTGGTTCGCTCCGTCTACTCAGGGCACACGATTCTCGGACCTAATAGTCACTCACCCTACGGACGTAGGCAGTGGTTATTGGGGTTAACGACACCAGCGCGCCCTCCGGATGGGTCGGAGCACCGGAGACAGGGCCTGACTGGTACACTCCTAAGGAGAAGAAATAATAATAATAATAATAATTTAATAATAATAATTTCCCTTAAATTGGCGCATATTGCAAGATGTGCCCTTAAATTGTTCATAACACGATTGTGCAAAAACTACACATCGGACAGAAAACATCTTGCGAACAGTTGAACCACATATTATCTATCAGTTTCCGCAATAAAGTTGTCTAGCTTCAGATTTATTAAAATTATAAATTATTGAAAAATGGTATCTTTTTCGAGGTTTTCCAGGATTTCCTCAGTGGAAAATGCACCGATCCGGTTGTATGAATATGAATTTTGTAGGTTTTATGAATCTCTACAAAAATTCCATCCACTGTGAAACCATTCCTTGAATTATATTTGAGATACTTACAAAAAACCAAAAAAGTTGTAATTTTTTGCACTATTTCTTGTTTAAAAAATTCCACAAAATGATTTAGCTGGGGCGAAAACTGGGTTTTTCATTAACGAACTATCTTATAAAAACTAGAATAGGCCATTTGCGTCTTTTATTTTGTGGGGGAAAAACCTCTATAGCTTGGTCTATGGCTGATAATGCGTTTTATGATTTTGATTAGTTCCTATCAACCGATGTCTCACAACTTATACGTAAGTAATGTATAGTAACGTATTGTTGTTTGTTAAATTTTATTGTGCAAATGTTTTTAACACCAAAAATTTTTTATCTCTTGTTTCTTTATTTTATTATTTAATTTTTTAGCTTTATTCCATTACGACATTACGACTTGTCAGAGCACTATTGAGTAATATGACCAATAAAGATCTATCTATCTATATATCTATGTATACCAAAAAGATGAAAAGAAATATCTAAATATTACGCTTTGTCAATAAGATTTTCTTAGACAATAAAGCATATTTTTGATTGATTGATCTATCCTACTGCTTCTACTAGGGAAATTAGCCATGAGTTACGAAACGCCCGAAAAGTAAGTAATCATTAATTTCTTTATAGTATATGATCCTTCGGCGTATACTCTGATACTGAAGACAGGTTTGCAGGCATGCCAAATTCGACCATGAGTCTCATTATTGTTGGTTAGTTTCCTCAGCTCGGAACACAGGATACTTGGGCCCTCCAATTGACCTCCTTGCAAGGATCGGTCGTCACCAAGCCAAACCTGTCTTAATTAAATATATCACTTTTTGAAGGTTTATCGCTGGAATATTAAAATTAAGTGTAACTGATTACCACACATTGTATTGAAGGTTCAAGTGCAATATTATCGACATTTTCCATGGACGTATACATGAATTTATACGTCCATGACATATCCTAGTAACCTCTGCATTGGCAATGGTAAGTGAGTGGAATGAGGATTCATGGAATGAGAAGTCGGTGGGTTTCTGAAAGGAAGTTCGCCTATCTAGCCCTATGGACTGTTCGAAAGAAATGCAAAGCCCAGAGATTGGTGGAATCGAACCATCTAGAGAACATAGAAGGTTAGTTGTACTGCTTTATGCTTTTCGATCACGACATTTTTTATTCAATTCAAAAAACTTTAACTGACAAATATAATTACAAACAGCCCAGCAAACAATTTTTGGTTCCAGGAATATTTCAGATACATGCTCTGTCTATGACGAAACATTTCACTGAGAGGCTCAGATATGTTCTTGCAACATTCCTGAAACTAGAGATGTCCGCCCTTACAGATGTTTCATTGCAACATTCACATTCCTGGAATGTTCTTGAAATATATATATTCAACAACTTCACTTCAGAAACGTTAAGGAAACGTTGCATTAATGTTTCCAAATTTATTAATATAGATCAAAATTCCATTGAAACATCTCATTTATGTTTATGATTTATGTTCAAAAGTTCAGTTTTTTTTAGTTTTTGAAATATTTCAACTGTGTTTATGAAACATATGTTAAATGTTCGAAATGTTTGGATATCCCAAAGAAACATTTTTATTTGTTTCGAAACATTCCTGATTTTTTTATTTCTGTACTACTTTTGATATGTTTGAGAAATATGTCTTTTAAATATTTTAATATTTCTATGAAGCATTTCATTCATGTTTCAAATGTTTTCCGATTTTATGTTTCAACACTACTCCTGTTGTATATTAATGAAATATTGAATAAATATATTGAATAAATTTGAAAATTAATAATTATCCTGCCAATAATTTCTTATTTTCATTTTTGTTTCTGGAACACTTTTGAGAAAAGTTTATGAAATATTGTATTAAATAATTTCGGGATGAGATTGAAATTTTTTTTTAAAAAGTTAAAATTTTATGTTTCTGGGTTTTCATTATAATTTTCTTGACTTTGTTGAAACAATGCAACAACAATCATCTCAAAATTCTTTTTCGTTACCTGTTCTGCTTCTACTTGTTCTGAAATGAGGTTATTCTGAAATGTTTCAGTTATTACATATCAAAATTTTTTTGTAATGTTTCGAAAGCTATTGCCTAATTAAAGATGTCTGGAAATATTCCAGAAATGTTCCTGGAATTTAGCAAAAACTTTTCAAATATTCTCAAATAAGAATACTCAAATATTCTCAAATAAGAATACTTTGAAATGTTTCAATATTGCTGAAATGTATTAAAATTACATTTCATATATTCTTGAATTATGTAATTTATTCCTGAAACATTTCAGTTATTTTAATTGATGTAATTTGAAATACTTTGAAAGTAAAGTGTGTGTCTTTGGTAAAAGGTATAAAAATACTTTTAAGATTTTAAAAGAAAAATGTTTTACAGCATTCTTCTCGACAATATTGAAGCTGCTTCTATACAATCCTTAAAGAGTTCTAGTATTATGATAAGAATCTAGCTTACTTATAACCATAAGAAATCATTTCGAATATTTATGTTGGGTTCCGAGAGGTTTCCAAAAATTATAATGATTTTTTTCACATTCTTTATGATAAAAGGGGAATGTTAATATTTCCAAGGCAATTTACATGAAACTAATATGGTAATCAACCGGTCTATGTGAGATAGCAAAACTTATGAACTGATAATTTTCTAACTAAATAGGGCAGGGCAGGATTTATACCCCTCAGTTGGGATATAATTCTAAAAAATAATGATTCAATTAATAAGAATACATACCTAAATTTACTCCAAGGTTGGTGTGGATATTCTAGTGCCAAATATGAACGTTGTGGTAATTCGTCGGTAAAAAGGATACAAAATGAAATTTCAGGATTCCTAGAGTACACTCGCACGGTATCCATCTGGAGAACTGCAAGCGTCGTGGAAAATCTCGAGGAAGCCAACCGTCGACGCTCTGGATATGATATGGGTATAGCATGTTTTAGTGCAAAACTGTCTAGACAGTTGAATGGGAAACATCCAAACCCGTGCTATTTGTCGAGAACTCCATCAGGACTCGCGTCGATATCATTTAAAATCTCTTCATCTATTACTGGGTTTCGTGCTTGTTGCGATCTGCCAGAATCCTGCCTTAGAGTAAGGTTATTCTTGACTTCCATTGTCTAAAAAAGAACAAATAAAATTCAATTCTCTGCAATTTTATTCACGACGTTTCAACTGTTAAAATCTACAGTCGTTATCAAGTGTATGAATGCGACACTCTCAAGGATACTTCTTTTATATATGATTTGGCTAATTTTGTGTCATTAGCCTAAGGGTTATTTGCCTGTGTTCAGGTAAGCTTGTTAATTACAGTTCCGGGCCCCTCCGTTACAGCATTGTTAATTCTTATCGCAATTTCAATTGATCCATGCCACTATTTAGTTGTTTCCACACATTACTGATTTCTATGCTATCATGACTGAAGTATTTGTTGTTCATAATATATGCACTCTCTTTAAACTTTCTTCTATATGGATGACTTTGGCTTCAGTCCACTTAATATTGTGTTGGGTCGTCCAGACATGATCCGCTATCCCTGTCTTTAATGTTTCTCCTCGTTGAGTGTTTTTCTTGTGTTCAGCGAATCTAACACTAAGCGGTCTCTTAGTTTCTTCAATATAAGCTTCACCGCGTTCACAAGGGATGCGGTAGATGCAGTTTTTCGAGTCAATGTCAGCGTTACGTGGTCTCCATGGAGACCACGTAACGCTGACCATGCTGACCACGCTGACCACGACCGCTTAAATTCCCTGATGTAGTAGAACAGGAAATATTCCATCTGGCCCGGACGATTCGTATGGGCTGATAAGTTTATTGCCAGTATTACTTACGATCCGCTTTGCCACCTCCCAGTCAGCCCTGTTCGTTCCTAGTTGAAGATTGACATGGGTGTCATTGCTGGGATTTGTAACAATGGAAGATCCTGAAAACTGTGTATCGAGTGATAAATAGTTCATTAGTTTCCTTTCCGGTATTTGTGTGGCCTCCAGTGAGTTATTTGAGAGTACCCACTGGGTTTATGGGGTCTTTGGAGAGTATGCGGTGAAGTCTTGCACTTTCCAGAACACAGATCTTCCTCCGTTTTTCTGTATTCTAGTAGTGTTTCGGATTATTTATCCCACTCATTAGTTTTTTTCGCTCTATTAAATAGTTTGCGTGTTTTTTTCTGGAGTTTAGTGAGTTTGGTTGTCCACCTTTCCTTTAGTTTGTCTGCTTTTCAGGAGTTAGTTGATCTGATACGGAGTCATTATGGTCTCCTGTTATATTTTCTCCGAGGTTTCCTCTATATCATAAGCACTACGTGTATTTCTAAAAATGTTTAGGATTTAGCCAAGCTCCTCCCGATATCTCATCAATCTCTAGGTAAATGTGTCGGTGGTCCGAGTTTGATGGTTCGCCTGAAGCTAACGACTTCCTTCCCAACCTGCCGACCCACCTGGGGGGAGCCAAGGGCAATGTCAATGATTCCTCGTCTTCTTTGGGTTACCAACGTTGGTTCATTACCCCTATTCAGTACTTGCAGGTTACTGGAGACAACAAATTCAAGCAATGACTTTGTAAATGTGCCACATGGACCAATTTTGATAATGATTCTCTTCCGGTATATCCAATGTCGATATAAAGTAGTGAAAATAATCATTTGGACCCAATCCTATAGTTTAAAATTGTATAATTTCAGTAATCACGAATCAGCACGGATATTTTGGAGAAAGAGAAGATATGTTGTGTCAATAATGGTTTTTTTTGGATTATTCACTGCCTGGGCCCTTAGAATCAATTTAAGCGTTGCTCTGGTAGCCATGACTGAAACAAAAATTAATGTAACATTTGAAAATGGTTCAACTGTTTTAGTAAGTACCTATTTGAAGTTTTAAAGGTTTTTCTATGTGGAATACAAATGTAATAATATAAACAGAATAGAACCAAGCCCAATGCAGACTTTAGACCATCCTATTAGTGAAATTGGTATAGACCAGACGGGAAATCAAAGGGGCCAGAGTTGGACGAAACTAATAAAAAGCTGAACTAATGGTGATTTTTGAAATCTAGGTGTAAAATTCATAGAACAATGAAATCACTTTAGCGGAATTACCGATTCAATAATTAGAGACCTTTATCAACATTTTGGGTGGTCATAGGTCTAGTCATGAAGAACATAGTATCATTGTTCAAATGGAAGTAAAATAGTTAGTCAATGCCTGTGGAATCGGTATTGAACCCAAACGCGAGTGTCACCTACCGTGATTGAAAATGAATATTGGACGTCATTTAATGCAGGTTTCTTAAAAAACCCTGATTTCAATGATTTCAATGCTGTACCATTGTTTCAATCAAGTTACGACATGACTTAGGGGCCAGATCACTGAAGTTACGATATGACTGGGAGGCCAGATCACTGACGCCATCTACATGTCACCTCCATAAGAATCCAATATAAATCCCATAAGGTTGGATAACTACCTTACTTCTATTTAACAATTATAGTATTGTAAGGAGCTGGAGCTAGACCTGTCGAGTACACCGTCGCGCTAACTCCTAAATAATTATTAGGTATGTCACCACACACGTCACACGTCGAAATGCAAAGAGTCATCTAGAACCGAGGTGTCGAACAGCGCATGACCAAATTCATAGCTCTAGAACGATCCAAAAAAGTAACCTACATGGACATAAATGAAGGGACATGATCAGATAGGGCAGATATAGTAACATTCGAAAACAGACAGTCTAAGTTATAATATTAAAAATATAAAAATAATCTCTTGAGATATAAGTTTTTGTGTTAAACTGATATTTCTTGCAAACACACTAAAAGACGAAAGACAGTCTCGGTTATAAATAATATTTAAAAAATAAAAATAATCTATTGAGATATAACTTTCTGTGTAAAACTGATATCTCTTGCAAAAACACTAGAAGTCCATAAAAATAAAATACCATATTCTTGGAAGTTGAGCTGTAACAAAATTCTATGAGTCCGGAAGATAAAGTGTAATACGTTCTAGGAGTACGGAAAATGAACTTCTAATAAATGCGGAAATATTTGAAAGACGAACTTCAAGAAAAACTCAAGAACATTGGAACAGTTTGAAGGAAGAACATCTCGAAACTTCGAGAAAAACTTTGTGGTGTGGCGAATAGATTAGAAGAAAGAGTAGGAACCGTCGAAACCGAGATAGACATATTTAGGGAGTAGGGAGGTAGATAGAATGAAAGATGGAATCGAGACAGAGATGGGCAAAAAGAGAAAAACAATCGGTGATGAAATCAAAGACGGAATCGAGACAGAAATGAACAGCAAGTTGATATCGCATATACAGCCAAAAAGGAAAATGTAATGAAGCGATTGGCGGTTCATGCATTCTTAGATATATGGACTTCGCGACCAAGAAACCAGGCAAGCGTTGACATTAGCTCGTCCAAAACATTTCGTAGACACACTGACATGCACCTTGGAATTTTAGGCTGCGAAACAATCCTGCAAAAGCCAGAGTAAAGTGCAAATGGTTGAAGAAGATCCGCAGGAGCCTGCTATTATTGAATTATCCATAAGAAAGTGAAAGAAGTGATGCCTAAGAGAAGACTGATAAGATGTCCAACATTCAAAGAATCGACAATAACTTGGAGGAGGTAGGTAGAGTCAAATACTCGCAGACTTGAACTTGCATCTAAGGCCTACACAACAACTAGGGCGAATGTGTGCTGGTTTTGCCTGCTCGCTGGCTTCCCAGAAAAACCCAATATCATTCCCTCCTAACACCTCTGTTGCTTAGTGATAATTTTATTGTTATTTTATATATTTAAATGTTTCATATTTTATTGTAAATTTAATGAATAAACATTTTTGGATTTGGAAGATACGCACCGCAACAGGGGAGCCTATGAGGCGTCATTTGGGTGAAAAGGTGTTTTTGCAAATATATAAAATTTTGTGTCGATATTTTTTATTTTGCTTTTCGAAATATTAATTTTCTTCCAAACACAATATACAGTGCCTTCATTTCAAAACTTCCCACCCATATTATTTCTTTTAGCAGAGAAAATTTCCTGTAGGGAAAAAACTTAAATTTAGATATGAAGTTTAAAACCAGTGCCAGTTGTATTTTAGGTTTAACCCCCCTATCCCTAGCTACCCCCACGTAACAATTTTAAATGGCACCCCCACACTTGTAACACAACATTTTAAAGATCTTGAAAATCCTCACTTAACCCCGTTTAGAAAATAAATTATAACAAAATGCAAAATAAATTATTGAATTTATGGAACCTCTACCACTGACTCAATAACGGTATGTTTATGTTTCTTTTTTACACAGAGTTTTTTGCTTTAGCTGAAAGTGAGATAAGGGCACACAGTTTCTTCTGGGCGTCAGTTAAAATTAAATGATGAAATTATTTATTAGAATTAGTTATTCCTGATTTTAAACTGTTTATCAAGTAGTGTCAGTTGCACTGACAGTAATACAAATCGAAATGGTGTACACTTTACAAGAAAGAACTGAAATTATTTTTATTTATGGTGCTGAAAATAGGTGTGCTCGTATGACAGCCCGGGTTTTTAATGAAAGACATGCAGGCCAAAATGTGAGTCACCGATATGTTCTAGACCTTGTTCAAAAATTTGAAAAGACCGGTTCTGTGAGCAACAAAGCAGTAAAGCAGCCGAAAGTTCTTACTGAAGCCGCACAGATTGAGATTTTAGGCCAATTCGCCGTTGAGCCTACTACTTCAATTTCGAAAATCGATAAGTTAGTAAATATTTCGGTTGGTTCTATACACAAAGTTTTAAAACTAAACAAGTTTTTTTCCTTACAAAATGAGTATTCTTCAGCAACTCAGTGAGGATAACTATGAATTGAATTTTGTGAAATAATGACTGCGAGAATTCAAAATGACCCGAATTTAATAAAAAATATTTGCTTCAGTGATGAATCAACTTTTTTTCTTAATGGCATTGTAAATGAGCATAACTGTAGATACTGGGATAATGAAAATCCACACTTGTTTCGAGAGGATCATACGCAATATCCACAAAAAATAAACGTCTGGGCTGTAATTCTGGGAAACGAAATAATTGGCCCTATTTTTATTAAAGATAATTTAACTGGTCAATTGTATTTAAACTTATTGGAAAATGTAATCGATCCACTCATAACACAGTCCTTGAAAAGCCAAGTTGATGAAGAAGACAACCCGCGCTTGGATGAACAAAATTTACATTTTCATCAGGACGGCGCACCGCCACACTACGCATTGCATGCCCGACAGTGGCTCGATCAACGGGATCCTGACAAATGCGAATTGGCAGATGAGGCGCTCTGGAATGGCCGGCGAGATCTCCGGATTTAACGCTATTGGATTTCTTTCTCTGGGGTTATTTGAAGACAATGGTATACAAAACTCCACCGCAGGACATTCAGGATCTAAGACACAGGATTACTGACACATGCAGACAAATTAATAACGAAACATTTACAAAAGTCTGACAGGAATTTGAGAATAGATTGTACTTTTGCTTAGCTACCAATGGTGAACATTTTGAACACCTAATAAAGTAAGGTACATTAATTTAATTGCAATAGCTATTATTTTATTTTTTATTATAATTAATTATCTTTTTGCTCTTTTTACGAGAACTGATCAGTTTTCTCAGGGTTGAGTGTGGATTTTTAAGATCTTTAAAATGATGTGTTACAAGATAGGCGGTGCCATTTAAAATTATTAAGTGGGGGTAGCCAGGGTTAAGGGGGTTAAACCTGAAATATCACTGGCACTGGTTTTAAACTTTCCCCTCGATATCTAAATTGACGTATTTTTTGCCTACGGCAAATTCTCCCTGCTAAAAGAAGTAATAATGGTGGGAAGTTTTGAAATGAAGGCACTGTATTTACGTTTCAAGCGTTGCAGATATTTCAAAACGTAAATGCCCATATTATTTTTATAAATTCGATCTATTTTATGTCGTCAAGAGATGGCGCAGCCGACGCGATTTATTACACGCTTTAATTTTTTCAGTTCTAAGGTATTTGACGTTGAATAATCCAATGATTATTCAAAAAAACGAATGGCGGCTGCGATATCATTCAGCCACTATATTCTCGATACTTAGTGAGTCGCGTAGGTACCGCAACATAAAATTGATTGAATTTATGAATAAATGGAAACCCACTCAAAATAAAAAATATTGCCACAACTAATAAATATATTGACAAAAAACTTTACATATTTGTAAAAACTCTTTTTACCCAACCGGTGCCTCATAGGATCCAGCCACTGTATATGGTGAATAATTATCAATCGAATTGGTTTTGGTCAGTACCATTGTTTAAAGTTTCTCTTCAAACAATGGCAGCACCTAATGGATATGAATAGAGAGCCATGATTAGAGAGGGCAGATATAGTAAAGTCCAACACAAACAGTCAAATGTTTTAGTATAGAGTGTTGTATTAAATGAGTCAGTGTTTATCTAAATTATTTTAATACGTTAACAATAATTTTATCACAATGTAGAATTCCATGCTTTTCGGAATTCTTGTGAATTTTGTGAAATTCAGGAAATCTGTGACTATAAGCATATTTCTGTTTAGATGAAAGAATTTGACTGGGATTCAAAAACTCAAGGATATATTTTAAGTTCTTTTTTCTATGGATATATAACCACGCAAATTCTTGGAGGATATGCAGCATCAATATTTGGCGGAAAACTGATTATTGGACTGGGAATTGGAGTTACCTCCTTCCTTACCCTCATCACCCCCTGGGTGGCAAGGAAGAACTTATATTTCTTCCTAGCTGTAAGGATTATTGAAGGAATTTGTGAGGTTAGTATTGCATTATATTTTATATTGAGGAGCACAATTATCGATTTATCATTCTCGTGTTCTGAGTAGGTTGTGTCCTCAACTATACAATGAAATACACGGCATAAGCGCTACGACCAAAGGTTATTATTGCAATTAACAATTTTGGATGAGTAGTCGTCAAATCGCTAACAATTCTGAATGGTCATTCTGTCTACGTAAGGTTAATCAGGTTAGGTTAGGTTGGCTAGTAATTCACGCATTTTCAACTCAGTTTGCCTCCTTTTTGTCTGTCATTTAAACTCAAAGAGAGTAAACTAACGAGGGTTTAATAAGCTCTAGCCAATCAGAATGTAGTAGCATTGACGCGACATAGTGACGTTCTTGGACATGAGTACAGAGTCGAACTCGACCCAAGAAACGAAACTGTCACATATGTAACTCTCATATACCAAGAGTGCGGATTGCGGTAGTCCGTCACTGTCAAGAGAGAACGGCGGCCATGACATGTCCAACTACGTCACAAATGTTTTTTCATCTCGTTCTATAAGTGCCCCCATTGTCTTATGGGGATTATACTCTCCTAGTCAAATAACGTTTGGTCTCCTTGATTTAAACTTACCGCCATTACAATGACCAATTACAGAGCGTGCCGTGTCGTGCACTTCATTGTCAACAATTAGTTTGTAAACCCATCCTACACTTATGCAAACTACTCAATCGTGTAGATTCGGGAATTACCGTACATCTAACTTCCATTAACGAGAAATAGAAATCAGAATTATACAGAACTGCAATTCAGGATTCGACTTCCGGCAGCGGTACTAGGTGTAGAGGTCAGATGGTGGCCTCGTGGTGGAAGTCAGTTAATGTGCTGTAATGTCCGCCGTCTAAAGAACGTGCATTCACCCAAGATTTAAGTGTTTGTGAAGTCCGCCGTAAAACCATATAGCGTTAAAGGTTATGGTTAAAACGTGCCAGCAAAAATATAAAAAAGTGCCAATATAATATGGGATGCAGCATTGCCTAGAGCAAGACTCTGCATTCCCCCGATACATCGTCGCTGTCTACGCCGGTTAAAGGCCGGATAGGATCGGACTTCTCGAAGCGAGGCATGTCCATATAGCGCCAAATGGAAGCCCACGGACAAAAATTAAGAGAGAGAGAGAGAGAACTGCAATTCATTGAGCGATGTTTTGGTGATATAATCTAGTTTTACTAACGATAGCCTGGACATGCAAAATATGTTTTCCACAAGCTAGGCAGGTACGGTTTTACCCGAACCTTGAGGATAGCAGCGCAATGATAGAAATTAGAAAAATATTTACGTATCTACCTACCTTACAAGAAGATTAAATTTTTAATGTAATGGACTAAAATTTGGTCTGCCATAAACACTTTTTTGTTAAAAACAGAATAAGTAATATTTACCACTAGTAATATCGTACAATCTAAGCAATATTACTTATAAAGTCAAACCATCCATACAGAGTGATTCAGAATAAGACCGACAAACTTTGTATACAGATTCCTTACCTCATTTCGTTCCTATCAATGTCCCTATATCCTAAAATGCATCCCCTACAAGATGCAGTGTGTCGAAAGTAGAAAACAATTAAGGTTTCTTCAAAACTCCTGTTGGAAAACATTTTGAAGTTGGTTCACTAATGTGATAATTTGAAGTTATCATTTTCAAATTTCATGAACCAGTGGCGTAGTTACAATGGTATGTGGTCATATTTCCCTACATATTTTCTTCAGACAAGTGAATGGGCAAAGGAGAGTTTCGCATCAGTAAGTTATTGATACACAATTTGAAACTCATAACATTTCATGTTCCTAAATGTGGAGGTTTCTAAGATATTTCCGAAAATCTAAAAGCATCGAATAAAGACATAATTTTCCGCATGCCATAATCACAGAATGCTAATTTGTTATGAAACATCGGGGGTATTTTTCATCTTCCTGAACATATTTGAATTTTGGGAAACTTTAAAATATGATAGGTGAGTCTTATTTAGACCGCCACATTCCTTATCTTTATTCCGCACATTATTTCAAAGTGAACAGTCCCTTTCAACGTGTGCCTTGAAGTGTAAATTATTCGAGATACAAGGTGTTGAATATGACAAAAAATTTGAGTTTGCTATTTTTTTCTAGATTACGCGCCTACTAAACGAACTGAAATTTCTGATGATCTACTGTGAGGTCAAATAATATTTTTTTTTTCTCAATTCTCATGAATTAGGGTCGTAAATCAATTGGTTTGAGACTATGCTTTCCTAAAAAATTCTTTCGTTTCGTGATAACCAATTGCAAAGTCGAGCCTTTCAGGCTGTTCAGTACGCCACTGATCAACGCATAAAACTTCGATGACATTTTGGTTTGAAATTATTGTTTTTCATTAAAAATATTTCGATTTGATAATATTTTCCTAGATAGATAGATCAGAAACGACTCTAAAAGTGATACACTCAATCTCGATAAAATTCACCAAATTAAAAGTACATATCTTCAGTTTATTGCAAAAATTATTGCAGACCATAACTCTCATCTAAGTGGAGTATTATGAATTTGAGATATGCAAGGAAGTACATTCACATATCAGTGAATCCACGTCATCGTTTCGATCATACAATATTATGAAACGGAGTTTGTCGGTCTCATTTTGTCTCACCCTTATTATGTTTCCGATTCTCCCAACATTGAAAAATGTTCAAGAGGTTGATGAATACTGCGATATGATTAAAAAAATTGACACTATGCAATTATTGCACACAGGAAATTATGTCTCTTCTCAGGACAAATCTTCAGTTTTTCGCAGATCTCACTTTTTGGCTCATGAATGTTTCACTTTTAGGTTGATTATTATCGATGAGCTCAACTTCATTCACTCCATTCAGTTGTCTAAAATATACTATGAAGGAAAATATAACCACCTAAATATAACCACATAATTATCATATTGATAAACCTAAGTTAGTATAACAAGTTTAAATTCCTTAAAATTATTCTTCCATGCCTTATCCTGAAACAAAATAAAATTACTAAGTTTGCTGACCAGAAAAAGTTCATACAAAAAAGTGACAGCCATGCAAAAATATTTCAGTAAATGTAAAAAGAATAGAGAGCCTAATCATCAGGTTAAGTGTAATGGAAATAAATGTAGAGAAAAATCAAATATTGAGACGTCTTTTGTATTTAGACCCCCATATTCTAATCTACTTATCTTTCTAAATCTCTCCTTTCGTTCTCATGTTCACTCTCTCTTTATTCTTCAACGTATTCTGCCTGAAAGAAGGTATATTTTGCAGGGTGTAATATATCCATGTGTTCATGAACTCTGGTCAAAATGGGCCCCACCGTTAGAAAGGAGCCGCCTGGCCTTGGTGGCATTCTCTGGAGATTCTGTTGGAATTTTAGTTTCATTGCCAGTGTCTTCTTTATTGGGTACCGCTTTTGGATGGGAAAGTATTTTCTATAGTTACGGTAAGAGTTCAAAATGCCTAGATGATGAAAAATGACCATCAAAGTTTAAACAACAAAATTTTAATGGACACCGCACTTTTTCCTTTAAGAAATGGTGTACTGTCAAATATTCCAAATTGTTTCTATTTTATAGAAGTCGATGTCCTTATAAAATATGTCCAGGCCCATGACGATCCTATGACTATTTTGGAGTCGAAAACAAAATTCATTCAAATATTTCACCACTCAAACTCTCATTGTATAGAAATTCTCACCGCCACTTCTAGATTCAAGAAATTTCACGAATCAGATGAACCTTTCTTTACCTCTTTCAAACTTTATTCCTTCAAATAGTTCTGAAGAGTATATGTAGAGGATGCGTAGTAGATGCATTATAACGTTAAAAGAAAGAAATTGCAAAGCATCATAAACTACAGTATCATTCGTAATATGCAGAAAAATGGAAGCCGTCATAATCGCATTAGGCCGCAACATAAAACGGCAGGACGTACTTTTTCACAAAGTACAATATCTGTACATCAGAGGCAAACTATTTAAACTACAGTATCATTCGTAATATGCAGAAAAATGGAAGCCGTCATAATCGCATTAGGCCGCAACATAAAACGGCAGGACGTACTTTTTCACAAAGTACAATATCTGTACATCAGAGGCAAACTATTTCAAGTCCAAATATGTCGGAATTGTGTTGAAAATGTTCCTCCATTTCTTGAAAATACTTTTGAATGAAAGTTCAATAAACTAAACATTGTTTTGCATTAGTATTACTTTCCTGTACTGAACCTAACTTGCAGTTGAGTCCGAATAACAATATTTTAATCTGTCACTTTAAAGAAAAATTTGAGTATTTTTTTCAAATGTAAACATCTGCTATGGAAGACAAAGTATTGTCTCGAGTAGTTAGACAGAAACTATAATATAACGTTGAAGAAACAGTATACGATCATACTCGTAATGCATCTTAATTGCATTGTATTACAAAATCACCGTATCATATCGCTAAAGTACATAATTAATAGAACAAACGACTTACCTGTAGGAAGTTCGTTCTATATTATATTTCGATATACTCGTCCAATTATAATACACACGTAGTCACACAATCGTGGTTTTGTCGAGCACAATTTCTTTAAAGATCTGACTAATCAAAAAACAATGAACCACTTCTTATCGCCGCCGACGATACCCATGATTCATTACACTGTTGTGCTTTGTCGAGACAGCAAACTCTAGTCGCTCTTCATTGAAAATTTTAGTGAAAATGCCTAAAAAGTGTAGAGAATGTGGTGACGATAGTGATGTTAGCGGATTCGATAGAAAAAGGAGAAAGCTACGGCAGGAGTTGGATAACCTTGACCGAAAACAAAGCTGCAAGTAAGCTTGTTTCTGGTTCTCTTTTGGGCAAAACCGTTGTTAGCAGGCTGGTTCCAAGCATGTTATTATATCATAGTTGGGTAATTCCACTAGGTTGGTTCTGGACAATGTTTCACATTGTTCAGATAATTCCAATATTTACATAGGTACTATGTAAAATGCCTGCGGGGTGGTTCCGAATAGAGTGAAGAATGTTTTATTTTCTCTTCCCTTTCGGGTAATACCAATCAGTTTCTCAGGTGATTCCACTACGACTTCACTCTCGTCAGGTGGTTCTGAGAATGAAAATCCAGAATCGATAACAAGGAGCAACCAGGAGAGCAGGACCCTGATGTTTTTAAGTAAGTAGAAGACCACCCGGTGACGAGGTTATATTTGGCAATGACATACATCAGGTTGGATCAAATATCTCATCCTAAGGGTTGAGAGAAGTGAAAAAGACGTTATGGAAAACAACAATCCTAGTTCCAGAAATACATCCTATTTGAAGGGACCTGTATAAAACCCTGAAGTGGAATTTTCATTGGTAGAACAAGGTCGCAGATGCGACAAATATGTATCTACCATTCATGGCCAGGTAGCCTTAGCTCTTTCGGCTTTAGCAAAACGTACTTATAGATGCTATTTTAATATGATACGAATGTCCTATTGGCATACAATGTCTATAGCCCTCCAGCAGTCTACAGTAGATGAAAAAAAAATTACTTTCAACAAATGGGAAGAATCAGGTGGAACCTAATCTGACGTCAGAAAAATCGTTAATTCGTTAAGGAAAGCAAACCTGATGAGTTTCTCTGTAGATAAAACTTTGCGGATAATAACAGAGAAGTTACAGCTCAGTTAAAAACAGGCAACAATGTGAAGTAGGGGTATTTACTAACATTTACTGTGACAGCTAAAAGTTTTATGCGCATGCCTGGCAGTCCTTCTCGAAGACAAGAAAATAATGTCTTGGATTAAGGGCCACGAAATTCCATTTATTCGACAGCCTTTTCGACATAGGTATTCGAGTCAAAAATTACAAAACTGTGAAATTATTAAATTATTACCCGTCATCTCAGAATTAAGAACTTGAGAAAGGTGTTATAAGTGAATGTAGACCAGCGAAGAATCAATTTCTCTCTCCATTTTTTCTGGTCCCCAAAGTTAACGGAACTAATGAGTTTATTCCAAATCTTTCGGGCATTAACAGATTTATATATCCACCTCATTTCAAGTTACACAAATATAAAACTGTCAGAGATTCAATTACAAAACAAAACATTGCTTGATGGCTACAATCGACTTGAAAGACGCATATTATATGATACACATATCATTATATGCAGAACATAAAATATTTCTACGTTTTCAGTTTAGACAATTTTTTATCAATTCAATTGTCTGCCTACGAGTTTAGCCACAGCTCCGTATATGTTTAAGAATGTGCAACCTGTATTTCTTCATTTTAGAAAACAGGAGATGTTATGCCTAATTTATTTAAGCGACATTTATTACTCGGAAGTTCTTATCTAGAGGTTGAAAATAATGTTGCTAGTGTTTTGACTACATTACCTCTAGGATTCGTAATAAATTTTAAAAAGTCTCATTGATTCCATCACAAGTTTGTGAGTATTTAGGATTTATATTAATAATAGCGGTAATATGACCATACACGCGTCAGACAACAAACAAGAATCCATACTTAGAAAAAAAAGTATTCTAAGAGAAGTTGTAAAATTAGGGATTTTTCAAAAATTATTGGTAGGTACTTTAACCTCAGTTTGTCCAGCGGTCCAATATGGCTGGATTCACACGAAAATATCAAATATTGGAACTTGACAAATACCTAGCACTAAAGAATTTCAATGGATGTTATGACTCAACGACTCAACATCGATTATTTTAGAGGTTTCTCTTAAAGACATTTTTTGGTGGAAGCATTATCTGAGACAGTCTTTCAATTCAATTGATTGTCAGAAATATGATTGTTATTTTTACGGATGCATCTAGAACTGGAGCCTCATATAAGGATAAGGTGTACCGGGGATTTTGGAGTAGACAGGAAGCAAGATTTCAAATATATAATCTTGAATTATTGCAGTTTTTATGCCATACAATGTTTCGCATCCGAGGCAGAATTCTTTAACATTCTTCTGCGTACTGATAAGAAACAGCTATAGCATATTCGCCATTCGTTGAATACAATTTGGACCTAGTGTGAAAAACGAAAAATAATGTTATAAGCTTATATTCCTTCAAACGAGAACGTGGTGGAGGATAAACAATCACGAAATCAATCTATAGAATCAGAATATTCATTGAATAACAAAATATATACAAACATCGTTTCAAAACTTGGTAAGCCAATAGATCTGTTTGCTTCGAGATCAAACACGAAATGTGACACATATGTTTCCTGGTTTCGAGGCCCAGGAGCCTTAACCTCAAATGCATTTACCTTCACATGGGATAATCACTAATATTTTATGCATTTCCACCCTTTTCTATAATTGGACGTGTTTTCAGGAAAATTTTAGGGTATAAGGCAGTGATAATTTTAGTTCTCCCCTACACTGGCCTAGAGCCACAAATAGGCCATTGGCCGCAGTGGAGGGCCTCATACGGGCCCACTCACGTTCAAACCTAACCTACACTGGCATAATCAGTCATGATTTTCTTTATTTTCAAAACTGTACAGGAGAGCCAAACTTTTTTAAATTTACTGAGAATTTACTTTTGTCGCCCTTTAGCACCAGCCATCCATTGTAGAGGAACATTCCCCTAGTGGTATCGGGGTTATTCGGAGATCATTTATAAGGAAAGTGATTTCCGAGCATGTTCTTCAAATTTTGAAAAAAATCAATCAATAAGTCCACCTTGCGTCAGTAATATGGAACACTTAGTAAGTGGTGGTCATTTTGTAACAGATAAAAAAATAAATGTGTACCTACTCCGTAAGTGTCGGTAACATGATTTCCTTTTTAATGGATATGGAAAAATGTTTCATTTGCTACATTAACAAAAACTTAAGTCCGCATTAGCTGTCATACTACATATAAATATTTCAAATACTGATGAAATGGTTTTAAAACTATTTTTGAAACGTGAAAGACCCTTTTTCCCACGGTACAACGAAACTTTGGATCCAGTTCATGTTTTGAAAAACATTAGAAACTGGTATCCATTAGAAGATTTGCAATTAGACAAAATGGTTGAAAAGTTAGTTGTATGTAATTAGAATTAGCGTCAGGGAAAAAAAAACTCGAAAGGTTTCTAAAATTATAGAAAAGAATATTAATGTTTGTTTGTTGTGAAAACGCTGTGGAAATTAATTTCACGGAAATGTTGAAAACGTCAAAATTTTAATCGAGAACAACCTGTAAATTTAGTTTTTTCGACAAGAATCCGGACTTATGTGTAGCTAAGACGTTAGGCGATAAGGAACGAAGAAGAATATTTAATTTAACTTTCCGGAAACCCTTTCATAAAGCCTCAACTCAAATCTATAAGCAGCTGTATTAAGAAAGTAATGCGATCAAGCGGAATAGATACATCACTATTCAAAAGCCATAGTAATAGGTATGCCTCTACATCTGCCAGTTAAAGAGCGAGTATGAACATTGATTCAATGAAAAATGCAGCTGAGTGGACGAAAAAATCCGAGGTATTTGCTAGATTTTACAATAGTCCACTGGTGGAAGAAGGTAATCTTCTAGAATGTATCTAATCTAAGTAATTGTGTTTTGTTTACCTTTGGGGTCAGATACATTGATTTAAAAAAAATGAAAAAAAAAATACATACAAAAAAAAAGTCCTTGACTTTTCTATTCTACAGTTTCATGAGATAATTACAAATGTACTCAAAAATGAATGAAAAAACAAATTATCTATATTTGATCTTTAAATAACTACGTGTGTATTCTAATTGGACGAGTATATCGAAATATAATTAATAGAACAAACGACTTACCTGTGGAAGTTCGTTCTATATTATATGAGATATACTCGTCCAATTAGAATACCACCCTTGCCCTCCCTTAAGCTAATATATCTAATTTGTTATTTATTATACAGTGTAATGAATCATAGGTATCGTCGGCGGCGATAAGAAGTGGTTCATTGTTTTTTGATTAGTCAGATCTTTAAAGAAATTGTGCTCGACAAAGCCACGATTGTGCGACTACGTGTGTATTCTAATTGGACGAGTATATCGAAATATAATTCGTATTACACAGAGTACGTACTGGATCATATAAGTATTGTGTAGAATACGGAATGTGTCAGAACGTAATGTCTCAAAATTTGGATGCGCGCGCATCAAGCATGTCTCACAATAGCTTTCCGGTATTTATAGGGGTACAGACACAAAGGAAGCAGGTTTCCCGATTCAGATTGCTTGCGCGTACAAGCATGCTCTATTATCATCGTTCAATACTGAAACTCAACACAGAAAAAGCAGGTTGGCAGGAAACTGCGCTGGATACCTGCTAGATCCAGCCAGAGCGGATTTGACATAATATCAAGGGTAATGAATTCCTGATGCCATCTAAACTTTATCAAACAACACACTTTATTTACCCAGTTGTATAGAAAATTTATTTTTTTAAATGTAACAGCATGACCATTTGTTATAATGTCTATTGCTTGTAATTAGGGTTGTATTTTGAAATTGATATGCGGCCTACACTGTTTGGAACACTGGAGTTTCATCTCAACATCAAACACAATATTTAAAAGCTGGGCACGTGATTGTCACCAAGTGTCCATGAAATGCAATCTTTCTCCAGAGTTAGTTACTTAGTGCCTGAAACATTTCTCCAGGTAGCAAACACAGTTGTTTATTGTTGGTATAAATATCCAGAGTATTTCTAGTATTTTCAGTCACAAGGCTAATTCGTGTGAACCTAAGGTATTGTGAAGCATGAACGTAAGGTAAGGTAATGGTAATGTACGGTTTACAAAAACGTAAGATGTTTCGCGAGTACTAGTGGGTTTGTACTTATTATGTACGCTGCACTACAATATGAAATGGCAGGAGATACACGACTGACAGTTGTGTATTGTAAATTCGACTATGGTTCAATTATGAATTTACAGAATATTATATAGACTATTCTTCAGTAGTTTATTGTTAACTGACAACTGAAGTTGAAAGGTGTACCAATACCAATCTAGATTTTCTGATATTACGATTTACACCAGTCGTCTCCACTCGGAATACATCGTTTTAAGAATCCCTCTGATTGGCTAGAGGTAAGAACGCAACGCAGATAGTTGAAAGTTGGTGTAGCGTTACCTTACGTTTCATACCTTGACTTGCGTTTTATTATGAACGTGTCTACACGATTCCAATAGTTTAAATTTATTCCTATCTCGGGTTGCTTTACCTTTCGTTTACTTGAACTAGTCTTTAGTCCTCGTGGTGCAGGCTGGGAAAAAGATGGTATATTGGGGTATATTATACGTTTTGAAACTTTACAATATACCGCTGAACATTTGCGATTTGTACCGTTAATTTCTTCTTGATACGATTTCTGTACTAAACATTATGATGCATTGGGTGTTCCCATCTAGATCGTGTGTGAGCCCAATCAGGTTAATATATTGATAGCATCCATAGCATTATTCTGGATGCCTTCCATCTACTTTATAAAAATATTAAAACAACATTTTTCAGGAGTATTCGGTTTATCATGGTCATTGATATGGATGTGGACAGTAGCAGAATCACCAAATGTCGATTCCAGAATTACTCCTCACGAATTAAAGTATATTACAGAATCTCTTAGTGGTACCGATAAATATAGGACATTGGAAGTACCCTGGAGTTCCTTTGCGACTTCCGCACCTGTTTGGGCCATCGCCATAGCGAATTCAACTGAAAATTGGGGATCCTACACTCTTGTTACCGAGTTGCCAAAATTTATGAGAAGTAAGTAAATATTTGACTACTTCAGCCGCAATGGGACAATTACGTACCTTGAAAAGAAATGATATCACAGAAGTTCAAAGTGAACTTCCAGTGAAGTTTTTTATTCATTGCGATGTACCGCAAGGCCCTCTCTCTTTATTCTCAAAAACAATTCCGGAGTTCAAAAAGGTGATCCAGAAGTTGTTGAGAATTACGGAGGCGTCTCAATACTGTTTTCAAAAATTTTTGAAAAAGGGATGTATATCTGGCTCAATAATTTTCTAATGACGAACATTCTATATCATCTAAAGAAGCAACAACAAAACAAGATTTTTTTCTCCCGAATGAGAATGGATGCAATGCTACTTGAGATCTCAGGTAAGTACTTCAATTTTGTGAAGGTACAGATGGTGACTCAACATTCAAAAGCTCAATTCGGAAGGAATATGCTATGCAATAAACCTGCTCCCCTAAAGCATTGAACATTTCGAAGTCTGCGCTATTTTCTACACACTGAATGAGCAAAAATGTGTCATAATGAATTGTTATAGTTGTTGTGGAGATACTAACGTATTTTTTCACAATATTCGTGAAATACTGGACTCTCTTTATAAACCTGGCATAATTCATTTTATATGCGGTGATTTTACCTTCGATTCATATTCCAATGATTAATTCATAACTATATATAACGTTATGTCATGTTTCAATTTTCTACAATTGGTGAGTTGGCCCACAAGGGTTTCAAAAACCAGCTGTACTTTGATTGACCAGATCTTTTCAAACTATAACAATGAAGGAATCTGCTACGTTACTCATTGTGAAATATTCGATCATCGTGCTATTTTCTTAGAAATTAACGAAAGCTCATTTCGGAAATCAACCAAAAAACTGAAATGAAGAGATGTTTCTTCAATGAAAGTAGCTTGAAAAAATTCGAGTTTTTAATATGGGGATGGCGATAAAGCTTTCAATCGTTTTAATGATATAATATTCCTTCCCTAAACGAAAAATATTTTTGAACGATCTTGACGATCTTGTTAAAGAATGTAGTTGTTCATTGAAACATCTATTTCATCTCAAGAAAGGCTTTATCTGAACTATATGATAACAATATAAAAGTAGTATAATAGTGAATGTTTATTGCACTCCACGTGAAATTGTCCGACGAGACCATTAGGCCGAGTTGGACAACACGTCGAGTGCAATAAACAATTTTTGCACGAGTTGCATACAACATTTTTTCTACGTTCATGCAAAAAGCAAAAAATGATTTATTGAGGTGCGGCACTAGGTGTAGGAAAATGAAAAGCGCAACTTGAATACTTTATTATTAATATCGATTTGCATTGAAACAGGAACTAATACGTTACGAACAATTTAACTCAAACTTTATTTTTACCCTCAATGTTGAAAGTGAATGAACAATTGGTGCAATTTTCAATATGAATATTTCGTAGTGAAGTACCTATTGCCAATCTCACAGAATATCTGCTAAATATGTAGTAGGTTTAAACATTTATGTTTGTCATGATGACAGCACGTTGAAGTAGAATGACAGATGAGTGCAATAAAAACTTTATTGCACTAGTGCAATAAAGAACTTCTTTTTCCACTGAATATAGTTCAATAAAGTTATGTTATGGTCTCAGGGGAAATTCACATGCCTGTTTCTCAGCAACAGAAACCAATGTGTCTCTTTGAAATTTGATCAGGGTGATGTGGTTTCGTTTCCTAGCCCCTCTAAACCATCGGCCATGATGGACGAGAACAGAATTGACAAAGACTGCCACCATCATTGCGTAGACGTCCACACGATCGTGCATATTGATTGTTAATTGTCATTTGCTCGACATAGATGTTGAAACAGTAGCAGAGGATGTAACCGTTATATGAATGTACACTTTTAAAGAGTCTCTGAAACATATAGAGCCAAAGAAGGTCGTGGATGAAGACAGTCAATACCAGTGAAAATACGTCTTGCCATCCCATCCCATCCCAAACTTCCAATGTTAAAAAAAACCGGAATCGAAAAGAATAATTTTTTTGTCCCGCCCAGACATCCACCAAGAGTAACTAGGCCTATTTGGAATTTGTGTGATATATTTGCTGCAACAGACTGTTTCAAATACTTTTTTCCTGAATTTTTTTATGAAAATACCTACAGTTTTTGTGTTTATATTCATTTCAAATGCTTTCCACCAAGGAACCCTTTTTTTTAAATACCACGCGTCGTCCCCGTTCCATAAACAAATATATATGAACTTTAATCGGCGATCGTGTGGGCACGCGCACAATCATGGCCGAACTTCCTTTGATGTTTGTCTGAAAAACCGACACAGCGGCGATTCCGCTCGATCAAATTCAAATTCTTTATTTTCCTTAAAATGACAAAAACAGGTTTCATTTAGGAATAGTCACAAAAATAAAATCAAAGGACGAAACAATGTAAAGACTAAAAACACAAAAAAGTACAATGAAATTCATAAACACTTTAAAATCACTACTCAGTTTAGGCTGAAATATTCATTTAGTCTATAAAAACATTTATTCAATAAAAACAATTTCAAGGTCTTCTTGAAGTCCGTCAGTTTATTGACAGATTTTATATAACTTGGCAAATTATTGAATACTCTAGGGCCTATGAAATCTGAAGAATTTTGAGTTGTTTTGTACTTGGCAGCAGAAGTATGTATAAATTCCTTTTTCCGGGTATAAATATTGTGAATATCTTTATTGAGTTTGAAATCGCTTTTATTGAGAAAAATATAGATAGCTAACTCATATATGTAAAGGCTGACAAGGGTTACAATATTATAAGTCGTAAACAGGGTTCTGCATGAATATCGCTTTGGAGCATTGAATATATACCGTAAAATGGATTTTTGTTCAATAGAAACTTGTTTGCTCAAGGTTGAGTTGCCCCACAAGCAAACACCATAACACAACCTAGATTCAACCTGACCATAGTAAATGCTTTTCAGTTGATTCTTATGTGAAACTAATCTTAGATTTTTGTACATATATTTAACTGAGCTCAATTTGAAAATTATTGTTTTACAGCGTGAATTCCAGTTGAGATACTGGTCTATACTCATTCCTAGAAATTTTACTCCACAGTTGGTACTGCTTAGGCTTGTGTTATTAATATTCAATTCGAGGACTTCAATTTTGCTTTGATAATTATGAAAACGTATCAGTTGAGTTTTTACTGTATTGAAAAATAAGCTATGCTCATTGAAATACGTGGATGTTGCATTCAAGAAATCTTCACATTGGTATTTGAGAGCTTCTGTATTTTTATGAGAAATCAGTAGTGATGTCATCTGCATATGCAGTCAATAAAGAGTGAGATATTTCTTTATCTATATTGTTAATATACAAAAGAAACAAGACTGGCCCCAGAATAGAACCTTGGGGTACCCCAGACCGAACCTGACTCGTTCCTGAAGTAGAAGTCGATGTTATACCATTGTGTTAGAATTTCAGAGACACACACTGATTTCAGTTCTTGAGTAAAGTCGAGATCCAAGTGAGAGGTGTTCCTCTGACACCGTAAGATTCCAGAATATGCAACAACTTCGAATGATTCACGCAATCGAAGGCTCTGCTCAAATCACATAGAATTGCAGCAGAGTATTCGCCTTTATCCATGAAATCCATTAAATTTTCAAAGAAGGTTAGTTAGGTTGTCTGAGTGTATTTTCCAGAACGGAAACCGTGTTGCATAGGAATCAAAATATTACATGTGTTAACAAAATTCATCAAGCGTTCTAAAAATGCATATTCCAAAATATTCGAAAAGCTCTGAGGAATAGTCACTGGCCTGAAGTTGTCCAAAGTATTTAATTTATTTTCGAATTGGAGTTACCTTTTCCAATCTCAAACCTGTTGGAAAAGTACCATTTATGAATGAAAGGTTAACTAAAAATTTGGTTGGTTCAATGATGAATACTTTTTACAACATATCTCATCCATTCCAGATGATCTCTTGTTTTTCATCTTCAAGAGTATTCGGTTAGAAGACCTTGTGCTTACAAGGCAACAACTATCGAAGCCACAAATGTGTGGTTGGCTTTCTGTTGTTGACTTCCTTTGTTTCTATTTTTACATCCAAGTGTTGTACATCTTCGCACTTGATTTTACCGTACTGATGAGAGCTTAAGCTCGAATCACGTGTCTACGGTTGCAGAACATTCTGAGGGTTATACCCAATAACTTTTTTACCTATATTTTCATATATTGCCCCTCGCTAAATTCATCCTTATTTGTATTTTCCTGGGTAGGATTGTCACGCTGGTAGCTATAGCTGCCTCCGTGGCGACGTTAGTTGTTGCCTTGTAAGCACAAGGTCTTCTAACCGAAGCCACAAATGTGTGGTTGGCTTCCTGTTGTTGACTTCCTTTGTTTCTATTTTTACATCCAAGTGTTGTACATCTTCGCACTTGATTTTACCGTACTGATGAGAGCTTAAGCTCGAAACACGTGTCTACGGTTGCAGAATATTCTGAGGGTTATACCCAATAACTTTTCTACCTATATTTTCATATATTGCCCCTCGCTAAATTCATCCTTATTTATATATATATATATATATATATATATATATATATATATATATAAAAAACTGAGTTTTGGAAAGTATCATAAAAAGAAGCTTTTCCTTGAGGTTGCAGTCAATTGGGAACGGCCCAATTGACTGCAACCTCAAGGAAAAGCTTCTTTTTATGATACTTTCCAAAACTCAGTTTTTTTCAACTAGTCCAGTCAAGAGACTACCCGTCTTCTATATATATATATATATAATTTACATCCTGCAGCAATTTTGCATCCTTTTATAACGCATACATTCTGCGTCTCCCAGAAGGAAGAGGTTTAGATAAAATCTAAATGAGTATACTAGTTTGAAGTGAAAAATTATATCTCTGGAGGTATTTTTAAATGTTGTATCTTTAAAAAATCAATATACGTATTTTACAAATTCCGGTTATTTCAACTCCGTTGGTATTCCGGTTCATTTTGAAACCGTATATTTTTACATTTGTACTAAATTACTTCCAATTGTATACTTTGATGACACGTTACGTTCTATCTTGCTTCCAGCAATGTTGCCAGGTCTAACAGTAGAAAGCAAATATCCTAAGGTAAAATTCAATGACGAATAATAATGTTTGGTCACTATACTCAATTAGATTAAAAAAAATGATGTAGTATTGTTCATCTTTAATGTTTTTGCAAATTAATTATACTATACTTCGAATGAAGTTTCAAACATTTGCGGGAGAATGTCAAATGAAAGGAAAGACGAAATTTGACGATGTCGATATTTTGAACTTCTTGTCAATGTAAAGGGTCAATGAAGGGTATTTTTTTATTATTATTTTTTTTTTATTTTATGAAATCATATAGGATGACAACAGGCATAACCCAAAAGTGTCATCCACAGATACAGTTGAGCGTACAGAAAATATTTATATGTTACATTTGGTTGCTTAACCTAGTTATATTCTAAGAAAAATTTCATGTCGTGTAAGTTACGAAGTTTTGTATTTAGTAGCTTCATTCAGAAACATACAACTACGTCAATTTATAACGTCATGCGTTTCGCTGAAAAGACCATATATTTGCATGTCTTCACTTCTGTTGAGTGAATGTATATGTTGATTAGTTTTACACTAACCCTCTAATTACAGGTTCACAATAATCAAGTCTATAGAGTAACCCTCTCCACTGTTAATTTTTGAACAGCTTTAAATTTGTGGATGGATTTTTTTTTTAGTAAAATGTCAGTTCATAAGCTACTTTTTGACAGAAAAAAGTCTGTTTCAAAATGGCGGCACGACGCCATTTTGAAAGACTTTTTCAAATGGCATGGGGGATCGAGTGATACCTCATTCGAAACATCTTTAAATTCTCTATACGACAGCATAATTAAAAAAAAAATCAATCCATAATAAAATTGTGGTACATAATGTAATGACTATCATAAAGTAATCCCACCCCTTTTAACTTTTGAACGGATTGGATTTTTTTTTCAATTTTTTTTCGTAAAATGGGAGTTAGTGAGCTTCTTTTTGACAAGAAAGTAATTTTTTTCAAAATGACGTCAATTGAATTGTATTTCAATTCTCTACACGACAACAAAATATGAAACAAAAATATTAATCCAAAATGGTGGTACATTAATGGTAGAGCTCTGCTATGAGGATCCTTTAGATACCTACTTCAGTTCTGGAAAAATCATCCAATCTTCTAAGGTACCCTTTTACAAAAGTTTTCTGTACTTGAAATTATTGTATTATTTACAAACAGATGATAAAGCAGAATGAATAATAATAATAATATCGACCCAGGTAATCGAGGCAATCAGTTATAACAACATCCTTCAATTATAAGGAATTCCTCAAATTAGAACAATCAATCAATTATGATATAGTGATATAGTGAATGTATAAATGAGAAATATCCTTATCCCATCTCAAAGTTTTAATCGTGTACTTCACCAGTTCTCAATATTGAGGAGAGCGATGCGTACCGTAGAGGAAACAGTTTTTGCAGCTGTGCGTTTATTCAATGAGATGTATCCAGACAATCCCATTGACAGAAAATATTTAAGAGAACTCATTGGGGAATATGAGCGAACTGGGATACCATGATGGATCTTCAAGAAAACCCTCAACAATCCACAACTGAACGAGCGGATCAGAATGACATGCCACGTTCAACAGTACATAAAATACTGAAAAAAAAATTACATCCCTATTATTTGATACTCAATGAGCTTTTAACTATTATTATTTATTGTATTTTATCAATATTTTATACATGCTTTTATTGAAAAATATTTTTTTACGATGCTTAATAGTTGACTTGCCCAACACCATGTAATTATGGTATTTTATGGATTAATAAAGTTCTATTCTATGAAATAAAAATGGTTTACAAACTTTCTGAAGACGATCCTGATAGTAGAATTCAGTTATGTCACCTGATGAGTGAGAAACCTCGTCAAAATAGGATTCATGTAAGCAACATTTGTTTCAGTGATGAAAGCAAGTTTTTCTTGAATGAACATGTGTATAGTCAAAATCACCGCTATTGGAGTACTGAAAATCCTCATGAGTTCAGGAAAACAAATTCAGAAAGTTAATGTTTGGGCTGGCATATTGGGCAACCGTATCATGGGTTCATATTTTTTAAAAGAAAATTTTAACGGAGTTCGATATTTGAGGATGCTACAAGAAGACATCTTTTCGGAAATAGTTCAGGTAGCTGGAAATAACATAGAAAATTTTCATCAAGACGGAGCATTTCCCCATGATTTCAGGCCAGTAATCAACTTTTTGAATGAATATTTTCCGGAAAGATTGTTGTTCAAATTCAAATTCAAATTCAAATTGTTAATTCCGTCAACCGATTGCACCCCTACGCGCAACCCTCAGAAGTTTTCGAGAGACTTGTGTAAGCTAGGGAAGACGCAGCCCTTACCTTTTAACGTGTGATGCTATGCACGAGACCGGTGAATCGGTGGATCGAACTCACGACCCCACGCATGCGAGGCGAACGCTCTACCAGCCGACCACCACGGCCCATATCCCAAGATAGATTGGTACTACCGATCCATCTATCCATCTATACCATCCTACCGATTCGGTAGGAGGGGTCCTATCGCATGGACAGCTCGCTCGCCTGATTTGACCCCTTTGGATTTTTTTTGGAGAAACGCATCAGAATGTTTGGAAATGTAAGGAAGGAATTTCAGAACTTCAGAATCGTCTCTCAACGATACCAAAAAGATTTGATGATTTTACTAGAGCTCATTGATAGCCATCGAAAAGATCCTCATATGGCAGAACTCTAACATTATGTTCCGCCATTTTGTTGTGGACGAATATTTTTGTTTAAAATTTTGTTGTCGGTGCTTATGAAGAATTAAAATACAATTCAAATGATGTATCAGTCGACCTCCAGCCATTTCAAAGAAATAATTAAAATGGCGGACCGACGCCATTTTGGAAAATAGACATTTTTATTGTTGTCAGTGAGTAGATTCTGAACTATTATTCAACCAAAAAATAATTTGAAGCAGAATCCCAATTCGTTCAAAAGTTAACAGGGGTGGGGTTACTCCAAGAGAGTTCTTACATTATGTACCTACCGCCTTTTCATTTTGGAGTAATATTTTTGTTTGAAATTTATAGCGTAAACAGAGTATTTATAGAGTATAGATAATTGTACGACGTTTCGAATGAGGTATCCCCCATGCCATTCAAAAAAGTCCTTCAAAAGGGCGTCGGGCCGCCAATTTGGAAGATAGACATTTTTTTGTTTGTCAAAAAGTAGCTTATGACCTACCATTCTACCAATAGAAAGTTCAGAATGAAATTCCAACCCGTTTAAAACTTAGCAGGGGGGGTTACTTTATAGACAGACTACAATATTCGTGAATATCTTTTGATGACTAATAAAGATGTAAAACTTATGCAACACGTCATGTACTTGTCGAATTGATCTCAAACTAGTATCATCAAATCGGTGATCGTTTCCCGAAGCTTAATGGAAACACTCAATTTTTCTGATACCAAGGGCTAATATGAGCAATATGCTCTTTGAACCGTGTTTTTACGGCCTTTCTAGTTTGACCAACATACTTCTTTTCGCAATACTAACAACTAAGCTCATAAATCTAGACTTTTCATAAAGTTCAGTTTTATCTTTGGGGTAATTCAAGTTCATGTTACAATAGTTGCATAAACTAAAATTATATATTTTTTTCGTATAACTTTCTAATGAAAGTCATTAGTCATCAAAACGTATTTAGAACTGTTGTATCATCTATAAATTAGCAGAGTCGATTAGATGCTTGTGAACCTGCAATGGATGCGTTAGTGTAACTGCCAAGTTGGGTTAAACTCATCAAGATATAATTCGAAAAGAGGAAGGTAGTTAGGATATGCTTATACTGAAACGCGATTCAACTGAAGTTGACATAATTTTGGTGTTGGGGTAGTTTTCTACATTTCTGAATTTATTTTGTACGTAAGGTTCCAAATAATCAAATATGTCAGTTTTTTCATTGTTTCATCGGTCTTTGATGTGTGTGCTAAATGTCAGAATATGTGGACAACTAGAAATGGAGGAAAATCATATCATATTACTATTATTATTATTATTGGATCATTTAGCCAACTAACCTCTCTTCACGTCAGTGCAGTAAGTGACTACTGGTTCCGAGAGTCATGTGCCCTGAGCAGACATAGGCAACCAAGGATTACGGCTTTCTGCATTCGATACGGCAAGCCGGTTTAATTTTCAGATTCGAGAGCAATGTGTTCATCATTCCACCAAGGACCCCTGTGATCAGAGAGCCACTATTTTGATAAAATGGTTTGGATAAACCTACGGAGTTCAAAGAGAAGATCTCGATATTTAGTCCTCCTGTCTTTATCTTTTGGGACGACGGTCGTTTAGCCAGGAGCCGAAAACTATGACGAGGATCGTCCTACTTTGATGGTCGAGGAGGACTACATCGGGTTTATTGGCTTGTATTAGCCTGAGGAAGGGAATGAGTAGTTCCAATAGATTCGGCACTTCTCATTCTCCACAACGGACTCAATATCACCCGGAGCATAACTCAACACCAGTGTCTCGTCTATATCGTACGAATGTCGTCGATGGTAGTACAACACTCGTAGCGCTGCGTTATGCTGAGACCGCATAAGCTGGAAAAGCTGACAGCAAATGCATTATGGTGTCAGCTGTCCCACAACACGCTCTGCATCTAGTGTCAGGGACCTCTTTACCCATCACAAGACTTCGGTGGATTAGAGTGTTGAAGACAACATACTGACAGGCCATTATGAATTCCTCGGTATCCGATGAGACCTCAATCATATCATTGCGAAATGTATTTTCCTGGCTCTCCACGCTTTTACTCATACCCTTAATTTTTGGATGATCATGAAAAAAAACATTTTTTTATTTTCAGTGCATTTAAATATAAGCGATGTTTTTTTTTTATTTTCTACTTTTCATTCTTGTCGTCTTATCATATCTTGTATCGATTCGACATATGGGAGCTGCCATCTTGAATTTTTCAATGTTGACAAAAGAATCATAATCCTTGACCCCGAAAACTCCCAGAAACCAATTTTGAATAGAATCGGATCATAATTACAGAACTCGTCCGCCGTACTGGATCCGTCATTTTGAATTTTTCAATTTTGTTTGAAGAACCATAATCTTTGCCCCCGAAAACTCCCGTATACTAATTTTCAATAGATTCGGATCATAATTACAAAACTCGTCCGTCATAATGGAGCCGCCATCTTGATTTTTCCAATTCTGACAGAAGAATCTTAATGTCTCACCCCGAAAAACCCGAGAAACCAATTTTGAATAAAATCGGATAATATTCACAAAACTCGTCCGCCATGATGGAGCTGCCATCTTGAATTTTTCAATTTTGACAGAAGAATCATAATCTCTGACCCCGAAAACCCCCAGTTACCAATTTTGAATTGAATATGGTCATGATTACAAATTTCGTCCACCGTATTGGAGCCGCCATTTTGTTTTTACCTCTAACAAAGTGAGTTGATATAAGCGTAGTAAAAATTGAAAAAAAAAACATGTAAGGTACAAATGGCTTTTTACACGTTTCTGCTTGAGATATGATTTCGAAAAGGCTTCATCCCTGATACTACGTAGGAGTTTTCCAGACCGTCCAAGGGGTGGAATAACGGCGAATTTTCTAAAAAAACATCATAGAAGATATTTGTGGCTTATATGATTTTATGATATGATTTCACCCATTCGGACGGCCTGAAGAATTCCTACGTGGTATCAGTGATGAAGTAATATGGATTTTTCACGTCATCTCCGGAGCAGAAACGTGTACAAAGCCATATGTGCCTTCTCTATATTTATTTTCCACTTCTTTGCTTGTCCTGAAAAACTTCTATGTGGTATCGGGTATGAAGGAAAGAGCATTTTCCATAACATAACCCGAGCAGAAACGTGTACAAAGCTATTCATCACTACTATGATTTTTTTTTATGACGGGGAATAATCATTTACTGCAAAACCACCCCTCTGATTTTTTTATTTTTGAAGAACTCCAAACCTGTCTGCAATGAAAAATGATCAAATTTAAACTTAGAATTTAGAATTATTATCATTATTATAACATTCCTACGCGAATCAAATATTGAAAATAATTAACAAAATCAGCATATAATACTTACACTATCAGAAAAGTAAGGATAGCTTTCCTTCCGCTTTTCACGTACTTACATCACTCATCTTCGCATTTTATAATAATGTGCCAGTCTCGGTTTCACTAAAAATCTCCGTAATTACTGATGGCGGGTTGCCAAACTTAGGACGCAAAATAATGAGCCAATTGAAAGAAGTATATTCTCTATGTATATTAACAAGCGCCTCTGATGGAATTATGTGGAACTAAATGTGTACTATTCTTGTTAAAACACATACTAAATTGCGTCCTATGACTTTGCCATAACTGACATCTGGTGATATTTCGAGAGAAATAGAAGGAATCTGTAAAAGCATAAACAAAGGTCGACCATAAATCTGTAACAACCATCCGAATTTATGCTTCAGATGCGCAGATATCGGCAAAAACTATTTTGCGTCCGTTATACGGAAGCAAAATAGTCCGTTATACGGAAGCAAAATAGTCATGGAAGCAAAATGTTGCTATGGATATTTATATACATACATATAATACATTTATAACAAGGGAATTTAATAATAACATTTTCATCTTTCAGGTATTCTCAAATTGGATCTCGACTCAGCAGGTTTCATGTCTTGCTTACCATACCTAGGAGTTTCCATTATGCTCCCGATTGCTGGTAATTTAGCCGATTGGTGCATTGTAAGAGGGCCTTTGAATACCACTCAAGTCAGGAAAGCATTCAACTGTGGCGGTTTTGTTGGCCAGGGCTTATTTTTGCTGTTACCAACTTTTATGTTGTCATCTTCAGGAACCATAGTATGCCTAACGATTGCTCAGTGCTTCGGGGCCTTTGCGACAGCAGGATTCAAGTAGGTTTTCATTATCTATTACGAATTCATTTAATGGATTTTAAAAATAGGCGAGAACACTGATTTCTGAAAAAAATACCACGCCCTTCAGTACGATGAACTAAGTCACAAAATATTTTTTAATTTTTCATTCAAGTTAGTTAAAAAAAAAATCATAAAGAAATACTTCATTTTGAACTCGATGAAAAAAGTCCGGGAATTTACGTCATAAGTACTTATCCAATCATTGGGAGCGCTTGAAGACTGTGGTGGCGAAATTAAGTTAAGAATAATACGGAAGACAACGTTGCCGTCTCCATTTATTCAGCGGTATAATAAACACTTGAATATCAAAAGATAAAATAAAGTCAGTTTGATGATAAGTTCTTGATTCTCTCATGATATAAGTAATATTTTTATGATAAATGACATAATGGTATGGAAAGTTGAGTATTCTCATACGGAAACATGTATTGAAATCAGTTCAAGGCACAGTAGCTTCAGGGTGTTCAATGAGAATCATTTTATTATCACTTTATTTGACTTCTGTTTACCAGTTTAAATTTGTTGTTTTCCGATATTTTGTTTTTGAATAACAATAGCTGTGATAGTGTTGCCAAACGATAGAACGCAGCTATTTTCATGTGAATGTTAAATAACATTATTTCAATATAAGTGAAACATACTAAATGAACCTTTGGTATGTTAATTTATGTTAATTCTACATATCGATATTAAACTAAAAGTTGAGAATTATTTACTTGATATTCTCTTTCATTATCACAACCGATAACGCTTAAATTCGCAATTAACAGCACATGTAACGTCATCACCCAGGTATTATGGAAGTGGCTTCAAGTCCTCATGTTTGAATGATCCTTGATATTTTATGGTTTTCAAATGGCGTTTGTCGGAATATTACAAGTTAATATTACAAATTATGCATACATGTCATTCAACAGCTACATATTTTAGTCATATGCACATTCTAATTGGATTATTGCGTTTGTGATCTTCCATATTGAAGTGTAGATGTTTTTCACAATTATTATGTGTGTTCTTTCTGTTTAGCGTAAACCATTTGGATATAGCCCCTCAATATGCCAGTATTCTGATGGGTATCTCCAATACATTTGGAACCGTTCCTGGTATAATTACTCCGATTATAACTGGATATATTGTTACAGATGAGGTAAGGAACTATGCCATATAGATATCGCTAGAGCATGAATCAATTGAAAATTAATTTATTCGTACAAATAAAGTTATATTTCGTTTTTTGAGATAAAACAAAGAAAGCGTATTTTTGAAGTTTTAGGTTATCATTTCACCATGTTATTTGAAATATGAAAAAACTAAAATCGGTTACACATCAATTTTGATGAAGTAATTTTTATTTATCTCTCCGCGACGTGTCGTAGTGGTAGAACCATCATACATTTCTTTATTTTTTTTTATTTTGTGGTTCTCACGAAAACGATAATTCTCTAATGAGAGCCGAGCTAAAGTGGGTAAGAATTAGTGTTCTTCTAGAATTTCTGCAAGCTCTATGCATCAGGGAACACCTCCCAAGACAGAGTTCCATATCATGAAAGAACGAGCCCTGGAAAAGGGTGATCGGCATGTTTTCAAGGTAACGACAAAGGGATAGTATCCTTAAACCTCAACAATATCCTCCACCTGTTACTTTTTTGTACAAACTATTGAAAATCATTGAAAATATAGAGAAAATCATGATTCAGAAAGACTTGTTGTCGGTTTTTCTGAATTTCAACCGGTTTTTAATGATCAATAAACCACCAAGTTACATAGACCATTTGAAAGTAGACATTTCAACAATTAAAATGATATACACAACCGACACTTTCGGTTCATATTTTTCTAGCATAGCGAAGACTACAACTTTTCCGTTGAACATTTTTCGATAAGAGGTCACGTTTCGCCGCAAATTGCAAAAAACCGTTGTCAACCCCTAAACTGCAACCCCATTTCACCATTTTGAGTGTTTTCGTGTGTAAATATTTTTTTCAACAACATTTTTCACCTGATCCTTGCCTGTTGCTTTTGTCTTTTTAACAAAAATTATAGGCACCTGTCTAATGAATCAAATAATTATTTCGAAAATTTGTAAAGATCATTTGTTTAGAACTCTCAATGCGCATCTCATTTCCAATTCAACTGAATCAGTACCTCCTACCATTTTTGGGAATTCTATGCTATGTACCCTTACCTTAGACACACACTGTATATTCTCTGTATAGAAATATACAACTAATAAATCTCTGCAATCCAGAATATATACAGATGTTTTAATGAATAGTATAGAATATACCTCTAGAATGATATTTTGTTGTTTTATTATACTTTACATCATTTTCTCGAATAAATTGAAATACAAGGTGGTAGACCTGTCTACTCCAAAACTTTCCACATTCTACTGGACTGATAGTACTACGTCAAAATTGTATTTCAGACTAGCTTGCCTCAATGGAGAACCATATTCTACATATCTTCCGCAGTATATTTCTTGGGTGCAATAATTTATGGATCTTTTGCTTCTTGTGAACTTCAGCCATGGGCTTTGAGAGTTGAATCAAGAAACGAACTGGAGGAACAGCGGCCTAAGCCAGAAGAAAATCCAGAAGTCAGCTACGAGAATGAAGCATTCAGCAAAAAACTGGATGAAGTATAGAACAACATTACAATTTCCTCATTTTTATATGACAGGAAGAACTTGTTTTACAGTTCTTGTTTCATTTATAATATCTTGAATAGACTCTGAACGAAAAATTTGTTTTAGGACACTCGAATCAACGGTATGTAGTATCCAATGTCAAATTTTCAGTGTCCAGCAAATTGTTTTTTTCACACAAAATCCAAAGTCCAAAATTCAAACGTTATTAAATTTTGTATAGAAGGCACGTTGAAAAATATAAAAAAATTGTTTGTGGCCTTTGTTTTTTTATGATGCACAATTTTTTAGTCACAATAATAAAAACGATAACTCCACTCATAAACACTAAATATGAGTGTAACCAAAGTCTGTGCAAGTGAGCAGGAAGATGATGAGAGAATCAAAATCCATCATCTAAAATTTGATAAGCTCTTTTCGTATACAGTAAAATAATTGACAATTTTTGAAATATACAAAATAGTTTTTTGAAGAAAACATATCATACAGAGTGATTTCTTTGAGAGCGGGGTATACCAGTTAAACTTTTTTATTTTTTTTCCGAATCAAAAGATTTTTTTCAGAAGGAAAGCTTCATTAGCTCTAGTATAACTTTGAATTGAAATATGGAATGTCATGGCCTTCTTTGACTCAGTTTCAATGTCAAAAATTCAAAAAAACTAATTAGAAATTCTTTTAAATAAATTTTATCCACGCTACCAGTGTTGTAATACTTTCAAATCGGTATAGCAGAAATTACATGGAAAAATAATTACACAAATTATATTGTTGCAAGCCGCAGGGAGTGTTAGAATGTGGTGATCCCCTAATGTTTTCGAGATGGCGAGTTACTTCCAACAAATCCAACAATAGCAACAGTGCTCCAAAAATCAATAATTCCCAACTCAATTCAGCCAAGTAACAACAAGCTTAGATAATCCCCAACATGGGATGACACGATGATCACTAGATATCTTTCAATATACTTCTCGAATACCAAGGCTTATAGCCCTCCATCTAACGTTTCACCAGGCTTCCTCCAAATAAACTATCTCTAAAAGACTGACTCGAAACAGAAGTCATATCCTAATGAATCTGAATCACTACAAGAACAGCCTAAGATGTTCCCCGAGTCGACAGTGCCTTGTGAGAAATTGATAGAATATGCAGTAGAAATATATAAGTGACACACTGTGACAAGGTTTCTAGCAGAACATTTAATAATAAAATAATACATGACAACATGCTCAATATGAAAATACATATACTGTATGATACACCTGGAACCTTTGATATCCCTTATTCAACAGAAATCCCGTAAAGGTTTTGGGGCTTCTGCTAAGACTGCTTAGTATATCAGACCTTTCTCGGTTAATGTTGCTGAGAAGGTCTTTGGGTTGCCTTAGATCTGGAAGTCTTCGCCAGGGCCGGATTTAGATCTATGAGGCCCCTGGGCAGAATTCGTTTGGGGGCCCTACTTTCTACCTTTCAAAAAAAATTGCACTCCACTTTTATAAATACATAATATGCATGTGAAAATATGTAATATAAAATAAATATCAGTTATTTGGTCGAATACAAAGTAAAATAATAATATGTAAATTAAGATTAGTGATTGAAATCCTGGCACTTTTCTAGGTTTTCTTGTTGAAAATTCATTGATTATGTCGGACGTATCTAATTGCCTTCAGACATCGTGTTCAATGCTCATTATAGAGAGATGATTCAAACGTTATTGACCCATCATAGACCGTAGTCGATTTTTAATCAAGTTCAGTTTTGAGAACGATCTCTCCCCAGTGCAGTTAGTCAGCATCAGAACTAAATATAGACGAAGTGTCACCTCAACGTTTGGAAACGCATCATCCACTTTCTTTTCTTTGAGCAGCCGGTACATTTGAAGTTATTTACTTATATTTGATTTTGATATGCCGACTTCCACAGCAAATGTCTTAAAAATATCAACAAATTGGACTAATTCGACACCTAGGTTCTCATCTAAATCATTGCTATATATTCTAACAAGGTATAGTGAGTGAGCTTCAATCTCAATGGGAGTTAAATTTTACAAATGATGAAAAGCCTCTGACTTAAAGAGGTAGTGAATTGATCCATAATATTAATAAAATTTTGAGATCTAAATTTCTCTGATGGTGTCATTTCAGCCTCTGAAGCCTTTCCATAATCCAGTGGAGTAAGCCGAACATTTCGTTGTCGCTTCCTATGCGTGGAATATTCTTTGGTTCCGCTCTTCTCACCCGCGTCTCAATACATTTCGAAGTTGTCACGTTTTGACTTGATCAATTCTTTGAGTGATGCAAGTACTTCCACTCCTGAATTAAGGTCAATATTTGGATCTTGAAGAATATGACTTGTGCTGTTTGTTTTCTCTAAAATTTCATTCCAAAATATTGCAAATATTCCTGTCTCTAGTAAACACATCACTTATATATGACCATCGAGTAGTATTTACTATTTTAGGAACAATAATTTTTTTCCCACTGTCACCGTCGCTGCCGTTTATAGAAGTCGATTTTAAACATTCTGTTAACAAGTTGTATCTATATGCAGAGGAAGTTAAAAACACAAAGTTCCTCTATGAACTCAAAAAATGCTATCGCAGCATTACAGCACTCGGTGGCAGCTTTTGCAACTAAATTTAGAGAATGAGCGGCACAAGGAATCCACAACGCCAACGTGTTATGTTCTATAATTTTAGCCTGAACACCAGTGTATTTTCCACTCATGACAGATGCGTTGTCGTACGATTGTCCCCTGAGTTTTTGAGTCGGTATGATGTAATTGTAATACACAAATGTGTTTCGTTCGCATAATGCATAAAATAATATAATTCTCTTAATGTGCGGTTATTCTTATATGTGTGGGAGACCCTCTTTTGTGGGGGCCCCGGGCAGCTGCCTAGCCTGCCCCCTCTTAAATCCGGCTCTGTTCTTCGCCAATGAATTTTTCTTCCCTCTTCTTCATCGAATTCCTTCTGAAAATGGGAGTTTCCAAGCCAAAAGGTACTCTAAAAATGTCCAGCAATAATTCAAGCTCTTGGGAGAGTATAAGTGAAAAGTCCACACTTGGGCGAGAAGTTAATTAACGGGTATCAGAAAATTCGCGTTTTCTGCCTCATCCTGTAAGTATGCACACTATGATTGCTATATTTGAAGTCAATCGATATTTTTCACAGCATATTATACTCAAATATAAAGAAAAATGAACTAACAGACAGTATCTTCCACAATTGGCATTAGACATTCAACTCAATTTTTCAGCTCACCTTGTAGGGCTTCTTTTGACCTCTAGAAAATGAAAAAAATCTTTAGAGCCCCAGGAATACATGTAAGCAGTGTCATGTCTTTTGGCAAAAAGTGCATAGGGGAGAGTCGGGTAGATATTTGGTAGTTACGATACAATTTGTTCTTCAGAAGATCGTTAGCCATTATTTTCCGGAATCTCATCTGAGATCCTGAATGATCGGTATCAAAGGACCCCGCAAACTCCTTATGGAATTTGGGTCCCGGTGGATTTTTTGAATTTTTGGTATGATGTAGTCCATGTAATTCTCAACCAATGTTACCATTGCGCCAACCCAAAAAAATGAACAGTTTTGCTGCTAGGGGGCGTTGAAATCACCTCTTGCGCAGATTAGACTATTTATTTTTGAACCCGGTAACAATATTTTCACTTGTTTAATTGTTGCTAATGTTTCACAATATTGTGCTGTTTTATAAAAACAATCCTTACCCCCTTCCCCTTTTCCCCCAGCTCCTATTACGAAACGCAAAAAAAATATTTTTCGAGTGCCTTCAAATGTATCGTCGAATGTGTAAATATGCCTAAATAAAGGAAATAACAGTATTTTATGATTATCCTTCCACCCCCCAAATGACACAAAACGAAAAAAATTTGGTGGATTTTTCTGAATTTATGATATGATGCATTTCAAGTTATTTTGAATAAATATAAATCGGGTGACAAACCCCAAAAATGAATAGTTTTGATGTTAGGGGGCGTCGAAATCATACCTTGCTCAGAATAGACTATTCATTATTATAGGCGGAAACAATATCTCTACGTATTTTTCTTTTATTTTATGCAAAACAATTATGTAAATTTTTATAAATTGAAAATCTAAATCCCCCCCTTACCCCCAACCCCTATTTCAAAACACGAAAAAAATTAATTCAGGCACCACCTCAAATTCAAATTGTGGATGTCTAATTTTTACTTATTTTCAAGATATTCGCCCAATTAATTGATATTCAAAAATCATAAACTACGCCCTACTAAGAAGTCAGCAAACTCCACCAATATTTTTCTGAAGGGAGGAAAAGGTGAAACAACTTTACGATTTCTTCAATTTGAGCTGATTAAAACATTTATTTTGATAAAGCATTTACAAGTAGTCGGGAATTAATTTTTTTCGTCTTTTAAAATAGGGGTAGGGGGAAAGGGGGAGGTTTTAGATTTTCAATTTATAAAAAAATCACATAATTGATCAGCATAATCTAAACTTAAATACGTAGAGCCATTATTTCCGCCTATAATATTTCTGAGCAAGGTATGATTTCAACGCCCCCTAGCATCAGAACTATTCATTTTTGGGGTTTGTCACCCAATTTATTCCTATTCAAACTAACTTGAATTGCATCATATCCAAAATTCAGAAAAATCCACCGACATTTTGTGTCATTTGGGGGTGGGGGGATAATCATTGCTATTCCCTTTATTTAGGCATATTTAAACATTCGACGATTTATTCAAAGGCACTCGAGAAATATTTTTTTTTGCGTTTCGTAATAGGAGTTGGTGAAAAAAGGGGAGGGGGTAAGATTTTTTTTATAAAACAGCACAATATTGTGCAACTTTAGCAACAATGAAACAAGTGAAAATATTGTTACCGGGTTCAAAAATAAATAGTCTAATCTGCGCAAGGGGTGATATCAACGCCCCCTAGCAGCAATACTGTTCATTTTTTTGGGTTGGCGCAATGGTAACATTGGTTGAGAATTACATGGACTACATCATACCAAAAATTCCAAAAAATCCACCGATACCCAAATTTGATAAGGAGTTTGCGGGGTCCTTTGGTTGTTCTTGAAACTGCACGAAGCAGTATGAGGCGCCGGCGCCGTTTGGGTAAAAAATATTTTTGCAAATATGTATGTAAAATTTTGTGTCAATATATTCATTAGTTTTAGCAATATTTTTTATTTTGCTTTCTGATATATTTATTTTCTATCAAACACAATATAATTCCGTTTCAAACGTTGCAAATATGTTTAAACGTGAATGCCCATATATTTATAAATTCGATCTATTTTACATCGTCAAGATATGGCGCAGCCGAAGCGATTCAATACACTCTTTAATTTATTCAGTTCTAAGGTATTTGTCTGAATAATCCAATGATTATTCAGAAAAGAATAATGAAAAAGTATTCTGAGAATGTATTCTGGCGGAAGCGATCATCATTCGGCCGCTAAATCCTCGAGAGTGTAACGAATCGCTTAGGTGGCGCCATCTTTTGACAACATGAAATAGATCGAATTTATAAATATATGGAAATTCAAGCTTTTATATATTTGGAACGCTTGAAACGTAAAAATATTGTGTTTGATCAAAAATAAATATATCGGAAAGCAAAATAAATAATATTGCCACCACTAATAAATAGATTGACACAAAATTTTATATATTTGCAAAAACACTTTTAACCCAAAGGGCGCCTCATGAAACAGTAAACCAGCTGCTAATATTTAGCAAATAGTTTGGCAGTTAGAAATTCAGTTGAAGTCGAGCTAGTCAAGTTGATTAAGCCGATATGTGTTGTGTTCTGAGTTGTTGAATTTTAGTCGTAATTTCTTTGGTGGGACACCCATCGAATATTTTCAACAATGTCCTTTCTTGAACTCAAGTTTCAGAATTGTCATGATTTCAATAAACTTTACCAATCATTGAATTTTTCAACTCTTTCTGTTCGATCATATTCAGCGTTATCAAAAACTCATACCATACCTACCAATAACTTTTATTCATGCACTGCTTCCTGATATGTCGAACCTTCGTTCTCAAATTAAAAATGAGAATGTGTAGAACAATAAAACTACCGTATGGATTGGTCCCTTGTATATTTTTCAGATCAGACATGAAAGTAAACATTACTGATAATTTCTGATGTCAATTAATTAAACGATATTTGTATCAGCTTATTTCAGATTCCACAAGATTTTCATCCCCTTATCTAATAAATATCATTAATTACTTTGAGGACACACTTGCGACATTTTTGTTGCTGGGATGTTTTAGTACTTATCTATATTCTCCCACTGGGGAAAAAAAATTTGTAGAACATTCCTAAAAACCGAATATTCTGAAGATTTCTCATGAATATGCTCTTCACTGCTGAATCAGGAATTTGTCTTCGCAGCCTTGGATCTGCTGTATTATCATCAATTGTGTAATTTTCTTGAAATCAGATGTATGACAAGATACTGACTCAAATGGTTTTTGGAATCCTATTTCTTCAATCAGATCTACCCACCATTGGATCTATCCACTCATTTTATTCGAGTGGGTTCAGCATTATCGAGTACTCACTGAACTTGAGTCAATACCTTCCATTTTTGCACCTCTTTTTGACATAACTTGTTGGCACCTTATAGTCACAATCATAGACGTCTGGAATTTCCATCTGGACAAATTCGTTGAATACCATTTGGACTGTGTTGCAACCAAACAACTGTTTCTCATACTCGATGAGCTGTTTGAAGAATCCACAGTTCGGTTTGATTCTGGGTCTTCGGAGTTTGACGTAATTGTAAGATTCAAGAAGAGACAATTTTTGGTACTTCATGAGGTAGGCTAGGCAAATACTGGCAGATCTACTGACACCTGCTACGCAGTATACCAAAGTCTTTCCGCCCAAGCTGGAAACCTGAAACAAAATCATATATGTAAACTCTGAAAGCGTTGTTGAAAAAGAACAAACAATGGCGATAGAGAAGGTTAGACTGATGAGATCAAACAAATTGATAAAATCAATATACCAGTAAAAAAGTATTGGATAGTAAGTAGTTTGATTGGCCCAAGACCAATTAATATGCTACCTTCTATAGCGAAAATATTGAACAAAGCTGTATATATATATACATATGAGCAAATTTTAGATTTTGTCTGTTGTTGAAACTGCCAACAGTCTTTTGTGAATTTGTAGGAGGCAATCGGGGTTACAAGAGCAAACAAACAATTACAAACAAAATTTCATTTCCTTCAATTGAACTTTGAACTTGATATTTTGGTTGATACATTTCACAAGGTCACTAAAACTTAGTTTCTATTGTGAACAGATGTTGAAATGAATAGTATATACAAAAGAGTCGACTTTGAACTCATCCAGCTCATTGCTTGCCAAAAATCATTAATCGTTTTGTTCATTTGATTCGGATATTGTATAAAATCGAATATATTTTGTTTGATGAACTTGAAATAAATGATTGTTCTTGGTAATACGCAATGCGTGTTTATAATACTAATACTCATTTTAAATGCGGATGTGATTGAAATAATGTAGCAAGTCTTTTCATCTTGTAAATATAGTTTATTGAACCTTTGTGTTTTAATACCGAGTGAAGTAAACAAACTGAAACTGGAGTAATAACAAATTGAAAAATTTAACTTTCTGTTCTATTCGCCAAAAGCAAATATATACGTGCCTTATGATTTATACTGATGGTGTGTATGGATGAGTTGACATATTTTTAATGTAGAAGGCATGTTATTCATGTTTGTTGATGACATATGAGTGGTAGTCATTAGTCAAATCTCAGAAGGTGACTTCAAAGTGATTGGAACCACTTTTTAGTTAACTTGAAGAAGAGTTAACCAGGAAATACATGTCTTACTTTTTTTGAAATCGATAAGAACATTGAAATAAGTGATAACATCAACATTGACTGAGTAAAAATTAGATTAGACGAACTATAATAGTAAGTAAGTAATTTATTTAACGACCACATTACATACAATCGTTGCAGCAAGTCTAAACTTGATAAAGAGATATAGAAAATGTCAGGACAATACTATACCTACTTATAACTTGTGTATAAATAAAATAGACACAATATAATATGCAACGATCACAAGAGTATAACAGAATATATCAAAATAACACATAAGAGGCTACAGTTCATGTTGAGATATTCTGTCACACTATAATAGCAATAGTTTTGAGTCTGTGGAAATTCAAATGTCTAACTTCTACTGGTAATTTATAATTTATAATAGATGTCAATATATAAGGTATTTTTGCTAGTAACTGCAAGTCTTTCTTGGGTTTTTTCGACAAATTACCAGTCCTAGTTGGTTACCGGTAATTTTTGGAGACGTTTTCGAAATTTTCTTCATTGTGGTGTATTTTCTACTCTACTCTATATGAATATTGTTGGAATGGACATAATTTTCAATTGAATGAAGAGTGAACGACAATGACCCTTGTACTTTGCTCCGCTTATGATTTTTGTAACTTTCTGTAACACAAAAATTTCACTCGCATGACTGCAATTTCTCTATTTTAATATCCCATACATAATGTGGGTATGAAACAAGCTGAAATAGCATGTTCTAGAACATCAACATTGACTTGGTTCTTTAAACCCCGTATTAAGAATATAACACTGGAAAGTTTATGTCCTAACTGGTCGATAAGTTGTGACCAATTCAGTCTATCGTCGATTACGATACCAAGAAGTTTCACACTATCACCATTGGAGATGTTTGAATGTGTATAGATATTAAAAGATGATGGTTTTTTTTATGTTAAGGCTGGGTTTGTTTGCTGTAAACCATTCATTTTCATTCAAAGTGAAGTTTTAATTTCATCATCAGAATCAATCAAGCTAGTATGTATAGTCCGCGAATATCACGCTTTTTGTTGTCCCTTGTCACTATATACAAGGGTCGTTTATACAGGGTGTCCGGTAAACCTTGTACAATATTGAAACTGGTGATAGATCAGGTCATGACTGTTCAGAATATCGGAATTTCACCTCAGTAAAAATATCACCGTTTTCGAGATAATGGGCATTTTAAGAGTGCCATGTATACAAATGAGAAAAATTCAAATATATTTGCTACTGAAGATTACTGATGAGTGATGCTTTTAGACGTACAGAACAGTTTTTCAGAAAGTGAAAAAACATTTGAAAAAATTGGGATAAAATGACAGATTTGAGTTTCATCAATTTTTTTTTTAAAAGTTGGACATTATTGTCTGAAAGAAACACAACCAATCGGAAGTGGACATTCATTTCGAAATAATGCTCATTTTGTCCAGACTCTACCATGGTATAAAACAATCTCTAGTTATTTTTGGAGAAAGTGATTTCCATTGAATTATGCGTGGTTTTATTCTAGGCTTCCATCAACTTTTATACTTACGCCCAAAAATTATTTTATTTCGATTTTAACAAGATACAATGTGGAAATAATTATGAATAATGAAGAATACACTGCTTGGTAGCATTAAATAGTATGTCAATAAAATTAACTTTTTATGTAATTAAGCCTAATAAAATTATCGAAATGAAATGTCGATTATCCGATATGGCACCGATTATCACAAATTCTTGTGATAAATGTCGCAATTGTCCAAAATCCAGATTCCAACGAAGTTTCAGAGACCGACAGATATACAGGGTGTAACCAAATAAGTGCAAACATTTTTAGGAGGTGAATCTTTGTCGATAATTGAAAACCTTTCTAACTCCTATGTAGTGCCCGTAGAAGCAATAGTTTCCTGATGAAAAAATAAAATACAGCATTGTGCATGATCGGATCTTCTGTAAATAGAATTGAAAAAATCTAATAGGTGGCTGTCACATTTTGTTTGAACAACTTGTGACTTCTGTGGTGGTTTTTTGAAATTATTCCGCTTGTTTCATTCAGTGGTATTTATTTCTTTGTCATGCCGTACACACGTTATACTCCTCGAGAATATGCACATATGCACTACATTTATGGTGAATGTAGAGGTAGTGCTACTGCTGCAGCAGCGCTTTATGCAGAACGATATCCGATTGCACAATGCCGCTCAGAGAATCGCTGATTTGGGGGCTATAACCTATAACGCATTTGAAAAGGTTCTTCTAAGATGTCATCTCTGCGTACGAGTGGATCGAAAATTACATTTTATTCAGTGCGATGTTGAATAATCGTTATTGTGGTATATAGTGTATGTTGATTAAAAAAAAATTAAATTAGTATTTACTTCTTTACATCTCATTGAATGCTTCTAAGCACTTGATTCGTTATTACTCATAATTATTTAATCATTTCATCTTGACAGGATTAAAATAAAAAACATTACTGACAAAGTCTAATGGAATTGATTTTAGCTCAGAATAACATCACTCTCTAATATAATCGAAATTCTACTCCTTCCGAAAATAATTATCGTATGTTTTATACCATGGTAGACTCTGGATAAAATGGGCATTCTTTTGTAATGAATATCCACTTCCACTTGGTTATGTTTTTTCAAATAATAATGTCAAACTGTTGTTAAAAAAATTGGTAAAACTCAAATCTGGCATTTTACCCTCATTTCTTGAAAAATTGTATATTTTTTTGAAAAACTGTTTTGTACCTCTGAAAGCATCACTCATCAGTAATCTTTAGCAGCAAAGATATTTGAATTGGTCTCAATTTGTAGACATGGCACTCAAAAATCCAAGGTGAGGTAGTGATTTTCCAGAAATTTAAATTATGCTCATCATCTCGAAAACGGTGAGATTTTTACTAAGGTGAAATGCTGATATTCTGAACAGTCCTGACCTGGTCTATCACCAGCTTCAATATTGTACAAGGTTTACCGGACTCCCTGTATATGTGATGAATAGTACTGAATCAAGGATTGAGCCTGAGGTACTCTATTTCTATTATTATTATTATTACTCCATGTGTGACTTCAACCATGGATGATTGTTTGCCATTTGTCATTACACACTGTAATCTGTCACATAAATAAGATTAGAAAAATCTGAGAGCAGAGCCTTTTATTCCTTAGTATTTCAATTTGTCAAGAAGGAGAAACATAATAGTTAGATCACATGGAATTATGAGGGAGTGGTATTCCCCTTCAAGGCCTTCAACTATATTCGATAGGTCACTTAAAATGGCTTGGTTGTGAAGTCGTTTTTCTTGAAACCAACGATGCCAGGTGATGTTCGGCTATTGTTACTTTGAAATAGGAATATGAGTCCGAAAACATCGAATTCATCTTGTCACAGCCTACTTCTCGAAGTGTAGTTTCTAGGATGCTGTCTAGGTCCTCCATGGTTGTCTTCGGTTGCATTTTATAAGCGTGCAGGAAAACCATTATGGGGGCATATTTCAGATTTGAACCTTTGGTACTGATAATTGCTCTATAATAAGATTATTGGACCATCGAGACTTTCGGTTTCTTAATTTGATGGTATTATGTTTTCTGTTTTAGTACATGATCCACACTGTACATAGGTATCGACAATTCTTGTATTTTAAAATGGCAGAAAGGTAATTATATTAAGAATGATCTTATCTTATCATAGGTTTGATATATGTCTGTATTTTCTTTTGAATAATGAATATATTCAAATATAAATCTGATACAACTACACACCTATTAATCTAAAATTTGTTATGAACATCACGTAATCCAGTTGCACACTAGTGATTCGCTGATCAATGCATCAATTCATAAAGACATTCATCAGACCACAAAAAAAATTTTGAAACAGTCACATTTGTTGACGAGATCTTAGCTGTTTAATCTATACATCTGAATGCAAGTACTTATGAATTTGAGAATTGTACGATTGCCAACTTTTTCTCAGTTATTTTGTGGTGATTAATTCGAACTCGAAAAAAAAACAAGTTAACAGTCAACACGTGTGTAAATTATCATAAGTTTACCTGGAATGAGTAGTATATACACCATTCAACAATCGAACTGGATAATTAGCAATTGTCCTAAAATTCACCTTCGAAGATATACAATCAACATTACTTATAGCAAATATTCACAACAGTTCCTTATCATTACTTGTTCTGATGTCTTCGTCGGAATATAAGACTGAAGTCCATTTCAGTTATACAGAGTGCTTGCACTAGCTCTTTTTACCATATTTTTATGAATAATTCTATGATATGAATAATTTCAGTCAAAATAGCCAACGTATTCACCCAAATGAAATATTATTTTATTCTAATTTTTACGTGTCTTGTGTTGTGAATTGTTTGTTTTTAACCCAAAACCAAGTTCTGTTTTTACATCGGACAATTCCGTCTGATGCACGTGATTCAGACCTTATAATAATATGGTCTTAGGATATACATATTATTATACTAATATTACTCGGAAAACTAATCCTTTTTTAAGTGAAAATACTAATTTATTCTGTTTATCTGTTTTAGGTATAACCAAAACATAGTTCAGTGATTGTTTCTGGAAAAGTACTAGTAGCAAATTGATAGGTTTATTAATTGTTTCATAAATTTTAAAAAATATCCTCATTTTGTATCTTACAGTGCCCTGAAGATGTCAGGTAAATTGACGAAACGTTAGCCTTAAATAAATAGAGTTACAATATCGGAATATACACTACAATTTCTGAGCAGTGTATTTGAAGTTATTCAAACCGACAGGACAGATGATGGAAAAGTGTTCGAATCGAATACAAATAATTTTAATGACCGCCAATGTCCAGACATTTAATGTATTAGGAAAACAAAACAAGAATGTAGAGGTCACTCAATAATATAAAAAATCAGTTCAGCACGATAAGAACAAAATTGAAAACTTTTTCATTTATTCTAATTAATGTTGTAAAAATCAGACTATTTATTCAGCGGAATTTTTCGAAGACTTCACGCTATGTGACCCCCAAGTATCTATTTCGGAATCTTGCACGTTCCACTTGAAGAATTGCAGGAATTCGTATAACCCAAATGAAAATAAACACATCGAGTTTTGGTTTATTTTGATAAATCTCAACAACTTCAGCCAGTCAGTGTTGAACATTAATAAAGATATTGGGAATAAGTTGCCAATTATCCTTTGTCGTCTGATTGTGATTGATTTATTGAAAGTTTCACTAATTGGACTTCTCGTCGATGGTTCATTTTTTATTCTGTAAGGTCTATACTTCTTTCTATTATACACATTTTGTCACCAGTCAAAGACTTAAAGGTCAACTTTTTTTTCAAATGAGTTGTCATATTTTTCATTGTAAATTATGATGGAGCTGTTTTTCTGAGTTTAACCATATTAAACATTAAATGGCCTGCTAGGTTACCAGATTTTACCCCATTGAATTTTTTTCTTTGGACCTAACTCAAAGAATGTGTTTACGTTAGAGCCCTTGCAAATATCAAAATCCTCAAGAATGTCAGTCGTTGAATAGAGGCAGTCTCTGAAAACAATAAGGACGGACGTCACTTCGAACATCTGATGGACTAATACCTGTCTCTGGTACGTTTTTTCATCAATTTGTAATTCCATTTTTAATGAGGAAATATGAAATATTGTGGAGTGCCTCAGGGATCTGTTTTGGAGCCTTTCTTGTTCCTATTATACATTAACCATCTCACGACAATAAATATGAAGGATCATTCATCATTTTCGAAGACGATACCACATTATTGTGGCATGGAAAAAATACTCAAATCTTGAAACAACTAGTCTCTTCAGATGTATCTAAGGTTAAACAAAATTGTGATCAAACTTTTCAAATGGTACTAATATTCTACTATGTTTTTGGCTTGTATAGATAATAAGTTGAAATTCAATGAATATATCACATGATTATGTCAAATTATGTTAGCCTCTAGATCATTTTTTGCTGTAAGAGTTGTCGGCAAAAATTCCAAAACTTCTGCAAACTTGGAGTAGTATTAAATATATTATTTCTGATCACGAATCAAGTTTGCAACCAATTTATGTATACGGGACATTTTTTCACTAAAAACTAATGTTTTTCTTTGATATACGACAAGAAAAAATTTCAAAGTTCTGCAAACTTGACAGATACATGCATCGGAAAAATATTCCGAACAGTTGTACAGATTTGCAACCTTTTATGTTGACCGGAACAAGTTTATTTATATATATATTTTTAATTTGTGGTCATTTTCTTGATCAAGGTGGTCTCGAAGTAATTACAAAAGTTTTGAAACTGTTGCAAATTTTGAAAACATCTATTCTGATGCATTCACAAATTTGCAATCTTGTACACGATCCGGAACTTTGTGCAATTTGCAAAAACCTGTTTGAAAACTTGGCCGGAAGACGAAACGACGGATAGAAAATCTGAAAACACCATTATGTAGCAAGGAAAAAGTGGCAATGTGTGAGGATCGAATTTGAAACACCCTGTATGTTCTACCATGATTTATATCTACTTATATTGATATTTATATTTTTCACATATATTTGATTAACGTTGTCAATGAGAATATTCTTGTAAAATAAAGTATAAATAAGTAACTGAACTGAACTACACATGAATGGTAAACTGGGTAGCAGTATACGAGAAATAAGGTCCGAAACGAACGATTGAATTCAATAGTATGTTCTGAACGGAAATGAACAGCGATTTCCTATCTTAACAGTTTTAATAATAGACCAACTCACTTGATGAATGAGGTCCGCCGCAGGATCGAAATGCTGTAGTATTCTGGAGCATCCCGAATCAATGACTTCTATTTTATGGTAGATGACATCATCGTGCAATGGGGATTCTGGTAGTTCTGGTGCACATGAAATGATGCAAGATATGTTGAACGATTCGAGTGTTTGCGGATTCACATTAGATGCAGACGTTAAAATTAGGTTCTCTGTCAGTTCTGAGATATTTCCAAGAGGCGCAGTCAGGCCTGATATCAGCTCTGGTGATTCAGAACTGAAAATAAAAATTGAGAGTCAGAAATCGAAATGAATTTTGTATGGACGGGATGTTCCTTAGAGGAAGGCGATTCCTGCGATAGAAAGTTATACCAAATTATCTCTATACATTCAGTATTAAAAATTCGTATGAACTTATCGACAGAACCAAAAATGACAAACTTCATAGTAACGCTAATACACTCATTTAAAAACAATTGTTTCCTATAATATCTGTCCAAATTAAACAATTTCATTACTGATAAAATATGTAATAATTAATAATCTTACGAATCTTTCAATTAAACTGACAAGAAATTATTTCCATTTTGTTTTATTATATCCACAATATGTATTGAAACACATTAATAAATAATTCAAATTTGTATATTGAATATCTTTACATCTATTAATCTTACATTGCTTGACATAGTTTTCCTGTTAAGTTATATATACAGAGTGTTTTTGAACATCAACAAATCAATGAAGTCAATTATTGGTTCGTTTAGAAGAATCCTAGCTTGTGTTTCTGCAATATTTTATGTAATGATGTCAACGTGATAATTCTGCTTTAATGTCAAAATAAGTTGGTAAGAACTGTCATTTACCAATCAAGGGCAGTAAGTAATGCAAAGGCTAGTTCATGTACACGTAAGGTAAGGTAACGCTAGAACGTAAGGTAAGGTAATGGTCATATACGATTAACAAAAACGTTTCAGGTAGCATATATGTTTCGCAAATGCTAGTGAGTTTGAATTTTTTGTAAGCTGCAATACAATGGCATCTGGTACAAGACACACGACTATTATTTGAAATTGTATATATATTCAGATTTCCACAATTTTCACTTTTCAAACCGTCTGACAACTGAAGTGATATGTGTACCAATACCAATCTACATTTTCTGGTTATCACAGTAGTCTTTGATTGGAAGACATCGATTCTAAAAGCCCTCTGATTGGTTACAGGTAAGAGCGCAACGCAGAAAGTTAAAAGTTTCAAAAAATGTACAATGTTTCGCTAAGTTTGCGAAAAAACTTCCGCAATTTCTATCTTTTATCAGTATTGAAGTATCCATAATTTGCCTCGTTTTTGTCGCTAATTAGTTGGGAAGAAAAAATATGTTTGCATTTTTTTTTTAAATAAAGTTTCGTGAAACTAACTAAAGATAAATTACCGAAGATGTTTCTTTAACTTCATATATTTTTTAAAAGAAAAGAGCTTTACATTTTTCTTATTAGCAACATTAAAACTGCAAATTATGAATACTTCAAAACTGATACAAGGTAGGAATAGCAAAATTCGTTTCGTTAACTTCATATGGAGTTACCGAACATGATTTTTTTTAAAAATAGAAAAACAACTTTTCTTGTCAGCAAATTTAGCGCCAAAAAAATCGGAAATTTATGGATACTTTAAAATTGATGAAAGGTAGAAATTGCAGAAGTTGTTGAAACATTCTAAATTTTTTAAAAGAAAAATCGACAAATTTTTGTCCGCTATTAAATAGCGGCAAAAAAGCGGCAAATTATGGATACTCCAGAACTAATAGAACGAAGAAATTGTGGAAGTTGTTTTGATAGTTATGTTATTTGCAATTCTTTTTTATCGTGGGTCAAATAATTTTCGTGTAGTGTAATGTTTAGTCTCTATGAATCTACTGTAACAATTTTCGTAGCGTTCATGAGTTCATGAGCGTTCATGGGTACGTTCATGTACAATTCTCAGACCTAAGTAAGGCTTTTGACTATGTACCGCACAATATATTAATTAATAAACTGAAATTTTACAACTTTTCCGAAAATAGCCAAAAGAATTATTAGGTCCTATTTGACGGACGGAACTCAATTCGTTAATTTTGAGGATGTCAGCTCTCAATCGATCAACATTGAATATGGGGTACCGCAAGGCTCTGTCCTAGGTCCGGTTCTATTTCTTATTTATGTCAACGACCTGCCTAATAGTGCTCCTTATATAAATTAGGGATTTTAACATGCTGCTGAGGCCAATAATAGTCTGTCTTTGACATAATCTTGGCTACATAACAACAAGTTGGTCCTTAACAAAGAAAAGTCTGACACATTGATTGTTAGCTTAAAACAGCACACAGACTTAAATAACTCTCATTGCGTTGTTTTTAGGTGTTCTCTTGGACGATAAACTCACTTGGGAAGAACATTCGATATTTGTCTGCAAAAATATGTCACGGAAAATCTTTCTAATATGTAACCTGCGAAATTGGTTGTCACCCTCAGCACTGTTAACAGCTTACCACGCACTGATACAGTACACAATATCTTATGCCATATTAGTTTGGGGCCACTCAGCACACGCTTCAGCAGTCTTCTCCATGCAAAGGAAGGCGGTCAGAATCAATGCTGGATTGCCTTATAGAGATGATTGTAGGGGTGCTTTCAAACATTTTAAGATACTAACTCTGACATGCACTTACATACTGCAATGTCTTATGCATATAAAAGCAAACTTGAAAAACTATAGGACAAATGAAAGTTCACATTCATACACCACGCGAAACAAAGATATGATACATCAACACTATCAAAGACTTTCGAAAACGAGAAATGGGACTAGCTATTATGCAATCAAGTTCTTCAATGTTCTACCACACGATGTCCAAGTTCTCGAGTTCGTTCAATTCAAATCTGTTATCAAGCGGTTCCAGGCTGATAATGCGTTTTATGATTTTGATGTGTTCCTATCAACCGATTTTTCACAACTTATACATTGATTAATGTATTATATACGTATTGCTGTTTGTTAAATTTTATTATGCAAGTGTTTTTAACGACAAAGATTGTTTATCTTTTGTTATTTTATATTAATATTTAATTTTTTAGTTTTATTTTATTACTGACTATTGTGTAATATGACCAATAAAGATCTATCCATCTATCTATAAGTAACTCGTTCATTTTTGCCAAGGCATTGGGAGGATTCAAATTTTCGTTCTCACTATCACTTGCCTTATATTGAGAATGAAGGTATTCTATTTCAAATAGTATGTATCTTATAATTATTAACTAGAACTTATTTGTCTTTAAAAAAGTTTGTATACGTATTAATTTGATTTTGACAGGAGTTATGACTACGCCATTGACGGGTGATTGCGCGAACATGACTCACTCTTAGAATTATCAAATGTTCCGCATTCTTTTACGTATAAATTCTAATATATTTGAACTGTGCGATTTGTTCACCGTGCGTAATATGCTATTTACTGAGGCTGTATGTCGTGTGTTTTTGCCCATTTTCTACAGTGGCCGTAGGTAATAGTATATTACGTAACAAGAGTTGTAAGTAACCCATTACGCTCGAAATGCACGAAGCCGCGCAGCGGCGAGTGCATAAATTTCACGAGTGCGTAATGGGCTTACAACTCGTGTAACGTACTATACTTTTTCTACGCCCATTCATTTTAACGCTATGCTTGTGTCGCCAATCCATAAATTTTTTATAGGTAATTTCGTACCTTTCTTTGGATTTTAGCGGTAACAAATTATGTGTGGCAGCTTGAGCTTTCTCTAAAATCTTCGGTGGAGTGCTCATAATTTCATCACTTTCACTACTATCATGCAGATATATTCGTAGATAAAGTTGAGAAAATGTTCGGATACAATTATATTTTGTTCAAGAAATTGACAATATAAATGACATGACATTTATTTTCATAGCATATGCTACTTAAGAAAACGTGTCCTATTTTTAAAGAAATTGCATAACGTGCTGTCTACATTTAGGGGTATCACTCTTTCAATCCTAAATATATCTCGCTAATGCTAAAAGTTTTTATTTTTTAATTGACTAAATTTGTGTAAATAGACCAAATAAAGTCTTACGTAAATAAAAATTTAACTGTAATTTTATTTAACCAAGAAGTTTAAGTTTTCTTCTCAAAACGCACGTGTACGTTATGAGATCTCATTACGTGCATGTTATTGTTATATGTCATTTACCAGGAATGTTGACAGTGCGATTTTTGACGTTTACAGACATAGAAAAATAATTATTAATGAAGCCTCAGTTATGTGCAGCTCTCATCTCTTCACAGGAATTCGCGTAACTCAAAGAACGAAGATCTTCAAACAAAACAAATAAAGTTCATTTGAGAAAGAGAAAAGTATATAAATAATTCGGTTCAGGGAATTTATCAGAACAAAATGAAATGATAATAAACGGATATACCTTCATTAAAGCACGTAATAAAATGTTCAAAATATTAATTTTTGTGTTTAATACTCCTAACATAATGACCATGAAGTAGGTACGTCAGATTGCTCTAGATTCATTCATGACTGGAAATTACATCCCACGAAACTGATGGACCACGATCTGTCAACGAAATAACATTCGAGGGTGGACCGTCTTACAAAAGAACAATTTATGGTATAATTTGCTTCGTATTTCTGTCAACACTCAAAGTCGCTGAACAATTTACGAGTTGGCAAGGTTTCTGGGACAAATTTCACGCATACCTTTACAGGAATGTATAACTACTCTCCTTTCCTGTTTCATTTTTAGTTCTGAATTTTGTACGGAAATAACCGACTTTCGGAATTTCTGTACTTATAACATTTAACGATCTTTCCACTTCATTCATTCTTCCTTTGAAGTACTGCTGCGATAATTTTAGGTTATTTGCGTGAATCACGTTGCATGAATAATAACCATGCCATGTTTCTTTAGAGAAGCTCATTATTTCAATGAAATGTGAAAGGATCAACTACAGCTGCTATTTTGAGATCGCGCACATATGCTTGGAAGTAGGTACGTACATACGTTCTATTGAAGTGAAATTGAATTTTTCAGTGTATACAGATTATCATTCGAATTAACTTTTCCTTGAGTAGGATGGTTCGTCAGATGATCTTCTTATCGTATTTGGTAGGTAGGTAGGTATATTAGTTTGCATTCCCAGCTTGATGAGCTCAGCTTATAAAACATGTAATAGGTGATTTTTCTGAAAAACAACAAAATCACGGTTTTTTTGAAAAACCTCAAGACTATTTTTGTTTCCATCAATTTTTTTCTATTTTTATTGAGTTTTTCTCATAAATAAGACAAGTTTGCTAGTTTATTGACACGTTTTTGATGTATTACCACCGTTCTTCAAATTTGAATGAAGAAATAGTTCCTGTCGAAAAACGGTCATTCCTGCAAATAACTGTCAGAACAAGAAAACCCTCCACTGTTTATATAAAGGTGCGTCCACATTATTTGATAATTGGCCTTCTAATAAGCAGCGCACGCGTGATTTCTGCTTTAAATTTCTAAAGGTTAACTAAAAATCTGCAATTAGTGTAACAATATCAACATTTCATACGAGTAAAAGGATTCATTTGATAGAAAAACTAATAAAAAGAAAAATTGAAGGGAAATATGGGAGTAGAACTATGGCAAAAAATGTTCACATGAAATGCAAGATCTTGTTAAACGGATGAAAGTTCACTGGCAAAAGTGTAGTTAAACGAATACAAAAATCGAAAAGGGCAATGAATCAGTTTTAAGTACACAAACATAATTAGTAAATTTGTTTCTTCAAATTTAATATTTATTATAATTTTCTAAAGTTATACAAGACGATTTTTAAGCTGATGCGTTTTATGATTGAAATTATGATTTATCACCTCACCTTAAAAAAATCCCGGTTACCAGATTTATTGCAAAAAGTTCTTAAAAAATTTTGTTTAAAAAATCAAAAATTGATCATTTGCAAAAGTTTCGTTTTAATTTCAAATGTAAATATTGTCTTTTTTAAAAAGGTTCTGGCGTGAATTCTTCACAAAAGTCAGACGAACCAAGTACTTCAGAATTACTTTCCAATGTTTCCGCTCCAGATTGTAGGAAAAAAACTGAGCAGTAAGTTCTAGATCTGGATCAAATCTACTAAAGACGAAATTGGCCAACAGATGGCCAGAGCCCTCTCGCTACAAACAGCAGTTTTAACTGTATGAAGCAAGAAAATCTATAGCTCTAGATATAATGTTTCAAAATAATTTTTTGATGACATTTTTACTGAATTAAAATGCTTTGGAAATAAGAGGGGGAAGAAATCTGTACAAGTTAGAAGGGCAATGAATGAATTTGCCCCGTTACTGTGTTCAAGACTATTATTTTGAATGAAAATATATGATTTTGTCAATAACGTATCGTATTTTTAAATTTGCCAATCTGAAAAAATAAAAATAAATTCTCATTAACTAAAAAATACTTCTTTATTTCAAAATTCGTAGACGTTTTTTATCTCTCTATTTTTATTAGGGTTGGAGATGAAAAGATCTGTTCTTGACAGTCTCAAGAAATCTGCCAAGACATTATTTACGATGATATTTGCTATCTCGATACATAGGGTGTCCGGTATCAATCACCATTCTGTTATATCTCACACTTGTACAGATGTCCTTGAATAAACATCATATCGTTTTCAGACTGTGGAAGATTAAAATACCCAAAAAAGTATTGTAAAGTGTGTTTTCTGATGTAGAAAAACTTTGCCAATATTCTGTTCGATGCTTGTATAGTGCAGGAAATTTCTGAAAGGTTGGATTATTAATAATCCATTTTCTATTGATGAAATTAAACCTTTGCCAAGTATGCCCAATTCCTCATGTTGTAACGATTAATTATTTCACATGCTGAAAAACACAATAATATCATTTATCTATCTTCCTAACCGAGTTTAGTAGGTATTATTACTATTACAATTCTTTTCGTCAGGAGTATTCCAGTCAGATGCGGAGGGCGCGCTGGTGTCGTTTACCCCAATAACCACTCTCCACATCCGTGGGGTGACTATTGGGTCCTATAATAATGCGCCCTGAGCAGATGAAGTGAACTAAGAATGACGGCCTTCTGCATTTTCCAGCTAAGATTTCTGCCATATTACGGCAAGCCGATATGATTTTCAAATTCGAGAGCAGTATGTACATAATTCCACCAATCAAACCAATGATCAGAACCACCATTTCAACAAAATGGTGTGGTTAAAGCCAGCGGAGCTCAAATTATAGATCTAGATATTTAGTCCGTTTTTCCTCCTTTTTTCAGACAATAGTCGTTTCGCATGGACCCGAAAATTCCATGATGAAAATCGTCCTACATTGATGGTCGAGGAGGACAACATCAGGCTTAATGGCTTTTGTTTGCCTGAGGGTGGGGAATGAGTAGTACCTATACATTCGCCACTTTTCATCCTTCGAAAGAGACTCAATATCCCCCCATAAGCCCCCATGAGGCAACGCCGGTGTCTCGTCTATACCGTACGAGTGTCGTAGATGGTAGTACAACACTCGAAGCGCCGTGTTATGCCTGTTGATCTAGGCTGAGTCCGCATAAGCTGGGCTTGCTGACAGCAAATGGATTATGGTCTCAGGTACCCCTCGACACGCCCTATAACTAGTGTCAGGGACCTCTATTGAAGACACCACCCTGGCAAGCCATTATGAATCCCTCCCCAGTGAACATTTTTTAATTGTTACATATGTGGAACATAAACTTAACGTCTTATGAATGATGGTCAACATCATCAATATGTATCCATTAAACGTATTTTCTGAGGCGATAAGTCCCAATTTTCAGCGTTGTATCAACGTCATACTTCAATTATCATATTTTCATTATCAAAATGACGTATCATGCTCATTGTCCAAATAGCATGTTATAACATATGTCAAGTAACTGATTCAAAATTTATGTTTCCGGTCTTTTCTGAGGCGATAAGTCCCAAGTTTCAGCGTTGTATCAACGTCATATTTCATTGATCTCATTTTCATCATCAAAATGACTTATTATGCACAATGTCCAAAGAACAAATCATAATATATATCAAGTAAGTGATTAGGAGGTCATGTTCCCAAGACTACGGTCCTTTCTGAGGCGATATGTCCTAAGTTTCAGCGTTGAATCGACGTCATACTTCATTGATCATATTTTCATTATCAAAATGGCGTATATTGGTATATTGTAGGTACAAGCTAACCAGCCTATTAGTCCTTTTGTGCATGTTATCATGGTAACCCAAGTGGTCCAATAACTAATGGACTATTCACAAAAGCTTTTGATAGTATTCATATACTGTTACTGAGTTTGAGATAATGCTTCGTAACTTCAATAGCAGCGACAGCTATCGTTGGGTAGAACACTTCATATTGATTATATTGATCAATATCTGAACATATTTTTTAAGGTATTTAACTTACGTCAGGCAAAGTATGCAAAAATTATTTGATCGTAAAATGTATCAATTTGAATGAATCATTTTTATAACTATATTATGAGGAATGAAAAATATGCACATTTGGTCTGATACCAAGAAAACTTTGAAAGGACAATGTTTGTAAACATATATAAATGATACGTTTACATTTGATTTTCAAAATGATCATCACCCAAGAGATATATAAACGATATAATAGTTTATATTGATTATTTTGATTAATAAATGAACATATTTCTTTAGATATTCAACTATTCAAGTATGCAAAAAAGTACCCAAGGTTACATAGTTATTTGTTCATAAATTGGATCGATTCAAATATGATATTTTCATTACCATATTACGAAATATGTAAAATATTCATATTTTGCCTGATGCCAGGAAAAATTTGGAGAGACAATGTTAGACAATGTTTGGAAACATATCAATAATATTATGTTTATATCCGATATTCAAAATTACCATCACTCAAGAGATATATTTATGATATAATTGTTTATATCGATTATTTTGATCAATAAATGAATACATTTTTTTAGATATTCAATTTACGTCAGGCAAAGTATGCAAAAATGTACAGTTATTTGGTCGTTAAATGTATCTAATCTAATATAATATTTTCATTACTATATTAGGAAATTTGTAAAATTTTCATATTTTTCCTGTTGCCAGAAAAACTTTGGAGAGACAATGTTTGGTAACATATATAAATAATATGTTTACATTCGATTTTCAACATTATTATCACCCAGGAGATGTATCCACGATGGAATAGTTTATATCGATTATTTTGATCAATAAATGAATATAATTCTTTAGTCATTCAACTTACGCCAGGTGAAGTATGAAAAAATACATATTAATTCGGTCGTTGAATGGATCGAATACAATATAATATTTTCATTACTATATTAGGAAATATGTAAAATATTCATATTTTGCCTGATGCCAGGAAAACTATGGAGAGACGATTCTTGGAAACACATATAAATAATACGTCTATTTTCGGTTTTCAAAATGATCGTCACTCAAGATATGTACTAATGATATAATAATTTTTATTGATTATTTCAATCAATAAGTATATTTTTTTTTTTGGGGCACATAAATTACGTCTGGCAAAATATGCAATATTACGTAGTTATTTGGTCTTACTATCGATTATATTGACGAAGATGAATATACGATTATATTTAAAAAAGTTAGATATTTTCATGTCTATCTTGATGTCTGCAAATTATTGAAGAGACAATATTTGAAAGAGTACACACAATTTTTTTTTTATATGCAATCTTCAAAGTTATCATCATTCAAATGATACATTCGTGATTATGCGGTATTGATCGTTTAATATGATTAAAAATGCAACATAATTGAAATGTGTTAAAGCGAACGATCGACGTGAAATGGTTTAATTTTGGTATATCATATAGTCATGAGTATGACCGATTTTTGAAGAACGTATCGGTTAAGTTCATTCAACATAACGCATGAGACATCTGATGAAAACCATTGTATAACTTATAATTGTAAAGTTGAATGTTCACCGGGTCGGTCTCCGACTTTAGCTCATTTGACCTGAGACAGACAAAGATCAAATTTTCAGATAAGCAAAGGTTTTCGATGTTGTTGAAGAAGATCTCGTGTATTGGCTTATGTTGCTGTAAAGTGACTTGAGTCTCCGCAGCTTTGAGGTTATTTTTTTTGTACGTTAAGAATATCCCAGTCAGGCCCTGTCTCCGATGCTCCGACACATCCGCAGATCACGCTGGTGTCGATAACACAATAACCACTCCCCACGTCCGTAGGGTGACAATTGGAGCCGACAATCATAAGCCCTTGAGTTATTATTATTCATGATGGGTGTACTGTGAAATCCGCTTATCAAAACAAGAAGCGAAATAATCACTGAAAATCGATAAATACAAACGTTTGTACAAGAGAGGCACCACTCATCAGCCACAATTTTATAGTTAATTTTTTCGCGACCATCAGCCCGTTTCGAGTTCACTTTTTGAACATTGTATATAGGATACCTAATTCCTTGGCAACGACTCTAGAACAAAAATGACCATTCAGATTGAGGTGGAATGGTCATGATGAGTTTTTTCTTCTAAATTCGAACCCTCCGGTAGGGCGCTCTAACTGTAGATTATTCTAGAACCGATAATGGAACTATAACAATTTCTTTTTTGATTCACATCATTATTTATATCATCAGGTGAGCTGCATAGCGAAAAGTTAGAGAACACACAATATGAAAATAACAAAAATAAATAAGATGAACGAAGAAAGGAAGAAGTAACGAAGATAATAATGGAAATCGCGGTAGATGCATTTTTCGTTGGCCCACCACGATTCAAATTTCTCGTTTGGCGATCTATGACAATAAGTTGCTGCGAAATATGTTTGCAGGTCAATTCCTACGTAAATTAAAAATAATAGTTTGAAACTTTGAGGCACACCATTTTTAATTTTCGATGACCTGTCTTGTACTTCATTTTTTTTAATAAACTGGTTTTCAACAATCTTCGACTGCGGCAAAATTAACAAAAGGCAAATTACAAACTACAGTTGCAGTTCTATACAGTGTAATTCAAATTTTGAAAAAATACTAGAAAATTCAGTTTCAATGGAACTTTTCATCACTGAGGAATTAATCCACAATTCTCAAAAAAATATACTTGATTCAGATTGACAGTTCACAAGCTTGAAATCATGGTCGATTTTTAGTAGCGAGTTAATATCCTGGAGAAGTGAATTTATCAAAGTAGAGTCGGTGCCATACTACGACACAATTTTTGATTTTGACGCACCCCACTGTATTAGACATGACCTGTCATGTTTCTCAATTTTTGCAATAAACCGATTTTCAACAATCTTTTGACTATGTATCTCACTTGATAACAGAAATAGTGACGTGAATAAAAAAGCAAATTGTTCAGGCCAAATAGAACTACAGTCCATTCATTATCTTCTCTTGGAGCTCTGTGCAGGGTAGTTAACATTTTGTAAAAAAAACTCGAAACCTTGGTTTGAAATGGTTTCACTACTGAGGAATGAATACACAATTCTCAAAAAATCTACTTGAATAAGATTGACAGTTCGCGAGAAGGTATAGGTAATTGAAATTATGGCAGATATTTAGTGGCTCGTTAAATTCAGAACATAAGAAATTGAAAAGAGAGGTTGAAATAATTTTCCTTTTTGTTGTTGGTTACATTTTTTCATAACAAATTATCACACACATTAAGGGTGGATTTAGTCAACTTTAGCAAAAAAGCATTATCATAAACATTTAGGTAACATCAAAGGTTTTTAGCATTAACTTAACATTGTTGTATAAACGGTGCTATTTGATATAACAGATTCAACTTTTGCTTTTAACATACTTATATTTAAGCACAATTTTAAAATGAAGTTGACTAAATTTACCTTAAAAATTAATTTTTCAACAAATTTCAGAAAAGCCATACCTCCTAATTTCTGCATCTACACTTTCACTGAAGATATTTTGCACTGTGTTTTCCCTCAGTTTCTGCATTTGCTCGTCTACGAGAATCGATTGTACTTCCATACTAACGTATTAAATAATCAACTTCAGTCACGAGATGAAAAATCAATTCGATCAACACAAGTTATGTCTATTGAAAAGTCGCGAGAGTTGCTGAAATACTGCCAAATGCCAAACACGCGACTGAGTCATAGAATCCCGCGTTTTACCTGAGGTTTTAAACTCGGGCCATAGTAAGCGGCGCATGCGCTTAGACGCGAATTCCTCAGCCGAATATTTGTGTAAACAGTGAATTCCTTTCTGTATTTTCATCTGAAATCATTCCAACGGCGCATATGCACGTCTCTCATCAAGCCTCAATTATGCACACTGAAAGGATCAATGCTACAGGAAAACTAGGCATTTCGAGGAATGGATCCGGAACTCCGGCAATATTCTTTAATGTCCAAGAAACATGAATTCCTACTGAAAAAGCTCGGGAGATAGATCCAATATAAATATGAACAAATATAAACATGAAAAATGTTCACAGACGACAGAGAAAAAAGAAAAACAACAACACATAATTGTAGAAAGTCAGAGATAGTATCGGTAATTGCACAGAACTATTACATTCAAAATATAAAATGAAAATATTAACACATACCTACAGGGTATACCGCGATGAGCTGAGTCGATATGTATACCGGGGGTGTCCGCAGAATGTGGCTCGCCCCAATAACTTTCTTGTTTTTGAAGATAATTGAATTAAATTCGGAGGATCTGTCTAAGACATAAAACCGCATATTTTGACAAGTAACTAAGCTTTATGCAACTTCCGGTTTCACCAAAAGTGATATAAACTTTTGATTTTCAAATGGGACACCCGGTATATTTTCACTTAGTTTTTCTCCATATGATTTACTGAATACAAACATGTGATACTTGTTACTTTTTGTAACCGAATTTTATTTTTTATTTTGAACTTAATTTTTATACAACTACCCTTTAGGAAGTTGTATTTCCTACCGTCTTCCTAGACGGACATCAACTTCTTTATTTGACGTTTTAGACCCATAGTTACTTTAAGGAAAATGATCCCTGTCGAAAAAAATTTTTTTTTTGGAAATTCTGTCTGTCGGTCGGTCTGTCTGTCCGTCTGTCTGTCCGTCTGTCCGTCTGTCTGTCGTGGCATTTCAAAACGCTCGCATTTCCATACCTTTGAAGATATCACTTTGAAATTTGATCCATATCAATAACTCGAGGACACTATTTCTCAAATTTTTTATTTTTGCGATATGAAAATCAGGAAAATTTTTACGGCGTTTTTCCGGCATTTCATAGTTTCCTCGATAGCGGTTCAGGAATTGATTTTTTTGCTCCTTATTTTTTAAATTCATACGCTCATTTGTCCTATAGAAGTGTATAGTTTTTGGGAAGTATCGGAAAATGCTTATGGCTTTTCCGGGCAATTTTACGAAAAGTGAAAGTTTCAAAAATACGCCGAACCGATGATTGAAACTGAATTTTCAAAACTGCGATAGGTAGAGCTCAAATAGGGGAAAAAATATATCTGGACTATTTTTCACCAAAACGATCGGAAAACTGGGAAAACTCGAGAAAACTGAAAATAAAAATTTTAATTTTAGAAAATACAAAATATCTCGGAAACGGTAGATATTTCATCAATTTAACGGGAGATCTTTTTTGACCGCCTTCAGAAAATCTACAAAAAAATGTTGACACACTTTTTCCGAAAAACAATAGTACGGGAAATATTCCAAAAAAATGAAAAATCGAGATAGTGATCGTACCAATGAAACAAATGGAAATCTTAAAATTTCTTCTGGTACGTATTCACAAGCCTCACTAATACTCCAAACCGTTTTCCTCCCTCTATTAGAAAGTGGAAAAAGGTTGAAAATTTTTTTAAAAAGTTTTAAACCTCACACACTCGAAAACGTAGTTTTATGTTTAATATAGATCCTAAATTTCATTCCATTATCTTCAAAAACAAAAAAGTTATAAAGTCGAGCCACCTTCCGCGGACATCCGGTATAGGAAACTACTTGAAGTATTTTTCTGAAAATGTGTATATCGCTCGTTTCAGTTAAAATATTTTCATTTGTCTAACCCAAATTTGTTGTTTTTAACCATCGGAGACGATCCATCACATACAGTGGAAGTGAGATAAAACTGGGAGGGTGAACAAACTTTCAGTCTAACTCCACCAAAGATAATATTTATTGAAGATACTGTGTAGTCCGAAGACTAACAACAGGCAGATACCATGTAGTCGGAAAACTTACATCAATAGATTGGACATGTTTCGAAGGATTACTCATTCATCTTCAGCAAAATAGGGGTTGATTACAAGTCGATCTAAAGAAAAGTAAAAAGGGTTACAAACAAACAAACAAGTGGACTAACCATGGTCCCTAACATAGGTGGGCCCTGCACTAGATGCGGACCAAAAGGTCGTAATTAGGACCAAAAGTTTTTTAAAAGTTTTTCCGTTTTAATGTTATTTTTCCACCATATGGTAGGTCACATAATTTAATGTAATTCTCAACTCTATTGTAACCCTTTTTACTTTTCTTTAGATCGACTTGTAATCAACCCCTATTTTGCTGAAGATGAAGGATTAATCCTTCGAAACATGTCCTATCTATTGATGTAAGTCTTCCGACTGCATGGTATCTGCCTGTTGTTAGTCTTCGGACTACACAGTGTCTTCAATAAAGATTATTTTTGGTGGAGTTAGACTGAAAGTTTGTTCACCCTTCCAGTTTTTTTTTTTTATGGAATACTCTGTTTTTTATTGCATTTTTAGAATCTACGATGAATTTCAATACCTACAACTGTATCCGAAACATCATATGTCTAAAAGGCTCCAGTTTTCAATTTTGAAAATTTTGACAGATACAGACATTCACAAAGAATTAACGGGGTGCTCAGAAATTGGCGTCGAATTCGGCTATCAAGAATATTTTTTCAATCGTCAGTGGAGTCTACGCTAAAAAATAAAGGGAGTTTATGCACAACCCTATTTCTAATTTAAACATTTTTTGGAAAAACTAAAATTTCCTTGTTCCAATACATCTTGACGTGGTTTTTTATCCCGTTAAGTTATAGTCTTGAAAATATTATCCAATATTTTCAGTAAAATCGTATTCAAACATTTTTTCTGACTGAAAAAAAATAAGTCCAAAATAACTAAATAATACTTCTCTTTTCCATGTATGTAATCTTTAATGTTATCAATACGAGGATATAATGAAAAATTCTTAGCCTACTATAGAACCAAACAAAATGTCAATGTCAAAATATTTCATTACTCAACACATTCTCCTCTTAATTGGATACATTTATCACAGCCAACATGTAACGTCTCTAGACCTTTCAAAAAAAAATTTTCTTCTTGCTCTGCAAACCAGACCTCCACAGCTTTTATTACCTCCTCGTTGGAAGAAAATTTACGACCTTTTAAACTTTTTTTCAGTCGAGGAAAGAGATGATAGTCGGACGGAGCCAAATCTGGTGAATAAGGGGGGTGTTCTAGTATTTCAAACCCTAAATCACTAATTTTTTGCATGGCAACATGAGATTTGTGTGCAGGGGCGTTGTCCTGCAAAAACAAAACACCTTTGGATAGCTTTCCGCGACATTTCTCTTTAATTTCTTCCCGTAGAGTGGTCAGTAATGTCGAATAGTAATCTCCAGTTATTGTTCTACCCTTATCCAGAAAATCAATGATGACTACTCCATGGCAATCCCAAAAAACTGAAGCAAGAACTTCCCCAGCAGATTTTTGGACACGAAACTTCTTAAGTCTTGGAGAACAGGAGTGTCGCCATTCCATCGATTGTTGCTTTGTTTCTGGATCGTAGAAATGTACCAAGTCTCGTCCATAGTAACAATTCGGTTTAAGAAGTCTACATCGTTTTCAAATCGAGTACAGATCGAACGCGATGCTACTACCCTTGCACGCTTTTGGTCAACATTCAAACATTTGGGGATCCATTTTGCAGCAATTTTGACGTGAACTATATGATGAACGCGTTCGTATGAAATATTCAGTGCTTCAGATATCTGTTTTAGCCCAATTCGACGGTCTGTTAAAATCATGTCATGAACTGCATCGATATTTTCGGGGACTGACACAGAAACTGGCCTTCCCGATCGGTCATCATCTTCAATGGAAAATTTACCTCTTTTGAAACTTGCAGTTCAATTTTTCACGGTCGTATACGAAGGACATTGATCACCAAGGGTATTAAGCATATCTTCGTAAATCTGCTTGCCTCTTATCCCTTTTAAATACTGGTACTTGATGATGGCTCGATACTCCAATTTTTCGATTTTCACAATTTCGGTGGACATATTTTTTCTTTTAATTTAATGCGTAACTCTGGTTTACTTTTTTGACGTCAACCTTTACACTGACACTTCTAATAAGTTATTGTTCGTTGCTATGGTAACGCAATGTTTTGTTTATGCAGGGAACTGGTCTAGGCTAACTAGATATCAATACATCCTCGTACTTCCAATAAAATTTCACAGCATCCAGTGGTCTTTCGGTGTTGTAACTATAGAAACGGTTTGTTGGCACGCCGCGTGTTTGACTGTGTTTGCTCGTAGTTGCTTCAATTTCTAGTTATTCTCAAGAAGATGGATGTTGATTATGATAGAGGTTGTGAAACCCCACCAGATATATCTGAGAAAGCAAATGCAATAGGATCTAATATGTTACCGGCCAAATCCAAATTAGTACATGAGATAACATAATATTACCAATTTCGTGAATGGTGCGACAAAAAACATGTGAAAAAGGTTTCTGGAAATGTGCTTATATGCTATTTTGAGGAAAAATCAAAAATTAAAAAACCTACGTTATGGAGTGTCTACTCAATGTTGAAAAGTACACTGAATGTTAAGGAAATTATTGATTGAAGGTACAGATATGATCATAATTTTGATTAGTATTAATTTTAATATTTTGTGTTTGTAATTATTGAATTGAATATTTTGTTGCGTCCGAAGTTTCAACAATAATACCTATGGAAGAAATTCAATATCATAGACAACTAGATGCGGAGTTGGAAAGTTCAATACAAATGAGTTACCTACCTATATTTTAGTTTAATTTTGTTCGATGGAATACTTATTATCATCAGATTCTAATAAGAATTCATAGTAATATTGGTTCTGGGGGTTTTTATTTTTGAAGAGATGTTTCACTATTGCTTTATTATCTATACTTATTTTTTAAGACTCACTGCCCTTCTCACTGAAAACCGAAAACAGTCACTACAAGTACACAATTTGAATCATTCACGTCTTCTCTCTATCAAGCCTTGAATACAAAACAGCCAAAACACGAAAAACAGCCTTCGCTCTTTTGTTTCGTTGAGACTTAGGGAGTAATCAAGGAGACTAAAATTTAACAAGGAGAGTTTAATCCCCATAAGACAAAGGGGACACTAGTAGAAAGAGATGAAAGAACATTTGTGACGAAATGTGAAGTAGTTGGACGTGTCATGGCCGCCGTTCTCTATAGACAGTGACGGACTAGCTCTTGGTATATGAGAGTTACTGCTGACAGTTTTGTTGCTTGGTTCGAGTTCGACTCTGTACTCATATCCAAGTACGTCACTATGACGTGTTGATGCTACAAGATTCTGATTGGCTCCTTAGTTTAGTCTCTTTGGGGAGTAATTAGTGCTTCATCAGTGTAAAATGTCCGTGTGTCAGCGGCGTGTCGATAAAATTTTAGAAAAAAATTAAATTGACTCCACGTGCATCATGCTGTGGATAAAAAATTAAAATAAAGTTTTTTTTTGGATAAATTTTAACATTCTCAAAAGATGAATTTGAAATTTCATCCCAATCCAAAATATTTGAATCTTTAACCTTATTTTTCCTATTTGTAATCAAATTATTGTGAAGTAGTTCTAGTATTTACGGTTACGTATGAATGGATAACAAAAAATAACTAGGTTGTACCTATGCCAGTGGAATTGATTTTGTTTCCTAAAATATTCAATTCCTCAGATCCAAAGCGGCATTTATCAAGATTCGTTTAAAAAAATTTCAAATCTAATATATGTTCTTCCTCTGAAGAACTTTGAATAAGAACATTGTCTAAGTAAGCGTAACAAAAATCTTACCATTTTGTTTATTTTATTTCATCATATTAGCATAGAGAAAAAAGTTGTTGCCAGTTAAAAAGAGATTTTTGAGACACTGTCAGTTATTGAAAACCCGTTTATTATACATTATAAAAGTTACATTGGTCCTTCGAGTAACAAAGAATACGGTATGGAGAACAGGAGGAGTGAAACTTCCGGAGAAAATGATATTTTCATTCGAAGAAGCAGCAGGTGCAACCAGGGAGTTCCTTCAAGGAGATTAGGAGTAGATTATGTCGTTGAACCTACTCTTAATGATGTTGTGGATTCAATAAGTACCCGAAACAAACCAGGAAATTATTCCTTGAAAAATTCTGCCAGAGAGTTGGGTGATTATGAAATACGCCGAGCACAATCTGAAATCATATGCCATTCAAATCCAAAAAGCGCATCGAAGAAGAACGAATCTGTGAGTTCCAGAATGTCTAATGTTTCAAAACCTTATTTTAATTTACTCGTGATACAAAAACAAAAAGAATTCGATGAAGAAGAGGCGATGGAAAGACTTAAAATAATCGAAAAGAAACGAGAAAATTTCAAAAAAGAGATGGAAATTCAAAAGAAGATATTAGAACAGAATGAAGACGATGGCGAGAATAACTCTGACGGCTTATATGAAAACCCTACGAATCTAAACAAATGGATTGAAGCTTCACAAAATTGTGTGGATGATAAAGAGACATCCATCGTTAATTCCAACAAATGTAACGATTTCCATTCATCTGCCGATGATATGTTATTAGATATTGCGAAACAATATATAAAAATTCATCAGACACCAACAAAATCTTGTTGCGTCAAAAAATAAGAGATTTGCCTTATTTTTGTGGAGAGCTAACGGAGTGGCCTATTTTTATCAGTGAATTTAGACGGTCGGCAGAAAAATATGGACTCAGTGATGAAGACAACTTAATTTGTTTGGATAGAGCCTTGAAAGGCAAAGCCAGAGATACAGTAAGAGCTTTACTTACTTATCCCAGTAATGTGAACAAAGTAATCAAGATGTTGCAATTGAATTTTGGTCGATCAGAGTGGATAATAATGTCTTTGATAGAGAAAGTGAAAAGAATATCTTATGTGAAAGAAGATAAGTTCGACTCTTGCATATTTTTCTTAAACGCTATCAACAATATGGTCACAACTATGAAGAATCTTGATTCGCCCATGTACTTATTTAATCCAGAATCATTGTCAAATTTGGTTGAGAAACTTTCCCCTATTCAAAAGTATAATTGGGGGAAGATCAAGTATCAGAGGGAAATGCAGGGCAAACCAACATCATTAGAACATTTTGCTGATTGGTATGAACAGGAAATAAATTCAATGGGCGCTATCGGTAACCCGTTCAGTAAAAATACCCCCAGAAACTACATAAAAAAGGAATACGTGATGATTTCGAAAAAGTCCAACCAGATTCCTTCCGAGTGTGTTTTCTGCGGAAATCAAGACCATTCAATTTCTAATTCTGAAGAATTCTCGAATAAATCAGTGACAGAAAGAAGGGAAACCTGATCAACAGATGTTTTTCAAATAATCGCTGTGGAAAGGATGGATGTAAAGGAAAGCATAATAGTTTGCTTCATGTCCCACGAGATTCTAATGATGACACTGACGTCAATCAAGACAAATTCGTTGCTTCTACAGATCTTTGTGCCAATATGTCCAACGCAAGAAGTAATGTTTTGTTGAAAATTGCACCTGTGGAACTGAAGGGCCCTGAAGGAGAAATAATAGAGACTTTCGCACTTTTTGATGAGGGATCTACGTGCTCTATGATGGAAACAGATTTAGCGTCCAGACTCAGACTCCACGGTCCAACAATTCCACTCTGCATCCAGTGGACTAATCAAATTACTCATTTTGAAGATGACTCTAAACTCGTTTCACTCGATATTACTGCTTCTGACAGAAATTCAACCTTCTACAGAATGTCCCAAGTTAGAACAGTGACGAATTTGAGCTTACCAATGCAAGAAATCGATGTAGAATCATTATGCAGAAAATTCTCCCATCTTGATCGTACTGTTCTGGAACGAATCAAATTGGCTAAACCCGAAATTTTAATTGGACAAAATTACTGTTATCTTATTGTTTCTAGAAGGGTTATTCAACCAAGAATTAATTTACCCATTATGTCACATACAAAATTGGGTTGGACCATACATGGGCCTATTCAGAATGATATTAACTATCAGTCGATTCATGTGAGCCTCTGTTGTAGACACATCGGAGACGAGGACTTGCATCAACTAATTAAAGATAGTTTTCGATTAGAAAAATTTGGCATAAAAATGGATGACAAAATAATCAAATCTGTGGAGGACAGAAGAGCTGTTGATATAATGGAAACTACTCTTAAAATGACTGAAAACAATCACTATGAAATTGGTCATCTTTGGCGAGACGAGAAAGTAACAGAAAGCAGAGAAAATGCCATGAAACGGTTATTCTGCATGGAGAGGAAAATGGATCGAAATGAAGCATTTACTAAACAGTATTTTGAAAAATTTAAAGAATATGTGCAGAAGGAATATGCGAGTAAGATAACAGAAGAAAAAAATATCCGATAATACAAAAATATGGTACCTTCCTCATTTTTCCGTTTCGAGATGACAAAATGGATATGTAATTCAGAGCAGGTCATGAATTCAATCCCTACTCATCTAAGGGCTGAAGTTCAGGAGAGATTGACTCGAAGTACGTGGAGCGAGTTCTAGGACTTTCATGGTGTCCAAAAAATGACCAGTTCATATTTTCGTTAAATCTGAATAAAATTCCAACCAGCATACTTGATGAATCGAAAATTCCAAGTAAGAGAGATGTTCTTCGTATTATAATGTCTATTTTTGACCCTATTGGTTTGTTGGCCCCCTTGATAATCAAAGCACGAATTCTAATGCAAAATATATGGAGAAGTAATGTCGACTGGGATTCCAAAATTCCTGAGAATATTTTTGCGGACTGGAAAAGTTGGCTACAAGAACTTCAAGTATTAGCACCAGTAACAATTGATCGGTGTTATTTCCCATCCGTTTCGGCAACAACACACATTGAATTACACATGTTTTCAAATGCGAGTGATAAAGCTTAAGCTACCGCTGCTTATTTGATATCAAGAAATGATACTGAAGTTTACTCCTCGTTCGTAACAGCTAAATACAAAGTAGCACCTTTGAGACAACAAACCATCCCAAAGCTCGAACTGCAAGCTGCAGTCATGGCATGCAGATTGGCAAAATCACTTTGTACTGAACTTTAATACAAGATTAGCAAAATATTTTTCTGGGTAGACTCTTTAGTGGTGTTGAAGCAAATTCGTTCAGAATCTACGAGGTTTCCCATTTTCGTCGCTTGTAGAGTCGGAGAAATCCAAGAGGAAAGTAACATTTCTCAATGGCACTGGTTACCTTCGAATTTAAATGTTGCTGATTTAGCAACAAAACAATCAAATATAGTTGATTTCAAAGCAAACAGTCGATGGATGAGTGGCCCTCCATTTTTGAAATTGCCAGAGTCGCAGTGGCCACAAGAACGTGATTGTCAGGAGAACAATGAAATCAATTTGTCTATAGTCGATGAAGAAATAACTTCAATGATGCCAGAGTTCCTACCAGATATTTCCCGATTTTCTAGATGGAATAGATTGATCCGAAGTACTGCCTGGATTCTTCAATTCAGAAATGTTATTCGACTGCAGAAACAGAATAGACCAAAAGACCTTCAACTCGATATTACGTTGTTACAGGAAGCTTCAAAGCATTGGATAAGAAGTCAGGGTGAAAAGTTCCAGGATGAGTTGGTTGCTCTCAGAAAAAAAGAACATTTACCAAAATCTAGCCGTTTATTTACATTATCTGCATTCTTAGACGAAGATGGTCTCATTCGTCTTAAGGGAAGGTTTCCAAGTGATTCAAATTTAGATATAAATTTTATCTCTAGGAATCCTGTTATCTTGGATCCAAAAATGAGTATACGGTCTTATTGATCAATCATTACCATGAAAAAGTTGGTCATGTTGGACTGAAAACCGTTTGTTAATAATTTGAGAATGGAATATTGGATCATCAATGTTCGTGCTGCTGTGAAACGATGTTTCAACAATTGCCAGAAATGTAAGATTAGGAAAGCTAAACCACAAGTTCCAGAAATGGGAATGTTACCCCCTCAAAGACTGGAGGCCTTTGTTCATCCATTTTCCTATGTGGGAATCGACTTATTCGGACCAATGATGGTTTCAATTGGGAGACGAATTGAAAAAAGATATGGGGTTCTTTTCACGTGTCTTACAGTGAGAGCAGTCCATATCGAAGTTGCTGCATCTCTCGACACTAGCTCAACTATTTTCGCCATAAGAAGATTCATAAGTAGAAGAGGACAACCCAAGGAGTTTATAACGGACAATGGTACAAATTTTGTTGGAGCGGAACGTGAACTTAGAGAGCAAGTGGAATTAATCAATCAGGGAGAAATAAAGGATGAGCTTTCTTCTAGGGGTATAGCCTGGAAGTTCAACCCGCCAGGTGCTTCAAATACGGGTGGCATATGGGAAAGGATGGTACGTTCTATTAAAACATCGCTCAAAGTTACTTTGGAGAGTGTTCATCCCAAAGAAGAGGTTTTACTTACCCTTTTGACCGAAGCTGAATACACTGTCAATTCAAGGCCATTGACACATATTTCAGTCGATGCTAATGAGCCAGAAGCAATCACTCCTAACCACTTCTTACTTCTTAGACCAGGAGGGGTTTCAACTTATGGGGAAAATAGTTTGATCACCAGAACAGTGGAGGTTAGCTGAAGGATTAGCTGATTTGTATTGACGTCGTTGGTTCAAAGAATACCGTCCAACAATCATTCAACGAAAGAAATGGCATTCCACAACAAAACCTATAATGATAAAAAATGTTGTCATAATTGTTGATGAAAAAATTCCAAGGAATGATTGGTTGATGGGTAGGATAGCTGAGGTATTTCCTGGCAAAGATGGTGTCATACGAGTAGCTCGAGTTGCCACAAAAAATGGTACTTACACTAGACCCGTATCCAAACTTTGCATTCTATCAACCAATGGGTGAAGATTACAGCTCTTCACGGGGGGGGGGGGGGAGAATGTTGCAGCTGAATTAGTACCCTGTATATGAGATGGACTGAAACACCATTTTGTTTATTTTATATAATCATATTTGCGTAGAGAAAAAAGTTGTTTTCAGTTTAAAAGAGAATTTTCAGTTCAGTTAATAAAAAAGTAAAAAAGTTATTGAAAACCCGTTTATTATACATTATAAAAGTTACAGATAGATTTCTCAAACCAAAATACATTCGAGTAAATTCAAATAAACCGAAAGAAGAAAATGTCCAAATGAAACGGGTTGCAACGGCCAGAGAGAAAAAAACAAAAAGAATCGTTATTCAATAAGTATACAATGACAGGCTTCCTCTGGCAATCCATAAGACGGCATGCATGGTTTGAAAATTTGTAAATTTTTTATGAATCAACACATTTCTGTATAAAAAACAGCTCCACTTCTCACGAAACATAAACTGGCGATTTACAAACCCAAATATTTGTACATATGGAGATCATGGCTCTGATTCACTCTAAATAGAGTAACATATCCATCTCGTTTCTTTCTTTCACATATTTCATGAGCTAACTTCAATTTCTGATTCAGATGACAACGTAGGTAGGTATATATCCTGATTAATATCTTTGTGAATTCCTCAATTATCTGAATCATGGTGTTATTAACTGTTGAACTCATGTCTCTCTATACTCATAATATGAAATAGTCGTCTGTGTATGAAATGAAAGGCACAATGATGTCATACCCTGCATTGTATTGATTTAATTGACCTATCCACCATTATCCTGCGAACATCAAGGTCATGAACTTGTATACGACTCCCCCGCATTTATTACGGCAATTGAATCAATATACAATCAACGTACTCTAGATAAATTAGTCATTTTGAATGGAATGCTTTATGAAGTTGGTTTTCAGTTAAATATGAAAGGTTTTCACTTCGCTATGTCAATGGAAGGCACAAAAATGGAAAATATGTACCGGATGCGCATCCAATTTTATTATTTCAAATGGAAAGTAATTTTTCTTAATAACGAATCTTTATAAAATTACCTTTCCAGCGAAATATCACAATCGTAGGTACTTATGTATCAACACGCTGGCCTGAAGGTGCATTTAGTCCTAGGAGACTCTCTTTTGTTTCGTTGAGACTTAGGGAGTAATCAAGGAGAGTAAAATTTAACAAGGAGAGTTTAATCCCCATAAGACAATGGGGACACCAGTAGAAAGAGATTAAAGAACATTTGTGACGAAATGTGACGTAGTTGGACGTGTCATGGCCGCCGTTCTCTATAGACAGTGACGGACTAGCTCTTGGTATATGAGAGTTACTGCTGACAGTTTTGTTGCTTGGTTCGAGTTCGACTCTGTACTCATATCCAAGTTCGTCACTATGACGCGTTGATGCTACAAGATTCTGATTGGTAGAGCTTATTAAACCCTCCTTGTTAGTTTAGTCTCTTTGCATTTAGTCAACATCATATTAAAATTGTGCATAAATAGAAGTTATTTGAAATCGAAAGTTCAATTTTTAACACCAAATGGCACCATTTATTCAACAATATCAAGTTTATACAAAAACATGTGACCTTTTCGAAAATCCCAACTTCAAGAATCGTTTACAATGAAAATATTATCCATAATGTGCGTGTACCTATAAAGTTTCATGTCAGCTGTTAAGAACAAATATACGAATTCCACTGATGTCTTTTGTAAGTTCGTAAACAGAAGCGGGATTCTATTTGACGAATCGAGTCGAATCTGCCATTTTGACTCGATTATTGGTTTTCAGTTTCTCGATTACGTCGTATAAACTCGATGAGAATACTTGATAGCTCAAGAGGAGTCGAGTTGTCAATTTATCCTTTTTTGTAACATTTCCATCGATTTTATTGATGTGTTTTTCGATTTCGACAGAATAACTGGTACAGCGCGGTAAAGTGATGGTTGTTTCGTATTTTAGATTCATTGCAGAATTAACTTCTTTTATTCTTTTTGCTACATATTAGGCGATTCTTTTGAAACATCTCATGGTCACCGCTTTCAAATTGAAAGATGCCCATTGTGAAATGTTATGAACATTGTTCGAAGAACGCAGCAATATAGCTACAGGCCGTGTATTCTGAAAGAATATAAAATATTCAATTTTAGTTAGAGAAATCCAGGTTGTTGTTTGTATGTTGAATATGTTAGACTATTTTTATTTTTTTGTTATAATCACTTTTTTTTCAATAAAACTGAACTATTTTGAATTAAAAAAATCCCATCTTTTTTCATCATGCATTCTTGATAAGAATTAATCTGTTTAAAAAAAGTTAGATCGCAAATATAAACACTTCTTATCATTGTCATGGCAAATAAGTCACAATATTATTATAAGAGGATGTATTGAAAAATTCTTAGCCTGCTATAGAACCAAACAAAATTTCAATGTCAAAATATTTTGTTACTCAACATATTCTCCTCTTAATTGGATACATTTATTACAGCAAACCTACAACGTCCCTAGACCTTTCAAAAAAAAATTTTCTTCTTGCTCTGCAAACCAGACCTCCGCAGCTTTTATTACCTCCTCGTTGGAAGAAAATTTACGACCTTTTGAACTTTTTTTCAGTTGAGGAAAGAGATGATAGTCGGACGGAGCCAAATCTGGTGAATAAGGGGAGTGTTCTAGTAATTCAAACCCCAAATCACGAATTTTTCGCATGGCAACATTAGATTTGTGTGCAGGGGCGTTATCCTGGAAAAAGAAAACACCTTTGAATAGCTTTCCGCGTCTTTTCTCTTAAATTTTTTCCCGTAGAGTGATCAGTAATGTCGAATAGTAATCTCCAGTTATTGTTCTACCCTTATCAAAAAAATCAATCATGATTAATCCATGGCAATCCCAAAAAACTGAAGCAAGAACTTTTCCAGCAGATTTTTGGACACGAAACTTCTTAGGTCTTGGAGAACCGGAGTGTCGCCATTCCATCGATTGTTGTTTTGTTTCTGGATCGTAGAAATGTACCCAAGTCTCATCCATAGTAACAATTCCGTTTGAGAAGTCTACATCGTTTTCAAATCGATCACAGATCTAACGCGATGCTGCTACCCTTGCACGCTTTTGGTCAACATTCAAACATTTGGGGATCCATTTTGCAGCAATTTTTCTCATGTCCACATTGACGTGAACTATATGATGAACGCGTTCGTATGAAATATTTAGTGCTTCAGATAACCGTTTTATCCCAATTCGACGGTCTGTTAAAATCATGTCATGAACTGCATCGATATTTTCGGGGACTGACACAGAAACTGGCCTTCCCGATCGGTCATCATCTTCAATGGAAAATTTACATCTTTTGAAGCTTGCAGTCCAATTTTTCACGTTCGCTTACGAAGGACATTGATCACCAAGGGTATTAAGCATATCTTCGTAAATCTGCTTACCTCTTAACCCTTTTAAATACAGGTACTTGATGATGGCTCAATACTCCAATTTTTCGATTTTCACAATTTCGGTGGACATATTTTTTCTTTTAATTTATTGCGTAACTCTGGTTTACTTTTTTGACGTCAAACTTTACACTGACACTTCTAATAAGTTATTGTTCGTTGCTATGGTAACGCAATATTTTGTTTATGCAGGGAACTGGTCTAGGCTAACTAGATATCAATACATCCTCGTAGATAACATTAACCAATTTATTTATGTATTTACTACCGTCTACTAGTAGATTTCATCTTGATGATTCCATCTTAATGAATCAAAATGTCATTACATTCCATCAAAAACCCGACGATTTCCGAAGTGAAATTCGATCGTGAAATAGAATAAGGTATAAATTCCATATCGAGCTTATCATCGTGTCGTACGATAGTCGACGGTCGTTAAATAGAATCTCCCTGCAGATCACATCACATAGGTACTTCTTGGGAAACGTCTTTTTTCTTGAAAGTAGCACGAGTTTTATATGATGTGAAAAATGTCCCAAGGAGAGCATACGTTATTTGAGATTCGGCCCTTTGCTGTATCACTTCCATAATGTTTAGCGGTCAGACGTTATCCCAACTCAATGGAAAATTGTCCATGAAATGTACTGTCATTTTAAAACTCATTTTCATTCTTAAATTTATGCTCAAATTTGAAACTAGTATAATATGGGAACCGGACAATTCCCCGACAACAATTCATCGACGGACAATTCCCCGACAACAGTTCACCGACTTGACAATTCACCGAGAGGACAATTCCCCGACGGGGACCATTCCACGACAACAATTCACCGAAGGGCAATTCCCCGACAACAGTTCACCGACTGGATTATTCCCCGACGGTTAAAAATATCCTGCCAAAAATCCCCCGTCCAATAATATCCTGATCAATAATGACCTTCCAACTTGCGAGCTAGGTTAGTTCGTTCAGGTTAGATCAGACTAATAAAATACTACTATCAAAATGAATTTTTGTTTCACTCCCAAGCTCCCAACTTGCGAGCTAGGTTAGTTCGTTCAGGTTAGATCAGACTAATAAAATACTACTATCAAAATGAATTTTTCTTTCACTCCCAGCTCCCAACTTGCGAGCTGAGTTAGTTCGTTCAGGTTAGATCAGACTAACAAACTGTTGTCGGTGAATTGTTGTCGAAGAATAGTCCCCGTCGGGGAATTGTCCTGTCGTTGAATTGTCCAGTCGGTGAACTGTTGTCGGGGAATTTTCCGTCGCGTCGGTGAATTGTTGTCGGGGAATTGCCCTAGACCCGTATAATATAGGTTTCACACAAAATTATTTTTACGTTTATGCTGAAGTTAGGTTTATGTTGACTAAATGCACCTTAAGCTTTTATAGATGTTTGTGTATCATATTTTCGATTAATTTTTAAAAACCCTCACAATCTCCAAAAGCGGTAGTACGTCGTATAGAGAAAATCAGGAAGCTCTCTGGCGAACGCGATTCAGGTACGCAAAAATCCTTCGAAAATAATAATATCAGAAGTATGATTTAGGTTCTCCTGATAGAATTATTAGTAATTTTTCGTTAAAGTAATAATTGCAAATCGAACAAAATGTAGTTCCTGCCTCATGCCTCCTTACTAAAAGCCTCTTTCCTTCCGGATTCTCAATTCATCAACCAACTTCTTCCATGATCGATTGATTGGGGAGAAAAATTTACCAAAAATTACATGTTTTGATTCATCATTTACTTCAATTTCGCCGTATGAACGTTTATGCGGAGTTTCAATTTTCAATTTATTTGCGAATTGAGAAAAAAAAAATTTATTCTGAAGGGTATAAGCTAGCCTTTAGTCGAATAGATTTAACTTCATACAAAACCTTTTGTTTAAGTATGGCAATCTAGTACAATGCTCACTATTAATAATAAGCATTATAATAATGAAAATACAACCATTTAATTTGGTAGAGAAAATCTGAACGGAAATTGAATTGCAGAAACAAATCTTTTGAGACTGTTACAAAAAAACAAGTCAATAAATTAACTTTATCATTTATCATTGAAACACGCCGCTTCTTGAATATATTTTAGTGTTTCTTTTCAAATTAATATCCACTCTGAAATTAAAACAATTCGGTGAAAAGGAAACTGACCCAGATTCCTACAAAAATATCTGTTGTTTCAAAACATTCTGTCGAGGCTAGCATACTGTTATCATAAATAACTGATTTTGGTTGTAACGTTGCTACAGAATTAGTTTCCTTTGTAACAGTTCTTGAAAATTGATGGTCAAGCCATGAGAACAAGAGATTTAAAATAGTCGACAAAAATCATTGAAGAAAATTTATGAAGGACTTGAATCAAATAGGCATGGCCCCCACATTAAATTACGGGCCTTGGACCCAGGAACAGAGACGGCCCTCCAATTTTACAGACTGCTTCATTATCATTGCATAGTTATTTCTTACCCATACACTTTTCAGAATGTAAATTATATATAAATAGTATATCGTATACCGGGTAAGAAAAGCCTGATCAGGCCCGGATAACCCATAAGTGCCAACCTAGGCCATGGCCTAGGGCGCACGCTAGCGGGGGGCGCAGCGCAGGATACGGGAAAATCCGAATAGCGAGCGTCCGAGCACTGGGTGACTCACCCGACGAAGCCGATCACGTGACTGCCGCCATCTCTCCAAAATTAGAGGGGAACAAGAAATACTCTGGGACAATAAAAAGTTGGCTGTCAAAAGAGACGAAAATAACCCCAAAACAGATGACTGCTTATTTTTAGACTGCAGTACTCCTAGTACTAGTCCTAGCACCACTGTTCATATGATGCAGTCTTTTACTTCAGGAACAGAATCGGAACCAGACACAAAATTTGAATCTGAACCACAGGAAGACACTGAGAGTCCCTCCAATAGCATTGAATATCCAATACCAATTCAACAGAGTTTAGAACGTGAACCTGAAACATTCAGTTTTGATCCCGTCGATCCCGATCCAGCAGTCGATCCAGCCGATCCAGCAAACTGGGTTGTGAATAATGAACTACGTTGTTACGTATCCCAATGGGTTGTTGCAAAATAAAGAACCCAATTATTCAAAGGCAAAGAAGGATTATGGTACCCGTTTTTGAAGTTTTTCAGGAACTCATTTTTATAGATATTTAGCAAATTGGGAAAAACAAGACAGAGCATGGCTTGTGTACTCTGAAACTAAATGTGCAGTTTTTTGTGGTCCTTGCCGTCTTTTTCATTCGGAAACACAATTGGAATCATATTTTGTGAAAAATGGTTTTTGTGACTGGAAAAATGTTACATCAAGGCTCAAAGAACATGAAAACTCCCTTTCACATAAAACAACACCATCACTTTAAAAGAGAGAGGGGAGAAAATGGACAAGGTTGATTCCCAAATAACTAAAATGATAGAGATATCGAGTAATTAGCTACTGGCAAATGTTATTGCAAAGAGTTGTAGTGGTGATGAAAGCTCTAGCTTCTCGAGAATTACCATTTAAGGCATTTCTTGATTTTAATTGAATAACCCGATAGAGGCTGAACTTGGGTATAGAGAAAGCTGAAATAACTCATCTTAAAATTCAATTTTCTTTTGAATGGTTAAGAATAAAATGGTAGGTGCCATTTGAAAAATTTGAGTTTTTGACAATTTTATAATGCGACATTCGAAAATCGGCGCGCCCATATGGTACAAAATGGGACAGTCGATCAGACATCAGGTGTTAGCCTGGACTACCAGCTAACTGCTTTTCAAATTTGGTTTCCTTATTGTGAACGGTTTGCGGGCTACACGTTTTTTCGTAAACTACCACAGCGGTAATTTTTTTAAGAAAAACAGACATATCTCAAAAACTGTAATAGATAAGTTGACACAACTTAGGTTTTCTGAAGTTGTAATCAGAAGGCCAATCGAACCATGACAAAAAATAGGTTTCCATTCAAAATAAGAAAGTTGGCATCGACTTTTGGCATACTCTGTATAGTTGTAGGACTAAAAACATTTGAGATAGAACGCACATGATCAATTATGACAGCATACTGAATTTCAAGTCTCTAGTCCAACTACAAGTTGAAAAACTTTTAATGCACGGCCCACGCAAATCACGCTGTATACAGTGCTGAATATGAAACAGTGTGAGTGTTTTATTTTTTCACATGTTTTTTAAGTCAATACTTGCTTCTCATACATATTGGAATTTTAATCACTGTTATTGCGTGATTGATATAAATTATTTTCTTGGAAAACAGTTAAGAATGTTTTCAAAGGGAGTAAAAATAAAAATGTTTCAATAGCTCAAATAACCCCCAAAGAAGCTCTAGAAAGAGGTTTATGATAAAAAAAATTCCACACTCCCCAGACCTCCTGGGAGGGGGAGTAATTTAGAACTTTGGCCTAGGGCCTGAGCCTAATATTCCTTGGCGACTGTGAATATTGCTAAGTCGAGGCGCAAGCCAAGACTTAGCAATATAGAGTCCAGGAATGTGGAAGGTAAACATACTCTTTTTCCTCAAATCGCTCGGAAATTCGACAGATATTAATCAATCTTGAAAAAATCGCGAATAATTTTATTCACAAATAAATGGTGCTTTGAAATTCGTGATAAAATTACTTGGGTTACTGTGGAAACGTATTAAGGTTGAATTGTAAAACTTGACGCTTATGAAATTAATTGCTGGTGTTCTCGAAAGTGAAATGATAAGTGATGATAAAATTTCCATTCCCGGGACTGGTTGAGGCAGTGAAAACTGCTTCATCAGAATTATTGCTAGAGAAATCAAGAGAAAAGAACGAAAATGCTTATAAACTTTTTATGGATTATAGCAAGAGTAAAAACACGAGTTCTCTCAGATGGCATACCTCCTAGACCTTTGATTAAAGATGAAATCTTCAATTTTATGGGCCCATTATTCAATGTTGAAGTCCAACACAAACACAATGTAGATATATCTACATATTCAAAACTTCGTTCTTTATTGAAGGTTAGGTTATAGGGCAAAAAAATCTAAGATTATAACGAAGGAAGAAATTGAAAAATTTATCCAGGAAGCTTCAATAAAGAAAATTTATTTATTTTTTAGGTGGCTTTAATATTTGGTATTTCTGGGGCCTGTAGAATAGATGAGTTAGTACAAATTGACTCTACACGATATAGAAGACCTAGAATCTAAGCTTTTAATTAGCATACCTGATTCGAAGACCAACAAACCAAGATCATTTGTAATTAATCAGATGTACTCGAATGTTTATCGAAAGTACTTATGTTTCGTTAAGATCAGAAAATATGAATGGTTTCCCATATATCTCATAGGATCTGCATCTCAGTAGGTAAAAATCTTCAACAATTTGCATCTCTACGTTAAGAGATTTTCCTTTGTACTGTACGAGGATGTATTGATATCTAGTTAGCCTAGACCAGTTCCCTGCACAAACAAAATATTGCGTTACCATAGCAACGAACAATAACTTATTAGAAGTGTCAGTGTAAAGTTTGAGGTCAAAAAAGTAAACCAGAGTTACGCCATAAATTAAAAGAAAAAATATGTCCACCGAAATTGTGAAAATCGAAAAATTGGAGTATCGAGTCATCATCAAGTACTTACCTGTATTTAAAAGGGTTAAGAGGTAAGCAGATTTAAGAAGATATGCTTAATACCCTTGGTGATCAATGGCCTTCGTATGCGATCGTGAAAAATTGGACTGCAAGCTTCAAAAGAGGTAAATTTTCCATTGAAGATGATGACCGATCGGGAAGGCCAGTTTCTGTGTCAGTCCCCGAAAATATCGATGCAGTTCATGACATGATTTTAACAGACCGTCGAATTGGGCTAAAACTGATATCTCAAGCACTGAATATTTCATACGAACACGTTCATCATATAGTTCACGTCAATTTGGACATGAGAAAAATTTCTGCAAAATGGATCCCCACATGTTTGAATATTGACCAAAAGCGTGCAAGGGTAGTAGCATCGCGTTCGATTTGTACTCGATTTGAAAACGATGTAGACTTCTTATACCGAATTGTTACTATGGATGAGACTTGGGAACATTTCAACGATCCAGAAACAAAGCAACAATCGATGGAATGGCAACACTCCAGTTCTCCAAGACCTAAGAAGTTTCGTGCCCAAAAATCTGCTGGAAAAGTTCTTGCTTCAGTTTTTTGGGATTGCCATGGAGTAATCATGATTGATTTTTTGGATAAGGGTAGAACAATAACTGGATATTACTATTCGACATTACTGACCACTCTACGGGAAAAAATTAAAAAGAAAAGACGCGGAAAGCTATTCAAAGGTGTTTTGTTTTTGCAGGACAACGCCCCTGCACACAAATCTCATGTTGCCATGCAAAAAATTCGTGATTTAGGGTTTGAATTACTAGAACACCCCCCTTATTCACCAGATTTGGCTCCGTGCGACTATTATCTCTTTCCTCAACTGAAAAAAAGTTTAAAAGGTTGTAAATTTTCTTCCAACCAGGAGGTAATAAAAGCTGTGGAGGTCTGGTTTGCAGAGGTCTAGAGACGTTGCAGGTTCGCTGTAATAAATGTATCCAATTAAGAGGAGAATATGTTGAGTAATAAAATATTTTGACATAGAAATTTTGTTTGGTCCTATAGTAGGCTAAGAATTTTTCAATATATCCTCATATACTGACGTTTTTGTGTTCGATAAATGCCAAGATCTTGTGCCAAAATGATGACATGAAGAGGCATTTGAAAGATCCAAAGTACCTACTTCTTGAGTCCCATTAGTCCGAAAACAGCATTTCTTGTTGATGGAGTTGGATTAAAAAAATTAGAATAAAAGTTTTTCTGGTTTGTATTAAATTATAATGGCATTATTTAAAGAGGAAAAAGATAGTCACTGTGGAAAGAGTGTTTGATGCGATCGCGCCTGACATCTAAGTTCTTCCAATAGAACCTTTCAAAAATGACATAGTTTACTAGATGAAATGTGCAACTTATAAGGATTATCTGGAATTTCTTGCAGTTTTCGTTAACGATCTCATATTTAAATATTTTGTGGAACATTAGATGATTTGCTTGGACAGGGTCGGACTTATGTATTACGCACTGTATAATCATTTATTAATATTTTTTTGGTCAGTAATGTGTTGAACAATTGTCGAATGGTTGGAGCATTCATGACAAATATGTCTCATGGTTGTTCCACAACTGTTGAGTGAATTTTCTGGCGCAGAAAAGTTAAACCAACCAAATAGTAACTTGTGAGTAACTTGATGAAACAATGGAAATCTCCGTTATTCAATATTTGAACGTATCGGATTTAAAAAATTAGGGCGGGTTGTACAAAACGAGTTCACCAACAGTTCAACTAAACTGAGTTCAGTAGCTAGGGAACAAGAAATTTCATTGGCTAATCTCTAGCAACTGAACCAAGCTTAGCTAAACTGATGGTGAACCTGCTTTGTACAACTCGCCCTAAGAGTTTTCCGCTACTAAGAAATCTGTGCATTCACATATAAAATAAAAAAAAAAGCAATTTATTTCCAACAGGGGTACCCAGTTACAGAAAATGTTGATAAAAAATTATATACTGTCTTCTAAGCAGAAGCAAATAAGGAAAGTATCTTGTAGTAAATGATATAAATGCAAAATACAACAAAGTAGTTAATTACTAAATATTAATACAGGTGAAAAACAAAAGAAGTATTCAAGTAGAATTGACTAACATAATCATAATGTAATATTACGCGATTATTATAAGTTATTAACAATACATGATATAACAGCGCTCAAAGGGTCAAAATGAATATCACAAATCTTACAAATTTTGTTGTAGCTGCTGCACATGAAATTCACAGGTGATCGTATCATAACATTTGTTCGCGATGCTTCGCAATAAAATTTCAAACCATGTCGACCTCCGATTCTAGGTACTAAGAAATGTATATCGTTTAGAAGAACACGAGGATATATTGAAGATTTCTTAGCCTACTATAGAACCAAACAAAATTTCAATGTCAAAATATTTCATTACTCAATACCCAAGTAGCACACCTATATTGGTAAAATGTTGGTACAATATTGTGAACATATTGGCGAAATATTTGAAATGCAATATTAGCGAGAAAAAAAAAATGTGAACATTCGGCGATATTGGTCCAATATTACTTGAATAATATTGGCGAAATATTCTTGAACTAATATTGGCCTCAAAATGTTCGGCGATATTGGTACAATATCGCTGATACAATATTCTGACAATATTGGCACAATATTCAAAAGTTATATTGTCGAGAAGTAAAATGTGAACATTTTGCGATATTGGTCGAACATTGTTTAAATATTTTAGAAATAGTTTTGGTGAAATATTCTTGAAGCAATAATGGCCTCCAAATATTTATCGATATTGGTACAATATTTATCGATATTGGTATTGTTGCGTTTTACGTATTTTTCACATTTATGTGCATTACCCTTTAACTAATAAAGACAATGTCATATAAGTGCCGTCGTTCATAACGACTCGAAAAACAATATTATCAACAACACCCAAAAACTTCATTGTACGCATTTTGCCTCTTATTATCACAATTTGTTAGCTAGACGTAATAAAACTACTAGAAATCAGCATCCTGGTTTTATTACGAATTCAAGAGCGAAAGCAGTTTTCCAGCATCATAAAAGTTACAGTCCATTCGAAAAACGAAAACTCATACTCACAAACATGGTCCATCGACCGGGATATTGATCGAAATCATTCCGAAATCTTCACTGAAGTAGTTATACGAAGTATTCAGCATTTGTCGCCGTCAAGAAAGTCCATAGAAATATTTCCAATAAAGATTCCGAAGCTGTTCATCTATGCAGAGAGAAGAAAGGGCCTTCCTGAGAGAGACCATCTACCTAGATAGTTTTTGATTAGCCAAGACCAACAAACAACGTCGTTGTCTTCCTTTTCCTGAAGTCAGAGTCAGTATTTTCCTTTTCATCCCCTTTACTTTTCACTACTGTTTGAAATATATTAATCTTGACTTTGGTTGTAGTTGTTCGAAAGTTGACAAGCATTTTTATTATCTAACCAAGTCCTATTCGAAATGGCTGATATGGATCTATTAGTAAAAAGGAGAGCAGTAATAAAAGGTAAACTGACAATTTTCTCTAAATTTGTTATGAAATTGGCCCCGCCAATAACTGATGAAAACTTATTACTTGAATTAGAACAACGTTTAGAGCGGTCTACCTCTCTTCTTGATGACTTTGAAGTAGTTCAGTTGGATATTGAATTATTGTCTACCAAGGTAAAGTCACAGATTGTAGAACGCGAAACATTCGAGCAATTTTTTTATTCCTCCACCACAAAGGCAAAGAATGTTCTAAATTTTGTTAGATCGGATCAAAATAGTAGCGTAGGCAACTCGAGCCTGACGAATAATTCAGTTACGAGCCCTACTGGTAACTTAGCGGCCCCGAGCCCAAATGATCAAGGTACGTCTCAGAATATTAGATTGCCAATAATTGACTTGCCAAAATTTGACGGCAGTTTTGACGTATGGATAGAATTTAGAGACATTTTTGAATCGCTTATCCATAAAAACACTTCAATCAATGAGATACAAAAATTTCATTATCTTCGGTCTGCGTTGGAAGGTGGTGCCAGGCAAGTTATAGCTAGCTTAGAAATTTCTTGTGCAAATTATCCAGTTGCCTGGGATTTAGTCTCCAACCGATATAACAATTCTAGAATTTTGATACAAAACCACCTTAATGCTCTATTCAATTTGGCAAAAATTCATGATGAATCTTCTGTCTCTCTTAGAATCCTTATGGATAACGTTAAAAAACATATGCGTGCATTGAAATCATTGAACCAACCTACTGACAATTGGGATACATTGGTTATCCATCTTATTTCTTTGAAATTAGATTCCAACACAAATAGGGAATGGGAGGAAAAGAAAGCTTCTTATTCATCACCTAGTTTGGAAGATTTATTCACATTCATGAAAGATCGTGCAGATCTTCTAGAATCTATAGAGCATAATCAGTGCAGCAAAAAACACTTTAGTAAAAATAAGCAAGAGATCAGAAGCAAAAGTTTTTTAACCTCAAATCAAACAAACAATATTTCACAGAGAGTTTGGTGTTCATTTTGTAAAAATAATCAACATTTTATACATGATTGTCCTGAATTCATGAAGTTATCTGTTAATGATCGTATTGAAAAAACCAAATCTTTGAAGCTGTGCATAAATTGTCTTAGATATGGCCATCTGATAAAACAATGCCGTTTCAGTTCTTGTAGACGATGTAAATCTAGACATCATACCCTTCTACATATCGAAAATGAGAATAGAATAATTTCAGATCAACCTCTGGTAAATAGTGTACAGGAAAGCATTAATTTAGCTGCTAGTAATATAACAAAAAATCAGAACGTCCTTCTTTCAACAGTTCTTCTGCGTGTCATTGATAATGAAAATAAATATCACACAGCTCGTGCTTTATTAGATCCTGGTAGTCAGAGTAGTTTTGTTACTTCAGAATTTAGTGATATGTTGAATCTTATATAATATTGTGCAACATTAGCAATAATGAAACAAGTGAAAATATTGTTATCGGGCTCAAAAATAAATAGTCTAATCTGCGCCCCCTAGCTGCAAAACTGCTCATTTTTTTGGGTTGGCGCAATGGTAACATTGGTTAAGAATTACATGGACTACATCATAACAAAAATTCAAAAAATCCACCGGGACCCAAATTCTATAAGGAGTTTGCGGGGTCCTTTCCTACCGAAAAAAATTTAATTAATCATCATATCGCACTGTATGACGAGAGAATAGGAATAATATGTTAGCAATGCCAGGTGTTTTTCCGTTTCAGAAAATTGCAACGTTTCACACGAAGAATGTTTTGGCTATTCGACAATTGTTGAGTAAATTTGTGGGCTCTGAAAAAATAAAATGACCGAATACCAAGCAAATTATGTTCTAGTAAGATATCTACTGGAGAGGAGAAATAAAAAATTAACCAAGTTACATGATTTCTCTGTGGGAAAATTTTAATATTTTTCACAATAAGTTTTTGATAACCAATATAATATTATATAACCATTATAATATTAAACAGTTATTCAATGAAAAAAGTGTAAATGCGATGTTGCCAATAAAGCGAATTTTCCATATATGCAATAAAAAAAGCATCCAAGTTATAAAGAAAAGTTTTCTGCATTATTTTTACGTCAATTAGTCGACAATTTTGGGTTATCAAAGATATGAAATATGATATTCATTTGTCTAGTATATCTATACAATATTGTTAGTGCTAATATTGTCACACTCTGACTTAGGCAGTCCATTTGGATAAAACCATTGTTTCGGGAAGGTTGACTTTCTTATTTCTCTTCAAACAATGATAATAGTTAAAACTTTAAATTGCGTAGGCCCCATACTGGGGTGCACCCAACCTCACCCTTGTGGGGGCCATGGATTTATCCAGACAACGATCAACCCGATGCCTGTTCAACTCAGTTTGAATAGTCAAATGAAGCTGTGCACTAGCAAAAATGATTAGTTGAGTATACGTATAGGTATTCACAAATAGATATAAAAATAGTTCTCTTTGTTATTGACATTTTAAGTTCGGCATCTGAAGATAAACACGCTGTGGAATTTATATTTCGTTGAGTATGAATAGCCGTGTCAAAATATTTAGCGTTTGGTAATCAAATAGATATGCTATGTGGCACGCTATGTGGCAAAAGCATGATAGGTTACATTTGTTCAGCAATATGCCGCCTGTTGGACTATTTTGGGAAATTGAGGGTCACTCTAGTATCGAAAGAACTAACTCATTAACGATCTTCATATTCATGGTCTCCTTAGTGGCGCATCGAAGAAAAACGTTACTATTTTGCGCTTTTTTCAAGATTTGTATAATGATGTAAACCATGTTAGGGAAGCGGAAAAAAGCCATAGATTTTTGTTTTTTCAGTCAACAATGATTTCGACCTGTTCAGATTATCTCAAAATTTCGAGTTTTATCTCAAAATTTCGAGTTTTCTATCAAAATATCGACTTTTGTCTCAAAATTTCAATTTATATCCTAAAATTTCGACTCTTGTCAAGAAATTTCAAGTTTTACCTCAAAATTTCGGATTTTATATTCAAAATTGTTAACTTTTATCTCGAAATTTCAACTTTTTTCAAGCTTCATCATGCTGATATCGTATATGACTTTCTCCGTTTGTTATCGATCAATCATCAACTTCTTTTTTTTATCACGCCCGCGTTTGGATGAATAGTTTTGAAATGACTATCAATTATTTTGTTTTCATTTTATTTTCATTCAGGTAATAATCATTTGATTATATACAATAATTTCAACAACTTCAGTGAAACAGCTGAGGAGACAAATAGATAGTAATATGTCCCCCTTTTCAAGGACTGGTACTGCTTTCGAAATTTCCTCGTCTTCGGGGATGTGACCTGAAGTCACAAGAGAGGTTGATAAGATCAGAAAAATAAGGTCCGAGTTCATCTACGAATTCTTTCAGTAGTAATGCTGGAATATCATCTATTCCAGTTGAATAGGTACTTTTTTTTCAATTTGCGAATTATGGACGATACCTGTTCCGGGTCAATCAGGAGTGGAGAACTTTGAATTTAAATGTTTCACTTCAACTTTTGTACTCAAGCTTCATAGTTCAGTAGATGAAGGAAGTGTATTTTGTTGATAACCGTATTTGCAAAGAAGTCTTCAAAAATGTTGAATATTTCTATTGGATTAGCAATGGTTGTATTGTTTTTTATAAGGTGGTATGATGTTTTTTAGTTATGTTGCATTTTTTATTCACCATTTCCCAGAGGGTTTTTACTTTATTTGTTCAATTGGAGAGGTTTTGGGAATGATGTATTTATTTCATTACATATTTTTTACTGTTTTTCTGTATTGTTTCCTATAGCTTTCGTCAAGTATTATTGTTTTTCGTAACCAGTTGAGATCTTTTAGTTTAGCAATATCTTGGTTGAGTTCATTTGCATGAAAAACGTACTTTACCACCATCTTTGTTCTTTGTTCTGGTTAATGTTCTTCGCTCAGGAAATTTCAGACTGAAATACCAACCGAAATGGTCCATGAAATTTTTGTACACTATTATCGTTTCCTTCGTCGGTTGAATATCAATAATTTCCTTTTTTTGAAATCGTTCAAGAATGCCCACTTTCTCGGAGCAACTTCAGGCCTCAAAATACGCTAATCTAGTATTTTAGTCCGTTGCTAAGTAACGAACTTTCCCGGACCGTTTTCGGACCTAAACGGTACGGGAAAGTACTTTCCCGTATCGAAAACGATACGGGAAAATTTTTGCCGGCTTGTTTACATGTTAGACAGTTATTGAATTCACGCAAACATTATGTAGAATTCCTTTTTTGATAATGCTGATTGCGATTTCAGAAAAAATAGTATGTGTACCTCGTAGTAAAAGCACATTCCCAGACTTCAATGCTTGTTGGCCGCGGCTTAACGCCTCGGCCAACAATTTACATTGTCGTCCGGGAATGTATTGCTTTTACTACTAGATACACAATATACTATTTAAAAATAGTTGTTTGAAATTGGCAATCGATTGTTCATAATATTTCCTAGTTATAATGCCTGTAAAAACGTCAGTTTCCAAGTCAGCATTTGCCCGAAATGGTCTGATATACCGAAATTATCACATGAAGTATTTTCGATGTTAGATATCACATAATCGATAACAGATGAAGTTATTCGGACCCTGTACTTTGATATTGTTGTTGGTTGATCTGACTGCGGTTCAAGTTGGAGTCCAAACAATTTGAATAATTTAAAGATTTGTTTTTATGGTGGTTATCATCCAAATAATTTGTATACACGATTTATGTTTTTGTTACCCAAGAATGATCTCACGAACAATAACCAAAAAGTTAGAGACAATCAGCTATGAAGTTATTATTCGGTGTAGGTTAGGGACTTTATTGAAATAAAATACTACAAAAGTTTTTAACCGTCTAGCAATAAGGTATACGTTACACCATAGACAGACTAACTTTGTCCAGTGTCCAGATAAGCATTTCTAGAATAAATATAATCATTGCCTTGAAGACACGAGGCAGAGTTTGTTTATATTAACTGGAATATCTACTTTGTTTTTGGTTTATTTACTTCATTTCATGGTAAACTCAAAAGATGTACCTGTATATAGCAACTTTCTGTTTTTTTCAACATTAGCAGATGTATCTAAAATGGGAGTTTATAAAAAATTGGTGGGCTCGCCGACTAACTCGCAGACGTTTGCTAAAGTGTTAAATGTGTCCTAAGGAAACCAGGTAATCATATTACAATCGATGTTGGCCATATAAAGTTCATATCACGGCTCCACCTGCGTTTCTTACTAAGTGACATGAGCATTTTTAGCGCGCTCTAACGGCGGTTTGGAACATCATAGGAATTAAGGCGATAAATGTGAATTGTACGGAAACTTAATCCACTTCACTTTGGTAAAGAATAGTCATCATAAAAAAAAGCATCGTAAAACCGAGGTTTTCCACGATTTTTGAAGTTAGCTCACATCTAACGGGGAGGCAAAGTTGAAAATCAGATTCAGCGACTGAAGATACATGAAACCTTAAAAAAAACTTTCGGAAATTTTTCCTGTACAAAACCCTATATGATTGGACGATCAAGAAAAATGTTACTTTTATTTTTACTCATTTTACCTTGGCATTTTTGAGGATTATACAAAAATTTGCCGGATCCTCAGTTATTTCCCCTTACAGTGATGTTTTTAAGAAAGCCAGCACAAGTCATTAATCAGACTTAAAATAGTAAGAACATTGTCTGAGAGATTGTCGAATATTCTTGCCGAAATTTCATCTATTCCTGACGATTTTTTGTTTTTAATTGACTTTATTACTTTTTTCAATTCATCAATATCTGTGTCACACAGTACAATGATATCTGCAATTCTGACGTCTGTGAGATAATCAAGTTGAGCTCATTCGGAAGAAAGGTCATCTTCCCAGCTACTTAAAACGCTGATAAAAGAGTACCGGGATTTGTTTGCATGAACTGCTTCCTATTAACTCCTTAATAATATTCCAAATAATTTTTGGTTTGTTCGCACCTAGCTCAATTCTGTCTCTGTAGTATCGATCTTTGTCATACCGAAAAGTGCTCCCGAGCACCGCAGTGCTCGGGAGCACTTTTTGGGATTACTGGGCACTAAGCCTTTTCGTAAAATGCTTGAAGCACTAAGCACTAAGCACTGAATCAAAAAAAATGCTCGGGAGCACAGTGCTTACGAGCACTAAAATGCTTTAAGCACTTTCACGAGCACTAAGCACAGTGCTTTCAATCAATCAATCAATCAATCAAATAAGCTTTATTGTCTAAAATGAAAACATTTTGTCGACAAAGTCAATAAAAGTTAATAGCTTTCGCAATACATTATATGTAACACTAAATGTCAATAATATTTACTTATATATATATATATATATATATATATATATATATATATACATATAGATAAAATGAAATGCATAAATAAGAACATATAAATATCAACGTACTACAACGGTTATGACAAACGAAATTTTAAAACTAAATCCTCGCAGTTGAATCATAGAAAGACTAGAATTGATATGTGAAGTATTCATTCAAATTATAAAAGCATTTTCCCTTCAAGAGGTGCTTAGCAGTTTTTCTGAATTGTTTCAGACCCTTGATATCTGTTATTTGACTCGGTAAGTGATTGTAAATTTGTTTACTTCTATAAATTAGTAGACTGTCTCGTCAGAGATGAAACAGGGAACGGAAGGGCGAGTTGTTTTTCATTGCGAGTATGTCTTTCCCTGTTGACGTTCATTAACTTTTCTTTATATTTATGAAGCAAGCATACCGTTTCTAGAATAAAAATTTCATATATTTTCAAAATCTTATTGTCTGAAAAAACTGGTCTACATGATTCTCGCATTTTTATGCTGAATATAAATCTCAGAGCTCGCTTTTGAAGGACGAATACACTTTGCAATAGAGTCTGGCTGCCAGAACCCCAAAATGGAATTCCATACCGCAGATGAGACACTATAAATGAGTAGTATGCCATTAATGAAGCTGACCGTCCAAGTTCGCGAGATATTACATTAATGGCAAAGCAACCTGAGGATACTTTTTTCTTTAAAGCTGTTATATGGTGGTCAAACTTCAGATCATTGTCGATTTGTACACCAAGAAATTTTGTAAAAGACCTACTTTCAATCAGCTGATCTCCCAATGTAATTTGTTCAACATTACATTTAAATGCGACTAAATTTGTTTTAGGAATATTCAATGTCAGCTTATTCGCGTCACACCAAATTTTGATTTTTTGAATATCTGCGGAAATAGACTGGAACAAGGTAGTATGATCTTCATTGTGCCAAAGAATTGTGGTATCGTCAGCGAACAATGTTAGGTGTCCAGAAATATCAAGGCAAGATATATCATTTATAAAAAGTAAAAATAAAATTGGGCCTAGAACAGACCCCTGTGGGACTCCACGTACAATCTTTCCCTTCGCAGAAGTATTTTTACCCAATGATATCTTTTGTTCCCTATCAGTAAGATATGCTCTGACCCATTCCAAAACTGTACCTCGAAAACCATTTTTTGGACAGCTCTGGGCCCCTAGTGAGTCCACCTGCAGATTTCAGGTACTGTCTGTGCACTGATGTGTTGTAAACATTATTTTATTTAAAAACTATTTGAAACAGTTGTATTCATTAGATTCATCTCAATTGATGAAAACATAGTAGGTGCGAAAACGGAATACTATCAGGGTTCGTTGCGCAAACCCTGATTCTATTTCAGGTTGCCTACTTTTAGAAAGCGGAAATATTCATAATTGCTTTAGTCTCATTCATAATTTGAGGTATGTTCTACCGGGATTGATTATTGTGTTCGAACACTCACGCCCACTTAAAGGTGACGCTCTGTATATCAATCAGTCAGTAAGTCTATATGACTAAGAGACGAAATACTTTTTGTTTTTCTCCTACTGAAAATAAACCATTTCTTTTCTGGGAGTTTGGAATGTTGTGGTCTCGACGTAGACATTTATTTTTAATTTCTCGTTTGTTTACTACCTCATAAATTCAAATAGTTCTTTACAATCTAAACGATTTATTTAAGAGGAGAATGGCGAGTAAAATCGAGAGTTGGCACACACTTTGAAACAGTGATGAGCCGTGGCAGATTTAGATAATTCCTCTTTATGATTTTTACCTGTCTTTCATCTTATTTGAGAGATTTAATGAACTGGAATAGTTTTTATAATAGGTGACCAACCAATAGGTGTTTGAGTTCTTGATGAGATATTTTAAGACTACTCTATTGTTCAAAGGTCAGTTATGGAAGTCTACAAGGTGATTTGAAACATCTGGTCTGTCACAATCTACAATATTAGTGTCTCGGGAGATTGTAATAAATAATTGAATTGATAAACGACCATCAAATTTATTCAGATCACTGGCAGTAAAATCTGACAACAATAATTCCAAAATTTTTTTATGACTTTTAAAACTGTCGTATAACAAAAAATATTAAGGAACATGCATTATAAAAATATTTAACATGGTTTGACTGGATATATCTGGTGATTTACAAGTAACTATTGTAGCACAAACGTGTTTTCAAGTTTATGCTTGGCATATGACTGTACTCCACTACATCTACATGTCCATTCTTGGTCTGAATGTCCAGGATCAACAGGACGTTGTAAGTATGTCCAATTTAGGATAAACTTGGGGCGTCCAAAAACAGATGCCCGTAGAACTTCCATTGTATGTACTTATTCAGACTATATTTTTTTCACATTCGCGCGAATCATTTGGTGATAAAACAACATATCTAGGCTATCTGAGAATCAGAGCGGGCAGAAATAAAAAATCAGATGACTTACCTATTATTGTGATGGTTATAAAGATAGTGTGCGTATTCTGTCGTTTTCACACATTTAGATCGTAAGAGAAACCACTCGACGTCCTCTCCTATGATTTTAACTGAATTCCATCCATATTTTTTAGTAAATATAACATTATTAGGTACACTACCCCCTCTGCCCTCTTTACACAATTACCATTGTATCATGTATGTTAAAAAACATGAATATGATTTGGAAACAAATCTTACCTACCTTACAGGGAGTGGTAAATTACTGAGAGTGAAACAACATATGTTACTCAAATATTTCAGTTCTTCAATTGCCTGCTATCAGACATTAATAAAATATGAGCCTTCGTAGGTTTCAAAAAGAAATTACAAAAATATTTGCTGTGCGGAAGTTTTAATTCTATGAAAGAATTTTTTCTTGTAATGTAAAAAAAATTCTCAATATGTATTTATTTTCTAATATGTATATGTTCCATTTTGTTTTTGTTCTGTACGTATACTTTATTCAATCTCTTGTCGATTCATATATCATTTTGAGTGATAAATTCAATTTTTTTTCTTCATCGGAAGGGTGCGCTGGTGTCATTTACCCGAATAACCACTTCCCATGTCCGTAGGGTAAGTGACTTTTGGGTCCGAGAGCCATGTGTTCTGAGCAGGCGAAATGAACCAAGAGGGAGGGCCTTCAAGCATTTGTACGGCTAAGATATCTGCCATATTAAGGCAAGCCGATATTATTTTCAAATTCAAGAGCAGAGTGTCCATCATTCAACCAAGGACTCCTATGATCAGAACCAGCATTTTGACAGAATGGTTTGGGTAGAGCCTGCGGAGTTCGAAGAGTCTGATATATTATGATTTAAAAATTTACCAATAAAAAAAAATTGCGTAACGTATTTCGAGCACTCCGGCTGCGCCTTCGTGCTCGAAAAATCGCTCGTGTTTGAAAGACCTTTTTCTGAAGAGCGTGCGTAAAGTAGTACTTTTCCGCACGCATTTGCGTGCGTCAAGTTACAGTTTTCCGCACCCCGTGCGGATGAGCTTTTTTTTCGCACTGATTGCGGAAAAGTAAAACTACTCAAAAATCTCGTTCCTCGGCTACCATAATCACTAATGTCAAGAGACTCGGAGGCTGGAAATCGACGACTGCAGTCATTGATGATTCGACAAATAAAAAAAAGGATTTGTCGAATAAAATATTGGCCACGAACATGTGCCCTTGCATTGAGTCAACCTTCATCAAGCCACATGAACGGCTGCTCTTCTCAGTTGAGTCAGCCTTCATTTGAACAACTTTCCTGAGGTGAATCAACCTTCATCAAGCCAAATTATTAACTGCCCTTCTGTTCTAAGTCAGTGTTCAGCAAGCCAGACTACAAGTCACCCATTAAATGAACTGACCGGATCTGCAATAAATTAGCAAAATGTCAATAATTGTCCTTTCATTATAAATATTACGAACGAATAATTTAATTTTTTATTGTATGGTTCTTTCTATCAAGTTTAAATAAAAATATGAAGCTCGTAGGAAAAAAATTGTTCCTAACACGTGCGCAAAGTGCCTTTTCCGCACGCAAAAACTTATACGAACTCCGCTTCGCGTCGTTCGCCTAACTGTATTTGCGTGCGGAAAAGTAACACTTTGCGCACTTGTTAGGAAAATAACTATTTATCCACTTAAACTTTAATACACTATTTTATGAAGTTTCATGAAGAGACGAATACGCAAAATGCCTTGCCTATCAAAATGTGGTCATAACTCTCTTTAATTTAATTAATTTTAATATTTTTTCTGTGCTGCACTTATTTGTTAACCAAACGAATTTCGATTTATCCGACAGTTCATAATATAAAGAATATGCCTAGATCGTATTACCAACGCATTTATATATTCAATCTGTCCTGTCCTGGAATACTATTTCCTTATTTTTTATCTAGTACAGCAACCAAGCACACATTGAAATAACTTTCAGATTCTGTCCAAAAAAGAGCAATTCGCCTCGTCTGTGATACTTCGCTCGCTCGCTTTTCTGGTGCACCGCAGAAAGGTATGCGATCTATTTCTGTTTTATAGATATTTTCAGGGACGAAATGTCATCAATAATTCTACCGTTGCGGTCCCATCGAAACTGACTCGTCGAGCTCAGTCCTCACATCCATATGCCGTTACTTCGGTGATATGCTGAACATGTCTTTTCCAGGGCTCGTTCTTCCAACAAACGGTAAAGCTTTGGAATTGGCTGCCCCGGGAGATGTTCCCTGAGGCATACGTCCTGCAGAAACTCAAGAGGAACACCAATTCCTACCCACTTTTCTTTGGCTCTCACGACGTTCTCTGAACTTACAGGATTTTCCTTTTCGAGGGAACCAGAACACAAAAAAAAATTATAAATGTAATTTACATTAAGATTTAACGGACATGTCACGCGCAGCTACTATGTTATGTCCTCCTCTATTACACAGACTTCGGACGCCTACTAACTCTCTCGCGCATCTTTGCTCCGTTTTTCAAACTTTGAGCGACCACGAGCGCGATCATTTTTGAGGTGATTTTTAGGGTAAAAGAGTCAATTGATAACTCAGAAACGGTTCGTCGTATCGATTTCAAACAAGGACAGGATTCTAGAGGACGTTCGATTGTATGTACGTGCTGTAATGTAAATTCAAATTTCAATCCACTCTTTCACAAAAAAAATCTCAAAATTGTCCTAAAAATGCAGTTACTTTGAAGCAATTTTTTGGGTAGATGAACAAATAATTTCAAAAAAACATTACAGCATATACCTAGATCAAGGTTTCACCTTTCTTTTGATGCCAAAATCATTTGGATTGGATAAGGATTGCTTCAAATTTTATGGAAGAGACATAAATACCATTGCAGCTACCTCGATTATCTGTGAAAAGCATCGTGAGGTGCTGTCGCAGACGTAGGTACATAGAATCGAACTTCCTTTACAAGCCTGTCCTTGTTTGAAATCGGTTTGACTAACCGTATTTGAGTTATCGCCTCTTTTACCAAAAAAACCGCCCCAAATATGATCACGCTCATGGCCTCAATACGATTGAGTAATGAACGATTTATTTCGATATATTTCGATTGTTTAACGGATCTATCAGTGAAGTGACCTATATTTACTTACCTGTTCATACCTGCTTGCCAGATGCCAGGTATATAGTCATGATCAGAAATGAGTAGGCAATACTACCTAGGCATATTCTTTATATCATAAACTATGGGTTAAAACAAAATAGGTGAAGTTCAGAAAAAAATTATTAAAACTAGTAGAAAATTCGAACAAGTTCGAATGTTTTGCCGGAGTATACAAATGAATGATAAGAATAAAATCGACAAAGTCAAAGCACCCTTCTCTCCAAATATGGCAAAAATCTGTCAAAAAGCAACTACTTCCCTGGCTAATGCCACGACGGATATTGAACTACATCTGACAGATATTTGTGCAACGTTCTTCCAAGAAGACTCAATTGCAAACAAAAGATGACCACCTGCAGACATGTTTCGATGTAGTTCCCTGGAATATCAATATTATTGATTTTATTGGCGGATGGCGCTGCGACTGACTTTACTGTAAGTCGCTGCTTCATCCTTAGGGAATAAGATGAACAATAAATCATAATTCATTTGGCAGGGACAAGACTACTCAAAGTTGTCGGACCTACCCTTGCACTGATGAGAGGCAATAACCTCGAAACGTGTCTGCAGATGGTCATCCCCAGCCAAATTAAGGATAATCTTTTGTTTGTCTACAATAAGCACTCACAATTGAGTCTTCTTGGAAGAACGTTGCACAAATATCTGTCAGATGTAGTTCAATATTCGTGTTGGTATTAGCCAGGGAAGTAGTTGTTTTCTGTCAGATTTTTTACTCATATTTTCCACTCTGTGGAAATATTTGGAGAGAAGGGTACTTCGACTTTGTCGATTTTATTCTTATCAAGATTAGTAGAATTGAAGATAGCCATGACCAACATTTTGATAGGCAAGGCATTTTAGGCGTATTCGTCTATTTATGAAACTTCGTAAAAAATATATTTCATCCAGTTAACATGTTTGAAGATCGACCTCTCTTCGACTCTTAGACCATCCGTTTTTCCTCTTATTTATAATAATAATAATTTTTATTATTATTGGAAATTTGTAGATGAGGAATTTTAATTTTTCTACGTACATTTGATTGAACAAATTTTCAGAATTCACCGTTTCATTTTCGAAAGACTCGTAAGAATGAATTTGACATCCCAAATTATCATAAAAATTAATTTTGTTTTTCATCATGTGTCCATCTTCTGATTGGTAGACAGACTAAATAAAAATTCTAACGAACTCAAAACAACATTCTTTTCATACTTATGAAGAAAGGAAACCAAGGCAAACTCATTGAAGAGTTTGAGCTACCAACCAGCAGAGCGCGGTACAATTCGTGTTCAAGAATGGACAAGTCGTCAGCCATTTTAAGTCCACTTTTTCATTCTGCATTGTATTCGTAGTGGGTGGAACTCGAACAACAAAAAGAAATTTGGAAATTCATTTCAATTAACATAATCGTTTTTTTAAGCAAGGAGTATGTATAGACCAGTGCTGATGGCCGACAAAAAATATAAAAGCGGGAAAAATTATTAACAACATGAGACCTACTGGATGAGGAGCAAATTATTGTTCGAATGACGGGAAAAATAAATTGGAGTCAAAAAAATGGAGAAGGGTGGAACGGGGTGAAGTAATCGTGTTTACTCTATTGAAACTATTATTTATCTTTTTCTGATAATTTACAATTTCTTGAATTTAAAAAATCAAAAGTTTTGAAAGAAGTAATTATGTTCTCTTAGTCGAAGATAATAATGCACTCCTAATGAAACATTTCATTCTCCCATAAAGAGAAAAATATTTTCACTAAATAAAAAAACAAGTGTTCTCAACAGGAGAAAATTAATTCAAGAAATAGAAAACTACCCAAATCACCAAATTTACGACAATTTCAATAGACGCGCGATTCGCCAACAAAGTTAGCATCTTCAAGAGCTGAGGCCTTCAGCTCCTGCGAAACGACCGTCCAGTGAAATTGACGTAAATTTGGTGTTTGGGTAGTTTTCCATTTCATGAATAAATTATATCCTGTTGAGATTTTTTTGTACAGAAAAAATATTTTTTGGCTTATGAAAGAATGTTATGTTTTAGATAGCGTGGATCATTATCTTCAAGTGAGGGAACATGGTAACCTAGTTCTTCCAGAACGAAAAGTGCGTCCAGTGACATAGTTTGGGTTGTTTTCTATTTCTATAATTTTTATATAAGAAATAGCATTTTTGCAAAAGCTGAACTAATTAATTTTTAATGCAAAAAATTCTAAATTGAAAAACTATCAAAGATACCTAGGAAAAATAAGTGTAAATGTATTTGAGGAAGGAAAACGTTCTGCAGAAATATAGCAATAAATGATTTTCGACGATGGCCATTAGTGTACTTATTTTTTTGAAGGTGTGAGGCTTGAAGGAAAACGTGAAGTATCGAAGACAGTTATAATATCACACTCGAGGGGGAAGTAACTCTTTCATTAGGTGTACATCATAACATTTTCATTACTTCATTAATCATTTCATATTCAACTTAAAATCGAAATCTATGTTTCTGGGGATCCGTGATATGATTTTTTTCGGTTCCAAGTTGGCAAATTTATGCCGTCTGACAATCGGTAAGTGATCGCCTCGGTGATCGCTGAGCAGACGCGGATTTTAATCAGTGATTTTCCGATGAATAGTATAACATCATTAATGGTAATTATTTTTCATTAGAGTTAATTACTGCATTATTTTCATTAGGTGTACAAAAAATGGCTAGTTACTTCCCCCTCGATCACACTGTAGCAGTCTTTCTAAGATATCACAAAGTAACCTTATTCTATGAAATATCAAGACAATGATTAAACATTTAAATCAATAGCTCGTTACTTTCTCACAAGCAATAAGTTAAGGAAATAAATTCAATAAAATCCAAAAAAAACACAGTATAATGATAAATAGGAAGAAATACATGAAATACCTTGACGAGGTATTGAAGGCTTTCAAACATGAATCTAATTGATATTTCACCACAACTATAGTACTAAGTAATACTACCTCAAACTATAAATCTAACAAATATGGCTATACGTCTGTTTTCCTGTATATTATGCTTCCTTGTCTCCACTGCAGTAACATCTCCAGGTTGCTAAAAAATTATAATCATGAAAAATTCTGACGTACACATGAACATGATAATGACTTTGTTAATAATATTATAATCAGTATTTTTCCTGTTGGATATGAAAAATACTGAGGCTTTAATTTCCTTAGTTTTGTTGAAAAATTTTCAAGAGAGTGAAGATAACCACGCCAAGGAAACAGAAAATGTATTTTTTTGAATAATTTACAGAATCGAAAATAATTCTTCTATGCATAGGGAAATATTACAACTGCAAATCACTACAAGCCGATAGGTAATAATATAATATTTCGAATAGACTTTAACAGAGAACGCATTAGTGAAAGTCCAAATTTTAAAGTGTTATTTTGAGTCATTAAATTGAAGAAACAATGAACTTATTCATGGCGGCTTTTGAAAAAATGCGGTACAAATAATGACATACTCCATACTGGAACTTCAGAAATTTTAATAATAATATAATTACCACAAAATTCGCAATATTGTAGGAGGGTTGTACAGGCTATGCGGCCTCACAGGCTCTTCGACCCATTAGATATTATCATGAAAAAAAGAAATACATGACGCATATTTCTCACTGACAACTACTTATCTAAGTATAATACCATGATGGTAATTGAAATATTTCCTTCCTTCAGGCACATTGAATATATATTTTTTCCTATTTTCCTTTGGTGTTTATAGTGGAATCGACTGCTATGGTAATTAGCCACTATGTGTTCTGCTGGGTAGGCCTTGTTACTCACCCCAGTCGAGCTACGAGATTTTAATAATTCAAAAGGTTAAATTTGATTTTAAAAAATCCCAGCCATAACTGGGGCTCGAACTCCTGTCCTTATGGCCCAGAATCGGACGCACTCACAACTGCGCCACGCCCGACATAAAAAATCAATTATCTGTCAGATGTAGTTCAATATCCGTCATAGTATTAGTCAGGGAAGCAGTTGTTTTCTGTCAGAAATTTGCCCCATATTCTACTCTATTGAAATTAATTGAGAGAGAGGAATTTCAATATTGTAGAAAGTATTCGATTTAAATAATGTTTCACTCTCCAGTAAACTGATCGGACTATTGCCGAATCTTTCACATTTAATTAAACAGGTGATATTCAACGACTCTTGTTGAAAAATACGTAAAAATACATTACTGTGAGAAGAGTTGCATGGTGCAAAAATGTTTGAACATAACCATATAAGTCAAAATAGAAAATTGCAGCTGAAATAAGAATTTGAAAATACAGTTAGTATTGAAAAAGAGTGTGCTAGTAGTGTTTTCGAATAACAATTATAATTTGGTTTCAGTTCTGTTGCTCGATTGAAATTCATTTAAAAATTCGTTGTTCACTGTTTCAATATTTCATAACTGAGGTAACTTGCAAACACATTTTTCATTATTTTTTTTGCTGAAAATATTTATGGTGTTCAAGAACCATTTTGAACGTAACTTTTTCTTCATTCAACCCTGTTTTGCACCTTCTGCGGTTTTTGAGATAAGAATGTTACCTAACACTGTGAATTTAGAACAAAAGAGTTGATCAGATCAACAACCTTTCTTGTCAAAACAAGAAAATGCATTTTATTGGTTATAAATAATTGTTTGCTATGAAACAATCAACTTTGTCGTTATAACTGAATGAATTATATAATTCAGTTTATGTAGACAAAATCTTCTGAATTTTTTTTGTTCAGTATATTTAATTTCAAAATTGGAATTTATTTAAGGTCGCTAGATACCATCAAGTTTCACTCTTGTTTCCCATTACATCTGCCTTCTTTTTTATAAATTATATAAAAGACTAACCTAAAAATACACCGAACAAAACACTGTAAACTCAAACGTGAGGAGCTACCGTATTATTATGAATGTGGTTATACTTGGTAGATACGACTGGTCTCCAACACAACCCTGTTCCGAGTTTGATTACAGAAATTGCAATTTATCCACTAACTGACATACATGGCTTGGTAAGAAAATACCATGAAAAATACCAGAGGCACTAGTGACTCGACTTTCATTACTGTCTGTTAAGTAAAAAACTAGGCTTGTTGTTGAAATACGGTTGTACTGTAAACGATGACTGAATGATGGATCATCTTATTTAGAATTCAAGTAAGTAATTATAATATTTTTAACACTTCAAAGCTAACTTTTATAGGAATATTCTGAATTAAATGAAAACAATAATTGTACTTACCCCTAAAATCCACAATACATTCTCCAGGCACAACCCACTCACACAAAATATTTTCTGTGTTGTCAATTCATGATCAAAAATAATTTAACCTATTTACCGGCCGCGGCGTAAGAACTACCACGTTTCAAACACCAAGGTGAAATGGCTGAAAAGGACACACGTAAACAGTTCATCACATCGATGTCTGCCGAAAACAAACAAAAACAATTTCAAAACTGTGTGTTCATTGAATTAAGAAAATAAAACAAAATATTTTCTTGAGTTGAGAAATGTTTGTGAATAATAATTCAATATGAGAACATATCATTTCTTGGTCTGAACAGAACATCATGTGTTGATGTTAGAGAAAATATTCTTAACTTTTCTTGAACCAAGAAAGTTTTGTGAGAAATTTTTAAATTCGATAACCAAACATTTCTTTAAATATGGACAATTCATAAATTGAATAAAATGGATTACTAAAATGATGAACATTATTGATTGACCATATTAGTTACTCTTCGTAGTTCCTTGTTTTCGACCCGATTCTCAATGTTATTAGGTGTACCTCCGTGTCTGGGATTCAAACATGATATCCAGTTTCGAATCTCGTCAACTGTTCCGTTTGAAAATAATCAATTGCTCAGAAACTGATTTTATATTTCTCCAGGGAATTGACCACTTTTACTATTATCAACTTTAAAATTTATTGAAAGAAGATCACCTCAAAACATTTTTGGTTTTTTTTGTCCAAGAAATTAGGTTTTCCTTATCTAAGAAATTACGTTTTCTCCGTGTAAGAAAATACGTTTTCTCTGTCCAAGAAATTACATTTTCTCTTTCTAAGAAAATACGTTTTCTCTGTCCAAGAAATTACATTTTCTCTTTCTAAGAAATTATGATTTCTCTATCTAAGAAATTACGATTTCTCTATCCAAGAAATTACCCACTATTGAGAACTTCAAATTCTCCATTTGAAAGAATAATTTTATCGACAGAATTATATTCTTAGAATAACAAAAGCTGCATTATTTCGAAAACTTGTTCGTGTTCATGCAAATCTGAATCAAAACCTGTTTTTGTACATGTACTGTAATGAATGATTATTTTCATAAGTTTTTGATGATCAATCAATGTTATAATTATTTTAATAAGTGAATACCTTCGCAAATTCATTCCTTCATTTCGAAATGACAAAGGCAGTTCCAGTCAAAATAGGTTGCAGTGTTGAGTAATTCATCGAAAAATATCGACATTTTTTTTACAACCAGATTGAAGAATAGTCGATTACTCCAAATAATATTCCTATTTTCTCAGCCTGCAGAAATGTTTATTTCTCTTGAGTATTTGAAAAATTTCAAAATTAAATCATCAGAAATGTTATTTGAAGGAAATATTAGTATAGTTTGAGAATAATATTATCTTGAAAGGAGAAAATTGAAAATTTTGTACTGAAATACACAAAATTTTTTGACGAATACTTTAGTTCTCTCAATACAAGAATATTTTGTCAGAATTAGAAAATTGCTCAAGAATATTAAAGTTTTGAAAGAAAACTTTCGATTTGATCACAATAACCAAATTTTCTTGATTAGAAACGATATTCTATCAATTCAAGACAATTGATTCAATACTTTTGAAAAGTAATTTTTATGTGTGTACAAATGAGATCGTAAAATATTTTTAAAAAATGCAATTTCAACTTATTTCGATTTATTACTCCAAACTCACTATAAGTGCGTATAAAATTAAATTCCAAGCAAGTTATTCAAATTACCTTTTTCGATATCTTGCCATCTTAACCCACTTTTGGCCTCTTCTTTGTATTTTTTCCACTTGGCCCCATACTAGTGGTCACGTGACACGTGTCAAAATTGACTTTTAGTTTATCAGACATTCACAAACTTTTCCCTATGAATGTTTATCCAATACTATAATAATGAACTTTTTTCCCATATGGTACATACTTTTTGGCGGTCACTGTATATTTTATGAAACAGACAAATCATGAATGTAAGTGGATGTATGATTGTTCATTCTTCTTAAAGAAAGAAGAGATGGCTAAGGAATTCCAACAACATTTAGACGCTTTAGCTAAAAATGTTACTTTCAAACATTTTAAACTGATTTAGATGTTTGCCTAATACTTTACATAAATTCTCTTGCAATGAATTTGCTTGCGGTAAACACATTCTACTCTTCACTCCAGAAAATTCTCACATTAACTCATTATGAAATATAATCCTCTTGACTCAAAAATATAATTCCTTTGGAGATATCAGTACCCGTACCACGTGACACATTCAACTAATGTGAAATCAAAGCAGTTCGCGACACCGCGACCTGCGAGTGTGCATTTCATCCTGTTTGTCCATTTGGGTTGGAGGTTAGAGGTGATGATTTCAATGAAAATTGTTAGTTTTGTGCGTGGTGAAAACTGCAGAACGATAATTGCGCACTGCGAACACATCCCGATCCCATGACACCAAAAACAATACTGAAAAATGTCAGATAAAAGTGAAAAAATGTCGCGTGTCTAGTACAATTATTTTATGTATAGTCTTCATCAGTACTGATGAAATTTCTCATAAAAAAATCAATATTTCTTTATACATAAAATATTCCAATGAATAATTATACTCGTGCATAATAATCCAGTATAATTTGGTTTTGAGGCGAGGATCAATTGAAGCAGCACCAAATTTGACATACTAGTAGTTGGAACCATGACAAACAAGAACAAAATTGTTTACCAAAAATCCGGTGGTATGAAGAAAAAAATGTTGCTGTTACCTCGGAATGAATAAGGTTTCTCAAAAAAGAGTTTCAAAGTGGTGAAAGATAATTTAATTCACTACAAGAATGATTCTCAGTAATTTCTTACAAAATGCACCCGTTTTCTAAGAAAACGTGATTGAACGCCGACTTCAAATTTCACGCTCGCGTTTACCCTCCGCTGCAATTTCCTGAGGGGCCAAACATTAAATTTGTCATAACTTTGCTAAATTATAGAAGGAAAACTAAAAGTGCACTTCGTTCCTGAAGACTTCTGCCTTCTCATGACCGGAAGTGACTCTAACTTTTTTACTTCAAATGGCACCCTGTACATTTTTTGCAATTTTTTATTTATACTCAAAATTACCTTTCCAACGATGTATCACACTTATTACTTTACATTTATTTGATAGAGAAAACCAATTGCAGTATAGGCTACGATATTTTGTGTGATCTTAATTTTGACTTCAATAATAACTGATAATTTATGAACAATCACACCTTATTTTTATAACGATTATGATAATCACATCAACAGTACTATTGAGCAATTTATGAAATGTTGATTCAGCTAAAGATGTTCTGCCATGGAACATAATAGTTATTTATGCAACAAGTGAAAAAAGTAGGTATTTATTACACTCGACGTGAAATTGTCCTATGAGGCCATTAGGCCGAGTTGGACAACACGTCGAGTGCAATAAACTCTTTTTGCACGTGTTGCAAACAATATTTTTTCTACGTTCATGCAAAAACACAGCGGTTTTAAATATGGAGATCTTGCAGGCTCTTATCGGTCCGTGTGTGCCGATCCATCTATCTCCAAATGTTTCATTTAAATGAATCCGTACCACTATAGCATTGTGGGGGGGGGGTGCACCATCCTGTTGAAAATGAATGTTTCTACGCATATGTTAAGTAATATTTTCAAGAAAATGAGGAAGTTCATCCCGTAGAAATTCTAGGTACATTCGACCAGTTAACATACCATCGTAAAATTTTGGTCCTTGAATGAATCCATCAATCATGCCGCACCATACATTGACTCCCCAGATAACTTGGAATCAGTAATGCCGAAGCACCCTAAAAAACATTTTATAATAGGTGATATGAATGTTAATTTACTATAGATGATTCGCAAGTAATCAAAGATTGCAAAGACCTAGTAGCAGTAAGAAACTTTAAAATAAGTAATCTAGTCAGTGAAGAATTTGCAACCAGAGTTACCAGAGTGTCTAAGCCTATTATAGACCATGTTCTTAGTGACTATAGTGCTAAGTTGAATTGTAAAGTTATTGTAAAGGACAATGCACTTTCCGATCACAGATTGATATTAATAGATATTGAAACCTGTGTTCAAATTCATAAGCCAAAGGTAGATTATGTATTAAGCGAATTTATTTAGGGAAAAAGCGTTAAGCGTGAACGTGACAAAATTTCAACAATTAATTAATTGATTTAGTCAGAGATGGTAAAATGAAGTATGAGTATAGCAAAAAATTTAAAATTCGTTCAAATAATTTCTGGATGAATAGTGAAGTATTGAGATGATAAAAAAGGGGATAAAATTTATTTAAAAAAAGTTAAACAACCTGAGAACGCATATTTAAGAGTTTAAAACATTAACAATCAGATAAACAATAAGATAAGAAATTTAAAAAATCGTTAATTTCAAGAAAAATGGAAATTAGCTGGAAATAATGTAAAAAAAACAATGGGCATTTATAAATAACTTCATAAAAAATAAAAAAGATGGAGTACGTATTGATTCACTTTTGATAGATAATAATATAATAAAAAGCCAACTAGAAATAGTTAAAAAATTGAATGAGTATTTTTTTCAGGTTGGTGGAATGATTGTTAAAGATGTAGAAACTGAAATTGACCAATCGAATGATAATTTTTCTGTCAGGGAACTATACACTGAGAAAATTGTTTTAAATTTGCAATGTATTTTCAATGCTTATAGTGGAACATTATTTCAGATTCATAGGAATCTTACTTCTATCGTTCAATTTTTAAACTACAAGATGTATCTATACGCACTTGAAAAGATATTTCCATATCCACCTGCAACTGTAATGTATATCCGTCTTCACGTTGGTTGTAAAATTACGCATCCACATGGTAAAGTCAGCTCCTACACGTTCCTGTTCAGTCTTTTTTGTGACTAACTGAGGTATTGAGGCATTGCAAGTAATAAGTAATGGGTGTATTTTGTGCATTGCATCACCGATACAAGGTAAGTGAACTCTATTGAAATCATTAAATGATATATACGAGATTGCATTCAGGTTTCTTCTCATAATATCTACATATCTAATGAAGTTGAGAAAAATAACCTTAAAATTACTGTGTTTTGTGGGAAACACCGATATCATATGTTGAATTGAGTACCTACATATGAAAAATGACTTAATCGCTTCAAAACTAATAAATTCCTCGGTCGTTTTTTCTTACCATATACTTACTTTTTTTAGAAAATGTTGGCTGTTGCTGAGTTTATTTGTAACTCTTGCTCCCAAAACCCGAATTCTTTAAAAAAAAACAACGTACACCAAAAACTCCACAAGTACTTGTTCCATCATTGTAAAATGACATTTTCCCGAATAGAAAGCATCTAGCTGTCGAATAATAGTCCATATTCTATGATAATTTGAATTGAATTTTATTGGTCTCTGATGCCTTAACTGTTTCAAGAATTAACAAGACGATGGAAAGAAAGCTTGTTAATACAACTTTTTTTTTTGTTTTTAGGACAATCTTACTGAATAGGAAGACCAGCCCATAAATCTTTATAATATATTAATGATGATTAATGTTAGTTTATGATATGCAATGTATTATTCGAAAAAAATTTCAGTTTTTTGCTATATTGGAATTAAATATTCAGTTTACGTTTGAAATTTATTTTTATTTCCAATTATTAAAGAGAACTGTACATAATTAACCGAAATATCTATCGTAAGATAATGAAGACAAGGACAGAATCTGTTTATACTTATAAAACAGAATTTTTGTTTTACGACTGAACGCCACAGATTCAATTATTTTTTCTAGTACCTACATGAAGTGTGCTAGACGATTCCTACCCAGATAATACCGGGTCAATCTGTCTGCCATCAGCCAGAGTGGTTAATAAAGGTATAGAAGTGGATGGAAAAATATTGAGGATTTTGGAAACGTTCAACGTTCAAAAATTTGAGCAATATATCTCCACTTCACCAAAACATTTTATTGATATAAATACTCATCTGGAGACTATTATCAGTCTTGATGATGCTAGTTTTATTAGCGAAACGTAAATCGAGTATAATATAATGAAGTGCTTTGGTGACCTGGAGACGAATTTCTCAAATATGGATACGTCTATGGTGTGTTGAATGAAAGACAAAATGTACCTACCTATACAATGAAAAAATATACAGTGAGGTAATAATTCATTTTCTACGTTGTTATCTATTTTCAAGAAAACTCCTGAAATACGTCAATTCATGTTTTCAAAACGATACTCTGTGACCTAAAAAAAATCGCCGCTCCTTCACCCCCCTCAAAGTGGCAGCCACCACCCCCCAATTTTTTTAAATGAAATAGTTGGTCAAGTGATACCTCATTTTGAAGGGTATTCAATTGTCTATACAGCTGTGTGTCATGTATGACGAACAACAGTTGGTAAATGAACCAAAAAAATATACAGCGAATTTAATAGTATTTAGTAATTTTTAACATTTTGAAAATTAATTTTGTTATGACGCAAAAATTCTAAAAAATAGACATGGCTGTATAGACAATTGAATACCCTTCTAAATGAGGTATCACTTAACCCCCTATTTCATTATAAAAAATTGGTGGGGTTGCTGTCACTTTGAGGAGGGTGGAAGAGGGGCATTTTTTTATGTCACAGAGTGTCTTTTTGAAAACATAAATCGATGTATTTCAGTGATCTTCTTGAATATGGCTAATAAGGTAGAAAATGAATTTATCCGTTACTTTAGGACTTCACTGTATAAATTCATGATAATGTGATCCCACATTATGAAATTCCAAAGCAAATTCACATCGGAGTATATTTTTCAAGTTAGAAAATCAAACCGTATTATTAATTGTAAAACTCTATGCAAATTTTTGTTGTGAAGTAATATAACATAAGTTATGTTCCATCGTAAAATTATGTCACAACGTAAAGTTACATCGAAGAAGTGCACAGAGTTGATCATAGTAAATATCCAAGGTGATATAACAGGTGGTATGCAAAATTCCACTCGAATGTAAATTCCCGTTAAAACGGGCGGTAATTAAATTGCCGCTAGTGGAGCGGAAAAAATTCTCCCAATGTATAACAATAACTCAATATCCGTACCTTTAACTAATGAACAGGAGTTGTTAGATATCATTAAGGAACTAAGAAAACTCAGCACCCGGACACGATGAAATTAACGTTAGGGATATACTTAATCTCAAAGAATACATTCTACCAATCCTAGTACATCTGATCAACGAAACCATCCAAAGTGGAATTTTTTCACAAGAACTAAAGATAAGTAAAATTACTCCAGTATTTAAGTCGGGAGATAAAAAACTCATGAAAAATTACAGAGTTATTTCAGTATTGAGTGTATTTTCTAAACTACTAGAAAAAATAATAAAGAAAAGAATATTATCTTTCATTGATACCCATCAATTGACCGATAAATTTCAATATGGGTTTATAAGAAACAGTAGCACAAGGGCTGTAGATAGGAAAGAAGTAGTTATAGCAGTTTTCATCTACTTGAAAAAGGCTTTTGACGTGGCGAGTATAGATATTTTGTTGGGTAAATTAATTAGAATGGGATTTGGGGGTATTATGTACAGCTTAATTAAAACATATTTTCTTGGCAGAAAGCAATATGTAAAGCTTGAACATACAAATAGTGATTGGTTGTTCAGTGCTTACTGTGCCACAGGGGTCAGTTCTTGGACCGCTGTTGTACTCCCTATATGTACTCAACCTCAAACTGACCAATCTGGAGGCGAGATATTTCACCATTGCAGATGATACCGTTCTGCTATACACCGGAACAGATGAAAATAACCTCAATAATCAAGTAAATAATGACCTTAATGCTTACCTTAAATGGCTGTTTTCAAATAAATTGAAAATAAATATTGATAAAACCAAATATATAGTATTTAAGCAGAAAAATAAAATAATTAACTAATTTCGTCTTAACATAAATGGTGTCCTTACCGATAGAGAGAGTAATGTGTATAAAAATATTTAGGATTAATTGTAGATGAAAATTTGAACTGGTCTCCACACATTAACAAAATCTCTGAAAAAATAGTTTCAATGCTATCTGCTTTGTATAAATGTCGAAATTATCTGTATATGAAAAGTAAATTTCAAGTTTATAATTCTTTCTTCTTAACACACTTCAGGTATTTCTTGCCTGTGTGGGGAATGTGTGGAGAAGTTAATTTTGATAAAGCTCAGAAATTACAAAACAAAGTTCTTAAAATTCTATTCAAATATGATTGGCTCCCTAGCACAAATATAATTTATTCAGAATTGAATTTAATTCGATTAAACGAAATTCTGGATATAGAACAACGCAAACTTATTTATAAAATACTTTATAATCAACAGAAACGTAACATAAATATTGAGTTTTGCTTTGATGTAACGTACATGATTACCAGCCACAATAGGCCATTGGCCGCAGTGGAGGGCCTGATACGGGCCCACTCACGTTCAAACCTAACATGATTACCAAACAAGATCCCGTAATAACATCTATCAAATATACACAAGGACAAATATAGGTTTAAACAATCCGATTGTAGATGCAATCAAAACATTTACCGCAGTTTTTAAAAGATTTGAATAGTTATAAGAGTTTTGTTAGAGAATTGAATGTTTATGTAAACGTTAATTAACTGCCTTTGCAGCACTGTATTATCTTTAAATTTTGTTATTCTTGAGGCCAGTGTTTGAAGCACTGATTTGAGAATTTATTACATTAGGTCAATGATATTGTAATAAGAGTTGTTTAAATAAGCGATATTTCAAAAAAAAACTTGAAAATTCGTTTGTCTTCAACAGTATGCTCTTCGTCCGTAGCATTTTTTCTTGTGAAGACAGTTCGCTTCGAAGCCAAGAGTGTGAAATACATAGCGCTTGGCATTCGTCTATCAGGATATTTTTCTCTGTATGCACGTAGGGCATCACGACGATTATTTTCGCATTTTCCATAAATCAGTATCATATCTAGTTTCTCTTGATTAGTGAAGTTATCATCATTTTCACAGTTATTCATTCTTGAATGTTATTTTCTCTGACACGCATAAAACTATTGAGAATTATTAACTGTCAAAGTTACAAACAAATGTATTTAAATATTTCCATGGCACACTAAGGTTTTCATTTAAGAATTATTAATTCTTCCAGTTCTAAAATTCTAATGATTTGAAATTTGACATTCTCTTCATAATCTCGAATGCAAGACTATTCATGAATTATCAATTATTATTGAAGTCAAAATCAAGATAACACAAAATATCGTAGCCTACTGCAATTCTTTCAATTTGAATTTTCAATTGTCGTTTTCTCCATCAAATCAAATGTAACATACAAAGTGTGATACATCGTTGGAAAGATAATTTTGAGTAGAAATCAAAAATTTCAAAAAATATACAGTGTGCTATTTGAAACAAAAAAGTCAGAGTCACTTCCGGTTTGACTGGAAGTGACTTTCAATTTTTGTTTTTCTCAGTTGAAGGATCCTTGAACGAATTTGAGATCTTGGAATTTTCGAATTTTTATCTTTTGAAATGGCTGAGATAATCCATTGGAACAGGTATACTGGGACACCCTGTATAACATGTTGGTATCTGAGTACCTGAAATGTTTTTTCCCCACTTCACATATCCCTTCTGCGCTTTTTACGGAGGATGCAAAAATCATGGATATTTCGGTTAATATTGAATAATTACTCTAAACCAGGTATCCACCATTACCATCTTTGGACTATATTTAATGATTTAAGAGTAGTGAGACAGCTATCTCTTATACATGGGTTTCATTCCTGCCTCACTTTTCAAAAATAAAGTATTGAATTTGCATACTTGAGATTTGCACTTTACATTTGTGCTGTTAAACATACAAAAACAACCCTAAATTGTGTCACAATTTCAAATTTCAAGGGCCGTCCAAAAATTCGTGCTTTTTTTACGATAGATAATTATGTCCAACTGCGAGATATTCAGAAACCCCTGAATATCAGAAATGAAAGAAGGAATTAATCTTTTCATTTCATGGAAAATCTAATTTATCGGCAGCTAATCATCCTGTTGGAGTTAACAAAACAGGTATATTAGTTTAAACAAAGTGTATTTGGATATATGGGCCGTGGTGGTCTTAATAGTAGAAAGTTCGCTTCTCAACTATAAGGGCAAGTGTTTACATCCCAGCACATATATGTTAAGATAATAATAATATTTTCAATAAAAGCTTATCACTTAGGGGTATTCAAAGTGAGAAACTTTATGGAATCTTGTACATTATCTTGCACTGATCTTCTGTGAAGAAAACGCAAGTATACCCATACTTACTGTGCCAACCAATCTGTGTTTGAGAGAGAGAGAGAGAGAGAGAGATGGAGATTTGCCTGTTCCTGGGCAATTTTATTAGGAAATATTACGTTTTTAATATATTTTAATATATACCTAATAATATATAATTTCCTAGAGATGCTTTGAGAGAATGTTATATGAAATGAATGTTTTATTTTAAACACCAAATTGATTCCAATTTCAACTAACCTCTGGAAAGAAAAATATATTGGCACAGATTTAACACAACTATAGTACATACTATAGGTATTGACTATTCTCATAATCACAATAATTATCAGGTATAAGAAACGAAGCTTAACCATGACCCAAACAAAAATTCTCACCTCTTCTCGACTATGGTCGATATTCCTCCTAGCAATTGTAGGACGATTTTTATCCGTTTTTAGTGATCGAAAAGACGGATTTACTCGAAATATGAACATTAACCCGACCTAACCTAACCTAGCCTGTCCTCGCACTATTTTGTAGAGAATTTTATCGGCTCTTATTCCATGAAAACCGTTTCCCGACAGCCCTCTTACTTTTTGATAAAACTCTTTTTTTTTTGTAGTTCCTCCCCGTATTTTTTGTTAAATTTTTAATCCCACTTTGCATAATGTCAACAAATCCCGTGCCGACTTTCATGCTGCTACAACTCATCCTTCACTTTTGGCTCAAAAGACCCCGCACACCTTATGTGGGAAAATGGCTCTCCGTCAAAGGATACCGCACAAAGTGGCCCCCTGTCGAATTGGCTAAATTTTTGATATGTTATAGTCCAAGTCATTCCAAACAAAAAGTTCAGTGTACACAACTTTTTCAATATGCTAGTTTTGGCGCTAGAGACCCTCGAAAACTTTCATTTATTCTCCATTGTTAAGCGACTCGAAACGTTATCCTGGATAATAATCACTATTCTGCGTAATCAAGATCGGAACAGTCATCAATATGACATACTACCTATTGAAAGTATTGTTCATTGCAGGTGATCAATTATACAGAGTGTTCCAGATATTATGGTAGGTTTCAAGAGATGATTTCCCTTGTGTACACAGTACGATTGACGTAATACTTGAAATGTCCGCCTTTTGGGAATTTTTATATACGTCCCCTCAATATAAGCGATTGCTCTTCAATGATTTGGTTCAGGATTGTAGAGGGTGTTTTCAAAATCCGTAACATGTCTAGCAATATATTGGCCTGTCTCTATATGCTGATACCCTACATTTTGCGGAACGAATTGTACTTTTTGAATTGCCAAACTCACAGCTTGACGACTGGAATAGGAAAACATGCCCATCAAGAATTGATCGGAAAAATTGCAAAATTCAAAGAGGTCTGTGAACTGCACTTTTTTTATTGGAGTTAACGCCTGGAACTCTTCATAAGTAAAATTATTCTCGTCATTGTATTTATTCGATGATTTATAGTTCAGCACAGCTTCTCATAACCATACTAAAATATGTTTGAGTTCATTACCTTTTAAATTGTATGGTCTTGTTATTCCTCTGAGCCCATTCAGGAAAGGTGGCAGAAAATGTCCCTCCTCATTCAAATGACCACCAAAGATTCTGACGCTGTCAGGTACGAACATTCCTGACTTTAGAAATACATCCAACCTAGCAGAAGGTGACATTCTACCAAGATTTTGAAATCTACCACATACTAAACATGACGTATGAGAGGTTCGCAACAAAACTTTGAGTACAGTTGCATCGGGATCTTCTTCATAAGATTGTATCTCTAAGAGAATACTCAAATGACAGTTTCATCAAATCCTTGTCTGTTCAACAAAAGGTATTTGAGGCAATTCTAATTCGTTCCTTCGACGTTCGACAATGCCTCTGCTTGCTTCGTTCAAACGTGCCATTTGCATCGGTGTTCCATTGTATCCACACACATAACACTCAAATCTCACTGCGAAATTATACGCCATATTTCACTTTATACTGACATGAAGTAACAAACAAACAAATCCTTGCTAGAAACTTTGACATCATTTCCAAAGCCATCTACAGAAAAATGATATTACAGTAATGAAGGCTTAGACACTCTAATTCCTGAAGACTCCCATCATCCCCCACTGGAATGTAATTTGCCACTCATAATACCTTTGATGATGAAGATTACTCGTCTGGCGAAGAGTATTACTATGACTTCCTCCACGCTGACTTTTCAGCTCTTAGCTCGTCCCTTGAAGCTATTGATTGGGATGGCTCACTACATGGAAAAGAGCTCTCTGATATGGTTTCTATTTTTTACGACATTCTTTACTCCATCATCGACCGCTTTGTTCCGCAAAAAAATATATGAAAAGAAATTCCCATGCTGGCATACCCCTGAGCTGAAGAAATTAACACACGAGAAGAAATCAGCGCACAAGATCTACAAGAGCCCAAGGTGCCCCGAAAGCTATGCAGCATTCAGTTCTCTAAGATCAAGATGTGAATCTGTATCAAGACAATGCTACATAGATTACATTCAACGTACTGAACACTCTATTATTAATAATGTTAAATCCTTTTGGAAATTTATAAGCAGCAAAAGGTTAAGTATACTCATGGTGATTTAATTGCTCGTAATGGGATAGATATTGCCAACTTTTTCGCTAACCAATTTTCTTCAGTCTATTCAAATCAACCCTTACATCCTTACGATACTCCTATTACATATGTGGTTAACGTGTCCAATTATCACATCCAAATTTCGAAAATCTATGAAAAACTTAACACCAACAAAGGCTCTGGCCCTGACGGAATTCCTCCTACTTTTCTTAAATCATTTATCTTCATTTTATCTCGCCCACTCTTTTATATTTTTAATAAATCTCTATCATCAGGCGAATTTCCGGATTACTGGAAAACCTCATATGTCACTCCAAAATCTGTCATGAGCAACTATCGTCCCATTAATATACTTAGCGCTATCCCCAAAGCTTTTGAGAGTATCATATTTGATTTCCTTTCTTACGATTGCTCAGCAGTAATAGGGACTCAGCAATTTGGATTTGCATCCAAAAAATCAGCTGAGCTAGGTCTTATCACGTATGTCAATTTTCTGTCAGAAGCTCTGGAAAGGGGGTCACAAATTGACTCTGTGTACACTGATTTTCCCAAAGCTTTCGACAAAGTCCATCACGAGCTCCTGATTCATAAACTTCGATTGTACGGCATCAACGGTACAGTATTGCTATGGCTTAGGAGCTATCTCACGGAAAGAACACAAATTGTCAGGGATAATCACTACTATTCGCATTCCATCACAGTTACCTCAGGTGTCCCACAAGGATCGCATTTGGGACCGCTGCTGTTTAACCTTTTTATTAACGACCTCATTAGCTGTTTTCAAGAAAGTGAAGCCTTGCTGTTTGCTGAAGACCTGGAATGTTTTAAAATAATCAAAAACGAGGCTGATTCACTAAGCCTACAAAATGAAACAGAATGCCTATCTAATTGGTGCATGCTGAATGGAATGTGACTGAATGCTTCCAAATGTCATATTCTTCGTTTCCACCGAACCCAACATCCAATCACCTTTGATTACAGCATAAATAATTCTACCCTTCATTCAGCAATCGAAACCAAAGATCTAGGTGTGACCCTAGACTCCACACTTAGCTACAAATCCCACATTTCCGCTGTAACTCAGAAATCTATGAAGATGCTAGGCTTTATAAAGAGAACCACCTGCGACTTTACTAACATCACGGCTATTAAATCCCTTTACTTTTCTCTCGTTAGATCTCACCTAGACTATTGCTCATCAGTTTGGTTTCCCCATTATGCGATTTACAAAATGCTGTTCAGCTGTTCAGCACAACTTTCTTAGATATTTAGCCTACAAGATGAATGTAAACTACGACTATATTGAACCTACCTTCTCTTGAGGTACGCAGGAAACAAAGAGATCTAATACTTCTATTTAAGATTGTCAATGGTCTCTGTAACAGCCCGGAGCTTCTCTCTAAAATATCCCTATTTGTCCCCAGTCGTGCAACTAGACAGGTACAAACCTTTTATGTTGCATTTCATAGATTCAACTATACTCACACCACAGCTTCATCTCCAGATCTCTGCGATTGGTCAACTCCTTGGACAATCTTCAAATCTTTAACAAATCGCTTCAAAAAACATATTCTTGACCTTGCTATTTGATATTTAATACTCGATATTTACAGCTTTTGCTCTTTTGTTGGGTTTAGTGATACTTGGCCTACATGAATCAGACTTGATTATATTGCTACTCAAGTGTACTTTTTTTCTATTATTTTTCTATTATTTGATTTAATTGTTATCTAATAATACTGCAACTGTACTAATAACATAATTTACCTTCTAACCACTTTATTGTATTGTACTAACTACTTACTGTAACCTTAGCCTGAATTGGGCTTGCCCCGTTTAAATAAATAAATAAATTCTTTATAAAAATCCTTTTATAGTAAAAATTATTAAAAATATTGGAAACCTCTTAAATATATAATACAAGAAATAACTGAACATCAACAGTATACCTTAGTCGGGAAAAACTCAGATAAACTCATTTTGATTTTTTCGGAATTGTATACCTTTTCCTTAGTTCGATATGAAATTCCTGTGGCAGGAAAAATTCATAAAACTAGCAAACATTTTCTCATTTCTATAACATACGAAAACAAATTAGGCCAAAATTAGGCCTGAATACTCAAATTCATTTTGAATATTTGTCCAAATATTCATGAAATTTCTATATTAGTAATTCTACACCATACGAAAAAAATCTTTGCTCTATATGGACCAAAAACAGATAGGAGTAAATCTAAAAAATTCAATTTCTGTATTCACCTTTATTTTTTCCTGGCTGAGATGAAGATTCCGTGAAACATTTTGTAAACAATTTTCAATAGGGTTAATTATGTAGAATCAACCTACAGGACGAGCAAGGCACATCCAACGTAGTCCTTAGCCTATGGTTGGGGTAATAAGGTGTTGATTGTGAAGAATTAAACCCCCGGAACGAGCAAGGCGCCTCCACCATAGTCCTTCGACTACGGTTAAAGTAAACATTTTGTAAACAATTTTTAATAGGGTTAATTATGTAGAATCAACCTACAGGACGAGCAAGGCACATCCAACGTAGTCCTTAGCCTATGGTTGGGGCAATAAGGTGTTGATTGTGAAGAATTAAACCCCCGAAACGAGCAAGGCGCCTCCACCATAGTCCTTCGACTACGGTTAAGGTAAACATTTTGTAAACAATTTTTAATAGGGTTAATTATGTAGAATCAACCTACAGGACGAGCAAGGCACATCCAACGTAGTCCTTAGCCCATGGTTGGGGTAATAAGGTGTTAATTATGAAGAATTGACCCCCGGGACGAGCAAGGCGCTTCCACCATATGTCGCGACTAGGGCTGCTAGGGTAGCACCCTGGGTTGTTTCCCTTACACGAAATGCGACTTGGTGTGTAGCTACAGATGGTAGCTATAGAAACTCAATAGTATCAAAGGAAAATAATAAACATTTATTTTACGACAACTGGGTTACGGGGGGAAAGCTGTATACATATTTTAAATAAGTGACTTTCAATAATATAATATGGGACAAAGAAAACTCTCACCCAAAACCATCACTAGACCAATACTTAGTCCTTTGTCCTTTTTTGGACGACTTAAGCTAAGGCCAAAAGGGTCTGGCCTATAAGGCTAACTGAGCGCTCGGACTCTCTCCTCTATATAGGAGTCCTAATACTAACTATATCCTATCATTCCATTCATATTATATATAATTCGCCAGCTATCAACCACGCAATTGATAATGACCTGCGATCATGATCGAATCAATAAATAACAAGAAATAATAGATCAGTGCACTAAAACAATTCAAAGGGCATTCCTCGAAATTCACTACTGTGTTTTCTGCAATATGTGAAAAAATGGATGATGAATAAAGCCGCTTTATCATTATCATTATCATTATCATCATTATTGTTATTATTATTATTTCAATGAGACTTAGTTTATGGCAAATAATGAATGTCCCATGTATTGAAATGCTATAGAAGCAAACTTTTGAAATGTTAAAGCGTCCCCCAAGTCTGATGTACATACATATATATTAATTAGATCCACCAAATTCAACATTATTCTTCCCATGCAATACATTATCGAAAAGAGAAACATTCTGAACTGAAAATTAAAACAAAATTACTCCTCTGGAAATGGAAAAAAGCCTGCTATAAAAATTAACCTGTTTTTTCTGTAATATCTAACAGAAAACAACTATTTCCCTGACAAAAGCCACTCTGTACCTGGACATTGAACTACATCTGATAGATATTGTGACAAGACTATATATAACTTGAAAGAAAAAATCTGAAAGTGAAAATTTGCAAGTCGAATTCTTTTCACAATATCTATCAGATGTAGTTCAATGTACAGCGTGGCCTTAGCTAGGGAAGTAGTTGTTCTCTGTTATATATTATACAGAAAATAGCTTAAGTTTTTTTGAAGGTTCTTTCCAGAGAAATCATGTTTGTTTCAATTTTAAATTGAGGATGTTTTCTCAATTGAAAATTGAAACAAACATGATTTCTCTATTTTCTGTATAATATATAACAGAGAACAACTATTCAACATGAATAGGTACCTTCCAAGAGGTTATCTTGATCGAAGGAAAATAGCGACTAAAATTTGTCTTTCATTCGCACATCTGATTTTATGAACAACCTGTTCATATTTTCAATAAAATCAAGATACCTTATCCTTTTAACCAATAGTGAACGAGAAAAAACGTTTCATTTTGTGTCTATAGCTTTATGAAGAGATTCTCTGGTAAAAATTCTAGAATCTGAGAACACATCAGTCGAATCCCGAGATTAAAATCGGGGATTCGAGATTAAAGTCGGACCCCCAAAATTAAAGTCGGGGGTCCAAGATTAAAGTCGGGGGTCCAAGATTAAAGTCGGGGGTCCGAGAATAAAGTTGGAGGTCCGACTTTTTAAAGTCGGGATTCAAAAAAAAAAAAAGAGCTCGTGGACATTCTACGCCTTCGTAAGTATATCTCTGAAATGTTTATTAATCAAAATGAGGGATTCTGTAGAACGTATCTTTGCTATCAGGGATACGTTATCTTAATATTCATTCTATAGGGCTTAGCTGTTGAAAATAACCATTAAGAATAATCGATGACTTTGATTACAGTCTTCTTCAGATACCAACGGGCATTTTTTCAGATCCATCACAATATGAGTAATTTACCGAATAAAAACAAAACAAACGATACTAACTGAAAGTGTGTTCGAAATAATGGAGAGCTGAAGTGGAAATCACTCAACTAAAATGGCTTCCATACTCCCCCTTGTTACTATTAATTATTTCATATAAAACCCGCTTGCGCGGTCAAAATACCATATCAAGCTATAAATGCTGATGCCAATATTCCTGATTATACTAACATTGAAAGTTTTATGAAAAAGTACAATATTTTGTCTCCAAAGCAGTTTAGTTTCAGGGAAGACATATGGTGTGCCACAGGGTACTGTTCTTGGACCGGTAGGTACTGTTTATTATCTATTTAAATAATTTTTTCAACCTTCATACTTGCGCTGACATTGTTAGTTTTGCCGATGATACGGCGCTTTTTTTCACCGGAGATACATGGGAAACACGAAAATAGCAGATGAAAGGAAAATGGGAAAAATAATAAATTTTCTCAGAAATAAACTCCTTCCTTTAATTTTAGTAAAACTTGCTATGTGCCTTTCACCTGTCAAGAATCAAGCTTACCTGCCTTCAATTGCAGCAATACCGATCAATAACTGCTCTATGTGAAAAAGTCGAAATACAAGGCATTAACCAAATAAAATATTTGGGTGTTTACCTACTTGGTCTCGCTTCAGAAATGGAATGAACATATTATTTTGTAATAAAAAAAATAAGATCTCTCCTATGGCGGTTTGAATATATGAAACCTATTTTTAATGACTGTCAATTGAGAATGATATATATCAAGCACTCGTTGAACGTCATCTCGCTTGGTGTCCGTGCTTGGGGTGGAACCACAAACAATCATTTGAAAAGATTAGAGGTCACCCAGAAATGGATAATAAAGATCATATACCTACCTACAGAAAAGATTTCAGTTACCCGACTGAACTATTGTTCGATGAGTCACGACTTTTTGATATCAGACAACTTTTTTGGCAATCTTTGGTGAATAGACAACATAAACATATACATGAGCTCATAAATTCGCAATATACCTTAGTTATGAAACTAGAAATTGGTAAAATGCAAATAAAGTCCCACACAAGTACATAATAAATGGGTGTTAGTAGTTTGGTTCCCGTCAGGTAATAAATTAGAAATTCATTTGAGATACTTTTGATATATACTTATATATAATTTAGTTTCCAATCCCAATTTTTGTATTCTCGTTTCAGGCACCCACCACTGGTGGGTAAGGTTAGTTGATTCTGGTTAGATCATACTAAAAAATTACCCCTCATAAAATGTATTTTCACAAAGAATAATTGTTACCCACGTTGTCAAATGTCTACCTAAGGTTAGTAAATAATTTTTCTTTCAAATCTCGGGAACCAAATTACATATACCTTGTATATCTATAACACAGACAAAGTGACTTTCATCTTGCTCCAAGAATGTATCTAACATGTTTCCAGCCGAATTGAAACAAATAACTCAGTTATCATTGTTTAAAACAAATGTGAAGGACTGGATTTATAAAAAAGTATAGATAATTTAACTTTATTCATACACTGATGGTTGATTTGAAGAATATGTATTTGCAATATTATAAAACGTTTACAAAATTTATTTGAAATTGTGTTGAAGATATTTAATTTAATATTATATTTATTCGCTTCATGATGTAGGTATGAATTTTCTATAACTGATTAATTGCAATACGGCTGATACGTGGTTTCAAGGCTTTAACATTTCTATGGTTTATTTTCTACCCCTTACTTTGTACCTATAATGATGATCTTATTGTAAAAAATTAAGGAAAAAATTAACATTATTTTTATTAGTTATTATTAGCTAACACTTTTTCTGAGATCCTTTAAGATCCTGATTTATTTTTAACCCTTTCAATATCTTCCTAAAACTGAATGTTTGTTTATTGATTAGAATGCATCTTTGCATCTGAAATTAGTTTTCTAATTACTGATTCTGTTGGGTTGTAGGGCTGTTGAACATAATATGTATTATGAATAATCCAAGAATTTGATTACAGTCTTCTTTATACCAAAACGGGAATTTTTTCAGATCCATCACAATATGAGTAATTTACCAAATAAAAACAAAACAAACGATACTAACTGAAAGTGTGTTCGAAATAATGAAGAGCCGAAGTGGAAATCACTCAACTAAAATGATTCGTATGGCTTCCATACCCCCCTTGTTACTATTATTTGATATAAAACCCGCTTACGCGGTCAACATACCAAGCTAAATGCTGCTAAAACATTGGCCTGAACAGCTTTCAGCTGAAAGCGCATTGGCTCCCTTTCATGGAATGTTATAATCACTCAAAGGGGGCGTGGCCCATCCTCGCCTTGGAGGGGAGAAAGAAGGAGGAGCCAAGCGATCGCAGGGGTGAGGAATTTTTGTTCCTGCTCGTGAGTTAGTCTGATACCGGTTTGGATGTAGTAGTGTGCTGTGATTTTATCGTTGTGACGTAATGTAGCGACAAACAGTTCCGATTAGACACAATTTCAGCAGTTCCCAATCTACTTCTATCATGTCTTGAACGATCCGGTTGTCGCATTGCATTTCCCCTGTGACAATAATTTTCGATCGGTTTGCCAGTGTCTGTGATATTTACCGTCGGATAATGGTCCCTCTCGTTGATAGTCAAGTGGATTCGGGTCTGTAGTGCGTGTGGACTGTTTAGCGATGTGTATATGTATATAATGAGTTGTTCTGAAGTTATGTACCAAGCGTATTATCCGTATTTATATCAAAGGGCTGGAGCAGCGCCCCCAGTGTCAGCTCACCCAGTGCCCCGAACTGGACCATTCACATCCCCCTTTGGCGCTGCTCATCAGTATGATAGGGTGAGTAAGCATCTCGCTATATTTTGTTTACTTTGCGAGCACATTTTTTTTGACAGTTGAATCAGTCAGTCAGAAATCTGACAGACCAGAAGAGGTTTTTTACGAGATATGAAAATTCGAGTGTCACCAAAAAACAATATGAATATCTAAGTATCCTTATCAGACACGAGTTCGAAAAATCACCTGAAGGTGATCTCTGATTAACCGAAACATCATCCGTCGTCTATGGCATGTTCGCTCCAGGATTATTTATCTAATGCCTAAAATACGTCGCCTGGTTCAAAGAAATGTCCCCTACTCGCATATTTATATAGAAGACCTTGGCCTCTAAAAAATATTTTTAATTCTATTCAAAAAGCACCTATAAGACACATAATCAGATCTGGACTGAGTATTTCACCGGTTATCAATTGTCATCGGTTATCTGTCATTGGTTAGGTAGGTAGAATCTTAATTTTAAATGATTTAATCCATTTTTTGTAACTATCACTGAATATTTTGATAATAATAAGGACAGTTACAAAAAATGGATTACAGATACAATTATGAATTCTAGTATACTTAAAACTGAAAGATTTACACCACCTTAAAAAAATATTATCCCCAATTAACCTTCAGTACAAAAAAGCTAAAAAAAAACATGAGTTTTATAAGAGATTCGAGGATACTACCAAAATAGAATAGCTAATTCCATCAGTAATGTCAACAAAACCGGCTGGAATATAATTTCTGAATTCAGCAACAAGAACAAGAAAAGTGGTCACCCTTGTAGGTACCATAAAAGAAGGTGAAATGACTTACGAAGACCCAATTGATGTATCAAACTTTAACTAATGATTTATTTATAAATGCTCCATAGTACAATGCAAACAAAATAATGAAAAACGTAATATTTCCAATGATATCAAGGTATGAACGAGTACTCTTTTTTTCTTGAACTCTTTGCCAGTCTCTAACTGATATCACTATTAAAATGCCTATAAACTAAAAAATAAGCCTTCTTCTGGACATGATGAAATTCCACCTTTTGTAATCAAGACTCTGACACACTTGTGAATTTGTCCTTTCTGTTTAGTGAGTTTCCCCAATGTCTGAAAGTTGGAAAAATTATTCCCATCTTTAAAAATGCGTGTACAACTACTATGAATAAGTAATATCGTCCAATTATTGTAACATCAAGTTTATCTAAAGTATTTAGGTATCCATTTATCAACCATCTCATGACATTTTTATATAGATTCAATATGTTCCACTTATACTGCTAGTAATGCTTTTTTTGAAAAGGTCATGGTATACATTTTATGGAGTCAGGCGAGTGCCCTGCTGGAATTTTTTAATTTTTTAAAGTACTTATAAATTTTTAATTTTTCTTCTCGAAATTCACATTATTATTGTCACATCATTATTATGGAATTCTTGTATTGTCATCGATATGTGTGCCAAATTTCAGATTTTTCGGACAATTGAAAATGGGTAAAAATTTAATTCCAAGATTTTTTAACATTGTTTGATAGTTCCTACAAGTGAAGCTAATGAAAGCTTAAAAATCTAATGAATTCCTATTTCAACATGGGTTTAAGCAAAATAAAGCACAGAAACAGCTCTGTATGATTTCACTGAAAAAACTATTAACATCCTCAAAAATAGCAAACTACAAATTTGTGGATTGTTTATAGATATTTCCAGAGATTTTGACGTGTCAGTCATAAATCTACTCATTCTGAAAATGACTTTCCAGTCTCATTTGCTCTTGATAATATAATAAAATTGTACCTACAGAACAGGTCACACAAAGTATTGTTTCTGGGTGTACAGGGTCAGTTATCAGGAATTGCACAAGGTGTTCCACAGGGATCCATACTTGGACCACTACTTTTTTAAACCTACTCCAATGATTTCATGAATTACTTTTTGATGTCAAAAGCTCGGTCAAAAGTACTTGTACTTGCAAATGCAGACGATACTAACTTCCATCACTCTGAGCAAAATGCAGTAGACTCACTCGCTTCGTGCCCTTACACTTATTCCGTATGTTTCAAAGGCTAACTAGTACACTTGTATCATAATATACTATTACGCCGATGGTAAACGTCATATAGCATAATTTTCGATAACATTCAAAACTATAAAAGCTGATTTAGGACTCACTAGGAGAAAAACTTGGATTGTACAAAATAGTATTTCTCCCTATTTTCTGTATTAATTTTCCATTTTCTTGTTGCTTCATTAATCCGTTATATTTCCCTGTAAAGTACCTACAATTAGTTAATTTTCAATACAAATATTCTCGGCGTCCCAAAGGAAAACATGTCACCTGTCAGGTAAAATAAGTCAATCAGTCATCTGTCAGGATAGCTGATAAGCAAGTTTTGACCATTGTGGAGATTCTGCCTTGGTCTCTTTGCCACCAATTTCTAGCTGAAAAGGTAAAACTGAGATCCATGTGCTAGCTGAAAATCGCAATTTTGCGGATTTTTTCCAGATGAAAATGACATAGTATTTCACGAAATTATCGTCTGCAGATCGTCAAGCAATGATTTGTCGGAAACTAATAAATTTTTTTAGGAAATTAACAAACGCACAATTAAGTAATGTTCAGTATTTTGGGACATATCTAGAGTGCAAGCAAACGGGAAAGTAATTGTCTGTCCATTTGCAATCGTTTTTGAGTAATTCATGAATAAAAATTTTAGCCCAAAAAGTAACAACTTTTGGTTTTACTGTTTATTTTTCCACAAGTTGACTATTGTGTTTTGTGTTTTAAATTATCTACATTATATCGGAATCATTGCTTATTGGTGATTAATTTGTGATACCATAGGTTTAAAAATAACCTGACTGATGAGGAGGTCAAATTTGAAAAAGCACACCTTTGATTAAAATACGAAGTAAATGTGGAAAAATGGAGTCCCGCAAGGCAGTGTTTTAGGTCCCTTGCTGTTCTTAATCTATATACATAAATCACCATCATCCATGAATATTGATACCGTCATTCTCTTTGCGGATGACACCACTTTCTCGATGAGAATAGATAGAAACGAAGCTGATGAAACGGTTGACAATATTATTGAAACGGCTTCAGAGTAGTTCCGTGCTTAACAAAAGTTAAACGGCGTAGATGATAGTCACAACCCGTAAATGTGATTCACAGTCAAACAAATTCCTAGGCATCCACTAATAATCTCTATCGGAGAACACGTATACAAAAAGATTCGCGAGTAGGTTCTAGAGTGAATATAGGCATAGAAGCTACACTTCTGACATACCATTCATTTTTTCATAATGGGGGTACTCCTTTTACTTAAAGAATATATTCATATACTCAAAAAACGGCAATCAGAGATAAGTATAGTAGGAATTTCCAATAAGTGGGCTATAATCATACCGATGGTATGATTAGGCAAAATCTTATTCCCAAACACAGAAGATTGACCAGTACAAAAGCGTAGCCATCAACTAGGCATAAAATGGTATAATAAAGTTCCATTACCTTAGATGCTAATCTGAAAATATATATTTTTCTATGTTTATTAAGTAGATACCTCCATTCATTTGAGCAAATTATTTTTTTTGTAAACTGGCCAAGTCACGTGACGCCGAATGATCTTAGTTGAGTAGGTACAAGCAAACAAATAAAACTTGAGTAAAACGACGCTTTTTGGCAACTATGGTTGCCATGTATGTAGAAACAAACAAATGGTTACTATCATAACATTATGTTATGTACTATCCGATCCTATAAACTTTGTGATTGTAATTTTGAATTTCTATATAATATTTTCTTGATGTTCGTGTTGAGAGTGCTTCTATTTTGTTCGAGGGAAACATTCCTTCTCATAAAATAAAATACCACTTTCAACACTAACATCATAAATGACTATTATTCGAATAAATGTTACTTGACCATTTCTCAATTATTTATTTAGTGTATTTCCTTCAATTATTGCCAGTTCTACCCTAGATGAATATAATGTGGACTCAAAATTTTCTTAAACTAAAATGATGATGGATGGATAACGGAAAAATATTATTGAAGTTTTAACTTACCGGAAAATATTTAAAATTCAAAACCTTTAGAGCAGAAATAAGATGAGGAAGCAGAGCATTTGTTTTCGTCTACCCTGTATGGGTTCGCCGTTGATTCGATTATATGTACTCCTTGATAAGATGCAACCATAATGAATATTTTTATAAGGATATTTTTTTAAAAGGATTTTATAGATTTTGAGCGTTGCAACCTTTATGAGTGATTCGCTGGCAGAAGAGTATCGATATGTCTTTAATCGTACTAGGATGTCGAATTTTTTACCCCTCAACAACAGGTAGTAGTGCCATTAAATGTATAATTTATTAGAATTTGAGCCCAAAGCTTTGAAAGTTGACCAGGTCATGACGGAATGAATCCGACGGCAAGTTTTGGAAACTTCATTAATTTTTTATTTCTGAAAAACAGTCAAAATAAAACTAATAAGGACTCGCGTACGAGCATTCTACAGAAGCAGATAACTAATAAATATTATCAATAAAACTCAATAAACCCCTCCACAGGAATTTTACTCTGAACAAACTGACAGGAAACGTTGCAAAACAGTTCTTCATCATGAGGAAATGCTGATTATAATTGACTAAGTACAGATCGAAGCGTAAGGATGCCTCTGAGATGCGCAAACGATAGAAAGCGTGAGTAGATGTGCGACAAAGATCGTCTACTGTTTAATAAGGCAGAGCAATTGAGCTCCTGCCCCACTCCAGGGTTTTGTCTACTGCGCAACCAATTCTCGGAGGCATCCTTACGCTTGTCGATCAGTAATTAATTGTTTAAAAATCCATTAAGATTTATGAATTTTGCTGGGAGTAAAAAATCAGGGTTTTTTTGGGTTTGTTTTTGTTTGAATTTTCATATAGCAACAAGAAGTATAATCTCTGTGTTTTGTCACTTTGATTCAAGTAATTTGAAACTACTTAAATATATTTGTAAAAATGTTGAGAAAATTGTCATAATATATTATATCACGCAAAAACACATGAATTTGTCAATTAAACCCTCAAAACGTTTTGAGCATGATTTTGCTTGGAAAATAGTGGAATGCACAATAATTTAATAAAAACACGAGGCCGTGAAGCGGTCGGGTTTTTTATTTCAAAATTAATGTGCGATTTCCCAAAAAGCAAAATCATACAAAATATATTTTAAGAGTGTATCCATTTAAATTTATAGTTCGAGTGGTATGCGGCTAGATTATTTCCTGAATAACTTATATTAAAGCCAACAAAAAAGAATTTTATCGATAATAAAATTTGACATTTTCTAACGATTTTTGTACAAACAACAAATCCTCAATTTAGTATTTTTGTGCATCCCAACAATGGCAACAATATGCATTGAAGTAGCCATGGCAAAGTTTGTATATAAACATTTCTAATTCGTACTTATTTTCATCGCCCTATGTCAAAATATTTGTTTAAATTTTATCAAAAATGGCATTTTTACTGAAAAATCAATATTTTTAGGTCATTCTAACGATTTAAGATCCAAAGATTTATAAAATGTTGTCAAAATTGCAAGAATAAGTGATAAACTACAAAACGAGAACCAATATGCAGGACCAAAATTTTACCGCATTTAAACAGGTATTGTGATTTAATCACTTGGCTAAAGAGAATTTATTCAAAAAATGGTAGTGTCTGATCTATGTCACGATGAGGGAAATAATCATCATCATCATTGATTTAGTATTAAGTATGTCAGAAAATTTAGATGGAGTCATTCCTTAATCTGCTTTGGAGGCATTATTCAATATGTTGAAAGATAATGACAATTTGGCTGCACATGAGTATAGGATATTCGAAAATGTGCCTTTTAAAGATGACTTACATGCAGGCCTCAATCTTTGCTAAATATTTATGCGTTAACAATGAAATAAAATGCAATAATTGCATTGTTAATGTGCTATACATATTATTATTAAATATTCTGTATGGGAAATAAATCTATTTATCTATCTATCTATCTATCTATCTATTCTCCGACACTATACTTCCCGATTCTACCTCGTAGATCTTCCAGCAACTTTGGAGGGGTGGCGTATATTACACTATGATAACGGTTTTATACTAATTTATTTGACATATAATCTGTAAGTACTGGTTAATTCATAACAAAATTGATCTCATTTACGTCGCACCATCTTAATTTCAAACAAGTCTGTCAATGAACGAACTCTAACAGCATCTTCCTGTAACTGCCTCTTCACTCGCAGCGAGATATTTTTATACACGAAGGGTTTTTCTCTAAATAGTGCTGGAACTACTTCCATTCGCATCTAGATGGAGCACATGTCTAGAAGCGTTGACGACTGTAATGTCAGGATGACCTTATGCTCTCAGGAATGCAGGATTGTGTCCGAGTACGAGACACAGGCCCGGCTCCAGAATCGTTACAACACCTTCGATATGTACCCATAGAAAATTAGTCAATAGATAGAGATTGGGAGATCTAGCTGGTCACCAATAAGCTGTTTAATCCAATCATTGCCATTTTGGTAGTCAAGAAAAAATTCAACTGTCACTTCTCAATGAAGCTGACATAATAAATTTCATCGATTTCGATGATTTCTGTGATTTGGTAAAAATCCCTCAGCGAATATTAATATTTTGTGAAGCTCATTTTATTATGTTTGGCCACTCTTCATCGAGAATAATTATTATCGATAAAGATTTTCGGATCTTCTTCATTGGGTAGGACGACAAGGACCCAGCCGATCTCAAGTCTTTGGATATTTTCTTGTTTTCTATGGAGACATCTCAAGAGTGACCTGAACTAAATGCCACTCCTCTTCCAAAGTCGAAATGTCAAAAATAGACTTACATCTGTATGGAGGTTGTTGGAGGTCGTTTCGAACAACTGACGAAATGTTGATAATTGAATATAAGAATTTTAATAAGGTAGTGTTGGGTAATAAGGCCCACTTAACTTTTGCAAATTTCTGTATCCTTTATATTTCATTCAAAAAATCCGAAACTTGATAAGATGATTGTTTGTGATGTTTGCCGCTATGTTAACATCAATATTCGTCTCCTTCAATACCTTAGTAACCAAAATGAGACTAGTTTCAAAAACTTGCTGTTGGGCCTTATTACCCGCCTATTAGGGAAATAAAGCCCATAGTAAATTATGCAGAATATATTTATTTATTGTAAATATAAATATATACAGATCATTTATATCAATCAGAAATGGTAGAAACTCAATGAAACTCTAATAGAAAAAACAAAAATAAACATTATTTTCTACAAAAAGTGATAAACTTAAAACTCAAACAAGGAAATTAAATTATAAAAAAAAAAACTGATTGACTAAATTTTAAGAACATTCCCTACATTAAAAATCCTCAACATCTTCAATTGTCAGTCCTATGTAAGTTTCGTGTAACCATGTTCCACATTCTAGACACTTTCGCATATTACCCGCGGGCCTTATTACGCGACCGTTGGTAGAGCCTTATTACCGGGCGAGCACTTTTTCTCAAACATGCATTTTCCAAAAAAATGAACAATTCTTTTAATTTTTCTCTCAGTGCGAAAGATAGTACCAATGTTATAGTAACTGATGGAGAACTATTGTTTCTTCAGGTAAAATAGGTTGAATTAAAAAAGACGTCTCACCTATTTGCGAACTTATAATCTGTGCAGCCTAAAACTGCACAATCACCTAGAGTTGTTAATGGCGCATTGAAGTCAACGATCTTTTAATAAAGCTTTATTTACCACTCGGATGATGAAACTAACCATGTTGACAGATTTGATAAAATTTGCCAGTCTTCAAGGAAAAAGACAAGTGGGCCTTATTTACGGCCGGGCGAGCGGCCGGGCCTTATTCCCCAACACTACCTTAATTGGAATTAAATTTTCACAATTTTCACAAATTTATATCCCTAGGTTTAGAAAATTTTTAACTGAGAGTTTCACAATGTTACATGAGAATCAATATATCGTCAAAATTGATGCAATAAATCGAAACACACCACAAGAGATTTTAGTACAATTTTGAAAATGAGTTATATATAAGTATCATAATGTTTTAACATGTCATTTAAAATTTCAACAAAATGCGGGATAAAGATTGGATTTTCTCTGAAACTATCTCACTGGACCTGCATCGGTAAAAAACGTCCATCAAACAAACAAACTATTTATTTTTTTCTATTTGGAGTCTAAAATGAAGTCATTATGAAACCCAAATGCGTATCGAAATGGATTCTATTTCGATACGCATTTTAAATTTTTTCGAGATTGGTAACAATGGTAACATCAACTGTCAGATGAACGTTAGACAAGAGGGATGGGATTTTCAGATATCAAACAAAGAAGAAGAAGAACCTTTGAATGTTGTGGTGTTATTTGTTGCGTTGGATGGTGCAGTTATTATAAACTTCAATTGTTACATGACTTGTTTCTCGGGCGTTTATAATCAAATTAGCTGGTGTGGTTTGGACTGAGTTTACAAAATTATACTCAGTGGTCTGATTTTTGAAAAGTTATTTTGACTGCAGTGGGAGTGTTGTGAGGCATTGGATACTTCGAAATTGTGAAATTCCTTTTCTTAAATGACATTTTTTGGGCAACAAATCATTCACAGCCGTTTGAGCAATTACTCTCAATTCAGGAGGGGTGCAACTTGAGTTTTCTTCATTTTAAAAAAGGTAATTTACTGATATTTACATTCAAAATTTAAATAATTTATGTAAACAAATGAATTACCTGACAGCTTCCTTCAAATTTTAAATATTTTATCAATGTTACCAACCCGATATTTCTGATATTATTTATTAATATTCAAACTAATTTTTTCTAATAAAAAACTACAAAAAAAACAAATAGAAAAAATAGTATATTAAATACGTTTTATAAGACACATGGTTGCACTTGTTCTCTTGAAGCACTCCTCGCTCCGCTTGTCGGACTCCAAACAACGCTGCGACAAAATGTCTTATAAAACTTGTATCATAATATACTATCACATAATCCAACTGGACCCTGCACCATTCTTACTTTTTGTAACAAAATATGTTGGTATAATTCTGCTGATGCTGATGCTTTTTTATAAGTAGTCAAATTTGAGCATCTAATTTTGAGAATAGGCATTTGTATTTTTTATTTCAGGAGTGATAAATTATTTCTATCATTAGCGAGGTTATGAACATTTAGACACATATAAATCAGACAACTTGCCAACAAAGTCTGTTATTTTAATTTTGAATAACTTTAGATCGCTTTAATGAAGGTGTGGATAATTGTACCTATACTTTGAAGTGTATTCGATTCAGCGCCAGCTAATTGATTGAACAGATACTAATAATATACTCACCTTGTTAATAAAATAAAGTAGTCAACAAAAACAACCAGACCTTCAAGGATCGACGAATATCTTGGTTTTGTGAAAAATATACCGAACAATTGTCTTGTTTTTTTCTTGTATTTCAAAGGTTTATAAGTGGTCATTTTAATTGTTGAAATATCTACTCTCAAACGGTCTATGTAACTTGGTGGTTTATCGATCGTTAAACCGCCTAAAATTGAGAAAAACCGACAAGTCTCTGTAAATCGTAATTTTCTCAATAATTTAAATGATTTTGAATGGTTGTAAAAGAAAACCTATGTCAAGAAATATATCTTTATTCATCTAACTCACTTTCGAATATTTGTTTTATATATAATTTCTATGAACTCTGTTCATGATTACATCATTTTTATAGAAAGTTTTGGTACGAAATCACTCCAAAAAAAGAACTAATTGGAAATTTCTCTCAGAAAACAATTATATTGCGAATTTTGCTAGAGAATCTTGCGAAAATACCTACTAAAAATTATTATTTACTTACACTTCATTGTTTCCGTTCAGGAAACAAGTGCTTAGATTATAAATATCTACAATAACACTATTCAACAATCATGTGAATGACGTTTAACGTCTACGTGAGTGTGATAATGACGGGAAGGTAGTTGCAGTATCAATATTTAGGAATTTTAATTGGTCATCGATTTTAATTTCATGTTGATTGTCAAGGACAACGATATAGTTCTAGTATACAAGTTTTTTCTTTCCTGAGCGGTCTGTTATGTCATATTTATATTATAATTATTTTATCTCATTGCAAATTAGTTTGAAAATTGAATAAAAACGATGAATTGAATATGGTCTTTACTGCATATATCAAAATTTGACAAATACCACTAAACATTTGCGCTCTGACCATTCGTCGTCCAAATCCTACTTAATTATATGCCTTTCAAAGTCTACGTGAAAAAACTTGAGAGCTCTGCATTTCAGAGACGACTTCAGGCTAAACATCAAGTGTGCTACACAAATAAGAAAGATTTCTTCAATCAAAAATATACATACTTATTTTTAATTGATGAATATACCTACTCCCATTTCAAACTGATGAGATGTTTGCTTCTCTACATAAATTATCTTGAAATGAATTTGCTTGTAGTAAAAACATTCTACTCTTCATCCTAGAAAGCACTCACATTAACTCATTGTAAAACATAATACTTTTGACACAAGAATATAATTCCTTTGGTAGATATCACTACCCGTGCCACGTGACACATTTATCCAATGAGCAATCAAAGCAGGTGGCGGCACCGCGAGCTGTGAATACGACTTCCATTTCTACCATTTCATCCAGTTTGACCATTTGGGTTGGAGGTTATGAGGCTATGTGTACCTATATGAAAGTTAGTTTTGTGCTTAGTGGAAACTGTTTCTATACAATAAAAATGCATTATCGAAAATTGAATTTGGCCATTATGGGCAAGCAAGTTTTGAAAATGAGCGAAATATATTTTGGTCTTCTACAGATTTGTGTCTAAAAGCGAGTGGCGTTGTTTATGCATTCAATCAAACTGCAATATGCGTCACTTCTAACTGGTTTTATTGATAATACAGTTATTAAACTTAAAACTCTTCTCATATAAAACCATCATTTATACCTAAATTGTTCGTAGTTGGGAATCTATGCTTTGTTTAATCTATTCAATGCCAAAATCAAAATGGCTTCCATTCTATATTTCATAACCAAGTGCAAAGTGCAGATTGGAACTCAATCTCCAAGTTGATAGAAGAATAGTATTCATTATTGAAATTGCAATATTCTTGTCTCAACCTACTACCATGATTCAACAAAAAAAGTGTCCATTATTGAAGCTAAAATATTCTTGCCTCAACCAACTTCACTTGGTTCAAAATATTTTCCTTGTAAGTGGCTAAGAGAAAACATCCAACTAATATTTGGTTGGGCCTATTCAATCAACGCAATTATGCGTTGATGCAAAAAATCCTTTTTATCAGTGTACATTTTTGGAATGGTTATTTCAAGCTCTATTGAAATATGCTGGAATATACAGGTTGTCTCATTAAAAAAAAAATCCATTAATAACTTGATGTATTATTTGAAAAAGTAAATTACTTACACCATTGTGACCATACCTAAAAAAGTGCTTTGGAATTATTTCCATAGAAACAAAGAATTTTTGTCAGGAAAAAAGTTACAGTAACTTTTGCTGTTTTAATGGACCCCGGACGGAATACATGGGATTTTGGTTGGTTGCGGAATTCAATGAAACTCTGGTATGTTGTAAAACATAATCTGTCAGTAATGGACCATAATCAAATCGTATGATTAGTTTCGGAGAAACAGGGTGATTTTCAGAGTAGTTACAGAAACAGAAAATTAAGGTAATTTATAACAAATTGAGACTATTTGTAGTTTATTCTCATGATTTGGCTTAAATGTTTCATTCCATTGAAAACGCAACACTTTTATTATTCAAACAGTATTTAGTTCACCAGGGTCATCACAGAAGTACTCAAAATATGCTATTTCGATGTTGTTTACTTCACTTATCAGAATCAAATTTTTTCCAATTTTGATTTCGAGATTTTTTGGCTGAATAATGTTGATCATTTAGAAAAGCAATTCTATTATAATACAAACAGTATTTAACCATACCAGGCTAATCAAAAAAATACTCAAATATGTCCTATTCCGAAGTTATTCACTTCATTCTTTCAATAGCAACCTCAAAGAACCATGTGTTTTCAACTTTTAACGTTAATATGTGAAAAAACTTAAGCCAAACTTATATTCTTTTTCCACAACCTCACGAACATCTTGAACCCATTCCAAAGTAGATGGAAATTTTGTATTTTCCATTATATGCCGACTGTATAGCTGAGGTACCAAATGGTACTTGCCACATGGCAGTACATTCCCACCACCCTGTCACCCGACCGATGTGCAGTGATGTCCTGTCATTTCGTTTGCATCCATTTCAAATCTCCAGAACAACTGATATTTAGTATTGTTTCTATATGACTGAAAAATAACTGTGACTCTAATGAAACTATTTTCATTGAGTTTCGCATCTATATCAATGCATTGTCTTCCATCCTGGTCCATATTATCCTGTACATATTATGATGGAGACAGCCACAACTGGAAAACAACAAAAGTTAGATTTTTTTAAGGGCTTCTATCAAGTCTGGAAAAATCAGTCTGATGCCCGATGAGGTTTTGCCAAATTCTGCGACGTTTGATGAAATGAATTTGTTCTACCTGGTTTTCAACGTGGTGTTCTTCCAGAGCCTTTAGATGCATCTCTTTAGCTAACTCGACTATGGCATCCTTCAAAAATGTATTTTAAATGATGAATTTGAGAATTTGGAACACAGTTTCTTAGAAATATACAAAATTTCCAACTACCAAAATTTTGAAATGGGTTCAAGACGTCACTGTTCGTGAGGTTGCGAACGGCTTCGTCTCCTACGGGAACATGTCGCGCACGCACGGAACTCGTAATGAAATATAGTATTTCATTGATCTAGCGAAAACAGGAGTTTCGCTTTCAAAAGTGCCCAATTTGGCATACTCTTTATATGAGTAATTGATAGTTTTTTTAAATAATTCATATTATTTCGAGAAAGTAAACGATTCTTTCATTCTGCCAACTGAAATAATCAAATACATTCTTCATTTCCTTCAACTTCAGCGAGGTATAAATAAAATACTTGAGAGAACCCATTTGTCCTTGTACATTTGCAGAAATAGGAAGAGTGCATCGAGAAGGCTGGGAGAATCCGAAGATATGGTTTGGTTTAAGTGTCAGAGTTCCAGTCCCCGATCAGCTATCACAGTAAAAAATGACCAGGCGATTGAAATTATTTTCTAGCCGGTTTGGAGGTTGTCTAACACGACTCGGCTTTTAAGTTTGATGTCACCACAAATAAATATCACTGCGGATCAACATTTCAACCGAAATTCAGCCGAAATTTCCATATGTATCGTTAGGAACTTGTACTGGTATCGATAATGTTTCATTAAAACGTGATTGGATGTACACTTTTTTAAAGTGCTATTGAATTCATTGTTCGTGTTATAGCATGAATTACATTTTTTCCGCGAGTAATAATTGGTTTCAAACTCTCAACTTCTCAAAGTTACCGGTTTGTCATCTTTTGTGACATTTCATAGGTACTCTTCCTGTTGGGCAATGATGAATGAAGATGTATTTTTCAATTAAGAATTTTAGATGGATATCTTCCGTTTAATTGGCGTCCCTCAAGGCCCTATACTCAGGCCTCTGGTTGGTAGTTGGTTGGTTGGTTAAAGGCTGACGAGCGAGATACCGGGTTTACCTTGAGGTTTCCCTTAACACTGAGACCAGCTGGGGTCTATTGTATTGTTCTGTCGTCAGTGGTTCCTAGTTAAATAGGACTGTGTTTTTCACCACTATTTACTAGGTGTTTCGGATTCATGCCTGTTTCTAGGTTGATCTATATGAATATTGTTGAGCAGCGCGTCGCATTCGAAGATTATGTGAGAGACTGTTTCCTCCTTGTCACCACAGAGTCTACAGTCCACGGTTTCTCTATTTATTCCCATGGTGTGTAGGTGTTTCTTAAGGCCGCAGTGTCCGGTTTGTAAACCGGTGATCGTGCGTATCTTAGATCTGTTAAGGTTGAGTGTGTCAGCCGTCAGTGTTTGGCTCAGGTGCCTCACCAATGCTGTGCTGTGTCGATGCCCTTCGATTTGATCCCAATGCGTTTGGTGTTTTGATTTCTTCCACTAAGTGATTAGGTTTCCGCATCGGGTTTTGCTAATTCCAAACGCTGGTTCTGGACCTGTGAATGGTGATTCAGATGCTTTCTTTGCAAGTTGGTATGCTTTTTCATTGCCTGCATTTTCCCTTATGTCCGGGCACCCAGACAAGTGTAACCTTGTTGCGTTTCCACAGTTCATTGAGGCTCTGAAGACATTCCCAGACTTGCTTAGACTTTATTTGTATTGAGTTCAGAGCTTTTATAGCGCTCTGGCTGTCAGAAAGAATGTAGATGTCTTTTCTTTCATACCCACAGTCTAGATTCATCTGTATGCATGTATCTCTACTTGGAATACTGTGGTGTTGTTACCAAGCGGGACTATTACGTTCCTTTTTGAACTCACCCCGTATATTCCTATTCCTGCTCCTGCTCCTTCTTGAAACTTCTTGAACCGTCTGTGTACCAGATAATGTTTCCAGATGATAGTGATTCTACTCCCGAGTCCCATTTCCCGTTTTGAATGGTTTTTCGTACGAGTATTGTGGTAGCATGTAGTCTGATTTCATTTCCAGTTCGGTAGTATTGATTTCATGGATGATTTTGGTGTGCCCAGTTTGTGGTTGGGTCATCCAATTACCTGTTTGTTTAAGTCTGTATGCACTCATCCTCGCCTCCCCCATGACTGTGATGTCTAAAGGGGAGGTTAAGGATAATTTCCATAGCAGCGGTTGGAGTGCTATTCATACTACTCGTGATACACAGATAGGCGAGCCTCTGTATTTTACTAATGCTGGTTTTCGCCTGTTTGAGACAGTCGAAAACCAGCCTTCATCTTGGGCCACCACTCTTCCTTGTATTTGCTAGCGATCTAATGATTTTTTTTTCTTCACATTAGCCCACGAATCATCAAAATAAATGATGTCCGTATCGTCAGCGAATGAGACAATTTCCCCAACAATTTTTGAGGCGAACAAGGAGTTTAAATATACTATGAATAGTATAGGGCCAAGAACTGTACCCTGTGGTTCACCACACGAAATCGATCTTGGATTACTTATTTCTCCATTTACTTTGACCAGTTGAACGCGGGTTTTGAGGAAGTATCTGAGTAGTTCCAATGGAATTCCTTTTATGCCAAGATTTTCAAGCTTTTTCCAGCAAAAGTTCATATGACTGACCGTGTCAAAAGTCTACGAAAACACTCAAACAAGGCTGTTTATTGTCCACAGCAGCGTATATTTGTGGAGTGAGGATTGCAATGGTATCCTGGGACCTGGGTGCTTTGATTTTCCCTGAACCCGTATTGTCTGTTTGAAATTATATTGTAGAGGTTAAGGTATTCAATAAGTCGCATTTTGATAATTTTCTCAAATAATTTTGAAAAGACCGAATTTCGTGAAATCGGTCGGTTAGTTGACACATTTGATTTGTCACCACCTTTGAAAATTGGTATTATAATTGCAGTAGAAATGCACAAGTTGGGGGGGGGGGGGGATGTGACTCAAGGGTGCAGATATATTTTCTGCCATCAATTTGACCTATTCATTTTCAATCCCATCTGGGCCCGGTGATTTATTTTTTCAATGCTGAAATTCCATTTTTCATTTCGGTAACAGACGTGGGTCTAAGATATACCGGGTGACTGCGGAAGGTGGCTCGCCCCTATAACTTTTTTGTTTTTGAAGATAATGGAATGAAATTTGGAGGATTTGCATAAGACATAAAACGGCGTTTTTGGACAAGTAACTAACTTCTTGCAACTTCGGGTTTCACTGGAAGTAAATTAAACTTTGGATTTTGTATTACTGGGAAACCCAGTATATTTTCACCTCTTTTGTTTCCCTATGACATTCCGAATACAACCATCTATCATTTTTCACTTTTTGTAATAATTTTTTTTTTCAAATTTTGAAATTCATTTTTTTTTAAATTTCGAAAAATATTTTTACTCTCAAAATCCTAGAATATTTTGGGCTGGGACGAATATGATGAAAAATAAAAAATACCATCTTGTAGAAAAAGCTTTTTGCTACCAAAAAGATATATGCTCTTTTTTGTCAGAGTTATAGTTTATCCGCAAAAAATCATTTAGGAACTTATGCATACTACTCACGGGATGCCTGGTCAGCCGCGTGAGGACCTATTTTTTAGAACCAGACGTATTACATTATAATCTGATACGCACTTACGAAATCTTAAATTAGAATTTCAAATACCTACTCTATTTCCAAGTAGAAAATCTGAACTTTCTAATGGCGTTAAGATTATAAATTTTCTCAAACATACGAGGATGTATTGATATCTAGTTAGCCTACACCAGTTCCCTGCATAAACAAAATATTTCGAGCCATCATCAAGTACCTGTATTTAAAAGGGTTAAGAGGTAAGCAGATTTACGAAGTTATGCTTAATACCCTTGGTGATCAATGTCCTTCGTATGCGACCGTGAAAAATTGGACTGCAAGCTTCAAAAGAGGTAAATTTTCCATTGAAGATGATGACCGATCGGGAAGGCCAGTTTCTGTGTCAGTCCCCGAAAATATCGATGCAGTTCATGACATGATTTTAACAGACCGTCGAATTGGGCTAAAACGGATATCTGAAGCACTGAATATTTCATACAAACGCGTTCATCATATAGTTCACGTCAATTTGGACATGAGAAAAATTGCTGCAAAATGGATCCCCAAATGTTTGAATGTTGACCAAAAGCGTGCAAGGGTTCGCGTTCGATCTGTGCTCGATTTGAAAACGATGTAGACTTCTTAAACCAAATTTTTCCTAAGGATGAGACTTGGGTACATTTCAACGATCCAGTAACAAAGCAACAATCGATGGAATGGCAACACTCCAGTTCTCCAAGACCTAAGAAGTTTCGTGTCCAAAAATCAGCTGGAAAAGTTCTTGCTTCAGTTTTTTGGGATTGCCATGGAGTAATCATGATTGATTTTTTGAATAAGGGTAGAACAATAACTGGAGATTACTATTCGACATTACTGACCACTCTACGGGAAAAAAAGAGAAAATACGCGGAAAGCTATCCAAAGGTGTTTTGTTTTTGCAGGACAACGCCCTTGCACACAAATCCCATGTTGCCATGCAAAAAATTCGTGATTTACGGTTTGAATTACTAGAACACCCCCCTTATTCACAAGATTTGTCTCCGTCCAACTATCATCTCTTTCCTCAACTGAAAAAAAGTTTAAAAGGTCCTAAATTTTCTTCCAACGAGGAGGTAATAAAAGCTGTGGAGGTCTGGTTTGCAGAGAAAGAAGAATCATTTTTTTGAAAGGTCTAGAGACGTTGCAGGTTCGCTGTAATAAATGTGTCCAATTAAGAGGAGAATATGTTGAGTAATAAAATATTTTGACATTGAAATTTTGTTTGGTTCTATAGTAGGCTAAGAATTTTTTTCATTTTGTCTCGTTATGAAATATGGCTCTTGTGATGATTTTGAAATTTTTCGGAATCTAGAGATCATAGCGATATAAATACATAGGACTCTGCAAAATTATTAACAATTAACTTATTTGGATAAAACTTTTTCAGAAATGTATATGTTAAAAATACATGTTAAGAATCTTTAAGCATAAATTCATTCAGTGTGGGAATTTTTTCAATTATAATAATTTTTTGTGTATAACAAGAAAATGGCACTTTTTTTGTTCTAATTTTTATCTCTTCGTATTGTTGAAAATAAATTTCGATACTGTTATATAAACAGATGAATACTCAAAGAATATAATGTAGATTTAGATTTAGATTCCGAAATATTTCAAAATCATCACAAGAGCCATATTTCATAACGAGACAAAATGAATGACTGGAAAATTTTATTCGTGAATTAGGTCACCTAAAAAACAATTATACAAAATTAAATTTTCTTTCCGAATTATAATTATGTTTGAGAAAATTTTTAATCTAAACGCTAAATTTTCGATTCGCGTTTTTTTATATACAATGTTCTATTAAAAACGAAAAATAAACTATACCATTAGAAAGTTCAAATTTCCTACTTGAAAATAGAGTATCTATATGAAATTCCAATTTGAGATCTCGTAAGTACGTATCAGATTATAATGTAATAAGCCCGGTTCTATAAAAATAGGTTCTCACGCGGCTGACTAGGCATCCCGTGAGTAGTATACATAAGTTCCTAATTTTTTTTTGCGAACAAACTATAACAAAAAAAGTGCAGAATATCTTTTTGGTAGAAAAAACTTTCCCTACAAGATGGTATTTTTTATTTTCCATTTCATCCATCCCATCCAAACATATTCTAAGACTTTGAAAATAAATTTTTGATTTTAGGAAATCGATTGACTAGTGAACTTTTTTTTATATTAACCAATATACTCTGAACTGATTATTAAAAAAAATTAGCGAGATTGCTAATTACTTGTGCTTTTTCAGTGTAAAATTTACTGCACCAACTGGGCTATTACTGGTAAGCGTGTTTACGACTTTCCACTAGTAACTTTTCTTCAAGAATGTTTCCGGACCTCCACCAGCTCGGAATATTAGAACTTCGTAAAAAGGAAATGTTCCCACAATAGAACTAGATACATAGACGGAGTGGCCTTCCCAGAGGAGTCCACTCGGAAGGACAAATGTGGGAAAATCGCGGTAGGCGCTTTTGCTTGACCCGTCCGCCGAAGAAATTCTCGTGATAATATGCAGGGCATTCGGGACCTGTCGAATGGTTTATGCGAGGATAATCGCGATCGGCGATTGTTTTTCAGTACGCGCCGGTCCAGCTGTGCGTCTTGATGAATAGACTGGGAACAAAAACAAGTCACTTGCTGAAATTAGAAGTCCGGGAAGAGAGTTCTGTTCGGCGCCGCGGAATGCTTTGACAAGGCCGACGCTATCGTGCCACTTTGACGACAGCCAATTCTACTCGCCGACCGTCAGACTGAAATCAAAGATTTTTATAAGGACAGGACCGGACGGTAGATATTCAGCGTCGGATTGTTGGTATATTTGTTTTGCTGACAACAGCAACGCGTTCGGTACAAAACAATCTTCACTACCCGCGCGTGTACAATAATTATTAGTTTTCCTCTGGAACATGGTGCTTGGAGACAACAGTTTTGGGAGTTATTTACCCATCCATACCTAATCACATCATGGAACCAAGTCTCGTCAAGATATACTATATGTCTCTTCGATTCCAGATGTTCTTTTATTTGTCGCAAGTAATCTTGCCTTTGCAGAACGAGCCGAGGTGATTCCATTATTGCCATTCGCTGATTTAGTTTTTTGTGTTTGAAACCACAGTCTAAAAGAATTTGGCGTAGTGTTTCCTGCGACTTGTATACTCAGGATAATCAGATAGTTTGTTTTTGATTGATTCCAAGGTATACGTACTTCGTTTCGTTTATAGAAATCATAAACTTGCCTTCGAAGAAAATCTTTTGTGGCCTCATCAACTTTGTTTAATTTCTGATCTTCTCGTTTTCTTTTACGATAATGATCTACAACATCCCCTTGTTTAACCACTGTGTAAATAGTTGAATGACCCAAACTGGTGAGATGAGATATCCTTCCGAAAATTTCATTGTCACCTTTGTCGTTCATTTCCTTTTTAAGATTTTTATATATATTTAGAACAACTCTTTGGGTCTGAACATGAAGATCTTTGTTTTTAAATTCCCATTGTTCATCCGGTTGTGAGTCTTGTTCCTCACGTTCTTCGAATTGTTCATCAGGTTGTGAGTCTTGTTCCTCACGTTCTTCGAATGGTCGCCAAAATGCCATGTTGCAACACTAAATACACAAACGTTTATACTAAAATTTTAATGTTGATTTTAACACTTTTAGTTTGAAAAACAATGGATTCTTCAAGCAGAAGTATACAGAGTTATATAGTTTTATAGCTGTTTTCGGATGATAACAAATAGTGTTTGTCAATAATTAATTACATTTATACCTAGTCTAACGGCAAAACAAATTAAGTAGAGAGTTCTGTTTGGTCGTTCATTAAGTACGCTACTGTTCTTCTTTTCATAAATATCACCAGGCTGTCGGACAGCAATAAAAATAATAATAGGTAATTTACGGTAATTTGTGCAACAGGCGGTCAGCGCATTACTGATCGCTTTCCACGCTTCGAACGGTTACACGTAAAATATACTCAATCTGATCTACTGTTTTCTTTATATAGAGAATAATATTTATTTAATTTTCCGTTTTCATCCCTCATTCGTTATTACACCATGTGCTATTTTGAACTAACCCTATATATTGAGTTGAATGAAGTCATATTCAACTGAGATTGGATAAACTATTAAAGAGCCTACCTAGAAAGGTCCACGCACACATCTTATGGGAAAAAGTCTTGCGGTGAAAGTGGCTTTATTTTTTACACTTATGTTGTAGCTGGAGTTATCCTGAGTGAAAGTCTCCATTGGCCCAACTCGATTGTATGACCAAATTCGGCGCTAAAGGGCGCCAAATCATATATTTCCGGAGAAATTCTGCTGAATTAAAAAATATCACCATCTCATTTACATTCAATATTGTGTGCTACTGGACATTCCTGAGGTTTATGAGAAATACTTTACCATAATACATAAAAAACGCCACTGTTTTTCTACAGGATATAGTCAACAACATACTCATCAACTCTTCAGTGAATGAATTCGCCTACGAGCTTATAAGTTAATTGAGCTTATCATTAGGGATCGATCAGAATGGTTTGTTGATTGACCAAAATATAATGAAGCTATGAATACAGATTGTTTGAAATAAGGAAGGGTCCGTATTATATAAGGGGTGGTCCATCAGTGTGAGGAAGTACAGTATCTCGCCTATCATGAGGAGTATGAAAAAAAAATTTAAAAAAAGTTATACGGTTTACTTTGTTGCTCGTTATACACATATTTCGAAATACACAGAGTATTTCTTTAAAGCTTTGACTTGACAAAGCATCCATTTTTAATTGGACCACCCTGTAAATTTTCTCTCCATTGAACTGAACAAAACATTTTACATACTGATATATATCCTTTTTTTAAATTTTGCGGCGTTGTAAAGTTATTGCTGAAAGAAAGAAAATCGAAAAAATAGACCACCACAAGTAACATCATAAATACTTTATGAATAGAATTCAAGCAAAAATATTTGTGTCATGCACAAATTATGAACAATATACGCTCCTCTAGGTTTTTTTTATCAAGGGCTATGATTAAATTCTTCTTGAATTCTGAGGTGTAAACTCAGTTCATTCAGTTCAAATACATAGTCGACGGAAATATACTGACTATCTGCAGAACATCAGATATATTTCTTTGAGTGACTCACAGAATATATTCATATTTTATATGTTGCTAAATCCTATAAAAATACAAAATTAATTATTTGGCACCCTGTATCGCCGAACCTTAATTACGACGAAGTTAGTTTAATAGGAGATGACTCTTTGTTGAGGACGAAGTCATGACTGAATTCTCGAAAAGATTACTTACTTATTCAAATTGAAAGCAGCTTTCCTTGTGTGAAACACTATTATTTTCATTTGCATTTTGGTTTGAGAAGAGATCAACTTCCATTCTGATCGGTCATCAATTATAATTAACTTAATTAATCAACTTGTCGAAGGCGAATTCTTTCTCCTAAAAGTTGATTATATTTGAAACTATCCTGTAGAAAATCTTTTTCTTATTTTATAATAACAAAACGACAAAACGAGCATGTTTTGAGGCAATATCCAGGTTTTCGTAAGAAATTAATTTGTCACAAAAGAAGTTCATACTATAGGAAATCTTGAAGGATCCAAATCGAAGGATATTTTTTTAGACCGTATATGACTGCTAACTAAAATCTGCCTTCTGCGATTGTTACAACTACTATTCAATAATATTTATCGAAAATATGAGTTAACGTGAAGCGCTCTCTATTTGCGTAGAACATGAAAGAATGATCTGAGATAGGAATTCAATTTTTTTATAAAAGTTGCAGTATCTCGAAAACTGTGTAGTTTTTACTGAGATTAAGTTGTGATTTTCAGATAGGTTATGAACTTGTTTATCACCAGCTACAGTATGATCCACGGTTTACAGGACAACAGGACATCCTGTACATGTGTGTATGTGTGTGTATCTATAGGTTTATATGTTTGTTGGATTATATATGTAAATAATATGTATGTGTGCGTGTAGATATACTATTGTATCTATCATGTTCTGTTGGTGATTAAGTTACTTTGTATATATTTTGAACGTATAAATAAAGTATTCATATAATAAAACTAATTTTCTATCTGGACACTCTGTATATGGGCGACAGGTAGAAAAGGAGCGACGAAATAATCTGTCGTTTGTTATTGCAAAAGCGATCATCAGAACGTTCAAGATTGAGACAGGTGTAAACTCGAAATTGAACCAACTTTTGTCATGTTCTTTCATTCTACTTTCTATTTTAAGCGAGTATTTTGAAAATACTTTTACCGACTCAATCCGACTAGAACATTTTCTATTATTTTTAAATCACAACTTAAGGCCCAAAATAAATAAATAAAAATAATAATTAATACTAAAAAAATTTCAAAATAAATTATCAATAAACTCTTTGAACCTACAAACATTTTGTGAAAATAAAAAAAAAACTGTTGCACAATAATTATTATTGCAGTCTACAAGTAATTGCAGAAATATTTCCTTATCAATGTGTAATTTTTTTGATCAATTTCAATCTTTTAATCTTTGTTTGTTACACACGAGTGAATGTGCTTGACATTGGCTAGCATCCCAAATCAACTTCATTGGCCGACTAATAATGGAATTTTTTCCACTAACCCCGAACGGAGCCACGTTCAAAGCGGCAATTTCAAAGATATATCAGTTCGACGGAAAAATGGAAAATGGGAGCGTTCTCAAAATAAATAATCAATCCCGTTCTCTGGTTGGACGTGGTTCTAGGAATCAACTGCTGGCTCTCGGCAATATAAAGTATAAAATAAATTAAAGCAGGTGTAACAGTTAAACTGGCGTTTATTGGTGTAGTACTTGACTTGTGGTTCATCGAAGAGCAAAACAAGTTTCAACGGCGAGAGCAACCAAGAAAGTACCAACATTAATTCAAACACAGGACCGGATCATAAAAATAGTTGTAATAGATTAAAGCGAGATAGATGGTCGTAATGCCCGAATCTGTGATTTCAATCAATGATATGTAGATGATGTTTGAAAAAGACCTACGTCGGAAGAGTTGAAACAGAGAAGAGTTATCGTGAGCAATTGTCTTTAAGCTTCAATGCGATGCTGGGTTTTAAAATTTTCCTAAAAACCGTTATCTATGATATCATCTCTTTATGTTATCTCCTGGTCTACATGAAATAGAAAATGTTATGGATACAGATAAAGGTAATGACTGATTAAATAATAACGTAATAATTATGAAATAAGATTTTTACTTTCGGTTTATTGTCGGAAATTAGGCAGTCTTGATCTATCTGTTTATGAACGAATTCTTTAATACTATACCGAAAGAAATAATGTTTTATCTGTATCAGTTGTGAGTACTAGACACCAGTGAGCATTATAAGACGGGTAAAGGTTCCGTCAAACCAAAGCGGGAACGCGGGAGCGGGAGCGGAAACGGAAAATAGGAACCGTGCAAATTGCTAGAAAAACAGTAAATGTAGCAAACCATATACAGGGTGGGTCACGGTCGATGGTACCTTAGACGTTTACGGAGAACGGGACATAGGATCATTCTGAATATTTGGTTTATCAAGTAGTTGCTCTTGGTCTATCGATCTAAAATATTTTCAGCAATGCAGCGTTGCCGCTTATACCAGAAAGTAGCAGTACCTATCTTTGTTATTTCAAATGGTTCACCCTGTATATTACCGCATTTTTGAACTTGTCATTCCTTTCTGACCATTTCTGTCTCATACTCTCCTATACCTATCTCTAACGGTTTTTGAGATATTGGTTATTTTCCATATTTTTTATCCAAAACATAGCTCGAATTGAATGTTTATTTCTGCGGTATTTGGATTCTTAGGAAGTTGCAATTTTGTGTTTAGTTCATCAAGATCATGTATATTGATTCTGTATAAAGAAGTTTGTTCTGCGTTATACAGGGCCGTTCAAAATTCATGATCTTACTGCTAGATACGGAAAGGGTTGAAAGTGCGTTTTTTTGAATGGAACATCCTGTATATTATGGAATATCCTGAAAGATGACTAAATTCCCTTCGAATTGATATATCATGTTCCTATACCTAAATAGCCAGAATTCCGAGATAATCGCAATTTTCACTTGTAATCTCCCAAGTGCTTGAATTATTGCCGGAAATTTTTCGAGTCCATGAATTTTCTTCGAAATGTGCGTGACCTAGCTAAAGTCACCACTATATCCAAGACCACATAATTAATCTTTCATATAAATTATACAAATATCACATTCCCAAGAGTTCACTCACCAGGGAAATAACAAGAGTAAGGGCACACCACAATGAGCCCCGCAAACAAGGCGGGCTCATTTACCAAAAACTGGACTTGTTCCATGAACGCCAAGACTAAGTACCAAGTCACCTCTATAGAGGACTAAGACCACAACCCGTTTTTTTGCCGAAAACTTTTTCCGAGAATCCACACACCCCTCACAAATCACACTTCTAAAATCTGATCAATCTGACAATCAACCCCTGTATTAGCATAGCGGGAGACAGGGTATACCAATACCATGATGTAGGAAGGTAAAATCTAAGTTACACCTGTCAACACCAGCGGGAGTGCCTCACCTGTTCCTCTTGAGGAGCCGAGGAGACACTACATTCGGGACAACGCTGACCCCTGGCAACAGGGGTCGACGGAGCCCCCCCACCCCAGCACTCCCTCACAACCTGTGGGATCTCTATCAGCCCACGGAGATGGGCGGAAAATATCAAGCAGAGTTGTGTTGTACATAGATATCACCGAAATGCAATGTAAATAGTTAAATATCTGAATACCTATACATGTTTTTGAGTTTGAGTTTGAGCTCAGCGGTAGTGTTGCGGGGATAGCTCGAACGGAGAGCACCGGTTCACCGATATCCGAAGCCAAGCAACGGTAAGCGAGGCCAGGGTTTGGATGGGTGACAACGGACCTCCTTTCGATATTCTCCTCGGATCGTGCTAGGAATCGCACGTTAAAAGGTAAGACCTCGTTAATCCTTGGCTCGCACAAGTTTCGACTTTTGAGGGCTGCCGTTCGACGACAGGGGACGACAACGGAAAAAAACAATTTTTTAAACAATTTTATGAGTCGCTAGGTCGATGGTTCAATCCACGATGAGAACATAACTTTTTTATTTTTTTTTGTTCCAAATTTAAACACATTTATTGATGAAAATTTTGTTAAGTATTTTACATATCAATATTTCAGTGGTTATAAATAGTTCAGGTGAAACCATCGTTAGTTATTTCTTATGAATTGTGGATGATTTTCATTTCTCGGTGTGAAATTTTCTTACCGAATCCCCCTCGTGCTTGAATTAATTGCCGTAAATTTATCGTACATGAATTTTCATGTACTCGAAAAATTTCCGGCAATAATTCAAGCACTTGGGAGATTACAAGTGAAAATTGCTATTATCTCGGAATTCTGGCTATTTAGGTATAGGTACATGATATATTAATTCGAAGGGAATTTAGTCATCTTTCAGGATATTTCATAATATACAGGACGTTCCATTAAAAAAAACGCACTTTCAACCTTTTTCGTATCTAGCAGTAAGATCATGAATTTTGAACGACCCTGTATAACGCAGAACAAACTTCTCTATACAGAATCAAAGTACATGATCTTGATGAACTAAACACAAAATTGCATCTTCCTAAGAATCCAAATACCGCAGAAATAAACATTCAATTCGAGCTATGTTTTGGATAAAAAAATTGCGGTCAATCGATATTATTAAAGAAAAAAAATTATGAATGACCCCACTTGCGGTCAAGGAAAATTTGATAATTTCTCTGAAATATTCTTGTTGCATACATTGAAATAATTAACCCATTTTCGACTTCTCCTTTCGTACACCGACCCATTTTTCCTTGTGAAAATACATTTTGTGAGAAGTAATTTTTTGGCTGTCATAGGCCCTTATGTTGTCATATTCTTGCTCCTGGGCACCTATACATGCTATTTGGTCTATCAGCTACCAGAACTTTTTATTTTATTTGAATAGTTTCAACACGTCGATGTATTCTGATAAATTCTGAATGGTTTTGTGGAAAACTTTAACGATACGCACGATGCGATAGATAATGTAATAGGAATTTTGAGAAGTTTGGGGGTGTTAAACCCCTTGGAGGCCCTTCATTCTGTAATTTTTAACACTTCGACAGTTTGTACAAAAATTATAAACAATCTTGTGAACAATTCTGGCATGACCATGTTGGGATCTATATTTATTAAGGAATTATCTATAAATAAGTGCTATTTAACTCCTTGAGGATACATTTTGCAATTTTCAACACGTCAATGATTTGTAATAAATGTGTAAGAAATTTTGGCAGTCTTTTGATCATCAATAATTTTATTTTTTTTAATACACAAACCTATTTATTTATTTCAAATCGCCTGCAATCCACTTCAAAACTGTTCCAAATTGAGAGAGATTCAAACGCCACATTTTCGGTGGCTGACGTCACTTGTATTATTTTAAACGTCCTTGAGTCCTCAGATAATGCTTTCTGCAGTACAAGGAAGAATTGTTCCCAGTTTGAATCACAGTGTACAATGGAATAATCTTCTTTGACGTCACTTGTATTCGTCCAATGAAATACCGGTAATATTTCGCGCGAATTTAGCTGGTATTTGAATTTCATTCCAATCGTTTTATTTTTCTGAATCAAACCCGATCGAAAAAAATTATCGAAAAGTCCTTTTATACGCAGTTTGATTTGTGAATCTTCTGAAAAATATATAAAAAATAACTAATGCAGTAAATTTACAACTCTTTGATTCAATTAAAAATAACGACCTATCAAACAGAGCCATATTTGATTTTTCTAATAGTTGTATACTGAGTACATACTTAATGAATGCCCTACAAATGAGTTTCAAAATTGCATCAAAGGGAAGCTTCACAGGAAATATTATCAACTTCGTTAGGATACGTTTTATTTTGGCCTCATTTCAGCTTCCTCATCACTGATACGAGCGCGTTTATCTAGGATATCTTAAATCTTTTGGAGGGACGTCTCACAACTTCTTCATTGAGTGCTGTTGGTACCTTCTCATTTGTTCTGTAATCCCGAGAGTCTTGTTTAACAAGTATGTCCTTTGTTTGAAGATGCCATAATCTATCACATATCTTGACATCACAATGGACCTTTCTGACGTGATATCGAGATACAATTTTGACTTACCCAAACGCAAACTAAGGAATTAATGAAATATAGACCAGAAACTCATATTAAAATGTTTGTTTGCATGAGCTCTATCATGTGGTAATCGCCATAAAGTAATGACAAATGGGAATATGAAAAAAAATAACTCCACTCATTTGTTGATTGTATACCAAATATCCCATTCCTAGGATTTCATCGGCTTGATTGGAAAATATCCCCTATTTTGTAGAAATCCCACATATCACAGAAATCATGTAAAATATTTCTCCATTTGAAATGAATCCGCTTTCAAATAATGTGGAGAATTAGTCCCAACCTTGAGAGGGTTATTGCTATTGACACATTTCAATTTACTCTAGTTTCTTCGAAAACAGGGCTTTCAAATGACTGGAATAGGTACCACACTAATCTATCCCGAATATTCTTCAATAAGAAGAATTGCTGGAAAATAGCACATTACGGTCTCCGATAGAGTATATGGGGTATCTATAAAATCCGTACAGTCAAAAGTATATAGCCGACAAACGAGTCCTACCTAGGCTGATATTGATGACAATATCTTGGATATCTCAAATCATGCATTATATAAAAATTCATGGAAATTAACCGATTCTTTTTCGCAATAAAGGGTATTTATTGAAAAAACAGCATTTATTCTAGGAAACTTGAACCACTTTCTTTTAGTCGCCCTGTATACATGAAATAACGGCTTTCTCAACATTGAAGAATGTTTGATTTATAAAATAACATGCTCTCCCTTATCCGAACTAAAAAACGGGGGGTGGACGTACCCCTATTTTCGAACCAACCTGTATAAAAATAAAAATTCATTTACCTTCGATCGAGATTGGGAGAGTTCATTCAGGCTAAATTGAATCTTTAATTCTGATTAGAGATACTCAAAAACATCATATACAAATTTCAGTCATACTGAAATAATTTGATTTTTTTTTCAAAATTAGCGTCTGGCACAGTTTAAACAATGATGAAGATATCTGGCAATTATTAATTCATGTGTGAAATATTTCAATTAAAATAATAATATAAAAAAGCGTTATTAAATTAATTTGAACGAAAATACGTCAGAATTTGAAATGTTTACATGCAAAATTCGCAGCAAAAGCTTCTTCAATGCATTGTCGGGATGCGTAACCAAAGTAATATATTGTAGTATATTTAAACTCTAATTCACTATAAAATAATTTATTTAACGAAATACAATGATTCAATAACACAATACTCTAATTTACATAACAATCACGGAACTAGGTATTTATATTCGACTTTCACTTCACTAACTGCCCGTCTGTCTGCTGCGTCGTTCTTTTTATATTCACTGTTGACTTCTCCGAATGCTCTAGAATTTTCCATCGAATCGTCCAGATCCATCGAATCGTCATCGTCGGTGCATAGCGTATCGAAGGTCATATGCGTCCTGCGTGAGTGTTCAGGCCCGGCATCGCCCACAGCTTCGCCACAATATAAACAAACATCATCAGCGGAGAGTTTGATTCTGAAACGTCTCACATTTAAAGCTGAATTCACGTTTCAGTAATATTTCGTGTGAAAATATCGATTTGGCAATTCATAATAGTACACCAGTCAACACTATGAAAACCCATGCTTCTGTATGGCTACAGTTTTCCGACTTTTGTAAGACAAATGGTTACTCTTTCAATGAAGATACCAGAATTGATAAATTGGCTTTAATTGAAAGACTGGTGGTTTAATATGCGGAAGAAAGATTGAACGGAGTATAAAGAAGGTGTGGTGAAGACAATGTGGAATATCGTAGCAAAAAAACAGAAGAAATGTACGACGTTCAATATAACGTAAGTTTCGATCCATTTAAAGATATAGTTTTCAAAACTGCCAGAGATGCAAGAAATGCGAAACGCAGAGTTCTTCAACAAAACCCAATTAAAATGTAGGAAAGCTCTTCTGCGTTAAGTGATGAATAACATCTGAAAATAGTTGAGTTATGAAACGAGAATACTCCCGAGGGATTGCAAAAAAACTCTACCATATAATAGCCGTTGAATTAGCGTGGAGAGGTGGCGAAGCGACTTTCTGTCTAATAAGTTCCATTAAAGAAGAAGTCGATCATAAAGGAAATTCTACAGGTAAATTGTTGAAAAGCATTTCTGTCAAGAAGTATGTTTTTCTTGTTGTAGGTTAAAAAAAATGTTAAAATTGTTTTTTCCGTTAACCAGCTGTCGTCCCCTCACGAACGGCAGCCCTCAGAAGTCGAAACTTGTGCGAGCCAAGGATTGACGAGGTCTTACCTTTTTACGTGCGATTCCTAGCACTTTATAAAATACAATCCCATCTTTACTAAAACTGCACAACGAGGCGATAGAAAGCTTACGGGCAGCAAGTGGTTGGTTCAGAATACAGAAACAGAAACAAAAATGTGCCCTGTAAGATTATTTAAAAAGCTTCTCAGCAAAAGAGGCAATAATATTAAATCGGATAGGTTATTCTCAACCCTGAATCCTTTTTTGGAAAAGTCCCGAATCTAGTACCTGGTACAAAAATTGCTCGATAGGAATAAATCAAATATCGAAATGGACTCGAGAAGCAGTACAGACAATCGGAATCAAGAAAGCAAAAATAACTCACCATTCTTACCGATCAACAGCAGTTAGTAAGCTAGCTAATAGTGAAGTTCAAGAACAGCAACTAATCAAAATCACAGGTCATAACAGCGCATCTTCTATTAAACCTTATCTTCAAATGGATCTCACTCATCATCTGGATATAATATTAACAAATTGAGAAACATATGTATGATATTAAAACAACCGGTCTATCAACAACTGCCATCAATCTGTCATTGTCAATGTCTCATCTAATATAGATAGCAATGAAAAACAAACATTTGTGACCTACACAAATTGCAATTTTTATTACAACTGTACGGATACAAAATAAAAATAATAATTATCTCAATGTACTTATAATAAAGAAATTGTTAGAAAATGTTGTTCATTATCAATAAAATTCTTTGTTGTTGGTTTCAATCTACCCCATTCAAGAAATAATCTTGTCGTATATCACACGACCTATACATTTCAATGGATTAAACTATCAAAATATGTATTGCATGATTGTGCTTTTTGATAAATAATTTCATGCACAATAATTAGAAAATTAATTATTGTGCATTCAACTATTTTCCAAGCAAAATCATGCTCAAAATATTTTGATAGTTCAATCTATTGAATTTATAGGTCTTGTGATATAACATTCGAATTAATTTTACGTATTTCCCTATCAGAGAATTCACTTTCGAAAAATTAAATATACATAAAATGTAAGTTTTGCATGAGAGAGGCGGCAGCATCTTTCTTGTCGATGAAAAAAAAAGCAAACAGAAATAGAATCCCTATCGAATTGAGTGAGCCATATGAACAACCAAGATTTCTTTGTTTTATTGGCAATGGAGTATTACCCACACAAGGCTGCTTTCAGTACTGAGAATTAAAATCTAGTAACAATTGTTGCGTCTCTTTACCGGCGTTTACGTGATATCTGACTTCTGCTTTCCGCGTTGATTCAAAAGCTTTTTAAGTCCTTTCTTGAAATCGATTCTGAAAAAGGAATTCAATGTTTAGGTTTACAGTATATAGTGATTTGTATTCTGACTACAAGAATTTTTTTATCGGTGCTCTAAACAAAAAACACTGTTATTCGGATATTCCTAGTTTATGTGAAACATAGCTTTGTGAAATTGCAGCAAGCTCACAAAAAATGCCAAGGGCCGGTTGTTCAGTCCATGGTAAAATCCAAAGATTTATCAAACTTGGTTTGGAGTCGAATCCCAGAGTACCGTCAAATGTGTTGTTCAGTAGAAATTCGGCCATGGATAATGAAACCCAAGATTTTGCAGTTCATCTGAACTATTTCGTGAAAAGTCAAAGTCAAAATATACTTTTATGTCAGAAGTTTTTCAACTTATCGACAAAGTTTTTCAAGTATGAAGGAAAATCTGAAATAGTTAATGTATTATAGACTATAATGGTAATAGTCTCCCCGATCTGAACATAAGTGCAGACGAAAGAGAGCGCCACCACCATATGCAATCCGGGGCGACTCAACAAATAGAAGGTTGCGTATTTGCTATTCCAACTGCGGGAAAAATTACGGAAACTCTACAGTACCACCTGAGGAGACGAGGACTCACTGATGCAAGAACGAGCGCATGTACCTTAATCAGAATAAAAATACTATAACGCTCATCATCACATCAAATATAACCAAACATTTTACATTCGTATAGTTTTTTACTTTCCTGTAATTTTTTAGAAATCTGTGTAGAAAACGGACTCGTTGAAGACACCTTAAACAATAAAATAGAATGAAATTCATGAGCAAACCATCCTATGTGATGGATCTTTCAAGGTAGAGATGATGATTCGTTCAAGATACACAATTATGTAATTATGTCCTAGCAGGTTGCCACGAAAAGAAAAATCCTGTAATGGGATATGCCATTGTAATCTTTGGTGTATGTCAACCAGAAAATAATTTTCAGTAATGGAATTATCACAAAAATACCTGTAAGTATCAAATTTCATGATGCACTTACCAATAAGTTTTATTATAGCGATTTCATGAGAAACCATTTCACAATAATCCTCACAATATATTTTGATAATCTATACCTGCATATAAATTCATTTCTCGAAATGATTTTGACGCAATCTTCAAGTACGAGGTGCCCTAATAGGAGCTAGGATATTCACTAATCCAATAATATTTGTTATATCGTCGCATTTTTTTGAAAGTGACTTCCGATTATTTTTCCATACCTACTATTTTCATATTGCAGTTCTATGTTGTTATGTCATTGAGTGCTTAATCTATCGATTTTGATGGTTTAGCGAAACCTGGAAACAAACCAGGATTAAAGTTCTAACTATGCAGTGAACAACTCTATAAACCAAGATTCACATAAAACTGCAGATTAACTCTGACTGAACAACCGGCCCTTAAAATTTACATGTCGTTTTAACTAGAACTTGCTCACCTAAATTATTCCAGATGACTTTTTTTCAAGAAATAGTATTAACATTTTTGTATGGTGACTCATTTTATGGTATAATTGTAATGTAACACCGAAGGTAATCTATCTATCTATCACCCACCATGTATTGTTTCAAAAAATATATGTTTGCGTTTTCTCTACAATGAAGTTGGAATATTGGCAATGCGTGGCGCAGTGGTTACAGCGTCCGACTTCGAGTCAAATGGTCCGGAGTTCGAGCCCCAGTTGCAACTGGGATTTTTTAATTTAATAAGACCTATTGAATTATCAAAATCTCGTGGCTCGACTGGGGTGAGTTCTGCACGATTCACTGTTGCGTTCCAATTGCTGCTCCTAAGGTGGTGTATGGAGTTAGTAACAAGGCCTATCCAGAACACACGACTAATGACCATAGCAGTCGATGCCAAAACACCAAAGAGAAAAAATAAAATTGGTATATCATAACTAATACAAGTCAGTTCAATTATTTAATGATTTTTAGTGCGTGATAAAAGAGTTTTTTTTTAGTTTTTTAAAGTAAACATATTTTTTATTTATCCTATTACCTTTTTTCATCATCTTATGAATTTACAATGATTATATTTTAAGTGAGTAAATAAATAAATAAATGAATGAATGAATGAATAAATAAATTAACGAACGAATGAACGAACGAATAAAGAAATAAATAACCAAGTAAGTAAGTAAGTAAGCAAATGAATAAATAAATAAATATTGAGGACTCCAGTTAATATTATGGAAGACTTAACAGAAAGTTGACATAAAAGAGCTTCTAATTTATTAAAAAAATCATCGACGTTTGATGATAGAGGTAAATGAAAATTAAAATTAAAATAATCTTTCATCAAGAATATCTTCACCAACAGAATGTGTTCAGACCCAGAACGAGAGGTCGGGCTCAAGGGGAAGACCTCGTAAAATTTATAGACTGATAGAAGTTCAGCATGAAGGAAATTTTGCACTGATATCAGAAATTCCAATGAAACAGGCGATGTCTGGACCTGAAAACCATGAATGGTATCACGCAATGGCGGAAGAAATCAAGTCTATAATAAAAAATGATACCTGGAAACTCACAGAACGGCCAAAAGATCGACAAATCATTGGAAGTCGAATGGTTTTACGAAATAAGTATAGAGCTGATGGATCCCTCGATAAAAGGAAAGCAAGACTTGTAGCCCAAGGTTTTAGTCAAGAACCTGGCATACATTTCAATCAAACTTTTGCTCCGGTTGCTCGTATGAGTTCAATTCGGCTTGTTACGGCACTGGCAACCAGATTTAAAATGTCACTTCGACAGTTTGATGTGACTTGTGCATACCTGAATGGCGAAATCGAGGAAGAGATATTCATGGAGCCTCCAAAAATGCTGAAGAACTTTTAGAAATAATTATCGAAGAAGGAAATATAACCTTCAGTGTTATCAAGAAAGCGGTTGATATGTTAGATCAATTTCGTCAAGGAAACAAAGTTTATTTATTAAAAAAATCACTATATGGCGTTCATCAAACAGGAAGAAGTTGGTATAACAAACTGAATACCGTTCTAATTTCATTTGGAGCTGTACCATTGAATTCCGATCCATGTATTTATCGTATAAATCAAGGGGAAGAATTGAGTATTATTGTGATTTATGTTGACGACATTTTAGTAGTTTCGAAAGATCCAAGTACTGCCAATTCCCTTTATCAAAAACTTTCGAATCATTTTGAAGTGAAAGACTTGGGAGAAGTTGGATATTGCCTTGGAATAGAATTCTCGAAGAAAAACGGTGAATTAGCAATGCACCAAAGAGGATATATCAGAGAGATACTGAAACGGTTTGGGATGACAGATTCAAATCATGTGTCAACTCCATTGGACCCAAACTCAAAATTGAAAAAGCCCGTAGAAGCCCCAACGGAAAACGAACAGAAACTACCATATCGTGAACTGATTGGTGCTTTGACATACCTGAGCACTACTACGAGACCAGATATCAGCTTTGCTGTCAGTTACTTGGGACAGTTCAATAACTGCTACAGCAAGGTGCATTGGACGGCAGCTAAACGTGTCAGACGCTACCTGAAAGGAACCATAGATCTAGGAATCGTTTATTCATCAGATCAAGAATGTTTGAGAGGTTTTGTAGATTCAGATTGGGGATCTTGTCTCGATGACAGGAGATCCTATACAGGATTTGTTTTTGTTATCTGGAAGTCCGATTTCATGGGATGCAAAGAAGCAACGCACAGTCGCACTCTCCTCTACCGAAGCGGAATATATGGGGATGACTGAAGCCTCGAAAGAAGCTGTCTATCATCGAAATTTCATGAAGGATTTGGGACTCGAAGAATTGACTGACATAATATTGTTCAATGATAATCTCAGCGCACTCAAACTAGCGGAAAATCCGACTTTTCATGCTAGGAGGAGGTATCATTTTTTTTTATTGAAAACAAAGAATTTACTGTGAAGCATATATCGACAAAAAATATGACAGCTGATATTCTCACCAAGGGTTTACCTAAACCGAAACATAATGCTTGTTTGAAAATGCTTGGACTTGCTCCTGTATTTCTTCAGAAATGAACATTGTCTTGAGGGGAAGTGTTGAGGTGAATCAAGATAGAAGCGAGAAATGTTCTCATGGAGATGATATATTTATTGTATTTTATTGAATGTCAAGTTGATTTTCATATGTTGTATATATTTGAATAATAAAGTACGTAACTGTTTCGTTCATTCAATTATATTGGTAAAAGTTGTTACCACAATCAAATACTGTCCAACGCTCTGTTGAACAGAATGACGTATAGATATCTCTTAATTCATAGGATTGTTCATTGGTCTCTTCAACAATAATGATCGTTCCAGGCAGGTATCAGTAAGAAGAACGATATGATGTTCAAGAAATGTACAGTTCGTATGCACCCTCGATCCCAGTCAATCAAGTACAGTTATCCACAAATGTGCTTTCATAGGAGTGGAGATTGTCTCGTTTGAAATCATGCACAAGCAACCATTTGTTGAAGTACGGTCTTCCTGCTTATCGGAACTAGCTGAACTCAACGAGCCTGTATCCAATTTTTGGTCCTTCAGACATCCGATATCGCGTACCCATTCTCGTGCATCTCTTCCAAAGACGTACAGCGCTATCTAACCCTGAAGGAACGGAGTTACGACCAGAAGGGACAGATTTTGTTTACAACTAGTACGTGGACTGCGATAATTAAATTACGCATTCCAAAGGGACCGGCTGATACGTCTCTCCGAACGTCGTTTGGCATCTATGTTCGATATATAATAGCTGGAGAGCCAGGAGTGGGTAAAACAATAATCGCATAATTATAGTTCCCTGAAATCTGTTCTCAGTGATTCGGGACTAGCCATTAGGATTGATATACTGCTTCGTACAAAAGATTCAAAGCGCGACCGTCATATAGGGGAAAGTAGGGCTATATTCTGAAAACCTTTCATAAAAGGGTGAGAGGGTATAGAGAGTATTCTGATAGTGGCAAGGGCAATTCAATCCTGCCTCATACCATCATACCATCATTAATATACATGGCGAATTGCGAGCCCCAAAAATGTGCACATACCGTAACTTTTTAAGTATTTTTTTCTTTTTAAGTATTTTATTGAAGATGCATTTCAAAATGATCTCTATGCAACCCCGTTTTTCAGAATCTTTGATCAAAACTAAAAGTTTTTACTGAATTTATTCGATGGTCGTGCTCCGATCACTACATCGAGGGTAACCAAACCAAAAGCTCCTTGGTTAACAGGGACAATCAAAGAAATGATATCCATACGGGAGAAAGCCTTCAAACGATATAAGAGAACTAATTCAGTTAATTTTCAGTTCTATAAAGATATGCGAAACTACACGAATCGAGCTATTAAAAATGAAAAAAAGGCATACTTCAATAATCAACTCAATACAAAATACAAAAAGACGTATGGAGAACATTCAAATCGAACAAAGTAATATCTGAAAAATCACATGAGCTTCCTGAACATTTGAAGAACTCGAATGATCTGAATCATTATTTCACAAACTCAATTCCACTCAGACAACCCCCACCAGATCTTTTCAATTTCTACAGCACCAATACCAGCCTTGAATCCTCCTTAGAGTTTCATGAAGTGAATGACTTTTTCATTTACAATACTATATATGGCATTAAGACCAACGCATAAGGCTGCGATGGACTGAATTTGAGACTCATCAAATTGTGTTGTCCGTATATAATCACATACATCACGCACATAGTGAACTTTTGTTTACGCAACAATGTGGTACCAGAATCGTGGAAAAGAGCAGTTGTGAAAGTTTTACCCAAGAAAACTAATCCCACAAAATTCAAAGATCTTCGGGCTCTAAGTATTCTCCCTACCCCTACCAGCAGTTCAGTCATGATTTAGGAAAGAGTACAGCTGCACAACTGCACTTTTACATATTACTGATGAAATATTTAGAGCTAAAGAAGAATGTCTTTGTTTTAGTTCTACTCGACTTCAGCCGAGCATTTATACCATCAACTTCGATTTGCTTTTAGCAATTTTATATTATATTGGCCTTTCTGATACGGCTGTTGCATTAATGGGTGAATATCTGAAAAACAGACATCAGAAAGTACGTATAAAAGATGATGAGTCGCAATATCTTGAATTGTTTTCAGGTGTACCTCAAGGATACATTTTGGGGCCATTACTCTTCACCATATATACCTCAGGTTTATTACAATCTCTTCATAACTGCTCTGCCCATCTCTATGCCGATGACACACAAATTTATTACAAATTCCCGTTAGAAAGAATTGAAAATGCCTCGACTCTGATCAATGCAGATCTAAATGCTTTCGTGAAGCTCGCATCTGATCACTGTCTGCTAATTGATACTTCAAAATCTAATTTGATGATCTTTGTACCAAGAATGAATGCTGATATTAACGTTGATGTCAATATTTCAATTAATGATGAACCTCTTGCGAAGGTAAATTATGCTAGAAATCTAGGTGTTCTGATTGACACAGATTTGAGGTTTGAAAAACACGTGAACAAATTAATACCAAAGGCATACTCCGCAATAAAATTGATATATGGCAGTAGGCATCTCCTTTCACCAACTATCAAATCTACCCTGTGTGAAACGCTGGTGTTATCAGTTTTCAACTATGCTGATCCACTTTATGGTCCCAACTTAACCAATCAGTACAAAAAAAAGATTCAAAATGTTCAGAATTCTTGTTTACGACTAATATATGGTGTAAGAAGGCGTCAAAGAATCTCATATAAACTTCGTGAATCTGGTTGGTTGAATATGGAACATAGACGAATTCTTCACAGTGCTTGCCTTTACCACCAAATCATTATCAGGAAAACACCTCCTTACCTTCACAGAAGACTGAGATCTCGCTCTGACATCCACAATTTGAATATAAGATTCAAAGGTACTTTATCACCCCCTCATTTCAGAACAGAATTCTTCAAGCAGTCATTTTCTTATCAAATTTGTAAAGTTTACAACTCTATACCTCAATCAATAAAAAATAGTGGTCTGCACAAGTTTAAAAAATCTACAAAAAAAATATTTATTTCAGCTTCAGTGTGCCATATAGATACTAGAAAAATGTTGAATGTCTATATATATTACGTATTATGTATTTCCTTCTTCTTCTTAATACCATATTCAATTTTCCTGAGTCTTTTCAGTCCTAGCCAGCGGACGCATTCATGCAGACATCCAAATTTAAATTTATGCGGAAAGAGACTTACCAAGGTTAAGTGGAAGAACAATTTAGTGGTGATTCATCATCTCCACCTAAATTGAACTTCGCCTTTTACTCATTTCAAATGTATTTTCATACTGATGTAAGATGTATTATCTTGTGAGTAATAAAGACGTTATTTTTTTTTCTTCGGTGTTTTTGGCATCGACTGCTATGGTCATTAGCCACGTGTTCTGGATAGGCCTTGTTACTAACTCCATGCGCCACTTTAGGAGTAGCACTGTTAATTGGAACGCAACAGTGAATCGTCCAGGACTCACCCCAGTCCAGCCACGAGATTTAAATAATTTAATCGGTCAAATGAAATTAAAAAATCCCAGCCGCAACTGGGGCTCGAACTCCGGACCTTTCGACTCAGAGTCGGACGCTCTAACCACTGCGTCACGCCCCGACATGACATTAATTATTATTATTTTTTTTTCCTTGGTGTTTTGGCATCGACTGCTATGGTCATTAGCCATGTGTTCTGGGTAGGCCTTGTTACTAACTCCATACGCCACCTTAGGAGCAGCACTGTTAATTGAAACGCAACAGTGAATATTATTATTATTATTAATATTATTATTATCATTAATATTATTATTATTATTATTATTATTATTATTATTATTATTATTATTATTATTATTATTATTATTATTATTATTATTATTATTATTATTATTATTATTATTATTATTATTATTATTATTATTATTATTATTATTATTATTATTATTATTATTATTATTTTAAGAGTGTACCAGTCAGGTCCTGTCTCCGGTGCTCCGACCCATCCGGAGGACGCGCTGGTGTCGTTTACCTCAATAACCACTCCCTACGTCCGTAGGGTGAGTGATTATTGGGTCCGAGAGTCATGTGTTCTGAGCAGACGAAGGGAACCAAGGATGACGGCCTTCTGCATTCGAGCGGCTAGGATTTGTGCCATATTACGGCAGGCCGGTATCAACTTCAAATTAGAGAGCAGTGTGTCCATCATTCCACCAAGGACTCCCTATAATCAGAACCACCATTTTGACAGAATGGTCCGGATACAGCCTGCGGAGTTCAAAGAGAAGATCTCGATATTTAGTCCGTTTTTCCTCCTCTTTCCGAACGATATTCATCTCGCCTGGAGCGGAAAACTCCACGACGAATATCGTTTTACTTTGACGGTCGAGGAGGACAACATCAGGCTTATTGGCTTGTATTTGCCTGAGGGTGGGGAATGAGTAGTTCCAATAGTTTCGGCACCTCTCATTCTCCACCACGGACTCAATATCCCCCGGAACATAAGGCAACACCGGTGTCTCGTCTATACCGTACGAGTGTCTTAGATGGTAGTACAACACTCGTAGCGCCGCGTTATGCCTGTGGATATAGGCTGAGACCGCATAAGCTGGACATGCTGATAGCAAATGCATTACGGTCTCAGGTGCCCCACGACATTTCCTGCATCGGGTGTCAGGGACGTCTATACCCATCACGCGACTACGGTAGACGAGGGTGTTGAAGACACCATCCTGGCAGGCCATTATGAATCCCTCGGTCTCCGACTTTAGCTCACTCGAACTGAGGAAGGCAAAGGTCAAGCTTTTGGATAAGCCAAGGTCTTCGATATTGTTGAAGAAAACACCATGCATTGGCTTATCCATATGCAGCTGTAGGAGGACCTCTGTCTCCGCAGCTTTAATGTGAGCTTTTAGCTGAACGGGTCCCAACTCGGTGACAGAGTTTGGGTTAGCCCGTTCAGTGTCGAATACGAGACCAAGTTCATTATTATTATTATTATTATTATTATTATTATTATTATTATTATTATTATTATTATTATTATTATTATTATTATTATTATTATTATTATTATTATTATTATTATTATTATTATTATTATTATTATTACAATTGACCCCTGGAATACCGTTTCTTCACTGATGCTATCCTGGGAGAAAGTGGGGGGCATAACACTATAATCTTAGTGGTCTTCATTCATGAAACCCTAAATCAAGAAGCGATTTTCCTCCAACTCCAAAAAATCGAACTTTTGATCAAAATTTTGCACGTGTCAAATAATCTCGAGGAACTAATATTGAGTATATGTGTGTGGTAAATATGACATTACTTATAGACCGTCAGATAACGACAGATTTTGCTGACTCATTTTCTCTTTTCTGGGATTTTAACCACTGAAAATTATGTCAGTGTTGAGCTCAAAAAATTAAAATTTAGCGATCGGACGTGTGCTAGGCATATAAAAAAATCATTTTCCTTTCGCAGAAAAAAATTGTTTTTTTTTTAATTTTCTCGTTTATGGCATTTCAACACACGAATAGGTATAACAATCTAATAGTGAAAAACCAAAGCCATAAGGTTTGCATAAAGGGTTGAAATAGGGGCGCGATGCGCGATCTTGTAAAAAAATTGTTGGTTGCTGATGCATTTTATCGCTTATGACAATCGACAGAATGAAATTTAATATTGTTAGGAACCCGAAAAAAAATTCCCATAAGCCGGTCAGCTGTTGGGGTCAATTTTTCGGACGGGAAATTTTGTGAAAATTTTTTTCGTTTTCCGGCAAAGTTTCTCGTGAACGAAATAATATGTAATCAAAATTTGTTAGTGTGAAAGTCTGTTATAAAAAAAGCCATAAGTCTAGTTCGTGCTTATCATACCATATGAAACTGGAAAAATTGCAGGAAAATCACAGCAATTTTTGTTAATTTTCTCGTTTATGGGAATTGGCATGTAGGAACAAAAACTGATTTCAAGACCAGAAAAAGAAAAGAAAAAGAAAAACCGTGAGTAACGTCGAGTTATGTTTTCGAAAAGACACTCTATGACATAAAGAATCGACCCTCCTGAACCCCCCTCAAAGTGACATCCACTCACCCAATTTTTTTAATGGATTAGGGGGTCAGTTGATAACCCTTGATGAGATTCACAAATCCATTGAAGAACAGAATTTTTTGAGGTTCCAAATATTTCCAGAAATTCCAAGAAACCCATGTTATGTAGTTTTTAGGGAAACCGAGAATGATAATCTAGAAGATCAGCCCTACTTAGGTTACTACGGTACTTGTATGTCCAGTGCTAGGACACGAGAGACTTGTGCACACATATCCAGTGTGATATGGTTCCTAGGATACGCAGGAACCAACAAAATATAACATTTCCTTCTGTTCACCATTTGAAGTGTACCGAAGACACTGCAAATCGATTTCAACATTGGTCCAGAACTGCTCGAATCTGGAAATGAGTTTGATTTTTTATTTTGACATAGAGGCAATTTATTATTCTGGAACTTTCACTTCTTAAGAGTGAACTAGGCCTGAAGGGGATGCCACTATGAAAAAAACGCGCCAGAAACTCTGCATCTAAAGTGGAGGGGAAACGAACTGGTGTTTATTATTTTCTTTATATTTTACCAGAATTCGACATCAAAGTTTTACTTTAGAGCCCTAGGAACAGAAAATACCCCACATTGTAGAAAGTTAACTTACTGTTGGTGACAATGTTAAACCTCATGAATATAATGTATTTGATACGAATTGTCATGCTTTCAAAATTATGGATTCGGACACAAAATTTCTGGATTTAATTTTTGAATAATTTTTTTTATTGCAAAATGTTTATATTTTTACGATATTCACTTTCGTTTATTTTTGACGTTATTCCGAAGATTATCAATAAATTACGAATATTTCACCACTTTTCCCATCTCCAAGAAATGATCTCCGAAATACCATTTCAAAATAACTACACTGCTGGTTAATCCTGTCTTGGCCATAGTCTTTATTAAACAAGTAAACGCAAACAGTTTCCATTGGCAACTTCGAACCACAAGTTAGGATTCTTGTTGTGTTTTTTACTAGTAGATTTGGATTATTCAAGAGTGTGTTTTCACTTGATTTCAGTCAGAATTTCAAATTTTTTATTTTCATATTGGCAGCTACATAAAAAAATATCTTGTCATAGAAAGTGGATAAAAACTCTCAGCCGTATTGGTGTTTGCATATCAAGTACAGTGGTGAAAGAACACTCCTACCTCAACGGAGTTAAAGTCCAAAAAATGTTTAAAAAAAGTTGTTTTTTGTGAATTTCTAATGAGGTTGGCACTTTTTTATGACTGAATCTCCCTGTATTCTTTGGAGTTTATGATTATATATTCTGGAAAAATTAAAAAAAACATCTTAACTCAACCCAAAAATACTGGGTTTCCACTTAAACTCCATTGTTAATAGTTTCTATAATTATGGATCACGCAGTATAAATTATGGGCATTTCAGTTTTTTCAATATAAAAACAAGGTATCTAGTGAAAAAGATCATTTTGCAAACGTTCTCGCTCAGGAACTGTCATATTCTATAGGGATAACCCTGTATTCGTAATGATTTCAGTTCACATTTGTTAATGAAATTGTTACGTGGAAATGGAATAAAATATTTCTTAAGAGTTTGTTGAAACTCATCCATTAATAAGAAAGTTATAGGAAAATTTACTTTTAAAAATATGCCGTTTAATCAACCCACCAATTCAATTTCAGAACTCTTATCAAAATTTGGAATACACCAGGGACTTTGTCGATTTTATTCTTATCATTTATTTTTACTCTCCGGCAAAACATTCGAACTTGTTCGAATTTTCGTATAAATAAGAAAATTACAGGATAACAAAATTTGTAAAATATGTTGATGGAATTTCATGAAAATATCATTTTATTTAATGATTTTTTAAATTTTTTATTTATTAATAGATTTCGATGAAATTCTGATCACTGATATTTTCAGACTCCCTGAATCCAGTGGTGTATTTCTAATTTTTGATAAGAGTAGAAATTGAAATGGTGGGTTGATTAAACGGCATATTTTTTAAATTTAATTATTCTTTTTTATTGATGGACGAATTTCAACAAAATTCCGAAATAAACCATTTGAAAATGTTACAAATCCAGTGGTGTAGTCAGATTTTTTTCTCAAAAAATCGTTAATACATTTTTCAGTTTTTTACCTCGAAAAAAAAAGAATAGTTGGCCCTGAAAATGAAGATTTATTCACGATATTTGGCGTACTAGCGGACTTTTTGATAATCTACCTAATGAAAAAAAATAAAAAAATTCCAATCGGTTCAAAAAAAGTTTGTTTGATAAAGGTGCTTCCATTTTAAACATCGATATCATGTTTCCGACTTATGGCATTTTTTTTCTGGTCTTGAAATACTATTTTCTTCTTACATGCCCATTCCCATCAACGAGAAAATGAAAAAAAAATTCATAAATTTTCCTACAACTTTACAATTTATGGCTTTTCTTGAGGTACATGCAAAGCTTATGGGAATTTTATTATGATAGTTATTCATCATCAAAATCATATGGTTCAAATGCCATTAACGAGAAAGTTTTCCGCAAAACGAAAAAAAAATCACAAAATTTTCCGTCAGCTGACAGCTGACCGGCTTATGGGATATTTTTTCGGGTTCCTAACGATATTAAATTTCATTCTATCGATTGCCATAAGCGAGAAAACCATCAGCAACCAACTATTTTTTTACAAGATCGTGCCCGTATTTCATTGCAAACCTTATGGCTTTGGTTTTTCTCTATTAGATTGTTATAACTATTCATGTGTTAAAATGCCATAAACGAAAAAAAAACTACTTTTTTCTACATTCATGCAAAAAGCAAAACTTTATTGAACTATATTCAGTGGAAAAAGAAGTTCTTTATTGCACTAGTGCAATAAAGTTTTTATTGCACTCATCTGTCATTCTACTTCAACGTGCTGTCATCATGACAAACATAAACGTTTAAACCTACTACATATTTAGCAGATATTCTGTGAGATTGGCAATGGGTACTGCACTACGAAATATTCATATTGAAAATTGCACCAATTGTTCATTCACTTTCAACATTGAGGGTAAAAATAAAGTTTGAGTTAAATTGTTCGTAACGTATTACCTAGTTCCTGTTTCAATGCAAATCGATATTAATAATAAAGTATTCAAGTTGCGCTTTTCATTTTCCTACACCTAGTGCCGCACCTCAATAAATCATTTTTTGCTTTTTGCATGAACGTAGAAAAAATGTTGTATGCAACTCGTGCAAAAATTGTTTATTGCACTCGACGTGAAATTGTCCGACGAGGCCCTTAGGCCGAGTTGGACAACATAAACATTCACTTTTTGCACTTGTTGCACAAATAACTATTTTCTGCGAAAGGAAAATGATTTTTTTATATGCCTAGCACACGTCCGATCGCTAAATTTTAATTTTTTGAACTCAACACTGACATAATTTTCAGTGGTTAAAATCCCAGAAACGAGAAAATGAGTCAGCAAAATCTGACGGTCGATTGCACAATAATTATAAGCATAAACTTTTTGAATATTCATAATCTGATAATCCCACAGAATCCCACTACTATGCATTATCCGGGACCAAGCGTCTACAACGCTCAAAAATTAAACTTGAAAACGATATTTTTTATTTTCAGTTCAACGTCCAGAGACTGCAGGACGCGCATTCGCTATCGCAGGCGGCGGCGGCGGCCGGTTCGAGCAACGGCGTCGGCGTCGGAGGCGGACTCGCGGGAAGCATGGACAGTCACGTCGCAGCTTCCGGACACACGCACCCCCTTTACCTGCAGGGCTCCGCGCACAGTTCGGGAGGGTCGGTCAGTTCTACGGGAGGCGCCTCGCCTACCAGTCCCCTCAGGCCCGGGAAAGAGGAAGACTGTAGTTTGCACGGCAGGAGTAGCACGGAAGGTGGGTTTTGCATTTGTTTAGGGTGATTATTATCAATATACCCGCTATGCGTTTGGGATGGAGGGTCCATCAGCTAACTATTATCATTTATTATCCTGAATGTTGAAGAGCTCTTCGAGAGTGATTTTACACCAAAATCTGAAATACAACGAACATTGAAAACTGATCCTACGAACTCACAAACTCTACCCTGTTATAAATTTATTGTCTAGAAAAAATTAGTTCCTTATTTACTACTCCTCTGTAGTATAATACTGTATAAACGTAGGTGAAGGAGGAGGTTGTTCTCCAAAAAACCAGAAACCTACAGACAAATCGAAATTTTTAAGAAGTCAGGTACAAAGATTTGCTTCGTTTCATGGATTATAATAATATAATAATAATAGATCGCTTTTATTCATATGATATGAAATGGTGAAGTGTCAGCTTAAAGCTGTTTTTCAACTTTACCAATAATTACGAAAAAAACAATAATAGGTTCTCTAGACAAGTTCGAGTTTATGAAGATAAAAAATATGCAACTAAATTAAAAATACAATTAGAAAATCATAGTATCAAGTATTGAGAGAGTAATGAATGCACATGTACAACAGATATACATACAGAGGTGAAAATTCGTGACTGGCTGTATATTAGTTTGTAGTATTTGTGGGGTTGCAGTCAATTGATCGGGCTATTTCAAAGAAAACTCTTTGATACTGTCAAGCTTTTGGTAAATTTTAATACCTTCCTCAGGACAACTGAAAATACCTAATTGTACAATAAGTGCAGCAAAGAATAGATAGAGTTCTTACTAACTTGAGAATGAATGATAAAATTAGCAAAAAACGAAAACAGAATATAAATGAAGTGAAATGAAATGACTGATGTAGGAATGACAGTGACTTAATTTATTTTAGTAATCAAGTTGGAAGATTCTGATTAGAGGGTGATTTTATCCTATGTTTCTCAAAATTAAGTAGATAGGTACGTATAAATTTTGCTGAGATTCTCAGGTCAGTTCTTTTGTTCATCGACTGTTCTTCATTATTAATTTAAACTATTTCCATAAAAATTCTTTTAGATTAGATTAGTTTCTTTATTAAAAATTTCGGTATCATTATAATCCATCCTGTGGTCTCTAAAGATTACATGTCCTGTCAAAGCACATGAATCAACATTTCGTCTACAGTCGCTTTTATGTGAAATAATGCGACCATTCAGTGTTCTAGACGTCTGACCAATATATGACTTCCACGCAAGGAATTTTATAAATAACAATTGATTTTTGCAATTTTGAAATGTGTGTTTTCACTTTACTATGTAATTTTGATATTGTAGTAATATTTTTCTTGGAGTTTTTAATATTGACACTTCGAAGACGTTTATCAATTTAGGAGACAATTCTTGTATACAGGGTGTCCGGTAAACCTTGTACAATATTGAAACTGGTGATAGACTAGGTCATGACTGTTCAGAATATCGGAATTTCACCTTTGTAAAAATCTCACCGTTTTCGAGATATTGAACATTTTTTCAATTTCTGGAAAATCACTACCTCACCTTGGATTTTTGGGTGCCATGTCTACAAATTGAGACCAATTCAAATATCTTTGCTGCTGAAGATAACTGATGAGTGATGCTTTCAGACGTACAAAACACTTTTTCATAAAACGATACAATTTTTCAAGAAATGAGGGTAAAACGCCAGATTTGAGTTTCAGCAATTTTTTTTAACAACAATTTGACATTATTGATTGAAAAAAACAACCAAGTGGAAGTGGATATTCATTACAAAAGAATGCCCATTTTGTCCAGACTCTACCATGGTATAAAATATACGATAATTCATTTTTGGAAATAGTAGAAATTCGATTATGTTAGAGTCTGAGCTAAAATCACCTTCATTAGACTTTGTCAGAAATATCTTTTATTTTTATCCTATCAAGATGAAATGATTAAATAATTATTAGTAATAACGAATCAACTGCCTGGAAGTAGTCAATGAGATGTAAAAAGTAAATACTAATTCAACGTTTTTTTAAATCAACATACACTATGAACCACAATAACGATTCTACAAAATCGCACTGAATAATCTGTATAAAGCGCTGCTGCAGCAGTAGCACTACCTCCAAATTCACCATAAATGTAGTGCATATGGCCATATTCTCGGGGAGTATAACGTGTGTACGGCATGACAAAGAAATAAATACCACTGAAAGAAACAAGCGAAATAATTTCAAAAAACTACGACAGAAGTCACAAGTTGTTCAAACAAAATGTGACAGCCATCTACTATATTTTTTCAATTCTATTCACAGAAGATCCGTTCATGCACAATGCTGCATTTTATATTTTCATCAGCAAACTATTGCTTCTACGGACACAACACAGGAGTTAGAAAAGTTTTTAATTTGCGACAAGGAATCATCTCCTAAAAAAATTTGGACAATTGCGATATTATCACAAGCATTCCTATTAATCGGTGTCAGGTCGGATAATTGACATTTCATTTAGATAATTTTATAAGGCTTGATTACATGAAAAGGTAATTTTATTGACATACTATTTAATGCTTTATTATTGATGATCAATTCCACATTTTATCTTGATAAAATCGAAATAAAATAATTTTTGGGCGTAAGTATAAAAGTTTATGGAAGCCTAGAATAACACCACACCTAATTCAATGGAAATCACTTCCTCCAAAAATAATTATGGTTTGTTGTGTACCATTGTAGAGCCTGGACAAAATGAGCATTCCTTTGAAATGAAAGTCCACTTCCAATTGGTTATGTTTCTTCCAGAAAATAATGTCAAACTTTTTTTAAAAAAATTGATGAAACTCAAATCTGTAATTTTACCCACATTTCTTGAAATTTTCTTCCACTTTCTGAAAAACTGTTCTGTACGTCTAAAAGCATCACTCATCAGTAATCTTCACCAGCAAAGATATTTGAATTTGTCTCAATTTGTATACATGGCACTCAAAAATTCAAGGAGAGGTATCGATTTTCCAGAAATTCTCAAAATGCCCATTATCTCGAAAACGGTGATATTTTTACTGAGGTGAAATTCCGATATTCTGAACATTCATGACCTGGTCTATCACCAGTTTCAATATTGTACAAGGTGTACCGGACACCCTGTGTATGGCAGAGATCTGTAGATTGGTAATTTCCTTGTTGGTATGAATTTTGAGATGGTGTGGTTAGAGTTGCAGTGACGATTGTTTCACAATAGAGTAAATTATTAACTAAAGATTTTGGAAAAGAGTTTATGATAAGAATATTCATAACTTATCCAAACTTTGTTTAAGTAAGCTTGGATGAGTGATATTTTGTTTTCTGTTTTTAAGATACTTAATAAGATTAATTTTCATCTTTTGAGGATGGTAAGAATAAAAATTGTCCTAAGTCATATATTGGTCAGACGTCTAGAATACTGAATGGTCACATTATTTCGCATAAAAGCAACTGTAGACAAAATGTTGATTAATGTGGTTCGGCAGGACATGTAATCTCTAGAGACCACAGGATGGATTATAATAATACCGAAATTTTTAATAGTGAAACTAATCTGTCTGAAATAATGTTTATGGAAATGGTTCAAATTAATAATGAAGAACAGTCGATGAACAAAAGAACTGACCAGAGTAATCTCAGCAAAATTTTACACGTATCTACTTAATTATGAGAAACATAGGATAAAATCACCCTCTAATCAGAATCTTCCAACTAGATTACTAAAATAAATTATATCGCTGTTATCCTACATCAGTCATTTCATTTCACTTCATGTATATTCTGTTTTCGTTTTTTGCCAATTTTATCATTCACTCTCACGTTAGTAAGTACTCCATCTATTCTTTGCTACATTTATTGTACAATTGCGTATTTTCAGTTGTCCTGAGGAAGGTATTAAAATTTACCGAAAGCTTGACAGTATCAAAGAGTTTTCTTTGAAATAGCCCGAGTGAGGTTAAATGACTTAGATTTCATACAGAAGAGAAGCTTTAAGTCTTCTCCTGAAGTTGATGATTGAATAGTTTCTAAAATGAACTGGAGTTGCATTGTAAAGTTTGCAAGCACAATAAATGAAGCTTCGTTTATAGAATGAGGTGCGGTGTTTGGGAATATGTAAATTGTCTTTTTTCTTGTATTAACGTTATTGTTTTTCAAAAATCTGAGTTAACTATATAGATGTGATGGTTTCTGACTTTTAATAATTTTATGTGTGAGAGTAAGAGTATGAAGTTTGAATATTTTATCAAGTTTTAACCAACCTAATTCTATTACTTCATTAGAAATTCAATCGTATTATATGAGACCACTACAAAAGCGAGCACAATAGTTTTGAATCAACTGGAGCCTCTTCAGATTGGAGTTCAATATTGCGGATCCGTAAAGCTGGTCACAACAGGACAATTTCGAAAATATTATGCTTTCGCACAATTTAACTTTGAGTCGCATGGGAAGAACGTGTCTGTGAGGAAACAGTTGTTTCAGTGTACTGTAGGAAGTACCACATAACATTTGGATATGTCTGGAGAATCAAACAACACTCCCAAATTTTAACATTTGGCGGTTAGAGGTGTGATGTCGCGATCAATTGATATAACAAAGTTTTGTTCAACTAAAGCTCTTTTGCTCCAGTTGCCGAATAACATGACTGATAATTTGGCAGCATTCAATTTCAAATTGTGCGCGTATGATATTTTGAAAATATGTCTCAAATCATCATTTATTTGTGTAGAACAAATGTTTGCATCTTTATACTCAGTCAATGTACATTTGAGTATCATCTGCGTAATGAAAAATTTTGCAAAAAGGTTATGAATTAGTGGAAATCTGATAAATATATACATATATATATATATATATATATATATGCCATACAATCTATACAAAGGTATAGTGAGTTCCTAAAGGATTGTTTTCGACTGTTTTACAGTCACTGGAACATATATATATATATATATATATATATATATATATATGTATATATATATATATATATATATATATATATATATATATATATATATATATATATATATATATATATAGAGAGAGAGAGAAGAGTAATGGTCCCAATATCAAACCTTGTGGCACTCCGAAGTTAAGTGGTAGGGCATTCGACACTCTATTATCCAATTTCACACGTTGAGACCGTTGAGATAGATAATTGCTGATAAACTCTACAGCGTTTCCCTCGAAGCTAAAAAAGCGAAGTTTATTGCATAATGATTTGTGATTCACAGGGTCGAAGACCTTACTGTAATCCAACAAAATTAAACACCCCAACCGACTATTATCCAAGGATTTGAAAATTTCATCGTCTAAGTTCAGTAACGTTGACATAGTTGGTAGGATGCTCAGGTGTCCAAACTCAGTGGGAGAAGATATTTTAGGTATTGGTGTTATATTTGCGTGCTCCCAAGCTGACGGGAAGAAATTGGTAGTAATGGCGGTATTTACAATAAACATAATATGGCTTTCAAAGAAATGAGCGAATTACCATACGAGCCAATACAATGACTTTTTATGCTGTTCAAAGCTTCGACCACCTCGAAAGTGTTAACTGTTCTTAAAGCGAATTTGCCATTTTCTTTACCCAATTCGTTGTACTTATTCAGTATAAAATCAGGTTGTAACTGAGCCGCATCAGGGACATAGTTGAAATTTGTGTTTATAGAGTCAACATCAGATAAATTGGGGGGATGAAAGAATAAATTTTTTTGTTCGTGACATTCATCAGATTCAAAGTGTTCCAGATGTCTCTGCTGTTTTTGTTATAACCAACAGGACGCCCATGAGTTCCTCATATTCTGTCTAGAAGGCCTTCATAAAGATGTTAATAGGATTACAGTAATGCCTAATCCTATTATGACAAAAATAGATGAAAAACTAAGTGATGATGAAAAAGCCAATTAATTATGGTCTAGGTATATAAGAATAAACTATTCAATAACATTTGATAATTTAGTTGGTCAGTTGAAATCAACAATAAAATGTACCCATTGTGGATATCGCTCAGTCACCTTTGAACCTTTCTGGGATCTCTCACTTTCCGTATTCCAAAGAGAACTGGCCAGTTTAGTGTTTCACTATGTTTGGACTGTTTCATCATCGTCAACTTTCGACGGCGAAGAGAAAACAAACAAATTTTAAAGAAAGGAGATCATGCACAAACTCTTTGTCAATCCATAATTTACCTAAAATATTGATTGTTAATTTCAAATGATTATTAACGGATAACACAAAAGGAAAAATAAACGTCAATATTGATTATTCTTTGGAAGGTTTAGATATGAGTGATTATGCAGCCAATAACGTATATCCATGTCAGTACAATCTCTGTACTCCGTCTAACCATAGTGGGACAACTTATTCTGGACATTACACAGCCTACTGTAAACTTCCTCATGCAGACAGATGGCACGAGTATAATGACTAAAATCCCTACTTTTTCTTTTTTGTGAAATATTTCCCAGGCTATTGATAGTACAGAAAAAATGGATAACCATTTTTTGTAGACTTTTATGAGATGATCAAAAAATATTTTTTGTGAAATTTGAAAATCTGTCGCCTTCTTTGAGTTTTTGGTGGTTAAAAAAATATAACAATTTTTCAAAAACTCAAAAAACACTTACCTAATTCAAACTTTTTCTGAATCTCTTCAAGGACATGTTTATATGAAATTTTCAAGTTTCAATTACTACGAACCGTATTCTGTATTACGTTGAAAACTGTTTCTATCCAGTGTCGAACACATTAGGTTATCGAAAACCAGGTGAATAAATTAAGGCTCTATTTCTAGAAACGCCCTATAGTGTTGGAAAGAGCATAAGCACAATATGGTACAGTTCCCGTGCAGCAGCGGTCCGAAAAAACCGCCATTGTGTTCCGTATTCAGCTCGCCAAGCTTTAATTTCTCCAGCGACTTTTTTGTCGGGCATATTTCTCGGTAACTAATTAATGGTGAGGAATTCGGTGATACGAATCTGTACGAAATTAGTCCGAATTTCGAATTTTCGCTAGTGACAATATAGGCCATGATTTGGAACGAGTGAGGGAGATTTTAGTTGGCGACTAATAACATCGTCAACGATAACAACAACCAGTTGATTTTGAATGTTGTTTTTCGTCTTTTGACCGACTAAGATGTCTAAAAACCCTGGTGTGTCGACTCATACCTGCCAAACTGTGGGATAAAATGGAAACCTGTCAATCTTGTGCTAATATAAACAGGAATGGCGGGATTCCGTGTGTGAGATATATTCGTGCCATTATTTCCATTAAAATGTTTTCTAATAATACAAGGTACTATGTGATAATCTTTATGATATGGTGGTACTCATTTTCGGTAGATGTATTATTTTGTTCGTCTCTCTGGATTGCCCACAAATGATACAAAAACGGAACATGATCAATTTATTATTATACAAACTACACAGAAAACAGACATGTTTCGCCAGCACAGTAGCCACTGTCTGATTGAATACAATTTGAGGAGATCGAATCGTTTTGTCTATTTTATACAATTACTAAGGATCTTCAAGTAACGGCCGAGTCAATCAGACAAATTGAATTAATATTGAATGAATGATGAATTTCTAAGAAAATATACAGCAAAATGAAGAAACACAATATTAATAGTCATCAATACAAGAAAATTGCATTATGAAATTTAGATTCCGTCACAATTACTCACTTTGTTGAATTCCATAAGATGAACAACAGTCATCAATCACCATATCCCTGGAATATTGACTAAAAATTCTATAATTCTGGAACCGACTAAAGAAGTAGACCACTTTTTCATTTGTTTATTTCTCTTCTGAAAAATCTAAACAAAATCTAATCACTCGACACACCAGGGTTTTCAGGCATCTTATGACCGACGATAGAGCATTAAGCTTATTTTAAGCACCATTATTTTGGTGGCCAAGGGTAGAGTTTATTCGGAAATCTACTATCCTTACTTATCGACTTGTTGAGGCTGGGTCCTTAAGAAACCTGAGACAGCGAACTATCTCATCATCAACGGGAAGAATGGGCTATAGCAACCTTCATTCCATTCAAATCAGCAGGGCCAGACGAAATGCAACCAGTACTACTACAGCGAAGAGTTCGTCAGGCGGTTCAGGACGAGCCTGGCCTACAGATACATATATACATACCTAACATCTGGCGAAGGTCCAAAATGGTCTTCATACCGAAGCCGGGGAAATCATCCTACGCACATTCAGACCAATTTGCCTTCCATGGTTCATGCTTGAAACGATATAAAAACTACACTGAATAAATTCATATGGTGAAATTATAGTAGGTAATGATAGTATTTTTTGCCAAGGACTAAACTGACAAATTTACAATCAGGTTTATACCTCACAACTGAAGTTGTAATTTTACTTTGCGAATGTTATCGTGAAAATGTGAAAATACGCTATCATCAGTGAAAAAATCAGTATGGGCTCAATAAGAACTGTTTTGCTGCAGCAGGAACTATCAAATTTCAGAAGATACTACAAATGTAGAGTAGCAAATATATTACAAGACCGATGGGCCGCAAATATGCGGATGTTGAATGGCGAAGATTACAAAGATTTTTCCGTCAAGACTATATGGACTATAACCGCAAAAATGTTACAGGATAAATATTTCATGAAATTTGGTCGGTCTTTCAACCCCTTTATAGACATGCAAAAATAAAACTTCTACAAGTAGAACCGAAAAAGACGAAACAAAGTTCTACATCTCTTGAAAGAAATGAATATGTTGACATTATGAACTGTTGAGATAAGGACACTCCAGAAGGTATGATAAAAAAATTCATCAAAAAATCATATAGCCTCATACGAACTTGCATGGAGAGGTGGAGGAGTCAATTGTCAAATTGATTTTTTCATACCCGAAACCAACAATTATGGTAACGAGACGGGTAGAATAGAATATCAAAAATTGTCATGGAGGAAGTCAAAAATATTCCGATTCAAAATGGCTCATATAAAACAAAGAACAACCAGGAAGACTTTTCCATAAAATAATGTCTAAAGAGGGGAAAATATAACGACAAGCCATTTATTTTTGACGTCTAATCCATTTTGGACAAAAAATGGAAAATGGTATAAAAATTCACCTGTTGGAAGGAATGAACTATCAAAATGGTTGAAAAAATCTGCTGAACAATGTGGAATTGACGTAAAAAATCGGAAAATAACAAATCATTCTGGTCGTTCGACGATTGTCTCTCATTTAGCAAAGGCAGGAGTAGAAGAACAACAACTAATTAAAATCACAGGACACGCAAGTGCCTCGTCTATACAACCGTATTTTAATATTGACTCATGCCATCACACTACCATTATAGAGAAGATTCGAAAGGTACCTCCTTCTTCTTCTGGAATCAATGCCAGTCTGACAAAAACATCTACATCTACCTGTTCATTGGCAGAAAGTAAAGAAGAATATTCTGATGAAATTATTAAAGAACCTTATAATGTTGTGTATACCAATTGTGATTTCAATAATTGTAATTTCAGTAAATAATCATGTTCATTAATTTAATAAAAATAATTATGTTCGTTGTGGAATAAATGTTATTGGTTAATTGACATATTCGGGAAATAATCTGATCAAATATAACTCGACCGTCGTTTATCAAATCGAATAAATATTGGAATTTCCACTCAAACATTTTTGTTTCAGAAAATTCATCTTGTTAAATTCGAAGATTCATGTTCAAAGAATAAAACTATTTATCGGGTTTTATTCAGAACATAAATCTCCGATTAAACTCGATAACTCGATAAATTTTCAAACAAAATCGTTTTCGTTGAATTTGAAAAATTTATTCGCTGATAAACGAGGTCTTGTTATATTATCCTGCTACGTCATTCGTAACGTCGCCGGTTATTCCTCAGCGAATGGGAGTGGGTAGAGTGAGTTTGCTTTTGTTTTGCTAAAAAGGGGGCTAGTGCACCAGTGGATTGCCGCACCTTGGCCGATGGCGCGAAGTGACTAGGCCAATCTGCTGGTGGTAGGATTTTGGCTGGGAAGAAGATGAAGAAGAAGAATGTCAAGTTGAAGGTCGTTTAATTGAGGTTTGTTGGTTAAGTTTCTTCATATACGATGAAAACAACCGAGGAAATGATAAACTAAAATATCAGTATGGTAATTTCTGTTCGGAGGGTTCAACGATTCCCCGAGTATAATTATGCCTGGTTCACAGATGCTTTTAGCGTACTAACCGTGATTTGTTAGTAAACACAGTTCACCTCTCCGAAGCAGTATTTAGAAAGTAATAGTTTACAGGACGAGCATGCACTTGTATGAATCAAGAGGTATAGCCGTCAGTTGCGGTACTTAAAATTAAAGGAATAGCAATAAGCAGAAAGCCAGCAAGAAACAAACCTATCATGCCCATTGCGGTAAGCGAAAGGGAACACTTGTGGAGAAAGTCAGGTAATTATAGTCAGTTGTAGGATAGTATGCCCACTAAACTAGGCAGAGGTACACTTAATCTATCACTTAGCTGTGGTGGGTGTGCAGGCGGGGATGCCCAGGATGTAAGAGGGCTTCAGACCACTCCTGGAGGGTTCCGTTAGGGAGATGACAGGCCGCTGGTGATGGTGATCCAGAATCACTTGGCTAGGTAACTGGGGTGTAGGCTGCGCCTGCAGAAGTCCTGCGGTAGTAGGTGGATCGAAGCGGTAGCTACAGTTGGGCTGCTTCCAGTCGATGGTTAGGTCTCTCGAGACCCAAGAAGTGGGAAGAAGAGTGAGCACATAAGAGAGAAAGAGAAGGTCGGAAGAAAGGAGGCCTGAAATGGGAAAATCAAGAATAAGTCCTTCCGAGTAGCATGAGTTCAGGAAAATAATAATAGAAGCAATAGGCAAACAAAAGAAACGAATGTTCGTATCGCTATAATAAGCTAGAAGATTGTGACATACCTGAGATGAAGTGTGGCCCCAAAGTGTTATAACATTTATCGAAGCTGCGGTGAGATTCAGTAACAATCAAATCCACAAAGGTGATTGAAAAGATTCTTCCTTGAAGAAATATTACCAAAGTCACTGAATTTCACCAAATTTCCTAGGAAAATCCGCGAAAGCGCGTGGACAAATTACTTATCTTTCGGAAAATGTGCGGCTTATCAAATTGTAGTTTTTTGTCACCAAAAGTCCAAAAGTCATAAACAGCACAGCTGACATTGACATATGTCTGTTGAGCCAAAAGGCAGGTTATCTTTTTGTAAACAATGGCTTCTGAACATAAACAATCGACTTGCTTTCTGAAATATGGGATTGAATAGAGTTAGAGAGGTATTTTCATGGAACTGGGTGAACTAGAAATTCTTGAGGGTAACTTATAGGTTTCGCTCTGGCATAGATGACTACTAGCGAGGAAGGTTCGGAGGAAGCGAGAAGCACATAGTTTGCTGAGTGTTTGCTCATTTCTGTTCCCATGAATCTCCGACCCCAAGGTAGGTTGTGCGATCATAAACAGTCATAGCTTTCTGCACTAATTGAAAATTACACGTAACAATCCCCGAAAATCAAAAAATTTGTAAATTACCTTTTTCGATTGAAAACTACCCTTTTCTTTAAAAAAATTGAATTCGTATACAATCAAAAAATATTTGTGGAATATTCTTACAACTAATAGGCTTTCTCAAATTGAAAAAATGTGATAATAAATATATTCAGCATTTTTCTTAGAAGAAATACTCGACTCCGGTAGATTACCTGAACTGATACATTCAAACTCAAACAGTAAGTATCCCAAGACGGAAGTCGTGCATTCTTCAAACTCCGTACTGATATCTTCTTAGAAATGGCTCAGCCGACATTACTAACACGGCCAACGTAGAAAATGAAAGCAAAGATCATTTATAAGGCGTCTCATTTATTTCCCCTGTGCAAATTGCTGAAATATGCGTGATCCGTAACAAAGCAAGAGGAAATAATTTATCGTTCACTATCACAAATGTAACGTAAAGCGTTTTATTATGATGATTTACCGCATTACTGATACTGTGGTTTCGAAAGTGATGGAAATAATTAAAGTTTTTCAAACTTGATTACCTACACTAATATCCTAGACAATTTGTTACATATTCATGACACTAACCATTTTCTAGTTTGCTATTATTAGTACTTCCTGTACGTCTGATATAGATCACAAAATTATTCGATGTATGCGCGGCGTAATCTTTGTAGTTTACTGATGTATTTATTAAAAAAACAAGAAATTTTGATTAATTCAAAGCAAATTAATTATAATTAAAAATGAGGAATGCATACTTAAGATTTTTTCAATAATGGTAATATTAGTGAAATTTTACTGTATACAGAGTGTTTAAAGACATGCTAATATTTGAGGGTGTGATTCTTTGACTCATTTTAAGAAAAAAAACTTCCTATGAACGTATGTCCTAAACGTCTTAACTTTTGAGTTGAATAACTACGCCACTGATTTCTCTCAAATTGAAAATTATTTTAAAGATCCTCATCCATTTTTGAGCAAATTTGATATCATGAATTTTCTTTATCCGACGCATGGTTTTATTTTGTAGAAGTAAGTTTAAATGAACGGATCAAATTTATTAATTATTGATAATACTAACACTGATTATAAAAATTGTTGGAAATGGCCACCTTCACTTGATAGGCATGCTTCCGCCCGTCTACGCATGGAATTACGCACACGTCCAAATATTCCCGGCGTATTTCGTGTAGTTTCATACAAAGCAACTATTCGCTCTCTTAAATTTTCTAAATTATTACCAGGAGTTTTATACACTAGAGATTTGAGGTGCCCCTATAAAAAGAAATCAAAACTGTTGAGATCGGGGGATCTTGCTGGCCATGGCTGAAGTCTTGCGCGACCTATCCATCGTGCTTGTACCATATTCGATTCCTTAACGCAATTGGCACATCTTCAAGCAACCCACTGAGTTCATCTTCGATACAGTGTAAATAATACCGACCAGCAAGGCGTCCTGGTAAAAAAATGGGCCTTTTAGATAATCACCCATATCCTGCCTAAACATTAACCAAAAATTGGTGTTGTAAATGGGTTTCGGTTATGGCATGGGGGATTTCTTCCGCCCACAATAATTGTTATGGAAATTTTGAATAGCATTCCGAGAAAAATTTGCTTCGTCTGTGAACAAAATTTGTGACTCAAACTGCGGGTTTAGTGCAATACTCTGAAGTTACCACTGACAGAAGTTCACACGCTGTGGAAAATCTCTGGAGAGTAATGCCTGTACTCTTAAAATATGGTTTGAGTATAACAAAAAATCAACCAAAATACGACATTTGGATGACAAATATTCAGAGATCTTCCTCGTACTCCGCGTTCTCAATTTCTTTAGGAATTCTGACGCTTAGAGGTCTACATTCCGGAGTACCTTCCTTGAAACTACCAGTTTCCCTAAGTCGGCGATGAATATTTGAAAATGTATGGCTATTTGGTAAGGCACGATTTGGATATCTTTCCTGAAAAATGCGTCTGGCTTCTGTTGCATTACCATCGGCGTTGCCGCCATTTCTGCATTCGTGTAATTCACCATATTTACTGATATTCAGAAACACAACGGAAAACCAAAATTACTTCAATAACACGCTTAATAATCAAAGAAATTACGCGCTGTGATGGTTTTTAACACATACTTTCAGTCAACTGCTATTATTTCCATCGACGCGACGTTTGTAAAAATGTCATTTATTCCAAGATAACTAGATATATGTTTTGAAAAATCATTAATCGGTACTGCGATATGGAGCAAATTCAATTTAATTATTTTAATCAAGAATAGAACATCTGACAAGAAAAACATATTTTTTTGGATTCTCATTCATTTTGGAACAAATCTGATCTCTTAATTTGCTTTCAGTCGATGCACAAACATTTCCACACCGCATCAGATTTTGGAGGAATTAATCCTGAAGTAAAACGATTTTTTTTTTTTTCAGCGGAAACCATGCGTCAGAAAAAGAAAACCAATGAGATCAAATTTGCTCAAAAATGAATCAAAGAGAAAGCAGTGGCGTAGTATTTTTTTCTCCAAAAATATTCAATGCAAACACGTACGGACGCCACTGGTAGAGAAAATGAAAATTTTTGTACATCACAAAATGCACCTTGCAATAATATCTCAGTTATTATTGAAAAATAATTTTTTTTAAATTTTATTGCCCTGTATCTCAAAATTTAAGACTTTTAGGACATACATTCATACGAAGCACCTCCTCAAATACTAGCATGTCTTTAAGGAATACCCTGCTCATCTGAAACCGGTGTTCGAGGTGGCAGATATTTGTTTATTCTTTCATTCAGTTATATCCTAACAGACCACAAAGGTCCCATTACAATGATAAAAAAATTACTAATCATGTTATGTAAAAAGTATAATAAATTTTGAGAAGGTATTAGGTGTGTGCTAACTGTAACATGTAATAATATTGGGGTTGAATTACACAGAGAGGTGTATGAGAGATGCAGAATTGATGAGCGAAATACATATTTTCTACGACAATGCGTAAATAAGGTTACGCAGGTGTAAAGTGATACTTTTAAGTAATTGTGCGTAAGAATTCAACTGTGGGTATAGTATATATATATGATAACTGTCGTAGAAAAAACTTTGTAATATACATTTTCGTAAAGAGCTATTTTGAACTCGCGTGTTTTTGAACTCGGCTTCGCTGCCTCTATTCGCCAAGAACCCCAAAACAGTATTACATCAATCATTAGAGAATAAAATGAGTGATTTTTTAACAAAAATATTAGAAGGAGACATGGTGATGAGAGGAATTCTTCTAATGAACGGGTTACGTTATAATACGCTTCTCCTCATCTCCAGGTCTCTCCTACTGCTCTATCGCTAACGCGGGCTCGGCCGTTTTCTGCCACGTTTTAAAAAATCCCAAAAATCTCAAAATTTTCTGGTTTTTCGAGTTTTTCTCCGTTACTTATGATCCGATTGTTTCGTAAAAAATCTCGAATTGTTCCTATTTGCATTCTCTAAAAATGTTCTCATTAGATCAATTAGATTGCTATATTCGTTTTCATTTTATAAGCTACACATAACACTAAAAAAACTAGTATTTTTGTATGGCATAGTCGGTTTCCTACTAGTATTTTTGTTAAGAAGAAATCCTCTATTGATTGGCCTATTATCTTTGGTCGTCATAAAGAGGCCGCAAAGAGTTGCATTAAATTGACACTGGAAGATCATAGAAATGCATTAAAGCTAATTTGGGTGATGTTTCACCGAAATTTATGGTTCCGCTGAGAATTATGATTTACAAATACATAACAGTTTTATGGGTTCTGCAATCAAAACCGATCTTGGATAGAATACGTTAATTTCAAAACCAATAAAATGGGATGAAATACGAGTCGTGTCGAAAGGAGGTTTATATGTGACAACCATAAAATTTATAATATAGCTGTTGAAGGAGAGGAACTCTATTAGAAACTTATACGGACGTCAAATAAAATAGGAAATAGGCAGGGATGATTGAGTATCCAAAACATTTTGATAGTTCAGTGATGTTTTATTATCAATTATATACATTTATGCTGTCCCGTAAATTATACACTGGACGAATTTTGGTCGGGTGAGAGATTTATTACGGTATCAAGGTCGGTGAAAAATAGCTAGATAACATAACGGACAGTTTTTCCTCGTGACAGAAATCAACCTTTCAAAAATAACTTTTTTTATATACTTATTTTTGATCATAACATTAGAAATTGAGTAAATACGACATGAAAAAGTAGAACATTACTTTTATTACTATAAACGGTGATAGCGCAATTTCAATTTCGATCTATCTTTATTTTGGAGAAGCTACCAAATGAAGAAAAATGAGGATGTCACCCCAGATATTTCGGTCTATTCTTCTTGCAGAAAATCAACAAAATTTTCTCCACGTTCACCCATTTGGAAAATTTTCCATCGATAGAAACTTCTATGTATTTTTCCTATTCCTCATGACCATGTTATATATTTTATCGTACTTCCCATCATCTTCCACCATCGTACCTATTCCTGTATCCGGTGTTGTTGGGCCTCCTGTTTTCCTTTCCACCCTTGTCGTTTCCCCTTCGAACCTCAGGTATTCAAAGACAACGTATTTTAGCGTGTCTTTGAAATATTCCGCATTGGATCTTCACATTCACGAAAATTAAATTGCAAAACTCGTTTAAATCGATAGTTTCTATTCTAAAACGTCCTTTTAACAAAGGGTTCCACTATTTTTTTTTTCATTTTGAAAAAAATATCACATTTGAAAGTGTGCCGCTGACGTCACGTTCATCGGAAACACCCCCCACCTTAATCCACTTTCCAAAACAGGCAATACCGATCTCCTTAAAAATACAGCTTCTTGCTTGATATATAAGCCATTGAGAAATAATTAGAAGTTTGTCACTTGATCAACTCAGAGAAAAAATCCACATATTACATATTTTTATTGTATTTATAGCTTTCAAATTTTCTGAACGGACCTTCCTTTTGATGAAACATGAGCATTGGCAATACCGCAAATCGTAATAACGTGCTCATCATTCATCGGGTGTAATCAAATCAGATAAAGCAATGTCTAAGATTTCATTGTGACTTTAATCTCTTTGAATTTTGTTTTTCAAGTATATTTTTCTGAATCTTTTACTTCTTACGAGGAATATTTACCCGATTATGAGCAACTGTCAATTGACGACCGAATGATATCACTTACGACATCTACATACAAAATATCTTGGACTCTCAGTGGAATTTTTTCTAAGATAGAATATACAAATTGAGGGCGTAAAAAAAGATTCGTTCTCTGTTCCACAAATTTTACCAACTTTGTCCATACACCAACATCAAATATTATATTATGCATTTGTTGAGTCTATTTAGCATTATGGTATCGTTGAATGGGGTGGAGCTAAAAAACATATAATGGAGACACTAGAAAAAAAAAACAAAAACGCATTTTGAAAATAATGTATTTGAAATCAAATCGATTTTCTTCAGAGCGATTGTATGTAGAGCTGAAGATAATGGATATTGCCAGTTGTTTGCAAAATCAACTCTTATATATATTACGAAAATAAAACCTTGATACCAGAGCCATAAGTTTAGGACAAGACTATTTACCACGAGCAAAAAAATCAATTGGTCAAAGATGTTTTGCCTACCTGGGACCTAGATTACTAAATATTATATCAATAACAATAAAAACAATGAAGAATGTGCACAGCTTCAAAAAAAATTCAATATTGTGGCGGGACAGAAATATCATAAGGGATACAAGTGATCCCCCTTTCCGATAAGACTATATTTTAATTGTGCTGCTATAAAAATTATTAATTTATCTACTTGATTTGCAGATACATTTTATATAGTTTATTTTTTCCCTTTCATTTCTTTTTTTGTGTGATTGTGTGGAATTATATCCATATTATAAATGTAGGAGTGTGTATGCATGTACAAAAAAAAACATCGCTTTGAAAAATAATGATACTTTTGAGTTTAATTGAAATGAGCATCTTACCCATAGACAGGTTTTTGCAAAAAGCCTTTTTGGGACTCATGAATATTTGCTATGAGTCATCTCACTTAATGTAAATGTTGTATCAAATCTTTATTACCAAATACATTTATTATTATCTGTAATGAAACTAAATGAATGATTTTTACTAGAAATCTACTAGTGAAAGTCATTCATTTAGTTTCATTATAGATATAAACATGGATTTTTGTTAAATATCGGCTACATCAATTCAAAAAATAATAAATATTATTATTACTATATTATTGGGGTCTTCCCCATTCCAGATACTCGTGTACGCGAACATTTATTCTCTGTGTGTAAATCTATATTTAAAACTGTTTTATATTTCAGATCCGCAGCAGGGGGTTGACGACGACGACTCCCAAGAAGCAGGAAGTTCGCGTGCACAATACGTCTCTGCGAATTGCGTGGTTTTTACCCATTACCAAGGTGACGCGGCCTCCGTAGTCGACGAACACTTTTCCAGGGCCCTAGACAAGACGTCGACTCACACGAAGGGTAAGAATCATTACCATTTTCGTCTACGGCATAACTGAAATAAATTGGTATGTGAATATGTTTACAGTCAGTTACACGAAACTTTTTTGGTTTAAAAATAGTCTGCTGCCCGAGCAGCTTATGAATATTGAGTTGATTTTCATTCAAGTTATGGAACACGTGGCATTTTAATTCATATTAATAAATGAATTATTTTAGAAGTGATGAAAAAGTGTGGATTCACTTGGTGAACATTGGAGTAAATTAATGATCCCTCCTTAATCTCGTCTAAGGTACCACATGGATCAATATTTGTCCACTATTCTACACACACGAGACAATACACACAAAATCAGACAATGAACAATTTCAATCTGTTATTCTGTTTATAAAAACCTTCCGTCAGAACGCAATAACCTCATTTTCTTTTCTCGAAACCTTGTACGACCAATGTAAGCGCCGACGTTTATAAACCAAAGAATATATCGGGCTAGAACACTTCAACAAAACGTTCAACCGTACACCGAAATCACTCCATTCACTTCCATGTCGCTCCAGTAAACATATTCACGGTTTTCGTCTCTCCCAGGCTCATGGTGTTCGAGAAAGATACTTGAATCTACGTTTCTTGTGAATCCCGTGTGTCAATTTCCATCAACTCCTCAAATGAAGTTTGAATATAGTCATCTACAAATAAATCCGACTTTGTATCATGATAGATAACGCAAAGAAAATTTTCAACGGTACTCTCATCTCACTCCATTCAGTTCCACTTCACTCCGATGAGATATCTGTTTGTAATCTGCCTGATTGTGACAATATCCTAACCTCCTGAGAAAAGAAACAAGTTTCAGGAAGTTTCACGCATCTCTATCGCTTTTTCGGCCTATCTCAAATTAAATGAGTTTGCTTCAACACGAATAGACGTAACCCGGAAGAGTGAACGCCCCAGCACTCGTATGTACTCGAAAGCTCACCCCCCTATCCACCACCCCCGCTCGTTAAAGCGGTTCCTCATCCTGATGATTGGCGATCAGCAGAATAAAATCTGATCGTTTGATATCGAGAGCTCGGCCAATTCTCGGCCTGAAACTGTTATTTAACTCGACTTACGCTACTTTGTGATTTTTTCCTGTGGAATATTTTCAAACATATAGTTATCTTAATTTAAGTCTACACAATATTTTATTATCTGACAAGAAAAAATGAGAAGGTTTTGGTCTGTAAGAAGTTCGTCCTAATTACTTTTGGTATATCTGAACGAACTATAAGAACAGTGTTAAAGAACGTGAATTCTAGTGGGATAGTTGAACCAGATAAGCGGGGAGACAGACAATCGGAAGGAATTAAAATACGGGACTCAACTTTACGAGGCAATCGAAAAGCACAATAGTAAGTTGCCTTAAATAGAATCGCACTATTGCAGAGCGAACAGTAAATGTATTCTTTATTTTTAGAAAAACAAAATGAAGTTAATGGCGCATTACTACCTACCGAAATATTTTTCGATATAAAAATGTATTTATTTATTTTCACAAACCGAAGTAGGACCAATGTTCTCTATGTATCACATTCAAAGATGGTGACGATAATACAAAATTGAAACTTAAAGACATTTATGACTAACATAACACAGAAAAAATAAAGAGTGAATACAAAACAAGAGCTACTATTGACAAAAATTTCGTATGTGGAAGGTTGGATTTACAAGTTTTATACTTACCAGTGTCCAAAGAGATGGCCTATGTAACTAAGTATAATGTAACCTATTACGATATAGTTATCAAAGTATGCAAATGTTTTACTAGGTATGACGGTATTATCAAACGAGGATCGTGCGAAATAGCAACATTTATCTACAGAGTTCTACAATCCTACGTTTCCCTATAGTCAGACGGATGTGGCGGACAAAATAAAAACTCTGTAGTTGCAGGTATGCTGCTTTTTGCAAGTTTTGCAGTAGGTAGTACATAGTTTTGCAGAAGTACGTACAGCTGCATATCTTTCGCTGAATCACATGCAGAAGACCTTTTTGTACCTTCACAACTAAACACTATTTTTATCTAGACGTCAAAGGCCATGAGATGTTTTTCCTTTAGGATTCTTTCATTGACTTCAAAAAGTTATCTTAGGATCTTCGAATATTACAGAGTAGGGAGAAGGATTCTATCAAATGGATTGACATTATGGAAGTTAAAGTTTCTAAACTACATCCAGACACATTGTTTTTTAAATGAAACCATAATTAACAGAAATACAGTAAGATCACTTTGATACAAGATACAAAACGTTAATTTACTTCCTCTTAATGAGGAGCCTAAAAATGTAGGGAAGAACAAGTATCAAGACTCCATGTCTCTTTATCCAGTCGCCAAGTACATCAGAAACATGTTCGCTTTCTTTCCACACAGCAGCATAATAGTGCAGTAGGAATATTATTTTCATAAAGTGTCGTATCAACTATCAACAATACATAGTACCAGTATTTTCCATGAGACTGTTATACTGTGTCGATCAACCTCAGTTTGGTAAAAAAAAAGAATATACGTGGGGCATCTTTTTTAACAGGATCTATAACTGGTTCAAATAGATCATTGTTCAAAAATAACCCATATAAAGGTCGCTAACTAACGGCCTCTGTATATTTACACAGACTTCAAAATTATCACAAATTAATGCAGTAAAAAAAATACTAACAAATTCACATGAGTTTTCAACTCGTCTAAAGTCCTCCAGGTTATCAACTTCTTTATTGCGATTATTATCATGATTATGACCAGAATGTATTTAGCATTTTGCAATTTTCCATATCAGAAACCTCCAGTGGTCTTACACTTACCATGAGGATGTGCATTTTGAGATGGAGACGAACTAGGGATGAAATATAAAAATAATTACGGATTGACCAAGAAAAAGTTTTGGCGGGAAGGACAGAAGATGGAAAACTGTGAAGCAATAAAGACTGACAAAAGAGTAGACACAAAACAGGAATGATAAGTAATGATTGGACTGAATGCTGAAAGAATCCACGAGTACAGAATAATAAAAAAATTCTAAAGACTGTAATAGTTTTACATCGAGTGCTATCAGTAAACCGATGACGAAAGTGTCACCATGTCGATCTTGGAAAATTCAAAGCACGCCGTTGACATTGACTGAATTCCCAAAAAGCAACAAATTTGGCCCAATTAAAGCGAGTGAGGATTCCTGAGAAGCGGTAAGGCATCGATAAAAGAATCTTATCTGCGATGGCAGGACATTATTCCTCGATCGAGCCATAGGTGAGCAAACGATATAAACTTGTTTGCCGTCTCCGAGGCAACACGGATACACTGAGAAAAAATATTTATTCCCAAGCGACTATTTAATTATGACAAGTAAAAATTTATTTACGGGACAGCTCTCCAACTAACCTGCTACAAGTAAAATGAAGTTTGCTAAAATAAATCACTTGCCATTACTAGGTTAGTTTTAGCAACTTGATTTGTTTGTGATAGCAAACACGAATAGATATCAATTAGTTTGGGTCAAAAATTATTATATTTTCTCATAAACTCTGCTGTCGTTCAAATCAAACAATTCTGTTTTTTATATCAAATATGCATTTGTTAGTGGCAAAAGACAGATATACATACTCTGTTCAATTAATATTTTTTGAATCCAAATTGAAGATTTGTTCGCGACAAATCAATCAGTTGGTCAAATTTGAATCTCAATTTAAATTTCAACCAACAATGTGATACATTCGTCCAAACAAATATATATAATAAATAGTTTTTCAACAAATGCAGTTGTTTCGCCCAAACCAACTAATTTAAATGAACCGATAACTTGAAACAAAGAATATGATTTGGTTCTTAGGAATAACATTTGTTTCTTACTAATAACAATTATTTCTTGCAAAGAAATAAAAGTCAAACAAATGAGATTGTTTCTCGCCAAGAAACGTTTTTCTCTATGATTGGCAATCCACCTATAATTAAATTGTTTTCTTATGATAAATCAGCAGTTACTTGTCACTGAATCACTAACTATCCCGTTATAATTAGTTTGGGGCCAAACATAAATGAGTAGATGTATCCCAGTAAGTTAGCAACTAGCTTGCCTAGAATTAATAATTTGCTCACGGTCAGTTAACTGATATGTTCTGGTAATCAAGCAGTCATCGTTTCATGAGTATACAGTTGACTTGTGACCAAAGTAAAACTGAGTTCCTGTTAGTGAACAGTGAGCTCCCAGTAGGTTAGCAAATAGTTTCTTGTTATAGTAGTTTAGATAGTTGACTATTATTAAAGAGATAATTCATGAATAAGTTTCAAATGTTTTGCAGCAATAAAAAAGATATTCCTGACCAATGAATGGCTAGTTTCAAGCAATGATCTGAAATGTTCATAATAAGATAGCTTTCGGTACCAAATGTCTTAAAACTATCACAAAATAATTTGTTATATTCCGATGAAAAATTTTGAAAGCTTATTGAATGTTTTTCAAATGGTTCTTTTTCATTTAGGATGAGAAACATTGGAAAATTTGTTTAGCAATCTTCAGAAGCAATTTTTACAACTTTCTGACTGTAAATCAACAATATGAAAGAATACTTGAGGTTTTTCATGCTACATTTTATTGGACGCCTGCTCTAATGTGGACGCGAGTAAAGACAAATTTGAAGCAATTTTCTACAAGGACACTGTAGTGCCAATTGTGCTTATTATAACCACATAATTATTGAGATGACATTGAAAAATAATAGATCATCAGCAATTCCACTCTTTTGAACTTGAAGAGACTCCAGTTCATGGCAAACCTTCAGGGAGATGATGATCAATGATATCAAAATTTTGATGATAAATACTTCATTATAATCAACCTTCAATTTGTTAGGCATTTCCTCAGCCCAATTTAAGTGAAAAGTTCAAATCGCCTGAAATAAATAAAGAAAAAACTAAAGAACATTGACAGGCAGAGGGCTACAATTAAAATCAACAATGAGATAAAATAACCTTTATTGGAAGCTAATTCCTATAAAAAAGATCTGAAAATGTAATTAAAATAAGTTCGTAACTTTGTAATTGTCTGTGCCTGATGAGTTCACACGTACAAACTGATTATAATAAAATGCACTAAAACCCAGCCCACCTCTTACATACATTCGCGAACATCTGAAATTGTGCAACCGGCTAGTGCAACCGATGCAACGTTATATGGACAAATATGGCTGCTCCACGGCTGATCTCTCTCTGAATTTTGGATAAATAGTCGTTATGAGGGTGGTCCCAGAAGTACCTGGCCCAACAAAGAAAAGACAAAGATTTTGGAAAAAGTATATTTATTTTTCAACGTAATCTCCTTTTAGCTCAACACACTTTTCCCAGCGATGTTCAATAAGTTCGATAATCGATACCCTTTTTATAATAAGAATCGTCAAGCTCCTCAAAATAGCCTTTAACTGCCGACGTAACCTCTACATTGTTGAAAAATCTTTGACCACCGAACAATTTTTTCAAGTTTGGGAACAGAAAATAATCCGAGGGGGCTGAATCTGGCAAATAGAGTGCATGAGGTAGCAATTCAAACTTTAATTCATTAATTTTGTCTTGATGAAACAACACTTTCTTCTGAGCCAAATGCGGCCGTTTTTGCCTGATTTATTTTCTCAAACGTTGCAATAATTTCGCATAATACTCGCCGTTGATAGTTTTCCTTTTGAAAGATGGTCAATGAAAATTATCCCACGCGTATCCGAAAAAAACGACGCCATGACCTTGCCTGCAGATGGGACGGTCTTTGCCTTCTTTGAAGCCGGTTCTCCCTTTTCAGTCCATTGTTTTGATTGTTCTTTTGTTTCTCGGGTGTGAAGTGATGGACCCATGTTTCATCCATGGTTATGAAACGGCGCAAAAAATCGGCTTTGTTTATGTGAAACCTTGCCAAACACTCGATTGAAACATCTTCACGACGCTGTTTTTGTTCTGTTGTGAGCAAACACGGCACCCATCTTGCGCACAGCTTTCTCATGTCCAAATTTTCAGTTAATATGCGATGCACCGCACTTTTTGAAATGCCTACTGTGTCTGCTAGCTCGCGCACTTTCAGTCGACGATCATCCAGTACCGCTCTGTGGATTTTCTTCTCAGATCAATAATATTGATCTGAGATTTTCTTCAACATTTCTGCAGTCGTCACCTCATTTGGTCGACCACTGCGATGCTCGTCTTCGCAGGTCGTACGGCCTCGTTTAAACTCTGCTACCCAATATTTTACTGTTGATAACGAAGGAGCAGTCTCACCCAGAGTAGAATCTGGTTCAGCTTTCATATTGGTTGGGCTAAGGCCTTTCAAATAAAAGTATTGTATCACATAACGATGATCAATTTTTTCCATGTTTACAAATTCACTGATGGCTGCCAAACAAATACTAAACAACGTGGCGTCTTCAAATTTGAAACATATGCTGTATAGATTGTGTACTTTCTAATACAATGGTATTTTTCAAGCAACTACCGCTATCTCTAGGTCAGGTCAGGTACTTCTGGGACCATCCTCGTATTGTAAAAATTTTGTTTTGTTATTATGTCAAGGTAAGGTTAGTAAGGTCAGGTATGGTTGGCTAGTAATTTACGTATTTTCAACTCGGTTTGCATGTTTGTTTAGGTAGGTTAGCTTGCTCAGGTTAGGTTTGTATGTAAATTGCGAGCGAAAAACTAATTTACACATTTTCGAGTCTCGCAAGCTAGGTTAGCTTGCTCAGGTTAGGTTTGTGTGTCAATTAAGAGCGAAAAAACAAATTTACGCATTTTCAATTCAGTTTGCCATGTTGAACTACAATATTTTAATTCGAGTTTGGCGCATGCTCAGTGGATTCCAATAAAGTTGCATCGGTTGCACTATCCGCTTATTGAGATTTTGTAGTGTGGCGTCGCCGGTTTCTACCGAATTCGGGCGGATACGACCGAAAGCAAGGAAATTATGCAACTGGTCAATAGTTTGTATCCTGCAATAACTGTTCCTGTCGATTATGGAGACAAAATGAGCTACTGTAATAAATATTATATTTCAGATATATTGTTTCTGTCCCAATCACACTGAAAAAACAGTTTATTCATAGTTAACTAAATTAATCAACAGCCAATGAATCATTCATACGAATATTGCGGAATAAAGGTTTAATTATCAGAAATAAATTATGCATTCAAATTATTTAAATATACCTTATTAACAGTTAACTCCAATTTATTTCCAATAAATATAGGTCTCACTATAGATTCATCAACAATAAATAAAACACTATTTGTAATAAATAAATGAATATTTATTGATATTATATATTTCATTACCATTTAATAAATATAAAATAAATAAAATTACTTAATACAAAATAAATTTTTCATTTCTTTATTCATTGCGAATGAAAGCCACCCAAACAAACATTTATTAACTATGAACACTATCTTTTTTTTTCAGTGCAGTTATCTGTGGCTCAATCACTAAACGTTATTTTATTCGCAAGCAGTTATTATTGCTGGGACAAAACTCTCTCTTCAGAAACAGGTTTTTTGTTGGCGGAATTGGCAGACATATTTTCCGCAATATGTTTCACCTATTCTAAATAAAGAAAAGTCAGCTACAAATACTTGGGCGATTTTTCTCAGTGTAGACGAAGTAAAGCACCGTCTTCTCTTTTCAACGATGCCGTGATTTATATGAAATGATATCTGATTATTTTTTATTTCTGAATGTTAACTTCAGTTTTATATTGTCGATTATCCTTTGAGTTCGCCGGCAAGGCTCCCGATTCCCACACTCGGCCAACTTCTGGTGATAAATGTCCTCACTCCTCATCCTTGTTGGTCGCATACCTGCGACTATACCTCACTAAATTGCTAGCTGCGCCCGCTCAACCCGTTTGTTTTTCTATTTATCGGCGAACTTAGTCCTTCGCAAAAATCCTGTCGCGGTGAGAGGAATTTATTTTTTCTGAAGTTCCGAGCCGGCATGAGAATAAACGTGGGGCTTCGGATCTCTAAAAGACCATAACTGTTTGACATGCGATTAATACAACCATGGATGCTAATTGGAGATGAACTAATTGTCTGCCAATTAATTTATATGGATATTTGAGAATGAAAAGAGATTAAGTAATTATTGGAAAAAGACGGTTATCCAGAGTTGAGGCGCATCACACACACATTTGATTTTTTTCTAGCACTATTATAGAACTAACAAGTTTTATTTTGAGAAGATATCAGATAGTTAGATTGATTTTTTTCATTTCTACATAGTTGTTTTCACTCGTCTGAAAAGTAACCCGGTGAACATTTTTTAAATTGTTACATATGTGGAACATAAACTTTTACGTATTTTCTGAGGCGATAAGTCCCAATTTTCAGCGTTGTCTCAACGTCATACATATTTTCATTATCAAAATGATGAATCACGCTCAATGTCCAAATAGCACATCATAACATATGTCAAGTAACTGATTCAAAACTCATGTTTCCAATACGACGGTCTTTTCTGAGGCGATAAGTCATAACTTTCAGCGTTGTATCAACGTCATATTTCATTGATCTTATTTTCATCACCGAAATGACGTATATTATGCACAATGTTCAAAGACTAAAAATGGTTATCATGGTATATTGTAGGTACAAGCTAGGCATCCTATTAGGCCTTTTGTGCATGTTATCATGGTAACAACCCAAGGGTCCAAGGTCCAATAACTAATGTACAATTCGCAAAAGTTTTTGATAGTATTCATATACTGTTACTGAGTTTGAGATGATGCTTCGTAACTTCAATGGCAACGACACCTATCGTTGGGTAGAATACTTCATATTGATTATATTGATCAATATCTTAACATATTTTTTAAGGTATTTAACTAACGTCAGGCAAAGTATGCAAAAAAAGTACCCAAGTTACATAGTTATTTCGTCATAAAATGGATAGATTCAAATTAAATATTTTCAATACTATATTACCAAATATGTAAAATATTCATATATTGCCTGATGTCATGAAAAATTTGGAGAGACAATGTTAGACAATGTTTGTAAACATACATCAATAATATGTTTATATTCGATTTTCAAAATTACCATCACTCAGAGATATATTTATGAAATAATAATTCTTATTGCTTATTTACATCAATGAGTGAACATATTTTTTCAGATATTCAACTTACGTTGGAAAAAGTATGCAAAATTACGTGGTTATATTTGATCAGAAAATGTATTAATCTGAATGAAACGTTTTTATTACTATAATGTGGAAAACGAAAAATACACATATTTTATCTGATACCAGGAAAACTTTGGAGAGACAACATATGTAAATGATACAATTACATTTGATTTTCAAAATCATCATCATTCAGGAGATATTCATATATCCACGATGGAACAGTTTATATCGATTATTCTGATCAATACATGAATAAATATTTTTAGATATTCAACTTACGTCAAGCAAAGTATGCAAAAATACATATTTATTTGGTCGTTAAATGTATCTAATCTGATATAGTATTTTCATTACTATATTAGGAAATATTTGTTGCCAGAAAAACTTTGGAGAGACAATGTCTGGAAACATATATAAATGATATAATGATTTTTATTGACTAATTACATCAATAAGTGGACATATTTGTTCATGTATTCAACTTTTACGTTGGAAAAAGTATGCAAAAATACATGGTTGTTTGATCAAAAATTTAAAAATTTGAATGAAACGTTTTTATTACCATATCATGGAAAACGAAAAGTACATATATTTTGTCTTACACCAGAATAACTTTGGAGAGACAAAGTTTGGTAACATATATAAATAACATGTTTACATTCGATTTTCAAAATTATCATCACCCAGGAGATAGATCCACGATGGAATAGTTTATATCGATTATATTGATCAATAAATGGATATAATTCTTTAGTCATTCAACTTACGTCAGGCGAAGTATGCAAAAATACATAGTTATTCGGTCGTTGAATGGATCGAATTCAATATAATATTTTCATTACTATATTAGGAAATATGTAAAATATTCATATTATGCCTGATGCCAGGAAAACTATGGAGAGATGATTCTTAGAAACACATATAAATAATACGTCTATTTTTGGTTTTCCAAATTATCATCACTCAAGATATATATTAATGATATAATAATTTTTATTGATTATTTTCATCAATAATTATATATATTTTTTGGGGTACGTAGTTATTTGGTCTTACTATTGATTATATTGACGAAGATGTGTATACGATTATATTTAAAAAAGTTAGATATTTTCATATTTATCTTGATGTCTGCAAATTATTGAAGACACAATATTTGAAAAAGTACATAAAAATATGTTAACATGCAATTTTCAAAGTTATCATCATTTAAATGATATATTCATGATTATGCAGTATAGATCGTTTATTTTTATCAAAAATGCAACATAATTGAAATGTGTTGAGGCGAAAGTTTGACGTAAAATGGTTTAATTTTGGTATAACATATAGTCATGAGTATGACCGATTTTTGAAGTTCGTATCGGTTAAATTCATTCAACATAACGCATGAGACATCTGATGAAAACCATTATATGACTTATAATTGTAAAGTTGAATGTTCACCAGGAAGTCATACTTCATACACATAAACTTGAACATATGTTAAAATATAAAAATCATTATCATTATAAACTTCTAAACATGAAACATTCATTAAAATCCCTGTAAACATTCGTCTGAGCTGCTCGTATTTCTATATATTTAAAATTGTGAAAGGCTTTCGCGGCCATCGTCACTTACATGGTGGTTCTTCGGGTTGTAAGGCCGACGTATGTTTAGAGAAGATCTAGACGTTTCGCGAACACGAGTGGTTAGAATTTTCAAGAGATATTTCCACAGCGACTTAAGAAACCAGAACCTTTGAAAATATCTTTTGAAAATGCTAACCACTCGTGTTGGCGAAACGTCGAGATCTTCTCTAATCATACGTCGGCCTTACAACCAGAAGAACCACCATATATTTCAAATTAAAATTAAATTAAATTAAAATTATTAAATGATTAAGTTTGTAGGAGATAATCACCAATGGAGTAGGGCTCCAGGTTTCACAAATATTTTCTGACCAATCCTAACAATCCTTTCGAACTTTCAGTCAAATTTTACTCGAGAGTCATGATTTGATAATACGACGAAAATTAAAACCCTGATAATATAAAACAATCAGCAATTCCTACAATATTTTGAAATAAAAACTGTCTTAGAAAAAAAATTGTATGATACATTTTAGTAAAAAGCTTTTTTGTTGTTGAACTTAGCTTCGCCTGATTCAACAAACTTCACGCTCATACAAAAAGTCCAACTTTACTAACATGTATCATAATAGCTATTTAAGATACAAGTTCGTAAAGTAGGGCTTTTTTGTATGGGCGTGAAGTTTGTTGAATGAGGCGCAGCCGAGTTCAACAAACGCGCGTGGACAAAAAAGCCCTTTTCGAAAGTGTTTCATACAAAGTTTTTTCTCCGACCTAGGGATTTTATTATGGATCTCTTGCCGATGAAGAATATAAGGAAATCATGGTAAAAAAGCATGAAAACTTAATTTTTAATGATGTGGGTCTTGGTGTAGAATAGTGTTTTGTGAATGTTGTTTGAGGGGGAGTGTTGGAAGTAGAGTACCTAACATTTCAATGCACAAAATTGCATTGTTTGTAATTGGCAATATTGTGTTCAAAATTTCCAAATTGCTTTAAAGTTTATTGTTATTACTATTGAAGGCTAATGCAATTATCATTTGTTTTTTATTGAAAAAATGTATTATTAATGACTGTCCTGGGCGTATTTAAGGATATTTTTACATCATTCATTCCTATGAAAATGTTCAAAAAGGAAGAAATTGTAGTAAAATTACAAGTAGAAGATCTCTACTCCCTGAGAAACTCATGATTGAACCCTTTTTAATATGCCTTCAAAATGGCTTTTTTTAATATTATGTCGATTATTATAATATTTTAATAGTAGATTATACCACGAGTCAATAATAGCTATTATTCTCGAGAGAATAACAGCCATTATTGCGAGTAGTATCTATTTTGGACTAATTTATTTTAGATTTTTATTGAACAACTTTATTTGTCAATAAAATACGCTCCACAACCATCTGAAAATAATTCGGAAAAGTTCCTAGAAAATCAATAGATTCAACACCTAGATATACTATCAACAATTTCATAAGGTCTTCGATAGGTCATTGACTTAGTACCAAATAAAATATCCAAATATTATGAGCATCAAGTTTTCAACCTTGAATCTCAGTCCAAGCAACATTATTCAATTTTTTTTACGCTGCTGTTGCTACCTAACAAATCGCAGAGTATATATATCCGCATGTGGTAAAAATTCATGAAAAGATAAAAGATCCCATATCATGTTCATCTTAAGAAATCCGAATCTATTCATTATGGTATATATTTATGTTGTGTCACCGTTTGAGACATTTTAAAACGATCATTAATTAAAAAAGTTCTAAAGGTCCCCAAGAGCAAGCAGCACATGTCCAAACCTCTTTTCATATAAATCATTTGTTATTTATGTCATTTCACTACCGTAATTACTTTCATAAATCCATCAGAATGTAAAAATATTTGGTCGCTGCTCCTCCGAGATGGCTATCGAGCAGGCCGCGACCGTACAATGCCGCGGCTACTTCTTCCTCGTCTTCTTCTTTTGGTTTCTTTCGAGGCATTACTTCTTGTAATGTTTGCTGTCCGCGGTATAAACTGGTCAGCGGATAACAAGGATCGAGTCAGGTGAAAAATAGCCAAGGCCACATTTTCGACGATTTCACTTATTTACTTGTGTGGAATATGCCAAAGTAGCGAAACACTGCTATAAAAAACAGCGCTGATTTATATCCAGGGGAAAAATACTGATTTTGTTATTGAATTATAATAATAATAATGACTTTATTAATAGGCCAAGCTGTAGATAAAAATAAGATAGTTGGTGAATGAAAACACCGGTTTTCGCACCAGCAAAATAGCTTTGTGGAATTTTTTAAACAAGAAGTTGTGAAAAAAATTACAACTTTTTTGTTTATTTTTGCGAATACCTCAAAAAGTATTGGAGGAATCGTTTTACAGTCAATAGAACTTTTGTTTCAAAATCACCTTTACCAAAATTATTGGAACAAATCCCAGACAAATCTTTGGAATCACTCTATTTGATCCAGGCCTGATTTAAAGTATTATTCTGGGATAATCTATGGAAAGTTAATGTATAATCAGGGTACTTTGATGTAGAAGTGTTGTTTTACAATATTTAACACAGCACTTGAAGTGGCCAAGAATGTTCAATAAATTCGCAATTGGAAGCAATGAAAACCCGTATACTCTAGTGAAAACATAACCTACCATACACTAATAATAATAACAAAGACAATCAAGTAATGAAAATTGAGAAATGAAATATGAACAAGAAATCTATATATGAGCCACGGGCTTTAGTTATTCGCATAACCAGAGTTACCAATTTCAAGATAGCAAACTATTAAAAATTGTTGAAAATTAAAAAAGTTAATTTCCCTTCAATGACGCAGCCTCTCCCTTTCCCCTGCTCACTTAATCCCGTCCCATATTAATAATCCTCAGTGATATCCTTATAAATCCATTAAGGCGGACTCGCAAAGATCAGACCAATAATTTTTTATGTAAAACTATTATATTGGTATCAAATGACAGGGTTTTCTGAGGAGAATATGAAGAATAAAATGACGTCACTAAATTCAATATGGCTACTCCAATATGGTGGCCAAGTTTTATAATCATGGTCCGATTCGATTCAAATTTGCGAGTTTTCAATGTTAAAGATAATGATTTTTTTGCCAAATTTAAAATGGCGGCTCCAAAATGGTGGATGAGTTTTGTGATTTTGAAATTGTAGGTCAGAATCTATTCAAAATTACTATGTGGGAACTTTCGGGTCGAAGATTATTATTTTTTATCAAAATTGATAATATCAAGATGGCGGACAAGTTTTGTGATTATTGTTCGACTCTATTGTGAATCGGTATTTGAGGATTTTCGAAGTCGCATTATTTTATGATTACATTGTCAACATTCAACAATCCTAAATGAAGGCTCCTATAAAATATGGTTGAAAATAAATGGGGTTCTTATGGTTCTGAAAGCAATATAAGATGTTAGGACTACAACAAAGGATTTGTTGTAAGCACATTATTTTCCATAGTGGGAATTTTATTGTTTTATAATGCATTCTACATTTCAAACTGTTAAGAGTAATCCTGTTAAGAGTAATCCTGTTAATAATACACGGGAACTTTTTTAAGTATTGTGGAGACTATTCAGTAAATGAATCGTTTAATAATCTCGAACATATATGTTCATGTAAGAAACATAATTCAACACACAAACAAAGAAGAAATGAATGAACAAATTGAATTTAATGAAACAATTCGTTAGTTAACATAATGTAAGATAAATTATGAACAAATCGCAGTAAAAGTGCTTGGCGATAATATAAGAACTTTAGTTGAGATGTGATTATAGATATCATGAAGATGAAAGTGTTCACTTCCAAATTACTTTTATTTTTTATTTCAATTGGTGAGCTGATATACTGAATAATTCCATCATATTACCTTCACGTTTTTTCCCCAAAGTTCGAATGAATGTTCTTGGTACACATATTTTTAAGATGTCTTGTTTGAAGATCATGAATTGCATTATTTCAAAAGGGAGTTTTATTAGAACGATGTGTTAAACTATCATCAGAATATTGGGGCACTGAGAATGAAACACTCTAAAGTTGACCCAGAAAATATTTAGTCAATCATATTTATTTTCTAGCAATGCTAGGACAGCATTATAAGGAATTTCATAATGAAAATTGTAAAAAATTCTAGGTGACCCTTTTGCCGTTTTCTTTTCATTTTAGAAATGGGATTTTTATAAAACCACATTTCGAAGATGAAGTTAACTTAACTGTTTAAATTAAAGTTAAATTCAATTTTCATAGTACTGGCTCTTAGTATATGGAATTAATTAGTCCAGAAGATTATTTGTACAGGTTAGCTACCAAACCCCAGAAAATTTGAATTCACAGCAAGCCGTTTCTTATTTACAATCCTATGATAATCAATGCATCACAATGGAAAATTATTTCAGAAAAAAAATGAGTTAGTCGATATACATTGAAAAGAGACTGGGAATTAATGGCACGCATAACTTTACCAATTTTTTGGTTTTATACGTTGGTAATGGCCGCGTCATTCTAATAAACTAGACAATTATTCACCTTTAAGATAATTGATTAATTAATTATTTCAAAGCTTTCCGTGTTATTATCTACATGATTTGTCTCGTTTATTCCAACTGATGATTTCCAATGTGACAATGAAAATTCTCAACCTTAAGTGGTTTTTTGAAATTCTTGAAATGTATACAAGTAATAAGTATCAACACTGTATGTATCGTGATGACAAATACCCAAAACGTTTCAATTATGGAGATTAATTAGGTATCTGGTTATCAAAATTCATACTTCATCAGTATTTTCTGAAATACTGTTAGTTATTGATTTTCAAGGTTCGAATTGTCTAATTCTATCCAAATAATATTTTCCTCTGCTGGTCGAATTTTTCATAAATAATATCACTATATCCTGAATGTAAGCGATAATTCTGTCGGTTTGTTGTTTTTGAAACTGTGTTGCAGCACCACAGAATATAGCCCTAAACAGAAGAGAATGGACTTTGCTTCTTCATGGTTAAAAATAATTGTTTGTTTTGTTTAAAATTGTTTTTTCCGTTATCCAGTTGTCGTCCCCTTACGAACGGCAGCCCTCAGAAGTCGAAACTTGTGCGAGCCAAGGATTAACGAGGTCTTAACTTTTAACGTGCGATTCCTAGCAATTTCTCGGGCCATCAGAAAAATTTCTGCAGTCGCTAGGGTTTGAACCTGTTACTGGCAGCCAGAGTGCGATAGAAACAATGTCGCTTTAACCACTCGGCTACCTGGCCCCGGGATGAACTTGAATACCACACAAAGCCACACTGAGAAAAGTGAATAAATAATCTAAAAAAAACATTTTAGAATTTTTTTTAAATTTAAATAAACTAAATAAAAGAAAATAAATTTTAAAGTGAATTGAACTCATCATTTTGTTGAATCATAAAATTTTAAATGATATAAAAGCTTGTAGCGAGAAATATCTATGTATTTCTCATTGTACTAAATTTAAAATTACCTCAAGATTTATTCTATTATTATATTAACAAAATGATGGGTTTGATTCAATGTAAAATTTATTTCCTTCTTTTTAGTGCATTTAAATAAAAGCTTTTCTCTAACATATTTTCTTTAAGTTAATTTATTTATTTCTAGTTTTATTTCCTGTGGATATGTTTTTTAGTCTGTTCATTTCAATTGATGTGTCATTGTTGCATGGTCGCTTCCCTGGTAATTTACCGTTGGAAATTTTTTCGAATTTCTACGCGTTCTCTATCTAGCTTTCGAGGGGAAAAGAGGGGTAAGTTTTTTCGAAACCGTATTATTCAATGGTCGGATAATTGTCACTATTATCACGGATTTTTTCAATTTCTCTTTTGCGAGTTTTTCTAATTTTTTTCGTGACAGGATAGGGGGGCCAGCCTCCTGATCGATTTTTTTTTCATCATTATTTTCCATGCCCGAAGATGTTGAAACATTTTCCTTTGCGTTCCCTATCTAGCTAGGATAGGAGGGGTGAAAACCATTACATTCGACGGTCAACTATTTTTCACTATTTTAACAGATTTTTCCGATTTTAATTTCACTAGTTTTCCAACTTTTTTCGAGAAAACTGAGGGAGGTGAGCCCCTCCTACCTTATTTTTTTTCGCTGTAATTTTTGACATTCAAATCCGTCAAGAAAACTTCCGAAACCCTACGCGTGCTCTATCTAGCTTTCGTTGAGCAGGGGGGGGGGCAATTTCTACTACATTATTGTATTGTCATCGGAACTGAACCAACATGTAAAATTTCAATTCCATAGGATAAGAGGAACTGGTTCTAATTCAGCTTGCAAGATTTGTACCCATCCAACATCTGACACACACACATAGTGAGATAAATAAAAGCTTTCAATTTTAATTAATAAGAGAAAGCCATATTTCTTTACTGAGAAAAACTAAGCTGGGAAGATTTTTCAATGACAAAATCAAATTTTATGTTAGTTGTAAAAATCACTTGCATCGATTATTTCAAATCTCAATAACTCGAAAACAGTTGCTCGCAGTGACCTCTACCAAGAATATATTTTTTACACAAACTGAAGAATAAATATTCCCAGATACCAAACACCCAAATATCAAAATTATTTTGAAATTATTCACAAAAAATAAAAATAAGAATTCAACTTTGACACTCTGTATCTCAGAAACGAATAACTTGCGGACATATATTTAACCCCTATAACTTTTATATTTTTGAAAATAATAGAATGCAATTTGGAGGATCTACATAAGACATAAAATTGCGTTTTTTTGTTTACCGGAAGTGACTTAAACTTTCGATTTTTAAATGGGTCATCCAGTATATTTTCACATCTTTCGTCTCTATATGACATTCTGAATACAACCATGTATCAATTTTATTTTTAATCTAGAGTGCTATGGATACGTTCAAATCACTGATTGCAGCCCTAAAATTACTCGATGCATTTAAATGTTATTTTAATCTCTCATTTTGAGAAATTTATCTTTTAAAGTTCTTTAACGGAAGTTTGTTTGAAACCCTGACAGTGCAGTATCAAATTATTTGTAACCAAATGTTCTTTTTTCCTAATCCGACGAGCCACCATGTTGCCATTTGAAAGAAAATTAGTAATCGAAATTTAAAAATGAAATTTTGCGTAGCAGGTACATTTTGTTCAAAAACTGTAAAGTTGTATTATTCTCAAAATGTTGCGACAGAAATTAGAGATTTGAAGATATCCATAGCACTCTTAAATGAAAAATAAATTTCCCAATTAAAATAAAATTCGGTTACAAAAAGTGACAATTAACACATATGGTGTATTCAGTAAATCATATAGAGAAAGAAGAAGTGAAAATATACCGGGTGTGTCATTTGAAAATCGAAAGTTTATTTTATTTTTGGCAAAACCGGAAGTTGCATGCAGCTGAAATACTCGTCAGAAGATGCAGTTTCAGGTCTTATACAGATCTTCCAAATTTCATTCCATTTTCCTCAAAAACAAAAAAGTTATAGAGGCGGACACCCGGAATAGGTACTTTTCTATAGGTATATTTTAAAGCTGAACTCCGCTTATTATGCCCCTAACATCACTTTTATAAAAATGCAAATAATTGAAACTGCTATAATTATTATTATTAAGTAATTTCAAATTGGAAACTTTTCCTTAGAATTGCATTGTACTTATCACATCTTTCATTGTGTGCATTATGATGAAAAATAACTCAGTAATTTCTCTACATTGCAGAAAGTTCACCGATGTCAGCTCGAAATTTCCCCCCCTCCTTCTGGAATAGTCAGCACTATAGCGGCGCTGCGGGTAGTGGCCACCACGCGGCTGACCTCTACTCGGAGCACTACCACCCCGGCGACGCTTGGTACCAGTACAGTCAGCACCACAGAGCGGTCCACGACTACCATCACCACAACATGGCCGCTCAGTACGGTGGTCTTCTCCTGCCAGGGTCGAGATTGCATATGGGATCGCATGCTCCTTGCAAAGCGATGGACTGGCAACACCCCTCTATCGATTCGCCGTATTCTTCCTACCCCACCATGTCAGGTGAGTCGACATCATATGAAAGTTTAACTTGAATTTTCCGAAAGTTATACTTGGTCAAAACTGTTTTGTACTTTACAGCGGTTCAAACAGATTCACCTTGTTTTATTCTCTCACATAACTCTTTGTAATGTTATATCCATGGACCTATATTATTATAGGCGCGCGGGTTGCGGGGAAGAGAGTAGGTAGCGATAGACTATGATCTTCCCATAACCGACAGGAGCGCACGCATTTGATAAAAATAGGGTTCAATCACAAGAAAAAAATGCTGAATTTGAAATAATGATGAAAATATCAACGAAAGTGATAGAATATACAATCCGATGGGACTTCGTGGGATAGAAAAACTCGTATGACATACCTGATCAATGAAGTAGATCCTTAGAAAATTATGTTCACAAAGTTCGCAAAATGAAAAATAATAGACTTTAAGACTTTCGTTTTCAATGAGGGGAAAGCTGATGACAGTCGACTGAAGAAAAAATTAAAAAGTATTGACTAAAAAATGGTAATTTATATATTCAATAAATACATGGGATAAACTTAGGTTTACTTGAAATCTGATTGGGAAAAAACAATTCAACGAAATGATTGTGGACCCTTAGCCAATTGTAATGGTACCATTTTTGTTTTGCGGAAATGCCCTGTTGCCAAGTTGACCTCTTCGGATTACTGGAAATCTGATATGAAAAAATCAGTTAAACGTTTCGATTATAGACCCTCAACCTATTTTAATGGTACTATTTTTGTTCTGCGAAAATGCGCCGTTGTCAAGTTTTGGTAACTTGAAATTACTGGAAATCTGATATGGAACAAACAATTGAACTTCTCGATTATGGACCCTCTTCCTATTCTAATGATACCATTTTTGTCTTGCAGAAATGAGCCGTTGCCAAGTTTCTGTCTCTTTGGATAACTGGAAATCTGATATGAGGATAGTTCTGTGTGGATACCATACTACTCAATAAGATGAATTGCGCTATTGTGTACGTTGGAAATTCTTGAAATAACTAAATGATGCGAAACAACGTTGAAATTCTCAAGTTCTGGATTCTCAGTCACAAATTATCATACTACTTACAGCTCATGGGCTATAAATGTTCGGTAGTTTGACGTCAACTTTATTTCCATGGCAACAAAAGTTACAGCGTGTCTCTTTCTGCTGGTAGTTTATAAAATGCGAGCGCAGCGAGTATCTGCTGTGATTTCAACTTTTCATACTAATCAGTGACCGAATTATCAGCAACTTTGATAGCTAGCTTAGCTGGGTAAGGTTAAGTTGTATCCCTCTTTTAGAAATTCAGTGCATGGCCGACAACGTGGGTAGTCAGAAGCGACGTGTCTTTTTCTTCTGGTAATTCATAACAGCACATTTCATCAAAATAAAAATGGCGCTATTAGAGTCGGCTGAAAATCTTTATTGATACTCTACATTGAAAACTTCTATAAAGCTTCTCTGAATGATTTCCCGCTTCTATAACATGGCAACAGCGCATTTCCGCAAAGTCAAAATGTCATAGCAGGAACCACCGGACTGAATAGAATAATGTCCACTTCGATTTATCTTCATATCAGATTTCCAGTAATCCGTGACCAACTTGGCAACATAGCATTTCCGCAAAACAAAAATGGTACTATTAGAATCGCCTAATGGCACAAAATGGTGACGTTCAATTATTTTTTCCACATCAGATTTCCAGTAATCCCATTTGACCAAAACTTGGCAACCGCGCATTTCCGCAAAACAAAAATAGGACCATTAGAATAGGTTGAGGGTCTATAATCGAGACTTTCAACTGTTCCAGTAATCCGAAGAGATCAACTTGTCAACAGAGCATTTCCGCAAAACAAAATGGGTACCATTTACAATTGGCTTAGGGCAGATTCCCAGTAAACCAAATTTTTACCGACTTTGGAACAGATTCAGTTGAACATTTCATCCCCAACTTTTTCAACAAAGCCGCTTTTTCTGTGACATCAGCTGGAAATCTAAAAATGAATCCAAATTTGGGCAATTTTTTTTTAAATGTATCATCCAAAGACCTAATATTTCGTGAGGTGTCTATTTCATTATCTCCGCACAAATAAATGTTTGAATACACGTATTAATTTCAATTTGTTCGACGAAAACAGATCGATACCCACTGTAACGCCTATGGTACTTACGAATGGAATCTGATATTCGGGTTCGAACACATGGATTGTTTGTTAACCCAACAAGATTTCACTAAGTATATGAGTCTCTGTCTATTATAATGCCACTATATAACACAAATGAGTTTGAAAAACACTATTTCAACAGTAATCTCACAAAAAAGCAATGACAGAATATGTCAGAACTGTCACAAATTTACTTTGTGGAAAACATAAACATTGATATTCAACAGCGTTGACAAACGATCAGACACAACGTACTCTACAAAACCATTTGAAAACGCAAGTAATGATTTTTTTCGATAGTTTAGATTTTAAAACTTGTAAGTAATACAGGTTTAAGTTGCATGATAATGTCACCTTCACCCTCCTTCATTCTTCGATTGTTATCGAATTGAATGCGTATAGTGATATTTTGACTATGATAAAGACTTAGGACTTATGAGATGTGACAACGCCCAACTCAATATCACGACTACAGATTGTGACTATTCACGACTTCAGACCAGGATGTAAACAGCTGGGTCCAGTACAGTACTTTTTAGGTCCATGGTTATATCTGTTTTACAAAAAATTATTATTGAATGAAATAGTGATAGTTGGACGAGAACCACTAGATCTGGTAAATTTATTCGTTTGTTTCAACCGGCTGCATCCTTACAAGTAGCTCTCAGAAGTCTTTTAAATACTGTAAAACTGGAGAAAACGATAGCCTTACATTTTACAAAATAGGGGATAATTTCCCCAAACCACGAATTGCATTCGTAGAAATGAGAGACTTTTCTGTATGAGTATTGTCCTGCAAAACAAAATACTTTTCTACAACTTTGCATGCATCTTGTTTCCCCAATTTTTCTTTGCCGAGTAACGTCCAGAAACAATAATAATTATTGTTCTACCCTTATCTCTTGGAGGACACGAAGAAATGGGTTGGGGCGGTAATTAGATGGATCACTTGCAATATCACCTTTATGTATTGGTATAACCACTGAAGTTTTCAGAAAGTGGGGAAAAGTCCCAGTTCTAAATGATATGTTAATTAGTTCCAAATGGATTATTAATGCTATATTAGGAAGGTTAAGAATAATCTTGACTGATATGTCGTCTATCCCGGAGCAGTTTTTGTTTTTAATATTATTAAAAATCTCTTGGAGTTCAGTAAGGATTGTGTCAGTAAGCTGGAACTCAATACCCGAATTGATATCCCATATAACAGAGGTGACATGGAAACTGGAATATTTTCAGTAATATTACGTGCAATATTGCAGTAATAAAAATTTATGGTGGATTTATGCAGCAATCATAAGTCATAAGTCTTAAGTCATAAGGAAGAATATCATTACGTGCAATATTGCAGTAATAAAAATTTATGGTGGATTTATGCAGCAATCATAAGTCATAAGTCTTAAGTCATAAGGAAGAATATCCGTCAATGATTGGTTGGTCCTTATATTCCAACCAATCATTGACGAATATTCTTCCTTATGACTAAAGACTTATGACTTATGATTGCTGCATGAATCCACCATTAGTTCGTCAGAATCTATTGATATAGGCTGATATGTTTTAGTTTTTCCTCTCAATTCATTTAGTATCTTCCAACATTCTTTATTCTTATTATTAGAATCATCCAATCTATCTCTGTAATATATGTCTTTAGCTAGTCTAATAACGCTACGATAGATTTTCCTATATTTAAAGTAAAAATTTTGAAAAACGGCTCATTTGTGTATTTGCGATTGGTATGCAAAGATATCAAATTTACAGATTAAGTTTCAATTCCAGTAGTCCAAAGTTTTTTTTCATAATTTTTATTTTTTGAAACGGAAATGCCTTCTCGAAGTTTCTTCTGACTTTGTTAGAATTCATCGAATGCCTTACCAGTTATCGTATTATATTCCCAATTAATTATTTGGCATAAATGTTGAAATTTTTTATAGTTTTTGGTGCTATACAATCTTCCATATTTCAGTTTATTTTTCCAATTAACCTTTACGTCAAAACATACATTACTTATTACAGCTTCGTGATCGGAAAGTCCTAGCACGCCCTTTTCCCATCAAATACCATCAAAATCATTATGGCATACCTTCCGTAATCAAATACGTTAATGCAATCACTCGAATGGGCAATATCATCATGTCGTCCGACATTCGTCGATCCACCGTTTAATTTGCATTGATTATCATATTAACGATGCGTGTTATGACATATTAATTATGGCCGAGTCGTGCTCCACCTCTAAATGCGAGACCCGACCAGAAAACACGTAACGTAAACGTCCATCACCATGAAATATGGACTCCGAATATAACGTTAGTAACAAAACAGCGTTATTATTCGTGAGAGATCCAGTTCTTAGGGGTATGGACTAATGACACGCGAACCTAATTACACCCCGTTGCGATTTCCTAGAAATGGCCTAATCTATGCAGAAGATCTAAGTACATTCGTATCACAGTAAATTTCAGTTGTAATGGAGCAGGTAATTTTTCTGAGCTTTCTGGTACGAAACACTTTTTTTGAATGTGAATAAAATCGACAAAGTCGAAGCACCCTTCTCTCCAAATATTTCCACAAAGTGGAAAATATGAAGCGAAAATCTGACAGAAAACAACTACTTCCCTGGCTAATGCCACGACGGATATTGAACTACATCTGTTACGAGGTTCTTGCCTCTCATCAGTGCAAGGGTAGGTCCGACAGTTGTCCCTGCCAAATGAATTATAATTTATTGTTCATCTAATAATTCCCTACGGATGAAGCAGCGAATTACAGTAAAGTCAGTCACACCGCCACCTGCGAAAATAAATAAGCACTCCTCGAGACAGAAAAGACTCCATGAAGAGTAAATGCGAAGTCGCTGCTTCATCCGTAGTGAATTATTAAATAAACAGTAAATTATAATTCATAAAATTCAATAAAAATTAAATCTCTAAGTACGTGAATGTCTCACACGGAGCACCACAAGGGTCGGTTCGCTCTCCGTTGCTATTTATTTTATAAACTGCAGATTTCAATCGGGTGCTGAACAATTTCAACATGCACAAGTATGCGGATGATACTAATATTTTCAACTCAGCCAAATTTGACCATCTCCTAACAAAACAAGATGAACTCAATAGGGAAATAAATGATCTAGTTACAGTTTCTAAACAAAACTGTCTTACCTTTAATTACCTGATTACCTTTTAATTACTATAATTACGTTACTGATTTTCATAACAATATTACTAATTACCTCATAATTACTATTTAAGTTAAGTTTAAAATCAAATTTGATTTGATATTTAGTACAATGTAAACCATTATAAATTTTTGTTGCCTGGTTGAGTGGAAGAATAGCTCAGCTAAACTCCGCCAGGAAAAATAAAGACCATTTATTATTATTATTATTATTTGGCAGGGACAAGACAACTCAAAGTTGTCGGACCTACCCTTGCACTGATGAGAGGCAAGAACCTCGAAACATGTCTGCAGGTGGTCATCCCCAGCCAAATTAAGGATAATCATTTGTTTGTCTACAATAAGCACTTGCAATTAGGTGTTCTCGGAAGAACGTTGCACAAATATCTGTCAGATGTAGTTCAATATCCGTCATATTAGCAAGGAAAGTAGTTGTTCTCTGTCAGATTTTTGACTCATATTTTCCACTTTATGGAAATATTTATCGATTTTATTCACATTTATTTTTACTCTCCGGCAAAACCTTCAAACTTGTTCGAATTATTCACTTTTTTTTGATGTTCAAGTTTCAAAGTCATTATGATAATGCTTTTTTCATGAAACCGAGAGATACTAATAATAATTGTAATGATATGAATAAAATTGACAATGTCGAAATACCCTTGTCTCCTAACATTCCCACCAACTGGAAAATGTTACGCAAACATCTGACAGAAAACAACTACATCCCTGGATAATACCACGACGGTCATTGAACCTCATCAGTGGTCCAATTTCTGAAATTAAACTTTGCAGGTTATGATATCCCAAGTAGCACATTGGTAGAATATTGGTACAATTGAAAAGGGAAACATTCTCAATTGAAAACTGTACCAAAAATGACTCCTCTGAAAATGGAAGAAACCTACGATAAATTAAAGTTACTTTTTATAATGTCTAAACAACTGTTACCTACAACCATTACTTAACCTCAACAATGCTGAGTCATTTGTCCTTTCATGGATGACTTCAGCTAATCCCGAAAGGCCAATCCTTTTCGTCCAACTGAGTGCCAGGACTCTCTACCACATAGCTCAGTTACTAACTCTAAGTCTTGATACAAGACCAGTACTCTCTACCAAGAGTCTTGGTCTCGAAAGGAAAATAATGAACATAAATCTACTCAATATTAAGAAAAATCTAATGTATGTTATGGCATTTTATTTCAATAATTTACTTTGCATATGGTAGGTTTTTAATTTTTGTTCACTCAAAATCGAAAATACATTTTTCAAATTCAGTATTGCAGTTTCACAGTTTACAACAAATAGGTGTATGTTGTAAGGTCGCAGTGGTCCATACCTCCTACTATTGAAGATAAAAAAAAGTTTTTAGGTTTAAATTTTAAATTTTTGGAAATATTTTTGATACTGCGTTGTTGTTACTTCCAGCTAAACTTGTCAAATTTTTTTATTTTAAATAAACCATCCTGTATATTGATGCCATACCTATTTGAATTTAGGTTAAATATTTTATGAATATTCTATACCTATTTTCAACTGTTTCTGAAATAATGACAGGTGAAGAGTGAGATTTTGTAATTTTTGGCAGCCTATTACCGCAGCTTTATTAACTCATATTGGTTATATTTATATTTAAAAATACCACATAGAAGGTAGATAATATATTTATTTATTGAAAAACATTGAATAATTCAAATTTCTAGACGCATTTTGATCCAAGACCATCAAGACCAAGACCAAACCTGTCTCGTCTTGGTCTTGAAACATCAAGACCAATACCAAGACTACATTTATTTTTCGAGTCCAAAGCCAAGACTGATCAGTTTTGGTCTCGCGAAGCCCTATATATAATGAAGTTGTTGTCTATTTTGGTTTCTTCTGACCCCCGATCCACTGTCACGGTCATGTAATTCGCTAGCCATCAACCCACAAATCTAAACCGCATGTTAATGAAAAATAAATGATAATGACCCGCGATCATGAGCAGCACAAAAGAATTTTCTGGCATTCATGGCAATATGTATCCAGTGCCATATTCTTAGGGCCGGTATTAGTGGAAATCAATTGTTATGATTGAATATCTTCAAGATAACTTGGACGTCTTCAACTTCTCGTTGGCCGAGCGTGACTTAAAACATCAGAATGAGTTGGCTCACAAACAGTATGATTCGGAATGATTTGGTTCGCATTCAGCGTTTGATGAAATTATTTCTCCAGTGTTTGAAATGAGTGTTTCACTCAGCGAATTATCAGTTTCCATCAATATGTTGAAAGGAATTAAATCGTTCGTAATAGGTAATAGGTTGCGTGGAAGAGCGCTGTTCATCGACTTCGTGTTGATAAAAAGCGAACTCTGCCGATATTTTGTTTTTAAATATTCATTGTAATTGATTTATGATTTATCGGGTAATAAAACCAATTATTATTATTATATCTCCTTCTCCGTATCTCGTTCTTATCTAATTTACATGTATGCGTACTAAATTTTGGCGTTCTCGATTCAGCAAAACATTAAACATCACATTTCCAATGCATTCGATGATCTTAACAGGAATTCAACTGAAACGATTATTCCTGAAAATTTTGACATTTACCAAATCTTCCGGTTTAAAACTCTTACTGAATGCATGAGTTTCAGTTTGGTGCACTGGCTTTCGTATAGAAGGTGAAAACAGATCAAATATAGTCCGCATTTTTCTTCCCAGTAATACCTCAGCTGGTGATTTATTTTCAGGTACTGCTCGAGCTGGTGTTGTCCTGTAGGCAACTAAGAATTGTTGAATATGAGGTTCATCTGGATGTCCTTCCATCTGGAAGTTTTTCAATGCCCTCTTGGAAGTATCCGGTCAGTTTTACCATTCGATTGAGGCCAATAAGAGGCAGTACGAATGTGTATTACATGAAACATACAATAATTGTTGAAGACTTCACTTGTGAATTGGGTTCCATTATCCGTAACCAAAGTTTGGGGATTTCCAAAACGTGAGCAAACCTCATTCAATTTCTTTACTGCGAATTGAGGAGTAATTATCTTCGTTGGAAATACTTCTGGCCATTTTGAGTACGAATCTATAATCAGCATATAATAGAAACCATCAACTGGACCCGCAAAGTCTATATGGATTATCTGCCAGGGGTATTCGGATTTTGGCCAATTAGAAGGTGCAATCTGCGATGACGATTTTGAATTTTCTGCACAAGAACTACAATTTCAAACGAAGTCTACTATGTCTTTGTTTATATTGGGCCAGTACACATAACTTCTTGCGATATATTTCATCATCTCTTGACCTGGATGTCCCCCATGTAATTGTTTTGAAATTTTCTGATGAAACACTTGCGGAATATCTATTCTGTATCAAAACATCAAACAGCCTTTGACTACTGAAAGGGAATCTTTTCTGCAAAAAAGTTTTTTCTACGTCCATGTCTGTAAACGTCAAAAATCGCACTGTCAACATTCCTTGTAAATGACATAACAATAACATGCACGTAATGAGATCTCGTAACATACACGTGCGTTTTGAGAAGAAAACTTAAACTTCTTGGTTTAATTAAATTACAATCAAATTTTTATTTACGTAAGACTTTATTTGGTTTATTTACACAAATTTAGTCAATTAAAAAACATAAAAACTTTCAACAATAGCGAGATATATTTAGGATTGAAAGAGTGATGCCTCTAAATGCACGTTATGCAATTTCTTCAAAAATAGGACACGTTTTTTTAAGTAGCATGCTCTGAAAATAAATGTCATGTCATTTATATTGTCAATTTCTTTAACAAAATATAACTGTATCCGAACATTTTCTCAACTTTATCTACGAATATGTCTGATAGTATTGAAAGTGATGAAATTATGAGCACTCCACCGAAGATTTTAGAAAAAGCTCAAGCTGCCACACATAATTTGTTACCGCCAAAATCCAAAGAAAGGTACGAAATTACCTATAAAAATTTATTGTTTGGCGACACAAGCATAACGTTAAATGAATGGGCGTAGAAAAAGTATTGTACGTTACACGAGTTGTAATCCCATTACGCACTCATGAAAATTATTCACTCGCCGCTGCGCGGCTTCGTGCATAAACTTTTTCATTTCGTGCGTAATGGGTTACTTACAACTCTTGTTACGTAATATACTATTATACAATCGTTATTGTCGCTTTTCATATTTGATGGCCAGGTATTCTGAAAAAAGTGGATAACTTAGTACTAACCAGTTTTCGCCACTGCCTTCTGGAAAAAGTGTTGGATTGAGATCTACACATTCGTCGACTGACATCTTCGGGTTTATGGTGAGGTGGGTGATGGGTTCTAACACTCTCGTCGCCAAATGTTATGATGGAATATCTTTATTTCATCAAACTACACTCACTCGTTTCCGAAATTTTAAACACCATGTAGAGTGCAACAGTTATAGCACCTGTTGTCAACTAGAATCACATTGAACTCTGATAATTTCTGAACATTTTATTTTTTAATCACGACATTATCTCTGTTTTTACCGGAGATTAATTTTTTTGAAAGCGAACGGCTCGGAAAAAGTGTTCGCAGGCAGAAATTTCTACGTGTAAATAATCAAGGCGGCATACGCGGAAACCGATTTGAGTTTAACATCGATTGACACTGACATTAACATTAAGAGCTTGTCAACTGTTTTGAAATCAAAAAATGCCTTTATCTGTGTCAGATGTTGCTCGTATTGTGGCCAAGATTGAGGATGGCCGAAGTCAACGCTGGTATACTTCGAACAAAGGTCCAGGATGCCTGGACTCATTATATGGTAACGGGAAATTTCAACATCAGGCGAGTGGGTTCCGGAAGAAAACGGAAGACTTGTGCAATTGACGACCGCTTTATTGTCCTGAATGCTATACGAAATCGTAGAACTACAGCTGTTCAAAATCAACATATTCTATAAACCGTGCGTAGAATTGAAGTAAGTGAGAGCACAATCCGACGAAGACTTAAAGAAAACAACCTATCTTCAAGGAGGCCTGCCACAGGACCCCAGTTGCTTCCAAGACATCGTCGAGTACGTCTTCAATTTGCGCGCCTACATTAAGCAATGGACTAAAGCTCCTTTCACGGATGAGTCGCGATTTTGCCTGTGATGGTATTGGGGGGAATTTCGAGGGATGCCAGTACAGATTTAATCTTGGTTTAAAACGGCGCCTTAAATGCGCATCGATATATCGAAGATATTCTCCAAAACGCTGTTGTTCCCTACTCTTATTTTGTCGGAGACGACCAGCTTGTAGTCCTGGTCTTAATCCAATTAAAAATCTCTGGGACCAACTTCGAAGACGCATTCATCGCCGACCTGCTTTACCAGACACCCTTCATAATCTCCGAATTGCACTTCAGGAAGAATTTTATGCTATTCCACAAGAATTTCTAGCAAACCTTATTGATTCGATGCAACATCGACAGAATGAAGTCATTTTGGCGCGGGGAGGCCACACTAGATATTAGCTCCTTGAAATTTGTTTATTGTTTTTTAAATTTTTATGTTTTTGTTAGTTTTCTAATTGAACTTACGTTTCGATGTTTATTTGTTGTTTTCACAGCTACGTCCGAGGTGTTCGCTTTAAAACAGTGTATCTCCAGTAAAAACAGAGATAATGTCTTGATTAAAAAAACAAAATGTTCAGAAAGGATCAGGGTTCAATGAGATTTCAGTTGACAACAGCTGCTATAGTTGTTGCACTCCACAGGGTGTTTTAAATTTTGGAAAAGAAACTTCGTCTCATTGTTCATTGTTCATTGTATATGCTCAAATTCAGATCTGAATAAAAATTTCTGACATGGCATCGTTACTAAGCAATTATTCTACAATTTATGAAATGAAACATGAAAATCAAAGGAGCGTTTCGGGAGGAAGCCAACTCTGAATTTGTGGCCGGTTTTATTTTCCGGTGAGTGTATAGGTATACTGACATTACAGAACCTGTCATCAAAACGTCATATCTAACTATGAAAGATGAAAACTATGATTTTCACGTGGTGCTGATTTCTAACATCAATCGTAACTGATCGCCCTAAAGTCGCCAAAAATGCACACTTCCATCAAATCCATCAGAGCGGAACCACCATAGTGGCGTTAGCGTAAAATAGTTTCTTGACGCTTCTCAACCAAAACAACATCTTAGCACCGAAATGACCCAGATCGCTTCATCGGCATTCCTAGCACCGCTCGCGAGTACATTTCCGAGAATATTATTGCCCGCAGGGCGCAGAGGCCGGCGGACGACCGGCAGTCCTTCTGCGAGCCGCAATTATCTTCCTCTTCGTCCTCGCACGGAATCCTGCCGTCCGCAGCAGTAAGAAATCGATAACTCGTTCGGCCGAAGGTGACCAATGGAGAACGGCCGTTTGACCAACCCACAGAGTCCGTCTCGTCCCCTTCGCTGCTCGCCGCGGCCGCCCCCCGCCCCCCGCTGGAGCGGCGCGGATTCCGCCGACGCTTCTAATTGCCATTCTCAACATGGCAGCATCGCAATATGTCCCTGTACAGAGTGTCTCGATGATATGACGGCGAGGGCGTGTCGTGGAAAAATTATTGTAGCGCGAGGAATTCGGTTCCTAAACCAAATTCTAACTGGGTGAATTGCTCTTTGATAAATTAGAAGGGGGATGTGATAATTTTTTTTTGTTTTCTATGATTTTTAGGAATACTCACGTAGTCATGTAACAATTTTAGTTTTGTGATATCCATCAGAAATTTCTGAAGACCATAACAATCACAGCTATAGTCCGTAAATTGAAAACGCGAAGTAATGATCCTCATTTATATAGGGAGGCTCGTAGAAATTTTGATGTAGAACGTTTATGAAACCAGCACACAACTGCTTTCTTCATTCGCTAGGCAGTGCCACTCGGCACAATATCTATTTGTCGGATTAGGCCATTGTATGGCCCCAGGGGGAAACCGCTGACGAAATTCTGAATACCAAGTCCCAAAAATTCTAAGTAATTCCGCTGATACCCAAGTGAATGCCGAGTAATACCCTGAACAAATGCCACTAATTCCTATAATACCCAAGGAATAAAAGCAATAGAAATCCGAATTTTCGGTTATCGTCAAGAATTGTGATGTGTTATCCGCAAATTCCTGATTCCATGGGTTGAATACCTTTTTTTGTCCTTATTGTACGAAGTATTTCGTGTAATACCCATGTATTACTCGAGTAATACTAATTCCCGAGTAATACCCACTAATCCCCAATAATTTTCAACTAATACACCTAATTCCCGACTAATACCCATAATTTTCAACTAACATCTAACTTCCGACTAATACCCATAATTTTCAACTCATTCCACTAATTCGCCACTAATACCTAAGTAATACCACTAATACCCAAGGCTTGTACACCAAAATTCCCCAGCAATTTCCCCCTCGGTATGGCCATTATTGAGGGATTTGAAATTCTAACCAACCACCTTTCAGTGGTGGATCTTGTGGTATAATTTCTGTTTAAAAATGTAATGATAAATATTATATGAAAATATTTAGGTTACTTCAAACATTGCTATAAAATGTTATTTCTTAACAATTAATTGGTAATAAGTTTGAAAAAAAAATTGTAAGATGTGTATTTTCACCAATTATAGTATTTTGAAAGTTAAAAACGTGAAATGCAGCAGTCATTAGTTATATAGAAATAACCAAGCAACAATGAGATCAATGAAGAATGATGTATAGCAGACATTATTACAAAAAATGATTTGGACACAATTCAATTCAAGTTATTTTTAATTTTCAATTATTGACTTTGCGTTTTACTGATTTGTATATCCATACTACTCCACTTTAGGATAAAAATATGGACTTCTACCACAGGTTAGTGTATGTATATAGTGAATATGTATTATCTTTGTGGTAGAAGTTTTGACTGTATCAAAAATTTAAAATCGCTCTCCTGCAAAACTATCACTTTTGAGAAACGCCCTTTCGTATGAAGGCGACGATATATTTCTTACTCTTGTCGAACACTGATGATCGTAACTTTTCTGACAAGCAAGACTAGCTCGGGAAGCGTTGCTATTGGCCGTTGATGATGAATTTGCGCATGGGCGTGATCTTTTAATGACTCTGATATTTATGAAAATACCTACAAAACGAAGAGTCTTCAGAACTAACACTCTGTGTGCTTGTAACTATCAATGACACTCCAATTATATATCTTTAATTATGACAAGGAACAATTAAACTAGAGTTATGTTACGTATTTTATTTTGTATTCAATACAATGTACTGTAAATATGGATGAAAATAATAAAGATGATATTTTCATTATTATTATTATATGAACCATTTCAAGAAAGAAGCACTTTTTGAGTCAATTATATGCTCATTATCTATTACATGTTCAACAAGGCTACAAGATCTCACATGGTGGATTTATGGAGCAGTCATGAGTTTTAAGTCATAAGGAAGGATATTCGTCAATGATTGGTTGGAATAAACGGATCAACCAATCATTTACGAATATTCTTCCTTATGACTTAAAACTTATGACTTATGACTGCTGCATAAATCCACCAACATTCCTTCTGCATCAGTCACTTTCATGTGAGGTTCTATATTTGAGCATTCTACTTGTCTGACCATTGTATACTTCATCACAACTTCTACAGGTGATTTCGTAAATAATATTAAATGTATTCTTGATTGCTATAGGACTTTTCAACTTTGAGTGTACTTGTAAATGATGATTTCAAACTGGTTTTATCTATTTTAATGTTGCCTATTTTTTTTTAACAAATTGATTAAATTTGGCGTCAAATCTTCTATATGAGGTAGATATTTATAAATTGGAAGTTAATTAGTTCTTGGTGGGTGGTTGTTTGAATTAGAATTGGAGGAGCTAATTACATTTTATTAGGTAACTAATGATTTAGCAAAACATCCCCTTATCTAAATACAAATATTTACCAAAGATTGTGTATATCCTTTCCGTCTTAGACACCATAGGTATTGCAAGAAACTTTATATATAAATTATATTGTCTCTATTCAACCCCCCTAGTTGTAATAAAATACCTTTTCCCGTTGTCGACACGGTAAATTAGTCCATACATGCTTAGCAACAAAACAGGTAAATGGCCTGTATCATTCGTTTACTAATTCATCTTAACAACGGAATGTAAATAGTGTCATTTACATGCCTAGGGTAATAATGACTTTGACTTAGACAAGTATCAACTTCAGTTTCATTTATATAAATTTTTAGGTTATGAGACTTTTTGAATATAGACCATTCCAGAATGACGTCACTGACATTTGCTGGAGGGCATGTATTCTATTCAGTTTTCATTGTTTACTGGTAAACAATTGTCAATATTTAGACTTTAATTAGTAATTAGTTCTTAAATGTATTAGTATGCCATCTTTTTGTAGTGTTGTTAAGTGTGGAATGCGGGGAGAGCCTTAAAGAAAAATTTGCATCGTGATACGATTCCTACCCAAAATATGGGCTCCACCACAAGTGGTAGACCAGATGAGTCTGCAGCTTCTTGTTCTCGACATTTTATATAAAGTTAGTTAGTGGATATCAGCTAATTTTGGTACGGATCGCGATATTGTCTATAATACGAATTTTTCATCGTACCGGCACTTGATATCACCGCTAAGGAATAAATAATAAGTACTTCGAGGCATATTTGTTACAATTTTATGAAAATTAAACCAGAAAAAAAAACTTTTAAACTAAATGCACAAGGTTAAACACCAACTAATCGATATGTGTGGCCTCCAGCATATGTCAAAGTTACGTGTTCTGGAATGGACTATTATTGTTGTCTGTTTATTCGGTAACTTAGTTACACGCACTTAGAATGAAATAGCGGAACGAATAATCATGAAGGAACGGTAAGAAAACAAACTTCAATCCAGGCTAATTTTGAGAAATGTCAACAAGCAGCGGGAAAAACGTAATGAGTAACACGAAATGTATCGATGGTTAACATCCTCGGCAAGCGACAAGCCTCGGCTTTGCCTCGGCTCGTACTCGCTCACCTCGACTGTTAATACGTCTTTACATTCCTTGTTACTTAAATAACTATTATTCTAAAGCTGCTCATATTGCAGTCATAAAATCTATTCACCTCAAATTGAACCATTTTAAAATCATTTTCTCCTAAAAATAAGTATTTCTAGTGAAATGTAGTCCAATTTCCAAAACGTTTTCTTAACCTTCATAAGTCCTCAAATCTTTAAAATACTACAATATTGTTTCCAGTTATAATTTTTACTTTTGACATTTCATCACTTCCGTTCAGTTTTATGATGACCTTAGAAGAAAAAAAATCATTTGAATATTTTAATGATCTCATAAAGCCTTTGCTACTTATTTTGTTTTATTTATTGTCGTTTAAAGGGAGCTACTGGCATTTAAGTAGTAGGGCCACTGAATCCTAGAAGGCTTTGGCCTTCTTATGGGTATGGCCAATGGGTGGTAGTTTCAATCTCTTCAAATAGTTCCAATGTTCCAAATAACCCACAAAGGCGCCAATTAGGAAGCAAGGGTTATAAGAGAAAGAGAGAGAGAACAGAGAAGCGATAATTTTGAAAAAAAAGTTGGGTTATGTTTCTTTTGTAATGTCAAATAAGTAAATTATGGATATCATGTTCAATTTCAATGGATACATATCAATTCTAATTTTCTTTATGGATTGAAATTGTCAGGTGTACAATTGACTCGAATTTCAAAAAAGCGTCGACTTTCGGAGACGGCCCCGATATTCTATGGCCCGACCACCAGTCATTATAGAACATGAAAATTCAGCCGTCGACCATCTCTGCTGCAGACACAAGAGTTTCTTTTAGAAGGGCAGAACCTAGTGTTGTTTTCAGAGTGATGTGTAAAAGTTGCCAATGATTGATTAAGTATATCCACAGAGTTGCAAACCCTTTATAAAAACACTAAAACTTCTCCATTAATGGGTTCATTATTCTAAATTAGAGATTACTGTTCTCCCAAATACTTCTTAGTCAATATATATCAACCAGTGTTTGATCAATACAAATTTTCAAAATTGGGTATCATTTTGAGGTACTGCTAATAACTCAAAAACCAAATAATATCAATTATCAAATTTTAATCTTACAGAAGTGCCTAGCATTCGTTAACATAACACGTGTCAAATTTATTTGCTGAATGCCTCTCAGATTAAATCAAGCTTTAGCAAAAAACTTAGGGCAAAAATTAATACCTATCAAAGATATTAATGAAAAAAACTTCCATATGTCGCGAACTTATGTGTGACACTGTAGGTATTACAAAACATCCAAAAAATATTGACATGATTGAAATACTGCATTTCTGACTCACCCATTTACAATCTTACATTTTTGTACATTCTCATTTGTATGATTATAAATATTCCTTTATATAGGTACCTAATGAATTATTTTTTTGTATTCCTATCATAAATAAGGAGTTTCTTGAGATATTGAAATATGACCTCCATATGGTATTGTTGAAACAAGGAAATATAGCCATTCACTTCAATGAAACAGCTGTTCTAAAGAGATTATCAATATATTAACATTATTATGGTCTAACCAACTTTCTCAAGATAAACGTCAATATAGAATTTTTAAACTTGTTTGAAAGAAAAGGTTCCATTTTTACAATTTACAATTTTTCCATTCTATGTGCTTATTAGAATTGTCCACTTTTTTCCATGACCATTTTTGGGTCTTTCGTTCCAAAATGAATCTGAAAATTGATAAAATGGGTTGATAATCTGAACAATTCAGAAAAAATTTGTCAGTCCTAGTGAACACGAAAATTTTTATATATTTTATATTACACTTCGCACATTTCATTTATTGATCCCAAGAAACATTTCTGTTTAGAGAGGAATTACATTTTTACATAAATTGTTCAACAGCAATACATATGAATTAAAAATTGATGAAGAAATCAAACAACTATTAGAAAAGGAATGATGAGAACAATTTATGAAATGAGTAATTAAGTCATATCAAAGCAAAAACAGTCAAAGGTGAAACATTGTTATATTATATAGGAATTGATATCATCTGTTACCTATACATTTCTTAAGTTCATTTTTTGATTTAGTTGTAGTCCTGATTTCTGTCACAATTTTAGACTAGTTATTCAATATTGATACTATTGATAGCCATTTCTTTCTCAAGGTTTCCTGTTTCAATCCTGAAAAAAAAGTTTGAATGACAATATAATCTGTATTTGTCTTTAGTGAGGAAAATGGAAAAAAATTATTCTTCAATCTACTAATTGGACTGGGGTGGTTCCTGCACGATTCACTGTTGCGTTCCAATTAACAGTGCTGCTCCTAAGGTGGCGCATGGAGTTAGTAACAAGGCCTATCCAGAACACGTGGCTAATGACCATAGCAGTCGATGCCAAGACACCAAAGAAAAAAAAACAATTTATAAACAAAATGATCTTGAACTCCTCTGAGAATACAATATAATTTATGACTTTTGTCGGTATTCTTGCAGGTTTTCACTGCACAACAGGTACTTCACTTTCAGAAGAAAGGAATATTTGTATCAGGTAAAAAAGTAACCAACATATTCCTAAGTTGGATCAGTGACAGCAGGGCTCTTCAGAAGATTTTGGGACTTGGGACAATCTGCTTTCTTTACTGTGAATCTGCTAAAACTATTTTTGAAAACATTTCCAATGACGGCAGTGACATAAAAATTGACTTTTGACATCTGTCACTAGTTCAAACATCGGACCATTGCCTAAAGAAGATTAGACAATGATCGGACCTGATTTTCGTGGTGTTTTTGGAACATTAGAACTATTTAGACTCCACCCATTGGCCATACCCGTAAGAAGGCCAAAGCCATCTAGGATTCAGTGACCCTATTAAGTAGTGGCTTTGCAGATCTCTGGAATACATCTCAAAACATAAATAGTTAGTTTTATTATAGAGTCCTAGCATGGGCCATTAAAAAACTGAGTTTCTATAGGGATTTTGAAAGATCTAAAAGATGTATCGTGTAGGCATGTGCATACAGCCATACTAAAATCTTTATAAGAACAAATATACTCAAATGCAAAATGGTTTCATCTGATACTACAATTCCTATTACTAAAGTCGACGGAAGTACGTTTAAAAAATTAGGTTGTGTTAGGTACTGTCTAATCACGTGGATAACGTTAAAAAATTTCAGTGTAAGCACTTCCAGGGTACCCTGGAGCAAAAGAAAGTGTATGTGGTTGCCATGGTAAAATGTTAATGTCGATCAATTTCGGTTATAGTTGCACAAGTGTATAAAAACTACTGATAATTTTTGCACAAAAGCGTGTTATCTGAAAATTGTACTAGTTTATTTTCATATTTTGGCGAAGGAGCCCGAGCAAAATATGAAAATAACTGATCGTAATTTTTATAACACGGTTTAATGTGAAATCATCTTGTCATTATTATGCAGGAGTGTATTCATTTCACGGATAAAGAAATAATGTTTTTTTTTTCTGAGAAACACCATAGTTCTGACGGAGCCTACAAATAACATTGTGCTAGTAGACACCCGACATTTTTTCACTCTTTGAAGTTCATCTGACATTTTTCAGCATTATTTGTGGTGTCATGGCGTCGGGATGTTTTCGCAGTACAGTTATGTCTCCGCAATGCAATTACCCCTGTAATAATTTCTCATAAGAGGAATTTATGAGAAATTTTATATATGAGGGAAATATTCAATAAAATTGTCTATCGTTGTTGGCACGTTGAAAGTTTCCCGGACTTCTGAAGGTTATGCTAGTAGAAGAGCAACCGGTTGAAGAAAAAAATGATTTCTTCTGTTTTCATCAAAGACCATCCTCTGTAATTTATTTGTTTGTTTTGTTCATCGGTAGTAAATCATATTGAAATACATTTTTCTTTGTTCCAGGTTTGGAGGCTCAAGTCCAAGACTCCTCCAAGGATCTCTACTGGTTCTGAAAGCACAGGACATTGTATAATTTCTTTTAAAAAAAGTGAGACGTGATTTAAGTGTAATATAAAAAGTACAAACTCTTATTTAAAATAAGTTCCCGTGAAGACTATTGAAACGTTTATTTCAAAAATGAATGTTCCAAACTCCCTATCAGACGAATGTGTATATATAATGGAATCTGATATTAAGTATTAAAAACCTGCAATATTTATTAATTTTTTATTTCGAAATTGGCGATATGTTGAGATATCACAGCATGATAAATTATTTGTAATAAGGTACGTGATTCTATGCATTTGCTGCTCATAATTCTGAATGTACAATTTGCTGTTTACATAGGTGGGTAAATGACATCTAGCGACTATTATTATTATTTATTGCCACTTGCCCGTATATTATTATGAGCTGTAAATCATTTATCAAATGGATATGATATTACGTGAACGTTTTTTTCGATAGAACTAGCGTTAATATCGCAGTGTTACGAAAAGGCTAAGGAAGAAAAAACAGAAACTGAACATTCCAAATAATAAGTAGGTACGCATACTTATCAATTGAAATTACAATTTTTTCCAAATGTCAACAGTGGGTAAGGAAAAAATATAATTTCATTACGATTGGCTTGAGACTGCACACTATTTAGTTTTAAACAAACTTTGCAAGATTACCTTAGATCTTTCTTAAAATGTAACATCTTTTGGTAATCATAAGATTCAAATCCATAAAGGGCATAAGGTAACCTGAGACCAACACAACTGATATAACAAAATCTAAATAAAATTAAAATTGCAATTTTAGAATTTTCTGGAAAAAATTTGTGACCCAAAATCGTCGAATTTTTTCGAAACTTTGAGAGAAAAAAACTTGATCACTAGTACTTGGGAGTTATTTCATGGAAGTAACGCTAGGAAATTCATGTGATTCTGTTACCGAATTTACTTCATTGTTGACACTTTGATTTTAGAGAAAAGGCTCTATTCTATGTAACCTTCCGCCGCCGATTGACAATCAGTGTAGATTTTAAATTAAAATATTTCGTCCACAATGAATTTTGAGAAAAATGTTCGGACTAAAATGAAAAAAATCTATCAGAAAAAAACTAAATAAGGGAAAAATCAAATAACATAACAATTCCTGAAAGTACGCCAATAGCACGGTCTCATCTAAGTATGTCAAGAATTTTACTTTTGAATTTCCTTTGAAAAAATAGTTAGTAATCCTTGTCGTTCAAAGGTCTTGATTTTTCCAGCAATAAATGTTTGGTTCCTTTAGCTGAATTTTCTTTGATATTTTTTGGTGACTCGGTATTTATTTTCATTAGTTTTATACGACGTATACAACACAAAGCAGCAATGACAGTTTACTGAATATAACTGAACTTTGACAACAATATTCAACAAACTTAAAAATATCAACAAATGTCATGCCTACTGTAAGAAGAAAAGTAGACAGAAAATACTAGGAGCGCAATAAACCTATAATAAACCGATTTGAGAATAGGTTTTTCATTAAAATAAAATAAATTGCTCGTGACAAATAAAATCTTGGATAAACCACGAGAGTTACTAGATCCTAACGCCCTCGGGCTGAATCATGTTACCCTCCGGGTGTTAGGTTCTTTATAACACATTTGCATACATATAACTATAATACAAGGCGATATGTTGTGTTGGTTATGGGTCACTCGATGCATAAATCTTATTTTAATCTGAAAATATGCTTCATTTTAAGAAATATCTAACGTAATCTTTTTTTTTCTTTGTTGCCGTAATTTTGTTTGAAACCTAAAAGTGCGCGGTAACGAATTATTTGCAATAAAATGCTTTTTTCCCTAACCCGACGAGGGCCTCCGTCATGATGAAATTTGAAAAATCTTTGCAATACAAATTCAAAAATTTAATTTTACGTAGCAGATACATTTTGACCAAAAAAAGTGAAGTTGTATTTTTCCCAAAAGTTTACGGCTGAAATTAGTGATCTCAACGTATCATCTAGAATGAAGTTCTAAATACATAAAAATTGGTCACAAAAACAAACAAGTTTGTATTCAGTATGTCATATGGAGTTAAAACCGGAAGTTGCTGAGTCAAAAATTCAGTTTATCTCGCATGCAGATCCTCCAAATTTCATTCCATTGTCATAAAAAACAAAAAAGTTATAGGGACGAACCACTTTCCGCAGGCACCCGGTATGATCAATGCTCATCCTTATCAGAATTCATATTATAAGAGAAACTGGTGCAAATATAATCTGTATATACAGGGTGTTTCATAATAAATGCGCAGGACTTCCGGATGTGATAGCTCGTTCAAAAATATGAAAAAAAGTTTCTATTAACTTACCCTCTAAAATTCAACATTTTCGGGATACAGGGTGTTGAAAGTTTAAAAAAATTATAGTTTTTTGAGAATATCTCTGGAACCGTTTATCGCACAAAAAACAGATTTTGAATGCATTTTCTACTCATAATAAGCTATGTTTTGTGCAGATTTTTATTTTGTAAAATTCATAATTGGTGAAGATTTTGAAGGGATAGTGGGTGTTTCTTCTCCAACTTCTACACAACTGGAAAAAGCATGATTTTGAGCCGCCTACTTGAACCGCCAATGTTTTCTACACATAAAAGGTACTCTTGGTCATAAGCTCTAAAGTTGACCGTTTTAAAGAAAAATCAACTTTCATGTTGAAAAACATGGTAAATTTTTGTAAATGATTTTTTTCCTAATTATGCAAAATTTATTTAAACGTTAGAACAATTAACAAAACCAAACGTTGACTTCTTAATTGCAAAATAAAAAAAAACAATAACAATCATACTCAGTTGAATTGTTGGATATGTCCGCCGTTAGGTTCAATGCACGCAGCAATTTTTCGAGGAAAAAACTTATTTAAACAACATGAAGGTTGATTTTTCTTGAAAACGGTCAACTTTAGAGCTTATGACCAAGAATACCTTTTTTGTGTAGAAAACATTGGCGGTTCATATTTAAGAGGCTCAAAACTTTACTTTTTCCAGTGGCGTAGAAGAAAAAACACCCACTACCCCTTCAAAATTTTCACCAATTATGAATTTGAAAAAAAACCGCACAAAACATAGCTTATTATGAGTAGAAAATGCCTACGAAATCTGTTTTCTGCGCGATGAACGGTTCCAGAGATATTCGTAAAAAACGATTATTTTTTTTTTATTTCAATACCCTGTATCCTGAAAATGGTTTATTTTAGAGGGTAAGATAGAATCTTTTTTCCATATTTTTGGATGAACTATTACATCCTGCTCATTTATTATGAAACACCCTGTATACTTACGATGCAGAAAAACACAGTCATCTCCACAAATTTGATATAACCATCTAATGTATGTAGATCGATCAAAACCATTGAGTTAAGTAGTATATGTTTACAGCCTATATAGGCTAGCTAAACTAAAATTATGGAGAGGAAAATATTGTAATATATTTTTTTTAATAAAAATTATACCATTTAGGGTTATCTATGGTAATAGATGGAAATACAATGACACCAAAAAAGAAACAAACTGAGAAAATCTTTGGAATAGACCTGCACCAGTTCTGAAACAGCCTCATCAGGCATGAGCCAGATGGATCCCTCTTGAAAAAGTCTCTTCACTTTTTAGGATTTATTACTGCCTGTAGAAAGGTTTCAAATGAATAGGTTTGGCCTGAATAATTTGGGGAACACTTACTATATTACTTATAAGAACCGTTCATGGAAGAGCATTCCAGCAACAAGCTTCTATCGATCAACAAGAAAATTGACATACACGCTTCATTTATTAGACTGGTGCCAAGACGAATTTTAAACGCCTAAAACAATAAAAAAAAAGGAACAGAACCAGGTGGAAAATGTTGTTGACGTTCTAACTTCAAGGAAAAAAAAAATTTAAACACGAAAATACTCAAAGTGGTGAAATGGGGATGCAGTTTAGGGGTTGAAAACGGTTTTTTGCAATTTTCGGCGAAACGTGACCTCTTAGCGGAAAATGGTAAATGAAAAAGTTGTAGAGTATCAAAAAATCAAAAACTTCTGTATTCAACACTTTTCGAGATAACCTCAAATTAATCGTCAAAATGGCGAAAAACCGATTTTTCAGTATTTAATTTTTTTTTCACGTATATGAGTGATTTAATTTACATGAAAATTTTGGTGTCGAATCAGCATGATGTTTTCACAATTCAAAAGACGATTAGATTTCGAGTTACGTACATTTTTCGAAAAAAATACCCTCATCTTCCACGAACAATTGTTTTGGTGTTCTTTTGTATTGATCATCATTTTCATTGTTGTCTAATTTAAAAAAAAAATGGTCTATGTAACTTGGTGGTTTATTGATCGTTAAACCGTTAAAAATTGAGAAAAACACAAGGCTCTCTGAATCATGATTTTCTCAATATTTTCTGTAATTTATTATTTCAAACGAATCACACTTAACTGAGCCTCTTTACAAACAAAAGTCCCAAGAATGATCAGAGTTATCGAACGTTTTTTGGGGTAATTAATAAAACAATTGATTTTTTATAAAAACTGTGAAAAATGTGACGACCACGACGACCTACGTTTATATGGACTTTTAATCTTGAAGTAGGCATAGGAATTACTTTAATCAATATGGACATGATATTTAGGAACAGCTTTAAACTGCTCCTTGCTAGCTGAACAATCCTGTGCAGTCCGGAGAAATAAATAGAATGGCTGTTTTCCTCATTCTGGGAACCAGTAAATTTCAACAAATGATAGAAAAAAGGACATTCTGAAGTAGTGAATATGAACCTATATGACAAAAAATCAAAAATGTTTGTTCTATAGACAATTATATTTTCGTAATATCAACACATATTGTTAATAACGAATATGATCAAAATATTAAAATGAACAAACAAAGAAAAATACACGTAATTTGAATTCCATCCGCGTGCTTGTTAGGCGAGCGACATTGTTGTCAATGCCACTCAGGTCAGTTACATGATTAGTTTCTTTCGCGATTGCGAGGTTTTCAAATAGTGTCAATTATCGTGTTTTCAAGAAATACATATAGCCTTGTGAACACCTTTCATGAGAGGTATTTTTGAAATTCTGTGACATTTTCATACAACATTCTTTGACTCCTTTTCCAATTTAATAGAAAAGATTTAAAAAATAGTGTTTCTGCGAAAAAACATTATTAATGATCGATTCATGGTGCTTTTCATTTTTGATGATGTTAGTAAATAAAGGACCACGCACCAAAATTTCAATATGTTGTTGAACACGACATACTGAACAAAAGTTACCATGGGCACACAAAAAGTCTATGTGTAGTTTGCGAAATACAGAGTGTTGAAGTTGTAAAATGTCACTTTCATACCATTTATTCGCTGATCTTTATTACGGGTAATATCACTATAGTGAGTTTTTGATCTACACCATAGTATCAAACTTTTGCCTAGTGCAACAGTATGCTTTCTAAGTATTTTTGAAAACAATATACAGGTTAGATCAAGACATTTTCTGAGTTACACAAAATGAAAATAATTTCAGTACGAAGCATCAACGTTATAAGTCGGACAGACCGTATCGAAATTGAAGTTTCTGTGTTGGATATACTCAATACGATCGGTTGAACCCAAAAAATATTTATATCTTTCAATCATAAACAATCGTAAACAAGGTTTGACAAAAGTAGGAACTGTTTTAAAATACGGGGTTAGTCAGAACTTGATAAAATACCGATATAAATGAAGTGCGCACCATGGACGTCAGCAGCAGAAATAAATAACAAATACTGAGAGTTTCTATACACAATCAATGAAAACCGCGCTCAATCGTGAAAAATTCACTAACTGAATAGTCAGGACTAGATTTGAGAAAAAGGTTTCCGTTACAAGCCTAGAAGCAAATCATATAACATTTGAGTTAAAGGTGTGCACCATGGACGTCAGCAGCAGAAATAAATAACAAATACCTTCTGAGAGTTTCTATACACAAATCAATGAAAACCGCGCTCAATCGAGAAAAAATCACTAACTGAATAGTCAGGGCTAGATTTGAGAAAAAAGCTTCCATTACGAGCCTAGAATCAAATCATATAACATTTGAGTTAAAGGTGTGCACCATGGACGTCAGCAGCAGAAATAAATAACAAATACCTTCTGAGAGTTTCTATACACAAATCAATGAAAACCGCGCTCAATCGAGAAAAATTCACTAACTGAATAGTCAGGACTAGATTTGAGAAAAAGGCTTACGTTACGAGCCTAGAAGCAAATCATATAATATTTGAGTTAAAGGTGTGCACCATGGACGTCAGCAGCAGAAATAAATAACAAATACCTTCTGAGAGTTTCTATACACAAATCAATGAAAACCGCGCTCAATCGAGAAAAAATCACTAACTGAATAGCCAGGACTAGATTTGAGAAAAAGGTTTCTGTTACGAGCCTAGAAGCAAATCATATAAAATTTGAGTTGAAGGTGTTTCATAGTTAATTCGACCCTGCTGATCCGAAAATGCTTGTTACCAACTCGAAATCCTGACCAGACAAGATGGCGGCCTATTTTTGAGCAGTTTTTTGCATATATCTTGAAAACTATGAGGTTAGGTTAGGCTCAAAAATTGTTCTATACAAATATAATCTAAATAGAATTTTGAAGGGAAAAGTTCCCAAAAAGTTTTTTCTGAAAATTAACAGTGTCTGAGGTATGGGAGGGAATAAACTTTCAATTTTGAAATATCTTGAAAAATATAGTTTTTAATAATTCTGCCAATGAAACTATATAGGTATGTTAGTGACTCAAAAATCTTATAATGAGATATGTACACTATGTATAAGACGATGTATGTAGCTCATGAAAATTATTTATACATATTAGGACAAGGAATCGAAAAAATCAAGGTTTAGAAGCAAATTAAATATCATTTGAGTCAAATGTGTTTTCTTGCTAATTCGACCCTGCTGAAATTGAAAATGCCAGTTACCAACTCAAGATCCTTACCGGAAATGTGATATTCAAGATGGCGGCAAAAACGGAAATGAACACATTTTCTGCTTCCATGATGACCTAAGAACATGATTCAATTATCAAACTATATATGTTTTTGAGAACAAGAAATTCGCACATTTACCTAGGTGAAAACAGCATTCGGAATCTAAGAGAACATTTTAATCAGGTGAAAATGTCACAAAAAAACGAATCCACAGATATAATCGCTATGCGTATTTAAGAACAGTGCCCGGCATTTACATATCTTCATGCATATGTCCAATCCTTTTCTGCACCGGCACTGGTTTGTCTGGCACATTACTCTGCAACCACATGCACGAAGAGCATCGCAGGAGGCAGGAATAGTCGGCAGCCTCATGAGGATTGGTTCGAGACTAGTGCCGTCAACTCTCCAGCCACAGTTCTCCGGGTTGGGAACACAGCAGCCGTATGCATAGTCAATTCCAGCGACTCGCCAGAGTTTCGCCGCTTGCTACACAAGAACTATAATGCACAGCCGAGCTCCAAAAAAGTGGTACATCGCTAGAGTTTCGCTAAAGTTTAACTTATCGCGTAGTTGTCACTTCTTTGGAGCTCGACTGTGCATTATAATCCTTGTGTGGCGAACGGCGAAACTCTGGCGAGTCGCTGGCGATTGACTATGCATACGGCTGTAGTTTGGCGATATGGGCGCTCTCCCAAACGCACACCTACGAAAGAGAGGAAAAGCGTGTGAGTTTCAAATATGAATATGGAATGCCATTTCCATTTCAAACCTACTCACTTGGTAATGACACCTTTGAATATGCAGGCGTAGAACATCGGAGGTTGGAGGCAAATTCTGAGGTTTCTTCACAGCACCAAACAAAAAACTCCGAGCAGCATCGCCTGATTCGATTTCTGAACTAACCTGTAGGAAAACAAAACATAACAATAAAAATTTAAAAAACGATCAATTCTGTTTTTACAGACATGTATATAGCTTGTACAGTTGAACGACAAATTTCTCTACTTTTGCAATTACTTGATCTCTTAGAGGAATTGCCCAAGACCTTCTAGAAGTGAACAAGCATCTCCTTTTTTTGTGATGGAGGAAATCTTCGATGTGCTGTCGCACCCGGTGATGTCATCAAAACAAAATTCGTTCCGATTACGATCCACAAAATAACAACAAAAAAGCAGCCAGGTCTTGGCTCTTTGCGTCTGCGCTTTGCTTGCTCAGCGTCATTTCCCGCAATTGTGTGGCGTGATATTAAATAACGTTAAGTCTCCTTCATATTGTGCAGACGATCAGGGACAACCCCACCATAAGCGTGCCGCGGCGGACATTTCAATATTCAGGAGTTAATCAATCTCTTTAAAGTTTGTAAAAAAAATTAAACAAAGCAATTGTCAACTCTTCATTTTAGGTTTTGTATTGCTTGCTTGGTTGTGTATACAAATAATGTTTATAAGATACATACATCGTCATATACATATTGTAGGTACACATTTCATTACAAGATTTTTAAGTCACTAACATATTAAAAACTATATTTTTCAAGATTTTTCAAAATTGAAATTTTATTCGTTCCCATATCTCCGCCACTGTTCATTTTCAGAAAAAATGTGTTGGGAACTTTTTCCTTCAAAATTCAATGTAGATCATTTTTGTATGGAACAATTTTTGCGCTCAACCTCATAGTTTTCAAGATATATGCAAAAAAACTGCAAAAATAGGCCGCCATTTTGTATATCCCATTTCCGGTCAGGATTTCGAGTTGGTAACAAGCATTTTCTGATTCAGCAGGGATGAATTAACTATTAAACACCTTTAACTCAAATGTTATATAATTTGCTTCTAGAACTTCATTTTTCCGAAAACTGTACGGCGTATAAAAAATGTGTGTATTCACACTCCAAGCACATGGACGGCCAATAAAACTGTCCAAAGAAATTATAAAAAGCATTCGTTCCAATTACGGAGTCGGAACTTCTGAAACCCCGTTAATTTTGCATCTAATATTACCAGTGTTCCCGCTAAGAGTATACGTGTTGGCGTAATAACCACCATTCATCATTCCTCCAAAGAAAGTGCCCTTTGAACGTTCGGTAGGAAAGGTTTGATTAATGCTCGAAGAGAACGCCCTCCTTGCGATCAAGTGTGTACCACATGCAGCTCCGAAGGTAAATCAACAGTCAGGATGGACGGTCGGGAGATTTGAGGACATAATTAACACGCGCAGCCATATGTGGACTAATGAGTTTATGGGAACGGAGTCAATTTACGAAATCGATTTGTCGGAAACTCCCTAACGATATGATTATGGGCCTTTCTGCAGTATCCGAATCGGATCGGTTCAGATGTATTTGGAAGTTTATGGGACATCGAGTCTTTTATTTTATTAGTTATCTATCTGTTGAGATTTATATGTATATTCTATAAGTAAAGTGGATTATGGAATTTTATGGTAGGGTACATTTATAATTAAATAGGTTGAATAATTTTTACGAAGACGTAGAAGGCGTAGAAGATGCTAAGTCAGAATTCCTACTCACTATCTTCTGAGATACCAAGTCGAAATTCCGACTTAACATCTTGGAATTAGCTAATTCTGAGATACCAGTCGGAATTCTATGAAAATTGGATTATTTTGCCATATTTTGTATTGGGTAGATATGGAACATGTCATTATGAAAATTCGAAAATTAGTATATGAATAATAAAACGAAAGTTGATTAGAAAAGAATCAAATTGGACACAATAATTATTCAAATGAAAATCTGATTAATTTTTGTCGAATTTGCCCATATTTGTAACTGTTCATTGGATATTTATATTTTTTTTTCACAACAGTCTCTTCCAAAACTAATATTGCATGAACCAAGAAATGCAGTGACTTGAAATTTTTATTCAAATTTGAAGAAGTATGCTTGGTTCAGTTTTTCATCTTCATGGTGATTTTATCTTTCATTCAGGGTATCTGAAAAACGTGTGTCTGTTAAGAAATCATGATTCACCTCAAGCAGAAATAAATTTTATTTCAATCAATAAACAAATGTAGGTCATACTAATCGATAATTCATGTTTTCGAAGTGATGCATAATTTGATTCAATGTGAAAATTATTTAGAAGATCTGGGGATCGCGGTAGCCAAGGCTGTAGAATCAAGTGTCTTATCAACCGATCTTCAAAGGTTGTAGTCAGTTCTCAGCTCACTTCTTGTCTACACTGAGGGGGCACTGTCCGACTGCTAGCAACAACTTCGATATACATGAAGCGGCAAATTGCCAAAATATTCGAATATTTTCCTTATAATTTTGTGAAGGAAATTTGGATTTTCATAGTCCATACTGAAATCAATTCACAGAAATCGAGATGATTTTGAAGGATTACCTCTTGGCGGCCTCAACATTCTCAAACACAGCATGATTCCGTTCGATTCTTCTGAATTTTTTTCTATTCATTCGTGGTAAGTTCATTGAATTTCCTACATGTCCTTGAAATAATTAGACCGGGATCCCACGCCTATTTTCAAAATTGATTAATAACAGGCTGAATCTTCCTGAGTAGCTTCATTTTGCCGAGACGCCCAACTTTTTCCTCTACGAAAATTCTTGATAGTGGTAACTAATAAACTGCGCAGGCGTCAATCATGTCGATTTGGTGAGTGAAAAAAATTCATTAATAACAGTTAGTTTTTCAGTTGAACCTCAAGATAATTCGATAAAGTACTCGAAAAAACTTTTGTCCTACAAAATGGATGGTAGGACTGAAGAGTCCCCCACTCCCAACATGTACCAATGACGTGGTTATAAAAATTCATTAATAACCAGCAGATTTTTTTACCGTTGCTTGGTTAATATTTGTATAATTGAATGGTCATATTGTCCTACAAATTGAATGGTAGGTGTTCCCAGTCCTACGCTCCGAACATGTCAATTCCATGGTAAAAAAAATTTATTAATAACTGTAGGACAATGATAACACATGAAAGGTAAGTGTATCCTTCACCTAAATAATACAGTGTCCTACAAAAAAACGGGTATGTATCGCTAGTCCTACAAAATTTATTCAAAATTACGAATTATTTTGAAATTGTGGTTTAGCTCATTTAATGTACTTTTATTCGTGAAGTAATGATACTTTCAATGTATAATTGTTTGTTCAATTCAAAAATATCATAATTCACGTGAAAAGTTTATGAAATAAGTGGGAAATTTTGATTAGCTTTCATAATTTTTATAAACATATCGAAAACAAAGTAAAAACGTTGAAATAATCATTCTGCTCTCCGAGGCGGCTTAAATGAAGTCGCATGCGCTTCAACAGATGCAGGGTAACTCGGAAAAACCTGCAACAGCACATCGTCGTGTGAAGAGCAGAAATTTATAATTGAAAACTTTCAAAGAGGTCAGACGAATTGTGAAATTCTGCTCTACGGTAAAATAGGATGTATGGTATATCCAGAGGCCTCAAAAAGTCCAGTTCGAAAGAGGTATTATATTTTACGGGGGTCAAGTGGCCAAGTAGTTAAAATACCGATCTTTTATCTAGTCTGGTAGTCGGTCGTGGGTTCGAAGCCTAGTGACTGCTTATATTTCTCTGATGACCCGAGAAAATGGAAAAGCACGTAAAAAGTGTGAATTCGTTAATCCTTGGCTCTCACAAGTTTCGTCTTTTGAGGGCTATCCTTCGTAAGGGAACGACATCTGGTTAACGGAAAAATTAATTTTAAACAACAATGTATGCAACTATCATCAAAGGACTCCGCACACTTAATGAAAAAAAAGTCTTACTGTGAAAATGGCTGAATTTTTGGTATGTTGTAGCTGAAGCTATTCTGAGTAAAAGTCTCCATTGGCCCTACTCGATCGTATTACCAGATTTGGCGCTAGAGGGCGACACATCATCAATTTTGAGATTTTTGGAAGAATTTGAATGTATAAAAAAATATCAATATACCATTCATATCCAATATTGAACTAGTGAGCGACTGGTCATTACTGGCATTCGTGAAAAATATGTTTCATAATACAGAAAAAAACCAAACTGTTTTTCTACAAGGTTGTCAATAATATAATCAATTCTCCTGGGTATGAATAGAATTTGTAAAATAAAAATGATAATGTTATTGATATTCATCTATTTCTTTGAACAGTGTCTTGTCATGCTATGAAATGCAACTCCCTTTGTGAAATATAATTTCTCATTCGAATGGAGGGAGCTAAAAATTAGATTTATTTCTAAAAAAAATCAATTCCGAATTAAAGCAAAAAAATCAAATCGATTCATAATGTCATATCAAAAATGAGGATAAATGTGCCTAATTACAAAATATTTTGATTTTTTATTTCAGAAGGTATGATCAAAATATCTGTAGGCTTGTTAAGCCTGTGGCTTACGGTCAAATAGATTGATTTCACTGCCTTGAAATGAAGTTAATTCAATTGGTTTGTTTCACCATGAGCCATGAGCTTCAGATTTGGGCAAAACTAATGGTTAACCATACAATTTTTGCGCTCACCAAATCAACATGACTTTCGCCTACGCAGTTCATTAGCTACTGATATCAAGAATTTTTGTGGAATTGACAATTTCGGAGCGTAGGACTGAGAACACCTACCATTCAATTACACAAATGTTAACCAAACAATGGTAAAAAAATCCGCTGGTTATTAATGAATTTTTATGACCACGTCATTGGTATATGTTGGGAGTGGGGGACTATTCAGTCCTACCATCCATTTTGTAGGACAAAAGTATTTTCGAGCACTTTATCGAATTATCTTGAGGTTCAACTGGAAAACTAACTGTTATTAATGAATTTTTTTCACTCACCAAATCGACATGATTGAAGCCTGCGCATTTCATTAGCTACCACTATCGAGAATTTTCGTAGAGGAAAAAGTTAGGCGTCTCGGCAAAATAAAGCTACTCAGGAAGTTTCAGCCTGTTATTAATAATTTTTTTTACCATGGAATTGACATGTTGGGAGCGTAGGACTGGGAACACCTACCATTCAATTTGTAGGACAATATTGTCATTCAATTATACAAATATTAACCAAGCAACGGTAAAGAAATCCGCTGGTTATTAATGAATTTTTATGACCACGTCATTGGTACATGTTATGGAAGTGGAGGACTCTTCAGTCCTACCATCCATTTTGTAGGACAAAAGTTTTTTCGAGTACTTTATCGAATTATCTTGAGGTTCAACTGAAAAACTAACTGTTATTAATGAATTTTTTTCACTCACCAAATTGACATGATTGACGCCTGCGCATTTCATTAGCTACCACTATCGAGAATTTTCGTAGAGGAAAAAGTTGGGCGTCTCGGCAAAATGAAGCTACTCAGGAAGATTCAGCCTGTTATTAATCAATTTTGAAAATAGGCGTGGGATCCCGGTCTAAATGTTTTTGCACTAACCGTGAATATAGAATAGGTTCGAAATATCTGCATTCCAATATGCATTATAATCCATTTTCAATACTTTCTTCTGACAGAAAGAAACACCATGAAAATTACGGCTTGTCAAACTAAAAGTTTGTTTTGCTCCTTTTTGGTCACGGCACACTATACGCTACTATCTTTTTCAATTTCCAGTATAACGATTCGAAATAGGTAATATTGCCCAATTGAAATAATCTGTAGTATGCCGTGACCACAAAAGATCAAAACAATGTTAGTTTGACAAATAGTGGATTTGATTGTGTTTCTGTCAGAGAGAAGTATAAAAAATGGATTATAATGCATATTCAAATGCAGATATTTCAAATTTATTTTATATTCATGGTGAGTGCCAAAAAAATGTTTCCAGAATGTGCCGGAAATTCAATGACCTTAATCCAAAGTTAGCACAAATAAATAAAAAAAATGTAATGATTGAAATAAAATTGAGGATACACGTTTTTCAGATACCCTGAGTGGAAGATAAAATTATCATGGAGATGAAGAACCGAATCAAACATACTTTGTTCAAATCTGAATTAAAATTTCAAGTGACTATGTTTCTCGGTTCATGCAATATTAGTTTTGGAGAAGACTGTTGTGAAAAAAAAATACAATGATCACTTAGAAATATGGGACAAATTTGACAAAAATCAATCAGATTTTCATTTGAATAATTATTGTATTCCATTTGATTCTTTTCTAATCAAATTTCGTTTTATTATTGATGTACTAGTTTTCCAATTTTCATAATGACATGTTCCATGACATTTCGTATCTACCCAATACAAAATATGGCAAACTAATCCAATTTTTATAGAAAACTTGCTTTTATTTCGGAAACCTGAGTCTTTAGGTATAGGAACATGATACATAATTTGAAAGAAAATTCAATTATGTTTCAGGATATTTGATAATATACAGGCTGTTCTATTTGAAAAAATGCACTATTCACCACTTTTGTAGCTATCGGTAAAATTACAAATTTTCAACGACCCTGTATAATGAAGAAAAAATCTCTTAGTTATAACTAATGCACAGGATATTTTCAAACTACTTTCAAATTTTCAGTTTTCTACGTATCCAAACACTGCAAAAATAAACATTTAATCAAAGCTATGTTTCGCACAAAAAATATGAAAATTAATGATTTTCTTGAAAACCCCTGGAGATAGGTATAGGGAAGTACCACATGAAAATAATCAAAAAGCAATAGTAAAGCGAAAAATGCAATAATATACAGGGTATCCCATTTAAAATATCAAAGTTGTTGCTACTTTTCGATAGAAGCGGCACCGCCGTAGTTCTGAAAATATTCTGGATCGATAGAGCAGAACGAATTATCCAAGAAACCAAATTTTCAAAATAATCCTACTTCCCGTTTTCCAGAAAGGTCTAATAGACCATCGAGATTGAGACACCCTGTATATTCGGATATACCTATATATACCTGATGAAAAGACATACAAAATTTCGAAATATTAATTCTAATTCTATTGCACGAGTTATCGACCTTCAATTCTATGAATCTACTGAATGGCATGCAAAACGCTAAAGGGAACACTTTAAACTTAGTTAAATGACCGGAAAACACACATAAGACTGAGGTTATGGGAAGTACCCAACCGGTCGTGAAGGAAGATTTCTATCACCCTTCTTTAGACATTTTCATCACTTTACAAAAAGTTACGTTTGAAAAAACGTGACGAAAAACTATTACAGAAATTGATCAAGAGTTTGAGTGCATGGTGTTTTATAGGGATACGCTGATACGCATGCAAACTTTTGGGTAGTACTATAACTAAAATGCCCCAAAAATTATGTCGGATAATGTTACCAATACATTTTCAATATTTTTAAAAAGGAATTCTGAAAAAATCAGCTGTAAAAAGTAAAAATAAATAATAAAATAATCAACAGTGAGTGTCCACATCAGTTACGAACGTACTTATTCATTTCGATTATTTTGAAAACCGTTGACAATATGAACAATAACTTTTTCCAGGCTATTCCAAAGCCGAAAAAATAATAGAAAAATAAAATCATACCAACTGAAAAGTCTTCATATAAAAATTATAAAGCGATCCTTATAACCCATTATAATTTTCACTGAAATAGAAAAATTCAGACGAGTTTTTCCAGTTTTTCTGAGTAATCAGATCTCCACACTTATTGCGATATTTACGTAACTATACCTGCTGAGAGACTTACTGTTGATGTTGCATTCTTCGAGACTTCTTGGGAATAAATAACGGAATGGGAGCAATCCTTGCATTATTAATTACGTTAATTAATTAATGTTTTAATGTTCGTCGATAGATAGAGGACAGGTTTTCATTAGATTTTGAAACGTGTTTCATGAAATCGATTGACGGGTTGTTGAAAGAGGAAGACGAAACTTTCAATAAATCACAATTCTCATTGCGCAAACTTGTAGACGTATAAATACACCCGAAAAAGGCATAGAGAGACAGATAGATATTATGAAACTATAGTGAAGAAATGCATATTTTGAAATTATAGTAGGTATGTATTTTTTGCCAAGGACTAAAGTTACAAATTAACGATTAGGTTTGTACGTCACAACTGAAGTTGTAATTTTATTCTGTAAACTTGACAATGTGAAAATACACTGAATATCTATTGACTTTCATATTCATTTCAATGTATTTCCATACTTATTTTGTAACATCATTTGATATTGATCTTACTCACCTATCACATACGTAAATGACTGGCATTATGAAAATCTCATGAAAATCACGAAAATCATTTCGTGAGATATTGTCGACATTCGTGTGTCTTGTCGCGTTTTTAGATATCCTTATGATAGAGCAGACAACTCAGCTATTCATTAAAAGTAAAATTCTCAGCTTATTATTTCAGTTTGGATTGGATAATCTGTCACAAAAAGTGCTCCGGTCTCCGGTTCTGTTCAAAGCCAGAGAGGCACACGGAGTGAATACTGGACGGTGACGTTCTGGCCTGCTTAGAGCGAGCGGCTACTATTTACGGGTCAGCAGAATCTACGCCCTCAGCCGAGGAAACCGCGATTGCGCATCTAGCAAGGCCCTTTTGGGCAAACTCGAAGGAATGCAATGCGAAGAAAATTTGTTTTTTTTATAAAAAAAAACAACTTAAACGATGAAAAATATACTTGACGGACGATCTGACAGATCTCTCTGACAAGAAACATCAATAATTTAGACATAGTCAATTTTTCTACTTCAAGTATTATTTTTATTCTGATTATTTCACGAGCTACGTGCATTTGAAGTTTGAGATATATTCTCCCAGTGTTTGTGCAAGTGCTTGCAACACTGATTAGCCAAGCGAATTTCCAGCTTGCCCTTCAACGCAGTTTTATTATTTATTCTACTCGAAACAACGGCTGTTGGCCCGTAGTCAGTAGAACCGAAGAATCCTGAGTTGTCTTCGCAAATTAGTTTGGGTACTCGCCGATTAGTCTACTGCCAGCACAAATCGAAGATCCAGTTACTCGAGGAGGTTTGGTTGTTTGGTTGTGGTACCCTGAAATTAACTGTTTTCTTTCTTGACGTGAATTACAAAAGAAGAGAAAAAGACTACCAAAACTTCTATATCGTCGATAGCTGCTGCAGGACTGCTACAAGGGTAAGACCTGGGGTCTCCCAGAAACTTTCTGGTTCCGCTTGGACCGCGAATTGGCATTTAGGTGCGCAATATTTCGATTTTTATACCTACCAGTGTCCGTGGGATGCTGATTGGACCACTGTGTCTTCATCGTGTTTATTTGTCGGTGAAAATACTTGCAAATTAAAACATTCGTGATCCGTTGAACATTTTTTTTTTGTAAATTGTTGTGTTTAGTAAATTATTATAACTTTATCTCTGCTCCCCTTGTGAACTACTGGGTAGAGTGTTTGCTCGAGAGTCCAGAGAAGATCGATTCTCGGCAAGGATGAATATATTTTTTTATTATTATTTTTTTTATTGTTGTCGTAAAATACAACTTTTGTGAAGTTGTTTTTTCCTAACAAAAATTAGCTTGAGTCTAGAAATTATTATTCTTGTGTTTGTAAGATTGCTCGAGGAACCAAGACTTGCGGAGTTTCGGATTTTTTCTATTTGCAGATTGCCAGTAGAAATAAGAATTATTTTTTTGTTTGATACATTTTTTTTTTGATAGTCCACGTTTCGTAGCCGTCCTATCCCTCCCACGGTCCAGAGATGTTCCCAACTGAACCATCTTTGGCCACAGCAAAGCGTCTGGCTGAATTTCAACCCACTCGACAAGCTAGCCCGGTAATGCAATTTGAAATCGAGAACCAGATAGACATGTCTGAGTTCAACAACTATTTTCAGCCAAGACGACAATATGTACCCTGAATCCAGTGGCGGCGATAAGGGGACCGCAGAGCCCTCCGTGCGTGGGGGCCCAAGCTCCACAAGGGGCTCCTTCGACCTCTTTGCTAAAACTTTCTAATTCTAATTATTTGTCAACATTTAATTTAATTTGCAAAAAACCAGCTGACAGAGCGGAAGCAAACTCATTGCAAAAGAGTGTATGAGTAATTATGATTTTATTTTGCTCCTTGTATACCAAAGCAAAATTTTGGAAAATATTAATTTGGTGTCTAAACTGCTACAAAGTTCTAATGTTGATCTGGGCCGAGCATGCGAGATATTGAGCTCCACAATAGATAATTTTAATAGTTTTAGAGACGATTTCAAAACATTGCATGCAGAAGCTTCCAATTTGGTGACATCGTGGGACAATCAGCCAACATTGACATCTAAGCGCCAAAGAATAGAATAGAAGATGATCTAAAGAGATTCAAAATTAAAGTCTTCTGCGAGTCTCTCGATATAATAATTAATCAACTCAGTACACGATTTATCAGCATAAACGAAGTAATGATCTACTTTTCATTTTAAAATCCAGACTGATTCGTTAAACTATCTACAGGAGAATTATGGATCATTCTAAAAAAAAAATAAAAAAATACGGAAATAACATCTCGCATAACTGACGGATCTCGTCTCTTTCCATAATTTAAATTTCACTCTCTACATGTTCCCTATTGTTCCCTATGACTGAGCTGTTGGCTTGAACAACAAATTTGGCAGAATCTCATTGTTCTTTGCCATCCAAAACGTCAGTAAAAAAAGATGTATATTCAAAATACACCTGAAATTATAAGCTTTATAGGCGTAAGTGACTGCCTCAATATCTCTGGTAATTATTGACTTACGCTCTTTGGGCTTAGGACTGCAGAATTGGCCACATATTTTAAATCAGGAAATAGATGTATTTTGAGCAGTCTTCTGGATATTTGTTCGTTGTTTCAACTTTTTCGACATTACCGGTAACATCTGCTTCTGCCGAAAGAATACTTTCAAAGTTGAAGTTGATAAAAACATATTTACGTAGTACAATGTGAAAGGTGAGACTTAGTGCATTGGGTATAATAATAAGTATCGAACATGAACGTGCTCGTGAACTTGATTTGGAACAGTTGGTCTATATATTTTTAATACAAAAACATCGCCGTTTCGGCAATTCAACAGTGCTCCCCTAAACTTCATATTCCTCAATCTACGGATGGCTTCACTGGCACCAGACAGATTTTAGCGATGGTAAGATTTTGTATTCGAATCACCTAGCAAATTATGGTATTTATATTATCCAGAGTAGCAATAAAACCATATACCGGAATATTGCTAATTTCTTTGGAAAACATTTCAAAATAAATTATGTGATATATAATAAATAAGTATATTGTGTGTTGTGTGGAATTATATCCCATTATGTCTGGTATTTCCAGATTTTATTGCCACATGTATGAATATCCTAACAAAATTTGGCGGGGGGGCCCCGAATCCTTATCGCCGCCACTGCTTGAATCATTATGGTGGCATGACCATTCTTGGTTATTAAGAAAAAAAATTGAATGGAGGCATATTAGGCTGGTGCCAAAACGAATTCTAAACGCTTAAATTAAGAAAAAAAGTAACAGGCAAGGACCAGGTAGAGAATGTGTGAGGGGGATTCCAACTTCAAAGAAAAAAAATTAACATGAAAACACTCAAAATGGTGAATGATAAAGGGTTGAAAACGATTTTTTGGGATTTGTTTCAAGGAAAAAGTTGTAGATTTTTTTTTCTACTGTCTACTTTGAGATGATCTATGTAACTAGTTGGTTTATTAATCGTTAAACCGCTCGAAATTGAGAATATAGTCTCTCTGAATCATGATTTTCTGAGTTAATTAATTTAATAATATTATTTTCATCCTTTTCTACAACTCTTGAAAATCATTGAAAATATTGAGAAAACCATGATTCAGAGAGACTTGTAGGTTGTAACAGCAAAACATGTATTCAATTTCCTGTTTCGAAATTTTGTTGAGCGATCAAGTAATTAAATGTCAGGTTGACGTTTGTCAAAATTTGATCACTACTGAATTAATTTCTATCAGAACTTCAGGAGAAAAAGTTAAAGATTCACATAACCACGGTGAGTAATATTACTTTAACTGTATGAAAACATGTCATGCAATATTTTATATCAGATGTATCCCTTTTAGCGGAGACGTGGTTCAAATCTTAAACTAAAGTTAAGCAAATGAAAATTTTCAAATCAGTAATAAAAGGAAAACGTAACTGGTGAAAGCAGTTCAGTCCAGTTTGTGGGAGGAATTGGAAATTCCTTGTTGTTTCTTGGTGTCTCTATACAGAGGGTCTTTCTACACATTGCCCTAACTGAAAGCTGGTGAGATCTTTCTATGTACTAATAGACCTAAGCAAGTGAACCTAGGAAGGTTACTATTTATGGAGAACTTCTACTACCTTATTTGTCAGTTTCAACCGGGATTCGCATAGTTATTTAGATAATGAATAATAGTGGACTTTAAAAAAAATAACTTAGATATTAGTCAGATCTATCTACTTAGAAATAATCAATTATTCATCATTCGCTTCATTTCCCCTCATCTTTCATTAATTATAAGTATTGTTAGGCCTTAGGTTGAGGCAATGTTAATTTGTACTAAATGTTCGATATTTAAGTAAATATCAACAATTCTTTTTCAATAAGTAATATTTTCTTTTGTTCTGAAACTCCTAAAATCCCACGACTTCCTTCTTATTGAGTATTTATACTAAACATTTATATATAATATCGTAAGAGATATTACAAGGTTTTCTCAATTTTTAACTGTTTAACGATCAATAAACCACCAAGTTACGTAGACCATTCGGGTGTATACATTTCAATAATTAAAATGATCACTATATAGCTTCAAAATACAAAAACATACCAGAACAATCAAATGGACTAGTTTTCATTTTTTTATTATGGATTAATTCTAAAAAGTCAAGTAAAATGAAACAAAAATGTGAAAGAATCATTGAAATATCTCTAGAAATGAAAAAGTTATGGGACTTTGAAGTTGCGCTTGGAAGAATAATTTCATATTACGCAGAGCTCTAGTGTGTGACGTCATACCACATGAACGAGGTGACTGGTATTCGCACATTCGCAGAGTGCTTAAAAATTTATCGGTGTACAATCACTTGCGCCGTTCGTGTCGTGTATTGTTCATTACACAATTGCTGAAATTAAAAAAATATCCTACAAATAATGTATTGTGCCTATGTGTAAAAGCACGACAATTAAAAACCTCAATAACATGTTTTTTCATGTACCAAATGACATGAATGAAAGGAAGAAGTGGTGCAAACTAATGAGGCGTGACTTAATTGGACCTAAAAGTACTACATGTGTGAGCCTTGGCGCAGCTAAGGATCCAATACGTAATTATTTGTGGTGTGGCGATCTCAGACATGTGGCTTGACGTCACAGATGAGTCGGAGTATAAATCTCAGTCATTTATTGATGGATTTAGAAAACACTAATTTACTAGTTGTGATCTATATTTTAATTCCATCTCGTCCAATATAGTATTTTCAACATCACTAAACGAGTCCATTGTTCGTGAAAGATAAGGGTATTTTTTTTTTGAAAAATGTATTCAGCTCAAAACCAGTCGTCTTCTGAATTGCGCAAAAATCATGTTCATTCGACACAAGTTTTTATGTACATTTTATAGTTTATACGCGATAAAAAATGAAATACTAAAAAATCGGTTCTTCGCCATGTTGACGGTTGATTTGAGGTTATGTCGAAAAGTATTGAACACAAAAGTTTAAATTTTTTATTATCTACCACTTTGCCATTGAATATTTTTCGCTAAGAGGTCACGTTTCGCCACAAATCGCAAAAACCATTTTCAACTCCTAAACTGCATACCCATTTCACCTTTTTGTGTGGTTTCGTGTTTAAATATTTTTTTCCTCAAAGTTGGAACATCAACAACATTTCTCACCTGATTCTTGCCTGTTACTTTTTTTCTCAAAAATTTTAGGCATCAGTTACGTCGTTAATTATTCCTTCAGACAGCAATTTCATAATTAATTTAATTTAATTTCACGGTTGTTTCATTCAAATTTTTTTCAGAAGATTATAAAATCACTTTTGCGGAAAAATATTATCAAGAAAGAGCGAAATTTTATCATTGAATCAATTTCATTCATAATACTCTCATAACGATTGGTGACAGGATAATAAATAATAGAAATGTATCTTTCGGAGAAAAACGTCAAACAATTCTACCATACCATACTAGCTTACCAATTTTATTTTATCAAGTGAACTTGGGAGATTAATGCATTGTGGTGTACAACAATTCCTTTTTTCCAGGAAGCTTGTAATGCTTGTAAAAAGTTGTCGAAATTGACTAAATTGTATTAAGGCTAAGCCTAATAATTAAAATACCTCAGGGAAATTTTCTAGAATGCAGGATAAATTGTTCATTCCTTTTGAAAACGTCGGTGGAGTCATTGCCATCAATGATAGAAACCTTTGCGGTGCTAAAATCATCATCGGTTATGTATGTCTTTTCATATGGATGATTATAAAGGCCGTACTGAAACTATTTATAAGTAGGTGAGGGAAACCTAGAAATACGAGAATGTATTGATATCTAGCCTAGACCAGTTCCCTGCATAAACAAAATATTGCGTTACCATAGCAATGAACAATAACTTATTAGAAGTGTCAGTGTAAAGTTTGACGTCAAAAAAGTAAACCAGAGTTACGCAATAAATTAAAAGAAAAAATATGCCCACAGAAATTGTGAAAATCGAAACTTTGGAGTATCGAGCCATCATCAAGTACCTGTATTTAAAAGGGTTAAGAGGAAAGCAGATTTACGAGGATATGCTTAATACCCTTGGTGATCAATGTCCTTCGTATGCGACCGTGAAAAATTGGACTGCAAGCTTCAAAAGAGGTAAATTTTCCATTAAAGATGATGACCGATCGGGAAGGCCAGTTTCTGTGTCAGTCCCCGAAAATATTGTTGCAGTTTATGACATGATTTTAACAGACCGTCGAATTGGGCTAAAACGGATATCTGAAGCACTGAATATTTCATACGTACGCGTTCATCATATAGTTCACGTCAATTTGGACATGAGAAAAATTGCTGCAAAATGGATCCCCAAATGTTTGAATGTTGACCAATAGCGTTCGATCTGTACTCGATTTGAAAACGATGTAGACTTCTTAAACCGAATTGTTACTATGGATGAGACTTGGTACATTTCTACGATCCAGAAACAAAGCAACAATCGATGGAATGGCGACACTCTGGTTCTCCAAGACCTAAGAAGTTTCGTGTCCAAAAATCTGCTGGAAAAGTTCTTGCTTCAGTTTTTTGGGATTGCCATGGAGTAATCATGATTGATTTTTTGGATAAGGGTAGAACAATAACTGGAGATTACTATTCGACATTACTGACCACTCAACGGGAAAAAATTAAAGAGAAAAGACGAAGAAAGCTAACCAAAGGTGATTTGTTTTTGCAGAACAACGCCCCTGTACACAAATCTCATGTTGCCATACAAAAAATTCGCGATTTAGGGTTTGAATTACTAGAACACCCCCCTCATTCACCAGATTTGGCTCCGTCCGACTATCACCTCTTTCCTCAACTGAAAAAAAGTTTGAAATGTCGTAAATTTTCTTCCAACGAGGAGGTAATGAAAGCTGTGGGTTTACAGAGCAAGAAGAAACATTTTTTTTTAATTAAGAGGAGAATATGTTGAGTAATAAAATATGTTGACATTGAAATTTTGTTTGGTTTCATAGTAGGCTAAGCATTTTTCAATATATCCTCGTATGTATTCAGATTATGGCTCTGATTTCGTCGATGCCAGCAATGAAATTGAAAAGGTATTTTCACTTCTTACCAAAGAAAAAGACTCAATTGTAAATGAACTTGTTGAGGAAAAAATAAAATGTCATTTAACTCCAGCGAGATCTTCTACAATCGGTGGAATATGGGAAGCTGGTAAATACTCGAGGATACCTACTTTGCTAACAGCCCTTTATTCTTGAAAATTACTGATACGACACCTGTTTTATCGTTAAAGCACCAACGGTCCGGTAATAACTTCTTGTTCGATTTTCTGAGAATCAGGAAGTCAATATTGTTTTCGGCAGCTGCCGCTTTTTAGCATCTTTAGAATGCTTGTCGCCTTTTCTGATCCACCAAGCATTTGAGCTTAAGCCAACGAATCTGATCTGCTTTACAAGCTTCTCTCCGGCATATTGTGCAATAAATCGTTCCTTTTCAGTCTTTGGACTTATGGCCCGCCTTTCCACAGCTAGTGCGTATTTCTTTTCTATCATTTTCCTTGCAGTCCGGTGTCCTGAATTTTGAAAAGATCTGGGCGATATTAGAGATCAATGACATTGGTCGATAATTTTTCAATTCTGATTTATTTCCTTTTTTTAAAAGGGTTTGATAACATCAACTTTCAAGACATCTGGAAATACACCGCTTTCAAATGTTTCAATTATCATTGTATTTTAAAGTTTCTGCCCGAAAATTGTTTTTTCCTTGAGTTTTATCGTCTTTCAAGAAATATATAGTGGAAAATATCTCATTTTCATTAGTGTTTGTCAGAAAGAACGAGTTTGGGATAACCTTTCCTTTTCGTTTTAAATTCAAGAATGTCTTAGACAATTAATTCTCTTTTCTTTTTTATAACATTTCCTGACTCTTTTTTTGTTTCTTCAATATCTACTGTTTTCTGTTTTGAGCTACACATGACCTCAGTTCTTTTGTAGCGTTTTTTCTTTTCATAATTTGCGCCAGGTAATGTTTTTTTTTCAGCGTGTTTATTCATCTCAATTGATTGCGATATTTTTTCAAATAAGATTTATTATTGTCACTAGGGTAATTTTGCATGAGTCTATAGACTCCATCCCGTTCTTTTATAGATGATACCAATCCTCTGGTTATCCAGGGTTTCTTTTTTATTCCAGATCTTATGGCTCTTATTTTATTGGTGGACTGTTCAATATATTTTTCAAGCTTGCAGATAAATTGTTTTCTTAATGAGAGATATATCCTGTCTACTATATACCTACCCTAACCCAATTTTCATTTCGTGATATTTCTTTAAGTTTATTTTTATCCAGAAAACATAACATAATTTGGTACTTTAGACTTATTTGTTTTGCAATATTTCAGGTAGACATAATTTGACAGCAAAAGAATAGTGGTCGTTTGATGCATGACGATCGGATCGAATATTTATTTTGACAAAGAAATGACCAAGACATGTCATGTACGCCAAAAATTATGTTTTTCATTTTGTAATTCTTTTATTTTCGAATTTTAATATTCGACTTTTGCCAAAACAAGCGCCTCACTGTCCTATTCATCTTTTTACTGAATTGATTTTGCCTTTTAAGCCATGATAATTTTCCTAACCATTTGGAGACCAGACATTGTGAAACTGGGCCTAATAGTCCTAAATTATGCTTAAATCCTGGCTTATCAGGCAAAAGTTTAGTTTCCTAAGATTTTTTATTTCGAAACTGAAAGGGGTTACCTCGTTAACTACTGATGTAATTTAATTAGGAGATATTATTTATACTCAATCCAAACACTTCGATTAAAAAACGTATGCTCCCCTACGGACCTTATTGACGTTCTTGTACCGTATCAGATTATTTTCTCTGTAATCACTTTCTGTTCGGAGATCTAAAATCAATCGAATCGGTATCAATTAGTAATTGTAACAACGCGGGGACATTATCGGCAGGAAAAAGTAGTCCGTTAATAAGACTCTTAAAATTCAGCTGGTGTCGGTATTTGTTTTATCTTTATTAGCCCGTTTAAGTTGCCGCCTTATTTAATCTTTTCTGTCAATTATTCCAAGCTAATGTGCATACTGTTCGTTTCTTATTAATACTTACAAATCGTTGTTTTCCTCACTAGACGGTATGAATATTCATTTATAACGTAAAAGTGTAAGAAATTGTTCAAGGGGAACGGTTTTCAAAATCGCCCAAACTTTACGTAAGGATATGAAAACTTGCTAGGAATATCAAATTTGAATTTGGTTCTGGAGGAATTCCAGCAATAACACGTCTATAGAGAACATACGTACTGATAATAAAAATAATTCTTTAATTATTTAATTATTTATTTAGCAGAGAAAACACTCATTCTATATCTGTACAGGTTTTGGGAATAAGTAAGCAGTAAGTTGTAAAGAGAAACATTCTCAGTTGAAAATTGAACCAAAACATTACTCCTTTGGAAATGGAAAAAACCTACGATAAATTGAAGTTAGTTTTTTGTAATATCTAACAGAAAACAACTACTTCCCCGGCAAAAGCCACGCTGGACATTGAACTACACTGATAGATATTGTGAAAAGAACCTAACTTGAAAGAAAAAATCTGAAAGTGAAAATTTGCATTTTCATTCAGATAGTTGATTATTTGTTGAGTCCAGTTTCCATTGGAGATTCGTATCTATAAATGAGATAGGGGAGAATGTTACTCAGAAGTATCACTCACAGAAAATCGCTCATTTCATTGATACGTGAATTGCATCTCTTTCGCTAGGCCTCCAATACATTTTGGTTGACAAAAATATATTTCACTCTTCTAAAATGGTCAGGGAGGTCGGAAGAATTGAAAATCGTACTCTTCAGAAGCAATTTCACACTGTAATGATCGAATTGTTAGACTATTTCTTGTGAGCTGAAAAACCAAAAGATATATAGCGTGGCTTCTGGATTCTGTTTCTTAAGTATTACCTTTGTTTAAAGTCAGAATAGATTCCTAAAAAAGAATTTTTGAGAACTGTTCCTGTTGTACTTATGAAAATAAATTAAAAGTCTGCAATTCCATTCCCATTGCTGATTTACAGAAACATCTGAAAAATTCTGGGTCATTGAGGATTATCATTTATTTGTACTAAGATATCTAAAATCCCTGGTGTGTCGACTAATACCTGCAAAACTGTGGAATAAAACGGGAGACAATTCGGCAGCTTGATTAGGAGAAAACAAATGAAATCGTGGTCTGTTTCCTAAATATTCCGCATTTGCGTGTACCGCTACGGTCGGTTTTCTTGTAAGGGTAATTTTATAAGAATATAAATTTTCAAGTATTACCGACGAATGAAATGAATGTGCAATTAACTACAATAATAACCACGCATTTTATTTAGAAATATTGAAATTAAGCTTCATGGAAATTCACCATTAGAACCTGTGATAGAAAAACGGAACATGATCAAATTAGTATTGTACAAACTACACAGGAAAGGATTATATATTCACAAATTTTATTTAATCAGAAATGTTTCGCGTGCACACTAAGCTTCTTCATTGTCTGATTAAATAAAGTTTGTGGAGATCGAATCGTTTTCAGTGTACTATGGATCTTCATCAAGTAAATGCCGTGTCAATAAGAAAAATTAAATTATTATGGGATGAATGTCTAAGAAAATATACAGCAAAATGAAGAAACACATTAATAATAGTCATCAATATAAGGAAATATCAATCATTCACTTTTGAATTGTATTTGAAGTTTATTGAAATTCCATAAAATTGACAAAAGTAATCAATCACCATATCCCTGGAATATTGACAAGACTAAAATTCTATAAGTGCGCCATCTCTGGATCCGACTAAAGAAGCAGACCATTATTTTATCGTTTCATTTGTCTTCTGAAAAATCTGAATAAAATCGAATCACTCGACACACCAGGGTTCTTAATTGGCAAAACATTCGAACTTGTTCGAATTGTATCTACAGAGACAATTAAATGAAAATATAAAAAGTCACTCAGATAATAATTTTGGCTCTTCATTGAATTGTTTTCAATAAAAAAACTACAACGAACGAAAAACAAACTCATCGTCTCTGGTTTCAACTGCGAGAAGTCAATAGTTTCATTAAAAATAGCTTAGACAGCCGACAGTGAGCGTGTAGCATACCTCTTCTTCGATGTTATCGTTTATGACATTAATATTTCACGTTTGAAGAATGAGCAGTTGTAATTACGTCGACACGGGCGTATAAATCACGTCTTCTAATCAGCATCGGAAAGACAATTGTGGATTGTGCGGGCCGAAAATAGAGCACCCCAAGCGTTAATATTTTTTGTGTCGTCTACGGCCTCTAGGAATAACACAACTGTTACCACTACACGACCATTTCGGGTCGTTTATATTGTTTGTTGATGTTCCTCCGAGTCGTCGTTGTGTTTTGTTTTTCCTTCGGAATACCCGGCTTTTACAGAATCGGGCCGTAAAACACCCATTTATTTTCTAAACGTGTAATAATTTTCACTTGATTTCGTGCGATTCGGAGCGTTCGTGAAATGTTTGGGAAAGGGAGTTCTTTCTTGTTTTATGTCTCAGCCAAATATTATTCTCATTTACAGACACCGCTGTGTTTATCGATGGATCCTAAATTACTCCACCACTATAGACCGTCAGATGGTGACAGATTTAGGTGCCCCATTTTCGCATACAAGCCTCGAATAGGGCTGAATAGCACATCGATGTTGAGTAAAATTGAGAGAAATTTACGAGTGGCTCCTGGGGAGAACATTTATGGAAAACTCGATTTTCCAGAACAGAAATAAAAGGAGTAGGTTGCCCATATTTTCATGCGAGCCGTGTTCACATAATCATTAATAAATAGATCCTGGCTTCGGAATAGCAAAGGCTTGAGTGTTGCAGGTTGCTAAAGAACATGCAAACAATTTAATCAAAATAATTTTTCTGAAATCGTTCAAGAATGCTCACTTTCTCGTAGCAACTTCAGGCCTCAAAATACGCTAATCTAGTATTTTAGTCCGTTGCTAAGCAACGAACTTTCCCGGACCGTTTTCGGACCTAAACGGTACGGGAATAGTAATTTAGGTAACAAGTCCGGAAAATAATGTTTTTTTGGACGAGTAGACCAAATTCTAGGACAAGCGTTAGCGAGTCCTGGAAGTCTACGAGTCCAAAAAAACTGTTTTCGGACGTGTTGCGTACACTATTTTTTCTGCAACTATGTAGAATAACAAATCGATGAAACGCATTTAGTCTAAGAGACGAAGAGAGGTCGACATTTACCCATCTGTTAACCGGATGACACATACTTTTTTTTCAGTTACATAAATAGACGAAAACGTCTAAAATGGGTTGCCTATGAAAAGGTGGTCATGACTATATACAGTGAGTTTCAAAAATTTGCACCATATGGAAACTTTTTTATTATCGATTTGTCAGATAATTTTATTCTTAATAAAAATTGATGCCTTACGAAATACTTATATTAAAGTTATCAAACGTCTAAATTTCCCAACGGTGTACAGGGGGGAACAAAAAATAGAATTATGATCAAGAGTAAACTACCCTAGCTGTGATTTCAAATTTGAATATTTTGAACATTTTAGTTCTTATTCGCATTATATATTGAAATTCAAACAGAAGATAGGTACCAACAGAAACATTCTAATTCTTATTTATATTGAATTTCGAGCACTTCCGGCCTAGTCCGGGAAGTACGTACTTCCCGAACTAGGCCGGGAAGTGCTACATTCCCAGAGAAAAAGTGTCCGGGAAGTGAACACTTCCCGGATGGTTGCCGAAAAAGTACTTTCCTGTATCGAAAACGATACGGGAAAATTTTTGCCGGCTTATTTACATTTTAGACAGTTATTGAATTCACGCAATATGTACAATATGTAGAATTCCTCAGTTATTGATAATGCTGATTGCGATTTCAGAAAAATACACAATATACTATTCATTTGAAATCAATTACTTGTATAGATGTGCTGATTTTCTGACAAGATTGGCCAAAACTATTCTTTTTACACCCTAATATTACCTCATTTCACCTACTGTTCCACAATATTTAATCTACTAAATCAAAATGAGCTATTCCGATTTGGAAAACTCCAAAATCGAGCTATGAGAATATTATTGACATGCTCAAGGAGAACATCTGTTGAGTATATGTTGAAGGAAATGCAGTGGTTATCAACAGATGAGTTTTTTGAATGCAATACTCTGATATTTATATAATAAATAAAATCAGGTACTGCTCCAAGTTACTTGAGGAATAGTGTTAATTACAATTCTGATGTACATACCCGCAATACAAGGTCACGAAATGATTTCTACATCCCACTGGTTGCGAAGAGACAGACACAAGCATCTGTATTTTTTCATTTCAACCTCGACAGGAACTACCGGAACAAGGAAATTGCAATCCTCTCCGATATTCAAGCAGCCATCAAAGCGTTGAGCTCATATAACATCAACTCGAAGATGGTCTGGGAATGCCTAGAAAAACTTAATGATCTAGGCAGGAACAACAAGGTGATCCTCCTCTGGGTGCCTGGGCACGTCGGAGTAGAGGGCAATGAACAAGCAGACACCCTGGCACGAAAAGGGGCATCAACGCCACTGATCGGGCCAGAACCATTCTGCGGACTTGGAAAATCTCACTTCCAAGAAGAACTCAATAAAACTGAAGAAGCAATGAGAGCAACATAGTGGCAAAGACTTCCAGGGCTAAGGCAGGCCAAAGATCTCCTCGGCAATCACAGGATTTCTAACGGGGCATTGCAGACTCAAAGAACACCAAAGGAAGCTAGGCTTGGAGGAGGACAACACCTGCAGATTCTGTGGGGAACATCCAGAAACACCTCACCACATATTGATTGAGTGTTATGCTGTACACCACAAAAGATTAAGTATACTGGGATCACACCAGCTGACTGTGGAAGAAATACCACAAATGGACCCCTTCAAAATCCTAAAATTCCTGAAGGAATTGAGGCTTGAGGGGCTGCTGTAAACGAGAACACCTTGACATAGCAGAAGATGGGGCACAATAGATCTAACTAGGTCGCAGCGCATCAGTCACCATCCATACCTACCAATACCAATACCAATCTGTATTTTTTATAGGCTTGAACAGATTCAACCAGCTGCCCCTAGATCAGGTTCCTTGATCAAATTTAAATATAATTCAAAACTTTTTCTTCACTCTTCTAGGAATGTAGTCTGAGGCAAAAATTTAAATTTTATTGATTTATTATTCTGCAGACTTTGTTTTCTTCTCCAAATGATTTTGTGTTGTTTTTATCTGTGTTGTATCGGTATCTGTTGATGTGAATCTGTTAATAATACCAAATTTTAATGTGTATGTTTTAAAATAGTAGTTTATATTTATTAGTTTTTAAAACTGAATTTTTAATGTCTAGTTTTTAAATGTACCATAAGTTTATGAAACTAAATGAAGGAATTATATAAAGGGTTAACATGAGGGCGTAATCTTGTAAGGAAATGTCGATATTTTAACAGATTTTCCAATACAAGCCCATTGAAACTATGAAAACCTACATTGTCACTAGACCGAACAACACAATGGCTAGAGTGGCGTGAATGGATAAGTAGATTTTGTCGTCGGAAAATTTAATGGAAATTCTTTTTGATTTTTCCATATGTTCTCTTCAGGAGACAATCGTAAAATTCCCTCCATTTCACTCCATCGATGTTCTTTTTAACCCTATTCGAGGCTGGTATGCAAAAATGGGGCACCTAAATCTGTCACTATCTGACGGTCTACTAGTTCTGCATTCGTGAACTTATTCTTTTGAAAGCATCAATTCAGATTTGATCACATTAGAATCCAATATGGCGGACTTCCGGTATTTCTGGAAATGCCGTCACCTTTGTTTTTTCAAATGAAACACCCTGTATGTTTCTGCATTTTCAAGTTCCACACATCAAAACAAGTTCAAACGTAATTTTTTTGAAACTATTGAAATTGTTTTTTATTTTACCTCGTGGATAAGTGCGATTTGGCCAAGGCTATTCACAATGAGTCGCACATAACATAGAAACATGATCTTTTTTGAAAAATTGTTTTTTGTGTCACTTATTGATGAACCAATTTAGCCACATCACATTTTTTTTTTAAATTTAATTTTTTTAATGAAACCTTTTGAGTCACCCATCTACCTCTCTAGAACATACATTGAGGAATAAAATGACAGATCATTTCGGTTCAGAAACATATTGTATACATTAAAATATCTACAACTATTACATGAGCTTCCTAACATATATGTCAGAATTCAGAAATTATATTTTCTCCTCACAGTAAGTCTAAGAGATCTGAATTATGGTATAATGATTAACATAACCTACCTTGATGTAGGGTGGCCTTGAGTATTAACTCAGGTGAGTTGATTTTATTGAAATTTGATCACTGGGAGCAAATCCTCTTAGAAATAGTCAGTGGACCTTCCTCTGACAGGCAATAGTGAGGTTACGTTACTTTATTATTATTAATAACCCAAATTAATCGACGATTAAATAAAAGAATTATGGAATCTATTCCATTAATATTCCTGTTTCTTAGTTAGAGTTTCCTATCTTCTAAGTGATATTATCAATGTTTTTAATCCTAAAGATTAGGTGATTTTAATTATTTTTATCCATGTGATTCAACATTTGTATTTCTGTGTTTTCAATTTTATATTTCTTACTAATAGTAGCAAGACATTTGAATATTTATAGATTAAGTGATTTTTATTTTTTATCGTGATTCTGTATTCATATTTCTGTGTTTTAATTTCATATTTTTATTTATATTTTAGATCTTTACAGGCCATATACAAGCATCTGATGCTTCTGTGGTCTTACTGGCTTCAATTTAATTGATGTTAATCACAAACAAGCATTTTTTGCTTCTGTGATATTTGGTTTATTTCCTAAATCTTTATATCCCTACGATTTACTGTAATAATTATCTTTTAAGTGAATAAACATTATTATTATCATTATTGTTATTCGTCACCAGTGCCACCATAAATGTAATTCTACAAACGCTATCCCCTAAACCACAACTGAGAGGTGAACTCTATGGAGTTTCAACTATAAAGAGAGCAGATTCGGTAAATTCTAAGTAATGCAATATTTCCAATCCCTAATTATCTTTCATTTCAGACTCTTCAAATAGGATGAGAGGACAAGCTCTAGAAAAATGCTATTGTTGATACCTGGAAATTATGTAAATAAACTGCGTAGTAGAATTAGTTCTTATATTTTCTGGAACAGTGATAGTGTATCCTTTCTTAATTCTGGTAAACTCAAACTAACCCGTACCAACAATCAAAAATGTTTCTCGTTCTTTGGAATGTTTCGAAATCAACTGCATAGGTTAAATATATGCAGTACTCAACGCTAACAGATATGTTATTGATGTAAATTAAAAACAGGTGGCCCAAGTGCGTTCCATGTGGCACTCCTGATGTAATGTTTGTGAATTCCGAAATGAAGCCTTGAAGAAAAACGTTTGGGGTTATCCCAGACCAACATATGACACAAAACAGAAAACCGTCCACAACTACCTACCTTCTGATTAAGATATCGTGCTCTATTTTGTCAAAGACCTTGCTGCATCAGCCGGTGCTATTCGCATTCAATATACAGAGGAAACTACCACTACTTCACTTACAGAAAATCACACACTGTGCTCTCCTCACCAATAAAAGTGGAAAACGAAGTGGAATTTGTAAATTTGGACCGAAATATTGAAATTTGGAAATGCGCCGCCTCTGGATGAAAACATGCGAACGGACAAAATCAGTGTTCTTTCTCCATCATCAAATTTGGTACTAATGCTGGTGGTTTTATATGAAGTTTTAGCATCTCCCAATAGAAAATTGCAAACAAAAACGATTTTTGCAAATCACAACACAGCAAAATGTAAAAGTTGAAGTAAATAATGTTGGCGAAGAATGAGCTTTTCATGAACACGAATACAATAGCCTGAATGATCTTTCGGACACAAATTACATTCAAGCCTTTAGAACGATTGTTTAACGGGAATACGTCGAGATAGTAGAGAGTTGAAGTGCTGCCATGAACGTAAACGTTAACGTACAAATTGACATCTACGCATGCGCATTCGTCAGCTATTCACGTTAACGTTGAAAATGGGAATACGGGCATACGTAACCTAACGGTCTCGCACGGATACCTTAAAAATCAACGCACGTTAACCGAAGAATATACGAATCACACCGATGAGTTGCGAATGAGCGAATTTTAACTTCAAAGCCATAACATCAAAAAGTGACAAAGCATTACTTACAAATTTACATCAATCATCATTTCTTCAATGTATTTTTGATGATCTTGTTCGGTATTTCGATTTATTTGAAACAATAAATATTTCGAAAAACCAATTCCGGAAAAATTTGATTTGCATTTGGCAAGAGAGTTATATGCTCAAAATCCCTATTGAGATCCGCAAAGATGAACTCTAATCCAGTTGTTGAGAAAAAACAGCATAAAAGCAAAATAAAGACAAATTAACATGTTAGGGTTAACGGTTGACATCTGTTCAATTTCAACTCAATTTTCATAACAACCCGTAAACGTTAAATTTCGTACGTTAACGTCTACGTGAAGGTTCACGTACTATAATTACTTCAAGTCTCTAATATCTTGGTAAACACCGTAATAGCCTAAAAATGACAGACCGCACGTACAGTTGTAAGGTGACTGAAGTGCCAGGAACCACGATCAGTCATGGACATTAAAGATCGCGTAGAGATCGTAGACAGAGTCAAAACATTGGCATTTGATTCAGTAGCGCATATTCGGGGGTTGGAGAACAAAAAATCATATAAACTATCACGGATTCTCTTAAAATTTCTCAGGTGTGTTTCTTTCTGAGATAAACATGAGAAAATTATTTTTGAAAAAACATTGCAGTTCTGGCATTATCTGATGCTACACTAACTGGTAGAGTGATTTGTAACCAAATATTTCGAACAATTTAGAAAATAATTATCACAATTTACACTAATAGGCCTATATTTGAATGTTAATTTCAAGTAATCATTGCGAGGGCTTAGGGGCCTCTAACTATAATAATAATTGTCAATATAAAATTTTCATAAACAACTATCATGGTGCAGGCCATGTTATCTAGCAATTAGGCTGGTGCTTCGCCTGATAATATTCACAGCCTATACCAGCCAAATGTCATTATAATTCTCGATACGTAATAGTTGAAATTGTGCATAAAATGAGTTTGTTTTCAAACACTTTAATTTTTGGCAGAGAAAATTCTTTCAAATGTGCCATTGAAATGAAAATTATTTGTACCTACCGCTGTAAATTCCAAGTTGAATTCTGACATTTCATACCGTCATATTTATGTAGGAAATGCTAATACATTTGTGTACATGACGTTTGAATTTTAAATGCGAATCCATAATTAGACCTTAATTTTTTTTGTATTCAACTGGAGCATCAGTTTTCCATCCATGTTAATTTCCACATCACCGACCACATTTCTGGCATTTAGAGCTAATACAGGAGTTTTACTCGCATCTATGAGTAGCGAGTGTTATTTAGAGGTTTCAATGAGTGAAGCTATATCGTCAGTAGGCAATTGAATTGTCGTGTTCATTTCCATGGATGGAAGGAAATATGTAATTGTGTATCATCAGCATAAAAATCCACCTTAGAATGCGATACTGCATCTTATAAATTTGCAGTGTATACCTAAAATTAAAAAAGTGGTCCTAATATAGAGGCCTGTGTAACTCCTCTATCAATTTTCACTTGATCAGAAACATTATCTGGCTAAACTGTCTTTTGGAAAATTCAGTAGTACAGGAGCTGTAGCTCTCTCGTTATCCATTTCCCTAAATATATCATATTCAGAATAGTCGTTTCACAACTATGGAGAGGCCGCAACCAGGCTGGGTTTCTGGCAGGAGTTAATTGTCTGAGGAATAAGTGAAGAGTTGAATATCTGTGAAATTGTAGGGAGAATACTAACAGGGCGAGTCTCTTTGAAAGTAAGTTTCGGAGTTTTTTTTGGAAAGTTTTATGACTAGAGCCTCCTTCCAACAACAGCGATTTCGAGGTTAAGTGGAAGAGCAATTAATAGTACCTACCTTCTCACTATAAAAATTGAACTCAACCTTTTATTTTCAAATTATCGTTTAACTATGTCAAAATACTCTTGTAAAACCTACTTATTATTATTATTCCAAACCTAACTAATTCGGAATTCAGAATTGAGTTAAATTTCAGTGTTCTGAACTCCAAGCAGCCGATATGAAGTGTCTCGGTTTCAGTACATAAGATATTTGCTTCATCAAGAATCTTCTGGATTAATTAAATTAAGTGAGTGTTTCTAAGACGCATTATAGGAGCGATAATAATCAATACCGACCGAGAAGGCACAAAGCGAACGAACGCCCCCCATCACAGTTGGCTTTGTTCTCTGAAACTTCCCAACTCCGGATGCTGAGAATTCAGCAAAGCGAGTCGTTCCTTATCAAGCCAATATTTCAGCGAGACTTATCTCTTTCTGACGTACATTATGCGAAAAAGTATTATCATTCTGCTGTTACTTTACCAGGAGTGGATATTTATTCATTCGATTGCGTGAATATTTCATATTGTCCTCAGTGAATACCAGGTGTATGCGCGAAAGCTGTACCATTGAGCCATTGAGAAGAATTTCGAAAGAGTATGTGAAACGAACTGAATTGACAATTTTCCATAGGATTTTTATGATCGTTTTTTGCTGTCAGTTTGGTAATACATTTTGTTTTTAAATGTTTCTTACACTGACATGTGACAACACTTCATTTTTTTTAAATTGAATTTATTGAAAAAGTATTTTCAAAATAATCGAGCTTGTTGCAAATGTTGTGTTCCAATTTTGCTGGAATGTGGACGAATAAACAAAAAAAAAACGTGACATAGATTAACGAAAACTAAAGAAATTGAGCGAAAATGGTTGTTCCATTTGAATCTTCCCATCAACGAAATAGAATTCTTTTATCGTAAAGAATTTTTGGAGATCAGTTTAAGGAGAGTGAAAGTTTGGCAAGACACCGTTTATGTCATAACTCTGACGTTGTTGAGTTCCATCCTCGATGTTCAAATTCAAAATTTGAGAAAACACTTTCATTTCTAGACCCCATAATCTGAAAATGTTCTCAATACTTCAGTCTCGAACCAAAGAAGGTGAAAGAATAACTGATGATTCTGTTTCTTGTAACTCTGGAGTTGGTAAGATTTACTTTTGTAACTCTGATGTTGTTGGTGAGTTAACCTAGTTTGAGGCATTTTCTCTTAGGAACTGTGGAACTGTTAATGAAGAAAGTAATACTATTGGTTATGTAGAAGAAGATAGCCCATATCACACCGAACCCATGGATGAAATTATTGACTGTTGTCTTTCTGAACATGGCTATTATTGTGCAGAGTTATTGGAGGGGTTGTTCCCTGACGCTGACTGAAGCACACAACATAGAAGATAAAACAAATCCCCAATGTGCTTCTCAAATTTGTAAAGAAAACGAATGACTAGGATTACATCTTCCAAACTTGGACCCATAATCAAACAGATGGCCTAAATAATAAATAACAGCATCCATGAAAGCTGGGTTGAGGATGATGTTGCAGCTAAATATGAAACAAAAAATGCATATTTCACGTTTCTCATGTGGACTTGTTATTAACCCAGGAATCCCTTTCTTGTCATCGTCCCCCGACACAGTTGATACCAGTACCAATATCGACGAAAATAAAAATATTGAAAATGAATATCATCAATATGTAAAATATTCCCTGTTTTACTGACATCCAATCAAGAACAGATATACCCTAGTCAAATGGTAGTTTGAGGTGGAAATTTCTGGTGTAATTGTTTTTAATGGTTTATGTTAAGGTTTTGAGTGTGCTGAACACGAATCTTAAGTTGTCCACCAAAAATTCTACCGGCAAATATCAGAAATCATCAAAAAAACACTAAAAATTATGTTTTTTTATTGTTTTTCAGCTTTCAACTTGGAGAGAAATCTGTTTACACAAAAAGTTGCCAAGTAATAAAATTAGGAGGGGAAAATTATCTACAATTTATGTCTCTTTATACTTTTTTGTATGTCATATGGTTTCCATGCAAAAGAGTGTTGAAGTTTTTGTGAAATCAGTGATTTTTGGAAAAAAAGGGAAAAAATCAACTATTATAAATTTAGTTTCAGGTAGATGAAAATTATGTACAGGCTAATAAAAGACACGAATTTCTTCCGAATTTATCAGTATTTATGCACCAATACGAATATTACGACCCCTCTTAGACACAGATTCCATGGTTTCTCGACGCCTGAAACAAATAATCATTGACTTAATTCAATGAATTCAACAATATATTAATTTGATATAAAAGACCTATTAAGAATTTATTTGCAATTATTATGCATTTATGTCTCTAATCGGGGCCTCTTATGTACGGGTTCCATACCTCCTTCAGGGCCTCCTTCCAGTTCCTGTACATCTGAAACAAACAAGAAAATGAATTGCAAATAAGTACTTAACTTTTAGAGATATGAATACAGTACTGATCAAAATCACAAATCAATTGTGGGAGAAAAAATGAAGGTGCGAAAGAATTATTCATGCATATTTACCTTCAAGTAGATCAGGGAACTCCGAATCATCCTCTGCTTCTTCTTCTTCTATGTCTGCAACGGGCATATTATTACAGCTATTTTCACAGTTCAGGCACATACTGGAACAGATAAGGCCTGCTTTTTTGCATCCACAGTTGGTCTGACAGGTCTTCTTGCACTTACAGGATATAACTTTCAAAACTGCTTCTGGTGCTGGCGGCTGTAGCGTTGGTACTGGCTACAGACCCCCTTTGGTTTTTTCGAACCTTATTGCTCGGGATCTTTTTCATTTCCAAATCAGATGATTTACCCTTCAAAACAGCTCCCTTTCTATTATTTCTTTTTTTACTGGCATCACGTAATGTTTCTATTCCTTTTTCCTTGACCACTTTCACTGTACCCTCACTAAAATCTTTTCACATATAAAACACTTATCACTGGACATTGTGACCGAGTATCTTAACGAAAACAACAAATTAGAATAACTTGACGACCGACGCGCCGTCGCAGAGAAAGATAAATGACTCGACCGTCCAAGTGACAGTAAGCTACTGAGTTAGAGTTAGATAACTAACTGGGGAGTGGAGAGGTGGAAAAGTTATTAATGTTTTTACGTAACACAAAGAAACACTACGATGAATAGTGCTTTTTCGCATGAAGTTTAATTTTGAATAACCAAATGGGAATTATTATCATTTTTTATACATTAATGCAAAAAGCAACTTTATTGAACTATATTTAGTGGAAAAAGAAGTTCTTTATTGCACTCATCTGTCAACGTGATGTCATCATGACAAACATAAACCTTCAAACCCACTACATATTTATCAGATATTTTTTGAGATTGGCAATACGTTTTAAACAGTTACGTATTTTATATTATTTTGTATTGATGTCAGTCAAAAATTAATTCTGACAATTATGTTATCAGTTTCAATGCAAATCTATAATAATAATTAATTATATAAGTTGAGCTTTTCATTTTCCTACACCAAGTGCCGCACCTTGATGAATCATTTTTTGCTTTTTGCATGAACAGAAAAAATGTTGTATGCAACTCGTCGGACAATTTTACGTCGAGTGCAATGAACACTTACTTTTTCACTTGTTGCATAAATAACTATTTTGCTGTGAAGAACAAAATTATGTGAGGTGACATGAATTGTAGGTATTTTATTTCCTCTCTATTTATTATAAGATTACTTTCTGCGTAAATGTAGCTTGCTTTGAAAGTTGCTTGCTGCAAATCACAAAAAAAAAATTTTTTTTGTGTTTTTATATTGATTTTTCATATTTGCGTGCTGAATTTTTGGTGGACAAGTTTAGATTCGTGTTTAGCACCTAAAAACCATACAATAAACCACTAACAATAATTACACCAGAACTTTCCACTTCAAGCCCTTTTCGTGCACCATTTTATTGAACTAATAACATAGACTTAACAGGGGTGTATTTGTTGCACTGAAGTATGATCCTCATTCCACGATTTTTCAGTTTTTGCAATGAGAGGATACTATTATTATCTAGTAGAGAAAGCAGACTAGGATAACAATCAAAATATGGTTGTATGATAGTTTTGTAAACCGTGGAAAAAGATTGGAAAGATAAATATGTTCTGACTCTAGAGAAGAAATAGAGTTTTTCAACAATATTTCTGTAAATGTAGTTGAAATGTGGTTTGAAATCAAGTTGTCTATAAATAAACCAAGGTATTATATTTTTGATACTATATCTATTTTATTTCCATACATTTTTATACGTTCAAATCATGAACATCAATTAATGGATTTTGCTTATATTTCGAAGATGCAATCATAGCTTTAGTCTTTTGATGGTTGAGTTTGAGTTTATTCACATTCAGAAACAATGGTAGTTCTTCCAGGTACTTACCTTTATTCATGTTTCCCTATAGCAATATTAATATCTACGTCACTGAGAACTTTATATTACTTTCTTGTAGAAAGTTAAAAAAACTTCTTTTTCATCAATACAACACTCGCCAGAAAGACGTTTACATTAATTAATACATTTGCTATATGTCGACAGGATTTTTATTTTATCTTATTCTATATATTTATATTTCTAACATAATTTTTAATTATATTTTACTGAATTGATTATCAATATTTTATGATTGTTTATAATAATCGTGTTTCTCAAAATTTTTTCACTTCAACTACATTAAGATGTTATAATGCTATGTTATGTTGATTTCATTGAAAATATGAACAGGATGTTCATAAAGTCAGTTGTGGAATCATCTGCCGGGGAAGTAGTTGTTTTCTGTTAGATATTACAAAAAGTAACTTCAATTTTATCGTAGGGTTTTTCCATTTCCGGAGGAGTCATGTATTGATTCAATTTTCAATTGAGAATGTTTCTCTGTAAAAGCTATGTTATGTTGTTGAATAAAAGTTATTATTATTATATACTTCGAAGCGCTCACTTTGAACAAGTAGGCTTTGCACGACAAAATAATATATCCTCATACTGGGGTAGCAATAATAATGTTAGCTTTGACTGTCATTCCACAGGGTTTCTGGTTCCGATTTGAAATTGTTCCGCATATTTCCGCAGTATTTCCACATTTGTCATTATAAAACTTAGTGCTTTGCTTATTCCTTCTAATAAAAATCCCATTCCTCGCAAATTTTGATTCGTCGCTCCAAATTATTTTTTTGACAAAAATTCCCCATCATCCTTCGTATGTGTGTATGTTTGTATGTATGTATTAAAAGGGATTTGCAAAGATGCATTCTTCTTTGAATGACGTCTGCTTTGAGACCTTGAACTTGAATTTATACGGATGCATTTCGTGATTTTCAAAAATTCCTTGAACCCCGAACGGAAGCTTCGGGAAATGAATGAAAATATTTCAAAACCTTAATAATATTGTCCTCTTTCAAACAAGTTTTGGTAAAGTTGGAGCCGGTTTTAACTTCGAGCTATAGTTGAGGAAATTATATTGCAATCTTACAAACTTTCTCTCGTTCATTGATGTTTATTCCAGGATACATTTGTTTAAATTTGATTATGATTTGATCATATTGTCCTTGAATAATAAATAATTTCATGAGAACTTCGTTTGAATAATGAATATTTGCATTCACTTTGGGAGATGTTTTGAAACACTGTCAATAACTACGTATTTATAAATTACTTATAAAAGTCACCAAACTGTTATAAGCTTGATATTTCCACGTCTACCTAAAATTAAATTCGATAAAAAATAATTATTCCCAAAAAACGGCTTTATTAAGAAAACTTGATGATCTACTGTTTCAACTTAATGTCGTCCTGGCATTTCACTTATTCCATGGTAATAAATATTACAACACATTGATATTGACCAATATTTTCGAAAAATAAGGTTGGTTGGGATCGAATAATTTTTCAGATGGTATAATTTTGTAATACTTAATATTAATATTAACCAGGTTCACTAGCTTGATAACAGGAAACTTTCACATCTCCAGAAATGCAAAAATTACTTCAAAAACAGAATGGGATATTTCTGTAGTAAAAAGTATATATGTTATATACCTGAATATGTAAAAACATATTGCCTTAAAAATCAATGTAACAACCTCCGAAACTTTATTTTCGTAAGCTGCAATATATCAACTAAAATTGAGCGTTGAAAGGTAAAGTCGCAGCGTCTTTGTTTTATTCCAGATTGTTGGGATAAAAATACACAAACAAAACGCATTCTCTTCAGAAACGTCTACTAGACTTCTAAAAATATCTGAAATGCTTGTAAAAAGTGAAGTGAACGCAATAACATCAATTACAGTGATTTAACACTTTAATTGATTCACTTTTACTTCAAGAACTTATTTATTATCTGACAAAATATAAATTGAGTACAAAACACGGAAAAACAAAATGACGCTAGCGGTAAAAACCATAATAGCTTTGATAAAAATGAAACGTTTATCGAAAAAGATGCAATAAATTCGTGTTGTGTTCCTTTGTAAAAACGGTTGAACGAATTCCACGAATACTTTAGCATACTTTGCATAGATATCAATATGAATTTATTTAGTAATAATTGTCAGTTCGAACGGCGATATTGGAAAAATTACCTAGCTGTATAATTATTATGCATTTTCGCGATTTCCATGAATAATACGTCCATATTTACTCGAGTAATAACTTATTAATACCTACTTGAAATAATCTACAACGAAGGCGAGCTAGGTGAATAAATAAACTGTTTGAAATGGAAGTGCTTCACGAAAAATGAGATATAAAACTTTCTACATGTTTTCATACCACTTCTATTTGCAACCAACGTTACTGATATAATATAATCAGCAAGTCACAAAATGGTTTCCATCCTGGCCGATCGACAGAAACTGCTGCTGTCGATTTCATGGAATACGTCTACAGACGATTGGATGATGGTAAGTATGTAGAAGCATTATATTTTGACCTCACCAAGTCGTTTGACTCGATCAACTTCCGATTCATCGCAGAAAGTCTTTACTCCATAGGCATTAGGGGCAACTTTCTTTCGTGGATTATGTCATTTATGAGCTCCAGAAGGATACTGGTAGAACTGAGGGACAGCAGGTCAGATTTGTACCAAATGGGCCTAGGATTTCCACAGGGATCAGTTCTGGGACCATTAATATTTCTCCTCTTCATAAATGATATGCCATCTCATATAAGTTCTAAATGTCTAGTCTTATTTGCCGACAATACAACTATAGCCGAGGAAGCTGATAACCCATCAGATCTACAGATTAAACTATCAGCAATAGCAGACCAGTTTACAACATGGTGTAGAACTAATAGATTAGTGGTAAATGGCAAAAAACAATACTTATGCAATGATTTGGCAGTGAGGCTCACATTGGTCCGATGAGCATACGCGTTGAAAATAATATCATGCAATCCTCAGATACTACAACATTCCTAGCTAGCTATACATATAGATTAAGAATTTAGTTAGAAAAATTACATCGACCATGCAAGAGACTTTCCAGTGGGTACTATGCTATTCTCCAGTTGAAGAATAAACTTGATCGACCAACTCTTTTAAATATTTACTACGCTCTTATTCACTCTCATTTTGTCGTACAATATAATTCTGTATGGGGGCGCCTCAGAAATCAAAGGAGTAATTGTGGCTCAAGAAAAGAGTAATGAGGCTTATATGCAACTGTGCTCCAGTGCTCCATAGCTTCTTAAAAATTTCTTTCGAATGCAAGCTCTTCTTGAGAGAGTATCTTTGGAAAATATTCCGAAGTATACAATGTGACCCAGAAAAGTTCACCAAACCAAACTTATGTTTTTTGTTATGGAACACCCTATATTTCATCACATGGTTGAATAGAGATTACATTGACCATTCAAAAAATATATGGTCATGTGTGTTCATCAACGTTATTTCCGGAGATATATCGATATTACTCCAAAAAACATAAGGTATTCAACACTCTGTAACTCCTCGTGGAAAAATAATACTAAAAAATTTTGGGAGGTGAAATGACTCCAGTATGGTCTAGTTTCTGTAACACGACACACAGTTGAAATTTAATTAGTTTATGTGTACCGGATAGATCGAAACGCAAATTGATATCTTGATTTTTTCAATTGGAAATTTATGTTATTTTCAAGGTGAACTAAATACCAAGTGTGATATATCATTCGAAACGAAATGTTCATGGCCTTTCCATTACCGAAATTGAATATATGGGTTTCCATTTGAAAAAAACAAGATATATTTCAATTTGCGTTTCAATCTATCCGGTACACGAAAGGTAATGAAATTTCAACTGTGTGTTATCTTACAGAAACTAGACCATATTGAAGTCATTTCGCCTTCCATAAGTTTTTGTAATTATTTTTCCACGAGGAGTTACAGAGTGTTGAATACCTTATGTTTTTTGAAGTAATATCGATATATCTCCGGAAATAACGTTGATAAACATACATGACCCTATATTTTTTGAACGGTCATAGTAATCTCTATTCAACCATGTGATGAAATATAGGGTGTTCCATTACAAAAAACATAAGTTTGATACGGTGCATTTTTCTGTGTCACCTTGTATACTTCGGAATATTTTCCAAAGATACTCTCTCAAGAAGGGAAGATGCTTGCATTCGAAAGAAATTTTCAAGTTGCGCCGTTTAGAAGCTATGGACCACCGGAGAGCAGTTGCAGGACCCTGTATACAGTGTCACCGTTGAAGTCCGCATCATATAAGATTATTTTTTATTATTCAGTAATTGCAAATTTAGAGTTCGTGAACAGTCGTGCTTTGATAAAAAGGCAAAATGAGTTTTAAAATATTTACCTATCGACCGGCTTCACCTGTCAAATTTGAGATTCTTTCTGAAAAAATCCAAAATTGTTAGGTTATTTCTCAATATTTCGAAAAAAAAATTATATGAAAAAGTTGTTTATTTTCTTGCTTCCTACTCACCTACCAAATTTGAAACAGTTTAAACAACTTTTATTTTTTTCGCGTTTTCTTATAACCATACAATTTTTCGACAAATTTAAATTTAGAAAAATCTGAAAAGACCAGTTGAAATGTAATACACCCATCTGATGAAAAATATGTTTCAGTTTAAAAATGTTTCTTATTGGATATTTTTGAATAAATACAAATATGCTGAAAGAATTATGTCATACTTGATGCAAAGTGGTTCTAGTTTCAACTTTCTGCACATCAAAATTCACATTAATAATTTTTATCACATGAGAACATTTCAGATAAGTGCTATAACTCTGGAAATATGAAATAAATTTGCTCTTCACATTCTTGCTAATTCAATTTCATACAATTATTCTCTGAACTTATATTCAGAAATTCACCATGTTAAAAAAAATAGAATGTGTAGGGGAATTACAAGTCATCGAGAAGTTGCAAATATTTGTAATGCGCGGTTTCATGAAGGAAATAATCACCAGTCTACTGTGAGTAGGATTATTTCAAAGTTCGAATCGACGGGTTCAGTGCTAAATACTTTCAAAAGACCTCATAATCCAAGAGTTTATGATGAAGAAGCTCAATTAAGTGTATGCTTAGATGTAGTAGAGCATGGGCAAACTAGTGTAACAGATATTTGTAATAAGACCGGTGCTAAAAGGGAAGCCGTGTGAAAAATATTATACAATAATAAGTTCAAGCCGCTCAAACCAAAATTTATAAACACTTTGAAAGAGCGAGATTTTGACGTACGGTTGGATTTCTCTTTTTGGTTCCAAGGACAACGAGGAGAAGATTCAAATTTTCGTTGTAAAATTTTATGGACAGACGAGGCGACTTTCACCTCAAATTGGGTCAGTTCACAAAACTTTAAATGGTGGTCAGCAGAAAACTCAAAGTAGTGGTAAAATGCCGAGATCAATTGTGGTGCGGTGTGTTAAATAACAGAGTATTTCTATATTTCTTCCGGACAAATTTAACTTCATAGAGATATATGCAGTTTTTAAATGATGAAATAAGTCAGGTTTTAGATGAAATGTCCCTTAATGAAAGACAGAACCTATGACGGAGCGCCAATTCATGATTCAACCTGGCCACCCAGGTCACCAGACCTGATTCCACTAGATATTTTCCTTTAGGGGTATTTGAAGCAAAAATTGTACAAGCTCAGACCGTTTCGAGATGTCAACCACCTGGAGACAGAAACTCGAGATTGTGTACTGATTATGTCCCCTCAGTTTTTAACAAACGCTATCAACGAAGTTTCCAGGCTAACCATTATTTGCATTGAGCGTGATGGAAGACATACCGAAATGTTATAATTGATATCCAACCCACGTTGAACATTTGAACCGCCTTATGAATAATAAATGTTTATTGTGAAATAATTGCTCATTTTTATTACTACAATTCCTTTCAGAGCATGCCAGAGCAATTTGATTAATTTGTAAGTATTACTTCGGAGAATAATTTTTGAATATTAACTTAGCAACTTTAGGTCTATTGATTTGGAACTGGATTCGAAAATTCAGAACTAGAGCCACTTTGCATCAAGTATGAATTATTTCAGCATATTTGTATTAATTTGAAAATATCCCACTTGAAATATTTTTAAACAGAAAAAGTTCTTTCAGCAGAGGGGTGTATTACATCTCAACTGGTTTTTTCAGATGTTACCAAATTTAAATTAGCCTAAAAATTGTAAGGTTAAGAAAACGTGAGAAAAATCAAAGTTGATTAAACTGGTTTAAATTTGGTAGGTGGTAGGAAATCTAAAAATAAATAACTTTCTCATATAATATTTCTCGAAATATTGAGACATCGTAAAAGTCATTTTGCATAATTTTCTAAGCACAAACTGTTCATGAATTACAAATTTGCAATTACAGACTAATAAAAAAATAGATAATATGCTGTTAAAATGTACGCTACATGTTTTCTGCCCGATGTGGAGTTTTTGCACAATCGTGTTATAAACAATTTAAGGGCACATCTTGCAATATGCGCCGATTTGAGGAAAATCGTCGTATTCAAATTCTGTCAACGGCATCTGGAAGTAGAGATCAATATCTACAATTTGTATATATTGGATTTCCACCTGAGAAATGGGAAATGTGTTGAAAATGTCACTGAAAAATGATCAAAACGCTTCAAAGTGCGTCCGAAGTCACCCGAAGTCACCCGAAGTCACCCGAAGTCATCCGAAGTCGAACTGAAGTTAATATGACTTGAGTTCGGGACACTTTGGGTGCACTATGAAGCATTTACGCCCAGTTTCACAATATATGGTGATATTTTTAGTCACTCAAACAAAGACCATTTGGTTTACTAGTGGTTAAAGTTTGAAGTGTTTCACAATAACAAAAGTTAGGTGAGTCGAGTAACCATTGGATAGACTTAATCTCCTGTATGTTGGCAACGAGATTTCATGTTGACGTAGTCAAAAGGTTGTTATTATTGAGCAGTTGAATGGAATTCAATCGAATGGAAATAAGCAGTAGAAACCGAGCTGCTAGTAATGAATCATTCATTGGGTATGATCTCTATTGTAGAAAAATGTATTTTTGCAGAAAGAAATGGAAACTGTGCTGTGGAAACTAAATATTCTAGACCAGCCAATTTTACACCAGAGGAGGAGCAACTTTTAATAAATCTTGTCGAAAAAAACAAGAAAATTGTAGGATGCAAGAGAAGCTATTTTATTTCATGGAAGGAAAAAGAAAAAACATGGAAAATAATAAAGTACTGTTGCAACGAAAGGGAAATATAATAATATTAAAGAATAACGAAACAGAAATGGGCTGATGTAAATGAATTAATTTTAAAAACAGGAGGAGGTACTTACAAACTACCAATAGATATTGCTGTAAAAGATATTTTGGTGGAACATTTGACAGGGCTAAGTAATAATTATAATAGTGATAGATTGTTGAATGATCAGTTTGATGAAACATCTGAACACAAATCTGTTGAGAAAGAACAGAACAGTTATCCTAAAATAGTCGATATTGAGGTTGATTTATTAGATAATTGCCAACCCACTTGCAATTCTACTGCTGATATTTGCCAAGAACAAGATTTTGACGTCATATCTAAGGATTTAGAAAAACCTGTTTCTCAGAAGTTGAGATCAAAAACAAATGTGAGTAGATAAGCTATGCCGATCCTACCACCAGCATAGGGAAAACAGTGTGTTAGAGAGAGATCGAATCCGAGCGTGTGTGTGTGAGAGAGAAAGAGCGTGTGTGACGTAGTTGAGGACTTCTCAGTCGAGAGCGTCAAATTTCAATTTGTCATCCGCCATCTTGCATCGTACCACGGAACACCTCCTACCACGGAACACCATCATGTCACTCTTGCATGGGCGCGCGAATTCAAATTTCATCGCGTGTGTGACGAGAGCGTATTTTGATGAATAAAAAAAGATCTCGGCCGTGGGGATCGATCTGACTACCTCCAGATG